>BSBM01000093.1:27922500-30330000 GCA_027924585.1 Larix kaempferi | reverse complement strand
AAACTTTGTCCTCTATGACTAGGAGAACACCGATATTGAATACAATGTGTATTGAGATAGTTGGATTTGAAAAGGTAAAGGAGTTGTATGCATAGGATAAAGACTCACCTAGACTATGGAAAGGTGCAAAAATCTAGTGCCACAAGATGGGTATGAAATTATATTATTTTCTCCAAGATTGTTAATTTTTTAGAGGAAGATAGTTGTGTATGATGGATCAGGTCCTGTCACTGAGAGGGGGGGGGTGAATCAGTGACACAACTTATAAACCAATTTTTACTTGGTTAATTATGGTTTGCAGATATAACAACAAATTTGAACACAATAATTTATCGTGGAACCCAATAGGGAAAAACCACCAACACTTTTCTATTAACTGCAAAACTTGTTTTTACAATTTACAATAGAAGGAAGATGTTTTCTTCCTCTTTGGATCACCACCAACTGATTAGGATGCACCCACACCCCTATTTAGTTAGTTACAACTAAAAAGGAAGCACCTACTCCCCTGCAGACACCTACCTTCCCTAGCTCCTCCCAGCCACTTTGTTCATCAATATGGAAATCTTCTTTGTTATTCTCTGAATATCATAACTGCTGCTCTACTATAGTCACACTTTATCCTTCACATCTCGGCATACTTATAGTTCTTAAAAATATTCAATATAACTCTTCATAACCATCACACCTCTTCATAAAAAAAATAAATTATAAAACCATAACAAATTTGTCATTTTTAATTTTGTTCCATTGTGAATGATTCATTTTAACTAACTTTGGTGATCCTCCAGTTGATCGTTTCATTACATCTTCTGACAAATTAGTGGTCTCGACATTCTGATGTATGTTCAATTGGTAACGAACTTGGTGATCCTCTAGACTTGGAATTATTCCAAAAACTTAAAAAATGGCAGTCTTATTACCAACCAAAATAATGAGTGCACCTAAGCCAACGATCACTTCATATGAATCATCTGCTCGGTAAGTCAACAAATGTTGTCACTTCTTCCAAAAAGGTAGGGTGCCTGACAGTTTGTCCTTGGCTCCAAGCTGATGACTACTCATGGAGTCCAAGCACCTAGAGCCCCCGCCATACCTTTGCACTATGCGTTGATTAACCATAGTGAGGCTGGCCTTTATAAACTCAATTGAACCTTTCCTCACTTCCAATGTGGGATGAATACCACTGAATGAGTCAATAAACACTGTCGATTACTTGATCGGATAGTTGCTGAGTCTTCGTAATGGATTCTACTGCTGATCTTCATCTCCTCTGATTCTTGCATTGATCAACCATTGCCCATAGAAATTCCATGATAGCCATCGCTTTGTGCCAGAGATAGGCCATGCTTCGTATCATAGAGATAGCCATTAACACCATTGAATACTCTGTTTTGTGTATATTATTTGATTTGTTTCTTCATTAAACTTTTGCAGCTTCACAAGAAGTTCCTTGGCTCTTCTACGTTTTAATCCCTCCTATAGAGAAAGCACGTCTCCTGTGCTCCATTTCCATCTTACAGAGGAGGTTATCTCCCAAATGGAGATGTCAAATTCTTTGGTCTCGTGATGGCTAGGGCCTTCTATGAATTTAAACTTACTGCCTCTTCTTGGCCCCTTCAGCTACTCCCTCTGGTCCATATCGGCTTGCTGATTTGGGATACTACCATGTCCTGTTCCCTTTTCATTGCGGCCCCAAGTGTAAAAACATACTCTATTATATAAAATAGAAACATATAAATATCATCATGATATAAAAGATATAAACACGTGCTTCTACTTTTCAACAATTAAATATCATTCATCTTATTCTTCATCCAACTCAACATCTGTATCAGGTTCTGGTTCAGAATAGATATTGATGAAAGGCTCATTCACATCAACATCATCATCAATGTCATCTTCGCTAAAATAGTCATCGACATTGCCAATGAGATCATCGTCTACTACATTTGGCTGATCAAACTATTCAACTTCTTCATCTAAAACATCGACTGCAGTCACCTGCTCCCGATCTGAATCATCATCATCTTCTTCTTCTTCGTGATTATCTTCATCATATACATGATTATACTTTACTGGTCTTCCTCTTGGATCATATCTAACAACGTATGACCAACATGCTTTACCTGGTACCTTTGAGTAAGAGACATGCTCGCATTGACTTGGAAGAACATAAGGATTTGTACCTGGTTCAAATGCCCTTGTATTAACCATGGTAAATCCATTAGAATGCTCAATAACAGTTCTTTCAGGATCACGTTCATGCATCTGTATCTTGTACCACTTCACCTCAAACAAAACTATCTTAAAGGAATTAAAATCACACTCAATTATGTCCTCCAAATGCCCATAGTACCTATTCTTAGTTTCTTCTGGATGTCTGTCACTTCTAGATGAAACATTGGTGACCTTAAACATTGCAGTTATCCCACAATCCGAGGTTTTCATCTTATCATCCAACATTTTGATAAGAAATTTATGACCATTACACTACATAGCATTGTGATGTTTCAATTGCGACATTGACAACAAGTAAACAATACATTGTAAAGTATTAAACATCATATAGGACACAGAAAATATATTTGAAAACTTAAACAAACCAAATGCATTGAAAAAATGGGAAGTAACTAGAAAAATGTGGGTAAACAATTTACTTGCCTTTTTATCTTTTAAACCATAGGATAAATCAACTTCCCTTTGCGATGTAAGATCAGGAAATTGATGTCGATGATGATGAACTATTTTAATCATCTTACTGACCCCTTCTCATGATAACCTACCGAAGTATTCTTCACAATCTTCTATCCAATTCTCCATCCAATCAAGGTTGTTTGCAATGTATAAATGTAAAGCATCCCACACTTGAGCAACTATATGAAAAAATAACAATTCAATATCATTAATTAGATATCATTAAAGGCATAGTTTAATATACTTGAATATGCAGGATTAATAAAAAAATAAAAAATAAGTATGATAAAATAAAATTGGAAAAATACATGTGTAATATATTAATTCCACAAAATATAATAATTACCTTTCACGGTCCTCATTGTTCCTTTCCCCAATAGGACCTCCCCTTCGAATTTGTTGGAGTCGAGATGCCAAATGCGAGGCACATTCATATTTTCTGCTAATTTAGGTAGATATTCACTAATATACACAATGCATTGATATACCATATATCCCTCAACCATAGAACCCTTAGGACATGCTCTTTGTCTAACAAAATCCTTCAATGCCTTCAATTGCCTCTCCACCATCCACATCGACCTTGTGTGTACTGGTCCACACAATTCAATCTCCTCAACTTGGTGTATGAGATAGTGTTCTTGTGCATTGAAAAATGCTGGAGGTAGATACTGTTGCATTTCACACATTAGTCGGGGAATTTCTCTATTCCAATACCTTATATCTTCTTTATGGATTTCTTTTGATGAAAGCCACCTACAAATGATGCAATAAAATAATATCAAGCCATATATAAAATTTGCGGGCAAAACATAATATGTCAATAATTTCCGCTACAAATCACAGACCAAGTACATTTTCCATATAAAACATTACTTACCTCATGTATTTTCCAAGAACATAAATAATTTGTTTTATGTTGCTGTCAAAGTTGTCTGGTAGAGACAAAGGTAGAACATACTGTATCAAAAAACACATAATTATTATTTAATTCCAAATAAGAGAATAAAATTAATAAAATAGTTCATACCAATAAGGAAATATATTATAAACTCATAATTACCTTAATGAATGTATGCCAGTCATGTGATTTAACCCCAACAAAATCACCTTTTTTTGTTAAGATATTCTTTATGTTAGACAAAAACCCCGCCGGAAACCGGATTTTTCTGATGACCTCTTTTACAATATTGCTCTATTGCTCCGTCAAGAACCAAGGAATACTAATATTCCGTTGACGGCCATCACCATTAGAATTAATGATCACACTTTGTAATGCGTGATTAGCTTCTTGCATGTCACTACAAATCTTTCCAATTCTTTCTTTGTCAGTCCTTCCATCTAATATTCGCCATAACATTTCTATTATGTTCTTCTCGATATGCATTGTATCAAACAAATGAAATATTTGTAGGTGCTCATAGTATGGCAACCTACTGAATTGCATCGAGTAAATTTTCATTCCTCGTTGAAGCCCATTTGTGCCTTAACGACATTCATGAAACATCAACAAAATCAAATTAACACTAATTAATCAATATAGGTACATACCGCACTAAAAATAATTCACTAAAAAAAACAAAGATTTATATAATATATGATACATGTTGAATGTGATTGTCATTGATGTCAAAGGATTTCAGTGAATGACAAAAGGATAACCAAAGACATGATGGCAGGGTAAACTCAGTGACAGACAAAGGAATGACAAAGGAAGTAATGACATGGCAAGTATGATGATGTGTCATGTATAATGAGGCTGGAAAGACACATGATGGTGTTCTAGTACTATCAGGAAGTCAGTGTTGTAATCTGACATCATTCTGGAAAAATGTGGCAAGTTTGTGAAACTTTGGAAATTGACTAAGTATGAAAAAGTAGTCAAAACTACTCTAAGAGAATGCCCGCCATAATCCATGGTTTGAATAAAATTCCCACACCAGCATAGCAGTATATAGCTTGTTGAAGTGGCTATCTAGCCATGGTATTGGTTTTCCTTAATCATTTATGAGGAGAAATTTATAAGTCTTCCAAAATAGGGTTTCAAGATAAACCTTGGAGAAATTCTTGGAAATGGCTGAGTGTTGGAAAACTGGTCCAGGTGGCCTTGGGAAAATTCCCGCCATACCGCATGGGAGAATGATAAAAATTATCTGGAACTATCATGCTCTAGCTTGTCAAAGAGGTTATCCAACCATGGACTTATTTTTCACAGAAGGTGTTTGATGACAAATATAACAGCCTGCCAAAATAGGATTTTAGGTTTCTTTTACACCAAAGTAGCAAAACTGCCTAAGTGGCCTCAGGGAAATGCCCACCATAGTTTGTGGGTTGAAGAAAATTCCCACACCATATGGTCATATTGTAGGTTTTTGTTTGTCTACTTGACCATGTTCTCATATTGACTTAAAAGTGTATGAGGAAGAAGTTATGGATCTGCCAAAACAGGGTTTCAGGCAGATTGGACCAAGTCTAGGAAAGTGCAAAATTGTTTAAGTGTAAAATCACTAAAACTGCCTAAGTGACCTCAGTAAAATGCCCGCCATGTCTTTAGTGTGATGTCTTAAATCATTTTGAGAGTATGAATCTCTATAATGTTGTTTGGTCCATCCAACCATGGTCTCAAATTGTCCAAAGAGTCTTCGAGGAGGAAGATATCAATATGCCAAAAGTGCCTCTTAGCTTGATTTGCACTACTCCAGTAAAATGCCTGTTGATGAGAGAGAAAGAGGCTTCAAGAGGTGAAATTGGTTTATATGAATTCACCTTGTTGGCCTCTATCCATTGGGTGTCTCATCAAAATTGGTGAAAATAGAAATCTCATGTTACCCTAGGGTTTGACAATTTTTGTCGAAGTGTTGAATTAGCAGTATTAAAAGGACATTTGGAAATGACTGCAAGGAGGTGTCCTTTTGCTAATAAAATTCATAGGGTGACATAGATCTGTTCCTTGTTGAAGTGGTTATCCACCCATGCTTTCAGTTTTCCTTATGATGGTCACATGTGCAATAAATCAATCTGCCAAAGTAGGAAAAATATTGTTTTGCATATTTAGAAATTTGGCTAAGTATTGCCCAATATTCGAACAATACATAAATAATTTGGCATACTTTGATGATTTCTATTAGATTCCAACTTCCATAGGTGAGGTGTCATTATGCATGGTTTTTTTCCATTCTCTTCTTTACATTGAAGTTTTCTTTGTCCGTAGTTCGATAACTATGGTTCTTAGGTAGAAAGTGCCTATACTCATCAAACACTTCCTTTACTAAACTCCTTGAACGACGAGATTTTATCTTGGGACCGCAAAATGGACATGCAAATTTACACTTTGTTTGAAGACCTACAAGATAGATGAATTAGTGTATCGAATTAGAATTACTATTTAAAATAATGCATGATATTTTCAATAGATATATATAATATTAAAGAACAAAAGAAAGTAACAATATACCACAAAAATGTGTTAACTCGATATCATCATGAATTGTCCACGCAAATATTCCATGGAATTCAAATCGTTTTTTCCCTATTGGTCTAAGTATTTCATGTAAGTATAACTAATTAATCACATGAAATATATGTAGCAATACTAAATTAAAAAAAAAAAAAAAAAATTCGTTCAAACATGCATGTTAAAAAAAATCCTGAATTTTTTTTTTCTTAACATATAGACAAAAAAATATAAAAATAGTAACCTTGCAAGTTCAAAATCCTAGCTATGTAGAATATCTGAGCTCAAACAATCACCACGAAATTTGTCGCAAGTTCAAAATCTGGGCTCAATCAATCACCAAGAACCTTGTCGCAACTATAGCAAATGTGTCGAAAATTTTCTTAAAGTATGTATTTATAGATCGACGATCGTCGATTTATCGATGCAAATGCATGAGTTGATCCGCCCGTAAAAATACAAGAGCCGTACTTGGAACCTAGCATTTGTTTGGAGGGTGTTCAAAGATAGCCATAGTTCTTCGATATAGAGACGAAAGTTCGTTGAAAATTAAAAAAACGTCGATATTACCACGGTTTTTCTACCATGATAAAAAAAACTGAAAATACATCTTAAATTTCATTGTATTTTTCCACGAATGTTCGAAACGTGGAAATATTTCGTGGAAAAATCCGCCCATATGTACTAGTGTCACCCCTCATTTGAATATCGTTTCCTGTATGATTTTCAAGGATAAATATTTGTGTTCCATGGTGTGCCTTTGTTATTGAATTCTATTTAATATGTTGCAGTAGTTAAAGAATATGGATGGTGTTTGTATTTGTTTTATTTATGTTAAAGTGCTAAAAATACAAAAGTTAGTTGCACAGTTAAGCATAGGCTCATTGTAGTCCTTTTAAGTTTAGATCTATTTTGGTGAGCAAATCATTAAAATAGCCAAATAAATGTATAGTTGATATTGGTATCAAAGAAATTTTATTTTAGCATTTGGTGGTTTGAGTATAGTAAATGGATGTTTGATTCAAAAAATCAAAGTCAATGGGAGAGTTGTCCCCTATCAAACCTGAGATTCACACATGAAAGGTTAAGAAGCAATGATAATTCTTGGAAATGGAAGAAGAGCATTAGGAACTACCCATAGATGAAGCAAAAATAATATTTGTGATTTTGGAAGCTCGGGCAATCAATCTTTCCAAAATCATGGACATCCTCATTATCTCTCTTGAAAAAAAATGGCCCCCTTTTAAGAGAAACTCGAGTCCAATGAGTAGTTGAATATCATGAAGAGCTATAGAAAGGGAAGGAAGATTCAAATCTTCTAAAAGGGGGATCCAATGGCCCATCTCTACAATGCCTATTTAAAATGGAAGAAAAAGTTGATATAAAGCTATATGAAGGTGAGGTAGACACACTTTAGTTGAATTATTAGTGGCAACAATTAGAAGTCTATTTTAGTGTGTATAATGTATGAGAGGACCATAAAATAGTATTTCCTAGATTGAAACTAGAATTCCATGCACAAGTTGGGTGGGAAATCCACGCCGAGACCTTTGAGTTGGGGGTTGGAAGATACACTAATAACTAAGTAAGATGTATTCAAGGACCTCCTCAAGTCTAGTTTTTCCCTATCGAGTAAATAGTTGGGAATAAATCCTCTAGACCCAGATGTGGTCATCAAGCACCTTAGTGGTCCTCACAATGACATGAGGAGGAAATTTTTTATATTCAAACCCAATACCATTGATGAGACTCATGTATAGGCACAATACATTAAATCTAATAAGAAAAAGGGGCACCACAATGGTTCAAAGTAATCGGACCAGCATGGAGCTTCCAATAAGGATGAGAAGAATGTGGGAAAAGGAAAACATAAGAAGATTTATGTCACTTCATATATGTGCAAGGACCCTAGTAACAATTATGACCATTGAAATATTGATGGTCACACAAAAGAAAAATGTTGGAAACTTCGTCCAAAGTTGAATCGAGCCAACAATGACAAGCAAGATAAATCTAGGAACAAGAAAAACATTTTATGAAAGTGGGAAGGGAGATAGAAATTATTTTGGTGGATGAAAAAATTGTTTGCACAACAATGTATAAGGAGATGAACCTACGTATCCTCCATCACAAAGAGGAGAAGGAGATGACAAATTTATTCCATTTCAAGGTTCATATAAAAAAGAACAAGGTATTTTCTTTGTTCTATTTTGGTTCATAGGAAAACCTCATTATAGAGGACTCAATAAGTAAAATTTGTTTATAAGTGCATGACCACTCTCATCCATACTCTTTGGGTTGAATGAATAAGGATGTAGAGTTAAAAGTTACTAAGCAATGTAAGGTTAAATTTTCTGTCAATGCAAATTTTATTGTTAAAATAGAATTCATAGTACCTATTGATGTCTGCAGTGTACTGTTTGGTATCCCATGTGTGTGTGTGTGTGTGCATGTGCACACATGCACATACATACATACATATGTATATGTGTGTGTAAGTTCACACACACACATATGTATTTATGTTTGTATGTATGTATGTATGTTTGTATGTATGTATGTATGTATGTAAGGGATGCTATCTTCGTGAGAAGGGATAACCAATACTTCTTAATAACGGATGATAATCATTTATCATCAATGAAAACAAAGGGAATTCTATGATCTCTCTAGTGAATGCACACCAACCTAAGAGATTAATCAACTCACCAATATGTATGTAATTATTTTCTCGAGACATGATCGTAAAGACACCAATTTCATAGATGTGAAGGCATCATTCAAAGGATTCATGAAAAAACAAAAGCACTAATTGGAAGAGTTTTTACAAGCATACAGAGAAGTGTTCCAAGATCTAAAAGGAATTCCACCTAAGATGGAAGTGGATCACATCAATATACAACTACTATTAGACTCTCATTTACCAAATATAGGAATATACAAGAAATCCATATTAGAGTTAGATGAAGTCAAGAAGTAGTTGTAGAAATTGTTGGATAAGGGCATCATAAGACCAAGTACTTCACCATGCAATTACTTGGTCATTTTGGTTCCAAAGAAGGATGTGGATTGGATAATTTTCATTGACTATAGAGCTCTAAACAAGATCACTATCAAGGATCAGTACCCTTTTCCCTAGATCATTGACTTGTTAGATCAATTACAAAATGCAAATCAATACACCAATCTAGATTTGAAATATTGATATCATCAATTATGGATCAATGAAGAAGATACTTGGAAGATAATCTTTAAGACAAATCAAGTTCTTTACAAGTGGTTAGTAAGTCTTTTGGTTTGAGTAATGCACTAACTATTTTTATGTGTTTAATGAATGATGTGTTGCATCCATTCCTAGATTCATTTGTCAAAATTTACTTGGAGGAAAACTTGAACTTTAGTTCTACTTAGGAGAATCTAATGGTACATATGAAACAATTGTTAGAGATACAAAGAAAACATATTATACTACAAAACATAAAGAAGTGTGAGTTTTCAAAGTAGTCCTTAGTGTGCATGGGACATGTCATTAGTGGAGGTGAGTCAAATATTGATCCAACAAAGATAGTGGCCCTCCTTAAATGGCTCACTCCTACTAATGTCATAAAAGTTAGGCTTTGTGGGAGATTCCCAATATTTAAAAAAGGTTAATATCATCATTTTAGTTGTGGCAGCACCACTTCATGCTATAACAACTAGTGGTAAGAGTTTCCATTAGGGTAAGAATAAGTCAATTTGAAATCCTAACACTACCTAACTTGCAAAATTCTTTTGAAATAGAAATTGATTCTAGTGGGTATGCTATGTAAGTAGTATTGATATAAGGGGGGAGAATACATTGCTATCATTCATAATTATTCAATGGAATTGTACTAAATTTCCCTAAATATGTCAAGAGCTATATCCTTTGGTTCAAGTAGTGAAGGAGTGGAAGCACACTATTGGGTAAGGAGGTTGGCATCCACATTGATCACCAACCTATACAATACTTTCAATATTAGAGTAAAATCCAACAAGTAACCACTATAAATAGACTGTATTTCTACCACATTTTAATTTAGTGATTAAATATAAGAAACAATCAAACACCAAGTTGGTTGATTTTCTATCTAGACCACCACCACCAAAAATTACAACTCTGAGAGCCATTATGCACATGAATCTATTCACCCATGAAGTGTATAGAGAGAAATATGCAGAATATGATGGCTTCAAGGGGGAGTATCATTAGTTGTTGTCACATACTTGGTGGCCTCACGTTGCCTTTGGGACCACGAGGTACACAAATTACTATCCAAAATAATCTCTAATACTTAATTTCGTTTTTCCATTAATTTAATAATCGAAGTAATATCAGAATTAAATATATACGAATGATTTCCAATATATATATATATATATATATATATATATATATATATATATAAGAAATTACTACATGACTGCATTGATAAAGTTCCATAAAAACCTTGCAATCAATAATTTATAACAGTGAATTATACTTGTGCATAACATTATTTAATACATGGAATTTCATACATAGATAGAAACTTATCGGAAAATATCCACCAACTATCTACAGACCATGGACGTTCCTCTATAATATAGGCCACCCACTAGATAGGGATATTAATCCATAAGAAGTTGTTGAGTTTACCTACTACAACTATCCCAATTTGCTATCACTCCCCCACATCAGCTTGCACAACCCAAGGAATGGGGATTCCTTCTCTGAGTTAATATTCCATCGAATTCCCTTCTATGAGTTAATAGTCCCTCAGTATTTTTATCCCAATTCCCTTCCAGGGCTCCAACACAAGCTGACCAAGGACTCTCTGTGTCGGGACTCGAAGGAACTTCGTCATTCTTGGGTACGGATCTAGGCTATAACATAGGAAATGGATCTAGGCTATTGTATTGGTGATGGTAGTCCAGAGATGATAGCTAATGATGTCTAAATGATAGTAGAATGGTGAATGAACTATATTCCCATTAACTATATGCATGTTGAGAAAAATCCAAGTGGTAGGAATGTGTGATGAGAACTATACACGTGGCACTCATGGGAAGTCCCCCCCACTAATATCCATGTTTATGGCAATTAACTCATGTTAAGGCCAATGCATTTTAATTAAAGAGGATTTTATAAAAATTAGGATAAAAATGTATAATAAGGATAGTGACTTAAATTATAAGTCACTAGGGTCATATCCCCCTTAAACCCCCTTCTCACTTTCCCTCTTGTGGAATTACAACCCCCCCATCTCTTCTTCGCCCTTATTAGTCTGCAATAATTGTGGGATTTTATATTAAATTTAAAATGTACATGTTTACATCATCTTGATCATAGTGGACCATTCATGTATGGATTCTAGCCATTTCATCCATATCTATAGAATTACATTCTAGGTTCAAAAAATGGGGTATTACATCCCCCCCCTTAATTTATATCCTATCCTCGGTGCATCATCATAACTATATATACAATGAAAAAATTTAATATGTCTTTAGAGATGTACAATATGTCGCTACATGACGTCCTTTTGTTCCCAAGTTGCGTCCTTAGCTCCATTTTCCACAATATTCCTAGTCCTTGCAATCTGGAATAGTTGTTGACCATCTCGTCCACAAAGCCAACATAGATTGTCCACTGCCCTAGTGGCTTTTCCAGGCTTGGCACATCCACATGTACTTATATGAATAATCAAGAAGAGGTATGCTTGTTATAATCATTCTTATGAAATAGTCATAATGTCCATAGCAATATTCCAATACCAAAAGGTAAGAACATATATTCATTTCATCAAATAAGTATCAAATATTTATCCAATACTTGTTTGCATGCATATTTATTTTCTTTCACAAGTTTTCCATGGGAAATAATTCATCCCATTGTTCCTATTGACACACACTCTATATAATTGTAACATTCCATAGCACTCCTCCCCCATCAACCTACACAACACAAGGAATGGGATCCCTTCTCTGCATGAAATCCCTTGAGTTCTCCCAATTCCATTCCAGTGCTCCAGCAGAGGTCGACCAAGGAATCTCACTGATAGGACTGTTGATATCTCATGAATTTCTCATATCAAATTCGTTAAAGTTTCCTATTCTTTGTAGTCACTTACCATCTAGGATTAGGCATCCCATTCTTTGAGTTAACAGTTCCTTGGGTAATCCATCATTCACCAAGGATTTCTTGCACAAGAAGAGCATAACTTATAGGGTTCTTATGTCCTTGTAGTGGCCTTCTTATTGGGATTTCCAACTTACAATTGTCATCATGGGCTCATAGTAAGTAGAATCACCATCCAACAATGTCATACTTTAATCTATCAATTATTCTTGGAAATCATTATTACAACAATTAAATTCATAATAATAACATGATTTCCACCCATAACACTTATCTTTCAATGGCATGAGCAATAGTTCTTTTCTTCATTATGGCTCACTTTCACTGCCATATCCAAGACATCTCTTTCTTTTATACAACCCTATTCTATTGATGTATATGTAACTTTGGAATGTATTTCACCCATGTATTTCATATATGTATTTTGTAATCCTATAGAGATGGCATTATTCCTCTATATGGAAGTGTTTGTATTCCTATAGAGATGTTATTATTCCTCTATAAGGAAGTGGCGTCATTTATATTGTAAGTGTCATAACTTATACTTAATGGGTTATTAGACCACCTTGTTGGGGTCGGCCCTGTATAAGTCATGTGGGTCGAAGGGTTATTAGACCACCCTAGTGGGGGTCGGCCATGTGGGTCAAAGGGTTATTAGACCACCCTATTGGGTATCGGCCCAGTCAGCATTGTGTTATGTGGTTAAGTTAAGGCCGGCCTAGTAAAGGTTATTAGGAAAGTCAAGTCTAGTATAAATAGAGATCGAGAGATCTCTATTTGATCATTCTATTCTCTCACTCACACTTTGGAGAGTTGCGCACTTGTGGAGGAGGAGGCTCTACTGCTAGGAGAAGACTATCTCTTGTATTCTGGTTGTATCATTGCTCCATCTATCTCTAAGGAAGTTATTGGGGTTTTTCACCTTTATGGTTTTCCCCAAGTAAAATATGTGTCTCTTGTGTGCTTGCATTATTGTGTCCATGATTGATATGCTGTAGATATGTTGTACATGTTGTTCTCTCAGTTAAGATCCTAGATTAGATTGAAGTAAATTTTGAAAATTTAACATGGTATCAGAGATAGCCTAAAAGAAGGCATGATATGGCATGTATGACACTTGCTGCACTTATGATGCTAGGGCTTGATATAGCAAAAAAAACCAGTCATCGTAGCACTTTCGCTATAAATCCATTTTGACAAAGTTTTTGGATCTGAAACGTTTACAGATCGAATATTAGATCCCCATGTACCTTGTGTCCAAAGGATAACTTCTAATTCGTTGTACTTTGTGATTTATGATCTATACAATATAGGGTTTCTGCCTCTTCCAGATCTCAGTCATAAACAAGTGACCTTGGAAAGAAAGTCATAACTTGGGCTAGGAAGCTCCAAATGAAATTTCATAAAAATTGACAGGTAGCACACAGATTGTATTATTTGAGGAAACGTTTTTAGAGGCCGAAGTTGAACTAGTGACATGTGGAACGCCGTACAAGTTATCTCTCCTGTTTTATCCCATAAATAGGTCACGTTGCGACACTTGGCATAACTCTATCTCAGAGAATCCAATGGAGGTCAGACCTATTGAGATAGAAAGATGACAGGTCAGGATACCACAAAAAAAGTTTTCAGACCCTCTGGATCAAAAAGTGCGGAGTTACAGCAGAAACAATTAGGTACATATTTCTGTCAAAACAGAATTATTTTTGAGCACCTTCATTCATGGCTTCCGGAATTTAGGGTTCCAGAGAAAGTTGGAATTTTTGTAATCAGAGACTATGGATGAATGCTACTCATCAAAATAGAAATTTAGATACCAAGATCAGAATTTTTGGTTGGGCATAATACCGGGCTTGATCAGACCCTAGTTTGGGACTTTGATTGGAAAAGTGGAAAATTAGAGCTTCTACAAAAATGGGAATTTTTGAAATCTGTGACCACGGCTGGAAGCTCCTCAGAAAAATAGAAGCTTAGAGCTTTGGATCAAAACTTTTGATTGGGCAGAAGATTGGGATTCATCAAACCCTTGTTCGGGGTCACGTCCAGTGAATCCGGAAGTTTCAAAGGAAAAATTGAGGAGTGAAACTTTGTAGTTTTCAAATTCTGAATATACCAGCTTGATCATCTCATTAAGGTGCATATTTCTATCCTTTCTGAAGTTTGAAATACAAATTTTGAATTTTTAGGGTTTCTCTGACAAACCCTAATCCATCTCTAGGTCCAGTTCTTGCAAATCAAGTGGATTGGGTTAATCCTAGAAGAAGATGGATTGGTCACCTGCATAAGTGAAGAAGTTCCTGTCTCAGAGGGAGATGAGGCTAAGGCCTTCCATAAGAAGATTACAAGCAATCTTGACATGTATGGCTTACAGGTATGTTTCAAATTCTATTCGGGGTTAAGTTTATGATATGTTTGTCTTCATATCATTATAGTACAATCTTGATTAATTACTAGACTTGCCGTATCACCTTAATAGAAGATATTCATTGATTAAGGTTTTGACACTTATGATTGTACTAATGCATTGTGATGTTGTATGAGGTTTATGTTGTTCGCTAACATCAAAGGTACACCAAGAAATACAAATCATGTTCTACTTCAAGAACATATGATCATGGTGACATGAAGACAAAGATTCATCCATTGTCATGCATCACATAGAAGATCTACTTATGAGGTATGTATAACTTGGTTCTACAATGGTTAACTTATGAGACATGCAGGTTACTAGCTCAAGTCACTGAAGAGAACCAGAAGACATTATGGGGTATGTTAGACATAACTAGCTAGCATGCTAATGCAGGTATGTTTTTCCTATATCAAGCTAGAATCCTACCTTGTGTTAGGATCTTATAACTGTTGTGTTGTTGATAATGATTATTCATGAAGTCATAGGTTTGAATAGTCATGGTTGTATGCATATTATGTTTCTTACCATAATTGATGATATGACTAACCAGAAGAATCATGAAGGTATAGGTTTGAGTAATCACGGGTTTATGCATTGATGATTTAACTAATCAGAAGAGTCCTATGATCAAATAAGAATATGCATGAGTAAAACATGACTTCCCTGAAACCTTGAATACTAATGTTTATTATCTGTGAATGATCATGACTATACATGTTTAAGATTATTGTGTTTTGATAGTATTAAGATTATACTAATAAATGTGTGATTATGTATGAGACCTCAAGGATAACACAATGATGATACTAATAAGCATGCATAGTGATTAAGGATGGATATAAGTTCAAGGACAAGTAATCCAGCAAGCAAAGATCAAGAGGGATCACGCTCTAGTTGTTCCTGCAAGAAAGCAAAGGAGCACACTTCAGTAGTTTTTGAAAGGATGCAGATATTTAGAGGGAGTTGACCACTTCTCACAATCCACATCAGAATGGAGTTGCAAAGATTCAGAGGGAATCCACCCAGCAGCCAAACAAAGATAAGTATTTGAATTGTCATTTCTTACATAATGTTATTCAATGATGTATATGCTTATGTTCCTAGAATTAGGTTGTGTATTATGCATATTAGAATAGTTGCATTGATGAATAGTATACTACTAGTATACATGGGTAAGTGGCCTATGGCACTGTACAACATTCCATTTCTACTTATCTAGAATGAAACCTCTTTGCTGACATGTTAGGAGTTGTGCACAATCTTAACAATGTTCTGGTAGAGATTGGAAGGCATCTAGAAAGTTACGGAATATGGATAAATGTTGTATTGAAGCATTGGCTAAGATAATTGCATGACTGTATGACATATTTCTTTATGTGTAAGAATTTGTTCTGAAAACTATGAGATGTTTTCTAATCATGCAATTTAATTTGTTGTGTAGGAAAGATCATATACCATCACCTACAAAAGAAGGACTACAACATTTGTTCAGCAACAAAGTTATCTATTGAAAATATTGAAGATATTGAAGTTCCCGGGATCTGGGAAGAATGCCATCATTGAGGAGTACTAGTTGATCATGAAGATGTTTGGGATGTAGTCCCAAAGGGTAGTCTGTAGTGACTTCCAAGAGGGTCTACAAGATCAAGCATGCTACAGGTGGTAGCATAGAGACTTTTGCTCCTATAGCCAGATACACTTCCATTAGATCCGTACTTGCTCTGGCTGTAGTGATGAAGTGGAAGATACACCATATGGATTTCAAGACAACTTTCTTGAATGGTGTAGTTGAAGAAGAAGTGTATGTGGAGCAGCCACTTGGTTCTGAGACACATAACAAGGAGTCATATACATGCAGAACTTTTTATGATAGGATAGATAGCTTTCTATCCAGTTTGGGCTTTACCAAGAGTAAAGCGGATTCCAACCTTTACTACATGGTTAAGGAAGGCAATCCAGTGATACTACTTTTGTATATGGATGACCTGGTTATCACAAGTGAAGATAGATTGATTGTGGACACGCAACGGAAGCTTGCTGCCAAGTTCAAGATGAAGGACTTAGGAATGATGCACTATTTTTTAGGCATGGAAGTGTGGCAGAGTACAGATGGAATATTCCTTGGACAAGGGAAGTATGCAATAGAGATCCTAAAGAGGTTCGGGATGATGGACTGTAAGGACATGGCCACACCTATGGCATCGAATCTGAAGCTTCTGTGTGATGCTTCATCTAATCCGGTTGATGTCATGATGTATCGTCAGACGATTGGGTCATTGATGTACCTGATGAACATGAGACCAGATATTTGCTTTGCGGTGAACACATTGATCCAGTTCCTCACAGATCCGAGGAGTGTTCACCTGGTTGCTGTAAAGCATATTCTGAGGTACCTGAAGGGTACAGTTGATTATGGGCTCATGTATGATGCAAATCAAAATTTTAACCTGCAGGGTTATGTTGATTCAGATTGGGCAGGCAGTGATGCATATGGGAAGAGCACTTCTAGGTGCTGCTTCAGTATGGGATCAGGTGTGATCTCTTGGTTTAGTAGGAAGCAGTCCTGTGTAGCACTGAGTACAGCCGAAGCAGAGTATGTTGCGACAAATGATCAGGTTGCAGATGTATTGACCAAGCCGTTGGCCAGAGTGCAGTTTGAGTCTTTCAGAGAGAGGCTTGGTGCACTTCAGATCGAGGTTCCTTCCAAAGGGATGTGATGAGTCCGGAAGATACATATGCACATGAGATTTTCTGACATGGTTGATGTGTTCTCCCTTGGTCATGATGTAATTGCTGAGCCATTTTTCACATGGTGGTAGATGTGTTCTCCCATGTTGAAAAATTAAGGGCTGGAGCCTTCCCCAAATGGTGGTAGATGTGTTCTCCCATGTCGGTGGTGTAAGTGCTGGATGATGTGCATCTGGGCTGTGCTTCGTGGACGATGAGATGATCTGAAGAGGATGATGCTATGATGATCAGGAGGATCATGGATGATGAGCATCAGGACGATGCTCCAGTTACTACTCTGTATATGTATATCCATCATGTTGGATGCTGGATATGATCGGTTGGATCATTTATATGTATGTATGTACACATCATGTTGGATGCTGGATACGATCAGTTGGATCATTTATATATGTATGCATCATGTTGGATTTTTGATATGATTAGTTGGATCATTTATATGTATATATGTACGTATCATGTTGGATGCTTGGACTATGTATCTTTGTATGTATTAGGTAGATCATGTATGTTGATATGTATCAGGTATGATCCGGTGGATCAGGTATTTGTAGATGTATCAGGTGGATACATTATTACATTGTATGATCAGTTAGATCATGGATGATGATATGTATCAGGAAGATACTATGTATGCATCAGGTGGATGCATTGTATGATCAGGATGATCATGATGATGAGATTCATGATGTTGCTCCAGATGATATGTATCAGGACGATACAGTGATGATGATTAGTATGATCATGAGCATCAGGATGATGCTTCATGCAATGATGATCTGTTGGATCATGAGTATCAGGTTGATACTTTGAGGTCAGAGGTGATATGTGGTAGGTTGTGTAAATAGCATGTAATCAGTCCTCAGATATCCGATAGGTTGAGCTGTGTGCTCGTAATCAGTCCTGGGATGAGGTATTGCTATGTAGTATGTAATCAGTCCTCAGATATCCGATAGGTTGACCTGTGTGCTCGTAATCAGTCCTGGGATGAGGTATTACTACAAAGACATGTAATCAGTCCTGGAGATTCGATAGGTTGAGCTGTGTGCTCGTAATAAGTCCTGGGATGCTCTTTAGAGATCTTGCTGGTTGTGCTGCGGCACATAAATGTTCCTAGGATGCTCTTTAAATGTATTTTCTATTCACATGTAATCAGTCCTAGAGATCCGAGAGGTTGAGTTGTGTGCTCGTAATAAGTCCTGGGATGCTCTTTAGAGATCTTGCCGGTTGTGCTGCGGCACATAAATGTTCCTGGGATGCTCTTTAAAGGTATTGCGAAGGAGATGCATGTAATCAGTCCTAGGAGATCTTGCCGATCGTGCTTAGGCACATAAATGTTCCTGGGATGCTCTTTCCAGTATTGCATCCGCACATAAAATTAGTCCTGAGAGACCACCTCTATTAGACCGTTCGCACAGATGATGAAAACTTGCAGGTGGTGGGCCTACATCCAGTATGAAAAAGGACTGGCTCTGTAGAACTTCCTATGACGAGTAGATTCAGAGATTGATTGAGATAGCAACAACAGTGACGATGATGATGATTCGAGGATGATGAATCGCTGATGATGATCCAGAGAAGAAGACTTGTGCTAGTAGACTTGTGTCGAGAAATACCTTCCTAGTTAAGAGGGAGTGTTGATGTATATGTAACTTTGGAATGTATTTCACCCATGTATTTCATATATGTATTTTGTACTCCTATAGAGATGGCATTATTCCTCTATACGGAAGTGTTTGTATTCCTATAGAGATGTTATTATTCCTCTATAAGGAAGTGTCGTCATTTATATTGTAAGTGTCGTAACTTATACTTGATGGGTTATTAGACCACCTTGTTGGGGTCGGCCCTGTATAAGTCATGTGGGTCGAAGGGTTATTAGACCACCCTAGTGGGGGTCGGCCATGTGGGTCAAAGGGTTATTAGACCACCCTATTGGGTGTCAGCCCAGTCAGCATTGTATTATGTGGTTAAGTTAAGGTCGACCTAGTAAAGGTTATTAGGCAAGCCAAGTCTAGTATAAATAGAGATCGAGAGATCTCTATTTGATCATTCTATTCTCTCACTCACACTTTGGAGAGTTGTGCACTTGTGGAGGAGGAGGCTCTGCTGCTAGGGGAAGACTATCTCTTATATTCTGGTTGTATCATTGCTCTATCTATCTCTGAGGAAGTTATTGGGGTTTTTCACCTTTATGGTTTTCCCCAAGTAAAATATGTGTCTCTTGTGTGCTTCCATTATTGTGTCCATGATTGATATGCTGTAGATATGTTGTACATGTTGTTCTCTCAGTTAAGATCCTAGATCAGATTGAAGTAAATTCTAAAAATTTAACATATTCTCCCAATAGAGAATTTGTGTAGTCCATCCAATGTGACTACTTTTTGATGCATTTTTTTCACTGCATTGACAACAATTCATGAAATGATATCAGAATCATGCATTACCAATAACTCCACCATTTTAGATACTAACGTATTATGTAATAAAATACGGCATAAATTGCATTCACATAATACATTCAACATATATACCTACATATGTGTATGTGTAGCCTCAAGATTAACATAATCTACTAATGCATACACATTCAATGCATCATTTCATCGATCCATGATTACCATATCAAGTTTACAAACTTTGATTTGGCTTGGTTATTTACCCATAACCAACACACACATGGAATTCTATTCATATGAATGAGTTATAGAAAATTTTCACATATGGCATGCTTTTACCACCCCATACCACACCATATTGTGTGGGGTATCATTTAATTTCAATGCATTCAATCTCACACGCATACCGAAACATGATTTTAAAAATATGGCTGCAGGAATTCTTCCCAATTCCTTTTTCAACACTTATGTAAGAAATATAAATAATTCATACTTCAATAGTTTCCATTGGCATCTCTAATGTTACCTGATCAGTTAGTCTTATTGAAAACTACACCATACTTTCACCAACCTGTGGACCAGATTATCGTTTCTATTACTCTTCTTTAGTTGATTTTCAATTCAATTGCATAGCTTGTAACTTCACCACAAAGGCGAGCTTATCCACAAGTTTATCACCATCCCAATAGCCTTGTGTTATAGTCAAAATTGGCACTTCTCCGTCAGTGATGACACTTATATCTTTTGGTCGTATGATGACACTTCATGGGATTACTATGAGTCACACAAAAGGAAATTTGTGGATGTAAGAGCCATATTTGGGACTTTATATGTATGTAATTACCTAATTCATGGACCATTTGATAGGTAGGAACCTTAGGAACATTTTTGGAGACCAAAACTACTCCTGAAAATCTCCAGAAAAGGATGTTTTTGACCATTTTCCACAAAAAAGCAGGTTGAAGTCTTCTTCACCCGCGGGTTTGCCAAAAAAAAAGCAGGTTGCACATGGTAAATTCGTGGGTAGCCATAGGGTTTTCCATTACAAAGTAGCAGGTACCTCAGAAACAATAAAAAAATGTAAAATGGCAAAAAATGGTTCGTTTGGGTAGTTTTGGAACTTCTTCTTCAGTTGTAACTACTTCCTCCTCGACCCTTTCTTCTTCACTTTATATATAAGAGAGGGAGAGGGACCATGAAAGAGGGGAAGACCCATTATAATGTTATGCTAGAGGAATTGACACTCACGCCCCCCTCACTTGTGCCCTAGTTTCTTGTAAACCCTAGCACATCTGATCAGAGGTTGGGATCCTTGGAGAAGAGAAGCATGAGACCTTGAATATTTGTTTCATGAAGTTCCATGATTGAAGGAAGGTATAATTTGATGTACTTGCTTCATTCATCAATAAATATTGGACATTCTTCCCTTTCCAAATAGATTTGTTCATGTATGTTGCAGATCTGATTACAATTTGATGTTTTATTCTCTTATAAATATCAATTGTTTATTTGTAGTCAAATTGGTTTGAGGAAGGTTTTGTTGAATGTTTTTGCAGGTTGTTGCATTGGAGTGAAAGAAGAGAGGCTTGGATCAACCTTATGAATAAGGTACATATCCTCTTAACCCTAATTTCTTTTCTTAATAATTGTACTTGCAGAACCTGGTATGTCTAAAGTTTACCCCAGTACATTGGTAGTCTCATCCCTGATCTAGGAAGTTTTCTCTAACAACATAACTGGCGACTCCACTGGGAAGAAGCTTATCTTCTTTGGGGTATCCAAGGCCATTTGTTCCAGTATATTTGAAGCTCTGAGTTTAATTTCATGTTAAGACCAGCCATTAAGCTTTGTTAGACCCTTCCTTGCTCAGTTTTTTAGTGGAATTTTGAAATTTTTTGCACTTTTCTGCATACCCGCGAGTTTCTGGTACTTACAGTCACGGTTTTGAGACAAATTTACGTGTGTAAGAATTTTCCACCCATGGGTCCCTTGCGCTTGTACCCTTTCACACTCACAGGTACTTCCTGTACATGATTGCTTCAATTTTGGAGCTTTTGGGGGGGTTTTTATTGCAATTTTTGGAGTCACTGTTGATCCTAGGTCTGTGTAGGACCCCTTGGAAGTGGTGTCTTTCCTCTTTATTGATATTATTTTTATGTTTGGGATATTTTTGAATCATTTTGGGCTTGTTTGGAAGAGTTTGGGGCTTGTTGATCCAAGTTGGGGGTTTGTGAACTAGTTTGGTGTTTTTGACCCTATTTTGAGTCTAATTGAATCTACTTGCTCCAATTTTATTGGATTTGGAACCTATTGAGTCTATTTGACCCTATTTGTATCTATTTTAGTGTTTTTTCTCTTTATATTGGTTTCTTGCCCTTCCTTATGCTTTTAGTCTCTCTTTTGTAGTGAAAGCTCACGTGTCTTTTCTGTGGTTTAGGACCTTGATTGCACTGTTTGTGTGCAGACCTAGATTTACCAAACCATATGTATTAGTAGGTTCTTTTATTTGATTGGGTCTAAAATTCCTTGGTGTATGATTTTCCCAATTTTGGCATGCTTACATGATAAGAATCAGAGGTTTTATGGCTGCTTTCATTGTTTAATAAGGAGATCTGAAAGCTTTTGCATTTGCTTTGGCAGTGTGTTACTTTGAATTTAAGTTTTGTTCTCACCTTGAAAAAGCATAAAAAATTGGTTAATTTTATAAGTTAGTGTTGGTAGAATACTTTGCAAGTGACTTAAAGGATTTAGGAGTGCTTTGCATAAAAAAACAATAATTTTTCTTTTGCATAACTAGTTGTTTGAGTAGTTGCATGCTTAGGTTTTAAGTTTGATTTTGCACATTAGACTTTAAATTTTTACCTTTAGCATTCGAAAAGACCAAAAATTGCATTAGATACAAAATTTTTGCATATGCATTCCAGATTATATCTTTAGGAATTTCATTGAAAAGAAATGGAGAATGGGTGAGTGCATATTTGTGGTGATTAAGCACTTCATGTTTAAGTTAAAGGATATCTTTCTTTAGTTGTGTTTGTTTTACTTCCTCTGAAAGTTTTTGAAGTACATTTTTAAATCAAGCAATCAGTAACTTGGATAGGATCTTAGGTTTTATTCTAGTTTAGAAACACACCTAATAGCATAAGTAGGATTGTGGAGGTAGAGAGTTGTGAGTTAACTCCTCCACGGTCACTCAAACTTGTCAAAACATAGGTGTCATTCTTTTAGGGAGAAAATCCATTTTTGTAGAAGGTGAACCAGGAAGCTCCACTCACACCGGAGTCAAGCATGAGGACGTGTAAGATTGAGTAAAGGAGACACCCCTCCGATATTCAATTGAGCACCTACTAGGATCGATGCGTGTATGGGGACTTATTAGTACCTTTTGGTGCTTTTAAGTTTCGAGATTTGTTACCCTGCCCATGTGCATTGATTCAACCTACGACTATCCATCCGGACCCTCTCTTTAGTATTGGTAGCCTTAATATCCATACTTTAGGATTCATACATAGGTGATGGTGGAAGGCTATTTCCACTATACCTAGGACAGACGTGGGAGGAAATCCCTTGCAGTTATGTGGGAGGGAGGTTGGTGATTCCTTGCACCCGAAGAATCTGTATTGTGGACCCCAGGTAATTGTTCTTCATCCTTCGTTGGTTTGTTCTGGGCCCTAATCATCCTAGACTTCCCTCTGGAAGGCATCTATTTTCCTGTTTTGGATTACCTAGGACCTTTCTAGTGGTGTTCTCTTTGTGCTGCTTGTTCTTAGTTGGCTTTAGAGATTTTACTGCTCGTTGATTAAGAAACTATGGCTAGAATTCCCGGGAGCACCAATCAACGGACCCCTGTTCAAGGGGATCATTGTGCTTTTCCATTCATTGGGAATGTTGGTACTCCCTTAATGGCTACCTTGAATATTTCGGGATTCACTATAGGGCTACCGGTTTGGTTGTTTTCCACTCTGAATGCCTTGCATGCTCCTGATGCTTCTTAAGTAAACACCTCAAATCAATAGCATCAAAACCCTATTCCTTCTTTGCTAGTAAAATATTCTCCTCCTCCTTCTACCTCATGTGGTGAAAGTAGTAATAATAGTAACCAATAGTCTAAAAGGAATAGATAGAGGAATAATAGGGAGAAGACGCCAATGTAAGGGGGAAACCACCCAGCCTCTGGAGGTAATGCTAGGGGCACCTTTCCAACCTCTAGAAGTCATGTTGCGGGCACCTACCCATCCTCTGCAGGTCATTATGGGAGAAAACTTTCAGTCACTATAAATCGTATTGAAAGTATGTCTTCAACCACTGTTGGTCATGTTGAGGACACGTCATTGATCACTGCTGGTCATATTAATGACAAGTCACCAGTTACTATGAGTCATAATGGAGACACTAAATCAACAACTACATGTCATGCTGAGAAATTTGACAAACCTAATAAACATAAGCTTAAGTTCCCTTGTAAGTTTTGTGAGGGATACCACCTGAACTATTTCTGCCTTGTACTTCCAGAAGTGCAAAAAGCATGGTTCGCAGTTCAAAATTCTTCTGCTTCTGAGAAACCAGCCAGTACAAGTCATGTTGGGGGAAACCTGTCAGCCAATTTTATTCATGCTGAGGGTATTGATGTTGTAAAGGATTCTATGCTTATAGGATGCAAGCCAAAGTTCCCTTGTAAAATTTGTAAGGGAGATCACCTTACTCACCTGTGCCCCGCTATTCCATAGGTGCAGAGAGTGTGGTCCATTTTTGAAGGATCCTTTTCTCCTGAATTGTCTATAGATTCCCAACAGATTGGTTAAACTTTGGTTGATAAAGTGGTTGAACCAAAACAGTCTTTGGTCAGCCCCACTCTTCCTTCAGAGAGTGAAGTGATCGAATCGATGCAATCTTCAACCAATCCCATCAGTCCTTCGGACACTGATGCAGCTACCCCTGAAGTCTTTTGCATTACCATTTCAGATGTTTCAGAAAAAGGGGGCACTTCATATGTTCTGAGTGAACCCCTTACCAAGCTATAGGATCATTTCCTTTGATTGGAATAGTCTAGCTGGGCCTCGTCTTCTTTCGTCTACACCTTTCTAGATAAGGGTTGATATCGAAAACCATATGGTTCATCGATGTATTGTAGATGAAGGAGCCTCTTTTAGTATCTTCTTCCCTTATGCTTGGAGATATTTAGGTTTCCATAACCTTGTTCCAAATTTTAATTGGTCGTTGAACTTCGATAGAATACCTAGTGAACTGGTGGCATTCCTCCCTCATGTACCTATTACTTTGGGTGAAAAAGCAATATTATTTGATTTTATGGTTTTAATAGACCCTGTGGACTTTGATATGATCCTCGGTCGTGATTACATATCTGCTATGCATGTTGTAGTGTCTATGCTCTTTCATATGATTCATTTTCCTCACAACTAAAGCATTGTCACTATTGATCAGCTTGCATTTGTTGATCCCTCTTATTACCCAACTGTAGACCAAGTATATCCCTCGTTAGTAGGCACTACCATGTCACAAGAGAATTATGTGGCATATTGTTCCTTGAGTCCAATTTATACTAAGAAGAAGCTTCTAAATTCATGCTTACCTTCTTGGGACTAGGTCCCAACAGTTTACCAAGGGATACCTCCATCTGAATGTTTGGATATGTGTTCTATCTGGGATTATATACTTCCTTCTGATGAAGTTTTCCTAGAGTCTATAATGTAGTTTTCCATTCATTTGGATGTTGATCCAGTTGCAATTATGTCTAGCCTCAGTTTGACCTTGGAGTTTGATCTTCTTACTATTGAATCTTTGGACTCTCCCATAGACTCACAAATTGGTGTTCTTGTTGAGTTTGATTTTGCTTCTAAAATTTTCAACTTCTGTGATGATGAATTTGTTCTTGCAGATTCCATCATTTCCTTCAACTCTGATCTTCATCCTGAAGTTGATCTTGTTTATTGTAAGTCCTCAGCCTTTGGTACTATAGATTCTTCATTGGTTAACTCTACCTATTATACCTGTTGTTGATGATAGTGAATTTGAAAGTATTTCTACCATAGTGACTTGTATTGGATATTTCTTTACATATGTTTTAGATATGATCTTGGTACTAATGTTTCTCGGAGACAAGATTCTTATCTGGACTTATACTTGCTTATTGGTCCTTTTAGACACTTTTCTCTATCATGTCAGGTATATTCAAAATCTTGCATATAGGTTTAGGCCTCCCCATTGTTATGATTCATTTGAACCTTTTTCCATCCAAATTTTCCATAGGGTCGAACCTATTGGATATTGGTGTGTTAGCCATCTCGATATGCATTGTACACCAGTTCGACAGTAGATCCTACCTAACATGGGTCACCCCAGTCAAAACCCTTATTCGATTTTGGTGCCCATGTTGAGTTTTTATCATAGACTTGGGAGCCTGTTTAGATTTACCATGACTTTGAGAAGAAGCCTTATTTCTTTCTTCCTCATATATTTATATCCATTCCTTATATGGCTCCCATTTTTGTTCTTAAGTTTCATGTGCATTTATTTTGATCCTGCTTGCACTAATGAGCCCGATGTCGGCTTCCATGATTTTAACTCGTTATATAAGCCTCAATCTCCCATCTCATTTCCACTAAGCTATGTATCACTTTGCCTTTGTGATTTCACATCCTTTACCTGGAGGAGACACACCCTGAGTGTCCTTATCTTGCTCCTATTACTGGAATTATGCATACTCTTGTTCCATTGGCTTGGAAATAGTCTTGCATGTCCTTGACACTCGTATCCTCCCATTACGAGCATTCTTTCACCTCTCCTCCGAGCTCATTAAAAACAGTAAGGAGGCTACAAGCATTCTTTCACCTATCCTTCGAGCTCGTTAAAAACAGTAAGGAGGCTACGAGCATTCTTCCACCTTTACTTAGAGCTCATTAAAAACAATAAGGAGGATACAAGGATTCTTTCATCTATACTTTGAGCTTGTTAAAAACAGTAAGGAGGTCATGAGTTTACTTTTTCGGCCTTGTTAAACTTTTACGGGAAATTTGTTTATGGAGTTCTCTTTATTCTCTTGTTAGACTCCTTAAAATTGACAAGATCACCGAGTCCACTTGTTCACTTCAAACTCGCTAAATGAATTTAAGGGAAATCCAATTAGGTATAAGTTTACCCCTTTTCCAGACCTTTGTGGATTATTTACGAAAAAGGAAAACTCTAGTCATACTTGGCTAGAAGAGTTCTCTCTCGCATTGTTTTACCCTTTTTCGAGTGAGGAGACTAACTTTACGAAAAAGGACCTTTTGGAGTCTTCTTTAGGATTTTCAGACTCTTGAAATGTGAAAACACCAACGAGCATGTACCAACTCAGGCTCGATGTAAAATCCACAAGAGGGTGTATAGAGTTCTTGTTTAAGTTTTTTAGACTCTTTAAATATGAAAATATTGGGGATCATGGACAGATCTGGGATCGATATTAAAATCCACGGATCAGTACCTTATCAAGTATTAGTCTATTTTTTTCTTCAAACTCATAAAACAAAGAAGAAAGTATTAATTTTCCCTTCCATGGACTCATAAAATTATGCATGGTTGGACCCTTATCGAGCATGCTTTAGTTCTTTGTCAAGCTCGTTAAAAAATGAAAAAGGTATCTTAAAAGAGAAAGGGAAGGGAAGAGTGTTAAATAAATTTCAGTAGAATGGAAGCAAGTCAACTATGTCCTTGAACAAAACACCTTTTTCGAGTCTATCAAACAAGCTGGGTTATAGTGTTGGCCTTAGGATAAACATGATTTCAGAGTTTTTTTTACTCCTTTGGTTGGTTACTCTTCCAATCATATGGAGAATCTGTTAATGTCTCCTACATTGCAAATTTATATCATTGTCCCCTTGTGTTCAAATATTCCTAAGTCACTCTTGTGTCATGATCATTGTTCAAACATACAACCTATGTCGGCCATTCCACAGTTTCCTTGAACTCATGTCTCAACCATTCTTTGGTGTCAGTATACTTCATAATGTATTCAGTCCTACTCCATATTAGATCAACGTTTGATTGTTCCTCATGTTGGATGATGGAGGATTCCTTAAGGCCTCCCTTATAGCGAACTTCTCCCCATCGAGTTCAACTCATCTTGCTATGGGAACAAAGTCTAGAGTTTTCGGTAGTAACTTGGGGATTGTAGTCATCAGTGGCAATTTCCCTTGTCATTCATTTATGGGAATACATTAATGTCCCTTAATTGATGGATTCTTCAGTTGTTCGACTTCAAGAACATCTATTTACACCTGTTAGAAAGTAATAGGTACCTTAGGGCCCATTTTCATTATCGGTGGGATTCCCTCATGTTTGTTAATGGTTCACATCAATGACTGGTAATCAAACGGTATCCTCCATGTTCGACATCAAATCATTTATTCACATGGTTAGGATTCATACCTTGAGATGGTTTGGATTGAAGACCTTGGGCCACTGGAAGCATTTTCCATATTCTTTTATAGCCCAAGTTGCGCAAGACTGAGCCACACTCTTTTTGGCTCTTGATGAGACATAGATCCAGTTTTTTCTCTATGGATATGATATCCAGTTTTGACATACATCCACCTTTGTATTTATGTGGCTATGTTCATATTTATATTGTCTTCATGGATCCATGCTTGTATTCTAGTGGCCATGATATATGCATAAGTTATACTATTTATTGGATCATCATTGTATCCTCTTGGAGGTCATGTTCCACTATTTGAACATGGATATTTATCCAGGGATGAGATTGTCTGTCATTTTCCTTTCTTTCAGGTACTTCATCAAGTACTTCACTTGAGCCTATGATTCTCGGTTTCTCCTGTTTCTCTGATTCCATGGCTCAACATTTTATTATGTATAATGTATTTCGGCCATCTTCTTCCCCTCTAAAATCATACATTAGGGGGCATCTGTTATAGCCAAAATTGGCACTTCTCCATCCGTAACGACACTTATATCTTTTGGTCACATGATGATACTTCATGAGATTACTGTGGGTCACATAAAAGAGTCACATAAAAGGACATTTGTGGATGGAAGAGACATATTTGGTACTATAGATGGATGGAATTTCCTAATTCATGGCCCATTTGATAGGTAGGAACCTTAGGAACATTTTTGGAGACCAAAAATTCTCCTGAAAATATTCATAAACGTTATTTTTGACCATTTTCCCACAAAACGCAGGTTGAAGGCTTCTTCACCAGTGGGTTTGCCAAAAAAACATAGGTTGCATATGGTAAAGTCGCAGGTATGCATGGGTTTTTCCATTGCAAAGTTGCGGGTACCTCAAAAACACTAAAAAATATGTAAAATCGTGAAAAATGGTTGGTTTGCGTAGTTTTGGAAATTCCTCTTCAGTTGTAACTACTTCCTCCTCGACCCTATATTCTTCACTTTCTATATAAGAGAGGGATAGGGACCATGAAAGAGGGGAATCCCATTATAATGTTATGCTAGAGGAATTGAGACTCACATCCCCCTCACTTGTGCACTAGTTTCTTGTAAACCCTAGCACATCTGATAAGAGGTTGGGATCCTTGGCGAAGAGAAGCAAGAGACTTGGAATCTTTCTTTCATGAAGTGCCACACTTGAAGTAAGGTATAATTTTAGGTACTTGCTTCATTCATCAATAAATATTGGACATTCGTCCCTTTCCAAATAGATATGTTCATGTATGTTTCAGATCTTATTAGAATTTGATGTTTTATTCTCTTATAAATATCAATATTTTATTTGTAGTCAAATTGGTTTGAGGAAGGTTTTGTTGAATGTTTTTGTAGGTTGTTGCATTGGAGAGCAAGAAGAGAGGATTGGATCAACCTTCTGAATAAGGCACATATCCTCTTAACCCTAATCTATTTGCTTAATAATTGTACTTGCAGAACCTAGTATGTCTATCTTTTACCCCAGTACATTGGTAGTCTCACCCCAGCTATAGAAAGTTTTCCCTAAAAACACCTTGCTAGAGTGTCCATCACCTATTGCTCTTATATGCTTCTTAGTAGCTAGTATTTTGTACTAAAATTATGGTATCTTCCTTTTCTATATTGGCATGAAATCCAAACCCAACCATTTTCACCACAATTTTGTTCCTTCACGGATTTGCCTCTATATCCGATTACCTTTGCACTACTATTCAATTTCCCTAAGAAATTTTCCCTCCAAGCCCAACTTGGCCCTTTTTCTTAATTTTCAAGTACTCTAAGTTTCATCCATTGATTCCTTTCTTGACCATTCTGATTTTGAGTTTAAATTTACTTACCATTATTCTTCAGTACTCATACAACTGCAAATTGTAACACACCAACTTTATATGGACTAGTTCCCACAGTCCATTCTTCTTTCATTCTATATAAAGCATTTCTATTATGTTATCTATGTATGGCTATGTGAGTCTACTTCCATCTGGGAGTGTCCACACTGGTTATGTTCTACTAAATTTTCTACTCATTTGTTCCTTTAAAATGTTGTTAGCATTCTCTATATTTCCACATTTGACCATTCTCTCTTCATTCTTTAATATATTCCAATTTCTTGGGAATCCACCATATGACATCTAATGCTCTTATCTCTAATGGTGTGCACACTTGATTTAATTCTAGAATTTTCTCAACACCTCTTTAGGTCACTTCTTGCAAGCTCTACTATGTTGTCCATGATAGTTCCATCCAATGGAGTGTTTAATTACTCCATTACCATAATTTATGATTACCTTCTTTGTAATCATGACTTATATTTCTTCATTAATTACTTGCATGTCCTTACCTTAGAAGGTTAAGGAAATGATTCCTCCTTTTATGCATGATATTTATGTCATCTTTTATCTGTTTCTTTGTTCCATGTTCCTTATTCATATCATTGCTACTTGGAAATACACAATAATCGACTAGAAAAACCAATTTTTGCATACTTCTTCTATGCTACTAAACTTGTATGTGTTAAACTTATTCAATGCTTGTTGCATGTACTTTTTCTCCATACACTAGCAACCCTTCTCTATTCTTCCTATCTCATGGTTGCTTATAGAATACAAGATGCAATAAAACTCAATAATCTCCATGCAAGGTATTTAACCACTTTCTTAATAATATCGCTATAACTCTTCCTCCTTCAGTGTCCTCCTAAATAGTATTGTCATATTATCAAGCGCTTAACCAACATTGATTTAACCTTCAGTCAATGATTTAACAAGTAATGCTACCCTACTTTGCTCATACATTCATGATTCTGCACCCTCATGGAGTATTTGATAGTCATATATACCCAATTTCATTTTTGTTAAGTACCTTTATCACCATAACGCTTTTCCCCAATTGCAAATATTTTGAATTTTCTCTACAATTAGATATTCCTTGTCCAATCAAGCTCCAAAGTTATGCTATGCTCACTTTCTGAAACAACTGGAAATATATTTCAAAAATAAAAAAAATTTAACACCTTCTCCTATGAATCATATTTACAACGACTGTAGCCACACCCCATTCTGATATTACAATCAAAAATTGCTTTCCTCTAAAATTTGTAAATTCACCCAATTTGCATTATTCCTTGTCTGGTTAAGCTGAGACACTCTGTTTTTTGCACTTTCTTGAATAACTAAAAACTAATTTCAAAAATCAATTCCATATTTTATATTTCCTTTCTAATGACTATAGATACTCTTAATTATGGGTTATGAGTTAAAAGTTACAATTTCCCAAAGTTATCACTTTTTCCTAGTATTACTCCGTTCCTGTAGCTCATTTGAATCTCAAAATACCCACTCCTGAAACCTGTACCTGATATGTGAAATATATTCCTGCATCAAATGTGCTAGATAAACCCTTTTTAAAAATTTCATAAAAAAAAATCACGCATACAGAAAATTTTTGGAAGATACCCATTTGATAGTTTTCTAGAAGAATATATTCTTGCATCAAATCTACTGCATGCCCCTTTTCTATTAGATTTCTCGAAAAATAGGAAGTACTAGTTCATAATCGGATTCATTTTTATTAATAACTTATTGTTTTAGTCTAGGGGATTGCATCGGTTAAACCAGTAGTACATTATACCAATATAGAGAAAGAGACACATGCATACACACATCATACAACCATATAAGAGAGTAAATGGGACAACAACAACAAGCTTTATATTAATGGATCGAAAGGAGAGTACAATATCAGTGCATAGATTTCTATTCTGTTGTTGGCTCTACAACCTATTTATACATATTACATAGAGTTATTCAGTTACAACTACCCAATCGGTCGACTAACTAACTGATGACAGGGCTGACCATATTCGGCGGAGGACCTAGTTGACTCATCGACTAGGCTCCTCCAACATCTGCCCCACTGAAAAAATGATTCTTTATCCCGAAGAGATCAAAATCATAACTGAAAACTGGGTCAAAATTGGTAGTCTCTACTGCTTAGGGTTGTGAACTAGTGGACACAATTGCTAGAGCTGAAATGACAAAGAGTTCTGTAATAACCAGGGTTGAAGAAGAAAGCCGTCGTTTGAAGTCTTTCCATGTGTGAGCAATCGTATGCATATATACACTTAGTGCAGTATGGTCGGAAAGGCGATTGATTTTGTCAGAGATGGACAGATGTTTAATATTACGAAGATCCAGTCCCAGGATTAGATGATGTTGGTCAGCCACCTGGAGGAGACAGACAATTTGAAAGCCAATTGAGTCAACTTATATCTTTGCGATCTATGCTTGAGTAGCCCACTGTGCCTATTTCACTTGGATTTCAACTAGCCAACTTTGCTCCATTTGAATATGTTGTTCAAGGTTCTGAAGAGCATCAAGGTTGGAAGTATCTTTCTACTGGAATATTTGTGCTCAAGTCATTTGCATCTTTCCCATGTTGATAAAAAATTGACCATAGGAGCTATACAAATTATTAAGTACAACAATAGACTAATGTACCTAGTAAGCATATTCCTTCAGCTGCTTATGGTAGTCAAGGAATAACTGGTATTGATTTGCAAGCAGAGAGAATGTTTGCTTGACATCTTCTTGGTCTTTCTATCGAACAAATTTTTGATATAATGAGACAAGGGACCCTACGATAATGGTGATTTCTTCTAAATGATTCTTGGTTAGGGGTCCATGAAGAGTTGGTGCTACTTGAAAAATCAAATTTTGACAGGTTTGTAAGACTTCGTTCTGTTCATCCTTCATCTTGTCGAATTTATGTTTATCTAGTGCCCAACGTTTCTATTTTTCCCAGTTGATGACATCCAAGAGTCTATCTAAGTCATTATCCTTTGGTATGGTAGGGTCAAATGTAACTGGTGGTTCTTCAAGATCCTTTGTGAATTTTATTTTTACTTTGGATGGCTTCTTCTTATTCTTTTCCTTTTTTCTGAGTACCATCTGCTCGAGCTGTTGTTTGTGGAGTCACTAGGATGGAAGATGATGGTGGATTGGTTGATTTTGGTTGAAGAGGCGACTTGGGTGAAGGGGTCGACACGGGAGGATCAGTCGAATTGGGAATACTAGTCGATTTTGGTGGAATGGTTGAGTCAGGAGAAATGGTTGAATTAGGGAGGACAATCCACTTTTGATGAACAATCGATTCAAGAAGCCGAGTCGACTCAGGTGGAATAGTTGGTTTATTTTCTAATGTATTACTAGGAATAGTTGGTGTAGGAATAGACAACTTAAGAATTATCGGTGAATTATGGTTTTTGGTTGATTGAAGTGGCTCTAGTTTGTCGATTCATTCATATCGAGTGGTATAAGTGGGGAGTGGTGGAAGATTCGAAGATGGGGTCATGGATTGTTTAGTTAAGACCACTCCAGGTGGGGGGAGTACATGGATATCAGCCAGTTCCATAGATTCTTGAACAGTGCATGTGGTAACAATAGTTTTCTAATTATGAAAAAAGTTAGGAAGATTGGTGACAAATTTCTAGAAGTCGGGGTCTTGCTTATAGATGGGTTGCAGCGGGGTAGATTCTTCAATAATAGTAGGAGATAGGGGAGGTGAATTGTCGGGAACCTCAACAGGATCTTCAACTTGTGTTGGTTTACCGATTTTAGTTTTCTTGACGAAGGTCGAAGTTACTTGTATCGGGACAGCGCGACTGGAGAGAAGGTGGTCAATCTACTTATCGACTGAAATGTGGCATGCACCTGCATCCCAAATGATCTACTTAGTCTCCCCATGGAGCTCTTGGAGGTCATCTTCAGTTGGCACATTCAATATCATCTTGCTTGTTGTTGACCCTTATGATTTAAACAACTGCTACTTATTGAAGAGGGATTCAACAACGATATCAAGTTGTTATTTTGTTATGTCAGGCTCAAATTGTTGGTCCTCCAGTACATCATCGTCAGTATTTTATCTTGATGGATCATCGGGTTCCAGCTGGGTATTTTGTCTTGTTTGCTTGCGTTGCTGGGGTATGGGAATGATGGCGAGGGGATTTTATTCTTCCTTTGGGGGGCCAAACATTTGGAGGTACATCCCAGCCTCATAGGTTTCTTCTTTTTCTCCATAAGTTACAGGTTCTTCTAACTGATCTGTTGCTTTGAGCTCCGATTCAGGAATTGGGTAGACTATATTTGACTAAGTAATAATATCTACAAAAATAGCTTGAACATAGGGTAAATATCCTAACTCAGATACATTTCCTACAGCTCCTTGCATGTACCAAACTTTAGTTTAGTTGAGTCCAGCTGAATGTGAACAGTCAATGGTAAAATTCAACGAACTTGATGCGGAACACGCCACCTAGAACATGCTATTTTAAGGACTTGAAACTAGTTTTCAAGCCACATTTTGGCCAGCACAAGGCCCTTGCTACATCCACGAGGCTAGAAGACCTGGAACTTATGCATTGCTACTGGGTATTCCTCAATGAAGGAAGTGTTTCCAACGGGTGTAATTATGTACATCGCCAACCATATTAATAAACAAGGGTATCGAATCGTTGACCCCGTTTCTTGACATTTTTCGCATGTCGACCAGACTATCCTTGCTAAATAATCTTCCCAGTTAAATATTTTTTCTTTTGTTTTGACCGATTTTACAACTTCCAACATATTCAATTGGATGTCAGACGGTCGACCTATCCTTGTTAGACAGATTGCCATAATGATGGCGACAAAATTATAGCTATTGTACTAGATTTTGCTGATAACCAATCCTTTGGAATTTTTCCCTTGCGGCGTCCTTGTAAATTCTTCAACAAGCTTAGAATTGACCCAAACCAACACTTAAGGCCCTGTGGTTGAAATCCCTATAACCCTTCCTATGAGCTCGGCATTGATCTCAACAGGTTGGTCCAGCCATAAATTTCCATTATGGTATCGACTAACTATAAATTGTGCAATTAAGTATTTCATGCCATTGAAGTGATCTAGCAGTGGGGCTTGCAAATAGTGTTGGCTTCTTGCGATAGACAATTTATTAGTAGTTAAGGTCCATTTATGATTTTATAAACCCCAATTACGTAGTTTTTTACAATAGTGGCTCCATTGGTGTTCTTATGTTTTTGCTTTGTGGACTCTAAGGAAGTGAGCTTTCAAGGGTGAGGTCGAACTATATTCTACTTCAGGTAAATCAATCTCAGCGAGCTTCATCGGTCTTGTTGTGGTTGTGGTTCTTTTTGGGGCCATTGTATGCACGGCTTCAAGTGGAGTAGTTGTATTTCTAAGGACGTCAGGAATTGGTGCTAAGTAGACTTGCTCGATTTCTTTGCAAAAGTGTTCCCAATCTTGTTCAAGGTCCTTATTTATGTCAGGAAAGTCTACAGTGCATTCAAGTCGGTTAGGTGAGTGCATTAATTGCAGCTTTTTTGGAAGACAACATCTTGGTACATGCGATGGTCCTTCTTGTTCACGCTTTGGTCAAATTTGTTCACACAACCTCCGAGGTCGGTCATGGCAATGTCTATTATGATTTGGACAACTCATTCTTGAGTGTTCTTTTGGTTGATATTGAGTGCCTTCTAATTGATGGTTGGTAGTGGATGTATGTTTATAGTGGAATCTCCATCGGTGACTTGTCTCATGCTCCTTATTCCAATCTACTGTCAATGTGATGTATTTGATACATTCCAACCCTTCATGATTTAATGGCTTTTTATACAAGTTTTTCTTCGAGTGTAAGTTATTTTTAGTATAACTACCTTTATCTTGACAAATGTAATTAATCTTGGATAAAAGAGTAACTAATTTACAAACCCGGGACACGACTATTGGCCCATGGATGTGTCCCTATTTTACACTATCTTTTCCCTACTTTTAATCCATTCTTGCGTTCCCGTGACCTTGTATTAATGCTTATTAATCCATTTTTATGCTTATTTGCAGGATTTATACCTAAGGTGGTTTCCATTTTCATTTCCTTAGTATTTCATGTGAATTATCATTAGACATTGGAAAAATAACATATTTTGCACTTATCTTTGAAACATGGATGAGTTTGATGATTTTTGCAAAACCATCTCTAGGCCAATTGTTGTTACTCCAGGATATTTGCCGCAACTCATATGGTTGAATATCAACAAAAGTGGATACTTGATATTTTCATATGAGGAATTCTTAAGTCAGTACTATTGTTGTTACTCTTGTTGCTACTGCTTCTGCTACTCCATGAAGCCACCTTGAAGAAACATATTCATTAGGGGTGATGGATTTTTATAACTCCATTATTTCTATCATTCTTATATGTCTCAAATTATGATTTAAATTATTTGAAGATAAAAGGGACACGTTGGTGGTGGATACAAGTGCATATTTAGTTTATTAACAAATATTTGAAGACCTCCATGTAATATATGATGGACCAAACATGTTAAATGTTATTAGGAGTCACTTAGGATGCGTTTTGGGCATGTTATGATGACTCACATCTCTAAATTCGAATTTGACTTCAAAGGCATCCTAAATATCATTGAGGTTAGCAAAGGATTTGGGATTAGATTTGAGTTGATTTTGAGATCCAAATTATTAGTAATTTGTTGAGGATAATTTGGATCTTCATGAGGATATTTTGGATCTTCATTTATTATTTGTTATGCAAAACTCATGTATAAATAAGAGCTTCTTCTCCATTCCAAGGGGAGGAATCTTAGAGCAATAAATCCAATTTGTGATGCAATACGAATTATATTTTTTTTTATCTCTTTTGTGATATAGATTGTAATTCTTTAATCTATTTCTCTTTTGTTGATATAGATTGTAGTTCTTTCACTTTCGTAATTTGTAATTAGACTAACTCCTTCTTATTGTTTAGCATATAATGTATTTTCTTTTGATTCATTTATTTTTGTAGATGTAGTTTTAATCTGATTTCTTTATTTATGCAAGTGTGTTAGATTCATAGATTAACATGGTTGCAACCATAGTGTGCAATTGTGAGTGTGGTTTACTTTCCGCAAGTGTGATTTACGTTCTCGCAAGTGTGATTTATTTTTCTGCAATTATGAGTGTGTTTATTTCTGCAAGTGTGCATGAGTGTTCAATCAATGTGTGATGGTAAGGGGTCATAGCAACTACTTGAGTGGAGACTTCTCATGTTCTCCCTGCCAATTGTGAAGATTGATTTTCATCTTTATTTTTTGTAAGAGTGAATTGGTTTATTTTACCGCAATGCATATTATATTACCAATGCTAGAAGAGGAAATTGTGGCCTTCATAGGTTTTGCATGATAACCTTGAAATAAATACACATTACCCTAGATTGATAATTTATGTTGTGAATTGATTGTTTTAATAAGGAAGTAATCCACCCAACATTTTGGCGTCGTTGCCGAGGAGGTCATCAAAGGTGGAAAAGTACAAACTAGCATTGGTTTTAGTTGCATTTCATGTTAGATGTGTTCTTGATCCTGAGGTGTCAGGGAGGTAAGACATAGTGAAGAGCTATGCATCGTTCGATAGACTGTAATGGGATTGGCTTCATAAGGGTCAGGGCATGTAGATTGCTTGATTACTTTTCAGTTGATTAAATTTTCTTTGAATGATGTTTTTCTTTCTTTGCATTTAAGTTTCATTTCATTTTTGGTACATCATTCCCCTCAGTGGTGCAGTAAGAGCCACCCATATTACTAATCTCTCTTTTACAGGAAGGTGGTAATAGGAAGGAAGCATTGGTGAATGAAGATCCTAGTAGAGGAGGAATATAGAAGACTTCAAGATTCAGACTTGTACGATACTGGTAAGTGGTTAGATTTCATTTTATTGGATTATTTTTAATACATTGCATTGACAATAAGACAAACAAAAAATTACATAGATCTTATTTTGAATATCGTAATCTTTTTTTTAAGAGTTGCAGCAGTGATTGCACCATGATGTGTGAGTCATTATAGGTACTCAATGCTTGAAATTTTGGTATGGGTTCATATTCCATTGAAATTCATATTATTATAAACATTCACACCAATTTGGGTCATTTTTTGGGAGCCATATTTTATTTATTGAAATTTGTGGCATTTTGGCTTATTGGGATTCAGTGAAACTCTGTCGGGACAACCCTATTTTGAGGGACCATATGGGATTAGTTTTAAAACCCGTTTATATCTAAAGTATCCCTTTAAGTCTAGTTTCTAATCCAATTTGAATTATTCAATTGAGTATGAAACGAGAAAGATATGGTCAAAATACTGACTGGAGTTAGAGTAGGCAGCTCAAGAATAGAGTTGGGACAGTCACGTTTTGGGAGACATAATGGATGAATTTTAAAAACATGTTTCTATGGGATGTTCTAAAATGAATATAGTTTCCAACAAAATTTGAATCACTTCATTTCAATATCGTATGGCAAACGTATGACCAAAATACTAACTGATTGTCATAAATCTGCACTCAGAAAACTCTGCTTTCTCGGCTATTCATTGGAGTATTTGACCCATCAATTCTTCTAGTATTCAAAAACTATTTTTATTGGATATAAATATATGAATATAATTTCATGTCCAATTTTAATCACGTCAATTCATCCTTAAACGAAAATGTTGTACTCAAAATAGTGACTATTGGTCTAGGCTAGAACTCATAAGTAATACTAGGTTGCGGGTTGTTACTCATAAGATATGACATATAATATCATGGAATTTCTAAATAATGTTTCTACTGGAATTATAACTATGAATACAGTTTCATTTGGATTTGGAATCACTCAAATCGGACAAGGAACAAAGGATTTATGATCAAAACACTGATGGTTATTTTGGTTGGCCACTGTTTTCCAACTGGTATAAAGTGAATTTTGTTTCATTCATTTTTCTTTGGATTTATTTTGTAAGTACTACTTGTTATTTTTGCATAAGTTTTGGATGTAGAGGGACTACACACCTCTCTTCTTCCATGATCTCATGTTTTATTGCAGTCAAGTGCTAGTTTTTGTAGGTCCTCGGAAGATTGAAGAAGGTCAATACATGCATAAGTGATTCTTGAAGACAAAATTTCATGCAATATGGGAATACTCTTGCTATATTCAAGATTCAATAGTTTCCAGTTGTTTCCTACACAGAAGAAGATTTTTTTTCGTATTGAGCACACAAAAAAAATAATTAATGTGCGAACCATATGAAGACCAATGTTTCAGAAGTCAAGTCCCATTGTTACATCACCATCCCATTGCTACAAAACATTCATTCAAGAATACCTCATGATTATCATGCTCATTCACCAACATTGTGGTATGCATATGCATTTCCTTCTTCCCATTTCAATATATATGCATGCTGAAAGTGTCATTTGCTTATGTGGTTATCTTTCAAAGCTAAAGACCTTCACTAGAATATCATTCATATAAACACTACATTCAGATCAATTTTAGCCTTCACTCCTCCACTTCCATGCCTTCCTGCTCCACACAACCCTTACCCACACCATAAATATATCTTTTCTCACTTACAATGCCAAGTTTCCCTATTTCCAAATAAAAGTTAATGGTGAAAACTTGTCTCAGGCACCATCATACCTTGGAATGATTGAAAACCAGCTTGCTGGCAGGTATTCCTCGGGAGTAATAAAATTCTGATTGTGAAAACCCTCTGGGCGCAGTCAAAAAAATATTGTTTGAAAACGAGCTTGTTGGCGGACAAGGTTTGCAAATAAAGTAAGAAATAAGTAATTCCATCCAAGTTTCTCTCTGAATAAATATTTCCAAGTTCCTCTCTGAATAAGGTTTCAAGATTCATTGCTACATCAGAAGAATGTTCCAGATCTACATTGTACTACATAATCCAACCTCCACACTGTTCTTTCTTGCAAATTTTGACATCATCATGGACATATCAGATCTATTTCCTCTCAGATGCTACTACATATATCAAGGATTTCACAGGTGGGTGAACGTATGTTTATTTTTCCTTTATTTAATCATAGTTCATTGAATGCTATGGATTTGTATTTGGAAAATTGCTTGATCATTTTTCCATACTTCCTACAATTTCCAAGGGTAGTAAAATATTTCAGTTTGGGGGGGGGGGTAACCATTACCCATCATTACTCTTCCACATCCCTCACCATCCTTGTCCAATCCAAACCTTCATCATTCTATCTCTACTTCCCAAGATGTTTCTATTTTTACATCCCCTAAACACCCAAGCATAAAGAGGATGCTGCTACATAAGCCCTATTGTTGTCACACAAGAACCAACAATAGGAAGTCTTGTTGTTGTCACACAAGAACCAACAGTAAGAAAGGAGATATGGATAAGCCAAATAATTTATTGGAAGAGGAATATCTACTACCATGACAAATGAACCGATAGTAAGAGGAGAAGGGGTAGCTACCGTGGACAATTAAAGAAAGGAAAAGGCTAGCCACAAGAACCTATAGTAGAAGAAGTTGTTATAGAAGCCATTTTTTCTTAAGCACATGGGTACAAAATAGAGGTATGAGTTCATTTCCATGGTTCATTGGTGTATATGGTTTTGAGATATGGAATTCAATGGTTTAAAGGCACTTCACGCAGATTATTAAGGAAGCATTCAAGCCATAGTTTCACATCATGTTCAAATTAATTGATGGAAACCTCAAGATAATTTATGAGTGACAATTGTGCCAAATATGTTGCAAATCTGCTTTATTATTGATTTAAAACCTACTCTCTATGCTTGACTTATTTGGAACTATGAGCTGCCACAGGAGAACTCATGTTTTTTTCTAGTTCAAATGAAACTTCCAAACCATCATTTCCTGTGTAAAATCAGTTGGTTCAAAATTTCACCAAAATCCATAAAAAAGGGTGTAATACTGCTGCCACGAAGAGCCCTTTAGATGCATTAATTTAAAGTTTTGAAAATGCTTCATGTATATTCAGGTTGAGGTGCTAGGCATAAAGTTGAAGCTTGATTTGAAAAATGTTAGGTTCGGCCAGGATCTTGTCAGTCATGCAGAACAACACAAACAAATTGGTTTCAACCCTTCATGACAGTCCTGTAGCAACTTTTTAAAATCTAAAGTGAAGTTTATTTCAACATTACTGAAGCAATTCCTATTTTTTTTAGTTTAACCATCATTTGGACATGCTGTAGAAGCACTTTTTAAAAAAACCAATTATGTGACCTTTCAGCCACTTTTTAAGCACAAAGAGATGATTGTTTCAAGCGCCAATTTTCAACATAGAACCAGCTTTGAGATTGTGTGTTGAATTTGATTTTAGATTGATGATCGAAGATATATTTGATCATGTTTGTTGAGATTGAAAAGATAACATTTAATACAACATCAGGGAATGCTACATAATCAGTTTGGGGGGAAGGATGATGTTCTAAAAGTTGAATATTCAGAGATGGACGCAAATGAAAGACATATCTTGAAATTATGGTCACTATTTTTTTAACAACCTTGCTTTTTAAAGAGTTTGATGAGTATTTCAGAATTCACGAGTTTACTTGTTTTGTGACTTTGGTTCCAAGAGAAAAATACTATTGAGATTTCCTCAAGAGTACTCTATATCCTCATCAATTTGTTGACTTTAAAGAGTTGCTACCCCATGGTTCTCTGGTATGTAAGTGACATTTTAAAAAATTGATGTGGTTGATTTCTATTTTTGAGAATGATGCACTGCAAAAACAAATGTTCCAAGAAGAAATTTCAGTGGGAAATTTTTATGGCAGCCTGAGATAGAAATGAGTTCACCATATTTGGTGGATATTTGAGCTCTCTTGAAACTATAATCTCAACAGTAGTTCTCTTAACATCCATAAGAGTAAAATTGAAAGAGTGTTAAGTCCATGATAGCAACAGGGAAAAATGGGGTGGCTACTTCAACATAACTTTCAGAGATCCAACACAACATGGGGACATGCTGTCTACTCAGTTTGGGGGAGAATGGACTGTTTTGCACTCCATGGAATTTGGTGAGAAGAGACAATAGATAAGTGTAGCATGCATGTAGACTACAGTAGATGCAGTGGATCCGCAAGGTAACATCTAGGCCACTACATAAGAACCAATTGTAGATGCAAGGGAAGTAATCAAGCACAAAAGGTCAAGTTTTATAATTGTTTTGCTAGCACTATCTTCATTCATTCGCAAAAAATGGGTTCAATTCGTTTAAAAATGAATGAATATTTTATTGCATAAGTTGGGAGCCATGTGATATTTTCCATTTTTAGGAGGTCAAATATAGTAAAACCATTTTTGGTAGCCTTATGACAGCCCATTTGGAAAAGGTATGTGACTTTAAGACAACAATGGAGCATTTTTTAATGACAAATTTAAATTGAAAAAGTGTAGAAATTGATTCAAGGATATCTTGCAAACATGAATTGGTTTTTCATGAAATTTTGAGGGAAGACGAATTATGGTAAGAAGAACAAACATGGTAAGTTTTAGCTCAATCTAATGCATGATTTTCGAGAAAATGGACATCATCATCTACAACCATTTTGCATTTTTCTCGAAATCCGTGATGAGGGTTTCTCTGAATTTTGGTGTGGACATGCATGGGAATAACAAAAACGTTCTTGAAAATTTTCAGCTAAACCTAGTTTGTATTTTGTGAGAAATTGGTTTAGGAAGGTTGCTGAAACAACTATTGATACACCTGTAAGATTTGCTGATACAGACCTGTAGTGACTTATTTGTTTATATCTTGATATTGGTAAGTTGGTTTGATGTGGTTTTTGGTATGATTAAGCATGGGATTAGTATAAATATTCCTACAAAATTCCAACAAAATCCAGTTTGTACTTTGTGAGAAAATGTGGTGTTTCAGCATCACTTGAGAACTAATTTTAGAAGTCTGTTGGCTATGAAAACTGAGCATATGATTACTATGATGACCTACATGAACTTTTATTGAGAAATCATTACTTGTGGTGTTCTTGATTTGATAATGATGACATGTTTTAAGATTGTCCTTTCATGAGAAGTGCAACAACCTTTTTTTTTTAAGAGATTCCAAGGTTCTTTTGGGCACTACTGTCTTTTATCAGTATTATCAGTTGGACAAGCATAAAATTGTTACAGAAATGGTTTTTGATGAGTGTGAATTTAAAAATGGGATCCCTTACAACTTGCTTGATACAAAGGTACTGGGTTGCATGAGGACATGCAACATATTCAGTTCGGGGGAGATGTTGGGCCATGGAATTGTCTCTATTTTACACTATCTTTTCCCTACTTTTAATCCCTTCTTGCATTCCCATGACCTTGTATTAATGGTTATTAATCCATTTTATGCTTATTTGCGGGATTTATACCTAAGGTGGTTTCCATTTTCGGTTCCTTAGTATTTCATTTGAATTATGATTAACATTGGAAAAATAACATATTTTGCACTTATCTTTGAAACATGGATGAATTTGATGATTTTTGCAGAACTAGCTCCAGGCTAGTTGTTGTTAATCCAAGATATTTTCCACAACTCATATGGTTGAAGATCAACGAAAGTGGATACTTGATATTTTCATATAAGGAATTATAAAGTCATTACTATTGATGTTACTCATGTTGATACTGTTGCTACTACTCCATGAAGCCACCATGGAGAAACATATTCATTAGGGGTGATGGATTTTTATAAATCCATTATTTCTATCATTCCTATATGTCTCAAATTATGATGTATATTATCTTAAGATAAAAGGGACACGTTGGTGGTGGATAAGAGTGCATATTTAGTTTATTTACAAAGATTTGAAGACCTCCATGTAATACGTTTTGGACCCAACAAGTTAAATGCTATTAGGAGTCACTTAGGATGAGTTATAGGCATGTTATGATGACTCACATCTCTAAATTAGAATTTGACTTCAAAGGCATCCTAAATAGCATATAAGTTAGCAAAGGATTTGGGATTAGATTTGAGTTGATTTTGATATCCAAATTATTAATAATTTGTTGAGGATATTTTGGATCTTCATTTATTATTTGTTATGCAAAACTCATGAGCAATATGTTCAATTCCAAGGGGAGGACTCTTAGAGCAATAAGTCTAATTTGTGATGGAATAAGAATTCTATTTCCTTTTATCTCTTTTGTGATATAGATTGCAATTCTTTAATTTCTTTCTCTTTTGTTGATGTAGATTGCAGTTCTTTCACTTTCGTAATTTGTAATTAGACTAACTCCTTCTTATTGTTTAGCATATAATGTATTTTATTTTGATTCATTTATTTTTGTAGATGTATTTTTAATCTGATTTCTTTATTTATGCAAGTGTGTTAGATTCATATATTAACATGGTTGCAACCATAGTGTGTAAGTGTGAGTGTGATTTAATTTCTACAAGTGTGATTTATGTTCTCGCAAGTGTGATTTACTTTTCTGCAAGTGTGAGTGTGTTTATTTCTGCAAGTGTGCACGAGTGTTCAATCAACGTGTGATGGTAAGGGGTCATAGCAGCTACTTGAGTGGAGACTTCTCATGTTCTCCTTGCCAACTGCGAAGATTGATTTTCATATTTCTTTTTTGTAAGAATGAATTGGTTTATTTTACTACAATGCATATTCAATTACCAATGCTAAAAGAGGAAATTGTGTCATGCATAGATTTTGCATGATAACCTTGAAATAAACAGACGTTACCCTGGATTGATAATTTATGTTGTGAATTGATTTTTTTAATAAGAAATTAATCCGCGCAACAACGATGGTTGAGAGAATGGGGAAGAAACCATTAAGTCACCACCGTTCCTGTGTTAAGATTTCATAAAATTTTAATTCTGCACCTTTGATACTTTTAGCAGAAACTTTCCCTTGTAGCATTCTTAGACAAATTGGTCCATTCTGTTGTATTTCTTCAACTATAATGGTCGGTATGGCTATGACTCGTAATAAAAGATAATCAGGTAAGTTGTTATCAAGATTCACATAATTTTCCCTTGTTTTTTGTTGTGTCAGATGGCCGATTGAAATCTCTTTATTCAGTCTTATGAAATCGACACAAATTCTTAACTTTGATGGGTCATGTTTCTTGATGTGACGGACTAGAGCTTGACCTTGCGATATCCTAACTTGTGTTGTTAGCTTTATCTTTTTAAATTGTTTTGTAGAAGCACACGTCCTAGTCTCGTGACAATATCGATGCATATCCTCCGATCTTGATGCTTGAGTTGTGATTGTTTTGACTAGATTTTGTAGGAAACCTTGATTATCGACTATTTTAGATACTTTCTTGATGTGCTCAATCACATATTATAATTCTTTGTAACTCAATATTGGGGTGTTCATTGATTCCCTCTTGGTAGGAAAAATATTTGGATATTATATGATTTTTTTCTTGATGATTTTTGGAATGATGGATACAGTGAAACAATGCTGCGTCCTTTTTCTAGGAATGACTTCAACAGACCAATAGTCACGAGCTTATGCTTCATAGTTTTCGATTTTCCAGTCATATAATTATGAATTGGATTTGTACCCAATAGATAAAGGACTTCCTAGTTGTAGTTCTCCCTGATTATTGGGTTAGACTAAATCTTCATTTATGTGCACTATTTGATACAGATGACGGATGTCTTCATGATGATCATCAGGTTCTGCCCATGGTTTTCCTTGAGATGGATTGATAGGTACAATTACTAGTGCTGTAAAATATTTATCCCCTTCTCTTGGATCAATGATTTTGAAGTCGATATGGGTGTTGATGCGCATGATTGAGGTTTTTACATTTTTCCATATGCTAATGGGTTCAATCAGTCCTTGGCCGGCTAATTTGAGATATATCCCTCATTCTTCAAGTCATGGTTGGCCAATGCTTTCCAATGTCGATTTGGTCATGATGTTTGCTTATGATCCAAATTCGAGGATGACTTGTGAAATTTGAAATCTATCGACTTTCTCTTTGTGGTCCAGACTTGATAGCATTTTGGTAATTTTTTCATTCTAGACATTATTTCTGATAAGATGCATTAAGTTGATTAACCTTATCACACATTCTTCTTTTGTTAATAGATGAAGTAAGCCATGAATCATTTTACTTTTATTTTCTTCCTTACTTTCATCATATGTTATTTGTGAGAATATTTCTTAGGCATTTTTTAATATATCTTTTTGCTTTGTGGGGTTAGGATAATATTTCTTCTTATTGTGCAGTAGAGTGACATGAGGGTTATCCCCCTAGTATTTGTTCCTTGTCATGTATTTACATGCAGATAATAAAAGAAAAATTGTTAACATTTTATCGCGTGTCTCTAAAAATGAAGCGTGTAGTACCAAGATTGTGCTCCTTAACTCCATAGCATGGTTGAGTGCAACCTGGTGGTTGGTACGCCTAATTATTATAGTTTCTTCCTCTACCATTGTATCCTCCTCATTGGTTATTTCCATAAATGCGATTGTTACACCTTATTTTGCCACCTTGTGAGCATTAGCACTCCTTGGCCTCCCTTACCCATTTTTAGACTCAAAACCATATTTTTCGTTCTCCTTGAACCCATTTTCCCCTATTTTTCCTCCTATACGCGGTCTGCTTCAGTACAACTCGCGTACGCGCATGTTGCATTAATACAGCCTGCGTACATCGATGTTTTTGGTAAATGAGAGTAAAATATCTATTTTTCACTAGGGATAATTTTAAGAAACCCCCCCAAATTTATATGTATACTAAATGGGCAAATCTCCTTGATATATAGGAAAATTTGAAGGTTATTTTAACAATAATATAAAATGTATATATAATGTTTTGGCTAATATTTCATTCTATTATAGAATCTTGTGAAATATTAGTGAATATTTCACTAAATTATAAGATATTGTAAAATCTTGCCTAATATTTCACTAAATTATAAAATATTGTAAAAATTTGTTGAATCTTTCATCGAATTATAAAATCTTGTAACGTCTTGGTGAATCTTTTTCCAAGAAGACTAAGCTTTTGATATACAGATTACTAAGGCGGTGCAATAGAAGAGTATATACCAAATATCAACTCTACTCTCTCTACTCTTAGACTCTTGAATGAACAATTGCATGGATGAGGAGAGGAGGGATTTATTTATACATTTCACAAGCAGTATTCGGTCACTCATGACTAAAGGTGTCAGTGAAACATAACTGCCATAACTAGATTTAGGGAAAGTGAGGACTCCATTTGTTATCTCGTCCCTTAATGGTCCGACGGACATGTGGGGACCCAAATATTGATAGATCGACAAACTAATATATTTGAAAACCTTACACTGTGGAGTGATTATGGCACCCATGAACCACTATTACAATGTGGATTCTTATCAAGACCCACAACCTTAATATAGTGTATAAATTCCCAATTAGATTATTTTGCAAGCCTCCCATTTTTAAGCTACCCTCTAAGAAAACAAATAACTTGCTTATCTATTTATAGGTACGAATACCACTTTTTCCTTTCTTTTGTTGACAATCAAAATATGAATTATGTTATTTGATTTAGAATTTTTAGAATTAGTTAGAAATTTGCAAAGGTTATTAGAAATAAGAACATACACTAACAGGAATAGAAAGCACATTAATGCATCATCACACATATCATTGGAAATACTCCATTAAAGACTACTTTTTCTCAAATAAACTGAGGTGGTGTCTATATCCATGTCCTTGAAATTTTCAAAAACATGGAAAATATTGTAAAATTCGTTTAGCATTGTCATTGAATGAAAAAGACAATATATCAAATAGAAAAATGTCTACATATTAAAGGTCAAACATGCCTTGTACATATTATATATAATCATGATGAAATGAAGTATCGTGTTCCAACTAAATCATATATTCATCATACATAACTAGATCCATTTCTGGATTGTGATAGCAATTATACATCAAGACAAATCACCAAAAAACATTTTACTTATGAATGACCCTTACAAAAAAATAAATATCATAAAAAAAATACCAAACCCAACAAAACAGGTTACAGATAAAATTGACAAACTTGGAAATACGAATAAAAACAACTACTAGTCATGAACTTCTCAATACAAATAAAAGAATCTGCTAGAACGCTTTGGAAAACTCTATCGGAAGATAGTTCCAAAATAATTACCATTCCACTGTTGCCCTACCATTATAATCAACATGCATTAATTTATATTACAAATGTCCCAAACATCATCAATAAAAGACAAAAAATATGAACATAAACACCCTCATGAATGCCTCAAATCCAATAAGAATTGCATAGCAAGATCCTAATAAAAGCATATTTTAAACAAATGGGTCAATGTTAGTTTGACTATATAAAAACTATGTGGCATCTCTCCATCAAGAGTTGCATCCGCTGACAACATATAAATTTCAATTGATGGTTTAAACACGACAAGGCATAAGATAAATCATGTATTATGAGATTTATAATGCTTTCACGAAAAAAATACTCCTATAATAGATAAAAACCCTAACAACACTGAATGAGCCTTAAGAATCAAGAGCACCCTAGAATTCAAAAAGCATTAAAAAGCATCCATGAAAGAAAGCATGATAAAAGGAAAATTTACAGTATAATAATCTATTATAGTTGCAGATAAAAAAATAAAAAACATGATAAAAAACGTATTGCATTAATTATTGGATAGAAAGCATGATGCAAGTTCATACTCTTTGATAAATTGCATGTGTGGTATGCCCCTTCAAGACCTGATATTTTGGCAATGGAGATGTTGAACAAAGATTACAACGTCAAGAAAACTAAGAGTGAAAAGTGGAATCACATAAACCAGAACCTTCACCCTGCAAGTGCAATCCAATGTGGGTGAACCATGAATCATTGTAGCCATTATACAGGACAAAAATTCCATTGATTTTCCCTTCAATACTAGAATCGAGGGCTCAAAGAATGTATCAACATGAAATTGACCAAAAATATGGACGAATGCAACCGTATGTCTGAATTACAGGGAAAATGAAGGGTGAAATAACCCTTGGGAGCCTCCATAACTGAAAATTGAGGGCGAAGGAATGATTCCACTGGAATGTCTTTAGAAATCGGGGGGGGGAGATAGCTTGGAGGGAGATTTTGCTAGGGAAAAAAATAGTTTTTTTCATTTTCCTCATTAATATATGGGAGGCTATTAATTTTGGATTTATTTATTTTCTAATAAATATTGGGTGAATATATTTCAACTGAAAAAACCATTTCCATATAAAAAAATAACCCACTAAATTTTTGTAACCCCCTTAATTTAGCCCATGGGCTAAATTTAGCCCCTAAAATTATCCATGGTGGAAGAAGTTGATCCATGATCATCTTGAACTGCCATTGTTTATCTCCTGGGGGATTTGGAGATGCTACAATTCATTTATATTCAATGGGGTCTTTGTAAATTGTTCCTTAATGTGTTCCAAGATCATTAGGCACTCTTCAAAGTTTCACAATGGGGATCCTGCATCACCATTCACTAAAATTACGCTCCCAGTCTTTATGAGCTACCCTATGGCATTTTTATATGGTGCAACCCACGAGGGAGTGGGGGGTTCCTATATGGTGTTAAGATTGATTCATGAACATTTTTTTTGCCTACTAGTCAAACTGTGGAGCAAGTACTAATACAAAAGTGGTGATGGTGGCCTGTTGGGGATTACTACATGTTGAATTTTTAAAAAGAATTCTCTCCTTACAAGTTTTTGGTGAGTCTCATATTGTTGTGGATTGGTTTTTTCATGAAGGTCGTCTCCAATATTTATTGTTGGAACACTAGAAGTGCAGGATTCAGGACCTTTAGGGCAGTTTTCTTTATTTGAGTTGTAAACATATTTATAGGAGGTATAATGGATCGACGGACGACATGTCCAAACGTGCACTTGCTACCAATGAAGGATAGTGCTTTATTGAAGAGTAGATGGATCATCAGTTGGTTGAGGTGACATATTTCCAAGTTTTTTAATGGTTTTTGGTGTATATCTTTGCCATACTTACTTTTTTTATTCTGGCTATATCGAATATAACTCTTTTTTCTAATATGTAATATTGGGAATATTTTTTAAGGTGGTTGTAGTCCATTATGGGCAGTTAAGGCATTATTGATAAGATGTTATTGTTTTTGGGAGGTCACACATGAATTGTTGGAACTTGAAAGATATGTTTGTGTTTAGAATTGTAACGACCAATATAGAGTATATTAGGGACTGTTGAGGTTCTAGTTCTGAGGAACTATGACATTATTTCTAATAGTATTTTATTTTTAGATTTCATTCAAAAATTTTGAATATCAAGCAACTTTTTTTTCTAGGTGAAAAAAATACCTATAATTTTATAGTGAAATTACAGCTTTCGTAGATTAGTCCTCTTAAAGGATTCACCAAATGTTATACTAAATGTAAGTATGGGGTTCGTTGATTAATTTCTATAGGAATTCATCGAATTTCCAACAATAGATTGCATTATTTTGTAACAAGATTCTCATTTTTGTGAGCGAGTTATTTTGTAGCATAACCCTCATGTCCCAAAGTAGAAAGTAAGAAATATACAATGAAAGTATAAGGAAGTATGGGATTTGTAGATTAGTTAAATTTTCACACTATATAAAGTATAGATGGTTTAAATATAATATTTAGAAAATTTTAAAAATATTGGTGTAAAGATGCTAAGTCTTGGCTAAATAATTAGGGAATTTAAGTAGAGGTCACTCTTTATAATAGTGATAATATTAAAAACATTATTACATCTAAATTTAAGGAGAAGTTGTAGTGCGAAAATTTAACTAATACCTAATGTACAAGAATAAGATAAGCAAAACAAGAGATAAGAGGCTTCCTAAGATTGCTTCATGCTTTAGTCAAAACCACCTGCGACTTAAGAAAGGCTGGCATAAAGATGCCAAGTCTTGGCTAAACCATTGAGCAGTCAAGGAACAAGTCACTCTACAAAATAGTGATAATATTAAAAGCATCATTACATCTAAATTTAAGGAAAATATATGGTGCGATAAAGAGTTGAGGATAAGAGAAAATTAAGATATTATAAGGAGGTGATCAACCACAATCTAGAAGATCAAAAGTATCTCTCTATTTTAATTAGTGTAAAGAAGAAAATCAACATTGCTAAAATAAGAACAAACTCTCACGAGCTCCATATTGTAAAGGGGCGTTGGAAAATTCCTAAAATGTTGTGGGATGCAAGAATCTATCATTGTTACATAAATAGGGTTGAATATGAAAACCACTTTCTCGTAGAATGTTTTGCATACACCCACATTATGCGAAAACCACTTTCTCGTAGAATGGTTTAGCCAAGTCTTGGCTAAACCATTGAGTATTCAAGGAACAAGTCACTCTGCAAAATAGTGATAATATTAAAAGCATCATTACATCTAAATTTAAGGAAAATATATGGTGCGATAAAGAGTTAGAGGATAAGATAAAATTAAGATATAAGAATGGGTACATAGTGAAACAAGCATAATCATCTTTGTGACACAAAGAGGGTTGAAAATGAAAATCATTGTCTCATAGAATGTCATGTGTACCCACATTAGAGGGAAATTTCAAAGTATTTGCTACAACACTGATCTTACTAACCTTTTAAATCATCACAACTATGGTTATTTATGAATGCTTCTCTTAAATCAATTTAAGCATATAAATAATATTCTAAAGAAAACTGCCCCTGGGGTGTAGACTAGTTTGAAACTATGCGCTTGTTAAGGCGTACGAGCTGTTAAGCTAGTTGCTGGTTCAAACCTCATTGCAACCTTGAGGGTACGCTGTGGGGTAGGCATACTCTCCTGGAGGTTATAGTGGTAGCGGTGGGAATCGACCTTGTGTCACGCAAGTATGAAACCGTCCAGTTGCCGATCCCTCCAATAAAAAAAAATTATTCTAAAAAAAACAAGTGTCTCCTTACATTTTTAAGGTCCGATACATCAAAGTTGGTCTCAATGGACCTTAATAAATATCATCATCATCAATATTATAAGTTAAATAATAATTTAACTTATAATAGTGACGATGATGATGATGATGGTGATAGTTATTAATGCCCATTGAGACCAACTTTGGTCTATTGGATCTTAAAAAGGAAAAGAGTCACTTGGTTTTCTTTAGAATTTGATTTATATGCTAAAAAATATTTAAGAGGAGCATTCCTAAATCACCATAGTTATGACGAGTTAAAAGGTTAGGAAGGTCAGTATTGTAGCAAATGTTTTGAAATTGCCATATAATGTGGGTGTATGCAAAACATTCTACGAGAAAGTGGTTTTTGTATTCAATCCTATTTATGTAACAATGATAGATTCTTGCATCCCACAACATTTTAGGAATTTTCCAACACCCCTTTACAATATGGAGCTCGTGAGAGTTTGTTCTTATTTTAGCAATGTTGATTTTCTTCTTTACACTAATTAAAATAGAGAGATACTTTTGATCTTCTAGATTGTGGTTGATCACCTCCTTATAATATCTTGATTTTCTCTTATCCTCTACTCTTTATCGCACCATATATTTTCCTTAAATTTAGATGTAATGATTCTTTTAATATTATCACTATTTTTCAAAGTGACTTGTTCCTTGACTGCTCAATGGTTTAGCCAATACTTGGCATCTTTATGCCAGCCTTTCTTGAGTCGCAGGTGGTTTTGACTAAAGCATGAAGAAATCTTAGGAAGCCTCTTATCTCTTGCTTTGCTTATCTTATTCTTATACATTAGGTACCTAGTCATAGCCATACCCTCAATCAAGGAGAGACTTGCTTCTATGAAGATGATAGGATAGGGTGTATTTCCTTTAATTTTGAGATTGTATGTTATAAAGTTCTTTTGGATTTTTGCTATCCTTCTCCAAGATGCTATAGAAATTATGAAGCCCAAGCTTCACAACCATATAAGATTACAAGAGTGACGAGAGTCTCAAAGATGATTTTTTCCCTATCCCAAAAGATAGAGGTCTATGGATTTACAACTATTTTCAAGTCCATAATAAGTTTTTTATCCTCAATTAATCATTTTCTCATTTCTATATTTCAAGTTAAGATTATGATAAATATCAATTCCGACATATTTATATGAAGTCACTTCCTCCAAGTTTTTGTTGTCATACATGAAATTATCATAATTGATCTTTTGGGATTTTATTATCATAACCCTTTTTTTGTCAATGTTAAAAGTCATACTCATACTAGAGTAAAAATCCTTGAGAATTTTGAGTTTCTTGTCGAGATCATAGGGACTCATCGCCATAAGAACAATATCATCAGCATGGAGAAGAAGGATGATGGCTATACTAGCAAAAGTTGTGCTAGCGCAACCTATCTCTTACAAACAAACCTCTAGCCTATCAATGTAAATACCAAAAATGGTAGGGGATAGGCGAAAACCTTGCTTGACTTCTATATTACAATTAATTTCTTATGAACAGCCATAAAATTTCCTAAACTTGGCAAAAACCTTCTCATACAACCCTATTGCAACAACTCTCAACTCGAGAGGGAATTTTAGCTCTTATAATCTATTCCAAGGTTACTGCTGGGTTGGCACTGTATCAAATTCTTTTTCTAAATTCAACAAATAAACAAAGAAGATTATTTCTTTTTTTTGTAAATATGCACAATATCAATATATTATATCAAAAACAAAAAGAAAAAAATGCAGACATTTTCCTGTCGTGCTTCATGGTGGCCTGAGAAACTGAGACCACCATCCCAGCCATGCAAAAATACTATCAGGAATATCAAGTTCAAAACATAAGGCCCTCCCAACAGAGGGAAAATAGGCCAAGTAGCAGTAGATAACAGTAAAGTTCTGACTCATTATCCAATATCTGTAAGGCAGACTAGAAAGAATATTATATAGAACATAAAACCAAAAAGACTGAAAAACACAGGAAGTGTCCAGAGCACCAGAGCGCCAACTAGATAGGATGTGCACCATGAGAAGAGTCTTCACATTCTTTGATGATTGGGAATCCTTTGAATTCTGAATAAAGGGACTTTGTGTTTGGAATTTTGACTAGCAGAGGCTCCCACTTCCGCGGCATGACCAAATCATCTAATTCCAATCTCCTAATATTTTTTTCCGACATAGTAGAAGTTTTAGAAGGAATTGGAGCTTCCAACCGACCTTCAGAGTTGATGTCTAGAGGCTTGTTACCTTGTCCCACCTGACCGTGAGGCTCCATGGGCATGCTCTAAGAAACTCCCCCAAGCACGTTCTCCTTATAAGGGTTTTGCCTTAGTGCAACCACGGATTCGAAATTCTTGTCAAACAGAACTAGCCCCCATTCAAAGCTATCCTCAAGGTTGTTTAGGTAATCCACCACCTTCTCCATGCTAACTCTCATTTTGAAAACCAAGGCCTTGGAGTCTCTCCATCTAGCCTGGATGTCCTCCATCATCAGGCCCGTCATATTATTTAAAACCTAGTAATGGCTTATCTTCCCTTCTAAGCATGCCGAGGCTATCTAACTATCCACAATGCTAGATTCCGAGTCATTAATTAGGCCATGAGCTAGCATTGAAACAAAAGCAATATAGCCTCCACTCCCATAATTATCAGACCCCCTGTGGCCTAAAGGGCTCTGACCACTACTTCCTCTTCTGGGCTTACCCTTTTGATGCATAGCCATGATTTCACCAACACTTGTTCTCTTGCTATTACAGACATCCAGGTTCTAAAATTGAGAGCATAAAACCACATACCTAAATATAAGATTCATCTCATTCCCCATCAGCATATAAATTTTGCAATCTACACGTATGAGTTGTCTTTCCATCCTTGTTGATGCAGAGTCTATCGATAAGGGTTCACTTTGCACTGTCGCCAATAAACTATCAACCCAAACTCCCTTATACACCGGATCGGAAAGGTGTAACCCTTTCTGGAAACACTTGCGGAGCAAGTGTAGTCTCACTCGAGGTGGATAAGAGGGCTGTTGGAACCAAGTTTCCGTAGTTGTGTAGAGGATATGCACACTTTACTTTGACATTAACCAGAGATTAGCATATTCATAACATACTATTAACTTTTCATTCGCATCTTAAATCATTCACAATTTCTAACACATAGTTTAGAACATACTCAACTACAAATGCGCACTAATCAACAGAAAACATTCACAAAAACCCATTATTCATCATGACATCACTGCACAGAGATAGAATTCATATCACAACTGAACATCTTCATTCATTCTTTAAAACTACGGAATTAACCTCACAGAAACTATCAATACATCATGTTGCGGATCCAAAGCAAAACCCAAAAGATCAAGTCAATCTCCAAAACTTCTATCCCCTTAGGTTTACAATCCTACTCTATTTATATTCTTCTATTCTATTACAAAATGGTCCACATGACCGACTTGACTAATCTAACAAATCTTATGCTTCCGCAAAAATGGTGAAAGGTCCTTTTTCTGCAGAATGACCCTTTCGCATCTATCGGCTTCCGCACTTCCTGCAGATCTATCCTGTGCCAACAAACCCCCAACCCAATCTTGTGGCTCGTCCTGAGCCACCTCAGATGGACATTGCTGGTTTGTTATACTGTTGTTGGAAATCATCATAGGTGGTCCGGATCCGGTCGACTATCTCTTTTACTGATGCTCCTAGCTATGCACTTTCTATCACCTGCTGCTCCATTGGGTGGTCACATACCTTCTGTCGTACCTCCTGTAATTTCTCTTGTACCTGTTTCATCTCTAGAACTATTCTTGCTATGAGGGATTTAGCCTTTGTTTGAAGCTCGTCCAAATGTGCAGCTTGTCATTGCTTCCTTTTGTGAGATTTTTCAGCTTGCTACTTCATGCTTTGTAGTTCCACAATATTTTCCATCCGCATCATTGTGGGCATCACCTTAAATGATCCCTTAAACGTTTATAGCTGCTCTTCGACTTCTCAAAGCGTTCTCTTTAGTGCATCTAACTAGTCATCCTCGACCAATCTATCCCATAATTATGTAAGACTTTTACTGCCACTTTCTGTGTTGCCTGTTCCATTTCCTGAATCTCTACCACTGCTTCCTCTATCGCTATCTATCGACTTTGAACATGTGCTGGCGATGTGTTGGGTGTCACTCTAGTCTGGAGCTCCACATTTTCCTTCCTGAGCTCAGTAATGGCAACTCCTAACATAACAGTCTGAGCTTCCGGGGTGACATCTGGATCTAGAGTCGCTGTTTCGCATGCGTTTGCAAGTGCTCTTTCTAACCTTGTCCATTCCTCTCCAATATTTTCCTTCGCAGTGAGTGTTATAGTTTTCTCTGTGATGAATTTTTCCTTCTCAACCAGGGATTTTTCTAGATGTTCATTCTCCTCGATAGCCTGTACTTGTGCAGCCAGTACTGTGGTGTTTTTATCTTGAAGCTTCTATGCCTCCATCTTGCTGTGTTGTAGTTGTTTCATGTACTCAACCACCTTATTGTGCATCGCAGCCTCGCGGTCATGGATTTCTGCTCTTGTTGTCACTTGGACTCGATGTAGTGTCAAAATTGGGAGTAAATTGAAATCGATCATTGCTAGATTGGCCTTCCAAATCTCGAGGTCCAAGGTACCATCTCCTGTAAAAAAGGAGTGGGTTTCAAATTGGACTATGCGTTTCGGGTTGGCCACTTCTACCTCGACTCTGGGATTTGACACGCTTTGCTGGATGTCTCTGTGTGGTACCCTGATGTTGATTATTGTATTCACCACGGTGTTTAATAATTCCCCAATGTACTAAAAATTGTCAGCGGAATACTGTGTGACCTTTTTGTGGTTCCTCTCTACAATCTGCGTAATACTATCCAACAATCTGTCGACCAGCTGCGCAGTTAGCCCTGCCTGTGTGCTACTACCGTCACGATCCATTATGTTCTTCATCCTTCGTTCTTCCTGTTGGAGGTGTAGTTTTGAATCTGTTAGGGTGTTGGATGTTGACACCCAGTCATGACTAGATTTTGCTGTCTGGTCCTTCGCATTGATCTCCTGTTCTGTGTTCTCCTTCTGGTTGGCGGAAGCTTTGTCTTCCTTCGCTGGGTCTCGTCGTCTTGTTGCCTGCTCCTTTTCGATATCCTTCAAATCTACATGAACCTTCCATGTGTCTGACCATTTGGCGATGATGTTATCAAGCTCGGCCTCGGTGAGCTTGTACTGTGTCCGCGTCCATTGTTTGGTCGGATCTACACAGGCTCGAAGGTAAATCGTGTTGTTGGCTTAAGTACTCATCTAGAGGTTTCCAATATAGAACCAGGTTCTTCGCGGTTTCAATGAACCAACAAAATCCCTTCTCACCGACCCTTTCGGCAACAACCTACAAACAGGCTGAGGTGTCACCCGATGTGTAGCTATGGGGGCACTACGGAATCAGGTTTCCACAGTGGTGTGATGAGTTGTTCGAACATGACTACTATGCAGTGCCCTATCAGAACTGCACTACGAATTGAGGACTACGTGACGATAGACTGCATCGTGGTCCACACTTCTACAAACTAACCGGTGCACAACCAGCACACCCCAGGGCTACGTGGTTCGAGCAGGATACATTTAATAGGACAACACAACCGATTTATATGCTTCCTCTTCCAAGCTTAACCTCTGAATACTTTACTTAACACTTAATCATTCACCTACTTAGATTATTAAGTTTCATAACAAATGCAAGTAGACCAAACATACATTGTTGCGCACACCCAATGTTGCATGTTGAAGGGTTATATAATCTAAACATTACATACACATGTGACTATTCAAAGATTGATACTTTCACAGAATTGGATTACTGAGCATTCAACATTCATTCATTCCATCAATACTTAACATATCATTCCCATCTTTCTCCTATGGCGAATACATATAAAAGTATTAACACGCCAATTGATAAATGAGAATCCAAGCATCCAATGTAAGCAAATAAGTAAATGTAAACACACAAACAATAACACTACACAGTATTTAATGTGGTTCACCCCCTGGATGGAGGCTATGTCCACAAGAACTGTTGTTATATTAGTCTTTGGGAAGGGTACAACAGTTCTTTGTCTATGCACTTAGCTTGCAAATCTTCTTCTCTCTCTCTCTTGGCCTCTGCACACATAGCTGCAAATCCTTTACAAAATGTTGTTCAACAGATGTTTATCAAATCGATAACGAGAACAATACAAAATGAGAGTATTCAATAACCCAACAACCCTTTCCCATACAAAATGTGCCTTATTTATAGATCATGCTCGTAGGTCATGTCTTTACAATCCGGAGGTAAAAACCCTTAGGTTTACAAAACCATTACAGTTTCCAGCTCATCGAACTTGCTGGCTTCTGGTAGCGAATATTCTGTCGTGGCTTGCCTCCAACGCATGCCCACATCGCTATCAGCCTTCTTGTTGCATGCAGGCCAACAGGTCACTTTTACCGAGCAGTTCTTCCTCTAACGGTCTCGTGCGACTGGTTCAGGTAGTGATTATTTTGCGTGTGCGACTAGTCGCTTTATTTCCTCTTTGCTCCTACCCGCCGCTTGGTACTCCTGGAGCATATTTACCAAAAATAGACCACTGCTGGTCTAACCGGAATCTATGCCATCTTTCGTCCAATATTCTGCTTTGCCGGATCCACATAGACTGGACACACCGCAGCACTATCTCCTCGCATAACTGATCTTCGCAGCTCTTTCGACGCTGCGCTGCGTGCAACTTCGCAGCATCCCAAAAATTATACAAAAAATAATTCAACTGAACTGCGCTCAGATCCACAGTTCCAAAAATTATTCTTGCTCAAAGTTCCCCACTTGGGCCAGGCCCAACAGGCCCCTAACACTTACATGTGGCTCGCCCCCGAGCCACCTGCAACTTCTCCAAGTTGTTTCTCTGCCTGCCTAGATGGCCTCAACAGTGCAGAAGCCACCTCTGGTGTGATGAGTTGTTCGGATAGGACTACTGCGCAGCGCCCTATCAGAACTACACTGCGAACTGAGGACTGCGCAACGATAGACTGCGTCGCGGTCCACACTTCTACAAACTAACCGTTGTGCAACCAGCGCACCCCAGGGATGCGTGGTTCGAGCTTGATATGATTAATAGGATAGCGGAATGGAGTTAAATGCTTCCTCTTGCAAGATTAACTTCTGAAGACTTTACTTAACACTTAATCATTCATCTACTTCCTTAGATTAATCAGTTTCATAACAAATGCAAGTAGACCAAACATACACTGCTGCACATCGAAGGGTTATATAATCTAAACGTTACATACACATGTGACTATTCAATGACTGATACTTTCACATACTTGGATTACTGAGCATTCAACATTCATTCATTCCATCAATACTTAACATATCATTCCCATCTTTCTCCTATGGTGAATACATATAAAATTATTAACACACCAAATGATAAATGAGAATCCAAGCATCCAATGTAAGCATATAAGTAAATGTAAACACACAAACAATCACACTACACAGTATTTAACATGGTTCACCCCTCGGATGGAGGCTACGTCCACAAGAACTGTTGTTATATTAGTCTTTGGGAAGGGTACAATAGTTTTTTGTCTGCGCACTCATCTTGCAGACCTTCTTCTCTCTCTCTCTCGACCTTTGCGCACACAGCTGCAGAGCCTTTACAAAATGTTCTTCAACAGATGTTTATCAAATCGATAACGAGAACAATACAAAATGAGAGTATTCAATAACCCAACAATTCTTTCCCATACAAAATGTTCCTTATTTATATATCATGCCCATAGGTCATGTATTTACAATTCGCAGGAAAAAACCCTTAGGTTTACAAAACCATTACAGTTTCCAACTCATTGAACTTGCTGGCTTCTGGTAGTGAATATTCTATCGTGGCCTACCTTCAATGCATTCCCACATCGCTATCGGCCTTCCTGTCACACACATGCCAATAGGTTGCTTTCACTGAGTCGTTCTTCCTCTAATGGTCTCGTGCAACTGGTTCAGGTAGTGGTTCTTTCGCGTGTGTGGCCAATCGCTTTCTTTCCTCTTTGCTCCTACTCGCCGCTTGGTACTCCTGGAGCATCTTTACCAAAAATAGACCACCATTGGTCTAACCGGAATCTGTGTCGTCTTCCGTCCAACAGTCTTCTTTTCTGGATCCACGTAGATTGGACACACCACAACACTGTCTCCTCGCATCACTAATCTTCGCAGCTCTTACGATGCTACGTTGCGCGCAACTTTGTAGCATCCCAAAACTTATACAAAAATACTTCAACTGAACTGCGCTCAGCTCCACAGTTCCAAAAATCCTTCTTGCTCAAAATGCCCCACTTGGGCTAGGCCCAACACGTGTGCTCCTAGACAGATACCTAAGCGATGGGGTGATACTTTGTCGCAGCTTGCAGTGTGATCCATGGTATCATCTCAGTGTCCATCCACATCCTCTCGAGCCAAATATAAAACTAGATAACATTTTCCTTCTGTCATTCTTTATCGGTGGTCCCCCATAAGTTCTGGTACTGCGCACCGTCACAGACTCATGGTTCCGTGGGATCCACCCCTTGATAATCATCTCGTTCCCTCCATGATTTTAAGGCAATGAGGAGGAGTAGCCAGGAATACATGAATGGCCCTCCATTTTCCTATGCATCATACACGTCCTCGGTCAATTCATGTAGCAGGAACTGAGCCCAGTTCTTATGTTTTCCTGTGGTGCACCGTTTCGCAGTTGCGAGGACACCTGAATTACATTGCAGCTGTTGGTTTTTCCGTGTTACTTTGACCGCAAGTATCTTTGCCGCTACTTTGACTGCTTGGTTGTTAATTGTGTTGATCAGGTAGCCTCAATAATCTTTCTTTACACCATACTTTATGGCCAGTTGTTCGGATAATTTCTTATCTTTGTCCTTACCCTGGAAAAACTGTGAAGGGTCAGCTCCCTCTTGAGGCAGGCCTGTGATTCTGGCAATGAGGTTGACTCTGACTGTGATTCTCTCGTGCAGCCAAAGGAATCTGTCATGGAAGCACGCAAGGAGTTGCTTGACACATGCGTTGACCTATGCTAGGCGCCCAAAATGTGGTAGGAGGGTGATGCCAAGCAACCCTGATCGTTCCAATCCCAATGCCCACTTGTTAGGTTCCTTCATAGTCGGGCCTCCTGCGTGGGGGACGTCCTCATAAGCTTCTGCATACTCTTTAAACTTAGTTAGGTCATGTTCAGTGTATTGTAACCTTTGCAATGTGGCAGTAATATCCCCACTCTCAGTAACCCCTGGGGGTACTAGTGAGACTGCAATGGAGTATTTTTCATTCTTGTTGATCCACAGTGTAGGTGCCCCCGCCCGACAAGGTGGAACATAATCGGAAAGCATGGGGTTGTCGTATCCATCTTGCATGGCTTCAACAGCTAAGGGCCCTGCAACGCCATTTGTAAACCTGGTGGATGCCCGGGTGGCCTTCTTTTTCTCCCGACCAGAGTCAGGGGGTCGATTCGTGCTCTGCTTTTTCTTGTGTGGGACTGTTGACATGACTTCTGGCTGTTCCTGCATAACTGGCGTGGGTGGTCATCTTTCAGTGCCAGTTCTAGAGACATACACTTCCATTCGACTCTCTAGATACTATCACGTTTCCTCATCGGCTCCTTTGGGTTTTATAATGCTGGTCGGTAGACTCCATTCGATTGTAGGTCATGATTACCAAATCTAGCTGGGGTTTGTTGAATCCATCGTGTGCATTGGTATTAACTGCTGTTGATATCATTTTTGTCGTCACCCCGTGTGGTGTAACTGCTGCCTTTATGGCCTTGTATTGCTGGTTTATCCCTTCATGCATCGTGGCAGCTTCTGACTTGGATATATTGTGTCGACAGCTTTTTGTTATCATTCATTTTTTTTTTTACATAGTGACTACCGCTGTGTTGACATGTTGTCATATCATTGGCTTTTCTACTATAGCCAACCTTCACTGGTTTTGTTGGGTCGCTATTGTGTACTTCTCAATTCCTATCGCAATTGGAAGATATTGCTGGTGTCTTAGTTCCAGTTGGTGTGGTTGTGGCTTGACTGGCTGCGCATTAGGTTTCTTTGACCGTATATCTGGTGCCACCATACCACCACTATCCATCAATTCTGGTGCATATGTATCCCTGAGGTCATCAACATCTTTGGGCTCTTCGTTGACATTGTAACACTCTATTTCTGGTATCACAGTTCTTTCAACTATTTTTCCCCGGATCGCCTGTGGCGTGGTGTGGATTGAGGGATTTTTGTCTGAGAACGTGAACGATTGGCTGAAGCCAATGGTAAGATTCTCCCAAGAAGTAGTCCCACGTCGCAGTTCTGCTGCGATATACCAGTTCCATGGTTCCTCATTCAACCTATGTATGAATGCATGTACCCACTATTATTGTGCTCTCGATCCCCATTGATTTTGGCAGGCATTCAGATGCTCTCCCAAGTCCCATCATCCATCATAGCACATATGATCATCTTCCGCAGCTTCGCCAAACCGAACCTCCATGAGGCGTCGACATAGTGGCCAAGATGGGATGCTCGATTTATGCGTTGCCCACCATTGCACAGGAGTAGCCTTCAGGGATTCCTCCAGGGCTAGTAGATGCTGTGGCTTTGCCACTTTTTCCTCGAATTCGGTGAGAAACGTGCTCAAGTTTGATGATCCCTCATAGGTAGGCAACGTATATTCTTTCGTGGCTACCATTCGCAAGGACTGTGTTATCTGTGGACATCTTCAAAAGACACTTCATCCAACCGGTTCTGCCAATTCTCAAGGGCCTCGTCTGAATCGGTGGATGCCGAGTTGTCGCTGCGCCATCCTAGTTCTCCATTTGTGGTAGGGTTAACATAATCCTCATAAATGTTATACAAATTATACAATCCTTCCGTAAACTCATCTCTAGCTGGCTTCGTATAGTGTAGCCCTTCCGTAGGATCTAGTGGTGTGATGAACCTCATTTCTTGATTCTCGAATGACATTATCCTTTTCTTAAAGTTGATGATTGCTTGATTCTCCATAGCCCAATCTATCCCCAGTAGTACTGGATAAGCACTGGTGTTATCCACAATCTCAATGACATCGAAATCCTCATATGTTTTGAGCCCTTCAATTTCAATCGGGAGTTGACATACCCGACTGAGTGGGGTGACCTTGCTCTGGTTCGCCATTCGCAGCTGTACTGGTGACCAAGTCATCTGTGGATTTCCCATCGTCTCCCATGTCTTTTTAGTCAGGATATTGACGTCCGAACCCAAATCTAGAATGATGGAGTCAACATCAAATTCTTCGATCTGTGCAGACATCCACATCTTCCTACCTATCTTTCTTTTATGTATGTGATTAACTCTCTGTTCCAGTCATGCACCTCCTCGTCGTTGTAGCAAACTAGCTATTTCTTCCAATACATCTGGGTCCTTTACCAAATCCAGTAAGCTCCCCAAGAAGATTTTTAGAGTGTTTTCCTTCCTTTGCGACTTCGTCGAGTTGAATTTCGGTGGCATGTCATAGATTTATTCTTCAAGAGATGCCCGTCTCCTATTCCTCATTGCCTCTTGGGATTTCACAAAGATGTCCTTTTCCCCTTCTGCGCCAGCATTGACCTGCTTCCGTTGTGTTTGTGTTGGTCTAACATTGGTGTGTGCCTTATCGACCCCAGTCACCACCCCTCCTTGTGTCACTATCCCTACCATTGCGTGGTTACCTTTGGCTTCTATCGAAATCATTTGTACAGTAGGTGGCGCATTCGAATTATTTGAGTTCTTCTTGGTTTTCCATTTCACAATAAGCTGAGGGCAGTCTTCTATGCTATGATCTACAACATTGCAATATGTACACTTCGGCGCAGGGTTCGGACAATCTCGCTGGTAGTTCCCCCGATGCCTGCAATTATAATAGACGATTGGTCCTCTCCCCCATCCAGTGGCTCCTCCATGTCCCATACTTGCACCTCAGCCTCTGCGGAATCTTCCTCTGAAATCTCCGCATGGCGGTCCATATTGTTGATACTGTGGTTTCCCATTCTGCGGCTGCTGATACTGTTGTTTCCCGTACTGTGGCTGGCCATACGACGGTGGTGGATACCATGGGTGCCCATACTGCGGCTTCCCGTATTGCCCCTGGTCATATTGCGACGGATGACTATACTGCGATTGATGTTGTACTTCCGACGGTTCTTCCCCCTTCATGAAATACGTGTTAGCTGTTTGATCCTGCAACAAGTCATAGGCCCTGCAGTCCTTTTCATCATGGCCAACCGATCGACAAAACTTGTAGTATAAGTTTGCTGGCTTCGATACCATCTTTTGCAGATATACGACTCCTCCGGTCGATGCCCTCTGGTCTGACAGACAGTACACCATGGCATGCCTCCATGACAAAGGGGGTTTGACGTCCCCACCTGCAAATACTCACGGAATTCTGGGCAATTGTCCTTATGGAGCTCCTCATTTCTGCATCTGGTACACCATATGTCTCCATGGGTCTCCTTGCCCTTCTTGATATCCTCCAATTGAAGTGTTAAGTTGGCCAACTGTGCCTGAACTCTGTCCATTCCCATTCTTGTTTCGCCAATTGGTGAAGCTGTAACATACCCATTACTTGAAACATTTAATGTTTGAGAAAAACATTATCTTAACTTTTATTGTAAAGTTTTATATTCGGCCAAGTGGCCAAGGATGACTGTAATTGCACAATATTATTATTTAATAAAATAAAATAGGAGACACTTTCTTGAAAGAGTGTTTACTAACCCACTACGTGGAATGGAATATGGGGTAGAAGGCAATGGCCAAGTGGCAGCATCAAGAAATTATTAACTGGCTGTTTTTATGGGACAAATCCCTTGAGTTGTGGTCAAAGTTCCCTAAAAGATGGGACTGGAGCTTGAGGCTCATTTATTTGGAAACTGAACACTAAAATACCTAGGCATCTTTATAAGCCATCGAATTTGAGCAGAGGCTCACACTTTTTTTGACGAGAAAATTTACCTTGTGGTTCTGTTGTATGCACACAAGAGATTCGATGAGGGGAAGCTATTCTTTGAGTTGTAGTGTAAGTATGTTTCACTTTTGCTAAGTGCAGAGTTTACTGTTGAGTGCAGAGAGTTATTTTGAGGTGTATTGCAAGTCTCCATTGATTGCTGGAAGTATAGCTTGAGTGCCTTGCTTCTACACATAGTCTTCTACCTAGTGGTTCAGTAAACAGGCTCGGGGGTCCAAAGGAGCAAGTGATATTGGCTGCTTCTTCTGGAGAAGGTTGGGAGGAACAGGCCTCTTTGGGTGTTTTTCCACCCTATCTACATTTTCAGGTTCTACTTTCTATTTCATTTCTAGTAATTACAACTTATTGAATTTCTGAGTTACTGTTTTCTGAATATTGTTAGTTATTTTGTTCAGAATGAATGAATGATTTTTTGAACCGTATGAAGAATTAATATGATAATGATAGATCCCAATTACTTCCCTGCATTTTTCCACACACTGTCTTTGTGTCATACTCTAGTGCAGGGAAGGGTGTTTTAAAAATAGATGAATGATATGCAAACAAATAGAATAATTGAATAGACAACCTCTGTTATGTTTACTGTAGTTTCCTTATTGTTTAAAAATTGTAATTAACATATCTCATGTATTAGCCATAGAAAAACATAGCAACTAATGTTTATTTAGACAATTTAATACATTTACAGTTGCCGCAATAGAAATAGAAATACATAAACATTTTCCATTTTTTTTTTCTGTACTAAGCCTAAGGTTCAGTTTTAGGTTAACTAGCCTTCATAGAAGACAAATAATATATATATATTCTTACTATATTTCTTTTCATATGTTTATTCTATTTAAAACATCTTAATATTTTGTATTATAAATACTAGCAGAATCGAAATAATGACTGTAGATTATCATCATTATTTACGATTTGAAACAACTGTACAGGAGGGAAAAATCCACATACACAGTATACAATATCATTCATTTTATCATTGAATTTTTAAATCAAAATAATAGAACAAAGACAGAGCTCACGTTTTCAAAACCCTATAGGTTACATGTTATATTCTTTAGAAACCCTTATCATATTTTTAGTCAAAAAGAATCAAAATATTTTTTAGTGTTGTTTAGGGTTCCTAACAGCCTTACAGCCGAAGCCCTTACACCTCTTTTATCATCAAAAACATTTCGACAGGGTTTTGAACGAGGCTCAATTCCTTTGAGCAAAAACCAGTATTAACATAGATACAATACCAAACTTTTCTTAAACATAGAAAACAAAAACAACTAAACATTAACCATCATGACTCTAAGGTTTTCAACCATAGTATAAAACATTTAGGAACTACAAAGATGAGCTCAATTCTCATTCTTTTTATTTCACCAAACATTTCATAGATCTATACAGACTGCCAAGAGTAATTATCTTAGGCTCGACCTTCATAAAACATCTCCATAAACGTTTATGAAAGTCTTAAAGTCAAAAATGGTACTGGGTCGAGGGTTCAAACCCTTACATTTACATGTTTGTATTAACCGAACCAGGCTTAAGTACAACAAAGTCCTGCAAATAGTTTTCTTTTAAATTTTTTTTAAAAGAACAGTAATTTATCCTTCTAAACTTAAGAGTTGACGAATACGCACACATTGAAATCTTTTTCCAACCATTATTTCTGTATTATTATCACAATACTTTTTACAGAATAAGGTGGTAAACTAACGAAGAAAAAAAAACAAGTCGAGGGTTTACACCCCTTCCTTGCATTGAGCTTTGCCTCCTGGCTTACAGTTTACAAGCATCATAATGACTAGTATTAAATTTAAGACGATCCTGAAGCTCCGGATAACCAAGACAGACCAACATCATGCCAAAGACTTAACCGAAGAGTTCCTGAGGTTCTATGGATGCCACAAGGATACCACCGAGGCTTACCAGGCATCGCAAGGTTCCATCATTGGCATTGTATCATTTAACAACCAAGTCGAGAAGTACCTGCCAAAAGCACATAGCATGGTTAAATCGTGGAAGGAGAAACTCAAAAACAAAACTCATACAGTTGTACAGTATTAACCTCCACGGGATAGTAAAGAAAAAAACTGAACTTACATGTTAAGGAACCTTGTCTCGAAACTGAATACTCCTGCAACCAACGATGTTCTAGAGTCATTCAAACCACTAAAACAAGTGCAACAATCCTCACTGCAGTATTGGCTCGCCTCTTAACACCTAGTAGTGAAATTTTTTCTCCTACAGGTCATGGTATCAAACCTGGGGAAGGTGCCTTCAAAACCTGTTTTGAAACCCTAAAGACCCGTAAGCCTGTCGGCCTCTCCAACACTCCACTCTTAGAAAAATGAATGCCCAAGTTCATGCCTTCGTCGAGGTAAGCCAAAGGATCGTTAGGGTTACACCACTATCAAGATTTACCACGTGAAGACACCCACGGTGGATGCCAATAGGCATTCCACCAATGCCACTTTTAATGCACTTTAATAACCATATCTACCACCAGTACGTAGAGTGAACCATGCAACAAGATTATCATTCGGTCTTACCTCAGTTAATCATTACAATTGCATTATAGTTGGGTTACAAATTATCAAGGTCATTAAACTATTATGTAATTTATCCAAAGTGTTATACCATTTCACAATGACCAAGATTAAGGTTTCGACCATCACTTGGGAGACTTACAACCATAAGTTATTATGGTTACATTTTATCCCTAAGTCCTTTAAAACATAACATTGTTGCCAACCTTGCAAATAAACTATTACGTAAATCACTTTATCATTCAAACCCATGTACATGGTATAGAAACCATAAAGCGCATATCAAACTATTGTATAGTTAATGTACAATGCTCTAGCATTATAATTATCCATAGTTTAAATTTGTAGAGGAGGGTGCATATAGTATATAGTTCACAACTATGGACATTGGTTAAAACACCACAATAACACTATGTTTTCCATTTAGTGCCTAAAAATATGAAGATAGGCTTAGAAACTATAGTGAAAGCAATTAAGTTTAGGATATGATTCTTTTAAATTATATTTACAAATACATTTCTTGTAGGTCGAGTTAAATGCCTTTAGTTGGGAATTCAAAGCTAAATACTTCCACTAGGACTTAATAAAATATTAGTACTCTAGAAATAAATACTAATGCCAAGGTTCGAACTATAACTGAAAAGTACATAAACAACTTGTGTAATAGCTGAAGAAACAACTGGAGTAGATCTCACCTTGAAATGTTTTCAAGTTATTCTATTTCTCTTTTTAAAATTGAAAGCTAACTGACGATATATAGGACCTCCGTATTCACTTTCGAAAATACTATTTTCTCTTACTTGTGATCTGCGACAGAATGTTCAAAATGCTTTAGCTAAAAATAGCTAAGTAAGCCTCGGGGTACCCATAGGAACCCTTCATCATCAACAAGAAAAGTAAACAGTTAGCACATAAAATAGAATTAGAATCAAGTCTATAAAGTATCGGCATTGACATAAGAAAACGTAACTGAACTAGGATGCATGAATTGAGATAACAACATCCACAATAGTGTACTATGAATATAAAAATAGTATGCATATTTTGTGATACATTCTACACACATAATCGATGTAACATGTCAAGTACATTATGATGCCTAGTCAAACAAACAAACATTTATTATACTTTCGCACGGTAATTATAGCAATTAATGCTACTCTAAAAAATTTTAAATTTTTGTGATTTTTGGGATGTTACAGAAGCCTCTAGCTTCATAGCAATTTCTAGTTCTTTTTCCTTTGTTGCAACCTTTTGTTGCATCAGTGTTCCTCGGATATGTGGTACTAAGCCTGCGATGAACCATTCTTTGCGTTGCAACTCATTTATCGGGAAACTTACTTTTGCTATCAGCGTCTTGTACTGCTGATCGAATTCCCACACTAACTCATTTGGGAATTGCTTAATATCTTTAAGCTCAGTGACATATTGCGACTCAGATTTTGGTTTTTTAAATTCGTCAATCATCATCGTTCTGACCTGATCCAATGTTTTAGTTGTTGTTCCCACCAAAACCTTTACAAACTTCATGTACTAGTCTAACGCCTGACCCCTAAGGGTCATCGCTAACTATCCCATCTTTATAGCATCGTCCTGAACCTGCTTTACAGTACAGACAGCTTCGCATATAAACCAATATTGTTCAGGATCCTCGGTCCTGTTCCCCTGAAATGTGGGCATCTTTTCCTCGTCTGCCATCCTAACGTTGATAGTATTGTTGTTCACTAAAGTGCTACTTTTTCCACTGCACGTAGGGAAACTCCGCGAATAGTTTAGATTTATTCCTATAAGATTCGGAGTAGTGTGCGGGGTCAAAGGTACGTGGTAACTTACGATCTGACCTTCTTCTGCCTTTGGGGTAGCCTAGTCGACATCTCCTTCGCAATAGGGTCATTTTCTCCCTTGTGGTCTTGTTCCGCAGTTCTCTCTTCCGGTCCTCTTAGGAGACTCTCTCTTAGTCCTCCTCTTCTTCTCAGGACGTTGGAATATTGCTCCACTCCTCAAGAGACCACACTCTTCGTCAGCTTCCCATTCAAACTCGCCATCGCTCATGTCCATCTACCACATCTTTCTGTCAGACTCGCATTTACGCGATACCTTCATCCTCGCACACCGAATCTTCTACTCATTGGACGACATCCTCAATATTCCTTTTTCGCAGACAAGCATGTTAATCCACAGTTTTAACGATGACAATAATCTTCCTCTTGGCCCCCTGAAAAAATTTCTTTCGGCGTCCTTGTATGACTTGATAGTATCTACTGCGAACTCAGTTATGTACCCGTCGAGGATACTGTCTACCCAAAAATCAACAACTCGTGATACCTTTTTATTGACCCGCTTCAGCTGTCGCAGTAACTTCGGGGTTCAACAATTAGGTTCAGTCTTTTGGCAGTGGTTCTTGCGGAATGTCAATTGTGCTAGTCACTCATGCAATAACACCGGGAATTTGCAGAAAAATATTTCATGAATATCTGAATAAATGTATCTTTCTAACCAACCGATTGCTATCTGTTTAGGATCTCGCTTCTCACTTTCTGCGAATTCTTCCGCCTTCTTATCAAACCACTGCTGGATCTCTGGTTTTGTCGAGTGCCACAACATATCCTCTTTTCTTCTTCCTTAGGGTCCTGACAATGGAACCATTTGTTGACGCAAATTCTATTGACAAGGGTTCACTCCGCACTGTCGTCAACAAACTATCAACCCTAACTCCCTTATACACCGGCCCGGAAAGGTGTAACCCTTTCCAGCAACACTTGCGGAGCAAGTGCAGTCTCACCTGAGGTGGATAAGAGGTTGCTAGAACCAAGTTTCCACAGTTGTGTAGAGGATATGCACACTTTACTTTCGCATTAACTAGATATTAGCATATTCATAACATACTATTAACTTGTCATTCGCATCTTAAATCATTCACAATTTCTAACACCTACATTCATAACATACTCAACGACATATGTGCATTAATCAACATAAAACATTCACAAAAACCCATTATTCATGATCACATCATTGCACAGAGATAGAATTCATATCATAACCGAACATCTTCATTCATTCATCAAACCTGTGGAATTAACCTCGCAGAAACCGTCAATACATCATGTTGCAAATCCAAAGCAAAACCCAAAAGATCACGTCGATCTCCAAAACTTCGATCCCCTTAGGATTAGAATCCTACACTATTTATATTCTTCTATTCTATTACAAAATGGTCCACATGACCGACTTGACCAATCTAACAAATCTTATGATTCCGCAAAAATGGCAAAAGGTCCTTTTCCGCGGAATGACCCTTTTGCATTTGTCGGCTTCCACACTTCCTAAGGATCTATCCAATGCCAACAATCCTCTTGGAATGAATGGACTCTGTCATGAACCCCATCACTTCTCCAACTCAAAGAGCCAACAACTGGAAAGTAATTAAACTACGCATTAAGTATTTCTCAGCCTGCATTAACCCCTCCGCAGCCCACCCATCCAAGCGTCGAGGGACAACCTAGCACTTGGCATGTCCCTCACGTGTAAGCACATGGTCACCACCTGCATCCAGGGACAAAGAAGATTAGTTTCATTAGAGAATGATGAATATTATTTATTTATAATATGATGTATTTTTGTTTTTATGAAAAAATTAATTTTTAATTAAGTATTTACTTTGCACATGTAAAATGAAAATGTAATAAGTCATTAAGTGAAAAATTTGTAATAGTGGATTACTACGTGAAATATGCACATGCATCGTGGCGTTACTAAGTGAGATATAAACATGTATAATTTCATTGAATATACTTTATTTCCTATTAAAATTTCGAAGATATTTATTTTTAATTAATAAAAAGATTTCAAAAAAAATATAATATAATTTCTCCATAATATTTTTTTATTAATTTTAAAAAAGTTATTTATATTTTTTATTGCACTAACATTATTAGTCCTTTCCATGCACATAATATAGCAATTGGTTAGTGGTTGATAGTTGATTTTTTAAGGAGTTGTCCAATGATTCGACGATTTTGCTCAAAGTTGGCATTTTCTGACCATAGTTTGTTAGACCCCTCCCTCTCGATGACCCACTATATGTTAGTTTCAACTACCCCTTTTCCAACAACTTTCAATAGCTCCCATCGATGTCCTAACTTGTGCTGTCCTTTCATCCTTGCTTTCTACTCTCCCAAGAAATCATGTCATGTCTAGATTCAATGTACAAGCGGTGGATTACACCGCACCCGATTAGAGATCCATCACCAAACCTGGCACCATACCATCCAAATTTTGAATTTGAATTATCAACCATGCCTTCTTTCAGCTCATATTTGTCTGAAAATTGTATAAGAATGCATGATCAACTTAGAGATTTGGGAAAATATTTGGCAGAGAAAGAGGCTCCAAGTTTTCATGATCGTCTATGATGCCCAACTAACAACCTCTGTATGTTTTTGGACCACTATACACTATGTTGTATTCTCAAATTTATGCTCAAAGAAATGTGTTTCAAATTGTGAATTCATAAAAGATATCATGTTTTCAAATATATGCTCGGAGAAATGTCTATTTCATATTGTGAATTCCTAAGCGTTGGTAAAATGCCAATCTTGTTTCTAACAATTTTTATATTTTTTTAGGTTCATGGGATTAGCATGGTTCAAATAAGCTATGGCCAATCGTTGGAATACCCAATGGAGCTAGCCAATCGCTTCACTAATTTCAATTAAGCAATTACTTTGTTGATATGGGAAATTCTCTAATTAATTTCATTTTTTAGCCGTCGTTCCAATGATATGGTTTCCAGTTGGTGAGAGATGAAGGTGATTGTTGAAAAATCATATCTAATTTGTTGAGGCACTCAGATATACTATGTATTTCTTGGAATAGATTTATGCACAAATCCCTACCTTCTTGTATTTCAAAACATAATTTAAGATTTTTGGAAGTGGTCGAGGGTGTATTGGAATCATTATGGCATCCTTACAACGAGGTACATGTGAATTTAGTTTGTGTTGCTCACTTGCTCACCATCTATATTAGTTTTAAAAAATTCTATTTAAACTTGATAATTTACTATTGGTATAAATTGGTATTGATTTTAAAATAATTACATTTAAACTGCATTGTAGGCACCTTTCTAGTTGATGAAATTGAACATTGGTACCACCTTTTTGCGAGTTCCAAATTCCATAGGGCTATTGAAGTATCTAGAAAAGATAGAAATGAAAGAGACTAAAGAACCATTTCCAAATAATTCTTTTATCTCTGCTACTTGAAACACTTGAGAATCCATATAATAATGATATCATTGCTAGACTCCTTAGGGATATTTAGGAAGTTGTAGGATATTGACTTGTCAAGCGATTTGCAAATGCTACCAAATTTCTTGGAGAATTTAACAAACCTCATGTTGATAAATTTGTCACATATCAGCTTAAAAAAATTCAGCTACTATTGGAAGTCTAAGTAAGTTGGAGATTTTGAAATTACACTGAGTTCCCTTAGAAAAACTGGTGTTTTATCTTAGTAACATAATGAGCTTAACATACACTTACACCACACTAGTTTCTAATTTATATTTACACTGATAAATAATATATCTTAATATAATTATGAACTCTTCTCATCAAACATTTAACCTTTAAAAAAATCTTGCATTACTTCTTTAATAAGAATGTGAAAAAGGGATAAAGCAAAAGTGAAGAGTAAATTTGTAAAATTGTTCAAGATTCTTGGGAAATATTGATAAATTTAAATTATAGATAAAAAGGGATTGAGACAATGAGAATATTAATGGAGAAAATGAGAAGATATGGTATCATTGTTAAGTTTTCAATGAAGTAAATAGCTTTGATAAAACAAATGTGAAAAAATGATAAAGCAAAAGTGAAGAGTAAATTTGTAAAATTGTTCAAGATTCTTGGGAAATATTGATAAATCTAAATTATAGATAAAAAGGGTTTGAGACAATGAGAATATTAATGGAAAAAATGAGAAGATATGTATCAGTGTTAAGTTTTCAATGAAGTAAATAGCTTTGATAAAACAAGGTCATGGAAAAATAATTGATTTATTTTTACTTTATCTTGAAAACATAAAAGTTAACTAAGATGGTATTGTTTTAAAAACAAAAATGATTGAATATTAATAGATACTTATAACATAAAAGCTAAATATGATGTTGTTGTTTTTAAAACAAGAATTATTGAAGATTAATAGATATTGTATCATTATGATGATAAAAATCAAATGATTATAATAAAAAATAAGATGGTGATTGCACCGAGAGAAACTAGGTGCTTTACAATATGGGAGAGATGTTGTAACGTTTGTTACTAACAAAATAATTAAAAAATTATAATAAAAAATAAGATGGTGATTGCACCGAGAGAAACGAGGTGCTCTATAGTATGGGGGAGATGTAACGTTTGCTACTAACAAAATAATTAAAAAAATTCATGTCCGCTCATCAAATAAAAAAATTACTGAAAGTATTTAAAAAAAATCCATGTCGGTTCATAAAATAAAATATTATGAAAAGTAATTAAAAAATAGATGTCTGTTTATAATAAAAACTTAAAACTTAAACCTGGATCTATCAATCAAGAGAGATCAAATTTCTTGATTTTAAATTTAAAAAAAGAAATACACCTCAAAAGTTTGGATCCCTCTCAATACTTGATAGATACGGGTTTAAGATAGATCTATGCTAGTATAGATAAAAATGGGAAATTGGGTAATATATTTTTGGAATGAGTTATGTGAAATAATGTCATTTTTATTGTTTTTATATAGAAAAAATATGAAATAAGTTATTGAAAAGTTAAATCATCTTTTAAAAAAAAAGTTATAATTTTATGTCAAAATATTTAAAAATGTCTTAACAAAGCCATAAAAATTTATCCATTGAGAAATTCTTTAGGAAAGAGTTCCAACACCTAGATTTTCGGTTTACAATGTCCTCAATTCTCAGTTGAGAAATTTCTCAATTTTAAGTGTGCCCTAAAGAAACAAACAAACCACCATAATCTATTTTTTATTGTTTACTAAATAAAGAAGAAACACATGTTAAATATATATAAACATGTTCTTTAAATATGGTTTCATGTTTATTCAATTGTTTTAAACAAACCTAATAATTTATTTTCCAGTCTTGTGTAAAAAATAGTTCTTAAATTAAATACAAATAAAAAAAACTCAAACTTGCCAATTATATTAATTTAAAAATTGATTTATCAAATTTGATATCATGAGATCGACATCTATACAAATTGCATCATATCTTGCATTAAATTGATTTATCCATTTTGATATATATTGATCATAATCTCATTAGATTCTGACCTCATAACATATCTTTCATTAAATTTATTATCATATATCAATCATGATATCAAGATAGAAAATAAAGGGAATATGATATCAAGATAGACAATACATGTTCACATTATCTTCATCAAGTGAATTAATAAACTAATTATCTCAAATGATTATGCTTTAAATCAAAATATTTTAACTATTTTTGTATTAACACTAATTTATGAAAAAAAATATATTATATATATTATACACATATGGATGGAAATTTAGTTAAATGTGGAGGTTACATGGCTCCTCTTGACCTATCGTTGCTTGAGCAATAATTCATGAGCAATCTATACAAAGAAGGAAGGTTATTTACAAGAAGGAAGGTTCTTTCCAACTAATGATCAATGGATGCTTGTAACGACCAGGCCCATTGTTGGTGGTGGATCCATAGTAAATTGGTCTGCTTCAATCTGAACTCCAAACCATGTCTTGTTGGTGGTGGATCCATAGTAAATTGGTCTGCTTCATTCTGAACTCCAAACCATGTCCTCCATGAGTGGAACAAATATCCCAATATTCCATTATTCCGTAGCTAGAGATATTGAGATGACATGGATGAGGTATGCAATTTATTGGGCGTACAAGAGGAAATGAGCAATAAAAGTTTCTAAAACACCATGATGTGGATAGGTTGTGAAAAGATGGGATACTGTGCAAAAAACAACCATATAAATGCAACCCAAACCACCTTTTGCGGGTGGGGAAACTTAGAAAATGCATGAAATAAGGCACTTCTGAAACATGGATGGTAGACTCGGCGCAAGCCGGTGCCGTCACCCTCGACCAAAGCCACATGTAACAAATTTTACGCAGCAAAGGCGTATGCAATAACTCTAAAAAAGCGGTCAGAATTGTAGAGAAAATTGCAGGCAACGAGGATAGGAATTTATGCATATAATTCTAGACCGACGATGGTCGAGTGGTCACTTTCAGGTCATTATTGTTGAAAAGGATGTCAATATGGAAGAGCTGATGTGGTAGAGAGGATGAATGTAAATGTGATATTATCAAAATTTCAAGTTGTGATGTCACCTTTAGAGTGGTGTAATTGATGTCAAAGTTAGGATTATGCCCACACAAGCACCAGAAAAATGCTCGCACAGGATTAGTAATTATACCTACCAGCATCAAGGATTATGCCCGCACAGGCGTAGAAAATATGCCCGTCAGCATCAAGGATCATGCTCGGACAAGCACAAGCAAAATTCCCACACAGGCTTAGTAAATATGCCTTCCAATACAAGTATCTAAAATGCCTGCACAGTCTCATAAAAATGCCCACCAGCCTTAGAATAAAAATTCCTGCCAGTGTCAGAATATGCACACCAAATCAGAAAATGCATGCCAAATATGCACACAGTTATCAATGAAAATGGATGCAGCTGCCAGAGTAATTGTTGAAGAGAACTGTCGAATAGTGCATGGTAAGAGCTCAAATCTTCAAAGAGTGATTCCATGCTTTCAGTCATGAAATCCTTCAATCACAGCCATTATATCATTCATAAAAGTGTTTGGGTAACTAAACCAATAATTAGTAACTCCTACCACAAATAATAAGTCGACCTTATATATTAAAAATGATGTTCTTTGCTTTTATGTTTATACACAAGTCAGATTCATTATGATGGGTCCACAAGTACCATCAAAACCCATGAAGACCATATAAAAACCATAATCGATTTGAAGATTTGTTTGGGATTTGCATGTGAGTTGTGAGGTATAAAGATCATATAGAAGATGAAATCAGTCAAATATATATTCTACGTTTGATGCGAGTCTCACCTCAATGATAGTGAGAAAGGTGAATTGATCAAAGACATGAAGATGTTTGCTTTGGTTATAATGCAAATTGTTGGTTAGCTCTGGACAAAATGAATAACTGGAGATCATGTTTTAAGATTGAGAGTGTAAATTGTAGAAGGATTACAACGGGTGTCCAAATCAATGATAATCTTGCCGGCATAAAAACAGAGTGTTTAAAGTAACAATAATAGGTACAAGAATAACAGAGTGTTTAAAGTAACAATAATAGGTACAAGAATAACAGAGAAGCTGACTTGTATGCTAAGAAAGAAGCAAAACTGTGGCAGCTACACATGAATAGCAGAGAAATTATATTCAAATGAAGAGAAGATCAAATATTGTGTAACAAAGGAATGCAAAGAGGTGGCTTGAATGAGTACATTTGTTGTGCATAAAGTGACTCAATGTTTGAGAATTTTTTGAAGATGAACTGACTTTGTAAACACCAGAGAAGTAGGGCTACAGATTTGTGACAGTGTATTATATATATATATATATATATATATATATATATATATATATTCAATCACTTTATGGTGGCAGGGTGGTGCAAGGAAAGATTGATTTAGTGCTCAAGAGGATTGGTGTTCCCATTCATTTGACATGTTATTGCCTAGTTTAAGAGTTGGTGCTCATAAGAGGGATTAATCTCCCTGTCAAATTGGTGTTTGCAAAATCTATGAGTGGGTGCTCACATGATTATTGGAGATTGGTGTCTCCTACAAATCATTCTAATCTATGATTTTATCAATTCATTAAATTGAGTTTCCATATAAATATCATTCTGAGTATTGTGATTTGATGTTGATGAATTTTTAAGGTTGATATTGTTATACGACTAATGAAGTAAAATTTGGTAATAGTGTATGATATTGACTCAACCCCTCCTCTCAATATCATTGTATGTTCCAACAATTGGTATCAGAGCAGGTTCCTTTAGGACTATCTAACCATTGGAAGGAATTTCTCTGCCACCCACATGGATGAATATTAAAGTTGATTCTCTCCCAATGGAGCTCCATAGTTTAATGGTTCAAACTATGAGTTATGGAATACAAGAATGAGAGTCTTTTTATAGGCACAAAGTTGTGGCATCTAGGAATCTGATGAATTTTGGCGTTGTCATTAATGTCAAAGAGGTTGTTGGACATGATAGTATTTGTGCCAGTTTGAAGAAGTATATAAAAAATATGTATGCAAGTCTCAAAAATGGTACTCTAGTATGCAATACCCACCAAGTGATGGTCCCCAAGTGTGCAAGTCCCACCAAGCCAATGAACTAGTGTGCACGGGACCCACAAAGTCATGATACTTCATTTGTGCAGGTTAATACAAGTGGTAGATGCTTGGGTAAGCTTGACCATAGAGAAAGAAAGAAGTGGTGTGATTTTTTTAGAGAAGCCCCAACTTACAGACACATTGTTTGAACAAGTTGAGTATAAATAAGAGTGAATTTGTTGAATGTGTAGTAATCTTAGGGAAGAGTAAGATGTAGCATTCTGAATTTGTAAGGTTCAAATTATTGGTGTATCAATGGCTCATTGATCTGCAAGAAGATGATATAGTAGAGAGCCAAGTGCGCAAGAACATAAAATAAATACCAACAAACGATGCACAGTATGATATAGTATAAATCCAAGTGCTCGGGAATAGACAAGCAGTACAACAGACAGTGCGCAAAATCAGATTGGATGTGCGAGTGTGCATAAACAAAGCATCATACTAAACAAAGCCTAGAATTATAGAAGTGGGTAATGCATATGCAATACTAAAGCAGAGTGTAAATTTAGTAGAACCGATAATGAAGTATAGTCGTTTAGAAGAGCAGAACACATAATAGGTGCATGCATAGGAAAGTAAGGAAGCAAGTAGATCAAGTGTAGAAATGTGCGTGGAAATTAATAGAAAACAAAAGAAGATCTTTCACTTTCATATCAGGGTGGAAGGATGGGGAAATGATAGGGACTTGTAGCTTCCTTTCGGTTGGTGTTGGTAAATCAGGGAGTTGGATCTTCCTTCAGGTTGAAGCCTATAAATCAGGGATTTGGAGCTTCCTTCTGGTTGGTGCTAGTAAATCAGGGATTTGGATCTTCCTTAAGATTGAAGCCTGTACATCAGGGGGTTGGAGCCTCCTTCTAATTGGTGCTGGAGAATCTTGGAAGTTGGTTCTTACTATGAATGTAATATTTTACTATATAATAAAGCTTTCTTTGGTTTTCCACCGTTTGGGTTTCCACGTCAAATCTCTTGTACAATGTGTATGGTTTATGTGATGGTGAATAACATTGTTTATGATTAATGCATACATGATATAATGTTTGAAATTGGGAAAAGTGAAAATTTGTGAATATGTGCATGATACAGATCCACCCCCCCCTCTCAATATCATTAATAACTCCAACAATTGGTATCAGAGCAAGTTGCTTCAGTACAGCTTAACGGTTGGAAGAAAGATCACTACGTAAATATGGCTTATGAGGAATTTGGTTTGAATACTGATAGAGATCCCATGTTCACTAGAACAAGCTATATATTGTGGAGCATAAGAAGGGAAGCTTATTTGCAATCACATGGACTTGAAATTTGGAAGTAAGTTGTCGAAGAATACATTCCTTCAAAAGGGTCATCAAAATATGCTTCCGAAAGGAAGTTGAAAAGGGATAACAAATTGGAAATGGATGCCATTATGAAAGGGCTGGCTAAACCTATGAAAGGAAAAATTGGAAAGTGTGTCTCATCCAAAGAACTTTGGGATAAGCTAAAAGAACTTCACAAGACAAAGGAAGCAATTGTGGGAAGTAAATAATTAGAAGAAGCGGAAAAGAATAGTACAACCACCAAGAAAAGAGCCTTTGACTCTAAATATAAGGAAACTGAAGAAGAAGACTCGAAGAGTGAATTAATAAGTTCCTTAAATGAATTAAGAAAAGTGAGAAGAGAAAATGAAGGGATAATGGAACCACTAGTACAACTTGAAGAAAATGATCAAATGGAAGAAACAAAGAGTGCCAAGGATTTCCTAGTAAATCAATTAAATAAGAAGTAAATAATATGTCCAGAACAAGAAGCTGACATTACTGCTCTAAAAAAAGAGAATCTATCACTAAAAGCATGGTTGAACGAGTACCAAGAGGAAGCTCGGAAATTTAACAAGAAAGTGACAGAGATCATAGATGAACAAAAGGAGCAACTACTTAAAGCCAAGAAGGTTAAAGAAAATTGAATAGCACAACTGTGTGAGAAGGATGAAACCTGCGAAAGAAAGTGCTTGAGATTCTTTCACTAAAGGAAGAACTGAAGAAAACAGTCTCTAGAATAGAAACAAACTCTAACTTTGAAAAAAATACCATGATCTTGGAATGCATCCTTAGCTTTCAAATATCATCACATGAAAAGACTGGTCTTGGGTTGGAAAACATCAAGATAATATTATGGAAGATCTTAAATCATCTGGAAAAAATATCAAGGAAGACGTCTGCTTGAAAGGAAAGGAAAATACTTTAAAGAATGAAAAAAGAAAATACAATATGACAATACAATCAAGAGGACAACATTTACTTAGGTATGGAAATCCTATTCTTGTTTGCAGTTTCTCGTGGAACATAAATGGGCATAAGTCAGTGAACTATAATTTTGTGAACAACAAAGTCAAAACAATTAACGGACTTGCTATATGTTGGAAGTGCAATAATTCTGGACATATTTCAAAGTTCTATAATAAGGTTGAATGTTACAAATGTAACATATTAGGTCACAAAGTTCAATACCGTAAGGAAATACAGAATTTGAACAAATTCTGTAAGAAGAAACAAGAGGAGAAAAATGAAGAATCTTAGCTAGTTCTATACAAAAGAAGGAGTACTCCTGTAATTCAAGAAAAGAAAAACGTAGAAATATTTGGAAGAGGAAGTCGACAGAAAAATGTAATGATTTATTTGTTGTCAGTGAAGAAATAACGGGAAATCAAATTAAGTCCCCTGTATTGAATCAACATATATTGATGTAGAACTTGGGAGATAAATCTCTCTCCACTCCAAAACAAGAGTAAACCACCGACAACTAGACCTATCGCAGAAAGACAGTTATGTAGAAGACTGCTATGAAAGGTAAGTATTGATGAAAAATAAACTAGTGGAAATTGTGGCCAATTAAGGAGCGTCTTCATTAATTAGAAGCAAAGGAAGGTTAATTGAATTTGGACAAGATCAAGGTAAATCTAGAAAATTCAAAACCTTCCATTTTTCGAGAATGGACCAAATCCAAGTGAATCCAAAAAGAATGGAAACCATTAATAATAAAGGAAAATTTCCAAACCTCTTTTAAGCCATAAATATCTCTAGTGTGACCACTTGCATCCACTGAAAACATCAGCCATAGAAAAAATAGTTGTGAGTGAAGTTTGAAGCATGAAATGCATGGCACCTAAGAGACATGAATGCAGAACAAATAATCCATCAGTGAATGTGTAGGAGGAGGTTGCACAAACACCAGGGGCTTCATCATCGAAGCTGGTAAAGTTCCCTCGTGACTACATTTTGTCCAAAATAACTACTTCAACAAGAGTCACCCTGCCTGATTTAGAATATTAAGATATACCAACATAGAAGGTTCTAGAAGGAGTGCTAGTTGAAGAAATTATGCTCGCCTAGCTGTATAAGTTCCAGTTTGTAGATCATGACATCACCAATGAAGCCAAATTTCTAGAACTAGTTAATAGTAGCTACATGGAGAGAATGGTTAGCTCAAACCCTATGGCACTAGTTGTATTGGAACTTCAGACATGGGAAAATGGATTGATGAAATTAGGAATACTGAACTTGCTATAAATTCCTCACTTTGGAAGGTCCCCGCAAGTGAAAATGTGCACAAAGATGCTGCTACAACGAATACATGGTGGGTTCTTGTGGCTAATTAGGTCCATATACATTGATTCCAATATGATTGAATTAATCACATGATTTCCTACCATAGGAAAATATGTAAGACTTCTTCTAGACAAAAAATAGAAGAAAGTCCTTGGAAAGAAGATGATTGAAAGCTATGGAACCCAAAGGTCCAGTAGAGGGTATTCGATCGCACAAATAAAAACCAATTTTATGAGATTTGCGGTCCAAATATTGGCATGCAATCTATTTCGGAAGAGTCTCCAAGACCAAGTCTCAACAACAATCATTGTAGTCGCAGAAAAATGTTTGGAGGGAATGCAGATGAACTGGTCGACATTTCTGTTAAACGAGTTTCTAAAGGACTGCAAGCAAACACAAGAAAAAAGTATACCCTTTCATTATACTTGGTTGCTGATATGTATTGCACTAGTATGCTAGAAAGAACCAATAGATAGTCAATTCTTTGATAGGAATGGGAAGTTGTTTTTAGAAGCAAGGTATGCAAATATGTGGTTTACCAACAATCAGCGCAGCCAAATAGATAATGATATTAATTTCTTCTTATACAATGAATATATTAGGGTAATTTTAAATGAAACACCACGTATACAACCACACATAATTGAAGCATATAAGGGAGTTTCATGCTTCAATATAAGGATGCATCATACCTACATACAATCCAAAAGACACCTTGGGATGGAATGGTTAACTACCATGTTCATTTGTTCTGAGTATGACATTGCGCAAATTATAAATGATTGGGATCCAACATGGAAAATTACACTGACAGAAGAAGAAGAGGTATCATAGCAGAAACAACCTAATTTTCCTTCATCCAAAGAAAAGAAAACTGAAGGTGCATAAATTCCTGCAAGTGTTGTGCAACAATATCTGCAAGCTAAAAGGAGAACAAAAAAAAATCAACTTGAAAAGTTATTAAAGAAAAGAAAGGAAAATATCCAAACCCGGTCTTGTTCAAGCTCTAATAGAAGATGATATTGATCAAATTGTCCTGAAATTCGAAAATATTACTGAGGATACAAAGAAGGATTTGTCTACAAGGGAAGAAATTGAAGATCTAGCGACACAGCAAGAGGAGGTTCTATTAAAGATTGAAGGAAATTTTGCGACAATGAATCAAATGATACTAATGGTGCAAGGGGGAGAAGGAAATAATAATGTGCAAAAAAACTTAGACAGTACATAGACACATCCTGTTGCGCATATGAAGCCGGAAACAGAGTCACATAGAAATCTAAAAATTTCAATTGCATCCTTGGTGCTTCCCACTCAAGAGATGTAGGGGTTGTAAGGTCATGTAGAAATGATCCTGTCGCACCTATATATGGATGATCTGTTGTAATATCCCTGATCTGATATCAGAGGATATCAACTCAAATTCAAACCTTAAAAAACAAAAAATTGCAAACAATAACTAGTTCACAAAAACTAGTGAAGAAGAAAGTAGAACTGGTTCTTGGTTAACCCACCCAGAGCTTAACTATTGGATAATTTTGGATATACCAAAGGTATGGGTGAATATCAATAAGAAAACATATCAGAAATAGGGACAACTTCTCATTCATATGCACAAAGTACTGGGGACATTTACATTTCAACAACAACTACCGTTGAGGTCTACTTTGAGGCTTCCTGGGCACTCCAGCATATGCATACTAGGCTCAGTTGTTTACACCTGAATGTAAACAGTGGCGGATATCAGAAATTAAAATACCAATTAGGTGTTGGAAAAGTGATTCTAATAATTTGCGAGGTTCTGGTTGAATTTGGGAGAAAAAGAGGCAAGGGCGCTATGTTGGACTTCTCAACTAGTTTTTTTCCAAACTCTTAACAAATGGACTGGGATGATATCAAAATTGAAATATGAAGGTGTTAATGTCTTCATAAATGTCTCAGAGACCCAACAAAACTGACAGAATCAAATTTGGGCATACAGATACTTGTTAATTGATCAAACTGCAAAACTAGTCAATTTCAGGTGCCCAATGAGCTAGTCTTGATAATCGATGACTCTAACAGACAGAGAGGGTAAAAATATATATGAATTTTGTATTAGGATGGATTCTACAGGAATTTAAAAAAATACAGATACATTCATAAATATAAATAGATACTTTGAGCTTTGTACAATGCATAAATTGGAAAACTATTCAATAAAAAAGTGTAAATTGATCTAGTATCTGAAAGATAAGACTCAAAATTCCAAAGGAGACTCTCTAATTCATATTCTGATAATTAATGGGGCTCTGATATGTTATTTACAGAATCATCAAATAATAACTGAGTTCATTAATCTAAACATTAAATGGCATGGCCTCATACATCATAGATAATCTCTGCTCTTGAATTTTTACACTGAGAGAAGAAGCATATTATAGAAAGGAGTGAGAAGAGAAGGTGTAATCACTGTATCAGATCTGTAGGATGGATTTGGTATGTTTTATTCTCATGAGGTGCGCACTGGCCTTCTGTGTCTTCTTTCAAGCTCTCCGATTGACTACTCTTTCTCTGTGAAACTCTACAGAACCACCTCAAGAAATCTGGATCTTTGCATTAACTTCTGATGGATGGATCATCGCATGAAATGGATGGATCAGGTATTATATTTGGTACCAATGGTTGCAATGGATCATGTGCATAAGAGTGGAACTAGAAATATGGGGAACATCTCCCATAGGTGGCTAAGGGTGCATCACCAAAGACTAGAGAAGCTGAAGCTTTCTCACATACAATTAACAAACTAGCAAAAAGATGTGAATGTGGTGCGCCATCCTCATTTTATAGATTGGGTTAATTGTTGAGCAAGTTAACCTCCTTGGCCTCACGTAATGCACCCTCCTTGACTAAGTAGGAAACTTCCTATTTTTCTTACTGATTCCTTTTCATCCTTCTTTGGAAATTATGCCCTCCTTCCTTTTCCAATGTTTCCTTCTTTTCTTACTGATTGCTTTTCATCCTTCTTTCGAAAGTGCGTCATCCCTTCTTTTCATGAGGTTTCTTGCTTTTCAAATTGTCTTGGATTTTATCCTTCTAGGAAACTGTTCCCTCCTTTTCTTTCTAGATGTTTCTATTTTCCTCACTTGCCTGCTTTTGTCGGTTTCTTTACCTTTAGCTTCTCATCTTGCTTTGTGCTAATTTTCTCCACTTTCTTCTTTGGTGTGACAAATCATAAAGATACCCTTATCTCTCCATACACCCTCATGGTGTCCCTATCATCATCCAACTCACCAAAACAAATAATTAATATTTTAGATATAAAAATAATCATTACATCCTTCTAATTTAATTAATTAAACAACCATAGGATAATTTATTCCTAGTTAATAATTTCCTAGGCTCATGTTATCCCCTGTTTCATTAATTGATTCCTTGGTCTTCAATAGGATCCATGGGGGTTTGGTGGATTATTTTTTGCCCTTGGTACTAGAATTTTGGGGACATGATAGTCCTCCCCTCCCAAGCTTTCTTGTCCTCAAGCAAGAAACCAACTCCAACTCTAACCAAAAGTCCACCATGTTTCTCTTGCACCACACTGATTATATTCATTCTACCAATGACTAATTCCTTTTCAACAAAATTTTCAACGCAACTAAAATAGCTGAGAATAATTCTTGGATCCCACTGTTTGTGTTGCATGTATCCCAATGGAACGATTACTCGTGGAAAACTATCATTCCAAATAATTCCAGGGTTCCACTGTCTCAATTGCATCCTTCGAAACATAAAGATCAACATGAATAATATATCATCATGGAGGATGTCTAGATCACTCCACATACTGGAATTTTATCATCTCTAATGCAAAATTGGACCTCAATGAGTCCCTCCAACCAAGTATGGAACTCCTCATGTTCCATGTGCAAACCAACACACAGACTCATACCTCTACTAGAAAATTGACATACGTGGCAATCCCATGTCTTCAAAGCATCATCCAAAAACCATAGATTCTCATGCAATATTTCAAAACAAATGTATGATGTGTCATTCAACTGCACCCTGCTGTAGACAGAAAACTCACCCTTGGGGGTGCTTAGCTGCAGTATGTATCCATACACCCAATCAATGGATGAACAAACACTACAACTAAATGCAATATTATGAATGTTGGAGACATTAGATAAATGTCTATGTTGCTTCTCATCAAGCTGGAAAGGAAATGGTGCACTTGTCAGGCCACATGGCTTGACCTTGAAGTCATCAATGGAATATGTGGGAGCCTCCTTCTCCTCATGTTGAACCCATAGTAAAAATCCTTTTATCCAAAATCCATCCCTATGTGTGTTGGCTTCCATATGTATGTGGGGTTGTGGAAAATGAGCCAAATATTGGAAGCAATTATCCTTCTCCAAAAATCTGCAGCTTTCTCCATGAGGCAACTTATAATATTTCTGGCAATGGATAGGTGCTTGGCCTTCACCTTGCTTAGCTCCAAAATCTCCAAGCTCATGCAAATCATATTTTACTCCATGTTCCCAATGCACACAAGTACCAAGAATCAAAACACTGTTGTTCCAATGACAAGGGTGAGGGTCCCATGTCCAATCACTAAAAGGGTAGGCATCATCAACATTCCATGGATTCCCATGCTGCTCACCAAAGGTATAAAATGTATCAACTGACTCTCCCTTTCTACAAGGAGGAATATTAGTCATGCATATTCTCTCCCAAATAGGAAAAGAAGAGACACTCCAACCCGATGGTCCAGATGGGAAGCAATATGCTTCCCCATGTGAAAATTTCCAATGGATCAACTCTTTGCCACAAGACAAAGGATGCCTACAACCATCTTGTGTCCCACTTACTGAAGTCAAATGGGAACCACTTGCATATTTATGTGATGTGGCATCAACTATAGGCATGATATGCCTCTGCAAATACTGGGTAGGGTATGGTGCTGCCATTAAATCAGCTGAAGTGAATGTGGGATCCTTTTGCTCCTTTTCAGGCACCATCAAAAAGAAATTTTTGACCCAAAATTCATCCTCAAATGTAATAGAATAAGTAGAAGGGTTTGATGTGGGATCATGGACCAAAATCTCTGCTCTCCAAAATTCATCCACTGATCTAATGGATGCATCAACTCCTTCACAGGCTAGCCCATCACACATGAGCTCTTTTGATTCTTTAGTGGAGGAATGACTTACTCTAGGAAGAAGCTCAATTTCGCTTTGGATCGCGGTTAAGGGCGAAAAAGTCACGATCGGGATCAAAACTCAAAGTTTTGGAATCGCATCTTTCTGCTAAACAACCGCGATTTGGATCGCGCCTGTGGGTTAAAAAACCTGCGATTTTCACGACGGAAAAAGTCATCGAAAATGAAAGCCAAAATTAAAAAATGTGGACTGGAGAGGCTGCAGAAAAGGCCAAGGGCTAGGGCAGTAAGCTATAGGCTCAGTGGTAAGCTAGCTCTACAATAATAAAGCTAAATAACAACAAAAATAAGAGAAAAACTAGATCTAACCAAAGATTCAAAGTAAAGCGGAGTCGCCAAAAAATGTTGCTTGGGTTTTCACCCAAGCTTGTGCAAATGAGCACCTACTAACTTCGTAGTAGTAGTTTAGATCAAACAGTAAAAAATTATGTAAAATGTAAATATTAATCTAGCATGTGCAAGAAAGTAAATCTAGATTAAGAACAGTAAAAAACTAGATCCATGAGAAACAATAAAAAACTTGATATTTTATATTAATGAGCAAACAATGGTTTGCAATGGTTTACCTCAATGGTGAGGTTTCTGGAATTCTTACAGCAGTACAAGAGTAGTGCTCCAGTGCTCCAATGTCTCTCACTTCTCCAAGATGCTTCAAGGATGGGCCAAGGGTTTACTCTTAATAAATAACTTCAAGCTCAAAAAGGATGGGCAAAGTTCAAGAGCAATTTTGGCAGCATGAGGATAGGATGAATGTGGATCAATAATGGGGAGCCTCTATCACCTTTTTATAGCTTTTGGGTGATGGAAAATACAACCATGGTATTGGTAAAAATGGTTTAGGTTTTCTTTTCCTTTTTTTCCCTCTTTTTTTTCTTTTTTGAATATATTTTTGAATTTTATTCTCTTTTAATTAATTTTTGGGAATTTTGGACCCCTTTCGAGGGTTTTTTGTATTTTTTGAGGGAAATTAAATATTTTGAGGAGAAAAAGATGGATTTTGGCCTTTTTGGTGACCATTTGAGGGTTTTTTGAGGTTTTAGAGGCTAAAATGGTAGGAAAAGTGGACAAATGGGTCATGTGAATAGGGAAATGAGCTAGTGAACACTTTTTGGGTGTTAATAGATTGCCCCCTGATGTGTGAGGGAAGGAGCTCATCGTATGGCCGATAGACATCATAGTTTATTTTGTCTTTTTCCTGGGGTTTGGAGGAAAGAAGAGACTGATTGGAGACTGGAACAACTGTCCCATACAAACTGCAAAAACTGAAAATACATTGCCTCAATAGTGAATGAGGAATAATCTCAATATATGGATGAGGCGGGCATACCCATGCTTGTATCAAGACATATAAATAACAATGAGGCCCAAAAGAGGCGACCTGAACAATACATATAAACCTGTTGTGTACATGATAATGGTCCAAAGGGGACACAAGGCTGGGACATACTCATGGTCATACCATGACTGATCTGAAGAACTGATACACTGAAATAGAGAAACAACCATTCTGAATGAGGTGTCAGAAGGGCTGATGAACTGCTGGATCTGAAGGTATCTAACAACTTGATGGATTTAGTAACTGTGAGTAAGAGTCTCAAGGGTACACTAAACTGTATCTGAATTGTGTACTCGAAGAAGTATACAACTAGGGTACTTCCAAATACTCTTGCCAATTGCAGCCTGGATATTAGGGAGAACATATAACTTGGGGGTTCCCAAATAGACTCACCAATGTGCTAGAGTCAAGGGACATCCGGGGTCTTCAACAAGTAACTGAAGGGATCAATACCCTATACGAATCTTAATGGTGCAATCATGGTGCTGAAGTCGAGCACGTGAGAAACAACGATCGTAGAGGCACTAAGGACTCCTCTCGAAATGGTTCGTAGGCACTCACCATTGATGGTGATGAGTCCAAGGCATAGGGACCTCTAGGTCTATCCTCTGGAATGGCTTAGTTGTCGTCGATAGAGGGAGCCTAAAACTATCGAGGAAATGATGTTTCCTTGATAGGAGCATGAGGTCTACAACCAAAGTGTGATAGTATTGATGGTGGGACTGACATATTGTGGGGATGGGGAATAACTCATGTCATAGAGTGGGGGGACTCAAAATTCCTTTGTTCAGAGCATGATGACATGGATGACCTGGAAGCATATGAAACTAACTTTAGGTATGGGGATCATAGCTTAAGGGATCAAGGGTAAGTACTGCAGTGGGAGTGACTCTAGGGGATAAATTGATGGATAATATCGGGAAACTCTCAGGGTGACACATTGCATAATACTCTGAACAAAGGCGACCATAATGGGGAAGCTGCCATGATAGTGTGACTAGACATGATCTGTTGTGGCATCGAGAGGCACCGTTGGGGCCTTCTTCATTGTTTAAGTAGCTCCAAGAAGGGATAAAAGTGTGCTCAAAATGGTACTGTCGTGTGGATTTGTACGAGTTCAGGACAGTTCATGATTATGGTTGCTTTCAATTTTAGAGATTCTGAAAGTAGTAAGCAGACTCCAAGGGGGTTCTTTTTTGTGTGTTAGTCTCCAGGGCCCAAAAAAAAGCATAAAAGGATGCAATGAAGAACTCTTTTAGCCGATGTGACTAGAGTATTCCTTTTTCGTAATTAGTATACAAGGTCTAGAAAAGGGGTAAACTTATACCAGGTAGATGCCCTTTCAAATACTTTTAGTGAGCATGAAAGGAAGCAAGATTGCTCAGCGATCTTTTCATTGTTTTAGGAGTCAGAAAAGAGCTTAATAGAAACTCCCTAGGTGCCTTTTTTGTAAAGGAATTGCTCGGCCCAAAAAAGGGGTAAAATTATACCGAACAAAAGTAATGGTGAGGCAAGGAGGAAGTGTTCAATCAAGGGATAAGTATGGGGACCAAGAATAATGATAGGGGGGGAACACTGATGGGGCCTCCTTGCGGGTTGATGAATGATAGAAAAACAATGCCATAATTGCAATATGGATGGAGTGGAGGGCTCATGTATAAGTTGTGATGCACAAATTTGTAAAATTTGACAACTACAGATGTGGCACACAAATTGAGGTGGTAAGGTGCGAGGACACAATGTAAGAAAGGGTTTCGGGTGAGAGTGAGAAATGATCTCAAGAATCATCACGAGCATGGAAAACTAAATCCAGTGATATAAAGAACATCGAAAATAGACAACAGTCGATGTGGCACATAAACCGAGGTGAAGATGGAATGTGAAAAATACCCAAAAAATATGGTGCTAAGAGCAATAAATGATCTCAAGCATCATCACGAATGCGGAAAACTAAATCCTACGATATAATTTTTGTCAAAAATGGACAATGACCAATGTGGCACACAAACCAAGGCGACAAGGGGCATTGTTTTTTGTGGATAGGTGGTATGTTGGGCCAAGTGTCAATGTGGTGTTCTACCATAGCGGGGTCAAGACCCGGCATCTTGGTGTAGGACCATGCAAATACGTCGTGAAACTCTTGGAAGAGTTTCTTGTAAGCTTGTACCTCATCCTCTGTGCATGATGCGCTAAAGGAAATGAGTTCGGGTGTTCTAGGTGTGGTAGAGATGTCAACTTTAATAACGGGTGAAATATTGGCCATATTTCCTTCCTCAAAGGCATCAGGGGATGGGATTGGATCCTTAAACTAGTCAACCTTAGTGGGAAGGAAATATTTGGATTCAACGGAGAATTGATTTTCCATGGAAGAGGTATATGCTTCAGGGATGAAGTATGATCGATGGTGCATATCATCCCAGGGGTAGTTGGGTGCAGTAAGTGATTCAAGTATTTCCTCATCGTTGCGGAAGCACAGTGATGTCAATTTAGTTGACTAAGGTGTGCTAGTGGACGAAATCATATAAATGGTATTAATTTCTTCCGAGGAGGAGGATGTTTGGGGGTATATTTCCTCAATGATGGGAAGGGATGTTTCTAGGTCAGCATTATTCAGTTTGTATAGAGCTACTCTATAATCTGGGAGATTGGGACAATGATGTGAGTAATGGCCGTAAATGCCGCATATTGCACAAGGGTGATTGGTATGTAGCGACTTATCGCAAGGCTGAGGGGCCAGTTCAAGTTTGACAACTGGGATGTTAGCATCATCATCCAACATTTGCATGTGTTCCTGAAGTGCTAGTAATTGTGGACATTGATGGGTAGCATGGCCTAAATCGCCGCACAGATAGCATTTGAGGGGAGCATGAAATGTTGGGGGATTCTTCGCCAGCTTTGGCGTCAATGGGGCGGTGCAGGTTGGAGGTGTAGTGGAGTAGGTTTGTGGGCCTCTGCCCCCAGTGTAGCGGAGTGGAGGGGGAGCATTACTGGATGTTGATGCAGTTGCCACTGTTAGAGGTGGTCGGTTTTGAATGTTCTCTACACCGAGCGGTGGACATTTAGAGGTATTGATGGGTTGCACCGGTTGTAAAATGACATTCGGTGTCGGGGGAGGGGTTGGGGTAGGCAGGTACCACACAGGTAGTCCTAATGTTAACCCTAGAATATTGAGCATAGCCATTACTGGTGTGCTGATTGTGCCTGAAGGGAGGAAGAGGAATGGGATAGTATGGATTGGTGTAGCTCTGATATGATTGGGCATTGTGGGTGGTTGCGGCAGTAAAGGTGGCTATTGGTTCGGTACCTATGTGTTATGCGAGAGGGTGCACAACTCAGATATCTCGACTTTCTGTAAAGGAGGTGGAATGGATTGGAATGTGAAAGTCATGGATGTATCTGAGTATATGCGGGTCCAACTGTTGAGACGAACGATGTGGGTTCATTCCGAACGAGTTGTTCAATCATAGGGAGAACATTTTCAGGTGCGGCGGGGGTGTTGGGATCATAGTATGTCAATTGGTTGATCTTAACCACATGTCCCTCATGTGGGAACATCATAGTGTGGAAGACGGATGAAGCGACGGCCTTCATGGTGTACATGTAACTTTACCCAAGTAAGAGGTTGTAATCAAGCTGGGCATTGATGACCTCTATGTCTATACGTATTGTTTTTCCACCTAATTGAATGGGAACGTTAGCCAAAAGGTCTTGTAGTTGAGCTGAACGGCCATCGTAAGCTCGTAATGAGGTGGTGAATGGCTGTAGTGTTGGAGATCCGAGCTTCTTCCAGACAAATGTCGACATTATCCAGGTGGAGGCACCTTCATTAATGATGCATCGATGAATCACAAGGTTCTGAATGGATACAAAAACCTGAAATGATAATGTAGAAGGTAAACGTGGTTCAGCTTGGTCTAAGTCGAATGCCATCATTCGTGAGTCCTTAGGGTCTATTGCACCAATGGTGGACAACAAGATTTTCCTCCGTGCATGACATTTTTTTAGGACTTCCAAGGCAGACATAGCAGAGGGGGACTGGGCTAAGTCATCTACAATATTATAATTTGAGGCGGCATGAGTGTTAGGATTATTGTTGATTTGTCGTAGGGGGAAGCGAGGGGCTTTAGGGCCCCCGTCCAATGGCATAGTAGGTATGCGTAATGGCTGATCAGTTGGAAGGGTGTTTGTGGCTGGATCAACAGGCGTGGTTTCAGGGGTTGAGCCGTATTAGTTTTGGCGTGTTTGGAGGTGGATATCATTTGATGACATCATTAATAGATGGTGAGTACCTGAATCCGTGTGTTGATAATCAGTTGTAGCGTAAGTGATCTGCTGCTGTGGTGTTGTGTTCCCTTGAGGAGGATCCAACGGATGAGTGTTCAGTACTCCTTGTGTAGGTAAAGGATTATGCAAAACCATGGGTTGCGGTTGAGGAGGTGGCACTGGTTGTGCCGCGTGCCCTTGGCATTGGGCGTGATCAGTCCAGAGTTGGTGTGCTTGCTCTAAATGGGGGCATGAGTGTGTGTAATTGCCATATACCCCGCATATGGAACACAGATGGTTTGTTCTTAAATTATGATTTTTACCCTGTTTCGGTGGACGATTAGGGTTTTGGTTGGCGGGAGCAGCATTATTATTATTCGGAGGATTTGGTGGATGACCGCCTTGGTTTTGAGGCTGATTATTCTCACGGTTGCATCCTCTTCCACGGTTCTATTGACCTCCTTGATTACGTTGGTTGTTCTGGGTTTGGGGCTAGTTTTGCGGTGCATACACTTTCCCTTGGGAAGAAGGGGGATTTTGAGGTCGCGCAAGTGTTGGAACAGGCTGCGGTGGATAGTAAGTGAGAGGGTTTGGAGGTGGTCTAGGTGCTTGTTGTGGTTGTTGATAAGTTTGAGCTATTGGAAGTGTTGGGGAAGAAGGTGTTGCCTATGGAGGGTAATAAGCCGATGGGGCTTGTGAGTGAATAGAAGCATGAGTGGCATGTTGGTGATAATATGTAGGAGGTGCATAAGCTGAAGGTGCGTGCCTGTAACACTGTGGTGGAAATGAGGGTCCATGAGTGTGGTTGGTGTGTGCCATGGGAGCATACGAAGTTGTAGCTTTGGAATGAGATGTAGACCTTGAAAGGTCGGGGCCGTTATTGTTGCTCATAATGGTAAAGGGTTTGTTTTGTTACACAACTCGGCCAATGATGCCATCGGCGGCTTGTGATTACCCTGGCGCATCATTCCGAGAGGAATCGCCATGGGGGGTGTCAGGTAAAATTGTATATAGGTATCCAGATTGGGCGTAGATTAAATCAAACTGCTAGGCTTTTAGAATGGATTCTTCTTCCTACTGGGGTCGTTCAGATGCCACACCTTTGGCTATGGCTGGAAGGAGAGCTTTAGGAACCAATATAGGAAAATTTAGTCATCAAGCTTGATCTTGCATAGACTTCGGCGTTTACGCCACTCATGAATGTGATCCGTGATATGGGTAGTCATGTTCTGTCTACAAGACAATAGGATTTGTACTCCCGCATTGTAGCAGACGGGTATTTGAAAGAACTGTAATAAGGTCGAGGAGAGGGATGTCAAAGTGGGGTGTGTCCCGTGAGGCTGCTCAATATACCACTTGGTTGTCGAGCCAGTGAAAGTTCTTTGTAACATAGTAGGCGAATAGAGTCATCTACTATGGAGTTTGGGGAACACCATTTATGAAAAGACATAATGTGATTTTGGGGATCTTCACCAGCCTTCCCCTCAAACTTAGGGATGTCTGATGGGAGTTTAGTAGGCATGTGAGGCCAAGTAGGATCATGTCTAATGGGATCATTTTTTAATCTTGCCAGATCCGGTAGGTTGAGACTAGCCATAAATGGAAAACTAGCAGAGGAGTGTGACATGTTCACTGGGTCATATGTGCTAGTGGTATCATTATTGATCAGGCCACTGCCCCCAAAAGGAATATTAGCCGTGAGGGGGATGTGCCCCCCAATAGAGGTGTTGGGTTGGTGTTAGAGGGGCCTGTGCCTCCAAGTGTAATGTGAGTTACAGATGGGTTCAGATTGGGTCTAGTAGCTGTTGGAATCTGAGTAGTGGCGGGGATGGTAGGTGTGGGTCCCATTGAGGGCATACCCAGAGTAGGTGTGGGTCCCATTGAGGGCATACCCAGAGTAGGATTGGGTCCCATAGAGGGCATACCCAGAGTAGGGGTGGGTCCCATAGACGGAATACCTAGGGTAGTTGTTGCAGTGGTGGCTAATGTGGTAGCTAGGGTGGTGGTAGATGTTCCACCATCAGTCCCTGTAAAGAAAGGGTTGGAAGTCATGCCAACCATGGGGCTAGTTGGTGTTGTGTATGTAGGGTTTTATGATTCTACCTCAGAGTCAGATGTGAAATGAGGGGCGTCAGAATCGGGTGACGAGGCTCTATGTCGATGACGTGTGGATTCAAGTGACAAGGATTTACATCTGTGACGAGTGGTGTCAAGTAAACCCTATTGTGGGGGTTCACCCCGAAAGCACCGAGAATGTCTCAGGGACTCAATGGTGACAGACGTCTAGTGAAATTAGTAGGTAGTGGTGAGTGAAAAGCTCAAAAATTCTAATGCAACCGTGTGTGCATGAGGGGAGCACAAAAACCTATGGCACTCAAGACAACAACCAAACTCAAAACACTTACGGTAATAGCTATGCTACGGTAAGTGGAGTGATAAAAAAAAAGTGGTAAAAATACCAACAAGCAAAACGACTCCTAAAAATAAAAATGGTGTACTCGCTAAACCAAGGGAAGGTAAGAGAGCATGAAAACACCTAACTAAAAAGGTATTATGATTCCAACAAGACGTATCCTCTGCAAGGTGACGAAATCCAAGTTAGACAATATGAAACATAGAACCAAAGGCTAATGATATCCTCCTACCGGGAGGGACCCTGAGTAGACAATCCTAGAAGAAAGGCCACTAAGATACCCCGTTCATGACATGTCCAGAAAGGTGAATTTGCAGCTCATGTTCTATCACCATTGTACTCCCATACGGGTAGTACACCGAGAACAACGAGTAGGTATCCTTCGGTGACTGAATGGATTGCGGTATTCCACTCAGGCCTCCGGAACCAGTCTTGCTACTTCAACCCTCCTAAGGGAGAGGCCTTTCTGACAAATTGATGTATAACCGTTTCAATAAGTACTAAGGGATTTTGATACCCTAATAATCAAGAAATATGTCTCAAATGAAAGTGAATGAGGGGTGTTATTTGGATACCTATCCCCTCAATCCTACCTAACTACAATGTTCTTTTGATGTTCCCCAAGTGGGGTTAGAAAATTGGTTGAGTTAAGTAAAAGAATTTATGGCTCACTTTGATTAATGGTGATAGAGTGTGTGTAAGTGTGGTTATGTACCAAAATAAAATGCCTTGCTTGGGAGAATATTTATCAAATTAAAATGATGATTTTAAGTTGCAAATATGAAAAATTAACTGTAAATGCTTAACAATTTTCTTTTCAATAAAAATACTGATTTTTTTTCCAAAATGATATAGTAAAGCAAATAACAGAAAAAGTAAATGAATATCTAGGGCTGCAAGTAAAAGAATGGGTTGCCAAAGTGCAGGGGAGATTGCAGAAGAATATGGGATGAAATGGGTGACAGAAACTCAGAAGATGAATCACTAGGTTCGGGTCGAAATCGAGACTATCTGAGGCAAAACTCGCGATCTGAATCGTGGCTATCTAGGAAAATCTCATGATCTGGATTGCGGCTGGGGGGATGTAAGTCACGATATCAAATCGTGGCTATGGGTCGGAAAATCGTGACTTGGATCCGGTTAAGGGAAAAAAGTCACAATCGGGATCAAAACTCAGAGTTTTGGAATCACGGCTTTTGGCTAAACAGCCGCGATTTGGATTGCGCATGTGGGTTAAAAAACCTGCGATTTTCGGGATGAAAAAAGTCGCCAAAATGAGAGCTGAAATTAAAAAATGTGGACTGTAGAGGCTGCAGAAAAGGCCAAGGGCTAGGGCAGCAAGCTATAGGCTCAGTGGTAAGCCAGATCTACAATAATAAATCTAAATAACAACAAAAATAAGAAGAAAACTAGATCTAACCGAAGATTCAAAGATTCAAAGTAAAGCGGAGTCGCTAAAAAATGTTGCTTGGGTTTTCACTCAAGCTTGTGCAAATGAGCACCTACTAACTTTGTAGTAGCAGTTTATATCAAACAGTAAAAACTTATGTAAAATGTAAATATTAATCTAACATGTGCAAGAAAGTAAATCTAGATTAAGAACAGTAAAAAACTAGATCCATGAGAGAAACAATAAAAAAATTTATATTTTATATTAATGAGCAAACAATGGTTTGCAATGGTTTACCTCAATGGTGAGGTTGCTGGAATTCTTGCAGCAGTACAGGAGTAGTGCTCCAGTGCTCCAATAGTCTATCTCTTCTCCACGATGCTTCAAGGATGGGCCAAGAGTTTACTCTTAATAAAGAACTTCAAGCTCAAAAAGGATGGGGAAAGTTCAAGAGCAATTTTGGGAGCATGAGGATAGGATAAATGGGGATCAAATTTAATGGGGAGCCTCTATCACCTTTTTATAGCTTTTGGGTGATGGAAAATACTACCATGGTTTAAGGTAACCACTGGTATTGGTAAAAATGGTTTAGGTTTTCTTTTCCTCTTTTTCCCTCTTTTTTTATTTTTTGAATATATTTTTGAATTTTATTCCCTTTTAATTGATTTTTGGGAATTTTGGACCCCTTTGGAGGATTTTTTGAGGAAAATTAAATATTTTGAGGAGAAAAAGATGGATTTTGGCCTTTCTGGTGACCATTTGAGGGCTTTTTGAGGTTTTAGAGGCTAGACTGGTAGGAAAAGTGAACAAATGGGTCATGTGGATAGGGAAATGAGCTAGTGAGCACTTTTTGGGTGTTAACACATCTTGAGTGGAATTTCAAAATGGGAATGTTGAGAATAAACCTCCTCCTCATCTTCCCATTGATCAACCTCCTAAAGCTCAGGTAGTGATATTGAGATTGATCCTGTTACTTATTTCTTGACTGTAAGGATTTCATCTTCTTCAGTATTAAGGGAACTTGTACTTGAAGAAACCTCATCAAGAGGTATATCTATGTCACCCACAAATAGAGATGGACATCCATCAGTATATGTCTCCTTAAAAGTTAGGCACCCACCAATAGGCACCTCTTCACAACATCCATTAGTAGATGCTTCTTCAGAATTTGAGCAACTGTTAGTAGATGCCTCTTCTTGGTACATGTTGCTACTACAACCTAATCCCCAAAATTTTCTGAAAAATTGTAGGGCCCATCCTTCTATTTTGAATAGAATTAGAGTTTATCTCATTCTAGAGAAATTCACGTTTGTCACTTAGAAATTTTCCTGAGAATCAAGTAAAGAAAGCAAGTTTTTGGCTAAGTCTAACTTAAGTTTTCCTGTCGAAATGGTCAGACCAACTCAACGAGTGGCACCGAAACGGATGGAGCAAAAGTTAGTTTCTTGTATAAAATCCCTGTTTCAGAGCAACTCGGCAAGTCGCACTGAAATGGTTGGAGTGTTTTCAAAATTTGCGTCAAAACACTTATATTTTTTCGAAGTTGCATTTGGTCGAAGGAACTCGGTGACTCACACCAACCATTTTGGCATGAAAACACCAGTCATGCCGAAACATATTGGTGTGAAACAAGCAGTGATGTCGAAAATCCCTAGCGAAAAAGAGGTCGGCATATAATTGTAAGATAGCACGACGCGTTTCGCTAAGAGTAAGCGAGTTATGCCAAAATGTCGTTGGAGAAACTTAAAACCTACCGATGAAAATATTACGGCGAGCGCGGATAGAAGACCGCAAAAGTGGAAAGAAATGGTCAGGGAACTCACGAAGTGACATCGATGCCTTAGGTGCAAGACATGAAGATACATCGAAAGGGTCATGGTAAAATTGCGAGAGGTGTCGATCTACTTCGGCGAGAAGTCTCCAAATGACGCTGACATCGGCAAAAAATCGAAAACAACGCTGATGTGTTTCGATGCAAATGAGTGAGTTATGTCGAATCAATTGGCGGAAAATTTTTACAACAGTGATGCGTCGAGGGAAAAGGATTTTTTGCGTTGAAACACAATTTTTTCATTAATCATCCCACCAACCTTCTCCCAATAGCATTTATTTCTACAGTTTCAATGTTATATATAGGAAAAAATCGTCTTTGTTTAACATTTGCAAAACATTGTTCTCGTGAATTTGTCTCCACCAATCGCCTGACGCCAAACACCCAACGCCATTGAGCTTGTCTTCACGGCCACTCTGCAATTGACAGGTAGGCCACTTCATGCCTTTATGTTTCACTTTTGGAATTTTTTTTCATTGGTCACTTTTCCTCTTATATGAGACGTTTGTCTTCTCTCACCGTCGATTTATCCACGCCATTGTGATATTTTGTTTTTCTTAGGAAAACCGGTTGGTTTTTTGTTGTCCAGTTGGGATTAGAGTCATTACTAGTATCCTGGTTCTATAAGTGGGTTCCTTGACCCCACATAGCAAGGGTTATTCCTACCCAGAAAGTTACCTTGGCTCAGATTTACCACCCGGTCGCAACCCTCAATATCCCTCATGTTTTGTTCAGTCGACATAACTGCGTGGGGGGGGTATCTTGCCATGGATAATAGAGATTTTCTGCGTTCGCCGGATTATCACCATAACCTTCCCGCACGACATGAACCTCACAAGACTAGGTGCCTTATGGGCAGAAGTATTGGGTTGTGTGTACAAGGTTTCTTAGGGTTTCTCATTACTTTCTCACTTATAACCACAAGGGTAGGTTGGCCTCAGTTGTCAAGTTAGTTGTACACCACCAGGGCCAATACTAGTTCTGACCCCATACCGTACTTCACGCGTAAATGACCGATCAATGGTATTTTCGCTTGTCGGTTGTTATCCGTCACTTAGCTGAGCTTTAATGTGATACTCCCATAGAATAGTGAATAAGGAAAATTTATCTCTAAACTAATCCATACTCCCTCGTCTCGCAAGATTAAAACGCTTTTAGAATAACCCCGAAAGCATTCACACCTAGTGACAAACTCTTCACCATTCATACGAAGAAAATGAATATTGTGGTTAACTAAAAATTATTGATGGTAATCTTTGGAAAGAACATCTTTGAAATGATTTTACATATATTTTCAATTTCATATTGATTTTCACACACCAGTTTACTATTGAAGCAAATAAAACATTAACAACATATACCTAACATTATGGAAGTAATTAATTTCTTAACTCTGCTTATTATTAATAATATGAATGAGAGATGTTTTACAAATTTCTCCTTGAGATTTGCTTACACATTGATTCCAATGTTTCATCAGGATTTGGAAATGCAAAGAAGGAGTGCCAAGAGGAATTCCAAGACAACTGAATCAGAGTTGGACGTATAAGTAGTAGCTGACACTACAACATAAACCATGTTCAAAGACACCCGAGCAGTAACAGCAATCAACCTAGAATACAAGTGGGGAGAACTGTATCAGATGATCCGAGATCAGAATGTCGTTGAGGCATCTCTCGAAGAGATGATTTTATACAAAAATATTAAGAAATCAAGCCTCACCAAATGAGCCACATGCCCAAAACTGTTTCCTTTCTCATAATTCATCGGATGGATTCTGCCTTAAGTGGATGTTAGCGCAAGGATCATCTCAAATACAAAAGGGGAAGGATTTTCCTCTATCCATCCGAGTCACTGCATAACAACAACATATAAATTACCACCACCCAAGGTCATGACAACCGAATACTGGATTAGGGGTGTAGACATGGACCACTTCGTGTATGCCAAAAAAATGATAATCCCAGGGAAACAACTAAGGATGAAAACAAGTGAGGAGTATGATAGTCAAATATTAAGAACCCCATTCAGAATTATAGCTTTGAAGCTAAGCAAAATTTTCAGGAGAGAGAATGGAAACATCTGCAAGCTCAATTGGGTAGCCCTGGTTTATCACATAGCCTTCTACGTCATTGTGTTTAACTTGATGGATACCATCTCTGATAGCTTGGCATCAACAATAGCAGCATCATAGCCTTCTACATGTTCTCGTATCTCATAGACTGCACACTGGTCAGGCACCCATTCCCTAAACTAGGGTGTATCTGGAATCAGGATGACTCTCCTATCTATGTGGCCTATCAGATCGCATGGGCCCACATATATGCGAGCCAATACAAAATCATTTGTGAAGAGTTGATCATTCCTCTGTATTGGTTGATTTTCAATGAGGAACCGAACTTCCTATCTGAAAATGCTATGGCAGCCATAAATAAGTACTGGGATTATTAATTTTTTCCTGAAGGAACCTATATCAGAATGTATGGGGGTACTAAACCTCCATCTCTAATGCCCAAATATGCAACTGACTTTGTAGTCCACAAAGAGGTCGTAAGGTAGGTATTTATTAATGGAGTTGGTAGTTTCTTTCATGAACATAAGAATGCCTCCTATCCACCATTGCCGTTTTGTGTCGGGGCCTACAAATTTCCCAAGGTTAAAGGTGTCGAAGCTTACGTAAAGGATTTGGAAGGATTCCATTTTGGGGAGAAGAGTTTCGTAAGAAATGAAAGCAACAAGAAGGTCACGTATCATTGTGCGTCATGCAGAATACATTATGAATATACGGATCACTTCGACAAGGATGAGGAGGTGTACAGAAGAGAAAGTAACATGACTGAGCTGAACAAACGTTTTGTTCAGAAAAGCAACGCCAGTCCCAATTGTTGGTGTTTATTATGTGTTAAATAATTCCAATATTTAAATTGTCAACCCGAGAAGGGAGCTTGTGAGATGCAATCACTATATGTCCAAAATTGAAGGCTTGAACTATCCTAAGATGACTAAAGATGCAACTATATGATTTTAAACTACTTGCATGACTTTCATAATTAATGCAAGAATTTATTCTATCTATGAAAACAAGAAACTGATTAACGAATGAAACAAATAGAAAACTTAATAAAGATGTTTAACTGAATTGTAGCTGATTATGGAAACAAGTAGAAAACTTGATAAAGATATTTAATATTAATACAAATCTTATATCATGAACATCTTCATTATTTGGCTGAATAGAAACTAGTCTTATAATTAACAAATGAAACTATAGAATTGTTAACTATTACTGGGAAATAAATTATCTAGAAACAATACTAACGAATTCTGAACAATAACTAATTAACAAACCATATTTGAAGAACTAAAGTTTGGAAGAAGGTTGGAAGAAAGTTTCAAGAAGAAAGTAAGAGAAAGGAGGAAATAATAATAAGACTTAATTAAGAACTGTAAGTAACATGAAATAAACTTTAAATTACATCTAAAACTATCAAGGAGGAGTAAGAAGAATTATGATCGAAGAGAAGAAGAAATTATATTATGAAGAAGGCCTAAAACAATGCAGAAAGTAAATAGGTCCGAATGACGATCCGAACGCCGGTCTGAATGGTGGTCCGAATGATAGTCCGAATGGAGGAAAATGAAAGAAAAGAGGAATTGGGATGATTTAATGACCAGCTGGCTCATGCATATGATCCTACAGTGCAAAGGAAAGCAATGGAGAGATTATTTAGAAGCTAAACTAATGAGAAACTACTCTAACCATTATCTAAGAAGAGGAATTATTCTATTGGATATGAGAAGAAGGTAAGATGGTAGAAGAGAGAGTTAACCTACAACAATAGGAAGAAAGAATAACAGAGAGAAGGAGAAAGAGAAAGAGGCTAATGCTAACTAAGGAGGAATTGGGAGAAATATCTAAAAATGATGGAAGAAGAATTGAAAGCAAACTACAAACTATTAAAGCTATTGGTTGACCATTTCCTAATTCAGAAGAAGGAAGAGTATGTTAGCAGCAAAATACAGTTCACAAGAAAAACATTAGCAGGACTAATTCTAACTATGAATTGAATTTAAAACATGAACTGATTAACTTATCTAGTTGTAGAAAAGACTGAAAGTAATCAAGAAAGCTATGCTTGACCGGTCATACTAAATTCTGCAAACATAACAACAAAATACACATAACATAAAACATAATTTTTATTTATATAAACAACATAAATAGTAACAGAAGTACATAACATAACATGTAAATGTTATTTATATAAATAATGGAATACGAATAGTGATAACATGCACAACACAAAACAAAGATTTCATCTATGTAAGCAATAGAATATCAGTCATATTATAGGATATAAACATAATGTTATAAAAATAGATACAGAGATGAAATAAACAACACAACACGAGTTATACACACAGAATGGAGACCGTTGATTGTTGAGGGGCCCGTCTCAGCAAGCAGAGGCTGAGTCTTTAGTAATCAATCACCATAGATGCTTCCAGATCTTCATAAAAACCAGAACATAGATGTAATATTGAGTTAGTAGAGTATTATAGCATTCCTGTGTCTATTTGCAGTCAAGGAAAGATCAATAAGACCGAATCCGTCTCAGTCATGTCAATAAAAATGAGACTTAAGAACACAACACAAAACTTGACAAGACTTAGTTCGTCTCAGTCACAAAGATGTCTATTTATACATGATTACAATGAATGAGAGGGTCAACATAGTCGACCTCTCTAATAACATAAGCGTTTAAATGACTGTAACTGCTGCTTTAAGTGATGCATGCCAACACAGAGATCGGCTTCCTGCTTCCACGGGGTCGGTTCCTTCACACATATGCCGCAGCGTCGATCTACCTTGGACGTGGAATGAGTAGTGTGTTGGCCAACTGATCGTGGGAGGACGGGCTTCTTCCAGAACACCGGTGTGAATGAGTGTGAACAGGCGTGCGTGATCCCAAGTCAACGAGCAAGATAATCGATGTTAGGAGTATTGACATGGGCATGGTAATGCGTTGGAAAGCTTAGAAAACCTGGGGACAAATATTCTAGAGCAACATCTCTTTAACCATCAGCACCACGTGGCTAATAGAACCCACGTGCCCTTTTCCTGCTTTAACGACCCGAGGTAAGCTAACCATGGATTTCAGGGGCTGAACGCAGGGCTGAACGACGGGCTGAACATATTTGGGTTTTAATATGTAGCTGAAAGTCTGAACGAAGGGTCATTTGAAAAACGCAGCGTGTCAATTGAAATGCAAATGTCAATTATGCCCACAAAATGCCAATTTAACATAAACAAATCATAATATAACGAAATATAAACAAGATTTGCGTAATAGGTAAATACGTGCATACATGGACTGTTTGATGGGCTGAAAGGTAAAGAAAACAACTTACTATAGAAAAAATGATAGAAATAACGCCATTTCGAGTATATTAGATGATAAAAAAATGGTGACAAAATGGACGTCAACACCAGTCATGCTGCCACTACTACAAAAGAGGCAGAATTGCAGAAGCAAAGGGAGGAAGCTAAACTATTACAGAAAGCATAAACATAACGGCAACAAAAGAAAAGAGAAGAAGTGATAAGGTTATAAGTGGCGGAAGCAGAACGGAAGATGAAGGAGGAAGCATAAAGGAAATAGAGAGAGGATTCCAAGAGGTTGCAAAAGGAAGAAGAAGATAAAATACAAGCAGTTGAGCAACAAAAGAGAAAGGAAGAAGAAGATAAGTCCAAAGAAGCTGTGGAATTAGAAGGAACCTAAGGTGGAGGCCCAAGTATACAATACATGGATATAGATTCACCAGGGGTATCGGGAGTCACACTTACTGGAGGACATCTCCCATTCATAGAGCTCGAGCTCACACCTTTTACCCCATCCAAACAACACACAATGGCCAAATTGGACACGATAATTTTTTATTCGAGTAGGAAAACCATCACAAGGAGGTCAGAGAAGAGATTAAAGATGGGATCCAAGCATGATATAGTCATTCTCTAGGATAAAATTATCATGGAGGGTACTCACAAAGACCCTAAGTTCACAACATCGGTAAGCATAACAGTTGCACAAGCAAGTGTAGATAACGTTGATAAGATGTTGAACGACATTGAGCGCAATAAGGAGAAAATATTGAAGTTAAAAGATAACTTAGTAAAGGAGCGAGGAGAGGGATTAGAGATTAAAAGGAAACATGATGCTATAGTAGCTGAAAAGGATAGATTACTGAATGACTATGAAAATATGGAGAAGGAGAAGGAGGCATTGACTGTACAGTTGATGATCATGGAATGTGAAAGAAGTGACTTTGAAGCCCGCAAGAGTGAATTAGAAACAGGAGGTTCGACAGAAAATCAACAAGATGAAGAGTTGAAATCTCAGATGGATGAACTAGTTAAAGAAAAAGAGTCTCTAACAGAACAACTGGAGCTGGTGAACAATAGGAAACAAGACATGACTCCTTTCCATGAATAGGCATGCAAAATTCAAGAGAACATATGTCATTCGCAAGAATTGCTCACTGAAGAGATCTACAAGATGAAGCAATTGATAGCAAGGATGAACGCGATTGCTGCAGAATCACTAAGGGTCATACAAATATTGGTTAACATTGCAAGTAATATTAAGAAGCAAATGGCGTGGAGAGAAGGAAAAACATATTTCCCTGATCACTTGCCCCGGAAGACGACTACAGACTTTAATTTAGACATGGCACTTCTTGAGTTCTGCAGAAAATATGGTAGGAGATTAAATGGTGAAGTCCCAAAATCTATTGAGAAATGTGAAGGATTCTACAAGAAGGTTCATCAGATCCATGAAAATCAGCAGCTCACTTTGGCCCCAAATATGGATGAGCTTCGTACCAAGGATCAACGTTTAATAGAGTTACAAAATGCATTGAGGGATGACCTGGACTATATTAGAAAGCTGGACTTGTTGACAGAAGATCTCCATCAATATATTGGACAAGCATCCATAAATCCTTATTTTCTGGAGGACAGCTATAAGGCAGCAACAGAATGAGTGAAAAGTGTGGAAATAGAGCTTTCGTATCATGAAATATATTTCAAATTTTTACAACCTACACAATGTAATATTATTTTTGAAGAGATTGACATGTGGGCTAGTTATATCACTAGTGTAGAGAGGCCAGCTGGAAATTAATATTTTAATTGTAATTAGTTGTATTTCCTTTTGTACAAACACTAGAGGATGAATTTTGGAAGTCCAAGGGTTAGTTCAGGTGAAACGAACAACCATATGAGGAAAAATATTTTGTAATATAAATATAGGATGAAGAATATGAAGAAAGGACTTTTTGCTGGTGAATTAGATGTTAGAGGCATTTTGTAAAACAACTATTTCTTTGCTAATGAGAAAAGACTTGTTCGCTGGGGAAAAGCTTGCACTGGTGTTTGCCTGGAACGTGTGATTGATGGAACATAATTATTTCTTTTCTGCTTATATCATACTGTGAGATATTTCTAATTCTATTGAACTATTTCAATGATGGTGAATGGTTTCTTTATTTCATGCAAATGTTTATGTGTAACAGAGTAATAAATTGCTCTAATTAATATCAGAGCTATCTTTGATTATTTCTGTTGTAAATGTGAATGTTTATTTTAATGGCTATCTATTATATTTACCTGAACATTTCAGCTTATTACTCTTACTTCAAATTTTCTCCCTGCAGGGATAGGTTAGATTAATTTGGAATAGGAGTAGATAATTGATAAGGTAGGAGTGGTAAGATGGGAGGTAAGAACCTGTGCATCGCTAGTGTGGTTTCTACCTTTCAATTATATGCATTTAGTTAGAAAGCAATTGCATCTACATACATTTAAAAAACTAAAGCTACAAAAATGGTGGGATGGGCCGCAACCAATAAAACAAAACACAAAATTAATCACACTTACGGTAGTCGAACCGTTAACCAGACAGATTTCCCACACCAAACAGTGAGTAGTCTAATTGGGATTATTCATTGGGGAGAATCCCTAGTGTCGATGAGGATATTTTTTGGGCATAACCAGTTTTGGTGCTAGAAGGAGGGCCACCAGTGCATGGCTTGCAGAGGAAGTCCATTTTCAACAAGAAATTTTTCTAGGTCTCCATTGAATACAACCATAGCGAATGAATTGGTTTCTAAAATTGAATACCAAGAAAAGATAGATTCTGAAAATGAGAGTACTGAACGTTTATACGGTTTTCCATACTATGAAATAGACCACTTTTGCAGACATATAATATCTTACGTGAGGAAGCTCACTGGTTTAATTGTAATTCCTGCCTTACCTAGAAGTCGAGCTCCCAGGAAATAGGTCACACACACCAAGGATTCTGTGCTTGTGGAATATTTAGAATATTTAGTTGATTTATCAGTAGAATAAATCTCAAATCCCATCAATTAGTTACCTAAGTCCCCACATTCTCACACAATACCTCACACACCACCCCATACACCACATCATACTCCACCTCACACTTCGCCTCATTCTCCCAGGCATATCATGGTTGGCAATGTTAACCAACCACCTACGTGGAGAGCCAGAGGGCCACTCAACATGGCTACACCTTTACATGATTTACCTAAGCATCGAGAAAGAATGTTACCGAAATTTGATCTTGGAAAGGGTATCTCCGTTGAAGATCACCTGAAATTTTTTTATTTGGCTTTGAATCTTTTAAATGTGGAACATGAAGATGTAGTTTGCATACTTTTCCCTTACACTTTTGAGCCTAGAGCATCTTCATGGTATTTCATCTTGCAAGCAAATTCTATAGCAAACTAGGACAGTTTTGAAAAAAAAATTACAAATAAATTTGGCAACCAAAAGAATGTCGCCACACTTATGAAAGAACTGCTCTCTATGAGGATGGAAAAGAAAGAAAAGGTATAGGAGTTCAACTAGATGTTCACTACCTTTTAAACAGTTTTAGTGTTGCAACAAAACCTGTTGAAGAATCCTTGGTAGAATATTACACTACAACACTTTATCCACCTTTAACCATGTTTTTCAAGAGAGCAATTAAGGCCACTTTGATAGAAAACTACGAAGAAGCAAAGAAAGTAGAGGCTAGTCTAGACAGTATCGCGAAACATGCAATGGAACTAGAATTAAAACCAATGGCTAGCAAGAAGCCTTTGATACTAACTAAACCCAAAGAAGATCCTTCAAATGAATTGGAGAATGTAGTTAAAATGGTCCAGAAACTGTCCAATAAGATAGTGGATTTGGAGAAAGAAAAGGGTGCTAGTTCTTCAAGAAAACCATTTTATAAGAAAAGGGAGGAAAATGCACAACCGCAACCACCATTGAATAATTATTTTATTTTTAACCTAAATGAGGTAGGTATGTGTCATGTCCCAAATTTTGCATTGGGTCACAATGGCCTAATCCCATTGGCCATATTCATGAGAGTTTGTCAAATTGATGTTAAGGGTCAAATAATTGCCAAGGAGGAAAATTACTAGTTTCCTAGGTTGTTGGTGGAAGCATTAAAAGTTGGAGTGAAGGAACAATAGGATCCAAAATAACTTTGGTTTACCATATTCACATTAAAATGGGTCACATAAATAATTAATGTTGAGAAAATAATGTGACATTTGGTCATGAAGACAATTGGAGACTTATGGAGTCCTTAGGTGGCTAGATTCCCTCCACACACTTGGCATGCACATCATCCAATTCAAATCTATGGGTAAGGAAACATATTTAGAGGATGGAGAGGTGTCATATGGAAGTTCATGATCTAAGGTAGTCGAATTGGTGAAGAGGAGTAACTCCCATGGGGAGAGGAAGAGGTTAGGAAGACAATGTGTGCCACTTGGAAGGAGATTCCCTATACTGTATGACAACCAATGATAAAGATTCTATGATATATTCAGACCGGATTTCAGACTATGACAAATCTAACATGTCAGGGATAAATACATCCACAAAGGGGGTGCATTAGGGAGTTAGAGGTATCCATTCTACTTGGGGAAATATTTGGAGCATGAGGAGGCAAGACAAGTGTCATACATGAGTTACTAAACCACAAAGATGAGTTGGAGGAAGCCCATGAGGGTAAATTCGACCTTAGGAGGCCCCATGAAGTTAATAAAAGGATTTCATGAGGAATAAGAATATCTTTTGATCATTTTTAGAAATTGCAATTGCATTTGGAGAGAAGAGCTAGTGGAGTGCTACTCTACTTGCTTTAACACCAATTTCAAGGGTGAAAGATTCCCATCATAGTTGGTAATTGGAAAGGCCATTCATACCTTTCATTTGGAGATTCAATGGAGTCCTTTGTTTTATGTTTAATCTACAGGGAATATCATGGTCACTTCTAGTTCAGCTTGCTTCTTCAACCATTTCAAATTTTCTATGCATATTCTTAATCCTTGAGGAATTGCGCCTTTGGTGAGATACTATTCTCTTTGGGGGAGATTCTGATGCCCCGTTATTTTTTAATCTAATTTATATACTTTTTATTTCATTCTCAAAAGATCCACAAGTCGATATTCCAATAAATAATATTTAAAATTGCTCATTAATGAACAAACAGTGCCATTTTCCCCACTACCTTGTTGCAAGTCAATGATATGTTGATAAATTCGAATGGCTAAGTGAATGAATGATGGAATACTGATAAATGGAATGTGATTTATGTTTTAAAATATTTTCATGTTCATTAGACAATAATTTGGAGGCATTTGGTTGAGTTTCATAACATTTAGTGAAGATTGCCTATCATTTCCCCTTATGTTGAAACTAGCAATTCTATATCTGATTTGAGAGAGTTGTAGCAGATACTATAAGTTGAATGATGATGCATATGGGAGATCATTTATTTCCCTTATATGTCACCACACTCTTTTCATAATTTTGAGAGGTTTCTATTGCATTTGGAGAACCAACTTGTCATTTACCCTAAGGGAATTTAAACCACAATTTGCTAGTAAAACTCCCTACATTGACCAGATTAACAAAGTGAGTTGCAGAAGTCATTTGAAGGTTGGAAGGCACCTATAAATACCATTATTATTTTTTAACATCATCCATACACCTTATGGTACAATTTGAGATCATTTGGAGCTATTTGGAGCCATCTACCCTTGGGGGTTTGAGCCTCAAAATCACTAGTAAATTCCATGAGTTCTCTTGGACACCTATTCGACCCCAAAACCACATATAATGATGAAAATATACTTTACTTAATTTATAATAACAAATCCAACTCTTGGACCCATCATTAGGGAAGGGTGTAAAGTCTTTGGAAGAGCTTAGTTCCAAGACCTAGGGAGGAATTCCAGTTCCCAAATTGACTAGTCTTGTCCCGAAACTACTTCCCTTGCAAATTGAAGACCATGGTTGGGTATATCAGTTTATTATATGTCTGATAGATATGTTAATGTGTCCCATGACTCCTCATGACCTTCCTCACCAAGTTTGAAGTATGTGGAGGAGTTTGGAATCAATTGTATACATAAACTTAAAAGTTGAGATTTGGTGAATTTGAGCAATTGGGAAATTTTATTCAAGAGGGACATTATAGTATGGATAATTTTTGTAAGTTCCATCAAGAAAATCATTCTGAAAAAAAATTTCCACAGTGGACTAACCCAATGACCCTGGTAATGAGCCAATTATTGGATAACCAATTGTTAGACCAGGAAGAGCAAGAAGAATATTAGCCTAAGGAACAAGAAGATAAAAACGAAGAAACTATAATGGTATTATGGGATTGTGTACCAACTCTAGGGTTAAACGAAGAAGAAAAGGTATAGGAAATTCAAGTATCATTTGTAAGTTATGCTACTAGAAGCAAAGGACTAGTTGAGGTCCAAAGCATGCTATTTCCCAAGGAAAGGACAACAAGGGAAAATTTTAAAAAGAACAACAGTATAAATCAGTCACAGCCTAAAGTCAATTCTGGAATTTCAAAAGAAACAAATCCGTTGATGAATAAGCAAGTAAAACCTATAGGTAACAAAGACAACAGCGGTGAAAAGGTTGTTGGAGATCATAATATGGGATATGAAATTGTGGAAGACATTAAAAAAAACAAAGCAAACATATCCTTGTTCGAATTGTGTAATCTCCCTCAATAGAGAAAGAAATTATTAGAGGCGTTTGACCCACAACCCAGTAATGAAACAGAGGTAATTGAGTCTAATATTGATATCAACGAAGCAAGCATTGGTGGAAAATTGAAATCTCATTGACTTTTGATATCTTTAATCATAATGTGCACAATTGCTTGGTAGATTCTCGATCCTCGTCTAATGTTATGCCACTGTCAATTTGTAAAAATATCAATGGTAAACCAACATCATCCCCTTCTCAAATTATACAATTAGATAGATTTGTTGTTAAGGTTATAGGGGAAATGAAAAATGTATTGATCAGACTATCTGCGGACCCGAGGGTGTGTCAATTCATTGATATCATGGTAGTAGACATACCTGAAGCTTATGGTGTTATATTAAGTAGGGACTGGTTAAGAAAACTAAATGGTTATTTTGCAACAGATTGGTCTCATTTGTGGTTTCCATATTAGAATAGGAAAAATCAGATTAAGGTGTTGAGAGAGCCTCACATGAAACAGAATGTAACTCAGTTCGGAGAAAAGAATGAACCTATAAACTTTTCATCTTCAGTTTTGGGGAATTATTTATTAGAAATTGAGCCATGAAATTATCAAGTAGAATATGTTAGTCATGATTCAGATAGACAGTCCGATCTCCTTCAATCCTCACGGATTGATGACATTGATTGTAACATAGTAGAACTAGTTACTAATTTAGGAGATAGTACTGACGTAGTTAAATCGGAAAATAAATTTTGGATTTTATATTTTGATGGTTCCAAAACACAAGAGGGATCAGGAACCGGCTGTGTTCTTATTGATCCTGAAGGAAATAAACAATTTATCTCTTTTAGGCTAGAGTTTGAATGCACGAATAACACAATTGAATATGAATCTCTAGTTCAGGGTATTAAAAGAGCCATTGATTTAAATGTAAAAAATTTAAAAGTTTTTGGTGACTCAGAGATAGTTGTTAGACATGTAAGAAATACTATTCATTGTTTATCTCCACATCTGAAAGGTTATCAATCTGAGGTTTGGAATTTGATATTTAAGTTTGATGCTTTTAACATAAATTCTATTCCTAGATTACAGAATGTTGCAGTTGATTTACTAGCTACTTCTCCTTCTCTACTAGTACCAACTAATAACAAGTGTTCTATTGAATTAATTGTCAGGCCATCGGTACTTGACAACATTACAAATCTGAGGGTGTTTGATGATGATGATGACCAGATCATCATTTTTTGGCCAATGAAGATGATTTCAAGGAATCTATAATTGATGAAGAAGAATACATGTTGGATTTGCATAATAAGGACATAAGAAAAGGAAATTTTATGCCGAGATGAGTAAGGAATCTTGAGGGATTGTTTGAATTACAGAATAAATTCAGAAGACCAACAAATGTTAAGACAAATAGATCCTCAATGCAGTATGAGTTGGTAAATTTGGGTACAGAAGCTTAACCTAAATATGTCAATTTAGGAAAATGTTGTTCACCTGGTGAAAGAAGTAAGTTCATTAAACTTTTTCAGCAATACAAAGATGTTTCCGCATGGACTTACAAAGATTTTAATACATACGACACATGTATCATACAACATGTCATACCCATCAAATAAGGAGTAAATCCATTTCAACAGCAACTTAGGAAGATGCATCCTACTCTTGAACCATTAATATAGAAGGAATTGAAGAAGTTGTTGGATGCTAAGATTATTTTTAAAGTTCGACATTCTGAATGGGTGGCTAATTTGGTGCCCATGAGGAAGAAATCATGGGAAATAAGATTATGTGTCAACTTTATAAATTTGAATAGAGCGTTGGATAAAGACAACTACCATGTACCACCAATGGAGCAAATTTTACAAATCGTATCAGGCTCGAAATTGTTCTCCTTATTAGATGGATTTTCAGGCTATAATCAAGTGTTAGTGGCTAAGCAAGATCCACTCAAGACTACATTTCGCACAAAGTGGGGAACATTCGCATATAGGAGAATGCCTTTTGGCCCTATGAATGTTGGAGCCACATTTCAAAGGGCCATGGATATTGCATTCCGAGGTTTAGTCAACCACTGCGTCATCATATATTTAGATGATGTAACAGTTTTTTCTAAGAAACGAGAAGACCATTTTTTCCATTTGAAGCAGATGTGTTATCGTTGCAAAAAGTATGGTATATCTTTGAATCCAAAGAAAAGTATTTTTGTAGTACTCGAAGGAAAACTGTTGGGACACATCATCTCTAAGAAGGGAATCTCGATAGATCCAGAGAAAATTTAGGCCATAACTCAGATTCCCATGCCCCATAGTAAGAAAAATATGCAATCATTCATGGGAACGATAACTTTTGTTCGAACGTTTGTACCGGATTTTGCACATTTTGTGAAGGCTTTGAAACCAATGGTAAAGCAAAGTGTACAGTTCAAATGGACTGATGTTGAGAAGGATGCATTTAGGGATATCAAGAATTCTATAGCTCATGCAACTTCCTTAAGAATTCTAGATTTTGGAAAGGATTTTATCATATGTATACCTTTTCTTTATACAATTCTATTGCAGCAGTACTCACACAGAAAGGAGAACTAGGGGACGAATATCCAATCTCTTTCATGAGTACTGGGTTACAAGGAGCTGAACTGAACTACCAAGCTGTGGATAAACAAGCATACGTTGTATTCAAGGCAGTAAAGCAGTTCAAACCTTGTATTTTGAAGAACATAATGAAATTTATAATACCTCATCCAGCTATTAGATCCTTATTTATGCAAAAGGATTTGGGAGAGAGAAGAGAAAATTGGGTGACTGTATTACAGGAATATGACGTGGAGTTCAAACCAGCTACCATCATTAAAGTTAAAGGGTTGTGCAAGTTACTCACTGAAAATCCAACTAAAGAAGATCATGAAGGGGAAAATGAAGCTTAAATAAATTCGATCGAAGTATGTTCCATTTTAACTACACCAGAATCTTGGTACAGAGATTTGGTTCACTATCTTAAACGAGGCTATTTTCCAGAACACTGGAATTAAAAGAAGAGGAGGGAACTCCAATTGAAATCAAAATCTTATCAAATAATATATAGAGTAATATTTAGAAAAAATTATGATGGAATTTTTCTTAGATGTCTTGAAAAAGAAGATGCAAATAAGGTAGTCAAGGCATTACACGATGGCCCTGCAGGGGGACATTATTCCGAGGATACCATTGCTCACGAAATAATAAGAGATGGATACTATTGCCCCACTCTTTTCAAATATGCTCATGCTTATGCGAGAAAATGTGATTTATGTCAGAGGAGTGCTGGTAGATTACCAAAAGTATCAGGACCATTGCAACCAGTTATCATCTCAGAACCATTCGAGTAATGGGGATTAGAAATTATCGGGGATATCAATCCAAATTCTTCGCTACAACACCGATATATTCTCACAGCTATTAATTATTTTACACTATGGATGGAAGCTACTCCTTTGTGAAAAGTGAACAAAGATGCAGTCATCATATTTATGTAGAAAAAAATCATAACCAGGTTTGGGGTTCCAATTTCCCTAGTTGTTGATAACGCAACTTACTTCCCACCTATTAATTTTACTGCATTTTCTTGTGAAAGAGGAATTAAACTTCATTATTCAACTAATTATTATCCTCAGGGAAATGGACTAGAATAATCTACAAATAAAAACCTCATCTGAATTTTAAAGAAAACAGTTATTGAGAGAGATAAATTGGCATGTAGCTCTTCTAAATGCTTTATGGGAAGATAGGGTCACTCCAAAAAATTATCTAGTTGTTTCTCCTTTTACATTATTCTATGGGAAAGAGGCTATACTTCCACCAAACATGCTTCTCCCATCCCTGCAACTAGCCCAAGCCACTCGAGGATCCAGTAGTGAAATCCTTTAGTCACGAGTCAATACTCTATTGAACTCGAATAATCATGGAAAAAGACCAAGGATAGGTTCGAAAACCACCAAGATATTGTCAAAATATGGTTTGATAAGTGGAAGTTTGGTAAGAAAATTTTTGAGGTAGGATACTTAGTCTTGAAATGGGATCACCTGCATGAAGAAAAGGGAAAACATACAAAATTTCAACAATTATGGCTTGGTCCCTATCATATTGTGGAAAATCTTGGTCCAACGACATATAAACTGAAAAATTTACAAGGGGAGGAGGAGAATATCCCTGTCAACGGCCTAGCTCTTAAACAATACTTCACCTAGATTTAGGAACACCTTTTGTACATAAATAAATTTTGTTTTCTCTTAGCCTTTTCAAGTTTGTTTATTCTTCTAGATTAGTTAGTTTCAACCTTGATTTGCTTATGGTTTTTTTTGCTCGGTTTGATTTTTATTTTGCTTTGAATAAACCCCAACTCAACATTTTGATGTGTGGAAATATAGGAATCTGAACAATCTCATGGTCATCACAAGAGGATCATAATGAGTTTATAGAAAATGAATTCTTTTGTATAACTCTATCATTTATGATTTTAATCACTTCCCAGTTTTAGAAAGGGAAACTTGCTTCATGATCATATAAAGTCATCATAAACCCTGTGAAATAACCAAGACCCACGAATTCCAAATTATTATCTTGGGACTCCATCCATTCACACATGATAACCATCTCAGGAAGCCTGCTATAAAAAACCCATGGAAAGGAAGCAAGTCTTACAGATGTATGGAAATTAAAATGATCCCATGCTACAAATTCAAAGCCAAAAGGCTTATAATGAAAAGTCAAAATTCTGAAAAGTTTCATCTCCATCAAAGAAATGATTTTGAATATAGATATATCGAATCAAGAAGATCGCCTAAGATGACAAGCCAAGAAAGGTTCTTCCCCGTCCGTGAGCATGACAAACAAATAATTTTCTCACTCACAAAAAAGGACATCATGGATGGAAGAACCCACGTCAAAGAAGACAGAAAAGGGCCATGAAGGAAAGACTCGGACAATAAAATTTCGCCAAAAGAAAGCATTAAAGAAATGATTATAGCATGGGAATGAAGAACAAATGAATACATCTGTTTGATTCTGTTACTATCATGTGGAGTGATATGTAGTGGAAATCGAAAGATGGAACTAAAAAATGAACTCCATATTATGGCCTCAGGAGAGTGGTCAAGAAATATGGTCCAGGTTACCCTTTCTCCTGAAATGAATGACCAATATTATGTAAGGAAGAATACCTCCCTGTATAGAACTTTGGCCCTTTAAAATTTTGAAAAGGTCAATGGATGCATTGTTTTGTAGTTAGGATCAATAACATACAAGCACTTATGATTTTGAAAAAGGGAACTGTTAGAGATCTCTGTTCACCATCTAGTCGCCAATTTTTGTTGTTGCAACCTAATCCCCAAATTTTTCATAAAAATTGTAGGGATCCTCCTTCTATTTTGAATAGACTCAGACTTTATCTCATCTTGGAGAAGTTCACCTTTGTCACTTAGAAATTTTCCTGAGAATCAAGTAAAGAAAGCAAGTTTTTGGCTATGTCTAACTAGAGTTTTCCTGCCGAAACAGTCGAAGCAACTTGGCGAGTGGCACCGAAATGTACAAAGCAAAAGTTAGTATCTTGGATAAAATCCCTATTTCGGAGCAACTCGGCAAGTTGAACCGAAATGGTCGGAGTGTTTTCAAAAGTCGCGTCAAAACACTTAGATTTTTTCAAAGTTGCATTTGGTCGGAGGAACTTGATGAGTCATGCCAATCATTTCGGCGTGAAAACACCAGGCATGCCAAAACATATTGGTGTGAAACAAGAAGTGATGCTGAAAATCCCCGACGAAAAAAAGGTCGGCGTAGAATTGGAAGATAGCGTGACGAGTTTCGCTGTGAGTAAGCGAGTTACACACAAATGTCATCGACGAAACTTGAAACCTACTGAAGAAAATATTATAGTGAGAGCCGATACAAGACTGCAAAAGTGGAAAGAAATGGTCGGCCAACACACGAAGTGACACCAACACCTTCGGCGCAAGACACGAAGATACACCAAAAGGGTTGGGGTAAAATTGTGAGAGGTGCCAATCTGCTCCTGAGAGAAGTCTCCAATTGACACCGACGTCGGCGTAAAATGGAAAACGATGCTAACACGTTTCACTACAAATGAGTGAATCACGCCAAAATAGTCGGTGGTGAAATTTTACAACAACAATGCGGGGGAAAAGGATTTTCTATGCTGAAATGGAATCCGTTCATTAATGAGCCCACCAAAATTCTCCCATTCACATTTATTACTAGGATTTCAATGTTATATATAAGGAAAAATCGTATTTGTTTAACATTTGCAAAACGTCGTTCTCGCGAATTTGTCTCCACCAATTGCCGAATGCCAAACACCCAATTCCATTAAGCTTGTCTTCACAACCACTCTGCAATTGATAGGTAGTCCACTTCATGCCTTTATGTTTCACTTTTGTCATTTTTTTCATTGGGTATTTTGCCTCTTATATGAGACATTTGTCTTCTCTCATCGTCGGTTTATCCACATCGTTGTGATATTTTATTTTTTTTAAGGAAAATCGGTTGGTTTTTTGTTGTCCAGTTGAGCTTAGAGTCGTTACTAGTATCCTGGTTCTATAAGAGGGTTCCTAGACCTCACATAGATAGGGTTATTTCTGCTCGGAAAGTTTCCTTAGCTCAGACTTACCACCCGATTGCACCCCTCGATAACCTTCATGTTTTTTCAGTCGACATAACCGCAGGGGGGGGGGTTATCTTACCATGGATAATAGATATTTTATGCGGTCTCCATCTTATCACCGTAACCTTCTAGCCCGACATGAACCTCACAAGACCAGGTGCCTTATGGAAAGAAGCATTGGGTTCTGTGTATGTTACACCTAAATATTCCCATCATGACAGTCAGTGTAAACATCCCTGAAGTTCCTTTGACTAAGTCATCAACTTGGAAGAGATACTAACCTATTCCTGTTGGGTTTAGTGAGGTCGTCGCAGGTCATCTTAATGCAACCTGTGACGTCATAGGTTGTCCTATTGCAGCCTGCGACGATGTCAGTTAATTGGATAAAGGAGCATATTCGAGCCCATTCTCGAAAGTGTCTGATGTGGATCCCTATCCCTAGCCTATAGGAGAGCTGGAATTCGGTTCCCTAGCCCTTTGGTCCCTTAACTCTCTCCTACCATATATCAACTTACCCTATCCTCTTAGTCCTATATAAGTGAAGCTCATTCCCATTCCAAAGGGAGGAAGTATATAGTACTTACATGCTGGTGAAATTAGCTTAGGAGATCTCTATTCATCTCTTGGGAGATCTATACTTACTTTGGAGGCTTCAGCATTGGCTTGTTGAAGAAGGATTGCTACGTTAAGCCTTGGTTGTAATCACTTCCTTCTGTGTACTTTCCCTTTTTATACAGTAATATAAATGCTTTCCACCAAATGTTGTTGCATTGATGATGTTTGTATAGTTTTCCTACTTAAGTCCTTACTTAGATCTATTATTGTTTAGATGCATTTTACTACTTGTGTTGTTCTGTATGTCTTGACAAGTTTTGCAGCTGAGATCTGAAGACCATAAAGCTTGGAACAACATCGGGGAGAAAGGATCCGTGATCTGAAAGGTAAGGCATCTAGTCACTCGATCTCTAATTAGATCTAGGAAAGTTATTTCAAATTCTGTCTCATTTGATCTAGGTTTGCATTAAGCTTGGGAGATCATGCCTTGAGTCCTCTCTTGGTAGATTGTCCGATAAAAAATTTGGTGACCATACTGGCGAAGAACATTGTTTTTGGTTTTCAATTTGAATGCCATTTTCATTTGATTTCTCTTGCAAGCCATCTCATTTACCTCCTAAGCCTTTTTCACCATTAGATCTTCACTTTGAAGAGTCTGTTGTCTTCCTATGAGTCAGTACTCACAATCTTCAGACCCTTTTATTGCTCATTTCTTGGAGATTTGTTGATCCTTGAGTTTGGATCTCGCTCGTCGCACCTAGGCAGTAGAACCAAAGGGCCGATCTATAATTTTAGCACTTTGCTTCTTTGTCTTCTGAGCTATCGTCACAGTTTTCTCACTAGTGTCCTGTGACATCGTCGCAAGCCCCGCACTGGTGACCTATGATGGTCGCTCTGTTCCTGAACATAGATAACGTCGATCTGTTAAATTTGATACAAGGGCATCCCCCCTCCATTTTTTATTTGAGTTTTGATTTGGTGTGCAGACCCCTTTGTGCTGCAAGATCCAGTCATAGACCTCTTTTTGAATTGTGTGTTGAAAGTGTTTGGATTCTGTGTGGATTTGTATTGGGCCCCATTTTTTAACAAGCTTAAGTTTGGTAGTGGTGAACACTTTGGGTTCCCCCACCTTCCTCTACTTAACCTTGTTTTCCCTCCTCTCCCTACTTGATCTGATATTTGCATTAGATCTGACCCAAAACTTCTTTTTGCACTTGTCATTTAGCTTTGTTTGCATTCAGTTGTTTCTTGAGTGTCTTGAGTGTTTTCAGTTTACATGAGTGCTTGTTATTTTCTTGAGATTTTCTGAGTGTTTAGAGTACTGCAAATAATCTTCCTTTTCAAGTTATCCATGCTTATAAACATCGTTGTTATCAAATTATTATCTTGGCATATCATTGGAAAATTGAAAGTGCATCATTTTTACCATTTTCACATACATTTGAAAATTGTTGTAGAGATTGGTTCATGCATTGGAATTTGTCATTCATTAGTCTTTTGGAAAACTTTGAGAGAAAAAATAATCATTTGTACCTTTCAGGAATTGTGAATCATTCATTTTCTTGAAGAATTCAAATGAGATCAAGTTTTTACAAGAGTAATTCCATGCTTGAGGAAAATGTATTCTTTCTTTTTTTTTGTGCTTTTAAGCCATTATAGTGAGATTGAAAAGTTAGAGTGCTCTAGATAGGGAATTTCTCTCTTTTCATCGCTTAGTTACGTTTTGATTCGAAAAGAAAAAAAGAAAATGTTTAGACTTTGGTTTGATGCTTGTTGATTTTCATGTTTTGCTCGAAAGAAGAATGGAAAATAATACTTTCATTTGTCAAATTTGGTAGACTTTGGGATTGTTGCATTTTGTTGTTTTGGTAAAATCACTTGGAAACTTTTTTATCCTTCCCATAAATAGACTTCATCAAAAGAAAAAGTACATTTCTTCATGTAGTTAGGGCTTGCATTATGTTTACATTTATGTACTCACCTCATGCATTCACCTAACCGTCCAGATAAAATTAACGGTAGAACTAGAGTAAAATATTTAGTAACTTGTGTGTTAAGTTAGAGACGAGTTCCAATGTCATCAAATGTGGCAACCGTCGTTACTTGCCAGCACTGTAATCTGGGGGTATTGTAGTCTTCCATGTACCAACCGGTATATCGGAGCTCTTTCACATACCAACCAGGTATATCGAAGCTCTTTCACGTACCCACCAACTACTTCGCGTACTTGGCGTATATCGAAAGGTGTTTCACATACTTGGCGTATATCGAAAGGTGTTTCACGTACTTAGTAGTATATAGGAAGGTCTCGTGCCGTACGGTTGTGCATTAGATAGCACCACTATGGATTTGAGCTCCCACGTACATTGAGTATATTGGGAGACACCATTACGATTCCTAAAACCAACTGAGTTAACCATTTGGCCGTATTGGCAGAGCAATACACCGAGAACAACACTCGGGGAGATTACTATGCACGTACTATCCTGGTAGTCAGGAATTCAAGCAAGGGTACGGTCCCAATCCTCTTTGTTGCGTTTTACTGTTAAACCCTGCAGTATATAACGATTTGCGAAGCCTTGAAAATCATGTGAGGTTCCAGACTTTTGAATCGACTCCTATCACATAAGTTGCTTGCGACCTTAGTTTGTGTAGGATTTTTCTGGACTACTTTTCTTTTGTTTAGATTACCCTAGGAGAAACTTTTGTTTCGGTCACTTTGTCTGACTTTCCTTGGAGAAGGTCCCGTAGGATTCAGAACTTACCACCCGAATATCCCCTTAACCAGGAGGTAATTTCAAAGGTAAGAATGAACCCACAAGCAACATTCGTGTCACCTGAAGTAGAAAACCCTACTTTGAATATTGGAGCACATACGTTCCCTCCAGATTCACCTGCCTCCAACCCCCCAAAGGGTTAAGAGGTGCGAACTTCCACTTCACAAGACCTACCTTTTGTTTTACTGGGAGATCCTGGATTGGTGGAATGGTTAAATCCACCCCAGGACGACCCTGCAGCAGCTGTTGGTCCTACAACAACTTATTGGACATCATCTCTAGGCCACCCAGTGGCTCATTTTTCCATTGCATCCCCACCCAATGGGACTAATCCAGACGACCCTCTAGCATCTTATCGTGAACAATTGAATCAATTTCATACTATGGCTGAGGGGTTTTGAAGACAAAGTCTTTTACAGAGGGTTGAAGACCCGACGTTACCTCCTTATCAACCACTCCCAAGTCATTATTTATCTTTTGAATCACCGAAATCATCCATGCAACACGTGATCACTTATGAACCTGGTCAACCCTCACTTCCTACGCATACACCCCCTAGATAGGAGACCAGTTCTATACCTCCAACGACTCAACCTATTGAAGGACAATAGTCCAACACACCTGTTACTACCACGGTTATGTTACCCATTCCTCCCCCACCCAAAAACACACGGGGAGGATACTCTTTACCCCCTACCTTCCTTACGGGTAATGTTAATACTACACTAGATAATCAACAACCTGTGTTGGGTCAACCTTTGATTAGTGGTCAACAAGTTGTTGCTGGGGGGAAACCCATGTATCCTCACCATAATACTGGAGGAGGAGTTCCCATCGGTCCTTCCATTGGAAACTCCTTACCCCTCGTACCTTCCACCACGGGATTATCTCAGGTTGGGGAGCATCCAATGTAATTGAACCACCATGGAGTCAAGCGTCTCCAGGTTATCTTAACCCTGTGTCGGGACAACTCAATCCCGTAATTGCACTCTATGGGATACCTTATCCTGGAAATCCATACACTCTATGGGGGCAATAAAATGTTTTACAACATGGACCCCCACCTACAGTCCCTCAATTCCCCCCCCATTTGGTCCACCCCGACCTCCCATTGGAGGTGGCGGGCCCACACACAATTATGGAGGAGGCGGACCTCTAACTTCTAGAAGAGGACCACCTCATTTTGGAAACCATGGCCCACCCCCCTGGCGACGGAGGTGGAGGACCTCCCCCTTTAGGCAGAGGTGGAGGGCCACCCCCCCTAGTGGTGGAGGCCCATCCCATCCTGGTGTTGGCGGTGGAGGACCATCCCACCCTGGTGGTGGTGCTGGCAGACCATCCCACCCTAGTGGTAGTGGAGAAGGACCATCCTGTCCTGGTGGAGGTGGAGGAGGTGGCCCTTACCCTTCCGGCGGCGGTGGTGGACCACCACCTCCTCCCGGCGGAGGCCGTGGAGGCCCACCTTATCCCAATGGCAGCGGTAGACCACCACCTCCTCTCGGCGGAGGCGATGGAGGTCCATCCTATCCCGGTAGTAATAGTGGACCCCCACCATTTGGAGGCATCCCACCCCCTCCCGGCAGTGGAGGAGGGCCCCCACCTTATGGTAACAAACCACCTTATTATGGTAATGGACCACCTTTTTATGGTGGTGGACCTACTTATGGTCTAGCCGACATAGCCCCTTATGGCCAGTTTCCTTCAGGAACACCCTATAATAAGTCAATTCAAGGTCCTACTGGTCCATACATGCCCTATCAGTACTATCAGTACCCACAGTCGAACCAACAGTTGTCATTTTTGGCTACTTTGGACCTTCCCGATTTGTCTCGTGTGACAAATGATCCCATTTTCCATGGGCATAACTAGCTTCCCATTCCAATTAAGTTACCATCAGATATCCCCAAATTTGATGGAAATCCTGGTGAGGATCCCAAAAACCATGTGATGACATACAATCTATGGTGTTCATCCAACTCCTTAATGGACGACTCGATCCATCTTAGGTTATTTCAACAGCTCTCACCAGCCCAGCTGCCAAGTGGTATATTGAACTACCACCCAATTCTTTTCCAGATTTTCGATCTCTTGCTATGCCATTTTTGTCCCACTTCCAGTTGACCATTTGGTATGAGACTGGTACGGACTTATATTTGACCCCCCTTCGCCAAAACACTGCCACTCATATTTCAGATCATATTCATGAATGGCGGTGAATACGACGTCATATTAAGGCTCATATTCTGAACCAACTCTTAGCTGACTGGTTCACAAAGTCACTTTTACTAGTCGTAGCTCGAGATGTAGCTATGGGAGGAGCCATCACTGAGGAACATGCTATTTCCCGTGCCCATTACTTAGACTTGGTCTATGCTTAATCCGACACATTGTATGAAATTGTTCTTGATGCACCCCTCCCTACGTATGATCCCGTGAAACCACCCAAGGGACCATAGGACGATGGCATCATTGGTTCCCTTGCCTCCCAGCCTTCTACTCAAACTGGTGGCTCTTTGAACCCCCAAGGTTCTTCCTCGTCACCACCACAGGCTAGAAACAACACTACCAAGTCCACCACTCCTGCCTCCACCGAAGAGGTGAATTCTGTGCAATCAGCTTCATCTCAAAAATCCGGTTGCAAGAAGAAGAACAAAGGGAAACCTAAGAAATATTCTAACCAACAGGAGCCCAATCCCACTCAGGAATACACTAAACATAAGAGGAAGTTGAAGTATCCTTGTTTACTATATAGTGGAGACCATTTCTCAAAAGAATGTCCCCACCGAGACGAAGTTCATAATTTTCTCAAAGGAAACTCTACTACCGCAGTTCTCAACGATCCCTTCCCCACTCAGAACTAGCAACTAATCGCACACACCTCTCCTCCCCAAGGAGAAGCATCATCCACCGTGCATGTTCTCATGATGCATAGTGAGACCGTCAACTTGAATGAACGTTCCCTCTCATATGACTTCATGCCGCTAAAGGAACCCGTTGGAAGTAATAATGAAAAAGCTTCCACTTCGATTCCTGACGTCACCATACCGCATGCTTCTTTCACCATTGAGAATCCCTCTTTAGAGTCAGTGTTGCATCCGCCCAAGAGCACAATTCAAAAAGTTGTTTTCAATCTGAATGCTCGGGCCACTTAGAACTACAATATTGTATAGGACCTAGCACAAGCTCCTTGTGCTATGTCGACACTTGAGGTCTTGCAGAAATGTCCTAACCAACGCAAGACTCTCCTGGCTGCCATCGGTGTGGTTGATCCAGATTATTCTAATACCATCATGTTCTGGCTGGAATACTTTAAACCGAGGCTTTCCCATCAGTTGGAATTTCAAGTCGCCACAAACATTGCTGGGAAAACAATCCAATGTACCATCTTTGACAAAGGTGCCTCTACCTCAGTCATGTCGATTTCGTGTTGGAGAGCCATTGGCTCTCCTGAGTTGAACCGTTCTCCCACCACCTTGAAAGCATTCAATGGACGTGACTTTCAACCTCATGGGTTGTTACAAGCCTTAGCAACCGCGTTGGGGGGAAAGACTGCAACAATTAAGGTGGAAGTGGTTGCTTCCCTATTGGATTATAATATTCTGCTTGGTCATAATTGATTTTACGCCATGACTGCAGTCGCATCATTTGTCTTTCGCATAGTACAATTCCCCCATCAAGGTTGAATTGCTACTGTCGACCAACTGGATTTCTGTACACCTGACACCGCTCCTCATCCGGGTGATAATGTTCCATTACTTGGACAATATTCACATCCTTATGAGAGCGTGGGGGTTGGCCTTATCAAGGACTCATCCCTTATGGGCGTTTTTCCAACCTCGGATCCCCCAAATCATGTTTCCATGGTGAACATGATCTCCTCTCAGAGTTTATCTATCCCCAAATCTATTGATCAATGGCTTGTACCTGATGAAACCACTACACACCTGATTGGAGACACCATGCCTCTTTCACTCGCTCAACTCACTTATGAGGCTATCCAGTCAGCACTGAAGGACCACTTAGCTATGGCCTCCACCTCCTATTCTCTACAGTGGACATCATCCCTACCCGATCCTCTGCTCCAGAATTTTAATTCTAATGAGTCCATTATGGAAATCATGAGTGCAGATGACCCTCAGTGGGAAGGCCGCCATCATCGGTCGTCTTTCCTTCCTTCATTGGACACTGTGGAGAATAACATCACCACCATTTTTACACCAGATGTCTACCCTTTCTCTCAGTCTTCCATACTTACAATTCAAACGGACTCTGAAGGAAACTTGGCCAACATTGAACCTACCATTTCAGTCAACATATCGGTTACTCCTAGTGTAGTGGAACACATTCGTTTAGGCCAGAAGTGTTCCCCTACTCCTGGTGTAGTGGAACACATTCGTTTAGGCCATAAGTGTTCCCCTACTCCTGGTGTAGTGGAACACATTCATTTAGGCCAAAAGTGTTCCCTTGAAGAGATTACAACTTTCACGGCCTTGTTCAAGCAATTTCTAGACGTGTTTGCTTGGACCTACAAGGAGATGCCCAGGATAGACCCCAATATTGTTTCACACACAATTCAAACCTATCCTCATGCTAAACCTGTTCGACAAAAGTTGCAACCAGTAGACCCTCGAAATATTGCGGCAATCAAGGCAGAGATTGAAAAACTTTTGAAGGCTGGCTTTATCTACCCTGTCCCACTGACAAAATGGGTCTCAAATGCCGTCCATGTAGCTAAAAAGTAGGGTACCATTCGTGTCTATGTCGATTATCAAGATCTCAACAAGGCCTATCCCAAGGACAACTACCCGACTCCTTTTATCGACCAGATCATTGACAATTGTGTGGAAGTGTCATTTTTTATTTCATGGATGGATTTTCCGGTTAAAACCAGATCGAGATCCACCCCGCCGACCAACACAAGACAAATTTTATTTGTCCTTGGGGTATGTTTTCCTATCTCAAGCTCCCTTTTAGTCTTAAAAATGCTGGTGCCACATTCCAGCGTGCCATGTCGTATGCCTTTCACGATGTGAAGGACTTTGTGGAACCCTACTTGGACGATATACCTACCCATTCATGGCAGTGCGAGTACCACATTGACCATCTCACAGAGGTATTCCTAAAATGCAGGTGGTATAACATCCCCCTGAAGCCTCACAAGTGTATTTTCTGCATCGAGTCTGGATGCCTCCTCAATTTCATTGTCTCAAAATATGGGATCCGCATTGATCCCTTAAAGGTGGAAGTCATAGTCGCTCTCCCACTTCCCATCGACATTATGAAAATTCAAAGTTTGCAAGGGAAGGCAACTTATTTAAGGCATTTTGTCTGTAATTTCATGCAAAATACGCAGGGTTACATGAGACTACTCAAGAAAGATGTCCCGTTCATTTCGGACGACCAAGCGCAACAATCTTTCAATAGTCTCAAACATGGTATCTGGCACACCCCTGTGCTCCAACCACCCAATTACTACAAGGATTATATCCTTTATCTTTCCGCTTATGCCACCACGATCACCATGGTCTTGGTACAAGAAGACAACAATGCCCAGGAACATGTGATCTATTACTTAAGTAAGGGTCTCATTGACACTAAAACTCGTTACTTACATGTTGAGAAACTCGCTCTCGTGGCAGTTATTTCTGTCCAAAAGTTTTGACATTACATTTTGCTTCGCACCACTACCATCATCACCGATTCGAACCCCATGTACCACGTTTTGACACGTCAGGTGCTTGGGGGAAATTATTCACGTTGATATTGTAGGAATTTGATCTCCTATTCGAAAAGGCTAAGTCTAAAAAGTATTTGGTGTTTGCCGAGTTGATATGTGATCTTTCTCGGGCTGATGTCGACTTTGCGCCCAATGATTCTCTTCCAGATGAATCATTGTTCCTCATTGGCATGTCTTATCCATGGTATGGTGATATCACTTTATATCTTCAGACCCAACGTTTCACCCCCCAACTCTCGTGGGACAACCATCGTCGAATACGCCACCATGAAAAGTATTACCTGATCATCAGTGATACCTTGTACCGTCGTGGTATTGATTCTATTCTTCAACGTTGTCTCACTCATGAAGAGGTTGAACACGTTTTAAATGACTATCACGCTGGGGTGTGTGGCAGTCATCTCTTTGGGATGGATAGAGCCCAGAAAATACTTCGCATAGGATATTATTAGCCATCTATCTTTAAATATTGTATCGAGGCAGTCAAAAAATGCCCCCCATGCCAACAATTTCAAAATAAAAAGCGCACCCACCCAGCCCCATTCCACCCAGTTATTTCCCTTGGCCTCTTCGCTAAATGGGTAATTGAATTCATGCCCTGTAAACCTACCTCGGTTGGGGGGCATGGTTACATCATAGTAGCTGTAGATTACTTTACAAAGCAGGCTGAGGCTATTCCTACATACACGGATGACGATAAGACCACCGCACTCTTCATGTTCAATCGTGTTATAGCACGGTTCAGAGTTCCTCAAGCTATAGTCACCGACCATGGTTCCCACTTCATGAACCACATCGTTGATTAATTGAGCACTAGATTGGTTTTTCGCCATGAAAAATCAATATCGTACTACCCGTAGTCCAATGGACAAGTAGAGGCCATTAACAAGGTCTTGAAAACCATGATCCAACGCATGGTGGGTACGCACAAGTCCAACTGGCACAACATGCTCTTCTTTGCACTATGGGCTTATCGAACTTCCGTCTTGACCGCCATTGGATTTACCCCCTTCCAATTAGTTTATGGATTGGAGGCACTCCTTCCAATAGAGTGCGAGATTCCATCCCTCAAGCTCGTAGTTGAACTTATCCCTAACACTACTGCTGAGGAAGAACGCTTCCTCTACTTGGAAAAACTCGACGAGACTCGCCACGATGTCGCTCTTTCCAATGAGGCACATAAGAAATGCATCAAAGCGCAGTATGAAAAATCGGTAGAACCTCACATCTATAGCGAGGGTGATTTGGTCCTCACATACGACCAAAGACACGATAAGCTAGGGGCAGGAAATTTTGAGTCCATGTGTCATGGACCCTGCATAGTAAAGCGTGTTTTGGAGAACGGAGCCTACAAACTAGAATACCATGACAGGATATCTTTAGGTGAACCCCGCAATGGTCTTTATCTGAAGAGGTACTATGCCTGAGTTTTTCATGCATAAGTACGTTGTATATACTATACATGGCGTGTGTGTTTTTGTGTGGTGTGACGCTTTTGTTTAGTGTGTCTAGATCTTGTTTTCGCTTCTTATACCATGTTCTGTCTGTGTGTGCGGATGGAAACTTGCTATGGATTAATTCGTGGATGGCTCCAGCTGGCATACCCATAACCTTGCTTTAGCGTCCTGGGTGCTCTATTCTCCCATTGGCGAGCTTATCTCAGGAGGAATGTGTCTAGTTTTCGCAACCAACAATGCTGCGGAATATCAGGCAATCATTGGAACCCTAACCAACGATCTTTCCTTGGGTATGGACCACGTTGTTATCTATTTGGATTCGCAACTGGTGGTCTCTCATCTCAACCGGAACTATGCTATCCGTGACCCTATCCTACTCCATCTCTATAGACGAGTCCAATCTCTATAAAGGTCCCTTGAATCTATTCAATAATTGCACATTCCACGAGACAGGAACGCAGTCACCGACTCAATGGCCAACTTCATTCTAGATTGGTACATTGCACACACATAGCATATTCATGAACTATAAAAGCATACATAACATTGTAAATAACTCATCACATAAGCAAACATGTAAACAAGATCTCATATGGAACACAAATGTATAAAACTGCCAAAATATTTGTATATATATAAATCAAGATAAACTAGTGTTGATACAAAATCTGAAGCACGTTGGATTTTAGTGAGTCTATACAAAATATGAAGCCTGATAGCTTTCAGTAATACAAAATTTGAGGCTCACAAAGCTCTTAGTATGTACATAATATCATAAGGCCTAATGCTTGGACCATGCACCCCTAGGTCTCGCAGCCCTCGCCTGCTAGCTGTGGAAACAATCAACCTCCCTCGCTACCTTGTGGAGCAGCACACTGAAACGCAAGGTCATGCCAACCATGTACCTTTGCATGGTCCGTGGTAACTCATGTACTGTTGGATTTGGAACGTCTAATGTAAACCTAGTGAGCTTCTCATAGACATCTTCCATCTCTATGATGGAATCATGCATGGCTGGGGCTATAGCTGGTGCCTCTCCCCTCCTCGCGATAAGTGAAACTCTAACTGGCCGTGAAGGGCCCACATCTGCACAAACATGTTATTAACTCATCAGCACTACCCAAAATAAATTATAAATACACAAAATGAAAAAATACAATGGTCATCGTTCTTACCGATATCTCCCCACTCTGCTCCCTCAGAGAGCACCAGGTCTGAATCCTCTCTGAAGTCCGTACCATTGTACAGATAGTCCTCGATCATGAGCAGCTGGCCTTCCAGCCAGGTGAAGAATCAGGAACCATATCTGATGATCGGACCCCCACCACCATGGTAGGCCATCACATCCATCCATAGAACCATATGAGGATCCCTGGCATCCCTATCATCCAAGGTCACCTGCGGGCGTAAGAGAGGTACCCGCTCCAGCAAGAAAGAGATCACTACTGATCCGTAACCGAACTGCTTAAGTTCACCATGCTGACACTTGGTCAGCTGAGCTCGAAGGTTGGTGAGGAGTCCCTCACACTAGTTAAACACCTTAGGAGACATACACTCCTACGCATATAACATTTGGGACATGGTAGCTAGGTGAGTTGCTTGGCTCCCTGCTACCCTCACTATAGTGAAGAGTATGATGCGCAATGGATGTTCTCGAACCTCCTTAATGGTAATTTTCCCACTAGTAGCAACGACATCTAGAGTACAATACTGAGTGATCAAATCATCCACCATCCGATCGCTCCCTCGTGATGGTCACTCCCTAGTGATCCGGTGAGAGACACAGTATCCCCCCTCCGACATAGTCCTATTAAGAAATAGATGTCCTCAACATCTATATTCAGCACATGTTCCCCAATCATGAAATACTGTTGCACTGCATCCCAACTCCGGATCATGTGCTCCAGTAACGGGACTTGGGCCCTCATGCCCTGAACCTGGAAGTACTTCAACAGTCCACAGTTTCTCAATGCATCCACACACAATGGATCATTTGCTGCTTGTATATATTCTACTTCATGTTCACGTTCACGCCATTCAAGAACCATGGTGACGTCCATAAACCTATCAAAGGAAGCATTTAAACACTATTAGAACTCATCCAAACCATTGAATTTTTTTTTGTGGGATAGGTTTTGGTTCGAAGCTGGGCGTTTCCACCGTCGCACCCCGTCATTGCTAATAGGGCGATGTCATCGCAAAGTGTCCTTATGGGTTTTATGATGACCCGGGTAATGGGTTCGTCGCAATTCCCATAAAGGAGGCTTGCAACGACCCGAGGGTGCAAAATCCCAACGACCCGAGGGCACAAAATCCCCTCATAAATCAACACCAAAACCCAAAAAATGAACAAGAAACAAAATTGTAATCCACTAGAAAGATGCTGGCTGAGGTCTAGGTTTACCCGCTCCTGACGGTTTGTGAAATGGTCAATCGTAGCTCCGGCAATCGACGAATGAAAATCAGCTCCAAATGGCACTTTCTTCTCCCCAAACTTGGCAAATGAAAATGGTAACTATTTTTGGTCATTTTTCCTATTTTATAAACAAAAATAGAATATTCCTTTTTCAAATTTAGATGCTTTATGGGTTATTTGCTATAGTTTGGATTATTTACTGCATTTTAATACCCGGTTGACTATTTTTTACCTGGTTTTCAAGCATGCAGGAGACGTTAAGTGTTTCATTTGCGCCATTCTCTTGTCATAGCGATCATCTCATAAATGTTGTCAGGTATGAACAACCCGTTGAATATTTTTGTTGTTATTTTCTCCCTTCAGAATTTGGTTATTTAATGATGACGAGCTAACTCTTTGTTCTTTCTCATGCTCATAAAACCATGAGAATAAGTCACCAAGTTATGATTTATCACTTTTCTGGGCTCGTTAAACTCCTACGGAGAAGGAACCCCCCTGAGTCTATCTTTAAGCTCTTTTCAGGCTCTCGAAATACGAAAAGATCGCCAAGCAAACTTGTCGCATTCACGCTTACTAAAGTATTTGAATGATCATCTCCCTGGTGATAGTTTACCCCTTTTTGTACTAGGGGGCACTAGTTACGAAAAAGGAATACTCTAGCCAATCAGGACTAGAAGAGTCCTCTCTCACGTTGTTTTACCCTTTTTTGGGTGAAGAGGCTAACCTTACAAAAAAGGACCTTTGGAGTCTTCTTTAGCTCTTTTCAGACTCTATAAACATGAAATGACGACCAAGTTTACCTTCTATGGACTCGTTAAAATTTAACATTGAAGGGCCCGCTACAAGATGAACCCCTCCTCTCCCAGGTTCGAAAAATATTTGGGATTGGACTCATCTATGAGATGAGCTATACTGAGCATCTGGTTACCCTCATCAAGCTCGTAAAAAACACATAAGGCACTCATTAGTCATGATGGGGAAAAAGGAAAGCTTTTGTGTTACACTTTTTACCTATGCAGTACCTAGTCCTTCTTGAACATGGCACTCATTTGCATTCGCATACCATACTTGGGTCATCCATTTGTCCTCGAGTTTTACCCACTTCCTGAGTCTTGTTACTCCTTTGGGTCATCCAAAGAACACTTCCATCATCAATTGCATTAGGAATTGGAGTCATTCTCGTCATGTTGATACTGCCAAGTCATGCCATGCCCATGTTCAAGAATACTTTTACCACTCTTCATTTGCAGTCAACACACCTTCCACCATGTCAGGTCTACTCTGAGTCAGTCCTGTATGTTATTGTGCCATCCGATCTATTCAAAACATCCTTTTTCGTGTTTCATGTTCATGATGGGGGATTCATCATGGCCCTCATTCGATGGATTCATCCTTGTCGACTTCAACACATCATCCGAGGATTGAATTAGAAACCAATCGAGTAACTTCGGCCTACATGCCTCAATGATAGGTTACCTTGCTTTCAACATGAGTTTACATGATTGATTCTTGATTGAAAGATTTCGTTAAGCATTCGACTTCAACTCATTCATTCGCGCTTGACGATATGCACTGTGATACCTTGGGGATCATTGACATTAATGGTGATTTCCCTCGTGCTTGTTAACGGTATACATCAATGACCGGTAATCAAGTGGTTTCTACCATGTTCGACGTCAAGACATTTGTAATCACATGGATAGATTCGTATCATTGCGGGTTCGGCTTCAAGACCCTAGGGAGTCAGGTTTTACCCAGGTTGCGATGGAGATTGTTTTGAGTCATATTACACAGATCCACTTTTGTATTGGTCGCGGCTATGTTATCATCTCATCATGGATCTACGATTGTGTCTAGTAGCCATGATTGTGTTCAATCAATCATTACTACGATGGATCTGCATTGTATTGGTCGGTAGCCATGTTGTGAATCGTATGAGACTATGTACTCATATATAGTTGTACTGCAACAGCATCCTTCGTCCGACAAGTCCTTGCCAATCCTTCTATCAAAACATTTCACCTGTCAAGTTCCAACATCTTCATGCTTTGGGGGGCATTCTGTTACACCTAAATCTTGCCATCATGATAGTCAGTGTAAACATCCTTGAAGTTCCTTTCACTAAGTCATCAACTTGAAGGAGATACTAACCTATTCATGTTGGGTTTAGTGAGGTCGTCGCAGGTCATCTTAATGCAACCTACGACGTCATAGGTTGTTCTATTGCAGCCTACAACGATGCCAGTTAATTGGATAAAGGAGCATCTTTGAGCCCATTCTCGAAAGTGTCTGATGTGGATCCCTATCCCTAGCCTATAGGAGAGTTGGAATTCGGATCCCTAGCCCTTTGGTGGGATCCCTTAACTCTCTCCTACCATATCTCAACCTACCTTATCCTCTTATTCCTATATAAGTGAAGCTCATTCCCATTCCAAAGGGAGGAAGTATATAGTACTTACATGCTGGTGAAATTAGCTTAGGAGATCTCTTTTCATCTCTTGGGAGATCTATACTTCCTTTGGAGGCTTTGGCATTGCCTTCTTGGAGAAGGATTGCTATGTTAAGCCTTGGTTGTAATCACTTCCTTCTATGTACTTTCCCTTTTTTTACAGTAATATAAATGCTTTCCACCAAATGTTGTTGCATTCATGATGTTTGTGTATTTTGCCTACTTAACTGCTTACTTAGATCTGTTATTGTTTAGATGCATTTTACTACTTGTGTTGTTTTGTATGTCTTGACAGGTTTTGCAGCTGAGATCTGAAGACCATAAATCTTGGAACAACATCAAGGAGAAAGGATCCGCGATCTGAAAGCTAAGGAATCTAGTCACTCGATCTCTAATTAGATCTAGGAAAGTTATTTCATATTTTGTGTCATTTGTTCTAGGTTTGCATTAAGCTAGGGAGATCATGCCTTGAGTCCGCTCTTGGTAGATTGTCCGATAACAGTGTACAAGGTTTCCTAATTTTTCTCATTAATTTCACACTTTTAACCACAAGGGTAGGTTGGACTCAGTCGTTAGGTTAGTTGTACGCCACAAGGGCCAATATTAGTTCTGACCCCATACCGTACTTCACGCGTAGACAACCTATCAATGGTGTTTTCGCTCATCGATTGTTATCCATCACTCAGTTGAGATTTAATGTGCTACTCCCACATAATAGTGAATAAGGAAAATTTACCTCTAAACTAATCCATACTCGCTCGTCTCGCAAGATTAAAATACTTTTAGAATAACCCCTAAAGCATTCACACCTGGTGATAAACTCTTCACCATTCATATGAAGAAAATGAATATTGTGGTTGACTAAAATTGATAAAAATATTTAGAAAGAACATATTTGAAATGATTTTACATATATTTTTAGTTGCATATTGATTTTCACACACCAGTTTACTGTTGAAGCAAATAAAACATTAACAACATATACCTGACAGCATGGAAGTAATTAATTTATTAACTCTGCTTATTGTTAATAATATGATTAAGAGATGTTTTACATATTTCTCATTGAAATTTGCTTACACATTGATTCCAATGTTTCATCGGGATTTTGAAATGCAAAGAAGGGCTTCCAAGAGGAAGTCCAAGACAACTGAATCAGAGTCGGACGTAGAAGTAGTAGCTGACACTGCAACAGAAACCATGTTCAAAGACACCCGAGCAGTAACGGGAATCACCCCAAAATACAAGTGGGGAGAACTGTATTAGATGATCCGATATTAGAATGTACCTAAGGCATCTCTCGAAGAGATGATTTTATACCAAAAAATTAAGAAATCGTGCCTCACCAAAGCAACCACACGCCCATAATTGTTTCCTTTCTCAGAAGTCATCAGATGGATCCTGCATTACGTGGATATTAGCGCAAGGATCATCTCAAACACAAAAGGGGAATTATTTTCCTCTTTCCATCCGGGTCACATAACAACATCGTATAAATTACTACCACCCAAGGTCATGATGACCGAAGACTGGATTAGGGGTGTAGACATGGACAACTTCGAGTATGCCAAAAAAATGATAATCCCAGGGAAACAACTAAGGATGAAAACAAGTGGGGAGTATGATAGTCAAAGCTTATGAACCCCATTAAGAATTATAGCTTTGATGCTAAGCAGAATTTTCAGGAGAGCGAATGGAAACATCAACAAGATCAATTGGGTACCCTTGAATTATCACATAGCCTTCCAAGGCACTGTGTTTAAATGGGAGGACATCATATCAGATAGCCTACAATCAACAATAGCAATAGCACAGGAAGGATTAACCTAGAAGAAAGTGGAGTTCTACATGTCCTCGTATCTCATAGACAGCATATTGGTCAGGCACCCATTCCCTAAACTGGGGTGTATCTAGAATCAGGATGACTCTCCTATCTATGTGGCCTATCAGATCACACAGGCCCACATATATGTGATCCAATACAAATTCATCTGTGAAGAGTTCATCATTCCTCTGTATTGGTTGATTTTCAATGAGGAACTGAACTTCCTATCTGACAATGCTATGGCAGTCATAAATGAGTATGAGGATTATTAATTTTTGCCTGAAGGAACCTGTATTAGAATGTATGGGGGTACTAAACCTCCATCTCTAATACCCAAATATACAACTAACTTTTTAGTCCACAAAGAGGCCATAAGGAAGGTATTTATTAATGGAGTTGGTAGTTTCTTGCATGAACATAAGAAGGCCTCCTATCCACTGTTACTCTTTTGTATCAGGGTCTACGGATTTCCCAAGGTTAAAGGAGCCTAAGATTTCGTAAAGGATTTGGAAGCATTCCATTTTGGGGAGAAGAGTTTCGTAAGAAATGACATCCACAAGAAGGTTGTCGATCATTCTGCGTCATATAGGATACATTATGAATATATGGATCACTTCGAAAAGGATGAGGAGTTGTATAGAAGAGCAAGTAACATGACTGAGATGAACAAACATTATGTTCAGAAAAGCAGCACCGGTCTCAGTCTTGCTACCACTACTACAAAAGAGGCAGAATTGTAGAAGCAAAGGGAGGAAGTTGAACTATTGCAGAAAGTAGAAACTGAATGGAAACAAAAGCAAAGACAAGAATCCGTAAGACTACAAGTGGTGAAACTAGAATAGAATTTGAAGGAGGAAGCAGAAAGGAAGAAGAGAGAGGAGGCCGAGAGGTTGAAAAAGGAAGAAGAAGATAAAATACAAGCAACTGAGCAACAAAAGGGAAAGGAAGAAGAATATAAGTCCAAGGAAGTTGTGGAATTAGAAGGAACCCAAGGTGGAGACCCAAGTATACAATACATGGATATAGATTCAGCAGGGGTATTGGGAGTCACACTTACTAGAGGACATCTCCCATTCACAGAGCTCGGGGTATCGGGAGTCACACTTACCTTTTACCCCATCCAAACAACACACAGTGGGAAAATTGGACATGATAATGTTTTATTCGAGTAGGAAAACCATCACAAGGAGGTCAGAGAAGAGATTAAAGATGGGATCCAAGCCTGATATAGTCACTATCCAGGAGAAAACTATCATGGAGGGTACTCATAAAGACCCTAAGTTCATAGCGTCGGTAAGCATAGAAGCTGCACAAGAAAGTGCAGATAACGTTGATAAGTTGTTGAACGACATTGAGTGCAATAAGGAGAAAATGCTGAAGTTAAAAGCTAACTTAGTAAAGGTGCAAGGAGAGGGAATAGAGATTAAAAGGAAACATGATGCTATAGTAGATGAAAAGGACATATTACTGAATGACTATCAGAATTTGGACATGGAGAAGGAGGCATTGACTGTATAGTTAATGATCATGGAAGGTGAAAGAAGTGAATTTGAATCCCGCATCACTGAATTAGAAACAAGAGGGTCAGTAGAAAATCAACAGGATGAAGATTTGAAAGCATAGATGGATGAACTAGTTAAATAAAAAGTCTCTGACAGAACAAGTCAAGCTGGCAAACAATACGAAACAAGACATGACTCCTTTCCATGAACATGCATGCAAAATTTAGGAGAAGAAATGTCACTCGCAAGAAATTATCATTGAAGAGATCTACAAGATGAAGCAATTGATAGCAAGGATGAACACAATTGCTGCAGAATAACTAAGGGTCAGACAAAGATTGGTTAACACTGCAAATAATATTAAGAAGAAGATGGCGGGGAGAGAAGGAAAAACAGAGTTCCCTGATCACCTCCCCCAGAAGATGACTGCAAACTTTAATTTAGACATGGCACTTACTGATTTCTACAGAAAAGCTGGCAGGAGATTAAATGGTGAAATCCCTAAATCTATTCAGAAATGTGTAGGATTCTACAAGAAGGTTCATCAGATCCATGAAATATTTCAGCTCGCTTTGGCCCCAAATATGGATGAGCTTCCTAACAAGGATCAACGTTTAATAGAGTTTTAAAATGCGTTGAGGGATGACCTGGACTATATTAGAAAACTGGATGTGTTGACAGAAGAAGATATCCATCAATATATTGGACAAGAATCCATAAATGCTTATTTTCTGGAGGACAACTACAAGGAAACAACAGAAGGAGTGAAAAGTGTGGAAACTGAGCTTTCATATCATGAAATATCTTTGAAAGTTTTAGAACCTGCACAGTGTAACATTATTTTTGAAGAGACTGATGTGTAGTCCAATTATATCTCTAGTCTAGAGAGGCCAGCTGGAAATTAATATTTTAATTGTAATTAATTGTATTTCTTTTGTACAAATACTAGAGGACAAATTTTGGAAGTCCAAGGGTTAGGTCAGGTGAAACGAAAAAACCATATGAGGAAAAATATTTTGTAATATAAATATAGGATGAAGAATACGAAGAAATGACTTGTTGCTGGTGAATTAGATGATGGAGGCATTTTGTAAAAGAACTATTTATTTGCTAATGAGAAAAGACTTGTTCATTGGGGTAAAGATTGCCCTGGTATTTTTCTAGAACGTGTGATTGATGGAACACAATTATTTCTTTTCTGCTTATATCATACTGTGAGATGTTTCTAATTCTATTGAACTATTTAAATGATGGTGAATGTTTTATTTATTTCATGTAAATGTTTATGTGTAATAGAGTAATAAATTTCTTTAATTAATATCATATCTATCTTTGATTATTTCTGTTGTAAATGTGAATGTTTATTTTAATGGCTATCTGTTAGATTTACCTAAATATTTTACCTTATTACTCTTACTTCAAATTTTCTCCCTGCAGGGATAGGTTATATTAATTTAGAATAGGAGTATATAATTTATAAGGTAGGAGCGGTAAGACAGGAGGTAAGACCCTGTGCATCGCTAGTGTGGTTTGTACCTGTCAATTATATGCATTTAGTTAGAAAGCACTTACATCTGCATACCTTTAAGAAACTAAAACTACATAAATGGTGGGTTGGGCCACAACCGGTGAAACAAAACAAAAAATTAATCACACTTACGGTAGCTGGACCGTTAACCAGACGGATTCCCCACACCAAACAGTGAGTAGTCTAATTGGGATTATTCGTTGGGGAGAATCCCTACTGTCAATGCAGAGATTTTTTGGACATCAACAGTACCCATTCATAGTTACTCTATGATTTGTACTTTGATGATCCTTTGTAGAAGTGGCGATGGCTTCTTCATTCTTACCCCCTTTGGAATATCTGCTTGAAGAAAACCCAAACAATCTCATGATGCTTGAAGATGCAGTTGGTTGATTTTTTCTTCCTCCTTCTTTGCTCACAGAGGTGGAACAACTTGTTTCCTCTGTGGGTGGCTTGCTACTTTCTATTGAATCAACATATTCATCCTTTATATCAAATCCAAATATGCAATAAAAGTAATATTTGAAATAAATGGCCTTACCAATCTCTTCTCCCAAAGCCATATACTCGTGGTAGTGGTAGGGAAACTTTTTACTTGCAGATATCCTCTTTGCTAACTCCTTCTAAGGATTATCCATTTGTGGTTCATCCCATTCATCTATGTACATATGGTAATAAGTGTAACCAGCCTCATATCTTGGAAATCCTCCATCAATGTAAATTATCTCTTCTTCCTCATAAAACTCAAAACTTTCATCTTCCATGTATGTCACTGCTTTCACAATTGCAACTTGAAAACACTTATGAGATATCTTCCACTAAGAGTTAATTTACACAGGATGAGCCAAGGAAAGTGCTATGATACCACTTTAATATCCCTGATCTGATATCAGAGGATATCAACTCAAATTAAAACCTTAAAATCAGAAAATTGAAAAAGTAACTAGTTCACAAAAACTAGTGAAGAAGGAACTAGAACTAGTTCATAGTTAACCCACTCGGAGTTTGACTGTTGGATACTTTTGGATATGAAAAATGTATGGTTGAATATGCAGCAGAAAAAATATCAGAAACAGGGCCAACTTCTGAGTTGTATGCACAAAGTAATGGGGCCATTTACATTTCAACAACAGTGACCGCCGAGGTCTACTTTGAGGCTTCCTAGCACTCCAACATATGGATACTAGGATCATTTTCTTACACATAAATGTAAACAGTGGTTTATATCAGATATTAAACTCCCAGTTAGGTGTTGGACAAGTTATTCTAAGAATTTGGGAGGTTATGGTTGAATTTGGGAGCAAAAGAGGCAAGGGTGCTATGTTGGACTGCTCAACTAGCTTGTTTCCAAACTCTTACAAATGGAATGGGATGATATATAATTTGAAATATTAAGGTGGTATGGTATTCCTAAATGTATCAGGGACCCAACATAACTAAAAGAATCGAATTTTTCCATACAGATACTTGTTAATTGATCAAACTGCAAAACTAGTCAATTTCGGGTGCCCAATGAGCTAGTCTTGATAATCAATGACTCAAACAGACAGGGAGGGTCACAAATATATGAATTTTGTATTAGGATGGATTATATAGGAATTTAAAAAAATAGAGAGACATTAATAAATAGGAATAGATTCTCTAAGCTTTGTACAATGCATAAACTGGAAAACTAGCCAATAAAAAAGTGTGCATTGAGCTAGTCTCTGAAAGATAGGACTCAAACTGCCAAAGGAGGATCTCTATTTCCTATTATGATAAGTAATGGGGATATAAAATGTTATTTATAGCAGAAGAAAATAATAAATGATTTCTTTAAGCTAAAGATTAAATGGCATGGCCTCAGACATCATAGATAATATCTATTCTTGAATTTTTACACTTAGAGAAGAAGGAGATTATAGAAAGGATTGAGAAGAGAAGGTGTGATACCTGTATCAGATATGTAGGATGGATCTGATATGTTGGATTCTCATGAGGTGCACACTGGACTTCTATGTCTTCTTTCAAGCTCTTTGATTGACTACTCTCTCTTTGTGAAACTCTATAGAACCACCTCAAAAAATATGGATCTTTGCATCAACTTCTGATGGATGGCTCATCACATGAAATGGCTGGATCAAATAGGCTATCTGGTACCAATGGATGCATTGGATCATGTGCAGAATATTGGAACTGGAACTATGGGGCACATCTCCCATAGGTGGCTAAGGGTGCATCAACAGATCCTAGAGAGGCTTAATCTTTCTCACATACAATTAAAAAACTAGAAAAAAATGTGAATTTAGTGCACCCTCCTCATTTTATAGATTGGGTGACTTGTTGAGCAAGTCAACCTCCTTGGCCTCACCTAATGCGCCCTCCTTGACTGAGTAGGCAACTTCCTACTTTTCTTACTGATTGCTTTTAATCCTTCTTTGGAAACTGCTCCCTCCTTCCTTTTCCAATGTTTCCTACTTTTCTTACTGATTTATTTTCATCCTTCTTTGGAAAGTGTGCCCTCCCTGATTTTCATGAGGTTTCCTTCTTTTCAAACTATCTTGGATTTTTTCCTTTTAGGAAACTATTCCCTCCTTTTCTTTCTGGATGTTTCTATTTTCCTTACCTGCATGCTTTTGTCGGTTTCTTTGCTTTTAGCTTGGCATCTTGCTTTGTGCTACTTTTATCCACTTTCTTTTTTGGTGTGAGAACTCATAAATATGTCCTTATCTCTCCATGCACCTTCATGGTGTCCTTATCATCATCCAACTCACCAAAACAAATAATTAATATTTTATATATATAAATAATCATTACATCCTTCTAATTTAATTAATTAAACAACCATAGGATAATTTATTCCTAGTTAATAATTTCTTAGGATAATGTTATCCCCTCTTTCATTAATTAATTCCTTGGTCTTCAATAGGATCCATGGGGGTTTGATGGATTCTTTTCTACCCTTGGTATTGGAAAATTGGGGTCATGACAGATGCATGCCTACATATGTCTATTGCATAGTAAATTAGATGGAGACATGAAGTTGTTATAGTTGACTGGTACAAAAGCCAAGATGAGAAGGAAACTTTACGGAAAGAATGTTCCGGTCTGAAAATAGAAAAATAAAAGATTGCACAAAAGACATCAAAGTTGGAGAAGAAAGCAGAGGAAGCAAACATAAAAAGTGATCAGTTGAAACAATAGGTCAAGGAAATATAGCAAAAAAACTTGATGTTACTAAAGGCAGTAGAATAAATATATAGTGTGCTTCCAGAAGTTAAATTAGATGAAGATAATTCTCCAAAACAAAAGTGTAACTTGAAGATAGGTGAGGTAATTCATAGTCTACATGCTAAAATTAAAGAACTTTAAGTAAGGAAACAACTAGGAACACCTCTAGAGGTCAGAGCAGAATGTGAAGATAGATTAGAAAGAATGGACATTGCAATAGGAAATATCAAGACCTTGGAGTTAAAATGTATAGAACTAAATGAAGAAAGTGCTCAATTATGGGGAAAGTTGGTCACGGACAATTAGTTGAAGGAAATAGATCAAAGGCTATAGGTTGTGCAAGAACTATAACAAAGGATGTGTGACAGTTTAACTAGTCTACTGGCTATTGAAAATATGAAAAAAATAGGAGAGTACAAGAAATAGTAGCAAGACGTAGGCAGGATCTGGGATGAATGACAAAAGATAGCTAACAAGCTTGAACCATTACAAGAACAAACCATTAGCATTATGGAACTATTTCCACTATTACAAGGGAAAATCAGGGAAGTAGTTGATGAATTTTTAGAAACAATGAATTTGGTCCCCATGGAGCAGGTGGAAGTAAGTATTTTGGCCAAATAAGGTGAAATGAAAGAAAAAATTGCAACTACAAAGGAAACTCTACAAAATTTTGCAGCAAGAGTCCAACTAGAAAGACTAGCAGAAAATAATATATACAGGATATTGTGCACTATAAATTCAGGGGGAGAACCTAGAACTACACAGAAGGTAGGATAATAGTTCACGGTGATAATAAAGGTCTGCAGAGTATCCCTTTTCCATTGATTTCAAAGGGGGGGATATACCATGAAGCATGTATCAATGATAGAGAACTACATAGGAAGCACGAAGAAATGAAAGACAACATAGAGGTATTGATCGAAGGTTGTGCAGTAGAGCAAAGGATCAAACTGGCATGAATACAGGGGGATTACTATATTAGAATATTTTATGATCAAGAGAGTCATATCTTCATAAAGTGTTAACATAAATGCCAAATGGGGAGATTGTTGAATTTTGGTGTTGTCATTGATGTCAAAGAGGTTGTTGGACATGATAGTCTTTGCGCAAGTTTGAATAAGTATATCAAAAATATGTATGCAATTCTAGGAAGTGTGCAAGACCCACCAAGTAATGGTACTCCAATATGCAATACCCATCAAGTGATGGTCCCCAAGTGCACAAGTCCCACCAAGCCAAGGAACTAGTGTGTCCAGGACCCAGAAGGTCATGATACTCCATTTGTGCAGGTTAATACAAGTGGCAGATGATTGAGTAAGCTTGACCGTAAAGAAAGAAAGAAGTGGTGTCATCATTTTAGAGAATCCCCAACTTATGGACACATTTTTTGAACAAGTTGAGTATAAATAATAGTGAAGTTGATGAATGTGTAGTAAGCTTAGGGAAGAGTAAGATGTAGCATCCTGAATTTGCAAGCTTCAAATTATTGGGGTATCAATGGCTCATTGATCCATAAGAGTATGATATAACTCAGAGCCAATTTCCCAAGAAAAGAAAAGCAATACCAACAGATGATACGCATTATGATATAGTATAAAGCCAAGTGTGCAGGAACAAATGAGAAATACAACAGATGGTGCGTAAAATCATATATGTGTGCAAGTGTGCAGAAATAGAGGACCATGATGAACAAATTCTAGAATTGTAGAAGTGGGTAATGCATATGCAATACCGAAGAAGACTGTAAAGTAAGCATAAATGATAATGATGTGAAATAGTTTAGCAAAGAAGAACACATAGTAGGTGTGTGTAAATGAAAGTAAAGAATCATGCAGTGTAGAACTGTGTGCGGAAATCCATAGACAACAAAAGAAGATATTTTACTTTCATATCAGGTTGGTAGGACAGGGCAAGGATAGGGAGTTGTAGCTTCCTTTCGGTTGGCGTTGGTAAATCACGGAGTTGGAGATTCCTTAAGGTTGAAGCCTATAAATCAAGGGGTTGGAGCCTCCTTCCAGTTGGTGCTCGAGAATCTTGTAAGTTGGTGCTTCCTATGAATGTAATCTTTTACTATATAAGAAAGCATTCTATGTTTTTATCCCATTTTGGTTTCCATGTTAAATCTCTTATAGAATGTGTATGGTTTATGTGATGATGAATAACATTGTTTATGATGTTGATGTATTTGTAAATTCGGAAGATATTCACTTGTATATTGTATGTATTACATTTTTAATTTATTGTATACCCAATGGAGATGTATTATTCCTCCGATTGGAAGTGTCGTCATTTGTATTTGCAAGTGTCTCAAGTTATATTGTAAGTGTCGTAACTTATATTTGATGGGTTATTAGACCACCTTAGAGGGGTCGGTCCAGTGTGAGTTAAAGGGTTATTAGACCACCCTAGTGGGGTCGGCCCAATATGATTTAAAGGGTTATTAGACCACCCTAGTGGGGTCGGCCCAGTGACAAGTGGTAATGGGTTATTAGACTCTCCTAAGCGAGGTCGGCCCAGTTAGAGTAAAAGGCAAGTAAAGGTAATGTATAAATAGAGAGGAGCACCTCTGCATTTTTCCATTCACACACTCACCCACTTCGCATTAGTGAGAGAGACGAGGAGTGCACACAAGTGGAGGATGAGAAGCTGCTAAGAGACTATCTCTTGTTTTGGGGTTTGATCTTTGTGATCTTTGTATTGGTTCTCATTCTATCTCTGAGGAAGTTGCAGGGTTTTTCACCTTCTTGGTTTTCCTCGGTGAAATGCTTTGTGTCTCTAGTCTCTTATGTTTGATATGTTGTACATGTTTTTCTCTCAGTTAATAGCCTAGATCATATTGAATTAAATGATGAAAAAATAACATGGTATTAGATCTATCCTGAAGGAAGGCATTGTATGGCAATTACGACACTTGTTGCACTTGCGACAAATTAGAAGCTAGGGCTTGATATAGTAAAAACTAGTCATCATGGCCCTTTCGCTATAAATCCATTTTTACGAAGGTTTAGGGTCTGAATTTTTACAGGCCGAATATCAGACACAGATGTACCTTGTGTAAAAATTTCAGCCTTAGATTCGTTGTACTTTGTGAGATATGATTCGTACAAGTTAGGGTTTCTGCCTCTTCCAGAATGCAACCCTAAACAGGTGACCTAGGAACAAACGTCATATCTTGGGATAGAAAACTCCAAATGGAATTCCGTAAAAAGTGAAAGTTAGGGAAAAGACTATAGTTTCACAGGTTTGAGCTTCAAAGGCTTAAGTTGAAACGGTGACACGTGGCACTCTGTACAAGTTCGCTATGTTGTTGCATCCCATAAACACGTCATGTTGCGAAACTTAGCATATCTCTCTCATGGAGACTACATTGAATCTCAGATCTGTGGGGTTGGAAAGATGTCAGGTCATTCTACCATAGGCCAAAGTTTCATACCTTGAGGATTCAAAATTTCAGAGATGCACCAGAAACAATATGGCATATATTTCTGTCAAAACATAATTGGATTCTGAGCATTTTCATTTTTGGCTCGTCATTGCTGCGGAAAATTAGGGCTTTTGAAAGAAGTGGAATTTTGGATTTCTCTCAGCATAGGATTCCTATCCTCAACAAAACCAAAATTTAGAGACCAAGATCGAAGGTTTTGGTTTGGTATAACCCTAGGATCTATCAAACCCTAGTTCGGCTTTTGGACCAGAAAAAATAGAAAACCAGATTTTGACAGAAGTTGCAGATATGAAATTTGTAGGTCATTTTTGGAGGGTCAATTTTTGAAGTTTTCAAATTTTTGAGCACACCAGCTTGCTCACCTCAATCAATTGCATCTCCCTATCCAGACAGAAGTTTAAAATTCCAAGTTTGGATTTTTAGGGTTTCTCTATCAAACCCTAGGAAACTCCAGATCCAGTTTCAACAAATAAAAGTGGATTGGGTTAATCCTAGAAGAGATTGAATTGGACACCTACATAAGTGAATAAGTTCCAGTTCCAGAGGGAGATGAGGCTAAGGCCTTACATAAAAGACTACAAGCAATCTCGATAGGTATGACTTGAGGAGATAGAGGTATGTTTTGAAATATGTTCATGATTAAGTTTTTGATATGTTTGTCTTCATATTATTGAGGTTAGTACAATCTTGATTAATTTTAGACTTGTCTTATCACCTTAGTAAAAGTATGAATGCATGTGAATTCATTGATTAGGGTCATGACACTTATGATTGTGCTAATGCACTGTGGTGTTGTATGAGGATGATGTTGTTCGCTAATATGAAAGGTACATCAAGAAAGACAAATCAGGTTCTAGATCAAGAACATATGACCATGGTGACATGAAGACAGAGACTCATCCATATCCATTGATCACATAGAAGCTATACTTAAGAGGTATGTATAATTTGGTTCTACAAATGCTTAACTTGTGAGATATGCAGGTTACTAGCACAAGGTCTCTAAATCATTGAAGAGAACAAAGAAGGCATTGTTTAGGTATGTTAGACATAACTCGCAAACATGATAATCTAGGTATGTTTTTCCTATATCAAGTTAGAATCCTACCTTGTGTTAGGATATCATATAAGTATACTTTTGTATGATTGATAATGATTGTTCATGAATTTATAGGTTTGAGTAATCATGAGATTATGCATATTATGCTTCTTACTTTGATTAATGATATAACAAACCAGAAGAGTCCTATGGTCCAATAAGAATATACATGAGTAAAAAAATTCCTCCCTGAAACCTTGAATACTAACGCTTGTGATAAATTACTTGTGTATGAAATGACCATGACCATACATGTTTAAGATTATTTAGAATCATAATGTTTTAATAGTATTGAGATTATACTAATGAAGTATGATTATGTATGAGACCTTGAGGATGACACAATGATGAAACTAGTGCACATTAAGCATGCATAGTGGTGCAGGATGGATAGAAGTTCAAAGACATAAATGATATCATAAAGGAAGCAAATATCAAGAGGGGGAACACTCCAGTAGTTCCTGCAAGGAAGCAAAGATTGAGAGGGAGTCTACTCAACAACTAAACAAAGACAAGTATTTGAATTATCATTTCTTGTATATAGGATTACTTAAATGATGTTGTTAAATCATGTACATACTTATCTTCCTTGTTATACCTCTATATTCCACAGTGTCGCATCTCCACCACAAAAAGAGTTGACGACACTTCCCCTACTGTTTGAACCACCCAGAAGATGAGTAATCCTTGAAGGTAAATCCACCCTGTCAAGATTTAACCCAGCTGAGACTTTATTTACCCACACTACCGCGCCTTGCTCAGTTATAGGTGTGGGGTAGTCCATACTACCGTGCTATGCTTTTTCCCCAACACGCAGTACTACCGCGTTATGCTCAAACCACAGGGCGCGGTACTCTTTTTATAGTCTTTTTTCCATGGCTTTTGGGATTTTGGATTTTCAAGAGATATTGGAGGATTGGGATCCCTGATTTGATCTGAACTCATTTTCTGTGATTAGAAACCTTGATCCACTTATCTCTCCCTAGATCCACCCATCTCTCTTGTTGGTTAACCCTACCATACACTATAAAGGAGAGGCATTCCATGGGAAAGGGGAGGACTCTTAGAAGTACCAAACTTATGATCTTGCAGCATTGTGGAGATAGCTAGAGGAGAAAGCACTTGGAGCTAGAGGATTGGCTTGGACATCAAGCAACCTATGTAAGCATTCTTCAAGTTGGTAATAAAGATAACTTGTCTTGTTTTTCCCATTTCATGTGTATTGTACAAGTCTTTAGCATGGAATGTATCTGATCTAGATTTGAATCTAATCTTTACTTTAAGGTATTTGGAAGCTTGTATGTTTGTTCTTTGGTTGATCTCAACAGGTTCTACATTGGAGCTTTGGATCAAGAGATAGAAGCGGGACAAACGTCAGATTGAAAGGTGTGTCATATCTCTCATTGTTTCTGAATGCATATAATCTTGTTGTGAAAGTTAGTTCAGGAATTTCAAGGTAGCATTTGTTTTGTCTTGTTTCTTGCTTTAGAGTTAGTTAAGAATCTGCTTTAAAGTTAAGAGAATTTTGAATTATCCGTAGGGAAAAATTCTACCAAACAAGAATGGTGACTCCGCTGGTTTTGATTTCTGCTTGATTGATTCAGTTCACTGTCATTCATCTTTTGATTGTGAGTTTTTATTGCACTTCAAACCAGTTTGAATCTTGGTCTTTTTTGACCTTTATTCACCCCTCCTCACTGTATTTTTTCTCCCTGTATGATCACTGAGTCCCTTGGGTTAGCAACAACCCTGAAAACTCCATTTTCTTTTCTCAAGTTGCGCTTTTTTCTTACCTTGCCACAATACCGCACCTTTTGAACTGATTATAGCGCGGTAGTACCGCATCCTCTGCATTAGTACCAGAGCGGTACTGTAACAGTGCCGCGCTTCAGTCTGACCCTAACACGCGGTAGTGTCTGCAATTTTTTAAATTTTTTATCCTTGCTTGGTTTCCTGAGTCTTTCTCTACCTTAGGTAGTTTTTGCTATTCCCTGTTATCATCCTGGTGAATTTACAGTCTGTGTGGTGTGATTATTTCCTTGTTGTGAGCTTGATTTGTTTGAATTAGTGGCATTTTTGACATATTGGGTCATTTTTCCAGTTTGATTGCATTGGCTTGATTTTTTCACCACAACCAATCCAACACCACGTTCTCTTTTACTGAACTCTGTAACTTTTACAGTCACATTGTGTTCATCATTTTCAGTAATTAAAAAATTGTCATTTGAGAGCAATTCTGTTGTTTGAATTGAAAAAGTCTGGTATCATTTTGCATTAGGAAATGAACCATTGAATTTGCCACAAAAATTCTTATATTTGAAGCATCTTAGTTGTAGAATTAGTGCATTAAAAAGAGTGTTCATTTCAGTTTGGATCTGTTTACAAAAAGAAAAGAAAAAATCTTTTGCTTTGATCTTTGCTTGTGAAAACTTTCATGCATGTTTGATCGAAGAACTCTCTCCCTTCCTTAGCTAGATTTCATCGAAGACAAAGGCTTATTTTTTATTCATTCTCATTTGCATGGTTTGAGTCGTCATTACACCATCAAGTTTCACGTCCACTACCTGATTGAGTAAGACAGCCACTAAAATTAATCTCCCTAATTAAACCAACATTAACCTCACTTGAGGAAATCAAAAGAATTTGGTAGTTAGGTAGGACACCGGGGATAGGCATCAAAATAATTCCCCCTTGTCATTTTCATCTGAAACATAGTCGTTGTCTTTAGGGAACTAAAATCCTCTAGTATTTGTTGACACGGTCACAGCCAGTTTGTGGAGGGGCCTCCTGACTGTTTCTAACTTTCAGGGGTTAAACGGCCGCAAGATTGAGAACCGGACGGACTCTGTGGAATGCCGCACTCCACTTAGCCCTAAGGAAACATCGATCGCTGTCTTCTTCGGAAGGATGAAGTGCCCAAAACCTTTTCCAACGTGTCATGAACGAGGTAGCTTAGTATCTATTCTACTAGGGCTCTTTTACCCAGGATCCCTTTCGGTAGAGGGATATCCTTCTTATATCGGTCTCTCATGTTGTATTGTTCGACTTGGATTTCATCACCTTGCGAAGGATACAGCTTGTTGAGGTCTCCAGCTCTTAGTTAGGAGTTTGCTTGTTATCTCATCTTTGTAGAGGGTCATTTTTCATTTTTTAGGGACTGCTTGTTGGCATTTTGGCCATTTTTTGTATCAGCTCGCTTATTGAGACACCGGTCTCAGTATAGATTTTAGAGCTTGCTTTTTTGGCCTGTGAGCCTTGCTTTTTCTAGCTCCTCTTCTGCACACTCGGCTGCATTAGAGTTTTTGAGTTCTTTGTTACGAAACTGCCCCCGATTTTCATTTTCCTGTCATCATGTCAGAACAACCACGAAGATCACGAAGAATACAGGGCCAAATCCCTCCACCACCACCACTGCCGCGGACTTTCAGTCCGCCTGCATCACGCATTCCCGCTCCTCCTGGCCGTGGTGCTGGTCGAGGGAACATTCCACCGCTGATACGTACAACATCTTCAGTTCCTCCTGTAACTGCTACTCACAGCACAGTCTCAGAATCTATTGTAGCTTCTACAACCACTAGTATATCTGAGACTTCTACTGTCACTTCACCCACTGTCATTCCAGATTTATCTGTCATAGTGGACACCATTACAGCGGCTGAACCTAGTACAGCCCAAAGTACTAGACCAGAGGTCATCCTTCTACCTGATGTCAACACTTCCCATCCATCAGACACTTTTCACGATGACACAGACGGATCTGTTGGCACCACCGAAGGGTCTGACCAGGATATACCTGGCTTGATTTCAGTCCCAGGCGGGTATGTTGAAATCGTTGAAGATACTCGACTTCTTGACACACCTTTTGAACATGATTATGGCTTCATCACTTCCCAGGCAGAGCCTCCGCCTGTTATCACTATGTCACCCAGTGTTCATCCACGGGAAACAAGTTCTTTTAGCAACGTACCTCGTACTTTATTTTTACCCAACCTCCCTCCGGGACATGAAATCATGGCTTCAATCCAGTCTAGTATGGTTAGTCTAATGAACTCTCTGTTAGCATCAGCACGGTTTAGACACAACACAGAGCAAATGCTCTCGACAGCGTCTAGATATCCCCCCGTTACTCATCCTTCTGACTATAGGGATCCCAACATCCCGTCTAGCACAGAGTTTCGTCACTCCTTTGCAGACGGCTCAGGACCTTCGGACTTTACTATACCTAGGTTCTCGCCGGATCCCCAAAACCCTTTTCAGGACATGAACTCGGACCCAGTTTTCGATGGTCCTCCTATCATTGAACACGTTATGGACGACACCGATACCCCTGGGATAAATTCCCCACATTTGCTGCCATCACCCATTTTTGGCGCACATTCTATGAGGGATAACCTAGTTTTTTCTCCGTCCTCGCCTATCAGATATGGACAATGTGAAAATCCTCACAGCAGATCTAAGAGATGATGTATCTCACAAGAGAATAATTATGATTAAGCAAGAAAATAGAAGAAGAGTGATACATGCAGTATAATGAGCAACATAATAATATGGTACAGTAGAACTCAGATAGAAGCAATAATACTTCGGTCATACTAGTTAACTAATCACAATATGGACAAATAAATAGTACAATGGTAGAGAGGATTCGAATTCCTAAGGTGGAAATTCGAATTAGCCTCTCAGAGTGATCATAAGATCAATAGAGTGTCATCGGAGCACAACTAGGTGTCCTCATGATCATCGGAGCACAACTGGAAGTCTTCATCATCATCAGTGGAGTCATCAATGCTCAAGTAACTGTCAACCATCAGTCAAACTAACTCTGGTAGGTGTAACTCAGTGTAACTAAGTGTAACTGAGTGTAACTCAATGTAACTAAGAGTAACTGAGTGTAACTCAATGTAACTAAGAGTAACTGAGTGTAACTGACTGTAATTGACTGTAACTGACTGTAACTGAGTGTAACTGACTGTAACTGAGTGTAACTGAGTGACAACTGGACTGGTAGGTGAAGGAGGGCGAGTTGCTCCCTAAAATCAAGGAAGAGGGGTGCATTAAGCAACTGGAGGGATAAAACTGAATAGTGAGAAGCTCCTGGGGGCTGGCTAACTGAGGGCTAGGTGTTGGACTGATGACTGGGATGCATGCAAACCCTAGAATGCATGCAAACCCTAAAAGTAGCATGAATGATTGAAAATTTAAATGATCAAAATACTGGTGGGACTAGGATGGAGTATAGGAATATCCTAACAGATGACCCCCTCCACAAATCGGTACTTTTGGCGCCGTTGGCCAATCCACATTATCATATTTGGCTAGCGGCGGAAGAACACCTAGTCATACTGCTGGATCTTCTGTTTCGACCGAAGGATCACCTTCAGCCACCATTTACACTATTTCAGGAGGTGGACAATCGACTGCAGTGGTCCCTAACTCCAACATCCAAACCCTCCCTGGTGGGCCATCAACCCAACCAGCTGGGGGAAAACCCTTTGTTGGGAACCCCATTGTTAGTCAACAACCTCCTCCCATAGGGTCATCAACCCAACCAGTTGGAGGACAACCTTTTGTTGGGAGCCCTGTTCCTAATCAACAACCTCCTCCTATAGGGCCATCCAACCCATCTGCTGGTGGATAACCCATTGGTTCCATCCAACAACTCTCCCAACCAGCAGCATCTGCTTAGTACGATATGTACAACACACCTGGCAGCGGGAAACCTTATTCCGGTGTTCCAATCGGACCTCATTCTCAACCTCCCCCATCAGGTATGCTTCCTTCTTGGGACCCTCAAATCCCACAGAGTGGGGGGTACTCACTTTTTGGAAACTGGAACCAAGCTGGGGGACAATCTCAGATTCCCCCCAACTTGAATTCTGGCTTCTCTTACCCTTCAGCTGCTACAACTCCATGGAACCCATCACTTCAATTTTGCACTCGCTCCTCAAGCAGGAACGAGCATTCCATGGACACCACCGTCGCAGCCACCCCCCAACCCTGCTATGGGAAACACTCCACTTACTCAATATAGTGGTAACATTCCTGAAACACAACAATTCCAAGGAACTTTTCCCCAACAAGGAGCAGCAACCATTCCTGGGTATCAGCAACCCCAGGGTACCATACCCACTCAGCAGAACACCTACCAACCGGTTGCCTACAATCAACCGGTTAACCAGATGGCTTCTATCCATAGAACTTCCAGCAGTATCCCCCGGGAAACACATATGGGTATAACACGCAGCAGTATGCTATGCAGGGCCCTCCAGGTTTCTTTGCACCACATGGTTATTACTCATACCTGCAGACTAACCGTCAACTTCCCTTTTTGGCCACACTTGATTTACCTGATTTGTCGAGGCTTATCAACGATCCGATATGGCATGAACCTCACTGGCCACCTATCCCAGCCAAACTTCCATCGGACATCCCTAAGTTCGATGCCAAGCCTGACGAAGACCCCAAGAATAACGTGATGACCTTCCATATTTGGTGTTCATCCAACTCCTTGATGGATGATTCCATCCGACTTCGGCTCTTCCAACGTACGCTTACCGACACGGCAGCAAAATGGTATATTGAGCTACCACAACACTCTTTTCGTGATTTCAACACTTTGGCTATGCAGTTTCTGACTCATTTCCAGCTCCCCATTCGGTATGAGACTGGAACATAACTATTAACCTCATTGCGTCAAACCACTTATACACACATTTCGGATCACATCCATGAGTGGCGACGACGCCGTAGGCTAATCAAGGCACCCATTCTAGATCAGCTACTCACTGATTGGTTCACGAAATCTTTTTTGCCTCCTATAGCCAGAGATATCGCTATGCGCGGGCCGGTTACAGAAGAACAAGCCATCTCGGCAGCCCAGTACATGGATTTGGTATACACTCAATCCGGTACTTTACATGAACTTCTTCCACATGCCTCCTGCGTTCACACTGATCCAACCAAACCAACCACTGAACCTCCCATTGATGGTATCATCAGTTCAGTCAAGACCCATCCTATTACCAACTCGACGGGACAACAAGCTTCTGCTTCCCCTGCTTTACCTCAGGCTGCTTCAAAAACAACTACGTCTCCTGCTATTTCCTCTGAAGTGAACGCAGTTCAATCTACATCACAACCATCCGGGGGAAAGAAGAAAAACAATCATGGTAAACCCAAGAAAAACCAGCAGGAGAACCCCAAGCCACAACCCACCCAGAATGACCAGAAACCACGTCGAAAGGCTAAGTTCCCCTTCCTAATTTGTCAAGATGATCATTACACGCGTGACTGTCCCTACAAGGACGAAGTCAACAAGTTCGTTAAAGGATCCTCTCGCCTGGCAGTGTTAACTGACCCTTTCCCCCAACAGCAACAGCAAATGGTTTCCCAAGAAACCCCACAAGGGGGCAACCCGACCAATCCCACCCGCGGAGAGACGTCCACAAACCGCGAAATCCTGATGACGAGTAATGAAGAAATTCATATAACCACTCGTTCAAAGACGTATGACAATCCTCCAAGTTCAAACAAACAATCGGAGATAGCCAAAGGAAAATATTCGGTTGAAGATCCGACTCCCATTCCCCCCCCTACCGGCCATCTCCATATCGAGAGATCGCTTACGGATACAGTGCTACACCCACCCAAGGGCACCATACGAAAGGCCACATTTAATCCCAATGCTCGAGCTGCCCAAAATTACAATATTGTTGAGAATCTAGCTCAAGCACCTTGTGCCATGTCGACTCTCGAGGTTCTCCAACACTGCCCCATGCAGCGTAGAACCCTACTTTCAGCACTGGGGGCAATGGACCCAGATACTTCAAACTCCATTATGTTTAACTTGGAGCACGCCAAACCTAGGTTTTCTCACCATTTAGCCTTCCAGGTTCACACAAAAATCCGTGGAAATATCATCCATCACACTGTGTTAGACGAAGGTGCTTCCATGTCGATCATGTCTTTGAACTGCTGGAGAGCCTTAGGCTCACATGAAGTCACAACTTCTCCCACTACTCTCAGGGCGTTTGATGGACATAGTTTTCAAGCTTATGGACTCATTCCCTCAATTGGTGTTGAACTGGGGGGCAAAACAGTATCCATACACATTGAAGTCGTAGATGGACCATTGGATTACAATCTCCTCCTTGGCCGGAACTGGTTTTACGCCATGACCGCCATAGCATCTACAGTCTTCCGGATTGTGCAATTTCCTCATGAAGGGAAAATTGTCACCATTGATCAACTCGATTACTGTATCCCCGACTCTCATCCGAACTCCACCAACACCGTCTCATTATTGGATCAACCTCGGTATCGGTTCCAAGACATTGGTCTTGGTATCATGAAGGATTCTTCCCTCATCGGAGTTTTTCCAGAGCTAGGAACCCCTGTTCAACCAGTTAACATGATTTCATCCAATGATTCATGGGTGATTCCGAGTCCCTCTCAGATTGAAGACTACGGCAACTCTATGCCTCTGAACAGAAACCTCACAGCCTATCAAGCGATCCAATCAGCCACCGATTGGGTTGAATGTCCTACTCATCAGTCCATGGCACAGCTCTCGGCTGAAACGCATCCATACCCACCACTTTTTGATCCTCTCAATTGGATTTTTCCCACCGACGAATCAACTATGGAGGTTATGTGCAGTGATAAGCCACCATGGGGAGATTTTCATCATCAATCTTCATTCCCCACCATTTAGCCACTTGAGCCTGATACAAAATCCAATACTTCACTTGGGATGGTTCAAACCAAGTTCCCCACTTCCCTCGACGAGGTATTTTCCGAAGGAAACTTGGCTAACCTTATGGCAACCACTCCCGTTGATATTTCAGTGAAGCCTGGTATCGTGGAAAACGTACATATCGGCAAAACATGTACTCCCCTCGAAATGGAGTTCTATAGTGCCTACTTCAAAAATTTCCGCGATGTTTTTGCTTGGAGTTATGAAGAAATGCCAGGGATAGACCCCTCGATCATGGTCCACGAAATTCCAACTTTCCTTGGCACCCGACCTGTTCGGAAAAAAATTCGACCCGTCCACCCTCGTAAGGCAGCCACCATTAAAGCAGAAGTTGAAAAGCTTTTGCGTGCTGGTTTTATCTATCTTGTCCCATTGACAGAATGGGTATCCAACATCATTCCCGTAGCCAAGAAACAAGGATCGATTAGAGTCTGTGTTGATTACCGTGATTTGAACAAGGCTTGTCCAAAGGACAACTACCCAACTCCGTTAATTGACCAAATCATCGATAACTGTGCCGGAAGTGTCATCATTTCATTTATGGATGGCTTTTCTGGCTATAATCAGATCGATATCCTCCCAGCCGACCAGCACAAAACGGCCTTTATCTGCCCTTGGGGTATTTTTGCATATCGAAAGTTACCGTTTGGCCTTAAAAATGCCAGGGCAACTTTCCAACGGGCGATGTCCTATGCATTTCATGACATCAAACATATTGTAGAACCATATCTTGATGACCTTCCCGCTCACTCTCGGACCCGAGAAGACCATCCAGACCACTTAAGTGCCATTTTCGAAAGGTGCCATCGCTACAATATACGTTTGAACCCGCATAAGTGCGTCTTCTGTGTCGAAGCCGGAAAACTATTGGGCTTCATAGTCTCCAAAGACGGGATACGTTTAGATCCTGCAAAGGTAGCAGCTATCTTAGCCCTACCTTCACCCACCAACATTCCAGAACTTCAATGTTTGCAAGGGCATGCAAACTTTCTACGCCGTTTCATCTGCAACCTGTCCGAGATAACAAAAGGCTACATGCGGCTTCTCAAGAAGAATGTTCCCTTCATTTGGGATGAGGAATCCCAATGCTCCTTTGACAATCTAAAGGCAGCCTTAACCAAATATCCTGTGATCCAACCCCCCGATTACACACGGGACTACATTCTTTATCTCGCAGCCTCGACTTCCACCATTGGTATGGTGCTAGTCTAGGAAGACCACAACGGCATAGAACATGTGGTATACTATCTCAGTAAGAGTCTTCTCGACTCCGAATCTCGCTATTCACATGTTGAAAAACTGGCTCTGGAAACAGTATTTGCTGTCCAGAGATTCCGTCACTACATCTTACTCCGTCGGACCACTGTTATAGCCGACTTCAACCCAATGTATTATATCCTCACACGTCAGGTGCTTGGGGGCAAATACTCTCGTTGGATTGTCATCCTTCAAGAGTTTGACTTGGAGTTTGTCAAGGCTAAGTCCAAGAAGTCTTTGGTCTTTGCGGAATTGATTTGTAACTTGCTCCGTGCTACTGAGCAACCTGAGCCCATTGATTCTCCTCCTGACGAATCATTGTTCCTCGATAGCACGTCTAATCCGTGGTACGGGGATATTCTTTTATATCTCCAAACCCAACGCTTCCGTCCTAACCTCACTCTGCGATGAACGGCGACGCATCCGACATCACGCAAAATACTACCTCATAGTCAACGATACTCTTTATCGGTGTGGTGTCGACACCGTTCTTTGACATTGTTTGACCTTAGATGAGGCGGAACGAGTTCTTAATGACTGCCACGCTGGAGCATGTGATGGTCATCTCTCTGGGATGGCTACGGCCCAGAAAATACTACGAGCAGGATACTTCTGGCCCTCAATTTTCAAAGACTGCATTGAAACAGTCAAGAAGTGTCCACCATGCCAATTCTTTCATAGTAAAGCATGCTCGCACCCTGCTCCACTCCACCCTGTTATTGCCATCGGCCCTTTTTCCAAATGGGGCATAAACTTCATGCACTGTAAGCCCACTTCATCCGGGGGGCATAGCTATGTCATAGTAGCTGTCGACTATTTTACAAAATGGGCTGAAGCGATGCCTACGTATGCTGAGGACGGAAAAACAATAGTGCAATTCATATTCAATCATATTATAGCTAGGTTTGGTGTCCCACAATCTATTGTGACTGATCATGGCTCCCATTTCAGGAACCATGTGATCGAAGAACTAAGTGCCAAGCTGGGTTTTCGCCATGAAAACTCAACCCCGTATCAAGCTAATGGCCAAGTTGAAGCCATTAACAAAGCATATTATGGGTACTTAGAAATCCAACTGGCACTCAGCTCTATTCTCAACACTGTGGGCATACCGAACCTCAGTGAAAAGTGCTACTGGGTTTACACCATTCCAACTAGTGTATGGCCTAGAAGCCATTTTGCTGATTGAATGTGAAATACCATCACTCAAGATAGCCATAGAGCTACTTCCACACACCACTTCCGAAGAGGAACAGTTTCTATACCTAGCCAAGCTAGATGAAACCCGCCACGATGCTGCTTTAGCTAATGAAGCTCACAAAAAACGCGTCAAAGCTCAATATGACAAATCCGTTCAACCTCGGATCTTCAATGAAGGTGATCTCGTACTTACATATGATCAAATGCACGATAAGCTTGGAAAAGGAAAACTTGAATCTCTGTGGTATGGCCCCTTTGTTGTAAAACGTGTCTTGGAAAAAGGAGCCTATGAACTAATTGACTGTGATGGTACGCCATTGGCACGGCCCTGCAATGGGCTATACCTCAAACGCTTCTATGCGTAAGGTTACCCTACGCGGGTTACTTGTTGTACATAATGTACTTATTTTTCTTTTTCTCTTCTTTTGGTGTGCGCATGGACCTCATGTATCCACTCTTACTTTGACTTGTGATTTTATGTGCAGATGTCTACCTACTTTGGATTCGCCGATGGTGCAAGCTGACATACCCGGAATCTCTCTTCCGCAGCATGGGTAATCTATTCCCCCACTGGCTAGTTGTTTTCTTCAGGAGCCAATTGTTTAGGTCCTGCAACCAACAATATCGCGGAGTACCATGCAGTCATTGGTCTCTTGACAGAGGTTGCTTCACTTGGAATTGACTCCATATCAGTCTTTTTAGACTCTCAACTCGTGGTTTCTCATCTAAACCGTGTTTACACAGTTCGCGATCCTATACTACTTCGTTTATTTCGGAGGGTACGCCTCTTGGAACGATCATTTAATTTCATTACATATCAACACATACCGAGAGAATTCAATTGTATAGCTGATTCATTGGCTAATTACATTTTGGATTGGCATCTTGCCCATACATAAACACATCATAAAAAGATAAAATGCACCAGTCATTGTAAATAAATTAGATCATGAAAATAGGTCCATATCACTGTATATAAGAGTGTTTTTTCCAAAATACATAAAGTTTGTGTCAAAGACAAAATTTGGGACCAAATCCCATACAAAAATTTGGCTCTCAAAGCCTACATATCGTATACATGCCGCAAAAGATAAAAAATACCATCTATGGAGATCTGGGAGATCTATCATGTCCCTCGTCAGACTCCTCCCGTTGGTGGTGGTAACATACTACAGCCCGAGCCACCCTATGAAGAAGTCGACCAATACGACTAGGCACACCTACGGTATGCCGCTGGAGATGTAAAGGGACGTCATCCATCCTCATAGTAAGGATACCATGAGTCAACCCCTGTAAGTTCCTCTCTATGTCTCGAACGCCTCCTGCTTCGTCTTCGTCCTCCTCCTCGTCAGGAACAGCTTGGCGATCAACACCACCAAGACGTAAGGGCGAGTACCCAGTTGGTCTCTGTGGTCCACGATCTGCGACATGCATGCGAACATACGTTAGAAATATTTTACACATTCTAAAAAAAAAGAAATAAAAAATTATATATTCAAAAAAAAAAAAAAAAAAAACATATCCATGAAGGTCATACCTGAGTTGTCCCAATCTTCATCCTTTGGCAGTGCCAAGTCGATGTCCTCACGAAATTCCACCCCTACATAGGGGTAGTCATCAATCATAACTATCTGCTCCTTGAGCCAGGAGAAGAAATCCTCACCAAAGGCTAAGCGTTGAGGACCCCCGAGATGCCCTACATAATCACTCCATCGAGCCATCCATGGCTTGGTAGGTGGAAGGCGAGGCATAGATATCTGTGGACGCAGCAATGGCACCCTTGCCAAAAACAAGGTGACCAGGATGTTCCCATAGCCGAATTGGGAATTTGTCCCAACCCTACACTTGTGCACTTGTTCTTTGAGATTGGCCAACACTGCCTCACACCAGTTAAATACCGTTCCCGCCATACACTCCGCTGTGAGATTCACTTGTGTACGGGATTCCTGATGCGGACCCACACTCCCTGTTGCACGTGTGATGGTGAACAGTATGGTTTTTACAGGGATTTCTATAACATCTTTTATGACCACCTTCCCGCTTTTCTTACTCGAACCCTGACGGCAATACCGAGCAATCAAATCATCTGTGCTCGTTTCCGAGGCTGTGTATCCAGTAAAGTTCACTCGAGCCCCTCTTTTTGAGAGGCCCGTGAGGAAGCAAATATCCTCGAGTTGAATTTCGAGAACATGCTCTCCCACTCGGAAAGCTTGAATATCAGGGTCCCACAATTGGATAAGATGCGTAAGAAGTTTGGCTTGCTGACGAATGCCTTTGGTCTTAAAGAACTTCAACAAACCACATTCTCGCAATGCGGTCACGGTTGGTAGTTCATTTTCGGCCGCCAAATCATCTACTTCATGCTCTCTTTCTTTCCAACTGACCATTTTGCTCCAAATAAATTGCAAACTCCTGCGAAAGGTCAAGGGAAGCATTTAGTAATCATTTAACAACTTAGTTTCAGCAAAAATTTTGAGAAAATTTGATTTTTACATCTTAAAATTTGCCTTCATCGCGCTAGGGGAAAACATTTCCGTGCGGTACTGCACAGTACTGCGTTTTGGTTTAAAGACATAGCGCGGTACTGCTCGACAGTACTGCGTTTCCCGATATGGGCCCCACGCGGTACTGTGAAGGGAGATTTTTGCCCAGTAGGGCTCTCCCAAAAAATCAACTTTTCTCACTGAAAGCAAATGATTCCTACATAAAATGAAAGAGGAGCTCGAGAGCTCTTACCTGACGCAAACGGTTGTTGAAACGGTGCCCTGAAACTCCAGATATGGATCCTTGAAGTTTTTCTCCTTAAGTGGGTAAAATCTCCTCTTTTGGTAAAAACACAAAGTGAAATGGTAACTTTCTCCTTTTACCTATTCTTTATATAGCATTTTCACCTATTTTTTTAATTATTATTTTAAATGGTTAAAATAAAGCCCATTTCACATTACTAATATTTGGTTTCATGAGCACTTTGTTGACAGGATCTCCCGTAAAAAGTGATATATTCACACTGGCGTTTATTCACTGATTGACCTTCATTTTGAGCCCACTTTATCTTTTTCGTGCTCTGGATTAAAACTTGAAAAAGATTCCAAGCGCTTTTCACACCCATGTCGTGCTTGTCAAACTCAAGTAAATGGTGTCGAGTTTGGTCAGCTTTACTCATGCTCGTTAAAAGGATGAGGAAAGTATTATCCTGGTTGTATTTTATTCTTTTTCCGGACCAGAATAATTAAAAATTACGAAAAAGACCATAGGAGTCCATGGTTAAGCTCTTTTCAGACTCCCTAAAATTGAAAAGATTGTCAAGTGATCTTGACTCTTTCACACTTGTAAAAGTATTTGAAAGGTCGTCTATTCGGTGATAGGTTACCCCTTTTTCGGCCCGTCTAGACTATTTACGAGAAAGGTATACCTCAGTCAATCTTGGCTGGGAGAATTCTCTCGGGAATTGTTTTACACTTTTTCGGGATCGAGGGACTAAACTTACAAAAAAGTACATTGCGTAGCTTCCTTTAAAGTTTTTCAATCTCTCTAAATATGAAAAACTACCGAGCTTTCCTTCCTTGGGCTCGTTAAAATTTAACATCGAAGGACCCACTTTGGGACGAACCCCTCCTTTCTCAGGTTCGTAAAACATGTGAGATTGGACTCATCTATGAGATGAGCTATACTGAGCATCTGTTATCCTCTTCAAGCTTGAAAAACAACAAAGAGGTACTCATCTATCATGTCAGGGGAATATGGGGAAACAAGTCAAGTTTATTTTTGGCAGCTTGTTAGTCGTTACCTTTGAACATGGCATGTGTCTGTATCTTGTCTATATTGGGTATCCATTTTTCACTGAGTTATGGTCATCATCTTGAGTCGTCTCCCTGGCCACGAGTCTACTCATCCGGTGTCTATCCTCTGCTATCAATAATCCCTGCTGCCAAGTCCTGTTACATGCCGTTATATGTTCAAAGGGTTGCATTGTTCAGAGTCGTTCATTGTGTCAGGCCTCCGCTGTGTCAGTACATACTCCATTGTTTTATCATCTTATCGTTCGTGCCGATTTCATGTCGATGATGTGGGAATCATTATGGCCCGCCTTCGACGAGTCTATTCCCGTCGACACCAAATCACTATCCGAGAATTGGACTTAGGAATCAACCATTAGTACCTTGGTACCTGCATGCCTCAATGGTAGGTTTCCTCGCGTTCGACAGTAGGTTTACATCATTGACCTCTGATCGAATGATCTCTCGAATGCTCGACATCAACTCATCTATTCACATTTCATTGAGATGTACTTCAGATACCTTGGGGATCATCCTCATCATTGGTGATTTCCCTCGCATTTGTTAACGGTTCACATCATTGACCGGTAATCAAATGGTTTCTTCCATGTTCGACTTCAACCCTTTGTAATCACATGGCTAGATTCGTATCATTTTTGCGATCGGGTAGAAGACCTTGGACGCACCCTTGTATCTTGATTGCGTCCAGGTTGCGATGGAGATGTCCTTTGTATTGTCACACAGATCCACTTATTGTATTGGTCGTGGCTGTGTCATTATTGTCTCATGGATCTACGCTTGTTCATAGTAGCCATGGTCTGTCCACAATCTATATCATCTCAGTACTCATGGATCTGCAATGTATTGGTCGGCAGCCATGCTTTGAGTGATTTGTTTCCGAGCATGGGGATGCCCGCCTCGGTGGTATATCTAACACTTTGTTTATGTTTCAGATCCTTGTTGCTCTCCTCGATGCTATCTCTCCACACTATATTCGTAAAGTCTTTCAGCCATCAGTCCCTTCTGACCTCACACTTTAGGGGGCATATGTTATACCTCTATATTCCACAGTGTCGCATCTCCACCACAAAAAGAGTTGACGACACTTCCCCTACTGTTTGAACCACCCAGAAGATGAGTAATCCTTGAAGGTAAATCCACCCTGTCAAGATTTAACCCAGCTGAGACTTTATTTACCCACACTACCGCGCCTTGCTCAGTTATAGGTGCACGGTAGTCCATACTACCGCACTATGCTTTTTCCCCAACATGCGGTACTACCGTGTCATGCTCAGACCACAGGGCGCGGTACTCTTTTTATAGTCTTTTTTCCATGGCTTTTGGGATTTTGGATTTTCGAGAGATATTGGAGGATTGGGATCCCTGATTCGATCTCAACTCATTTTCTGTGATTAGAAACCTTGATCCACTTATCTCTCCCTAAATCCACCCATCTCTCTTGTTGGTTAACCCTACCATACACTATAAAGGAGAGGCATTCCATGGGAAAGGGGAGGACTCTTAGAAGTACCAAACTTATGATCTTGCAGCATTGTGGAGATAGCTAGAGGAGAAAGCACTTGGAGCTAGAGGATTGGCTTGGACATCAAGCAACCTATGTAAGCATTCTTCAAGTTGGTAATAAAGATAACTTGTCTTGTTTTTCCCATTTCATGTGTATTGTACAAGTCTTTAGCATGGAATGTATCTGATCTAGATTTGAATCTAATCTTTACTTCAAGGTATTTGGAAGCTTGTATGTTTGTTCTTTGGTTGATCTCAACAGGTTCTACATTGGAGCTTTGGATCAAGAGATAGAAGCGGGACAAACGTCAGATTGAAAGGTGTGTCATATCTCTCATTGTTTCTGAATGCATATAATCTTGTTGTGAAAGTTAGTTCAGGAATTTCAAGGTAGCATTTGTTTTGTCTTGTTTCTTGCCTTAGAGTTAGTTGAGAATCTGCTTTAAAGTTAAGAGAATTTTGACTTATCCGTAGGGAAAAATTCTACCAAACATTCCTATATTTAGGATGTATATTATGCATTTTAGAAAATTTGCATTAATGAACAAGATACTACTAATATAGTAATGGGTAAGTGGCCTAAGGTACTGTACAACATTCCATTGCTACTTATCTAGAATGAAACCTCTTTGCTGACATGTTGGGAGTAGTGCACACTCTTAACAATGTAGAGATGGAAGGCATATAGAAAGTGACTGTATGAATATGGGATATGGATGAATGTTGTATTGAAGCATATTTGGCTAAGATAATTGCATGACTGTATGACATATGTCTTTATGTGTAAGAATTTGTTCTGAAAACTATGAGATATTTCTAATCATGCAATTGAATTTGACTTGTAGGAAAGATCATGTACAATCACCTACAAAAGAAGGACGATGACATTTGTTCCAAGGGATGAAGTTCAAGAAAACTACCTATTGAAGATATTAAAAAATCTGAAGTTCCCGGGATCAGGGATGTAGTAATGGAAGGATTCCATGATCGAGGAGTACCAATCGATCATGAAGAATGATGTCTGGGATGTGGTCCCGAGACCAAAAGGGAAGTATGTTGTGACTTCCAAGTGGATCTACAAGATCAAGCATGTTGTAGATGGTAGCATAGAGAAATACAAGGCAAGGTTTGTGGCTTGTGGCTTCTCCCAGAAAGAAGGGATAGATTACGAAGAAACTTTTGCACCTGTAGCTAGATACACTTCCATCAAAACAATACTTGCTTTGGTTGCAGTGATGAAGTGGAAAATACACCAGATGGATGTCAAGACAACTTTCTTGAATGGTGTAGTCGAAGAGGAAGTGTATGTGGAGAAGCCACTCGGATTTGAGACACATGATGGGGAGTCACATGTGTGCAAATTGAAGAAAGCCTTATGCGGTTTGAAACAAGCACCTAGGACATGGCACGCCAATATTGACAGCTTCCTGACTAGTTTGGGATTTACCAAGAGTAAAGTGGATTCCAACATTTACTACAAGGTTGAGGAAGGCAATCTAGTGATAATCCTATTGTATGAAGATTACCTGTTTGTGATAGGTGAGATTGGGTTGATTGCTGATACAAAGAGGAAGCTTGGTTCCGAGTTCGAGATGAAGGACTTGGGTATGATGCATTACTTTCTAGGTATGGAGGTGTGGCAGAGTGCAGATGGAATCTTCCTTGGACAAGGGAAGTATGCAATAGAGATCCTGAAGAGATTCGGGATGATGGACTGCAAGGCCATGGCCACACCTAGGGAATTGAACCTAAAGTTATTGAGTGATGCTTAATCAGAGTCGGTTGATGCCACGATGTATCATCAGATGATTGGGTCCTTGATGTACCTAACGATCACGAGACTAGATATTTGCTTTGCTGTGAACACCTTGAGCCAGTTCTTGATGGATCCTAGACATGTTCACTTGATTGTTGTAAAGCATATTCTGAGTTACCTGAAGGGTACGATTGATTATGGGCTCAAGTATGATGCGAATCAAAAGTTTAACCTGGAGGGTTATGTTGATTCAGATTGGGCAGCCAATGCTACAGATAGGAAGAGCACTTCGGGGTGCTTCTTCAGTATGGGATCAGGTGTGATCTCTTGGTTTAGTAGGAAGCAATCCTGCATAGCACTGAGTACAGCTGAAGCAGAGTATGTCGCAACTTGTTCAGCTAGTTGAGAGGAAGTATGGCTAAGGAAGCTACTGCCTGATTTGTTTGATCTCCAGTTGGATGCTACTTATATATTCTGTGACAACCAGAGTTGTGTGAAGTCGTCTGAGAACCCGGTGTTCCATGACAAGTCAAAGCACATCAAGATCAAGTATCACTATATCAGGGATATGGTGTAGAGAGGAGCAGTGAAGCTCTAGTACGTTGCGATGGATGAGAAGATAGCAGATGTGTTGACCAAACCACTAGCCAGGGTGAAGTTCAAGTACTTCAGAGAGAGGCTTGGTGTTCTTAAGATTGAAGATACTTCCAGGAGGAAGTGACGGGACACATATGCTAGAGCCATTCCAAGCATAGTGGCAGGAGGATCCTTCCCATGGATATGGATGTAAATGTTGTGGGATGAGCATCAAGATGATGCTATGTATGATGATGATCAAGATGATCATGTGTGTGATGACCATCAGGACGATGCTCCGGATGATGTTCTATATGATGATGATCAATATGATCATGAGCATCAAAATGATGCTCCATGCGAGAATGACCAGGTTTATCATGAGTATCAGGATGATACTCTGAGGCCGTGTATATGTGGCAGGTTGTGCAGTGGCATGTAATGTATTCCTGGGAGATCTGATAGGTTGAGCAGTAAGCTCATAATCAGTCTTGGGACGCTCCTTCGAGGTTTTTCCTGGTAGCATGTAATTTATTCCTGGGAGATCTGATAGGTTGAGTAGTAAGCTCGTAATCAGTCCTGGGATGCTCTTTTGAGGTTTTGGGAGGTTTGCATGTAATGTAGTCCTAGGAGATCTTATAGGTTGAGCATTAAACTCGTAATCAATCCTGAGATGCTCTTTCGAGGTTTTGTAGAGGCACATAATCAGTCCTGAGATTCCACCTCTATCAAGCCGCTCACAAAGATGATGAAGACATACAGGAGGCTAGGCCTACATCCAGCATGAAAAAGGCTTGGCTCTGTAGAAATTCCTATGACGAGAAGAATTAAGAGATAGAACCAGTGATCAAGATGAAGAGTACATTAGTAGTGACGATGATGCTCTGTGATCCAGTGACGATGATTTAGCTTGAGTATTGAAGACTTCTGCCTATTTGTATTGATGACCTGTGTCAAGAGAATACCTTCCTAGTTAAGAGGGAGTGTTGATGTATTTGTAACTTCGGAAGATATTCACTTGTATATTGTATGTATTGCATTTGTACTTTATTGTATCCCCTGTGAAAATCCTCATAGCAGATCTAAGAGATGATGTATACCTCGCAAGAGTAATTATGATTGAGCAGGAAAATACAAGAAGAGTGATCAATGTAGTATAATGAGCAACAAAATAATAATATAGTAGAACTCGGATAGAAGCAAAAATACTTCACACACACTAGTTAATTAATCACAATATGGACAAATAAATAGTACAATGGTAGAGAGGATTCGAATGCCTAAGGTGGAAATTCGAATTAGCCTCTCAGAGTGATCATAAGATCAATAGAGTGTCATCATAGCACAACTAGCTGTCCTCATGATCATCAGTGGAGTCATCAATGCTCAAGTAACTATCAACCATCAGTCAAACTGAGTCTGGTAGGTGTAACTGAGTGTAACTAAGTGTAATTGAGTGTAACTGAGTGTAACTAAGTGTAACTGAGTGTAACTGAGTGTAAACTGAAGACAACTGGACTGGTAGGTGAAGGAGGGCGAGTTGCTTCCTAAAATCAAGGAAGAAGGGCGCATTAAGCAACTGGAGGGATAAAATTGAATAGTGAGAAGCTCCTGGGGGTTGGCTAACTGAAGGCTAGGTGCTGGACTGATGACTGGGATGCATGCAAACCCTAAGAGTGTATGCATGACTAAAAATGTAAATGATCAAAATACTGGTGGGACTAGGATGGATTATAGGAATATCCTAACACCCCCCCTTAATCTATCTTGGGCCTTGGTAACTAAGACCAAAGGTCACCCAATACAATGAATAATAACAGTCAATAAACCAAGGAAGTGGAAAAATTTCATGGGAAACATACCCCCTCCTCAAAAACAGATTGTAAGGCACACACAAAAAATAAATGCTCCAAACTCAAGTAGGTGTGATGCTTGGTCATATGTTTGGAGGTATATTCTTCTTGGGAAGAAGTGGATCATGCTAAAAAAACATGTGCTTGCACTTGCTCTTCAGATCGAATGTGATGAGAACAAATCCAAAAGTATGAGGATGATCCTTGAACTTGTGATTCGAATCAGCTGAGGTAGGATCAAAATCATGAATATGCAGATAGTCTTTTGTCTTCTCCTTCAAACCATCATGGGTGAGATTATGCCAAAAAGAACCATCAAATAATAATTGCTTGAAATCCAAAACAGATTTAAGACTTGAAGAATAGTTTCTTGAGATCTCCTTTGAACCAGCAGGGGTGATATCAAAACTATCATATGCATGCGAAATTATCCCAAGTAGTAATTGCTTAGAATCCAAATTAGATCCAAGACTTGAATCATGGTTTCTTGAGATCTCCTTTGAACCATAAGAGGTGAGATCAAAACCAGTAAATGCATGAGAAATTATCCCAAGTGAATGGCAATGGTTTCTTGATATCTCCTTTGAACCATAAGAGGTGAGATCAAAACCATTAGATGCATGAGAAATTATCTCAAGGGGGTGGCAATGGCCATATTCTTCAATAACCTTCTGAAATCATGGAATAATGATCATATAGTAGTAAATAAGAGGTGATTTCTTGAGGAGAGTGAATGCATTACCTTCAATAGCTGATTTGACCCCCGAAATAATCATGTGATCATGATGCAAACCAACAGACTCTGGTGCAAGAGATCATTTAGGACCTTCTGCAATATCTAGAGTGTGAGCTGGCACAGAAAGAGAAGAAAATTGGAGCATGAGTGGAGAATCTGCAAGTTATTTGTCAACAAATTCAATATGAGATGATACTGGTTCATGATCTGAGAGACCATCAAGGGGAGCGAATGCATCACTTTGCTTGCTTTTGAAGGGGTTTGGACCAAATCCTTCATTCTGTTTGCCGAATCTTTCATCGAGGTGAGCCCATAGCTCTTTTGGAGTTTCAATATCAATAATGAAAGGGTACAATATGTACTTAGGCATAGTAAGCATCATTCTTCCAAGGTGCATGTCACCTTTATTCAACCAATCAATCTTCTCTTCAGAGGATTCGAACTCTCTTTCAAAATAACAATCAAAGAGATCATGGCTCTTTAAATATGTTATCATATTCGGTTTCCATTCATCATAGTTGAATAGAGAAAGAGGAGGGATTCCTTCTAAATCATACATTGAAGCTGTAGAAGACCTGCAAAAACAATAGAGAATATCTGCAACTGCTACTGCTGCAAAGATGCAGAAACTGCTGCACTCGAAATCTGGATAATAACCTGCAAAAAACTCTCAGGAATGGAGATAAACAATACTCTCAACATGCTCTGATACCATGTGAAAATCCTCACAACAGATCTAAGAGATGATGTATACCTCACAAGAGTAATTATGATTAAGCAGGAAAATAGAAGAAGAGTGATCAATGCAGTATAATGAGCAACAGAATAATAATACAGTAGAACTCGGATAGAAGCAAAAATACTTCACACCCACTAGTTAATTAATCACAATATGGACAAATAAATAGTACAATGGTAGAGAGGATTCAAATGCCTAAGGTGGAAATTTGAATTAGCCTCTCAGAGTGATCATAAGATCAATCGAGTGTCATCGGAGCACAACTAGGTGTCCTCATGATCATCAATGGAGTCATCAATGCTCAAGTAACCGTCAACCATCAGTCAAACTGAGTCTGGTAGGTGTAACCGAGTGTAACTCATTGTAACTAAGTGTAACTGAGTGTAATTGAGTGTAACTGAGTATAAACTGAAGACAACTGGATTGGTAGGTGAAGGAGGGCGAGTTGCTTCCTAAAATCAAGGAAGAAGGGCACATTAAGTAACTGGAGGGCTAAAATTGAATAGTGAGAAGCTCCTGGGGGATGGCTAACTGAAGGCTAGGTGTTGGACTGATGATTGGGATGCATGCAAATCCTAAAAGTGTATGCATGACTGAAAATGTAAATGATCAAAATACTGGTGGGACTAGGATGGAGTATAGGAATATTTTAACATCCCCAACGAAGATGTATTATTCCTTCGATTGGAAGTGTCGTCATTTGTATTTTCAAGTGTCGTGAGTTATATTGTAAGTGTCGTAACTTATATTTGATGGGTTATTAGACCACCTTAGAGGGTTCGACCCAGTATGAGTTAAAGGGTTATTAGACCACCATAGTGGGGTCGGTCCAGTGACAAATGATAATGGGTGATTAGAATCTCCTAAGGGAGGTCGGCCCAGTTGGAGTAAAAGGAAAGTAAAGGTAAAGTATAAATAGAGAGGAGCACCTCTCTATTTATCTATTCACACACTCACTCACTTCGCATTAGTGAGGGATAGGAGGAGTGCACACAAGTGGAGGAGGAGAAGCTGCTAATAGACTATCTCTTGTTTTGGGGTTTGATCTTTGTGATCTTTGTATTGGTGCTCATTCTATCTCTGAGGAATTTGTGGGGGTTTTCACCTTCTTGGTTTTCCCTGGTGAAATGCTTTGTGTCTCTTGTCTCTTATGTTTGATATGTTGTACATGTTGTTCTCTCAGTTAAGATCCTAGATCATATTGAATTAAATGATGAAAAACTAACATATGATTAATGCATACATGATATAATGTTTGAAATTGGGAAAAGTGAAAAATTGTAAATCTGCGCATGATACCGATTCATTCTCCCTCCCAATATCATTAATAATTCCAATAGAATATATCTTAAATGGTTACACCACTCTAAAAATACCACCAAAAACTATAACAAAAAAGGAGTTAAAAATTAACAATACCATGGCAATGGAAGTCATCCTAGATGGATTACTATAACATGTGAAATACATAATCTGACAATGTATATCAACGAAAGATATTTGGGACAAGTTACAAAATATCTATACAATTGATAAAGCTATTGAAACAAATGAATAACTAGCTGGAAAAGAATCCAATCTCTTCAAAAGGTTGGAGAAAGAATCAAGCAATCACATAAAAGTCAATCTGGCCTTGGATACAAAATATTGATCCCTTTGAAAATGAAGACAAAGCTCCTAAAGGATTAGAAGATAAGGAAGAAGAAGTTGAGCTTGAAAGATAACTAGTTTGTGACATAGATGAAGTCAAGAAGCTTAAAAAGAAGAATGCATTTCTACAAGAGCTACTAGAAGAATAAAAAATGGAAAACCATGAAAACCATGAAAAGGCTGAAAATACTATTGTTGGTCTAAGAATTCAAGTGGAAGAAGCAAGAAAAATTGAATAAGGTTTGAGAAGGAAGGTAAAAGAGAAGGAAGAAATTTGTCAAGAAAGAGATCTTGAGATTGTCTCACTAAGAAATTAATTGGAAAACACAAGTTAATGAAAGAGAAACTCATACAAATCTATGATCTAAAACATAAGAAAATTCAACATCTAATGTTAAACTAGCTGTACAACAAAGAAAAGAATTATGAAAGAGTTGAAGAGGAAAATGTTGCCCTAAGAAAGGAAATTGACAAGCTCACGGCTCAAGTAAATAATAGACTAAAATTTAAAAAGAGCTCATCAATTTTAGAAAATATCCTCAACTATCAAAGGTCTCCACTTGACAATACTAGTATTGGTTATGGCATGAATCAAGAAGGTGAAGGTGAAAGTTCCAAGTAACCAGAGAAGAAAGTTGAAGAGAATACTATAATCTATATCAAGCATAGATAAAACAACAAGGGAGCTATCCATGACTAGAAGAATCATGTTGTGCTCCACAAGAAGAATGAATACAAAAGATATGCACTTCCAAGAAGGTTTATTACAAACATGTATCATGAATATCTCTTTTATGTCAATTGTTTATCTTGCAACAATTTTGGACACAAAGCTTTAGATTGTTGAGCTTATGCAAGAAATTCTCAATTAAGGAATAGAAGTATCTACATGGATCCATAAAATGTTGAATGTTACAAATGTCATGACTATGGACAAATAGCATGAGACTATAGAAGCACCATGGAAATACCTCCTAGACAAAGACATACATAAGTATGGACAAGAAAATTTGAAGAACAAAGCAAGAAAGAGAATTAGAACCTTTCACATGAAGATGAAAAAATTGATAGAATACTAGAAGGAATTCTTGAGGAAGAGTGTGAATTGGATTTCATTGCATAAAACCATGTAGACAAATCGAATGTTGATGATGGATTCTCAAGGTACACTAAAACAAAATACAAGTCAATGGTTCTTACATTAAAGAGAGAAGATGGTTTTGTTGATTGATATCCCAAAACAAAAGAAGGAAGCACAATGAATCTTGGAAATGAAGAGACTTCAGTAGAAAATTCCTTCCATCTCAAGGGACAATCCTCTCAAAATTGATCCTTAATTATGAAAAATGAAGATGAGGTGAGAAGAAATCCAAAAGAGAACCTTGTTTCCATAAGTTTGAATAGTGATATTGGTGAAGGGTTATTAAACTATTGAAGGACTCCCTGGATAGTCTTGATGACTATTTGAAGGATATCTTCAAGACTTTATTAATAGCTTCTTATGGAACATCTATTAAAGATATACTTGGTTTATTTATTGACTGAGTTTGCATAGTATTAAGTACTGTTTTGAAATCCTTTTTGAAGGATGATTGGTGGAATGATTTTTGCATTGATTTTGAGGATCTTTTGGACAGGCTCTTAAGGGTGTTTATGAGACCACCTATGGATGGAATTTGACTAATTCAAAGTCATATTGGTAAACTGTTTAAGAAGTGATTTTGATGGGCGAAGTGAGACATTCTTGGACAAATTTAAAGATACATTTTTGGGTTGCTTAATCACTATTTTGGAGGATTATGTTCGGCATCTTTTTTGGCTAAGATTGAGGACAATCTTAAGGACTTCTTGAGGAACGAGTCTTGATGAAAGTGTGAACTAGAAAAGGATCATATTGCACTAGCAGTATGTTGGAAGGATAGTTATAGAGTTTGGACATTTGAAATGAGAACTTGCTAAAAGAAATATTCAGCCATTTTGGACAATTAGAAACCTTTGTAACATATGAGATCAGTGTAACAATTATTGATATAGGGGGCATGTGAAGGTTGAAGTTAAAGTTAACTCTCTCCAAATTGATGGCATCCCTCTCGTGAAGATAGAGTTTGAACCAAATTTTTTGGAGGAAAGTATACAAAAGTTAGGACAACTCTTCATCTCATTTTTAGTCATGTATGGTAGTCTTATGGCATGTCACTATGGCATATTTGTGATCCTCTTTAATGATTGTGAATCTCTTCCAAAACGTTTTGGTCATAAGAATGTTATGGGGCATGAAACCGAGGAGAGTAAACCTTATGGCATCAAAAAAATTGCACAATTCAGACCATTGGGTACTTGTGGCATGTATAGGAATGACATGAATAGTATTATAAGTCTTCACAATGATTGGACAACCATGTGTCTTCATTCTGGACAGCAAGTACCTTTTGTGAATGAATTTTCATGGAGTGACCGGTGTACCAACAATACATGCCATATTTGATAGTTGAAATGGTGATAATCTTGAGTCTTAGTATGTCAGTGTTTGGACTAGCATTAGGATACACCTGTAGCAATATTTTTTGAAAGATTAATGGAGAATTCATGAAAATAGTATTTGAGAAGCTATTACAACAACCTTTTTGTATGTTTTAACTATCAATATAGCATTACAACAATAGTCTTGAATTTCATTCAGGGATGAGTTCCTTAGTAGTAATTTTGGGTGATTAAAAAAAGGTTATGTACAATAGTTTGTTCTTTGAGTATTTTCAAGCCATGGTGTGAGAACGTTGCTTGAGCAATTCATGATGATATAATCCAACAAAATAAAGGTCATCTACAACATATGTTAGTCTAATTTAAGAAGGTGATTTGTGGCAGTGTTGAAGTGCTCACAGAATATGAAAACAAACGAAAATATGGAGCATATTTTTGGACAGATTTGGAAGATGGTTTATGTGTCATAATGAAATGTCATGAGAACAACAACATAAAGTGTCATGATGTCAATATTAAAATTTCAAGCAACATTGAAGTATCTACATGAAGCCTTAATCCTTGAAGATGTTGAATTTCCTTTGGCCCGGATTTGAAGATGCTTTGAGGATAGTCCTTTGTACAAAGTTAATGTTGATCATTGCAAATTTGAAAGACATTATTGAAAATTTTTGAAGAAGACTTGAAAATAATATTTTTGAAGAATACTTGAACCTAGTTGTAGACCTAATTTGAAGAAGTATCAAAGAAATAATTGAAAACAAGGTGGTTGAATGGTTTGATATAGATTTAAAGGATTTTGACACATATTCCAAGGTTGCTTGTAGAAAATTTGGAGAGTGTTGCAAAGCCTCGATTTTGGGCTAATTTGTACCATGTTGTAGCATATTTGGATGCATGCTTTGTTCTAGATCTGAAGAGCATTGTTTTTTAGGAGATTTGAAGAAGAGGCTTGAAGATACCTGTTATCACACAACTTGTAGTTGTCCCTAGTGGTATCCCATCCAGGATGGTAGAGGAGATGGACAACTAAAGAGGTGAACCAAGAGATGCCACGGTTCCCAATGCAAGCTGGGAGTCACGTCAACCGAGGCACTCTTCACTTTAGATCAAGATGAATCAAGACCTAGGGGGAGACCCTATAACCAATCAAACATGATTGGACCCAAACAAAGGTTCCTAGCGATATCTAAAAGACAAGTTACGGAAACCAATGCAAGGTTAGGTGAACCTAGAAGTTTAAATGTGGTTGAAAGAGGCTTAGGAAATGACTTATGCTTCAACCAATGAAATATTTAGGCCACATGATGCGATAAGATGACAAGATCTAGTACCATGAAATACACAAGTGGGGCTGACTTCCTTGGGATATGGAAATGGCTCAAATGGGACCCATAAGGTGAAGTTAAGGGTGTAAATGGTACTAAGGGGTATGCTATGTGTAGATCTATGGCTCTAAAGTGAAATTAGAGATACCCACATATGGGATCTAGGACTTGACACAATTCCCAAGGAGTGTGAATTACCCTAGATGGACTAGTGCCTTGATAAATGCGTTAATGGAGTCAAAAGAGATGTCAAATTGTAGATCGGGACACCTAGGATGCAACTCAAGTGGGCTATTCAAGATGTGATGGTTGGATCTTAGTAGATCTAATATTTCACTATGTGACCCAAGTGGACAACAATCCCCAAAATGAGGAATGATACCCCCAAGGCAGAACTTCACAAAGTGAGATACTAGGTAGGGGTTTCAAGGTATGCTCTTTCCAAATCCAATGGGATCTCAACCACCCATGTCCTACAAGTGGGAAAACTCAAACACCCAAGGAGTGTGACTTTGACCAAGGAGAGTTAAAAGCATGGAAGGGTGTGTCAAATCAAGTCCAATGGCCACCAAATTGTAGATCCAAGTAGTTTAGGCAAGTGTCAATGTGGATCTTGAAAATCAATGGCATCCAATGGCTAGATCTCCATATATCTGAGATTGAAAATGTATCACCAAATTGACCCAAGTGGGGCACAACCCTCAAAATGAGGAATGAGGCCCACAAGGCAAAAATCAACAAGGTGAAGCAGTAGGGGTAGGTTATCAAGTTAGGAGAGTATGAATCAAGTGGGATCTCACCTACCCATGTTTTCGAACCAATAGAACTAGCTTCTCCCAAGTGGTGCGATTTTGTTCAAGGAGGGCTAAGTGCCTTGGAAAGTGTGTCAAATGGAACCCAATCACCACCAAACTATAGATCTGAATTGTCGTGGATACTATAGAGGTGGGTTTTCAATATCTTTCCAAAAGCTAGGCTAAATCCAAGTAGATCTAAGAAAGACAAAATGAGGGTTTTAATCAATTAGGGTTTTTATGATCTAGAAATTATGGATAAGACAAGGAAGAAGAAAACCATACCTTTGGAGCATACCTGGATGAAGAGATGAATGCTAGTTGAGATGAGGATTACTTTTGCCAAAGATCATATGAAGAATTTTTTTGAAGCGCTCTTGCCAAATCGATTTTCTCCAAGCCACATGTGTGTCCCTCTAACCTGTCAAAACCAAGGAGCAAAGCATCAATCAGTTTAATATATTGAAGGTAGATACAAGCAAGAGAGAGATAAGCAAAGAATAGTTGGCACAAAGACAAAACCACTCCCTGTTTAACCAAAACTTCTTCCTCCAAGCTTGAAGGGCAAGCCTCCACACCAATTCACACTTGTCAAAAACGTCCTCTTAACCTGTAAAAAAGTATGGCAACATATGCAAGATAGCTACAAGAGATCCTTCAGTGCAATGGACAAAAGCATTTACAATCAAAGCAACCAACATCCAATCCAACATCCAAGCATGTACTCCAAAAGATAGAAATTTTATTCCAACATCCAAGAGCCAAATTCTCTAGATGATTTTACAATGAGGGGGTCTCCTCCTTATATAGGATAATAAAGAGAAAAACCCTAGATCTCATAACCACTTTTTGAAATGAGTGGTTGAGATTAAAAGATATCAATACATGATCAATGGCTAAGATGAAACATAACAATATAACACATGGATCACTCAAATAACGATGATGTCATAGCTAAAAGGTACTCATGGAGGGTGACGTCATCCACTAGAGAGGGTAAAAGTACAAAAGCCCACCTCATATGAGTAGGACATGACACATGGAGCTCATGGTGGGGATAGGAGGCATCAATCCTTACTAGATCATCCCCATGGCATAATAAAATAATATAATATGTCCAAAATAAATATAAATGATCAAATCTGTCCTCAAAATCTGTGATAGGCAAGCAGTAAAAGGCCTTCTGTAGCCTCTGTGGAGCCACCCAAGTGGTGAAAACTGGCTGGAAGATAGGGGGTTCACCCTGGAAGACCTCTGTGAAAACCAAGTGCCAAAACCTTGCCTCAATTTCCCAAATCTAATTCCTCAGTGACCCTTTTATCCCATCTCTGGAAAGCCTCGGTAACTGTGAAAGTCCTAAAACTGCCTCCTAGGGCACCTGCACTGTCTAACTGAGCCTACCACACTCTCTAGAAGGGGGGATAAATGGTAATAACAAGTGGTTGGTCCACCCCCTCCTCATACAACTCCCTAGGTGAACTGGCCTCTCATGGCCCTTGCTGCTCAGGATGGGAAATCAGCCCCAAATCTGGTCAACAAGTGTAAAACTACATCTATCACTGTCAGAAGTGCTCGGAACTGAAAGATAAGTGTCTCATTGGATCCAGAAGACCCAAATCTACTAAGAGTGTGTACTCATCCACCATAGGTTTCCCTGGTGGGCTAGCTGTAGGGTCCACCATATATGGACAGTGCATAATCTGATGATCTGAAGTAATAATAGAACCTGTTGAACTGTATCAATCACCATTTGAACCATACGTCCATCATATAGTATCATACATAGGAGTATGCGGGCCCATACATCATCATCAATAAGCCTTCATGGCGCACATCATCACAGATCCCAAGAAATGACCATAGTCAAACTAGGTTTGACAAGGTCCATATACAACCAAGGATAAATCATATTAGTAGACTACGATAGGTTCCTCTAATCATACTCACAGCTTAACTTAAAGTATAACATCCATTCAGTGGAATTAATCATGTTAGTGTATTCCTTTGTTATTTGTAATTACTTGCATAATAGTTTAAATGACAAACTCACCCATTGGACATGGTCAAATTGCTAGCGAAAGATGAATGCTAGGAACAAGGCTGGGCAAAGAGGTGACTTGTCTAAACTCAAATAAAATATACTTTGGACTAGGAGAGAGGGGAAACTGCAAACTCTGTGTTGGACAAAATAACACGGGGAATGGTTGTGCCTCACAAATGGGTAAGTTGTTTAGAGAGTGCTTATTCCTCTTAGGCATCATGTCTACATCAAGTTGATCCAAGTTCATTAGGATCATTCAATTTCATTTCATGGCCTTTTTGGCCTACATAACCCTTCGGATCTCAGGTGTGCTGATAAGCACAACTAATTGCAGCTTGCATCCAGGGCAATTACATATGCATATAAGGTCAGCAATTGTTTAGATATAACATTTAAGAGCCATTGCTTTTTGGATCTTTCTTATACTCTTCGAGGAGTATTTTTAGTAGTTCATCGCTCTTGCCCTTTTTAGTTTCCATGAGCGAATTTATGTAAGTTTCCATAAGTAGTACTTGAGCTTTCAGTTTTAGCCAACAACATCTCAAGTGACTAGCAGGAGTTCGAGCCAATTCCAAACATCGGGACAACTGACCAGAATGATTTAGGCCTACAATCCAACTCACCAAAGGCAAGTTTTGTCACCAACTCAGAGCCGAGACACTAAACATACAGGGATGCGGTCCAAACAAAGAGGTAGAAAAATGGGAAGTCCTCAATACCATAAATTCAAGTAAGACAAGTCAAGGTTTAAAGCCAATAAGGAAAGCCATGTATGGATGGAGTCAAGTGAAGGTGGAGCCTAGCTAGCAGATAACTAGTGTCAAGAAAGACCATATCTATGTAAGGTGGTAATCTAGTGAGTTTTGTCAAACAACCTAAATGTGCAAGTAAATGTCCATTTTATAGTTCATTTTAAGTTTTACACATTTTGCCACATCATGAATTATATACCAAGCCAATGCTATGAACAAGACTAAAAAAACAAGATAATAATCCACAGTCAATGATAAAATATCCATAGGTCACACAACATCATCACAAGAATAATCATCATATATCATTTGAAACACTGTTGCAATACATCTCTAGGAACTGAACTGAAACTATATGGGATAAAGGGTCACATCGGTCATCAAATTTGAACTCTCAAGGCTCATCCTTGACACAAGGTCTAACATAAGTTTGAATAATAATACACTGCTCTGATCATGAGTGATCTCAAAATATACAATCATCATAGCCAAGCTCTGAATAATGGAAGCTATGGAATATGCAGATATCTGCTAAGCAAGAATAGTAGCCCTGCTACTATGGTGTGATAACATCTGGCTCCAGCTGGGACAAGTGCTCTAAGGGAGAGAGTGCTTGAGAACATCATAATCTCTATTCTCGATCTGCTCTGCATCAATCTTCAATCCAGCACTGCACCATCCTTTCTTTCAGCTTTTATTTTGCACCTGTATCTGCACTCATAAACACTAGAATACCTCATGGAGCATGTATGGGAAAAATATAAAATAAAGCTGAAACTGAAATCTACTCTAAAGCATAATTTGAAATACATAAACGAAATTTTAAATTTAACATGGCATATATGATTTATTCATCATTCATTGACTTTTTATTCCTGTGCAGGAGGAAAATGAAGCTCTTCAGGAAGACATACTCAACTTGCACAGGTAGCCAAATATAAAACAGAAAAACTAAACATTCTTTAATGCATGTAGGAGAAGAGACAAGCTTAGGAAGGAGCAAGGCTCAACTCAATCAACAAAAACAAGCAGACACTCAAGGAAGAAAAGAAAAAGGGGCAATACTAAACACATACACACAAAAAAAGAAAAAGCACACAAATCCTACTGCTCAAGTGAGCTTATTCAGAAGACTACCTATTCTAATCAGGAAAGGAAAGGCAAGGTAAGGGAGGTCAGGGATGATAATCCCTTAACTCCCTCTGGTTGATAGGGAGTAAGATATGTTGGATAGTCCTAGTAGTGAGAAAAAAAATCTCATCAATACAATGCTGAACAGTGAGCGGTCCAACCCAAAAGTCACTAGATCCCCTGGATCGAATATAAAACAAATCATTAGGGATAATGACCCTATCACCAATTTCAAACCTTCGGCGATTTACAAATTGAGGGATGACTTCAACAACATGTTTAGGCATAGGCTGGATGTTAGAATTTCATTGAGGTTGAGGTGTTACGATGCTTGAATTCCTATCAGCAAGAATTGCATCAAACCTAGGAGATCCACCGTCTAAAGGTACAACTACCCTACCAATCAAGATCTCTCTAACTACTCTCCTAGGAGGACTCTCTACTCTTGGTTCTTCAACTTGTGGGAGAATGATATAATTTGGAGCTTCCCCCATAGTCCAAAAGTCTCTATCAACATCCTCATCTTCTTCCGCATGGACTAGAGGTGGTAGGTTTTGGTTTTCAACACTTTTTCTACTACCTTCTCCGGATGGGACAGGAATGGTCATATTTTCTAAAACTGCCAGATGATCAGCGGGAAGGGACAAATGACTAGGAACCGTGCAAAGAATGCTTTGAGTTCCCGTATATAACGATGTTGATGAAGAAGTAGGAGTATGAAATGAATCTATGGAGTTCATACTTTCTTCACCAATAGGTAACTCACCGGGAAAAATAAATCTAGGATAAGGTGGAAGCAGACTTGGCATGGCAGGCTCTTCCTAAAAAATAGCTAGATTATTCAAAGAAGAATCCTCCCCAGGGGCATCATGGATTAAGGCATGTTCTTTCCAACTCATGGAGTTGTCATTCACTTGCCTCAAAACCCCATCTTCCAAAGACAAATGGGACAAAGGATTAGGAACATCATAAAAATGATAGTCAGTTGGTTCCACATCATTCCTTTCAGTCTCTTTGCTCTTAGCTAAATCCCTAGTAAAGAGAGTTAAATTCTTCATCATTTCATGCATGATATCCATCATTTCATTGGGATCTTTACTAGGTTCTTTCCCCTTTTTAAACTTAGGTTCATATCTGGAAGAAGATCCACTAGCCAAGTCAAATAAATTTTGCTTTCCCATGGAAGCAGCATTTGCTTCGGCCTTTCTAGCATTATATTGTGCTATTTTCAAACTACCAAGGTCTTTGTCTCTCAGATGATAACCAAGGTAACCTTCATATGCATTGAGGTAATGAATTAAAATATCCTGATCAAGAGGCCTAATGGTACTTGGGATGTTGGCCACAGTCTTGTCAAAGCGAAGGTCAAACTCATGGACAGACTCATTCTCTTTCTTTTTGATGTCAAAAAGTTGGTGTAAAGGGAAGCGCCCATCCAAGTTGACTGACCACTCTTGTTTGAGTTTATCGGTGAATACATCGTATCCATTGATTGACGATGTAGGAAAATGGTCAAACCACTTGCGAGCATCACCCTCCAAGGATGCAAAGAGACCCCTCATAAACACATCTTCTTCCTTAGCCCCATAAGCTTCCATGTGAGACCAAACATTTTCTATGTGGTCCTCAATGGAGGTCGCACAATTCCCATTGAACTTTGGGATCTTTTAAAAGTACTTGTCTAGCATATCATGGGGGGCACCTACAACCTGGGAAAAGTCTAAAGGAGACGCTCTAGCCTTGTTTCCAAAAGCACGAGCGATGGGAGGATTGTTTTGGTTATTATTTCCATAATTAGATTGATTTTGTCTAGCCATTGAGTTGATTGGAGTTACGTTAAGATTAGGATTAGGATTAGGAGATGAAGGAGGAACTGAATTGAACAAAGGGGATCCCAAGATACGGTTTGGATAATCTGAGTTAACAAGTTTCCAAAAGAAGTTAGATGATTGGGATTTAAGATCTCTTTTGTGATAAGTGAGTGGGGTTCCTTCCAGATGATTTGGATTTGATTTACTTTGAGTGTTGTAAGGATGACTATGAACTCACTCCTTAGCGGAGTCACGATTAGGAGTCACCAGGTAGACTTTTAAACTCTTCTACCAAGATGTATGTCGTTTAAAGTGCAGGGAGAGAGTGGGATAAATAGATGGATATACTTTTTAATTAAGGATTGAAATGATAACCATCTAGATTAATATGGATGCGATAAGATATGAGCTCTGCATCGATAATCGCGGGAACCTAAGGTAACCCTCTACCTCCCTGGCAACAGCGCCAAAAATATTATCACACAATTTGTAGTTGTCCCTAGTGGTATCCCATCCAGGATGGTAGAGGAGATGGACAACTAAAGAGGTGACCCAAGAGATGCCACGGTTCCCAATGCATGTTGGGAGTCACGTCAACCGAGGCACTCTTCACTTTAGATGAAGATGAATCAAGACCTAGGGGGAGACCCTATAACCAATCAAAGATGATTGGACCCAAACAAAGGTTCCTAGGGATATGTAAAAGACAAGTTACGGAAACCAATGCAAGGTTAGGTGGACCTAGAAGTTTAAATGTGGTTGAAAGAGGCTGAGGGAATGACTTATGCTTCAACCAATGAAAGATTTAGGCCACATGATGAGATAAGATGACAAGTTCTAGTACCATGAAATACACAAGTGGGGCCCACTTCCTTGGGATATGGAAATGGCTCAAATGGGACCCACAAGGTGAATTTAATGGTGTAAATGGTACTAAGGGGTATGCTATGAGTAGATCTATGGATCTAAAGTGAAATTAGAGATACCCACATATGGGATCTAGGACTTGACACAAATTCCAAGGAGTGCAAATTACCCTAGATGGACTAGTGCCTTGATAGATGGGTTAATGGAGTCAAAATATATGTCAAATTGTAGATCGGGACACCTAGGATGCAACTCAAGTGGGCTATTCAAGATGTGATGGTTGGATCTTAGTAGATCTAATATTTCACTATGTGACCCAAGTGGACAACAATCCCCAAAATGAGGAATGATACCCCCAAGGAAGAACTTCACAAAGTGAGATACTAGGTAGGAGTTTCAAGGTATGCTCTTTCCAAATCCAATGGGATCTCAACCACCCATGTCCTACAAGTGGGAAAAATCAAACACCCAAGGAGTGCGACTTTTCCCAAGGAGGGTAAAAGCATGGAAGGGCGTGTCAAATCAAGTCCAATGGCCACCAAATTGTAGATCCAAGTAGTTTAGGAAAGTATCAATGTGTATCTTGAAAATCAATGGCATCCAATGGCTAGATCTCCATAGATCTGAGATTGAAAATGCATCACCAAATTGACCCAAGTGGGGCACAACCCTCAAAATGAGGAATGGGGACCACAAGGAAAAAATCAACATGGTGAAGCAGTACGGGTAGGTTATCAAGTGAGGAGAGTATGAATCAAGTGGGATCTCACCTACCCATGTCTTGGAACCAACAGAACTAGCTTCTCCCAAGTGGTGCGATTTTGTTCAAGGAGGGCTAAGTGCCTTGGAAAGTGTGTCAAATGGAACCCAATCACCACCAAACTATAGATCTGAATTGTCATGGATACTATAGAGGTGGGTTTTCAATATCTTTTCAAAATCTAGGCTAGATCAAAGTAGATCTAAGAAAGTAAAAATGAGGGTTTTAATCAATTAGGGTTTTTATGATCTAGAAGTTATGGATGAGCCAAGGAAGAAGAAAAGCATACCTTTGGAGCATACCTAGATGAAGAGATGAATGCTAGTTGAGATGAGGATTACTTTTTCCAAAGATCAAATGAAGAATTTTTTTGGAGCCCTCTTGCCAAATCGATTTTCTCCAAGCCACATGTGTGTCCCTCTAACCTGTCAAAACCAAGGAGCAAATCATCAACCAGTTTAACATATTGAAGGTAGATACAAGCAATAGAGAGATAAGCAAAGAATAGTTGGCACAAAGACAAAACCACTCATTTAACCAAAACATATTCCTCCAAGCTTGAAGGGAAATCCTCCCCACCAATTCTCACTTGTCAAAAACGTCCTCTTAACCTATAAAAAAGTATGGCAACATATGCAAGATAGCTATAAGAGATCCTCCAGTGCAATGGACAAAAGCATTTACAATTAAAGCAACCAACATCCAAGCATGTACTCCAAAAGATAGAAATTTTATTCCAAGAGCCAAGAACCAAATTCTCTAGATGATTTTACAATGAGGGGGGTCTCCTCCTTATATAAGATAATAAAGACCAAAACCCTAGATCTCATAACCACTTTTTGAAATGAGTGGTTGAGATTAAAAGTTCTCAATACATGATCAAAGGCTAAGATGAAACATAAGAATATAACACATGGATCACTCAAATAATGATTACGTCATAGCTAAAAGGTACTCATGGAGGTTGACGTCATCTACTGGAGGGGGTAAAAGTACAAAATCCCACCTCATATGACTATGACATTACACATGGAGATCATGGTGGGGCTAGGAGGCATCAATCCTTACTAGCGCATCCCCATGGAACAATAAAATAATATAATATGTCCAAAATAAATATAAATGATCAAATATGTCCTCAAAATATGTGACAAGCAAGCAGTAAAAGGCCTCTTGTAGCCTCTGTGGACCCAACCAGGTGGTGAAAACTAGCTGGAAGATAGGGGGTTCACCCTGGAAGACCTCTGTGAAAACCAAGTGCCAAAACCTTGCCTCAATTTCCAAAATCGAATTCCTCAGTGACCCTTTTATCCCATCTCTTAACTGCCTCGATAACTGTGAAAGTGCTGAAAGTGCCTCTTAGGGCACCTGTGCTGTCAAAATGAGCCAGCCACGCTCTCCAGAAGGGGGGATAAATGGTAATAACAAGTGGCTGGACCACCGCCTCCTCATACAACGCCCTAGGTGAAATGGCCTCTCATGGCCCCTGCTGTTCAGATTGGGAAATCAGCCCCAAATCTGGTCAACAAGTGTAAAAATGCATCTATCACTGTTAGAAGTGCCCGAAAGTGAAAGATAAGTGTCTCATTGGATCCAGAAGACCCAAATCTACTAATAATGTGCACTCATCCACCATGGGTTTCCCTGATGGGCTAGCTGTAGGGTCTACCATATATGGACAGTGCATAATCTGATGATCTGAAGTAATAATAAAACCTGTTGAACTGTATCAATCACAATCTGAATCATATATCCATCATATAGTATCATACATAGGAGTATGTGGGCCCATACATCATCATCAATAAGCCTTCATGGCCCACATCATCATAGATCCCAAGAAATGACCATAGTCAAACTAGGTTTGACAAGGTCCATATACAACCAAGGATAAATCATATCAGTAGACTAAGACATGTTCCTCTAATCATAATCACAGCTTAACTTAAAGTATAACATCCATTCAGTGGCATTAATCATGTTAGTGTATTCCTTTGTTATTTGTAATTACTTGCACAATAGTTTAAATGACAAACTCACCCATTGGACATGGTCAAACTGCTAGCGAAGGATGAAGGCTAGGAACAAGGTTGGGAAAAGAGGTGACTTGTCTAAACTCAACTAAAAGATACTTCGGACTGGGAGAGAGGGGAAACTACAAACTCTGTGCTGGAAAAAATAACACGGGGAATGGCTATGCCTCACAAATGGGTAACTTGTTTAGAGAGTGCTTATTCAACTTAGGCATCATGTCTACATCAAGTTGATCCAAGTTCATTAGGATCATTTAATTTCATTTCATGGCCTTTTTGGCCTACATAACCCTTCGGATCTCAGGTGTGCTAATAAGCACAACTAATTGCAACTTGCATCCAGGGCATGTTTACATATGCATATAAGTTTAGCAATTGTTTAGATATAACATTTAAGAACCATTGCTTTTTGGACCTTTCTTATACTCTTTGAGGAGTATTTTTAGCATTTCATCGCTCTTTCCCTTTTTAGTTTCCATGGGCGAATTTATATAAGTTTCCATAAGTAGTACATGAGATTTCAGTTTTAGCCAACAACATCTCAAGTGACTAGGGGGAGTTCGAGCCAATGCCAAACATTGAAACAATTGACTAGAATGATTTAGGCCTATAATCCAACTCACCAAAGGCAAGTTTTATCACCAACTTAGAGCCGAGACACTAAACATATAGGGATGCGGTCCAAACAAAGTGGTAGAAAAATGGGAAGTCCTCAATACCAGAAAGTCAAGTAAGACAAGTCAAGGTTTAAAGCCAAACAAGGAAAGTCATGTATGGATGGAGTGAAGTGAAAGTGGAGCCTCGCTAGCAGACAACTGGTGTCAAGAAAGACCATATCTATGTAAGGTGGTAATCCAGTGAGTTTTGTAAAACAACCTAAATGTGCAAGTAAATGTCCATTTTATAGTTCATTTTAAGTTTTACACATTTTGCCACATCATGAATTATATACCAAGCCAATACTATGAATAAGACTAAAACAACAAGATAATAATCCACAGTCAATGATAAAACATCCATAGGTCACACAACATCATCGCAAGAATAATCATCATATATCATCTGAAACACTGCTGCAATACATCTCTAGGCATTGAACTAAAACTGTATGGGATAAAGGGTCACATCGGTCATCAAATATGAACTCTCAAGCCTCAGCCTTGACACAAGGTCAATATAAGTCTGAATAATTATACACTGCTATGATCATGAGTGATCTCAAAATATACAATCATCATAGCCAAGCTCTAAATAATGGAAGCTCTGGAATGTGCAGATATCTGCTAAGCAAGAATAGTAGCCCTACTACTATGGTGTGATAACAATACCCTTATGGGATGCTTGATGACATAATTGAAGAACATGTGTCAGACTATTTAAGGGTTGTTATTTTTAAAATTGGTGAGTATTCTAGAACCCATACCAAGAGATGATTTGAAGACATACTTGAACATCTTGAGAATAGAAGCTAAGAGCAAATCTTGTAATAGCCAGGGACAACCTTAACAGCTTAAGTGTTGTGGTAGTTTTTGAACTTTTCTAGGACTTGAATATTTTGATCAACAACAGTATAAAAGCATGTGAAGGATCAGTGGTAAATGGATTACGTTCATTCTATATAGTAGCCCCTCGGAGTACACAAGATTTAAATCATGACCCTTAGAGGGAGAATTGTTGACATCGAAAGTCACATGTTGAAAAAGAGAGGATTCCTTTGCCATTGACACAGTAGAAAAATGGGTAATTAGTGACCAAGCGACCAAAAAATTTGGTTACCATGGGAAATTAATGACTAAACCACCAAAACAGTTAGTCTAAACCACCAAAACAGTTAGTCACCACAGTGTTTTTAAGTGAAGCACTACCAAATTTAAATAATTTTAAGTGTTCACAACTAAAAATGACTAAAGCAAATGATTAATTTAGTCATGGGATAAAAAATACGACTAGGTAATAACTACATGAGTATGAATTAGTAGTATTCCTTACCTATAAGTAATTGAGTTTTAGTGGTTATAAAGTAATTTTAGTGCTCTTAAACATGTTGATGATATTAATTATGGTTCAATGTTGAATTAAACTAGCGATGTCAACCTTGGGTACTTTTGATGGAGCCCAAGGGGGTAACAATATAATTAGCATGCATGCCTGCACTCAATATATAATATATATTGCATGTTCCTGCTTTCAAATTTATTATAATTAAGATTCTCCTAGTACATGAAAGTCAATTAGCATCTACAAGATTTTGCGACATAAAATAGGTTATATAATTCTAATTCACTTATAACATAATTCTATGCAAAAGACTGTGTAGACATCCTAATCAAATATTTCCTATGTAATATATATATATATATGTATGTATGTATGTATGTATGTGTGTGTGTGTATATAATATAATATAATATAATATGTTAATAATATAATATATATGAATATATTACATGTTTCATTTTCAAGGAGGAAGAACTCAACTATATAAACCTCCATTTCCCATTGTTGAGGCATCATGTATTTGGTGAAAGAAAGCATTCGGAGAGCCATGTTTGGAGAGAGTCCAGTCTTCTCATTGCTGAAGGAGGATTCTTGAGAACTCCATGACTCTTGTTGGAGTCGTGGAGGATGGATGTGAGTTCTCTATTGGACTTTATGGTTTGAAGATCATGTTCGATACGATGCTTGGCGGATGTGGCTTTGCTCGAGCCTCATAGCTCGTAGAAGATGTTGAGAGAGTATGGATAGTTGCATTATGAAGCATCTTCATTTCTGTCAATGAATCATGTGGCTTTGCTCAAGGATCATAGTTCATAGAAGTTGTTGAGAGAGTATGGATAGCTGCATTATGAAGCCTCTTCATTTCTGTCGGTGAATCATGTGGCTTTGCTCGAGGCTTGGAGCTCGTAGAATTTGTTGAAAGAGTAAGGATGGATACCTTTTATCTTCATGTCCAAGTTTTATCAACTCTTTGGGACAAAGGAGGTAAGCATTTGCTTGCTTGATTTATGCATTCTTGTAACCAAAAGGATATTTTGCTACATATTTTGCACTGATGCAATTATCAGTTTTCGACACTCTCGATCCAAAGAACAAAGGTGAAGGATCTAATGAGGGTGTGACCTATGGGTGCCAAGGGTTGTGTCCTATCCCTCTAATGGTATTCAAAAGTGAAGGATCCATAGCCAAATCCAAAGTCTAAGAGAAAATCCATCCCTGGGATTTTACTTTCTTATCCCTAGAATTAACCATATTTGTTGTGAATATCCCAACTGTTGTGAACAACTGGAACTTTCTATTAAGTCCTCCACTAGATTTTGGAGGTGCGGAACTTGAGAGATACATAAGAATAGCCTTGAAACACCTTCAAACAAACAATTTTGTAAACTATACATTCAACCTCAAAGTAAAGACTCTCTAACATCAACTTACTAGATTCCAAATTGATTATTGGTGAGGGGATTATGAGACACATCAATGTTAGAAATGTGAGGAAGACTTACTAACTTAGGATAAATCACCCTAGTCAAGTCATTTTGGATCAATGAAATGGTTAAGAGATTTCGGCAATTGATAGTCTTTGGGAATACTACCTAAAAATATATTTTCCTTAAGTTCAAGGTTGTATACAAAATTACAATGTCCCAAGGAGAGAATCTTTCCTAATAAATTTAATTGGATGAAAATATTTGTAGGCTTGGAGAGACTAGACATTTGGAGGAACTGGGCATGTGCATACATATATGTACAATCACTGATTTTGGGCTGTCAGCAATGTATTCCAATGCAAATTGGTGAATTAGTTGTGGCCATGAGGCCATAACATACATGTAAAGTTGAATCCTCAATAGATGTAAGTGTAACCTACAAAAACCCAGTATTCAAATGAAATCATAAAGTTAAGCAAAAGATGCCTTGCATAATCAAATGATCACAGGTTTTTTTGAAGTGTCTCCATACATGGATCAACTCCAAAATGCCAAATTTAGTGATTCTAAAATTGAGGGTAATAAGACCTCCTTTAGTGGTTATGCCTCAACTTTCAGTTACTGCTATTCTACAATAATACAGAGGGCCTAATAATAGTCACATCTTCTCTAATTTTCAGAATGGATATGTATAAAATGTGGGTGGATTTCTTTGAGCATTGGATCGGTGTCCTAAAGGAAATAATAGTGTAGGAAGTTGAGTTAATTGTGAGTACCTAGCAGTTGGAGCACATTAACTAGGTCGTTCATATCAAAAACATGGTTTACATGTTGATGGTATTTGTGGCTTATGTTAAGGGAAATTAAAAGAAGTGAAGCCTACTTTATGAAACATCACATATGACATTGTTGATTCAGACCTCTATCAACACACCTCAAGAATTTGAATCTGCAATTGAACATAATACAAGTGTATAGCAGGGAAATGATCTTCCGCATTTGAGATCAGAAAACAAATATTCTTTAGAGAAGAGGTCAAACAATAATTCTAGAGACAAGAGGGATATTATTATGAGCATTCGTCAAGATTTCAGATATTAAAATAGAAGTGGTTATGATGAAGGTGAGAATGAATGCCATAATGAGAGGCATTACACATCAAGAACATACTACAAAGATGGAGGAAACCAAATACCATGCAATACATATCCCATAAGGGAGGGATCATAGGATTGTTGACCAAAAGCGACAAACAACATAATGGATTGGTGAGTACACTGATATTGAAACAAAGAACCAAAATATTCCTATTATTTTGGGTCCAGGACCAACGAAACTGTGGTTTTAAAAACCCATTTATAATCAGCAAGACTTAAATGATTGTATCTACAAGTCAAAGCTACAAGTCAAAGACTACATTATTGGATCTGCCATTACTGGATTGAATGAGAGTCCAACATACCATTATTTAGTATTTACAACAATCAAACTCATAATTACAAAGTAAATGGTGTTTTATATCTTTACAAAACAAGCAACAAACATATAGAGTGTACTACATTGAAAAAAAAAAGGTATCAGTCATGGATATCCACTGATATGGAGAATTTTTTTTGATATCCTATAAGAAAGATAATACAAGGATATCCATGATCAGGGCTCAAATGTATCTCAATTCTTAATAGGTACATATTTTATCACCGAATAGAGTACATTGTATGATTAAATGAGAAGAACAAGGTCTTTGAAATACATTTTTTGAATATAAATCCATAAACACTCCTTGCAAGTGATAACTAGAAATGGTGTAGACTCATTCCTATAGAAACTTCCACACAAGTAACCATGGCTTTATCCACTGTGTTACTAATTATAGACCAAGAGAAAAATCGTATAGAACATAATATGCAATTTAATAGGTAAAACAACCACACTCACCCTTGTATTAACTCCATAAATTGTGGTTGCAGTTCCCCATCCCTCAATATTTGGATTCTCTTTGATACTGAATCAACTTCCTCGATGGAAACCCTAACTCTTGAGTGAATATATTTTATTGCATCTCGCATCTTATTAATCGCTTTGAAAATTGCTCCTTTGGATTACTAGTGTCTTAGTTGAATACACTTCCTTTCATGCACTCTTCTTATACAATCTCCTACCTCGGAAATCAATTTTTAGCCAACATGAGAGTATAACAAGGAAAGCATGCCTCATCTATCCTAAGAGATAAATTTAAATATTTAAACTAACATGCTTGAAAAATTCACAAAATCCATCCATGAGATTATATTTTCACTTAGAAACAACAAATTAGAAGACTTATGTAGAAATATTATCAAACAAGCCAAAAAGTTGCAAGATAAAGGCATGCTGCATATTACACACAAACTTACAGGTGGCATAAAAAGTTTTGTCTCTTCTATAACACCTATCCCTCCTAGTTTTTGCATTGGCTAGTATTACAATATATGCAAAAAAAATTCCTCTAAGAAGATAATTTTTTTCACTTAAATTTTCTACTTCTAAACGCCATACTAGATGCTATTGCTTGCTTGAAGGAAGAAATTGAAATATCATATGAAGGTTCTTCAATCAAGTTTAGGGTTTTAAATGTGTCTGATATGGTAAAATAGATATTAAATGTATTTGGAAAACAAGAGTTACACTAGGTCATTTCATTTAAAATTCCAAATTTGTCTAAAATCCTATGAAAGACTGCAGATAAAAATGTAGATTGAGGTAACCACGGAATCAATGCAAAGGGTTACGAACAATGGATATTAGTAAGAAAGAACTACTCAGTATATTGGTCATTTTACTTTGAATGAACTTGTGTTCCTTTTATCATTCCTACTTCACATTTGTATAGGTATCTATATCAACGTTATCAACCTCAACTTCCACTCACTCGAGTACTATTCCTGTACATTCATTACTGGTGATGTAGTTAAATAAAACTTGTTATAGATAGTATTTATTTTAAATCTAATACTTCTTACACAATTAAGCACCAACAGTAACAATGTTTATTCTAACCATTATAGTTCAATCATATCCCTTTTCAAGTGCCTATTTTTCTCTTGTTTTAGAGCAATCAACACCCAGTCAACTAATGAGATCATATACGAATTTGACATTACATATGAATGAAAATAGAATAACCTAACAATAAATATCCAATTAAACAAACAAGATATGACTAATAAAATTTCAACACAACAAATTCATTACCGATTACGTAAAAACCAATGAAGAATTTTGAGTTGTGACATGACAATACAATCTCAATTCCCCAAACATCAACAGGGCTATGAGATAAGATAACATAAGATAATTTTATTAATGTCCAATAAGTGACCAAAAAAATAGGTCAAAACGATTACTAGGTACAATCCAATGTAGGTACAATGTGGAAGTGCAAGAATGACTCATCAATCAATACTGGAAGTAAAATAGAGTTAAGTATATACCTAATAACTCTAAAAAAAACTAGATGCCCTAAAAAAAGAAAGAAATAAAAGAGTATAGAGAGTGGATGCCATGATTAAAAAAACGGGAAGCAACAGAGAGAGAGGATCTAGGTACTATGTGTTAAATGTAAAGCATCAGGATACATTCTCCAAACCAATCTTGTGCAACCAATATTGATCCTCCCGTAGAGAGGTGAGAATGTTGATTTCCTTCTGTGTAAATTTTATTCCTCCTGTATAGAGGTAATTGATCAAAATAATGATGTTGTAAAGTCTTGTTGGAAAAGGATCCGGACTTGTGTGCCAAGTCATGATTCTTATGTGAACCTTCTGTATAAAGGTATCCATGGGATGGACCTCCCGTATAGAGGTCGACCTTCTGTATAAAGGTCATGCTTTGCTTGTTAAAAGAATTTAATGTTGTGTGATGTATTATTAACCATGATCACCAGATTTCTATTAAGTCTCCTTTAAAGATTGATCACCTCTAAAGTGAATTACTTTAGCATATGATCATTTGGTCTAGAATAATATGCTATGATCATAAAATTTGATAATTATTCTTAGTATAATGTAATGTGATGGATAATTAAAGTTAGCACATATTGACCATGCAGTAAAAGATAAATAAATAAAGATAATTGCATAGAGAAAAAGAGAATTCAAATTATCAGGAGATGACTAAGTGAACTCAAACTGTCAAGCTTAATTTAAAGCCACAATGTATGCCTTGGATGACTAAAGAACTCACAGTAGTCACTACAAGTAAATCAATCAACATGATTTCAGTTGATTGACAATAAGAATTATTTTTTAAAGGAGAGTTTACAAATATTATAATTTGCACCTAGCATTGGAAACAAAATTCAAATTTGCCCAACAAGTGTTGTGTCCTATTGACCATAGCCTTCTTTTTCCATCACTGCCCTGCCTCTTACAATGAGTGATCCATCCTCATGGATACAACACCTAATTTATTGTCATGCTTTTGCTTAAACTAATATTCCTCCAATTGTTTCTGGGAAACTATGGTACTAGAGTGGCATGAATACCCACATGACTTTATTTAATAATTATTTCCTTGTATGATTAAAGGTCTGACCTCCCTTTATTTATTTTGATGTCCCCATCAACTATCTCCCTACTTTCCATAGGCTTAATATCAGACCTATGGGTTTCATATCTTGTAGATCTTGACCTAGTTCTCGATGTGACTCAAAATTTGGCTCTTTCTCAGGCCTCTGTTCTAAATATTCTCAAAATCCTTATATTTAGTTCTAACCCAGTCTTGGTTTTATATTCACAAACTAAATTTGAGAATGTAGGTTTCATACCTTGTGTATTTTGCTCTATCTTTGGCTCAAACTCAAACTCTGGATATTACTCAAACCTCTACTCTAGATCTTCTCAAACTCTCTATCTTTAGCTCTTACTTGGTTTTGGTTTTAGCTTCATGAGATAACTTTTTGAGACCTATGGGTGCCAGGGGTTGTGTCCTATCCCTCCAATGGTATTCAAAAGTGAAGGATCCATAGCCAAATCCAAAGTCTAAGAGAAAATCCATCCCTGGGATTTTACTTTCTTATCCCTAGAATTAACCATATTTGTTGTGAATATCCCAACTGTTGTGAACAACTGGAACTTTCTATTAAGTCCTCCACTAGATTTTGGAGGTGCAGAATCTGAGAGATACATAAGAATAGCCTTGAAACACCTTCAAACAAACAATTTTGTAAACTATACATTCAACCTCAAAGTAAAGACTCTCTAACATCAACTTACTAGATTCCAAATTGATTATTGGTGAGGGGATTATGAGACACGTCAATGTTAGAAATGTGAGGAAGACTTACTAACTTAGGATAAATCACCCTAGTCAAGTCATTTTGGATCAATGAAATGGTTAAGAGATTTCGGCAATTGATAGTCTTTGGGAATACTACCTAAAAATATATTTTCCTTAAGTTCAAGGTTGTATACAAAATTACAATGTCCCAAGGAGAGAATCTTTCCTAATAAATTTAATTGGATGAAAATATTTGTAGGCTTGGAGAGACTAGACATTTGGAGGAACTGGGCATGTGCATACATATATGTACAATCACTGATTTTGGGCTGTCAGCAATGTATTCCAATGCAAATTGGTGAATTAGTTGTGGCCATGAGGCCATAACATACATGTAAAGTTGAATCCTCAAGATTTCATATATTAAAATAGAAGTGGTTATGATGAAGGTGAGAATGAATGCCATAATGAGAGGCATTACACATCAAGAACATACTACAAACATGGAGGAAACCAAATACCATGCAATACATATCCCATAAGGGAGGGATCATAGGATTGTTGACCAAATGCGACAAACAACATAATGGATTGGTGAGTACACTGATATTGAAACAAAGAACCAAAATATTCCTATTATTTTGGGTCCAGGACCAACAGAACTGTGGTTTTAACAACCCGTTTATAATCAGCAAGACTTAAATGATTGTAGATCAAATGAGAGAATATTTGATTTATTTTCCTAATAGTTTCAAAGTATTTTAATTCAAAGGGAGAATATATCTAGCTGGCAATCTTTATGAGGTTGCAAATGGGAAACTGTAGAATGTAAAAGTCAATAAAAGAAAACTACATGCAGTTGAAACATTTTGGCTACTTGGGATGGTGGGAACAATTCATTTTTCACGTGGTGTCATCTAGGGAGACTTTTGAACCTGCTAGGTATCATATCACGGACTTCTTGAACATCTCCATTGAAATTTATGAATATACTGGGAAGGATTGGAAACCTTACATCACAGATGATGTTCTAGTTTGGTTTCATCATGATGTGTCCTCCATTGTTTATAAGCTACAAGTTGAAGCATGTTGTTCACTTACAATGGCAGTAAATGAAAAAAAAATTTGAGATACTAACATGATACCCAGATTTATTCCATGATGTGCATCAAACCCTATTGAGAACAATTGAGATATATTACTAGTGTTTCGACGAATAACACAGCTAGAATATTTTTATAAAGGCAAGGTAATTCAGACATAAACAAGAAAAACTAATTCCTCATTTTTCATATGACATGGGACATCTCATGATCAAGTTGTTGAGCCTCTCAAGATCATCCCATTTTTACAAATTAGTTCCATAATTCTAGGCAAGAGATCAGTATTCAAATTTCTAGGAAAAGGGGCACCTCTTTGGACAAGGTGAAACAGCCTATCTACTTTATGATTCGAAATCAAAATTTATGAAAATGTTTTACAAGATGTCAAAGGAAAAACAGTAAGAAATACCAAACATCAAGATACATGTCAAACAAAATCTACCTCAGATGTAAGATCATCTAAAGATGGATATGCAACAGTTTCCAGTTATGTGGTGCATGATTCCATAAAACTACATGTAGCATCTAAAGCCACATTGGGATCCCAAAACTCAAAGGGTGACTGTACATTGTATCATGAAATGTATCTAATATTTTTAAATCAAAATCTAATATATAGTGACGCAACATCAAGTATTGTTAACCTCATTTCTCAAAATACTGAAGAAAAACAAAACATGGTAAAATAGATTTGTTCAGCTTCCAACATCCATGAAATGACCATGATGCCTAAATGCATGGGGTAGCTCTAGGGAACTGAAAATAAACAATTACCACCAAATTGAAATTACTTTGCTGGAAAGAGTAAAATGCAAAGAGACAAAAAAAAGTAACCAATCACTTCATCCCCAACATCCACATGACGATTTTCAACTATTTCACCTTGTTCAAAGAGGTGTCTCTTCATTTAGAAATTGTTGTTGTCAGAAAATTAAGAATATGAGGAAATTGTGGTTGTCACAAAATAAGGAATTTGACACTTATTTTGACCTTAATAACCTTAGAAAATAGTACTTGTTTAATCGAAAGAATTTTTTTTTTAGCACAAGTTGGACACAAGATACATATGCAAGTTTCTATGGTATATGAAGTTTATTCTTTTAGAACTATTGCCTTTAGTTTAGAGGTTTCCTACTATATACATTTGGATCAAGTTCAGAGTTAAGAAAAAGGAAAGAAACATTATCAGTTGCTTTGTGTGAGAAAAAACTGTCAATGGGATTGGGATTTAGTGCAAGTACATAAACCAAGGGAATCGACAACAACTAGTGGGCACCAAATTGAACACTTTCCTAGAAGAGAAAGATATGAATAAATAAAAAATCAACCCATTATCTTCATCCCTGACATCCACATCAGAGGGCTCTATTGGAAGTGACTCACCGTTGGTTGTGTAACTCTGAAATTCTCAATGGCTCTTACTCTCTCCTTTTAGACTCCAATACCCTTGAATGTTGCATAGAGAAAATGGAGAAGGAAAATGATATATTCTCAAATTGAGAACTCATAGTCCTTTGCTTCCACAACTAGAAAAGTAAAGAACTATACAGTACTTTTGCATACATTATGTAGAACATAAAATCAAAAGCTTCTATAAATCTAGATCATGATTCATAATGGTTGTTAGTCTTTCGTTCAATGCCTAAACAATCTTCCTAATTGTTTTGAATTAAATATGTCATCTTTGCAGAGCTTTGTGTATTATATGATATGGAGGATATGACCAAATTCCACATAAATACAATAATTCCTTCCAGACCTGCAACGAAGCTAAAAAAATTATTAATCAAGCATTGTACGATCACACACACACATGTAGATTTCCAAAAGCTACAAGTCAAAGACTACATTATTGGATCTCCCATTACTGGATTGAATGAGAGTCCAACATACCATTATTTAGTATTTACAACAATCAAACTCATAATTACAAAGTAAATGGTGTTTTATATCTTTAGAAAACAAGCAACAAACATATAGAGTGTGCTACATTGAAAAAAAAAAGGTATCGGTCATGGATATCCACTAATATGGAGAATTGTTTTTGATATCCTATAAGAAAGATAATACAAGGATATCCATGATCAGAGCTCAAATGTATCTCAATTCTTAATAGGTACATATTTTATCACCGAATAGAGTACATTGTATGATTAAATGAGAAGAACAAGGTCTTTGAAATACATTTTTTGAATATAAATCCATAAGCACTCCTTGCAAGTGATAACTAGAAATGGTGCAGACTCATTCCTATAAAAAATTCCACACAAGTAACCATGGCTTTATCCACTGTGTTACTAATTATAGACCAAGAGAAAAATCGTACAGAACATAATATGCAATTTAATAGGTAAAACAACCACACTCACCCTTGTATTAACTCCATAAATTGTGGTTGCAGTTCTCCATCCCTCAATATTTGGATTCTCTTTGATACTGAATCAACTTCCTCGATGAAAACCCTAACTCTTGAGTGAATATATTTTATTGCATCTCACATCTTATTAATCGCTTTGAAAATTGTTCCTTTGGATTACTAGTGTCTTAGTTGAATACACTTCTTTTCATGCACTCTTCTTATACAATCTCCTACTTGGGAAATCAATTTTTAGCAAACATGAGAGTATAACAAGGAAAGCATGCCTCATCTATCCTAAGAGATAAATTTAAATATTTAAACTGACATGCTTGAAAAATTCACAAAATCCATCCATGAGATTATATTTTCACTTAGAAACAACAAATTACAAGACTTATGTAGAAATATTATCAAACAAGCCAAAAAGTTGCAAGATAAAGGCATGCTGCATATTACACACAAACTTACAGGTGGCATAAAAAGTTTTGTCTCTTCTATAACACCTATCCCTCCTAGTTTTTGCATTGGCTAGTATTACAATATATGCAAAAAAAATTCCTCTAAGAAGATAATTTTTTTCACTTAAATTTTCTACTTCTAAACGCCATACTAGATGCTATTGCTTGCTTGAAGGAAGAAATTGAAATATCATATGAAGGTTCTTCAATCAAGTTTAGGGTTTTAAATGTGTCTGATATGGTAAAATAGATATTAAATGTATTTGGAAAACAAGAGTTACACTAGGTCATTTCATTTAAAATTCCAAATTTGTCTAAAATCCTATGAAAGGCTGCAGATAAAAATGCAGATTGAGGTAACCACGGAATCAATGCAAAGGGTTACGAACAATGGATATTAGTAAGAAAGAACTACTCAGTATATTGGTCATTTTACTTTGAATGAACTTGTGTTCCTTTTATCATTCCTACTTCACATTTGTATAGGTATCTATATCAACGTTATCAACCTCAACTTCCACTCACTTGAGTACTATTCTTGTACATTCATTACTGGTGATGTAGTTAAATAAAACTTGTTATAGATAGTATTTATTTTAAATCTAATACTTCTTACACAATTAAGCACCAACAGTAACAATGTTTATTCTAACCATTATAGTTCAATCATAGCCCTTTTCAAGTGCCTATTTTTCTCTTGTTTTAGAGCAATCAACACCCAGTCAACTAATGAGATCATATACGAATTTGACATTACATATGAATGAAAATAGAATAACCTAACAATAAATATCCAATTAAACAAACAAGATATGACTAATAAAATTTCAACACAACAAATTCATTACCAATTACGTAAAAACCAATGAAGAATTTTGAGTTGTGACATGACAATACAATCTCAATTCCCCAAACATCAACAGGGGTATGAGATAAGATAACATAAGATAATTTTATTAATGTCCAATAAGTGACCAAAAAAATAGGTCAAAACGATTACTAGGTACAATCCAATGTAGGTACAATGTGGAAGTGCAAGAATGACTCATCAATCAATACTGAAAGTAAAATAGAGTTAAGTATATACCTAATAACTCTAAAAAAAACTAGATGCCCTAAAAAAAGAAAGAAATAAAAGAGTATAGAGAGTGGATGCCATGATTAAAAAAAATGGGAAGCAACAGAGAGAGAGGATCTAGGTACTATGTGTTAAATGTAAAGCATCAGGATACATTCTCCAAACCAATCTTGTGCAGCCAATATTGATCCTCCCGTAGAGAGGTGAGAATGTTGATTTCCTTCTGTGTAAATTTTATTCCTCCCGTATAGAGGTAATTGATCAAAATAATGATGTTGTAAAGTCTTGTTGGAAAAGGATCCGGACTTGTGTGCCAAGTCATGATTCTTATGTGAACCTTTTGTATAAAGGTATCCATGGGATGGACCTCTCGTATATTCTGTATAAAGGTCATGCTTTACTTATTAAAAGAATTTAATGTTGTGTGATGTATTATTAACCATGATCACCATATTTCTATTAAGTCTCCTTTAAAGATTGATCACCTCTAAAGTGAATTACTTTAGCATATGATCATTTGGTCTAGAATAATATGCTATGATCATAAAATTTGATAATTATTCTTAGTATAATGTAATGTGATGGATAATTAAAGTTAGCACATATTGACCATGCAGTAAAAGATAAATAAATAAAGATAATTGCATAGAGAAAAAGAGAATTCAAATTATCAGGAGATGACTAAGTGAACTCAAACTGTCAAGCTTAATTTAAAGCCACAATGTATGCCTTGGATGACTAAAGAACTCACAGTAGTCACTACAAGTAAATCAATCAACATGATTTCAGTTAATAATAGTTAACTAAGTGTTAAATAAGAAGGACTAGTTAACTAAAGTGTTTTCACTTTAGTTAAAATAAATACGACACTTCAGTAAATCAAGGAGAACTTGAATTGATCACTACAGTGATGTTATCAAGAAAGAATCAGTTAAAGAGAGTTAACTAAGTGGCAACAAAGAAGATCTAGTGTAAACTAGGTGTTATTGCATGAGGACACTTATGTTAAACTAAAAGATGACACTTGAGTTGCGACACTTGCATGACGACACTTAAGTTAGCCACCTAACTAAGTGGGAAATATTTTGTAAAGAGGTGAGTTCATCCTAAGAGACAGTTTAGTGAGATAAAGCACTGCATGAGTAGTGGGGCACACTTCTTGATGCAAGATTGATACACCTAGTATGAGGGCGAGTCATCTTGAAGTTAGAAGAAGACGATGCATGAGAAGAATGCATAAATATGTTATACAGGATTGATGAATTCAATATGAAGTGAATTCTCTTCTCCATTGAAGGCAAGGTGCTTCTCTTTGTGTAGGTTATTGTTCTTGCTTGTTATTGATGTGCTAGTCACATTGGAAAACACATATATGATTGATCTCTCTTCTCTATTGCTTTTGTATCTTCACCAAGAGTGTTTTGGTGGTCCCTTATATTCCGAAAGCAATATGCAATGTTGTAAAAGAAAGCATTCTCTACTATCCATTATATTATACTGAGAAGAGTTGATGTGAGTTTTTTTCTCATTGTTTTGAGTATTTTCTCCAGGGTATATCGTGTGTTATGGATGTATGAATTTAATGTGATTGAATTGTCTCATTGCTTCAAGTTTCAACATATAAAATAATTAAAGATCAAAGCTCAACCAAATATTAACATGGTATTAGAGCTTAAGGCGTGAAGGAACTCAATTTTGCATGCCATATAGAGCCCACATATATCCCGAGAAGTTGAGCACAAGACTTGAATATTATGGCATCAATATCTATATGACTGGAAGACCATCTTGAGGGAACCTCCAACTTCAACACTTGGAAGGATAGGATTCTCAACATCCTAGAGGAACATGACTTGGATATATACATATCCACTATGGTGGAGGAGCCTACATGTAATGCAGTGCACATCAACTTCAAGAAGAATCAAGCTAAGGCCAAACAGATCATCTATGATTCAATAAAAGATAACTTGATGCCCATGATCACACCATTGAAGACTGCAAAAGAATGTTATGATACATTAACTAATATATATGAGAAGAAGGCCCCAACTCAAAAGAGGGAATTGAAGAACAAGTTAAGAAACCTCAAGATGGAGAGTGAAGAGACAATGGCCTCCTTCTTCACTAAGATCTCTTAGGTAAGATATTAGCTTGTTAACCTTGGAGTTGTAGTGGGTGAAGATGATCTCATCCAAACCGCCATTGATGGTATCCCATATTCATGAGATACATTCTTGAATATTATCAATGGCCAAGAAGTACAACCTAGTTTTGAAATATTGTGGCATGAGTGCATCCAAGAGGAAGGGTGAATCTAGATCAAATCTATGTTCACTAAAGAAGAAAATATTTCCCTCACAACAAAAATGAAGAAAGGAAAGAAACCCTTCTTCCAAAAGAATTTCTCTCATCCAAAGAAGAAGGATTTCAACAAAGGATTTGAGAAGTAAAAATCTAGATGCTACAATTGCAACAAGAACATCCATTTCTCAAGAGAGTGAAAAGCAAAGCAGAAAGGAAGTTTCATGCTTCTACCACCATAGAAGATGAAACCACTCAAAAGAATACATCTAAAGAAAGGAGACGAGAAGGGAGTATTACCTTGTCTCATCCCTTTCAGGATATGTCATCACAAGTGTATAAACATGGTTGATTGACAGTGGTGCATCCTAAAGTATGACTGGTTACAAGAGTTCCATCACTGACCTAAAAGATAAAAACTTCACACGCATGGTAGAGTTGGGGGACAACTCAACATATTCAATCCAAAGAGTTGGATGCACCTCATTCTAGCTAAGTACTGGTGATATTTTACATGTCGAGGAAATTCTATATGTTACAGGATTGAAGAAGAAATTCCTTGCAGTTTAGGTTCATGAAGACAGGCTTCTAAGTTATCTTCATGGATAACAAAGCAGTTTTATGGAAGAAAAAAAAAGCCTAGAATCTGATACTGTGATTGGAGTTCGAGAGGGAGGACTCTACAAGATACCTAAGAATTACATTAAAACTATGATTCACCACATTATCAGTCCATGCGAGCTATGGAACCAAAGGCTTGGAAACCTACACTGTGAAGCGCTAGAAAGACTTCAAAAGATGGTAAAAGGTATGCCCGTATTTAATTTTGAGCATGATAGGGTATGTCAGGGTTATGCACTTGGGAAGAATGTTAAGAAAGGTGTTTCCGGTATTATTGCTAGATCTAAAGGGATTTTAAATTTAATACATTCTGATGTATGTGGTCCCATCTCATCCCCCTCCCTAAATGGCTTCTTATATTATGTATTATTCATAGATTATTTTTCTAGGAAGTCATGGATTTATTTCATGAAGGATAAAAGTGAAACTCTTAGCAAATTCAAAGAGTTTAAAGCCCTAGTTGAAAATCAGAAAGAAAAGCACATCCGTGCATTAAGGTCTGATAATGGAGGTGAATTTGATTCACATGCATTTAATGAGATATGTAGTGATGCATGAATATGTAGATAGTTAACAGTACCATACAACCCTCATCAAAATGGGGTTTCCAAAAGGAAGAATAGAACCATATGTGAGGCTTCAAACTCCATGATGCATGATCAAGATACGTTTGCCTCATTGTGGGAAGAAGCCACCAATACATCTGTGTACATCCAAAATAGAATCTCGCATGCCATTCTAGGATAGAAGACACCCAAAGAAGTGTTTACCAGTGAGAAGCTATACATATCACACTTGAGGATCTTTGGGATCCTAGTATACATTCATGTACCGAAAGAAAAGAGAACAAAGATGGATCCTTCTGGAAATAAAGGCACCTTTGTGGGTTAAAGCAAGTCATCCAAAGAATACCAAATAAATGTAACTGGTGAGATACATTGAAGTCAGCTGAGATGTTACCTTCCATGAGGAACCTTCTTTCAAAAGATCGAAAGAGATTGAATGTTATTTAGAGATGGAGGATCCCGAGTCTGATTATCTCCCTTCATATTTTGAGAGGGAAAAACTAGAAGATGCCTTGGATTCGCTAGCTCCTGAAGAACCAGTAGAACTGATTGAGAGGTCACCTGATGAACCTCTCGCTAAAAGAAGATCTACTTGGTGCCGACATATATTACAAAATGTAGAGAAACATGGAGCACTAGGAGGCTCATCTAGAGAGTGAAAGCAACCTGACAGATATTCAGGGTATGTTTCACCAATGAGCCACATTAGTGATTCAGAACCATCCTCATATGAAGAAGCTGCAAAGCAGCAAGTTTGGAAATATGCAATGAAACAAAAGTACAACTCTTTAATGAAGAATGATGTTTGGGAGGTTGTTCCCAAACCTGATGGGAAGTCCATTGTGACTTCTAGATGGCTTTACAAGATAAATCATGATGTGGATGGTAGCATTGAGAAATATAAATCTAGATTCGTTTCCATAGGTTTCTCTTAGAAAGAAGGAATCGATTATGATGAGATATTTTCCCTTGTGGCAAGGTACACCACAATCCAATCAATGATTGCACTTGCATCTGTTTTAGGATGGAAACTTCACCATATGGATGTGAAGACAGCCTTCCTCAATGGTGAGGTTGAGGAAGAGGTTTATATTTAGAATCCCGAAGGATTTGTGGTGCATGGGAAGGATACCCATGTTTGCAAGCTAAAGAAAGATCTATATGGGCTTAAGCAATCCCACAGAGATTAGTACTCCAGAAATGATAGCTGCCTTCAGAAACTGGGTATCTGTAAGAATGAAGTTGATCCACATTTGTACTTCATAGTAGTGAAGAACAACCTGTTGATATTGGTTCTATATGTTGATGACTGTTTTCTCACTGGAGATGAACATCTGATTTTTTGGTGCAAGAGGGATCTCACGTCAGTGTTTGAGATGAAAGAATTAGTTATAATGCACTACTTTATTTTCCTTGAGAGATGGAAAATAAAAGATGATTTTTTTCTATCCCAAGAGAAGTACACTGTGGATATACTGCGTAGGTTTGGCATGATAGATTGCAAATCTGTGACTACACCGATGGTTTCCAATTTGAGGAAACTTCATGAGTCAGGCTCTGGATCAGATCTAGTATATCCCACTTTGTATAGACAGATTATAGGATCACTAATGTAATTGATACATTCGAGGCCTGATGTATGTTATGCCATGAGCATTCTGATTCAATTTATGTTTGATTCGAGACACAGAAACTGGATAGATTCTAAGCATGTGCTTAGGTACCTTCGAGGTACAATTTCATCTGGACTCAGATATGTCTCCAATGGAAGGGTCATGTTACTTGGTTTTACAGACTCGAACTAGGGAGGAATATTTTTGGACCATAAGAGAACATTCGACTACTATTATAGCCTAATATCAACTATGATATCTTGGTCCAGCAGGAAGCACAACTTTGTAGTCCAGAGCACTAAAGAAGCATAATACATAGCTGCTAGTGTTTCTTGCTGAGAAGTAGTGTGACTCAGAAAGCTACTTGCAGGGTTGTTCGGTGAAAAGCTTGAGCCTACAGTTATTAAGTGTGACAATCAGAGTCGCATCAAGATTTCTGAAAACCCAGTGTTTCATGACAAGTTGAAGAAAATTGAAATGAAGTATCACTTCATCCAAGACATGGTCCAGAAAGGTACAGTGAAACTTCATTATATTTCTATTGATGAGCAGATTGCAGATGTGTTAACAAAGTCTCTATCAGTGACAAAGTTCAGGTACTTTTGAGACAAGCTTGGTATGAAAAATAATGCCTCCCTTGGTGAGAGGGAGTGTTAAATGTACAACATCAGGAGACATTCTCCAAACCAATCTTGTGAAACCAAGATTTATCCTCCCGTATAGAGGTGAGCACTTTGATTTACTTCTGTGTAAAGGTTATTCCTCCCGTATAGAGGGAATTGATCAAAGTAATGATGTTGTAAATTCTTGTTGGACAAGGATCCAGACTTGTGTGTCAAGTCATGATTCTCATGTGAACCTTCCATATAAAGGTATCCATGGTATGGACCCCCCCTATATAGTTGGACCATCCATATAAAGGTCATGATTTACTTGTTAAAAGAATTTAATGTTGTGTGATGTATTATTAACCATGATCACCATATTTTTATTAAGTCTCCTTTAGATATTGATCACCTCTAAAGTGAATTAATTTAGCATATGATCATTTGGTCCAGAATAATATAATATGATCAAAACATCCGATAGTTCTTCTTAGTATAATGTGATGTGATGGATAATTAAAGTTGGCACATATTGACCATGTAGTAAAAGATAAATAGATAAATATAAATGTGTAGAGAAAAAGAGAATTTGAATTGATCAGGGTATGACTACGTGAACTCGAATTGATCACTACATTGATGTTATCTAGAATGAATCATTTAAAGAGAGTTAACTAAGTGACAACAAAGAAGATCTAGTTAACTAAGTGTTATTGCACGATGACACTTATGTTAAACTAAAAGATGACACTTGAGTTGCGACACTTAGTGATGAACCTGCAATAATTAATTAATGCAAATACATGAGATATCAGAAATAATAGAACTCAGAATCACTTTTATATTGATCACGGGCCACTTCGAGGGGGTAACCTCCTTTGAGCAAGCTCAATACAATTAACTTCACGGTTCCTTCATAGGCCTAAACACACACTTATATACTAAGTCTAGGCACCAATACCATGGGTTAATACTATGTGTCAATACAAACCATGGGCTAAGTCTAGGCACCAATACTATGAGTCAAAACCATGGGACATATAATACTATGGGACGACTTACAAAGCATATGCGTTCAATACTATGGGCTAATATAAACTATGGATCAACAAATACTACGGGACAACTTACAAAGCATATGCGTCCAACAACAATATACTAACAAAGTAAAGACATGGGTTCCTAACATCCCCTCTCCCTCAGAAAAAGCTTTGTCCTCAAATCTTTAGAGGTGGAAATTGATGCAGAATCTGAAGGAGTGGGTCCCCTGTAGCATCCTCGGGTTGCATTCCGAGCCACTGGTGCCTTTGGATTTTAAGAGAGGATTGCATGGAAGGCTGTAGACGAAGAAGAACCATATCAACGATGTGAAAAGTGCACTCAGAATGGTGTCGATTGGCTTGTTGTTTCAGTCGAATTCTTGCCATGTGAAAATTGTCCTGCAGAATGAGAAGAAGCTGATCACGGTTTTGAAGAATTGAGTCAATTGCTTGAACTGGTGAGCTGCTGAAGGTGTATGGAAGAAGAACTGGTGGTGCATGTACAAAGACTGCTTCATATGGTGTCCTTTGCGATGTGGTACTATACCACTAGAGCGCTTCTAGGAAATCCATAGAAATAGTTGTCCAAATCTGTGGAGGGATGGGTAAGGGTTCGAGCAATCCTGAAAGGAGGGTCGTTTCACCCTTGTTGACCTGGAAAGCATCATAGTCAACCACCATCCATTGAATTGTCCTTTTGAGTCCCTGCCAAAAGAAGTTACATTGTTCCTGGTCATACATTTTGAGGAACCCAGAGTGCCCTACTGATGAAGAAGCATGAAGTTCATAGAAGAGATAGCCCCGTTGAACAGATTGCAACCAATTTGGAACAAGTAGAGAAATAGCTGTAAGAGAAAATGGGTCATCAAATGTGCGAGGAGGAGCATCTTCCACCATATTGTCCTTAACCTTCTAGTAAGTGGTTGCATAGTCATAACCCATGAGTTGGATAACCCATTTCAGGTGTGTTGGGGAGGAGACCCGTTGTTCCAGGAAAGTTTCCAGACTCTAGAGATCAGTCTTGATGCAGAAATAATTCCCCAATAGGGATGGCTGCCACTTCTGGACTGTATCCAAAATAGTCATCATTTCCTGCTGAGAGATAGATGCGGTTAAATTCTTACCGAAAAGGTCTCTTTAAGGCAACAAGCTCATTGGTTTAGCAAAGACACCTGCATATCTATCCAAGGAATTAGGGGAGACTGTTGATGGGTGCATCTGAATGGAATGGAGCTGAGCGATGACACCATATGAATTCTTCTTAAGTATTTTTTCCAGGTGATGTGAACTAATGATGCAAAGAGACCCTGGTTGTAATCCCATAAATTTGTGTTGTGCCCCATTGACTGAAAACTGCATCCAAAGTTCATCAAAATCCCATAAGATGGGGCTAAGTGTGCGTAACCATTGAACACCCAAAACCACATCACATCCGCCTAAGGACAAGGCAAACATGTGAGAGCGTAGGTTATAATATTCCATAGAGATACGCACATTGTGACACTTCCCCTTGCAAGGTAAGGTGCCCCCATTGGCAACCATGACTTCAAAGTTGGAGCAAGGATGGACAAAACTATCAGCCTGTTTGGCAATCCTAGGATCAATGAAGTTATGAGTGCTACCAGAATCAATGAGTATGGTAAGAGGGAGATTCTTGAAGTATCCCCTGACTCGCATTGTTTGTGGGGTGGTGAGGCCGGTTACAGCATGGAGAGAGATCTTGGGTGGGTCGTCCTAAGATGGGGTGTCAACAGGCGGGTGTTGAATGTTGACTTGATCATCTACTGTATATGGAGCTTCTTCATCAAATTTTGAGGCAAGCAAAGAATCCACATCGAAGAGATAGAGCTTTTGTTGAACACATCTATGTCCCCAAGTGAATTTCTCATCACAATTATAACAAATCCTTTTTCTCAGCGTGCCTGCATCTCTGTTTCAGAAAATTACTTCATAGGAGTTGGTTGAGGAGCAGGCGTGATGGGAGGTCGTTGGGAACCCATATTTCTGAAGGGAACAAAGGTGGGTTTGGAGCGTTATTGAGCTGCGATCTTGTCCTCAGCCAGCTTAGCCAACCCTAGGACTTCCATCATTGTGTTGGGACAAAACATTTTGACCTCTGAGCGGATTTCATCCTTGAGACCACTGATAAAAAAACTCCTGTAGAATTCATCGGACAATCCTTCTGTGTGATTGGCTAGTTTCTCAAATTTCGTCTGATACTCTCTCATTGTGCCAGTTTGGTGAAGTTTAGTGAGTGCTCCTTTGAAGTCGTCAAAAGAACTAGGACCAAATTGTGACAAAAGGAGTTGGCAAAAATCTGTCTAGTTTGGCTCGGGATGAGCTTTGATGTACCAACAGTACCATTGAAGGGCTTCCTGTTCCAAATGAAAGGATGCAAGTGGAACTTTCCGAACATCAAAAGTATTATGTAGACTTAAATATTGTTCTGCTCAGTATATCCATCCATTCGGATCAGTACCATTTAAGTAAGGAAAATCAAGCTTCGGCCCACAAAAATTGCTGGAAGAAGAGAACCCGGTGGCTACAAAAGATTCTGGCTGTCGTTTATTGTTCATGGCTGAATGTTGAAGATGGAGACTGAGAAATTTTTCATCCAAATCTTGGAGTTTGGTTTGGATGGCTGTAAGTGCTTCCTCCATGGTGTTTGCTCCTGTGCGAGTGACAACCATAACCATTAATTTTATTTTTTTTGTGGTGGGGGGGGGAATGGATAGAAAAACACAAACACAAGCTTATTTAGTAAAGGGAAATTTGGATTTGGGAAAAACTTGGAGGGGTAATTGAGGTTTGACTAGGTTTTCGACACTTTTTGAGGGACAGGGAAGCAAAAAATGGGGATTTCAGAAGCAGGAACTCTATGGTAAAATTTGAAGGCAATCGGGTGAAAATTGAAGAAGTTATGGCAAACCCTAAAAATAGACAAATGTGGGATTTATGGTCTTGGGAAGTGGAATTTGGGATAGGGTCTTCAGGAATGAAATATACAGAATGGGATTGCAGGGATGTCAGTGAAGTTTCAGGGAAAACAGAGTTGAATTAAGGGAGATATGGCCGAAAAACAGAATTTTATACCCTTTTTTTTCCACAAATGGATAGGCAATAGCGGCGCGGAAGGGATCCGCAACAGATGGATCTGCAACGGCGCAGAAGGGATCGAAAATGGATGGATCTGAAATGGCGATTGGATCTGGAATGACTTTCAGAATAGATCTGAAATGGCTGGATCTGGAGCGGAAGTGATCGGCAACAGTTCAACTGAAAATAGATATGGACCCCAGGTATGTACGACTTCCTAACAGTTCAGGTATTTCACTCGGCCACCAATGCTGTCTGACGGCTTGCGTATTGGGGTAGTACCCCTCACTCCACAACTCAAGTAAAACTTATAACCACTTTGCCACAAACGACAGCTCTTGGTTTACCTCACGGGTGGGAACTAGTCAATTAGGTAGGGGTCGTTGCCCTTTTCACTGGCAGGTCCTCTCAATGGGCCAGCTACTTTGGGGTTCCTGTGGTACTCCTCACAATGCGTTTTAGGGCTTATGCCCAAGTACTTCCCACAGTTAAGAGGATAGGGATTATTCCCAAATCCGAAGCTGCAACAGATGCAAAAAAAAATTTGGCAGAAATTCCACCCAATGAGCCCAAGAAAGTGCTCTGATACCAGATGTGATGAACCTGCAATAATTAATTAATGCAAATACACGAGATATCAGAAATAATAGAACTCATAATCACTTTTATATTGATCACGGGCCACTTCGAGGGGGAAACCTCCTTTGAGAAAGCTCAATACAATTAACTTCACGATGCCTTCATAGGCCTCAACACACACTTATATACTAAGTCTAGGCACCAATACCATGGGTCAATACTATGTGTCAATACAAACCATGGGCTAAGTCTAGGCGCCAATACTATGAGTCAAAACCATGGGACATATAATACTATGGGACGACTTACAAAGCATATGTGTCCAATACTATGGGCTAATATAAACTATGGATCAACAAATACTACGGGACGACTTACAAAGCATATGCGTCCAACAACAATATACTAACAAAGTAAAGACATGGGTTCCTAACACACTTGTATGACGACACTTAAGTTAGCCACCTAACTAAGTGGGAAATATTTCAGTTAAGAGGCGTGTTCATGCTAAGAGATGGTTCAATGAGATAAAGCATTGCATGAGAAGTGGGGCATGCTTCTTCATGCAATATTGATTCATATAGTCTAAGGGCGAGTTCATCCTGAAGTTTGAAGAATTCGATGCAAGAGAAGAATGTATAAATATGTTATACGGGATTGATGAATTCAATGTGAAGCGAATTCTCTTGTCCGTTGAATGCAAAGCGCTTCTCTTTGTGCAGATTATTGTTATTTATTTTTATTGATGTGCTAGGCACAATGGAAAACATGTCCGATTGATCTCTCTTCTCTATTGATTTTGTATCTTCACCAAGAGTGTTTTGGTGATATGTTATCTTCCGAAAGAAATTTGTTATGTTTTAGAAGAAAGCATTCTCTTCTATCCATTATATTATACTGAGAAGAGTTGTTGGGGTTTTCGTTCTCACTGTATTGAGGATTTTACCCAGGGTATATCTTGTGTTATGGATGTATGAATTTCATGTGATTGAATTGTCTCATTGCTTCAAGTTTTGGCATCTAAAAGATTTAAAGATCAAATCTCAACCAAATAGTAACGCTATGCAGGAGCGAGAAAATTGCATATATTGCAAGTCCTAATGAATTAGAAAAAACATAGGGACATAGAACAAAGCAATGCTGCCATGGAATTCTACATATAGTGTTTTGGGGGCTTGCAGAATTTTAAGACTGGAACATCGGTGATGAATTTTTGCATGTAAGAAAAAATAAAATTTGTGAAAATTTGAATTTTTTGTATTTGTAGCAAACATAATTGATTTGGAGTGAGCTTGAAGCTGATTTGGCACTATTTGTGGGCTGGTATCATGATGCTTTTGTATTGTACAGGCCATTTAGAGTCGCAATGTTTATGTATTTCATTTTAGTTTTTTTTCCCAAGTAACATATCCTGGGGAAATTGCCTGGGCACTTCCCCTCATTCTAAAGATGGTACCCATGATAAAACCTAGGTTCTTTAGGGCACAAGGCCAGCTCAACAAATCATGAATAGATCATATATATAATATATCTCATTGAAGATTGTCTCACTAAGAGAAAACATACCACAAAGTGGTATTTGAACCTGGGTGGGGAGGGTAACAAATTTTCTCACAACCATTTGATCTACACTCAATTGAAATTTCATTTCTGATATATATCACACTTGGTGCCATTTTTCTAGATTGACATTTACATGCTATATGCTATTGGTTTAATGCAATTTTTTATACACACAGTTCTTATAAAAACGTTATCACAAAAAAATTGTCTTGTATAAGTTCCAAGTGCCACTGTCACCAAGCATCATTGATCAACCTTTATCTTATGTCAAGTTTGTAACTCTGCAATTTTGTATGTGTTCAAGTGTGCTTCTGTCCTTAGTATTGATTGTCAGCTTGTTTTTTAATTTTTGTAAATAGTATGTTTTGACTCTAGAGTTATTCAATCTCAATAATCATCATGCAATCTCTAGAAGGCTATTTTGCATTTGACCTCCCTAACCAAAAATCTTCATCCTCAATTGTCTTTCACTTTCCAATGTTGTTACATACTATGCTCTTTAATAAAATTTAGTCTCATCTCATCTTTTATCCACTTGGACTTGTTCTGACCCACATCATGCAGTACACATGTCGACCTATTGGGAGGAACTCTCAGGGGTCCCAAATCAAATCTGCATTCATTTTCTTTCTGGTTTTCTTTTTTACACATATACAATGTTTGACCTAAGGGATTTGGATTATGTACACTTTGCAAAAAAAAACCCACCTTGCTTTATACACCTTTTGTCCTATTCTTTTATCATTTCCTCTGCCTTGTCACATTTGCAATTATGATTGATTTTCAAGTTAGCTTACTACATAATAACATTTATCAACTGTTAATTTAATCCACATGCCCACCATTGATTGAGATATGGAGACAGAGGATGAGTGTAATTAAAGGTTGTAATGTCCAAAGAATACTTATGTAAAGGGATGTGTTATTTTTATTTACCTCAACCTTAAGTTCCCCCCATTATGCCGCTGTCAAAGAATTTAAAATCCCTAAGAAAGATCCCCATAATCCCATATTAGGTTCATTGCATTTAACTTGATTGTAGGGTTTATTAAAAACAAAATACAATAATTTACATTGTAATGGATATAGTAAGTACCTTTATTAAAGTATTTAGCACTAATCATGCAAACATTCCTACTCTGCCAAAATAATCACAGTTTCTTAGATATGTCATATATTTAAATTTAGAATGAATACTTTATATTGGAGGAGTAACACTTCAATTTTAGGAGTCAAAATTTTAATAAAGTCACCCAATGTTGAGTGACTTAGGGAGAAATATAACCAAAAAGAATGAACAAAGAACCCAATCTAGAGTGACAACATGCCATATGTAGTGTAGAAAAATATAGACATGCAGGTGTTTATACACAATAATTGTTTCCTAAAGAATTGCAAAATATTTATAGATACACATCTGAGAAAAGAAAGTTAGGCACAAAAAACATGACTGCAATGCGACAAACAGATTCAAATGGAGAGAAGTTGTAGTGAACTGTAAATGCAAATAGCAGAAAAATCCTAGACATGCCATCAAATGTGAATGGACCAATCCAGGTACATGATCCTTAGACTAACGATACTAGGAGACCACAAGGGAGGAACAAAATTAGACATGTGCACAACAAGGATTCACAACATATTGAAAATGATCTACAAGCAAATGGAGCTTTCCATACACAGACATTTCTCATTCCTCATTTGTGAAGTGAAGAAGGTTTAACAATAACTCACATTTTAAGTGAAGGAATCCCTAACCATGTAGACTATTCATAGACACCAGTAGCTCAACATACCTGTAGATATTGGCACAATGGAGGAAAATCTCCAGCTAGACAGAAATGAGAATCCAACAGACCACTAAGAGTTTATTTTTTCCTTGGTAGGAGTAGTGTGGAAGCCAGTGGTATGGCAATGTTTCTCCACCCATTTATATATTTTTTGACAATAGGGAAGATACATAGTAATAGATTTGATAATAAATCATATATTGAAAAGATATAAGTTGCATACAACAGACGGCTGACATAGTCCACGATTGACCTTAGTCACACACAACTCAGGGGTGCCTTTAAAATTTAATTTGTTTTCAACTTAAAATTTGAAGTAATATATAAAATGAATAGTTATGATAAACAGAGTTAGAATTGATAAATAAACTACAACCAGGAGGATTATAATTGTTTTTGAGAAACAAAGGTAGGAACACAATTTTAGCATATTGGAAAACAAATTATTTACCCTAAATAGTACAACTGAACATAGTACATAATTTTTTTTCTAGAAAATCCATTTCTTATGAAACTGTAATGCCCCTAGAATGACTGTGGACCTTAAGGGCACCTGTCGAGTGACCCAACTGAACAACTTCAATACAGTGGTCTCTTGAGCCTTGTTATGTCTTAAATGATTGAGGAAAAACTGAAGATGTGAATGACGATAATAATTGATAAATGAATTAAGGAATTAAATTATATGTGTGGAGTGGGATAATTGATTGATTACTTCCTGCTTAATGATTAGCCTTGATTGATCAAGTCAAAGTGCAATGGGACAGTTACAATCCTATCTCTACGACTTGGGACAACGCAACTGAGATGCGTCATAGATTTATGCATATTCTGAACTCCGGGACGAAGTTCTAAATAAGTAGGGGTATATGTAGTGCCCCTAGATTACTGTAGACATTGAGGGCACCTGCTAGGTCACCCTACTATTTGAAACATTAGTAAAATAACCCTATAATATTATTTTGAGTATATTTATGATTACGATTAACTTTGATATGAAAACTATACATACGAATGATGCTTAACGACTAGCTGTGCAATTGATTATGTGATTAGACGAATGAGTAATGATTAAGTAAATTATAGATGCTTAATGAAGCAACAGATTTATAAACCAAATTGTGATTATTGAGGACAATGCTACTAATTTACGTTTGTGAGAAATGTGTGTAGCGACAGGTGAAACGGTTCACCGACGGACACACAAAGGAATATGAAGGGTCGTAGAGTAAGAGTAAATCACACACAGGGAGAGCGACGACGATGTCGACATCCGACGGAATACCACGCTTGAGCAGATAAGCACTGATCTGCTTGCTCAAGAGGAAAGCGTGAGGGCGCACGAGGTGGGAAACGACGGAGCTGGTCACGTACGAGTTGGGGGGCGCGCAGTGAGAACGGACTCACTCCTCAATGCCATTAGTCCCTAATAGCGTGTAGACGGAGGATGGAAGGTAACGGCTCCTGAAATCCCTACATGAATTTCCCGCAAGTCAAAACGGAAGGATGACGGCAGAAGGGCCCGACGATGCGGTACCCTGCTGAGAACGAAAAGAGTGAATGCAAGGACCCAACGATGTGGTGCCTTTCCAAGGAATGGAAACTACGGATGAATGGACTCGACGGAGTGGTGCCATGTCAGGGAAATTAAATTAAGAAACAAGGAGGCCCAACGGCGCGGCACCGGGTCCCTAGTAAAAGTTGATTGCTAAACTTAACTGCATTGAAATGTATAGTTTTGCACCTAGAACTTTACTTAGAAATGCATTTGAGTACTTTAGGAATTTGCACATAAATGATTACTTTGGCATTTAAATAATATTAAGTGTTATTTAGGCATTGCACATGAAAGGATATTCCTGATTACTTAAAAATATTAAAAATATTTATTTAGGAACAAAATGGAATCCTAGGCATGGACACCTAGTTAACTCCACCTACACCACAAATCTAGGAGTTAAGTGAAATATCTAGGGGACAAACATGAGCAAACTTAGGGATGTTGGTGCATCTCCTAGAGGAACTAACACTTGGATGGGTGAGTTGTTTTTCATTAAAGAATTAATTAAAGAATTATTTATGCATGAAGCGACATGTGTCGCAGGGGATTTTACTTTAAAAGGGAGACTTTGGGGATGGGTAAAGGACCCAGACCCTAGATGACTATCATAATATTGAGTTACCTCATAACTTGCTGCTATTGAGGGTTTGGATGGAAATCTTGGTGGGGGGGAAACCCAAGCTGGGTTTCTTGAGAATTGTGTGTGAACTTTACGACCCAAAGCTCGGGGGAGGCCATGCGAGGGAAAGCATGAGCCTATGGTTGGGTGGCGAAATTAACGGTTCCTTCGCCAATGGTTAAACGAGCTTTGCTGGAGGGATCCTATGGAAGAAGAAGGCAACAATGGACCAACTGGATCGAGTTGATAGGTTAAGGTTTTGCTTATTTTTGTTAAGTTATGCACGCTTTTTATTTTATTTTTTCAATAACTATGATGGCTAATTTATTTGTATGAAGTTGTTAAAGTTTCAGGTTTAGTTCAAGGGGACCCTAAAGGAGGGGTCCAACATTTGGTATCAGAGCCGGTCGAGCCTTGAGGGCACCGGACTCATATTTCAACTGAGGGGTTGTGGGTACCTTCGTCAAGCAGATCGATTGGAGCACGGTTTCAGCTGTAACTAGAACGGACCCTCGACCTCGAATTCGACCGATAAAATCAGGTTAAATGTCTTTGTTTATATTTTTCTTTGTATTTAAATCTGTTGTTTTAGTTCTATTCTCTCTTAAACAAATCAATTCAGAATTTCAAGGAAATAGAATTTTGTTAATTATATTTGTGATTAATAGATTATTTGAAGAGTATGGGAATTAGAAATATCAGACTAGGAATTGTTCAGTTTCCTGTAGATCAATCTGGTTTCATAAAAATTATAAATTTGTTTTTTTTTTTATACATATGTATAGTGAATCTGTGAAAAATATAGAGATTAAGTTTACGACCCCGTTCTCAACATTTAGATTTACCGGGATTATATGAAAACTCAAAAAGTGGATCTGGTATTTGATTTTTATTTCTACTCTGTACTCATTTAATTAGAACGTATGTGGAAGCACCGAGAAGTAGAATCAGATTTATTCGACTTATGGATTGTTTTTATTGTTTAAAATTTTGAGGTTTATTTCTTGAAATTTGACCTCTGGATTATCAATAATGTTTTGGCATCGATCTCGGCGATAGCAGGGATCGATCTTGAATCTGGCTTAAACACTAAGCTAACTCATATTTTATGATTAACTAATTCTTTTCTTTTCCATGAAGAATCTGTTTATCTTTCTCACACCTCTATTTCGGTCTCGGCGAAAATGGAAGTCAAATCCAAATGCCAGGTTAAATCCTGTAGCTTTTAATTTTAACCGGAATTAAAATATTTATGAAGTTAGTTTCTGCTGCTTCCTTTTCTACATTATCTAGATCGATAATCGATTCCACATCTTTCGCTGAGCCTAAACTTTGTAACTCGAGATTCATCTTGCCGTATTTTGGATCCGGCTGTTAACTTCTTTTTATTAATATTTGTACATCTCCCATATTTCCGTTTGCTTCTTTATAAACCTTGGCTCAGGTTCAAGTTATTTAACTACTGTCTAAACTCTGTGATAAACCCAAAATGGAAAAGTGGCACCCAGATCTGTAATTTTGTTTTCGTCACTACCAGACGTGCTCCAACCGACCTTGCATTACACCTTAGGTCTTGTATCGAACCCTGTAAAGTATATGCATTTGTGAGTTGAATTTTTGATTGCACCGAACCGAAAAGAGTATTTCGGTGAGACGTCTGAGATTCTGAATGTTGACTTGACAGCTTAGGCGTAGACGTGTCATTACAATCGGTTATTCCTCCTTGATTCTCTGCTTTAATTCGTATGAGCGCTCTTGGGATAACATCTCGGACCTTGCACACTGTTGAAACCGTAGAGTAATACTCTCATACGTTTACACTTGTCAAGTCTAATAAATGCAAAAGAATTATAGGAATCGAACCCTCGGTGGAAGATCAACTTGAAGTTGGAGCTCGACACATGAGAAATCTATTCAGTAAATCCTTGTTTTACTTTACTTACGCAGAACGATTTCGATTACAAGCCCCCGCGTCTACATTTGTGTGGATGACGATTTCTTTTACTCTGCATCAAGTTGGCATCAAGATAATGGATCCAAATTTCTATGACATCCTAACTTTGTTTCCTTCTTATATCCCTTCGAAAACTATGGATCTCTTTCTAGAATCGGTGGTGTATCTTTTGTAGTTTATCTTTGTAGTACAGTTCCTTATCATAAATCTTATTTGAGTTTTCAAATTCCTCTGTATTTCATGATGAAGGGCATTCCAGATCCTTGCCATAAATTTAAATCAAGTTTTCGAATTACCCTGTATTTTATAATGAAGGCGACTTCAAGAATTGTATCAGGATTTTATTGGGAATTTAGACCATCAATTCTCATTCTATCGACACCTGTAGGTTTCCATTGGAACGAACTTATTTATGTGTTCAAACTCTATCAACGCCCTGTACATTTCATTTAGAAAAATGATCATAAGTTTCGGTTCATCCCTCGACTGTATTAAGTAGAAGGAAAACTTCCATTATATAATTCGTATATGTCATCGTTATTCTATATCTCTGTATTTGGAAATTGACCATGAAGCTCCAACTCTACCAATACCAGTATGAGTACCAACTCCTTTTTCATTCACCGTGAACTGCTGGCGTTTCCGGGAAATCTCAGTATTGTTAATTAAAAACTCGGGGTTTCGTCCAACTTATTCATTGACTGTATTAATTAGAGGGAAAAATTTGTGTAGGCGTAGAATTATATATTATGCCATTGTTTAACAATTGATTTTAGAGGGAAAGATTTTATAAGTGCAAATTTAAATATATATATATATATATATAATATTGTTAAGTGATGTTTAGAGGGAAGATTATTATAAGATGCAATTATTTATGCCATTAGTTATGTATTTCTTATTTAAAGAAAAGTTATTTTGTACCAATTATATTTAGATATATAAACATGAATAGATTTGTTCATTACAATCATGTTACAAATAAAATTGGAAGTTAGTACTTACATTAAGACTATCTATGGTTCATAGGATTGGAATGAAGGGTTTTATCTACATCTTAAAAAGTAGAAGTTGATATGTAATACTACTAAGATAAAGTTGATATGTAACACCATTACTTATATTGTTTATGTCTAGACAAAATGTATTATTGTGCAAACTACATTTGGATAAATGAATGGAGTAGTTTTACTTGTGACAAAACATATTTCAATAGAATTGAAATATAGTGCTTACAACTATGTCAATCTATAGCTCATAGGCTTAAATGAATTGTCTTAAATTATGTCAATTTTCATATCTAAGGAAGAATTGATAGGTAGTGTCATTACTTATTTTTAATTATGTTTAGATGTCGAATTAGAATATCATGTCATTTTATATCTCAAAAGATAGAATTGGAAACTAGTCTCTAGTTTGAGACATGATTCCTGCGGTATCAAAAACCATCGCTATAGAGTCTAATGCAAAAGCCAGGAAATGATTACCACTAAGCGGTAACTCTTAATGCAAACCCAATTTCAAAAAGAAACTTCTCTAGAGAATGAGTTGTGAGATACTTATCATAAGTAAATCTATGCTTACACCATCGTAAATCAAGGAAAAGAGAGAAGTGCAAATAAAAGGATCTGGAATTTATATATTTTCCAATTACATCATGTATGTAGTGTGAGTCGTTGCTGCTAATCCTGGGTAATAAATTTACTTTTCTTATTAATTTTGTTGAAGTAGGTATTATCATCATCTAGATCGTGAAGATTACCTTCTGGGCATAATAATGCGTGCATGTATCTACGGAATTCGAGCCACAAACCCTATGTGAGATCTACTGTTGTTTTGATAGTTTAATCTATGAGTTAAGCATGTATTAAATTTTAGGCTTACATGATTGTAGTAAACCGATTGTGAGAGCACACGATCTGCAGTTTGCGATCTAACCGATTGTTTGTCGGTGGTTAATATAGATATCTATGGGTGATCAAATATTATCGGCGATCTATGCATAAGTTATTAAATATTATACATTGGTTAATGTAGATATCTTGAGCTTTGTCCGCCATAACTATGGGTGATCAAATATTATCGGCGATCTATGCCTAAGTTATTAAATATTATGCATTGGTTAATATAGATATCTTGAGCTTTGTTCGCCATAACTATCGGTGATCAAATATTATGCATAAGTTATTGTAGAAATGATAACTCATTAAGTGTAGAGAACCTACGATCTAGATCGTAGTGGTGGATTACACTAGTAGCTATCTCTCCATCTACATATTCGTTGATGCAACACCAGTCAAATTCCTGTTCCTTAAAACTCAACTTATAATCCAAATGTAACAATGTCTGCTATGTGTTATCCAGAACATAGTAACCACACCTCAGTGTTTATTACAACTCAAGATTCAGATTGTATCGAAGATGCTAGTAATGAATGCATTCAGTTTCCTTAACAGGATATTCTATTATTACTATAATATATGTAAAGTGTTTATACTGTCACATAGAATATTTGAAGGCTAAGTAGGAATTGCTTCATTGTTTCAATTCCTTTATATGGAAAGACCAATATTACTGGTTAAAATTATATGAAGGTTATGTATAGTGTTGCATAAAGAAATCAAGGAGATGAATAAAAGTTACGTATCAATTCAGTAGTATTATAAAGATGAATAATTAATTAGTGTTTTTAAGATTTGTATTATTGTATAAGGAAATTGGAAATGTGATGACTTAATTCCTATGGTAGATTAAGGTTCATCTTTAGCCACGAATGTGGGTAGGGAGAAAAGACTTGTAAGAAAACGTTAACTCTCTATTTGAATTTAGATATTATTTCTAAAGTATAATAGTTTCCATTATGTACTAGTAGGATGGGGAAAACTAGGTGAGATGTTCCAAGACCTTATGTGAAAATAGTTAATTCGTTTAAATAAATAGAGTATATATAAATTATATATATATATATATATATATATATATATATATATATATATATATATATACATATTTGTCGAAAAAAAAGGAATTTAGATTCGATTAATTTTTATTTTTATTTTTACAAATCGCTTCCTACCTATCGTGGAAGTGAAATAAATTTGAACAAAGATTATTAAGTGGTATTTAGTATTTATTTTAAGGCTACATAATGATTAAATATGCAATAAAAGTTGTACTCTTCTAAAATGGGAACACAACGATCCTCTTTAAAACAATACTTTATAGGTGTTGATACATGGGATAGTTGAAAGGGGGGAAACCTGTAGTGGAAGTCCTACTTCCCTATCAGTAGATTACTATTATATAAATAAATATAATTGAATCAAATCATACATGGATTATATATGGGTTAGGGTTCTATATTCATTTAAACCTTGATGTTATATAAGAATTAACACCATGTTATGGAGTTCCTAATGAAATATTATATGTAAATAAGTACATAGATTAACTAGGATTTACACCAAGAAGAAGATCATGTTTATATTTATTCTGTAAATGAATATACTAAGAAGGAACATTTAACGCTCTTAAGTCAATGTTATGTGAATACCGTATACCCTTATGAAGATAAAAGAAAACAAAAAACAAAAAAAAAATTTAAAGAAAAATGACCTTTCGATGAAATTGTAACATTGGCACTACATTTTTGTATCATGTGTGTATCATGTGTGCCTTAAAGTTGAGAGTTAATGTTTGCCCATGCATTGAAATTGAATGATGGTACGCGTGACATATAGGCTATGTGTTGGTTGACTGGCTTATTGAAAATAATTGCCATTCTTTTATATTTTATACATGATTGAACAACATTGCACTTATTATATATTCATTGCATTTTGGAATTAATTATTATATATTCATTGTAATTTGGAATTAATTTCACTTTATATACATGTTATATATATTGAGTAGAATTGCATTTTTAATATCTTATAGGATTAGAAAGAATAGTAATTTATAGATGAGCATCCTATTTGTCTTATAAATATATTGGAGGAAGGCATATTCTATAGATATTGAGAGGATTGTCTTTATCCATTTTATATAATGGAAGGAACGATATTTATATATGATATGGTATTAAGGAAATGAAACTTAGCAAGTCTACAGAAAGGGTCAATTGAAGACGATCTTGTCAAATGAAGTATGTAGACGATAATCACGATGAGCTAAACACAATGATGCTAATCCTATGAGATGATGAAGTCTAAATGGAAATACAACTGATACGACTCGATGTGATTACAACGACCCGTAGATGACAAAATAGGGAAAATATTCCAAAGGAGTCACATGACAACGGGAATGAGGAAATGAGGTAACGACATGATGCATTCCTTGACCTAGACATTATGACACTGGAGAAACAACATGGTAGTTAAAATAAATACGTTCGACTAAGTCACTAATGTCTCGATGCCTCGAATCTATCGAATTGAGAACCAACATTGCTAAAACATTTAGGGGTTTTGGAAGTGGTCTTATGGACTTTTGTTTTTGGACTATTTGAGGGTCTCTATTGATTTGGGTAAATATGTGATTATATCTTACCCATCTATCTTGGATTGAATAATTTAAGATGTTTACCTTCTCGTCTTGGAATGAAGGATAGCCAAATAGATATGAATTCTTGCTTGGTTTTGTTATAATGATGATTTGATAACTATTGGGAGGCTAATGATGCAATATAGCTTGTAGCTAAATTTGATATCGTAGATCTTCGCAAGACACTGGGAGGTATAGGAAATCTATGTTGGTATTGACAATTATTGAATGTATTATCAGATTGATATTATACGGCATTATGATTGAGTTCCTACGGATGTATTGGAACCACATTGGATGAAAAAAAAAAAATGAGTAGAACCACTAATGCTTATGGCCATGATTGTTGAGGAATAGAAGAGAATGACAGAAGATGAGAATAGAAAATTAAGATAAATACTAGCGTTGAAAGTACTTGAACAAAAATTAACTTCAGGACGAAGTTCTATTTAAGAGGGGGTGTATGTAATGCCCCTAGAATGACTGTGGACCTTAAGGGCACCTGTCGAGTGACCAGACTGAACAACTTCAATACAGTGGTCTCTTGAGACTTGTTATGTCTTAAATGATTGAGGAAAAACTGAATATGTGAATGACGATAATAATTGATAAATGAATTAAGGAATTAAATTATATGTGTGGAGTGGGATAATTGATTGATTACTTCCTGCTTAATGATTAGCCTTGATTGATCAAGTCAAAGTGCAGTGGGACAGTTACAATCCTATCTCTGCGACTTGGGAGGACGCAACTGAGATGCGTCATATCTTTATGCATTTATTCTGAACTTCGGGACGAAGTTCTAAATAAGTAGGGTTATATGTAGTGCCCCTAGACTACTGTAGACATTGAGGGCACCTACTGGGTCACCCTACTATTTGAAACATTAGTAAAATAACCCTATAATTTTATTTTGAGTATATTTATGATTACGATTAACTTTGATATGAAAACTGTACATACGAATGATGCTTAACGACTAGCTGTGCAATTTATTATGTGATTAGACGAATGAGTAATGATTAAGTAAATTGCAGATGCTTAATGAAGCAACAGATTTATAAACCAAATTGTGATTATTGAGGACAATGCTACTAATTTACATTTGTGAGAAATGTGTGTAGCGATAGGTGAAACGGTTCACCGACGGACACACAAAGGAATATGAAGGGTCGTAGAGTACGAGTAAATCACACACAGGGAGAGCGACGATGATGTCGACTTCCGATGGAATACCATGCTTGAGCAGATAAGCACTGATCCGCTTGCTCAAGAGGAAAGCGTGAGGGCGTACGAGGTGGGAAACGACGGAGCTGGTCACGTACGAGTTGGGGGGTGCGCAGTGAGAACGGACTCACTCCTCAACGCCATTAGTCCCTAATAGTGTGTAGACGGAGGATGGAAGGTAATGGCTCCTGAAATCCCTACTTGAAGTTCCCGCAAGTTAAAACGGAAGGATGACGGAAGAAGGGCCCGACGGTGTGGTACCCTGCCGAGAACGGAAAGAGTGAATGCAAGGACCCAACAATGTGGTGCCTTGCCGACGAATGGAAACTACGGATGAATGGACTCGACGGAGTGGTGCCATGTCAGGGAAATTAAATTAAGAAACAAGGAGGCCCAACGGCGCGGCACCGGGTCCCTAGTAAAAGTTGATTGCTAAACTTAACTGCATTGAAATGTATAATTTTGCACCTAGAACTTTACTTAGAAATGCATTTGAGTACTTTAGGCATTTGCACATAAATGATTACTTTGGCATTTAAATAATATTAAGTGTTATTTAGGCATTGCACAAGAAAGGATATTCCTGATTACTTAAAAATATTAAAAATATTTATTTAGGAACAAAATGGAATCCTAGGCATGGACACCTAGTTAACTCCACCTACACCACAAATCTAGGAGTTAAGTGAAATATCTAGGGGACAAACATGAGCAAACTTAGGGATGTTGGTGCATCTCCTAGAGGAACTGACACTTGGATGGGTGAGTTGTTTTTCATTAAAGAATTAATTAAATAATTATTTATGCATGAAGCGACATGTGTCGCAGGGGATTTTCCTTTAAAAGGGAGACTTTGGGGATGGGTAAAGGACCCAGACCCTGGATGACTATCGTAATATTGAGTTACCTCATGACTTGCTGCTATTGAGGGTTTGGCTGGAAATCTTGGTGGGGGGGAAACCCAAGCTGGGTTTCTTGAGAATTGTGTGTGAAATTTACGACCCAAAGCTCGGGGGAGGCCATGCGACGGAAAGCATGAGCCTATGGTTGGGTGGTGAAGTTAACGGTTGCTTCGCCAATGGTTAAACAAGATTTGTTGGGGGGATCCTACGGAAGAAGAAGGCGACAATGGACCAACTGAATCGGGTTGATAGGTTAAGGTTTTGCTTATTTTTGTTAAGTTATGCACACTTTTTATTTTATTTTTCCAATAACTATGATGGCTAATTTCTTTGTATGAAGTTGTTAAAGTTTCAAGTTCAGTTTAAGGGGACCCTAAAGGAGGGGTCCTACAGAAACAAAGAAGGATGAAGTAGATGATGAAACTGATAAATACTATTTGTTTTAACTAATTTTGTTTCATGTATGGTACATGGGTGAAATTCAATATAATCTTGAATGAAAGAAGATGGTAAATTGGTAATCAAATTGCTTAGGTGGATTTCATGAAATCTTGTGTAAAGTGAGAAGAGCTGGAAACTTGATTGCTTAGGTGGATTTAGATTATTTATTATTTCAAAAATTGAAGATACTACAACTCGATGGAGAAAAAATACAAGTCCTAAGCTCTGGAGGTGATTAGGAGCTTATATAAGGCATATGGTCTTTTCCAATATTGTAATCATCTTTCTAAAAGTTTTTATCTTCGAATTGTTGGGGGCAGCGGGGTGGGGTGTGGAAGTTGGAGTATTAATACTCCAATGCTGGATTCCAAAGTTTAGTGAAGCCATCCTATATTAAATGGCTTGATAAAGTTCCATTAATTATAGTAATATTGTGTCATTAATTATAGTGGGTAGGTGACGTATGTGTCGTACTACATGATAGTAGCTAATATAAGGTGATATACAACATTTTTTAAACAATTTCATTTATTCCATATTTCCTATGTATTTTGTGTATTTGTTTTTGACAATTTGAAATAAAATGTATATACTATATCGTTGAAATTCATCTAAAGCATGCTACACATAGGGTCTTGAAAAATTCTTATGTATAACTTGAAAAACATCGATTATTTATTGTTATTTAAATTAAATAAGAGTTTATCTTATATTTACCTGAGTTCATTGCATTAGGATTTTGGGCATACTAGTATTAATTGACCTGTATTGACTACGATAAGGCTCATTTGTCCTGTTGCAACCCTTTCTATATATACACTCATTTTACTAAAATATAGTATATCTTTTTGTCTTGAGAAGTAACAAAATTTACAATTGGGACCTCTGAAATTTTCCCATACTGCTTGGGTGAGAGAGTCCCTGAATGACTCATATTGACTGGGATAAGGCTCATTTGTCTTGTTGCAATCCCTACCCTAGTTATACATTTGTCTACTTGAAAATTAAAATCCATTCTTGTTTGGAGAAGTAAATCTATTCACAATGGGGTCACTGCAAACAACTGAACCACTACAATGTATCCTATTTAAGAAAAAACCAAAAGATTCTTGGAATATTTTTTTATTTTGGCCATACCATTTCACTCGTAATTCGGAATTGGGCGTACTTTGGACCATTGGAAAGGTATTGAAATTATATACAAATTTTCTGTTTTGTTTTTTTCTTGATTCCTTACTGGTTTTATGGGGCGGGCATTTTAGTAAAACATAATCTTTCAAAATATGATTTTCTAAAAGCATACTTTGAAAGATTTTGTTTTACTAAAGCGCCTTCCCTATACAAATGGTAAGGAATTAGAAAAGTTGTATAGAATTTCAATACCTTTCCAATAGCCCAAAGTCCACGTAATTCCGAGTTATGAGAGGAACGCTATGGCCAAAATACGAAATATTCTAGGAATATTTTGGTTTTTTCTTAAATTATTAGGATACATTTTGGGCATGGTTGTTCTTCAATATGATACATTTTGGGCATGGTTTGTTTGGTAAGGAATCATTGTAAGAGTATGGTTCTCTTATAGTGATTGATACAGATGGAGAATGTCCTACTCCCACATCTACATCTCTACCAATATAACACTAGTACATGTGGACATTTTCCCCACGGAAAATCGTTGCTATTACAACACTTTTGTGTTTCTATAGTGACAAACAGGACTCCTTGTTTTCGTGGCAATAATTTTGTCGTTGTAGCAACACTTGCCAACGTTCGTCACTATAGAGACAGAAATGACATGGACCATGCTATCTTTAAAAAACCAAAATGTGTCTCTATAGCAACACCTTTGTCGTCGCTATAGCGACGAACTCTCGTTGATATCGCAACGAACTTTCGTGGCTAAAGCGACGTAGTCTCATATTTAAAAAAAATAAGTCAAGCGATCTTCGTCTCTCTAGCAACGAAATTTTGTTGCTATAGCAACGAAAGTTCGTTGCTAGAGAGATAGAGACTCATATTTTAAAAAAATTAAGTCAAGCGATCCCCGTCTCTCTAGCAACGAAAGTTCGTTGCTAGAGAGACAGAGACTCATATTTATAAAAAATTAAGTCAAGCAATCCCCGTCTCTCTAGCAACGAAAGTTCGTTGCTATAGCAACGAAATTTCATTGCTATAGAGACGGCATCTCATATTAAAAAAAAGAAAAAGTCAAGCGTCTCTCCTAGCAAGTTTCGACGAACTTGCTATACTAACGACGGAAATTTTCGTTGCTAGTATAGCAAGTTCATCGAAACTTGCTAAGAGAGACTGTTGACTGTTTTTTTTTTAATATTATTAGGAATATATTATTTTTCTATCTAAATACTCTCTATTCTATAGTTATATATATATTCATCCATTTATAAGTTCTAATATAGAGTAGAATCACACGCAATAGTTCATTATCATATTTTTAAATATATGTTTTCAATGCACAAAATGTAGCTCAGACCCATAAACACATTCATTAGCTGGAAAGCATGTAGAAACCATTTAATTGGGAACTAAACACTTGTAACAATATTAATACAATAAAATGCTAAGACCTATATTAAGTAATCATTTATATTATTCCAACAAGAGAAGACGTAAGAATCCATCTTCCCTCACGATCATAAATATCTAGTTAAAATCGTGACCTTGTTGAGTCATGGTCTAGGGTAACATATATTTTAGAAAATACATTGAATACTTTCTAAGTTCGAAACAAATTATACACTAGCCAAGTCCAGGTCTTGGCTGGTCAATATGTGGACATTGAAATGTTCAAACCCTGGGAAAGGCAGTCTTATAAATGAGCCGACGAGGATTGAACAAAAATAAGACATCTTTTAAACACAGATTTATAAAAGGAAAAAACAAGTGAAACATAGGGTTAACATGCCAAGCCTTGGCCGACCCTATATTCAAATTTATTAATCTAACTAAAATTATGGATAAAACCCAGACATTGTATATTTAATATTCAAGCAAGTATATAAATAGAGCTAAAACAATACAATGTGAAATGCACAGTTACGTGCCCAATATTTGGCTTGTCAACCTTAAAAAGGTATGCAACAAATCAGAACTAGGTGATTAATTACGTAGAGAAGAAGAGATATCGTGGAAGAGCCCGACATGGTGTTTGTAGTTAATACTCAATTCATAGCCAAAGCTCGGCCCATTGACAATAATGCACACAAATAATCAAGCTTTGGACTTTAATCAAAATGAAACATTAACCAATTAACCCTATAGTAAACCAACCAAAGAAAATGCATGAGATCAAGGTCGAATCCTTGTGAATATAACTTAGTGAACAATTCAAAGTCTGATAAAAGTAACAAGAACAACAATATTACAAACATACAGAGCCGAAGATGTGTATGAGATTCAAAACCATTCCATTATCAGAACCAATTACAATGTAATGATTAAGAACAGCAATAATACAAACATACAGTGCATGCAGAGCCGAAGATGTGTATGAGATTCAAAACCATTCCATTATCATAACCAATTACAATGTAATGATTATATATATAGAAGTATGGGGAGAGATCCCATCAAGGATTTTACACAGGGTTCAACCTCGGAACATTTTACATCATTGCTAATAAAAAGAGAAGTTGAGACAAGAAGCTCGCTCAACGAGAACCACCGCCATATGGCACCATCATTAAACAGTCAAATATTAAACTCAATTCAAAGGAAACAAAGGAGACCCAAAGTACCTTTTGCAAAGGGATTCATTTCATCACTGCTCGCTCAAGTGCTCAAGGTATTGGGCGGCCCTACAATCAACATCCATGCATATGTATGAGACCACTATACAAACAATGGAAATAATGACCACATAATCTCTAAGTATGTAAAGCAAGACATCATTTTTACCTATTGTAGAAGGGCTGAGGGAAATCCCGACCAAGGAGTGCACCAGTTTGCATAACAGTTCTCCAACCTACAAACCAAGCATCAAAGTTATTAACCCTAATGAAACAATGTTAAGAATGTTAATATTACTGTAACCTTGAGAGAATAGTTACCTAGACAATGAGGATTTCATTGGAACAATTAAATCCGAATAAGATGATGGGTTCCTCGCAGCACATAGGACCCACCATTAGATTACAGGTAGTGTGAACAAAACAATTGTTATGCAAAGAAAAACTAGGAAAACCAAACTCCCAAACAAGATAACGAATCATTCAACACCAACAAGTAGTAACAACAATAAAACCCTAACACAGAGAGTATGCACCAATAGATACCTCAAAGAATTCAAAGGGTGGTCAAAATGCATAGGACTCAAGCCCCTATAATTTCACTAGTGCAGGCCAAAAATGAAGCCAAGAAATTGGAAGCTTACCAAACAAATGACCTAATGAATGCGGTGTGGTCCATTTAGGGAAAGATCGATGGCCTAGCTCGAGGAAAAATTAATCTCATTAAAACTCCATCTTTGAGGTATCATGGGTAGATGAGATGGTATCAAAGGTGTGCAACCTTTCTCTTGACTGCTTTGACTATTGCTGAGTAAATATAGTAAATATTTTCCATGCAGAGAGCTAAGTGCATCATAATGCATTAATGAAGATGCCTGATTTTGTTTCTATACTCAAAAGTACAAGGACATAGTTTTGTGAGTTAGTTCCATTTATTTTCACGTATCTATTACAGAAGTGACTTTGAAACCTGACTTTGGCATATATTGCATTTCAGTTCTACATTTGACAGCAAGGAGGGATTATGCCAAAAATAATCCGGTTGAGGGAGTCATTGCATGCAGCACAGCTATGAAGAGGTTTTAGATGCATATGCAAAGATATAGATAAGTCAATACAAATGTTTGGCAAATAAGAACATAATAGCTTCTTGATGGAGAAAGGAGGAATGGAGATATGTGCCAAAATTGCTTGTAGTGGAGCCTTACTATACAATGCCAAAAGTGATACTTGACACTTGTATTTTATGGTACAAGACAGAAAAAAACACAAAAAATCACATTAGATGCTTGTGTTTTACCTTTTTCATGTACATTTCAATTAACGTTGGCAACTCAGACCTAGGTTTCCATCCACTGAGAAGTGTGCCTTTCAGAGTACGTCCACTAAGAAGTGGTCCATAATGAGTTGAAAGTTCCATTTTCCCACTAGGAACTCCAATTATAACTGTCATTCCCCATCCCTGTAATGCAAGGGACAAACTTATAACAATTATTGTGCTTCTAAAATTTTAAGAATCTACAGAATACCAATTCAACATCTTGTATGTTCATTTTCTGTAAAGAAATGTATTCAGAAAGAATAAATAAAAATTGATTGATGAGTACAGAAGAGAAGTACATCACATCAGGACTATAAGGAAGTTTGTATTGTACATACTCTTAGCCACAATGCTCAAATTACAATTACAGCTCTAACCTGGGCCAAGGGGTGTTACATGGGTTTTGTAATGATTATAGAAGAAATTTATGCAGTTGTGTGTAAATTGTTGTGGTCATTGTCACAAAGGTTGTATGTATGCTATTGTTATGTTTACACTTACAGTTTTATGTTTTGCTTTGCAAGTAGGGTCATCTTGTTCTATAAATATTAATAATCCAGGTTTTGAATCTTGGTGTATGATGGGCATGCAGTCAGATTCATATTATGCATCGAGTACACAGAAAAAAGTGAGTGGTGAAGTAATCAGGTGGCGTGATGATTCTAGGCTAGAGAAAATTGATGTTGTCAAATCTATAGAAATTTTAGAAGGTGAAATTGATGAACTGAAACATCAATTGACACAAAGGAAGGTAGTACATGGACATAACGAAATTTTGGACTATCTCAAATCACTTGAACCACAAAACTTGCGGGTGATTAAGCATTTTGAGCATTAAGGAATTTTTTGTGTCGATGTTTATAGTTTTATTTGCTTTCTAATTACTATCAAGATCAAATAGTAAGGCTTTACTATTTAGAAGTTCATACAATAAGCAAACCAAAAAAGATAAAGCTAAAACTTGATTGCAAAAAAGATACCCATCCTAGATCTTCCAAGTTGAAGTGTTTTAAAGATAAAGCTGAAACTTGAGTCCTGTGCATGTTTGCATTTTTGTATGTGGATTGAGAGAATTTCATTTTGATGGTTAGTCTAGAATATCAGAAATGTGTGGCTTGAGTGAAGTTCATTTTGATGGTTAGTTTGGAATATCAGAAATGACTCTTACTATACATTGTCCCTTTGTCCTATTAGTAATTCTCATAATTTGCTTATTGTATATGGTTCTATACATAAGTGATTATGTTGTGCTAATTTTCCTCATAAGCAAAAGAGAGAAAGGGGGCCTCAGACAGTTAGCACCTTGGGCACTTGGAAAAGGTGATATCTCCCAAGAATTCCTTCCTGTAAAAGTCAAGTAGTCTGGATAACTAATAGGCGTAGAGCCACTGTTGCCCCTCTCTGAATGTGTCTCCCTTCGGATTACTACTTTCCAACCACAAGGGGGCTTCCCTAAATAGTCTAAGGTATTTATCTGTAAGTGAATAAGGGAGATTACAACCTCAAACTAGCAGTAATATGTTGTTGTCCTGTAAAAACCAACAAACATAAAAAGTGGAAAGCAAGCTAATGTGTGCTGAAAATGATGAAAATAGTGATAAGTATTTAAAATCAATCTAAAGTAAAATTACTTTGTTGTTCTATGCTAAAATAGTGCAACATAGTAAGCATAAACACTTCAGAACTACTGGAAACACACTGAAATAGATGCGATAAATGCACTTTAATGTTGGGCACACAAACCTATGCATGCAAACTTGGATGAAAAACTAATAATTACTGTGTAAAAACAGTGATTAATAGAAAGCTATTCTTTTCTGTTTTGCATAGGAAAGCATGAATTAAATGTAATTCTTTGCCATGTACCCAACACCTAGAAGTTTGCTTAGAGAACAAGCAACCTCAAACCTGTGGATAAAAAGAGCCCAAAACTTGGCCTCCTCTGATCAGCCCCAAATTCAAATCATATGCATGTCTCCATAAAGGGTCATCAAATATGTATTCAGATTGTTGTAAAAATGATTTCAAGAGATGCAAAAATCTCCCAAGAAAGCAAATTTTGAAAATCAAGAAAGTGGAAATCTCACCAATCTAGCCAAACCCTTTAGGAGTCTTTGACCTCCCATACCTGCTTTAGATGTTGCAAGAAATCTGCATGGAGAACCCCTTTTCAACTTAAAAACCCATAGTTACCGGATTCAACCCTAGGCCTAACCGCACCTGAATCGGATTCTTCAAAATCCGATATTCCTATACTCCATCCTAGTCCTACTAGCTTTTCAGTCATTTTCATTTTCAGTCTTTTAGGGTTTGCATGCATTCTAGGGTTTGCATGCATTTCCAGTCATCAGTCCCAACACCTAGCCCTTATTTAGCAAGCCCCATGAGCTTCTTCCTGAGCAGTTTCATCCCTCCTAGTGCCTAGTGCACCCTCCTTTCACCTACTGCATGAGAGAGGCACACTTTTTCACCTACCAGTCCAGTTATGTTCAGTTTACAAGATTTCTCTCCCTGATTTTAGGCTTGACTCACTATTTACTGACCTTATCACTCCGATGAACCTCCGGTGTGACTAGATAGACTGTTCTGACTCCAGTTAGCTCCATGAGCACCCTCCACTGAGCCTCCTTCACTACATTAGTGCTTCCATGTGCTAGTTACACCTACCACATTCAGTTAGACTCAGTTTGACTTATGGTTGACTATTACTTGTGCATTGATGACTTCACTGATGATGAGTTGGACTCCTAGTTATGACTTGATGACACTCCATTGATTATGGATATGTCCATGCAGGCTAATTCAAATCACACCTAGTGTATTTGAATCCTAAGCATTGTATATTTACCCTTTTACTATTTAGATTAATGTAACATGTGTAATTATTCTGCCTCTATCTGAGCTCCTTTGGATCTATGTTCTTCTGCTCTTCTTTTCTTCTATTATTCCTAAATTCTTTCATTGTGAGGTTTACATCATCTCTTTGGATCCACTGTGAGCATTTTCACATGGTATTAGAGCCATTTGAGAGTATATTCTACCTCCATTCTTGAGAGTTTTTTGCAGGTATTTCGAAGTTCCAGCAGTTGCAGCAACAATATCAACAGTTTCTTTTTGCACTTGTTCCAGCAGTCAAGATGAACAATTCGAATGATCCTTCTTCTCTTATAATTCTCACTCTCTTCAATTACTTTTAATGGAAGGGTAAGATGAAAATACACTTGAAGTCGAGAGGGTTTTCTAGAATAGTTGAGGAAAAAGATGCCATACCACATACAGTTGTAGAGAGAACCAAGCATCTAAATAAAATGGATGATGCCTTTGGATGCATATGCCTTCATATGTCTGAAGATCTATTGTTTCATGTTGAAGGATTGAAGTCTCCAAATGAGTTGTGGACAAAATTGGAGAGTCTTTTTGGCAAACAAGATGGGCTAAGAGGACACATTCTCAAAAATGAATTGGTTTCCCTACAACCTAACAATTTCGAAAGCATTCAAGAATTCTTCTCCAAATTTCATAAATTGGTTTTACAATGCAAGCATTGTGGCATCACTAAAAGTGATGAGAAATTGGTACTCTCTATATTGAGCAAACTTGGATCTCAATTTTCTGTCTTTGTATCTACTTTCCATTCTGTTCGAATGTCAATCCCTGGATGGAATTTTCCCACCTTAGAATACTTTTCTAAAGCTCTCATTCAAGAAGAGGACAAATTGATTCAAATGGGTGCCATCAAGGCCTCCAAAGATCTAGCTTTTCTAGATGGAGAAGCAAGTGGAGCAAATTCAAAGGGGAGGCAAAAAGACAAGGACAAGAAGTCATCTAAATCCAAAAGTGACAAACACAAGAGACCTAATTGCTCCTACTGCAAGAGAGGAAACCATCCTGAGAAATCTTTCATGCACAAGAAAATAGACCTACTAACCAAGCTTCTTGAAGAAAACAAAATTTTTGTTCCAAAAGAAGCAAAGATGTCTGATTCTGGAAGTGGATATGATGGTTTCCATGCATTGATGTCTGGTTTTTCAAAGTCAAAATCCCTCCTCATAGATTTTGGAGCCTCCAACCACATGGTTGCCTCTAAAGAATCCTTTTCCTCTTTAGATCTCAAAGATGGGCCTACTATTCACATGGGAGACAACTCTCATATTTCTGCCAAAGGATTGGGTATAGTACATATGGAGCATGGTAAGTTCAAAAATGTTTTATTTGTTCCTTCTCTAACAGCTAATTTGTTATCAGTGTATCATATGACTCATACAGGATCACCAAAGCAAGTAACCTTTGGTCCAAACATAGTAGAGATTACAGATATCTCCACTGGAAAGATTATAGCGAATGGAGTTGCTAATCATGCCTCTAAGGCATATGATTTCTCACACTTCATGCCCTTCTCTCTGACTATTCCTTCAGATTTTGATCAAGATCAGAGTGAATCCTCTTCTGATGAAGAAGAAGATCATGATTTTGATGTTGAGATCATAGTTCAAGAATATTCAGATCTAGAACCAACACCTATTCTCAGTCCAGATTCAAGGTCAATATGGGCTCACACAGTCCTTGCTACTACTGAGAACAAAGTTGAGGATTCATCTGTTCACAGAACTACCAGACTTCAGCATCATGGCAACCTTGCATTATGCCATCTACCTCTCCATGAGAGATGCAACATGATGATGGGGTTCTCTCTTCCATCACTTGGGAAGACTCCTCATGTTCCATTTGCTCCAGTTGCAGAAAGAATTCCTGAGAGACTTGCTTCGTCCAATACATCCTCTACACAATGAAAGGCACATCAGAAGACTAGATCCACATCTCGCACCTGTTTTGGCATCCTAGAAGGGATCAGCTTGTCAATTTTTTTGCAAAAGTTTTCACTGATGAAAATGTCCTTCTTTTCTACTTAGTATGATGGTTCTTTGAGTTATTTACTGTTCTTTTGAGGGGGGGTATTTTTCCCATGAGGTTTTCCCCATTTCCTTGGTTTATGGGCAGTTCTTTATTTTTCTATCTTATTTGATTGTATGGGTGACCTTTGGTCCTAGTTACTAGGGCCCAGGATGGATTAAGGGAGGGTGTTAGGATATTCCTATACTCCATCCTAATCCTACTAGATTTTTAGTCATTTTCATTTTCAATCTTTTAGGGTTTACATGCACTTTTAGGGTTTGCATGCATTCTAGGGTTTGCATGCATTTTGCATGCATTTCCAGTCATCAATCCTAGCACTTAGCCCTCAGTTAGCTAGCCCCTGGAGCTTCTTCCTGATCAGTTTTATCCCTCCTAGTGCCTAGTGCGCCCTTTTTTCACCTACTGCATGAGAGAGGCGCACTTCTTCACCTACTAGTCCATTTATGTTCAGTTAACAAGAGTTCTCTCCCTGATTTTAGGCTTGACTCACTCTTTACTGACCTTATCACTCTGATGGACCTCCAGTGTGACTAGATAGACTATTCTGACTCCAGTTATCTCCATGAGCACCCTCCACTGAGCCTCCTTCACTACATTAGTGCTTCCATGTGCCAGTTACACCTACCACATTCAATTAGACTCAGTTTGACTTCTAGTTGACTATTACTTGTGCATTGATGACTTCACTGATGATGAGTTGGACTCCTACTTATGACTTGATGACACTCCACTGATTATGGATCTGTCCATGTAGGATAATTTGAATCACACCTAGAGTATTCGAATCTTGAGCATTGTATATTTACCCTTTTACTATTCAGATTAATGTAACATGTGTAATTATTCTGCCTCTATTTGAGCTCCTTTGGATCTATGTTCTTCTGCTCTTCTCTTCTTCTATTATTCCTGAATTCTTTCATTGTGAGGTTTACATCATCTCTTTGGATCTACTGTGAGCATTTTCACATCTTTTCCATGTGCCCAACACCTAGAAGTTTGCTTAGAGAACAAACAACCTCAGACCTATGGCTAAAAAGAGCCCAAAACTTGGCCTCCTCTGATCAGCCCCAAAATCAAACCATATGCATGTCTCCATAAAGGGTCATCAAATATGTATTCAGATCGTTATAAAAATGATTTCAAGAAATGCAAAAATCTCCCAAGAAAGTGGAAATCTCACCAATCTAGCCAAACCCTTTAGGAGTATTTGACCTCCCATACCTTCTTTAGATGTTGCAAGAAATCTGCGCGGAGAACCCCCTTCCAACTTAAAAACCCGCAGTTACCAGATTCATCCCTAGGCCTAATGGCACCCGAATCAGATTCTTTAGAATCCGATTCTCAGATTCTTCATCGGATTCTTTCACCTTGTTTTGACTAATCTAAATTTGTTTACGTAGGATAAATGTATGGTAATTAGGGTTAGGGTTCTGAATCCCCGATTCCTAATTTTAGGATGAGTACCGCACCCGTATCGGATTCTTCAGCCGATTCCGATCGCACCCACGGTTCGTTTAACCTTGGAAAAACCTACCCAACTGATATGAGAGTATGAATGTGATGTGTCCCCGGATGTCATTGTCTGTGAACTTCCTAACTTGGAAAACATGTCCAATCCTCAACACTTAGCAATAAAAATATGCGAGTTGTTGCAACCATGTGCCAACTCTGACTAGAACTCACAAACTGCTAATGTTGAATGGTGGACTGACCAACCAGTCCTTCCCATAATGTATCCAAAACAAGAGAGGAAGGCCAACTATGAATATTCATTTCTAGAGTGGTTTCTTGCAAGAAATCCCTTGAGTTAAATAATGGATCCACAAAATGCCAAGGCTGCTTGATTCCTAGGGTTCAAAATTTATGTGTTAGGATTTGAAACCAATTTATTGTTTCATTGTTAATACAGAGCAAGGCTGTTGGGAGTGGGGACAAGAGTGAGAAGTGAAAATGGGAGTGGGAAATACACTTTTCAAAAATCTACCAGGAGCAAACTGCTCCGGGAGCGTTTTTTTATATAATACACATTTTAATATATTTTGATGCATATATATTAAAAAAGCGTGTAGAATGCCTAGTTAGCTGCAAAAACATGAAAACATAGATCTAACTACTATATTAATGATGATCATTAAATCATCAACCATTTAGTACACATAACATCAATAATCTAGCAGTTATAAGTTATAACATTGTTATCAAATGATCAATCATCAAACACAACATTGACCTTAAAGTTTCAACATATAACATTTTCCATCAACAAACTGTAACACATAACATCAACCACGAAATGAAACAGAGCATTATTTTTATTACCAAAGAGTTGCAATATGTAGTCAACAATTCAAACTTCAAAGGTAGGTTCAAAGTTCAAAGTTCAAATGTAGATTCTCATATAATGTTTCCAAAATATGCCATAATAAAGACAAAGTACTAAGTTCTAGATTCTAGAGATTGCTTCTAAAGTTTAAACAAGAAAAAATAAATAGATCTACTATCTACTAAAATTTCCTCTTGCCATGAGAAAATTCTAGTTTCTTTTTCCATGATCCATGAATAGGAGGAGTAGGAGCAAGTGAAGTGTTCATGGAACATGAGAAACAACTTCATTGCCCTCATGCAATGTTGGATGTTGTGAAGAGAAAGGAAAATCTCTTGCATCTGAAAACCTACTGGTGATTGGTGGTGGCATCTCTACTACATGAATTTGATCACCATCATAATCACTCAAAAGTTTAACCTCCAAGTTCTCTAAATCTATGGCTTCATCCTTTAAATTTGCCTCCTCTGGATTATTGTCCCAAGTCACTTATGTGTTATCCTTCTTCACCACCTCACAATAATAGGACAACAACCTTATAGTGCACATAAAGAAGCTTTATGCCTGGTCTACATTCAATTATTTTCTCTTCGTGTTGTGGATCAAGCTGCAGGTGCTCCAACACGTCTCTGCAAAAGAAGTGTTAACAATCTGTGAAAGCACCCTTTTCATCAATTATGTAGGTGCATGGGAGATGAGCCATATATGTTCTACCATTCGATAGGATTCGACCTATCTCAATCTTTAGTTGCATGTAGGTTAGAAAAGACTCCATGCTCACTAATGTGATTGCTCAATTTGATTTGTACTTGAGCACACTCCTCTTAATCAAGGACAAACTTGTTTAATGCAAGCATATACCCGTTCTATACCTCTGGATTTATGTGTGTTTTTTTCCTAAACCCATCCCCAGATGCTGGTTGGGACAACCAAGATGGAGAATAATATTTGGGTGTAAGGACATGTACTAGGGCATGAAGCAGAACATCCAGATTATCCCAACTTTTGACCACATGTTTAGGAGTCATTTAGAATTTAAAGGATATGATTAGGAGGCATTTTTTCTATGCTTTTGTTAGAGGTAAAAACATCAATTCTGTAAGGAACGTAGAGTATCCACCTATTGGACACACAAGAAACACTCAAGGAGTGGTGGGTCACCTCCTTACCCTAAACAGGTTTGAATATTAAAGACAAGTCTCATATAGTGATTACAATGGGTTAGAAGACCCACTTACATAGGGATTAGTTCTAGCTTGACTAGCCCTAGCCATTGCCTTAATGAGCAACCACTAGGGTGACCTTCTAACAACCACATTAATGACAGACCATCAGGCTTAAAGTAATGACACTATTTTCTTCTAAGTTAATATTACATTAACCACCCATAGTAGAACATTTTTTTTGAGGAAATACTTCTTACATTATCATAGCAACTATGTACAAAACAAGAAAATGAAAGTATGAACAACCGATGTAACTACTTTCTTAGCACTACAAGAACGGATATCATATCAGAGTAAGCAATCTCATGAACATTTTAAGTGTCCCTAATCAACAAAAAGCCTTTGGCTAATAGTTGAAAACGTACCTCTTCTTGTCAGGTCCCAAGGAAAGAGGAAATGGAGCTATAAAAAATTTCAATGATACACTTACATCTCATTTTCCAGATTGAGTGCATGGTAAATTCCTGAATGTGATGCCAAAGCCCCACAAATTCTTATAAAACCAGATGTTTGGAATCCCCCAACAAGGAAACTCTCCATTGAATTCTTCCCTAGAAGATAGTAGGAACATGTCAATGGATCTCATGCCAAAAACGTCTAGCTATTGTGCACTCCCACAAGACATACTTGATAATGTCCAGCTTGTCACAAACAAGATACTTCTCATCTGTGAACCCTCTTTTCCCTTAATGTGTTTTTGTTTAGTCCTTAGGAATCCATATCACTCCAACATCACAAACCCACATTCAAAAGAATAATTTGTTCCACCTGTTGTTATGTCCTTAATAACCTGCTAGACAGAGAATATATGATTTAGAATATAATTACTGACAAATTATACCACTATAAATAAATGTTGAAAAAAAATCCTATGAGATAGGAGATAGCCGTATTAACAAGAAAACATCTTCAACAAGGGATATGCCACTTTGTTTTTAGTAAACTTGCAAATAAGAAAGCATCACATTGTCCCTTTGAAAATGCATGGTTCATTCACATTTTCATAGGCCTATCATCCCTCATCGTGTACAAAAGAAGATCTTTGGATAATTATGAGTTCATGGAGGCTTTTCCAGGACTTCATTGATGTATGATATGAGGAGTGAGAAGGCCACAGAAAATGAACACCCTATTTATGCAGATGTCCATGGCATGGTGGATGGGGAGATTTGGATCAAACACACCACAAGGAGGAGAATGCCCTACTTGGATTAGGCTTCAGAGCATACAAGGCAAGACAAAGTCTAGAAGAGAAACACCCTATCTTAGAGGAATGCATGTGGTATTACAAGTGACAAAAGAAAGAGGTTAAAGAAGGAATGCTCTGGCTTGGATGAGACCATGTGGCAGTGGAAGAATTCATTCAGTCAAAGGTCACTTTGTGAGGAACACTCAAATTCAAGGGAGTAATTTGGTTTTCTGATCATGAGTCTACCCACTTGTACAATGGAAATTGTGGACAAAAATCCATTAAAAGCACATTAAAGTGACTTTACGTGGCATTACACATTATTCGAGGCATATTCCACATATTTGGAGGCATGTTTCACCTTTGATACATGTGAGGTAAGGACACTCGGTTTGAGTCATGCTCTACATATTTGGAGGAGAGTCCTTTGCATGAAGAAAAGTCACATGGCATATTTGGCATGGTCCAAGCCCTTAAACAAAGAATTAAAGCATGCTCTAAGAAGGTAGAAATATGACATGCAGCAACTAGACCTATACAAAAGGTGAAAAATTCCCACATTAACATTTGTACTATAAGCTTGTTGTGGCCACAACAGATCCCATGCTTAGCTCAAGCAAGGGAGCCCCATTTTTGTTTTTTTAATAAATATAAAGGTATTTGGTTGATTTTTTAGTATAAATATGAGTCTTTGGTTTTGGTATGCTTAAATCTCTTACCCATACTTTTGTCCTGCATGTTTTTCTCTTTCCGAATGATCTTTACCTATCTGGTTTGTAATTTTCCTCAAATTTTGAGTATTTTACCTTTGGTTTTTATCAACATAGAACCCGACAGTTAGAAGTCCCAAAACCCGCAACCCAAAAATTGCGGGTTGCGTGATCTTGTTTTTAAGTTTTGGATTTTAGTAAACTCGAAACCCACAACCCGACGGTTGCGGTTTTCGGCTTTCAGGAAATCGTTTTCCACCTTGCAGTTTGCAAGACCCCGCAATCTACAATTTCGAGTTACGGATGTTGGGATCCTTTAATAATTTTTGTGAATAAGATTTTCGCGTGAAACCTGCAACCCGCAATTTCGGGATGCGGCTTTCGGGAATGGGTTTTCCATTTTGTGATTTGATTAGTCCCGCAACCCACAATCCGCACTGTCGGGTTTTGGCTTGGGGGATCCCTGAATAAACTTCATAAATAAAACTAAATCCTACATCCCGCTTCGGTTGATCTCAGCCGTCCGTTTGTTCTGATCGCACAGGTGTCTTTTAATCTATCTTTTAACAAGGTTTTTTCTTGTTTAGTTTTACATTTCTCATTTGAAGAATTATCTCGTCACGATGAAGATTTTATTGTTGAATCCTTACCAGAGAACGTTTGAAACTGATATTCCTTTACCTCTGGCTATATTACTATCTCTGCTACACTCGGTGTTTGACAGTCTCATTTCATTTTGGCAACTCTTCATTATTTGTTTCTACTCCTTGAGATTTTATGCCATTATGCTTATTTCGGTCTGCAAGACCCTTCCATTTATTTTTGTTAAATCTGGTCATCCGATTTTGATTTGATAGGTATGCAAAAATTGTCGGTCTGCGTAATCAGGATTCTTTTTCAGCCACTTCATAGTCTGTTTTTCAAGCCATAATTTCTATTTTTTCATAAATCCAAAGTCATAAATGCTGATGTGAAATTGCTTGTAATAATGAGGTCATAAAAGCAAGTTTAGCCATGCGAATGGTAATTGAATTTGTACTTTCGCACAAGCTTAGATCTAACTATTGCACATCTGGACTCATTTCATTATAGTTGAGATAATTACAATAGATTCGTAGTATAATTTTAATCATTGCAATTTATCCTGCCCAATTATTGTCATCTTATTAGTTGGCCTTAAATTAGCAAGGAGCATGAAACCTCTAGCTCATCCATTGTGTTCTTCAAGAGGAAAAGTTTTGCATGATAATTTTGCTAAGTTTCCTCCTGAACGTATCTGATATGAGTAACATGCAGATAGGTAACAAATCCTTCAATCCCAGTTTTGAAGATGAAGAGCTCTATCCACTGCTATATCAAGAACCTTTGTCACCACCTTTTGATGCTGGTATTCCTGACTTAAGCAGTGATAGTGGGGAAGAATATTCTGAAGCTCAGTCTCTCTGCATGCATTTTCTTAATGACAAAGAGAAGAAAGTTCCCGAGGAGCTGACTGATCGTGAAAATGATGTTATACGAGATTTTATAATCAACCAAGAGCCTGATGTTTTTTCGACTTCTCCTGAAGTGGATCCTTTACTGGATTTTTCTATTTTATAAAATATAGTTCCTGACCCAGGAGTTCCCACGGAAGACTCTTTACAAGCCAAACCACTTTATGCCAATAATCAGCAAGTCGGGATCAAATTCTTCTTGTGTCATGAGGATCTCTTTGATTAAGCAATCAATCTCGAAAAACCAGTGTTGAAGGACGAATAGTTAGAGAACCGGTCATCATGGAGGGAAATATTTACATGTATCTTTGTACTTGGCACAAGCTGGTGAAACATGATATGGAGAATAATGTGTGCAATGCTCAGTTAGCTTTAGAATCTGTTAGTTTCTCAAATATAGACGAGTTGTTAGACATTTATGAGAAATGGAAAGATTTCTTGGATACATAGTTTGATCCGATTTTGTAAATCTCTGTTTTCTAGGGATCTCTATTTTGGCACTCTGTTGTAATTATTTAAAGAAGGACACCTCTCGTAGTAAAGGGTTGGTAATTTTGGAGTTGCAAATCAGCAAGAGACTAGACTGGAGATACTCTGTTTAGCAGAGCCTTTTGTAATTTCTGTACAAGACCTCTTTTAATACAGTAAAGTCATCTTTTGATCTATCTCTTGTTATTCTTCAAGTTTATTTGGGAATCACTGATTGTGTACTTCAGATTGTCATCTACAGTGCATGATTTCTTTTGCATATATTTAAGTGTATGGATCTATTATATTGGTTTCCCTGTATGATTGACTTATGCTAAAAAGTGTTTTACTGAGTTTATTCAATTTAAATACTTTCTTTATCGATTTCTGCAAGTGATTCATAGCACAATAATCATTGTTAATTTTTCAATTAGCAAAGTGGTTACAGATTTATCTTGAACATGCTTAAGTACTTGAATTATTGTCTTTTAATTTTCGTTAATGGATTGTGATTTAAGTTAATAAGTGAAACAATCAAAAGCATTTCTATGAAAGATTGTAATACACTTATTCATCACACCTCAGGGTTAATCTGCACAAGATCAAGCTTTCATTTTAGAATAGGACTGACTTAGACTAGTTTCCATTTTCTAAAATAGGTTAGGTTAGCTTTGTTTTTACCATATCCACACCTTGGTTTTCCTTGATTGGAAAACTGATCTTATAGATCAACTCACCAACTCTTAGAGTGTCAACGGAGGCCGAATATCCGTGGAGGATCACCATACCAAACAAGTTGGGGATAGAATTGCCCTTGCGCAGGGTCCTTTGAAGCCTTTCAACTTGGGTTTTATTCCTCTGTTGAGTGTCTTGGAACATTCCAACACCTTTTCCATCTAACCTCCACTACCAAGGCATCAAAAAATGGCGCTAGCAGGAGGGCCAATAGTACAACATGCCTAAACAAGCCACTAAGAAACCTCCTCCATCAAATACGTCAATGGTTCAAACTCGAAGCCAATCAAGGGCTTCAACATCTAAACAACCAATAGTGTCACAACCCACGGTCGCCCCTATTACACCTTCTCAACAAATTGTTGCACCTGTTGTATCTGCAGCACAACAGGAAAACAGAGAGAATATCTTTATTGTATCACCTAGAAGAGGAACACTCTCACTAGAGAAGATATTGAAAACATCAACTGATAGGGTTGATAGGGAAGAAAAAAGACTTGCTGATCAACGACGACGTGGTTTTGCAGCGATCAATCTACAAAACTTTTTGCAGACCAATAATCAAGAAATTCACCAAGACACAGTTTCACAGATCAGTGAACCAGCTATCCAACATACAATTGATCACAATATTGAACATCAGCAAACAGTTAATCCACAACCTCCAAATCAAGAAGTGGTTGGTCAATCAGGTTCCCCTGAATACAGCCTTGGAAAAAAATTTCAGGAAACAAAACATCAGCCAAAACTTGAGACTAGTGGACCACCACTATCTCCTCCTTCATCTTCTTCCTCATACAGTGAAAACTCTTCAAGCTCTTTATCAGAAGAAGAAGAGGAAGAACCACCGATGGTTGTGGAAGGCCAAACCAGACCTTGGCTTGACCAAGATGTAGTATGGGTACTTGGAGACCAACATATACTACCCAAAAACCCTGAGAAGTGGTTACCCAAGTTTAACTCAAATGACAAATCACCTGCCCTGGACCACGTTAAAACCTTCATGCAGGCTATTAGTCTTAGAAGTGTCATTTACGAAGATGTGGTTTGCAGGCTCTTTCCTTATACTTTTGAAGGAAAAGCAACTACATGGTATTTTTCCCTACCACCAAGGTCTATTGTTTCTTAGGATGAGTTTGAGAAATTATTCATCCAAAAGTTTGGAGATGAAAAAACAACATAGAATCTTGTTTTGGAATTATCCTCCATGAAAATCAAAGGGAAAGAAAGGGTTAAAGATTTCAACCAGAGGTTCTCATACTTAAAAAATAGAATTCCTATCAATCTTCTTTCTGCTGAAGAATTGTTGACAGCCTACTATGAAAAAGTCCTACCTGCTTCAATTTCAATGTGGGTGAAATGAGCACAAAAGGGGACTTTGTTGGAAGTGTTTGTTGAAGCAATACAAGTCGAGAAGGAAATTTTTTGTTTTAAGGATAATCTGGAGATTGTAGATGAACAGCCTTCAACTTCTAGGAAAAAGAATGACAGTGTTCCTAAACCCACTACACAAAGCAAGGACCCATTTGACATAATTGATATGAAAAAGATCATCCAGAAAATGTCAAATGAGATGGTAGATTTGAAAATAACCAACAATGAAAATCAAAACCAAAATAGAAGTTTTGTGAGGCCACCTTTTGGGATACCTTATCAACCTCCAACAAATCCATCACCTCCTAATCCAATATAAGGCCTCGCGAATGAAGAAATTTATTCTATCTTTAAAGCCTTAGCAGCAAAATCTCAGCACACCCCTGAGGTCCCTAATGATCAAACTACTCCTAATCCACAACCCCCTGAGGAAGAAGAAAACGAGCATGAGGATCCACAAATCAACACTGTAAGTTACTTTTCAGAGCTTCCTATGTGTGGAGAAGAAGAAGAACCTGAGACTGTGTTTAATGTCCAACACCCTAATAACACAAGGTATAAACCTCAACCCCCTCAGGAACCCTCATCCTCTACACCTGTTACTAATAAGGGAAAGGTTGTCCCCCACAAGGATACAGTCATCCCTGAGATGGAGTACAATTTAGTTGAAGATCTTAAAAGAGTAAAGGCAAACATCTCTTTGTTTGAATTATTGAAAATCCCTTCAATGAGGATACCTTACCCAAAAGTATGGTGGTTAAACAGCCAAGAGAATTCCAGAATAATAACCTTGACTCTTTCACTAAACTAGATGATCAAAAGTATGGCAGCAAAAGGACACCGCCTTTTCTACTTGCCTTTGATATTTTCAACCGAAATGTACATAACTGCATGATAGATTTTGGCGCCTCATCAAATGTGATGCCCCTTTCTATCTGCAGAAAGTTGAATGCCACATGGGAACATTGCCTTACTCAGATAGTACAACTTGACAGATCAAAAGTCAGGGTGGTAGGAAGGCTCAAAAATGTTATAATTACATTATCAGTCGATCCTCGAATCCATCAAACAATTGATATAGTCATTGTTGATATTCTAGAAGCATATGGTATGTGGCTTAGTAGAGACTGGTCAGAAAAGCTAAAAGGTTATTTTGCCACTGATTGGTCCCATTTGTGGCTACCCTACAATGGTCAGCCAAACAAGATCAAGATAAGCAGGGAACCTTTTATGAAACAGATAGTTACAGATTTGAATGATGCAAGTGAGCCTGTGGGTTATTTCAATATGCACATTGAAAGTTTTACCTTTGATACCTTTTTCGGGAATTTATTAGCTGATGTTTCACCATAGGAGAATGCACAGAATGAATCTCAGGTGACTCATCTCACTTCTGTACCATTCTCAGGAGAAATTGTACATAATGTTTTTAATGTAAATACAAATTTTAGGTTAGATCCCATTGCTTGGACATTGTTTTTTGGTGGCTCTAAGTCTAAGGATGGAGCTGGTGCAGGATGTGTTCTTATAGATTCAAGAGGAACAAAACTATGATTGCATGCAAATTAGAGTTTGATTTTACTAACAATGTGGCTGAATATGAAGCCCTGATACAGGGACTAAGAAAATATATTGACTTGAAAGTACCAATCATTCATTGCTTCAGATACTCAGAAATCATTGTGAAATAGGTGAGGAATAAGATACATTGCCTGTCCCCCCGCCTATTGAATTATCATAAATTGGTAAGAGATCTTACCAGCTCTTTTATTGCATTCAATATTAATTCAGTTCTTAGGTCTCATAACTTTGATGCTAACTTGTTGGCAAATACAACTTCCAGATTGATTCCACCAGAGGGCCTATCTCCTCAAACATTTTCAATAGAACTGATGTATAGGCCTTCCATACCAGATAATGTGACAAACTGGAAAGTATTCGATGATGATCAGCAGATACTTGATTTTTTAACAAACCAGGATACATTTCAAGATACGGTTATAGACGAGGGTGAACATGAAAAATATCTTTCCGATTCCTCGAATGTCATCCCGAATTCTGTGATTAATTTGGAGAAGTTTTATGATTTGCAAGACAAGTTTAGACATAAAACCAATTGTAAAACACAGAGCTCTTTGCTTAATTACGAGCAAGTCAATTTAGGGACTGAGCAAGAGCCCTGTTTTATCAATTTAGGAATTGATTGCACCCCAGAATAAAGGCGAGCTATCATTAAACTGTGTAAAGAATACAAAGCTATCTTCTCCTGGACCTATGGCGAATTGAAAACATTTGAGACTAGCGTCATCTCCCATAATATACCCATGAATCCAGAAGTTAAACCATATCAACAGAAGCTGCAGAAAATGCATCCCAATTTAGAGCCTTCTGTGAAAAAGGAATTGGAAAAGCTACTCACATCTCGAATTATTTTTCCGGTAAGGCATACATAGTGGATAGCCAATTTGGTGTCAGTACGCAAGAAAAGTGGTGAAATATGATTGTGCATAGATTTTAGGAATTTGAACCAGGCCTCAGAAAAGGATAACTAACCCGTTCCCCCCATGGAATAGATTCACCAAAAGGTAGCGGGGTCGGTAATGTTTTCCCTCCTAGATGGTTTTTCAAGGTACAACCAGGTTATGGTTGCTCCAGATGACCAATTAAAGACAACTTTCAGAACTCCTTGGGGCACCTTCGCCTACAAGCAAATGCCTTTCAGTTTGATTAATGCAGGAGCCACCTTTCAAAGAGCTATGGATATAGCTTTCTGAGGTCTAACACATAATTGTGTCGTGGTTTATTTAGATGATATTACCATATTTTCAAAAAAACGACATGAACACTTATTTGCTCTTAAGCAGGTTTTCGAACGTTGCAGAAAATTTGGCATTTCCTTGAATCCCAGGAAATCCATTTTTGCAGTCACGGAGGGAAATATGTTAGGCTTCATCGTCTCAAAGGAAGGTATGATCATCAACCCCGAACGCACAAACACGATTTCAAAAATCAGCTTACCAGGTTCGCATAAAGCAATGCAGTCCTTCTTGGGTAAGATCAACTTCGTATGCAGGTTTGTACTATTAAATTTTCAGAATTTACTTCAATCTGATCTAGGATCTTAACTGAGAGAACAACATGTACATCAAATCTATAGCATATCATTCATGGAGACAATAATGCAAGCACACAAGAGACACAAAGATTTACTTGGGGAAAACCATAAAGGTGAAAAAACCCAATAACTTCCTCAGAGATAGATAGAGCAATGATACAACCAAACCATAAGAGATAGACATATCCTAGCAGCAGATCCTCCTCCTCCATAAGTGCGCCACTACTCCTTGAGTGCATGAGTGAGAAGTGAGTGAGTAAATAGAGTGCCTCCCGCACTCTATTTATACTTGACTTGACTTTCCTTTTACATAAATCATGTAGGCTCGAACTTAACCACATAACATAATGCTGACTGGGCCGACCCCCAATAGGGTGGTCTAATAACCCTTTGACCCACATGACTTATACATGGCCGACCCCAACAAGGTGGTCTAATAACCCATCAAGTATAAGTTACGACATTTACAATATAAATGACAACACTTCCATATAGAGGAATAATACCATCTCTATAGGAGTGCATACAACATACATATATGAAATACATTCCGAAGTTACATATACATCAACACTCCCTCTTAACTAGGAAGGTATTTCTCAACACAGGTCTTCTAGCACAAGTCATCTTCTCTGGATTATCGTCACTGGATAATCATCATCGAGTCATCATCATCGTCACTGCTGCTGCTATCTCAATCAATCTCTGAATCTACTCGTCATAGGAAGTTCTACAGAGCCAGTCCTTTTTCATACTGGATGTAGGCCCACCACCTGTAGGTCTTCATCATCACTGGCCATACTGTGGAATCTTCAGGACTTATTACGTGCATCACAAAACCTTAAAAGAGTCTCTTGACTAGCAAGAACTCTAAAGAGCATCTGAGTCCTTTTTCATCCTATCCAGATCTCCAGGACTTATTACATGTGACCCCACCACAAAACCTCGCAAGAGCATCCCAGGCTGTTACGAGCATGTAGCTCTACCTATAGGATCTCCCAGGGCACGAATTACATGTGGTCATGGAAAAACCTCGCAAGAGCATTCCAGGACTGATTATGGGCACACAGCCCAACCTATCGGATCTCCCAGGGAACCGAATTATATGCCATAGGACAAAACCTTGAAAGAGCATTTGTCAGATATCCTATGGCACCGAATTACATGCCATAGGAAAAACCTCAAAAGACTATCTGCAGATCTCCCAGGGCACCGAATTATATGTCCTCCCAGAGCAAAACCTCGAAAGAGCATTTGCCAGATATCCCAGGGCACCGAATTACATGCCATAGGTAAAACCTCGAAAAACTATCTACAAATCTCCCAGGGCACCGAATTACATGCTCATCTGCACAACCTGATCCACGGCCATAGAGTATCAACCTGATACTCATCATACATCATCCTGATGTACACATGATCATCCTGATCATCATCACTCCAACATCCTGCTGCATGTCATCTGGAGCAACATCCTGAAGCTGATCATCCATGATCATCCTGATCATACAATGCATCTACCTGATGCATACCAGGTATCTACCTAATACATATCAACATACATGATCCACCTGATCATACAATGTATCCACCTGATACAAATACAAATACATGATACATATCACCATACATGATCCACCTGATCATATAATGTATCCACCTGATACATATACAGATACATGGTCCAAGCATCCAACATGATGCATATACACAAATACATACACATGATCCAACCGATCATATCCAGCGTCCAACATGATGCGTACATACATATAAATGATCCAACTGATCATATCCAACATCCAACATGATACGTACATACATATAAATGATCCAACTGATCATATCCAGCATCCAACATGATGCGTACATACATATAAATGATCCAACTGATCATATCCAACATCCAACATGATGCATACATACATACATAAAAATGATCCAACTGATCATATCAAGCAGAAACTAGAACATCACCTTGATGTTCATCATCCAACGCTTACATCCACATCCATGTGAAGGATCCTCCTTCCAACATGCTTGGAATGGCTTCAACAAATGTGTCCATCACTTCTTCCTTGAAGTGTCCTCGATCTGAAAAACGCCAAGCCTCTCTCTGAAGTACTTGAACTTCACCCTGGCTAGTGGCTTCGTCAGCACATCTGCAATCTACTCGTCCATCACAACATACAGGAGCTTCACAACTCCTCTCTGCACCATATCCCTGATATAGTGTTATTTGATCTCTATGTGTTTTGACTTGTCATGAAACACCGGATTCTCGGACAGCTTCACACAACTCTGGTTATCACAGAAGATACCAGTAGCATCCAATGGGATATCAAATAACTCAGACAATAGCTTCCGTAGCCATACTGCCTCACAACTAGCTGAACAGGCTGCAACATACTCTGCTTCAGCTGTACTCAGTGCTACGTAGGACTGTTTCCTGCTAAACCAAGATATCACACCTGATCCCATACTGAAGCAACACCCAGATGTGCTCTTCCTATCTGCAGCATTGCCATCCCAATCTGAATCAACATAGCCCTACAGGTTAAACTTTTGATTCGCTTCATACTTGAGCCCAAAATCCAATGTACCCTTCAGGTACCTCAGAACATGCTTTATAGCAACTAGGTGAACACTCCTTGGATCCATCAGGAACTAGCTCAATGTGTTCACAGCAAAGCAAATATTCAGTCTCGTGTTCGTCAGGTACATAGAGGACCCAATCATCTGACGATGCATCGTGACATCAACCGGATCAGATGAAGCATCACATAGAAGCTTCAGGTTCGATGCCATAGGTGTGGCCATATCCTTGCAGTCCATCATCCCAAACCTCTTGAGGATCTCTACTGCATACTTCCCTTGTCCAAGGAAGATTCCATCTGCACTCTGCCACACCTCCATGCCAAAAAAAAATAGTGCATCATCCCCAAGTTCCTCAACTCGAACTCGGCAGCAAACTTCTGCTGTGTGTCGGCAATCAATCTATCTTCACCTGTAACAAACAGGTTATCCGCATACAAAAGTAGTATCACTGGATTGCCTTCCTCAACCTTGTAGTAAAGGTTGGAATCCGCTTTACTCTCGGTAAAGACCAAACTGGATAGAAAGCTGCCTATCCTACCATACCAAGTTCTGCACATATATGATTTCCTGTCATGTGTCTCAGAACCAAGTGGCTGCTCCACATACACTTCTTCTTCAACTACACCATTCGAGAAGGCTGTCTTGAAATCCATCTGGTGTATCTTCTATTTCATCACTTTTATATTTCTCTATGTTGCCATCTGCAGCATGCTTGATCTTGATAGATCCATATGGAAGTCATAACAAACTTCCCTTCAGGTCTTGGGACTACATCCCAAACATCATTCTTCATGATCAACGGATCATGGCATTCCATTTCTTCATCCTAGATACTGGGAACTTCAATATCTTCAATATCTTCAATAGATATCTTTGTTGCTGGAACAAATGTTGTAGTCCTTTTGTAGGTGAAGATATGCGGTCTTTCCTACAAAACAGTTTAAATTGCATGATTAGAAACATCTCATAATTTTCAGAACAAATTCTTACACATAAATAAATATGTCATACAGTCATGCAATTATCTTATCCAATGCTTCAATACAACATTTATCCATATCCCGTAACTTTCTAGATGCCTTCCAATCTCTACCAGAACATTGTTAAGAGTGTGCACAACTGCCAACATGTCAGCAAAGAGGTTTCATTCTAGATAAGTAGCAATGGAATGTTGTACAGTGCCATAGACCACTTACGCATGCATATTAGTAGCATACTGTTCATCAATGCAACTATTCTAATATGCATAATACACAACCTTTTTCTAGGAACATCAATATATACATTTTTGAACAGTATTATTTAAACAATAAAATATGCAAGTAATGACAATTCAAATACTTATCTTTGTTTGTTTGTTGGGTTGAATCCCTCTCAGTCTTTGCTTCTTTTCTACAACTCCATTCTTATGTGGATTGTGAGAAGTGATCAACTCCCTATGAATATCTGCATCCTTGCAGAAACTACTGAAGTGTGCTCCTTTGATTTCTTGCAGGAACAATTGGAGTGTGCTCCCTCTTGATCTTGCTTCCTAGATTACCTGTTCTTGAACTCATATTCATCCTTGGTCCCTATGCATGCTTATTAGTATCATGATTGTGTTATCCTTGTGATGTCAAAATCATACATTCATTAGTATACTATTAAAACACAATAATCTCAAGCATGTATAGTCATGATCATTTCAAACAGAAATAATAAGCATTAGCATTCAAGGTTTATGTAGGATTCTTATGGTTAGTCAAATCATAAGAAACATAACATGTCTAAACCTATAATTACTCAAACCTATGACTCTTCAGGTTAGTCATATTATTAATTAAGGTAAGACACATAATATGCATATACGCATGATTATTCAAACTTATGACTTCATGAATAATCATTATCAACAACACAACAGTATAAGTTCCTAACACAAGGTGGGATTCTATCTTGATATAGGAAAAACATACCTGGATTACCATGCTAGCTAGTTATGTCTAACATACTCACATGATGTCTTCTTGTTCTTCTTCAATGACTTGTGCTAGTAACCTGCATATCTCATAAGTTAACCATTGTAGAAACAAGTTATACATACCTCGAAAGTAGATCTTCTATGTGATCCATGACAATGGATGAATCCTTGTCTTCATGTCACCATGATCATACGTTCTTGAAGTAGAACATGATTTGCCTTTCTTGGTGTACCTTTTATGTTAGCACACAACATAAACCTCATACAACACCATAATGCATTAGTACAATCATAAGTGTTAACACCCTAACCAATGAATATCTTCTATCATGCATTCATTATTTTGTTAAGGTGATACGACAAATCTAAAATCAAGATTGTACTAACCGTAATAACATGAAGACAAACATACCATAAACTTAATCATGAACAAATATCGAAACATACCTCGATGAGTAATACCTATCGAGATCGCTTGTAATATTCTTATGTAAGGCCTTAGCCTCATCTCCCTCTGAAACAAGAACTTCTTCACTTATGCAAATGATCAATCCATCTTCTTGTAGGATTAACCCAATCCACTTGATTTGCAAGAACTGGACCTGGAGCTGGATATGGGGTTCTCAGGGAAACCCCAAAAATTCAAACTTTTAATTTCAAACTTCCGAAAGGATAGAAATATGCGCCTTGATGAGCTGATCAAGCTGGTATATTCAGAATTTGAAAACTGCAAAGTTTCACTCCTCAATTTTTCCTTTGAAACTTCTGGATTCACTGGACGTGACCCTAAACTGGGGTTTGATGAAACCCACTCTTCTGTCCAATCAAAAGGTTTGATCCAAAGCTCTAAGCTTCTATTTTTCTGAGGAGCTTCCAGCTGTGGTCACAGATTTCAAAAATTTCCATTTTTACGGAAGCCCTAATTTTCCACTTTTCTGATCAAAGTCCCGAACTAGGGTTTGATCAAGCCCGGCCTTCTGTCCAACCAAAAATTCTGATCTTGGTCTCTAAATTTCTATTTTGATGAGTAGCATCCAGCCGTGGTCTCCGATTACAAAAATTCCAACTTTCTCTGAAGCCCTAAATTCCGGAAGCCATGAATGAAGGTACTCAAAAATAATTTTGTTTTGACAGAAATATGTACCTAATTGTTTCTGGTGTAACTCCAAACTTTTCCATCCACAGGGTCTGAAAAAGTTTCCTGAGATAGCCCGACCTATTATCTTTCCATCCTGACAGGTCTAACCTCAATTGGATTCTCTAAGAGAGAGCTATGCCAAGTGTCGCAACATGACCTTTTTATGGGATAATACAGGAGAGCGAACTTGTACGGCATGCCACGTGTCACTGTTTCCACTTCAGTCGCTAAACAATTTTCCTGAGATATCCCAACCTGTTATATTTCCATCCTAATAGGTATGACCGCAATTGAACTCTCTGAGAGAGAGTTATGCCAAGTGTCGCAACGTGACCTGTTTATGGGATAATACAGGAGAGCGAACTTGTACAGCGTGCCACGTGTCACTGGTTCAACTTCAGCCTCTGCAAAATTGTCTTGAGATAGTAAAGTCTGTTTAATACTTGTAACTTTTTACGAAATTTAATTTGGAGCTTCCTAGCCCAAGTTATGACCTTTTTCCCAAGGTCTCCTGATTTTGACTCAGATCTGGAAGAGGCAGAAACCCTATATTGTACAGATCATAAATCACAAAGTACAACGAATTACAGGTTGTCCTTTGGACACAAGGTACATGGGGATTTAATATTCGACCTGTAAAGATTTCAGATCCGAAAAATTCACCAAATCGTATTTATAGCGAAACTGCTACGATGACTGGTGTTTTCTATATCAAGCCCTAGCATCGTAAGTGCAACAAGTGTCATACATGCCATATCATGCCTTCTTTCAGGATAGCTATGATACCATGTTAAATTTTTAGAATTTACTTCAATCTGATCTAGGATCTTAACTGAGAGAACAACATGTATAGAAAATCTACAGCATATCATTCATGGAGACAATAATGCAAGCACACAAGAGACACAAAGATTTACTTGGGGAAAACCATAAAGGTGAAAAACCCCAATAACTTCCTCAGAGATAGATAGAGCAATGATACAACCAAATCATAAGAGATAGACATATCCTAGTAGCAGATCCTCTTCCTCCATAAGTGCGCCACTCCTCCTTGAGTGCATGAGTGAGAAGTGAGTGAGTAAATAGAGTGCCTCCCGCACTCTATTTATACTTGACTTGACTTGCCTTTTACATAAATCATGTAGGCTCGAACTTAACCACATAACATAATGCTGACTGGGCCGACCCCCAATATGGTGGTCTAATAACCCTTTGACCCACATGGCCGACCCCCAATAGGGTGGTCTAATAACCCTTTGACCCACATGGCCGGCCCCCAATAGGGTGGTCTAATAACCCTTTGACCCACATGACTTATACAGGGCCGACCCCAACAAGGTGGTCTAATAACCCATCAAGTATAAGTTACGACATTTACAATATAAATGACGACACTTCCGTATAGAGGAATAATACCATCTCTATAGGAGTACATACAACATACATATATGAAATACATTCCGAAGTTACATATACATCAACATGTACCTAATTTTGCTCAGATAGTTAAACCTTTACAATGGTTAGTTAAGAAAGATGTACAGTTTACCTGGTCACAAGAACAAAGGGATGCATTCATAAAAATTCGTAAGGCTATTGCTGAAGCTCCTGCCCTCATGTCCCCGGATTTTGATAAAGACTTCATTCTCTATACTTTCGCCACTAATTTCTCCTATGCAGTTGTTTTGATCCAGAAACAGGACAGCGATACAGAGATTCCAATCTCTTTCATGAGTTCAAACTTCAAGGGTGCAGAGCTCAACTATTCACAAATTGACAAACAAGCCTACACAGTCTACAAGTCTGTTAAACATTACAGGCCTTATTTGTTAAAATATCAAATGAAGGTCATTGTCTTGTATTTTTCTATTAGAAACGTGTTGATCCAGAAGGAGTTGGGCGAAAAAAGAGCCCACTGGATGACTGCTCTGCAAGAGTATGATTTGGAAATAATTCTAGCCAAAATTTTCAAAGGTCAAGGCCATTGCCTTCTTACCGCTCAATCTAACAATCCCCAACAACAACAAATTGAATGGGAACAGGAAAAAGACATTCCTACAGGTTCTGTCAATGCTATTGATACCCCGACATCAGAACGGTTTGACCATATTAAATTTTTTCTGAATAATGGGTTTGCTCCTGAAACCTTGGACTTTAAAAAACGAAGCGCCTTGAGATTAAAGGTTGCACCTTATCAGTTTATTAATGAAGTTCTATTTAGGAAAAACTATGATGGGGTTTTTCTTAAGTGTTTCAAAAAGCATGAAACTGATGACATCTTATTCCAATTTCATGCAGGACCAGTTGGAGGTCATTTTTCAAGTGAGACAACAACTCATAAGATTCTCAGAGCTGGGTATTATTGGCCTATGTTGTTTAAAGATGCTTATGCTTTTGTAAGGAGGTGTAAACCATGCTAGAAATGCATAGGGAAGTTCAAGAAACCTGCCTTCCCGTTGCAACCCATCACGGTTCAGTTTCCATTTTAGCAATGGGGGCTAGATTTTGTCGGGCCCATAAATCCTACCTCAACCCTCCAACACAAATACATTCTCACAGCAACTGACTACTTCACCAGATGGGTGGAGGCAGTCCCACTTAAGCAATGTAATGCCTCCCAAGTCATTTCGTTCCTAGACAGTCACATACTCTCACGATTTGGTACTCCAGAATTCCTAGTTTTTGGTAATGCATCATATTTCTCCTCTATTGACATAACTGAATATGTTTTTGAAAAGAGGATGAAACTCAAATTTTATGCTAATTACTACCCACAAGGTAATGGTTTGGCTGAGTCTTCAAACAAAAATTTGATCAACATTCTCAAGAAGACTGTCGCTTCTCATCATAGAGATTGGCATACACAGCTTGATAATGCTCTTTGGGCAGATCGAATTACCCCAAAGGAAGCAATTGGAAATTCTCCTTACTGTCTAGTATATGGCAAAGAAGCCATCCTTCCTACTAATCTTTACATCCCTTCACTACAATTGGCTCAATCTATCCAAGAAGATGATTCTTCTCCCCTCTAACAGAGAATTGATACACTACTTAAACTGGAGGAAGATAGGGAAACAACTAAGAACAAATTACATCATCACTAGCAGATGGTGAAAAGATGGTTTGATGAAAAATCTTCATCTGACAGGGAATTTTCGGTTGGAGACTTGGTTTTAAGATGGGACAAACAACACAAAGATAAGAACCAGTATACCAAGTTTCAACACCTCTGGCTAGGACCTTTCATTATTACAGAAAAGATTGGTCCTGGTACTGTTTGATTACAGACACTGGAAGGAGTTGTGGACACTTATCCAGTGAATGTTTCACTCCTCAAGAAGTATTTTGTTTGATCAGGAGGATGTACTTGTACATAGGTTTTCTTTTCTATTTATTTTCCTGGTTGGTTTGTTTTGGGTTTTTAGTTGTTTGTTTTAAACTCCACATAGTTGGCGATATTTATTGATCAGTTTCTCTCTTGGTGATAATTTCAGCTTGGGTTTTATAACTGTCTGCCAGCTACAATTTTGTCCTGTATCGGAGGTTGTTCAACAAAGGGCATACAGCTAATGATTGCAGAACCGTGAATTGATATATCTCCACAATGGTCATTATCTTACACATTTTTTATTTGTTTAATTGGGGTCTGGAGGATAGCAGAGTCTCCATTGTCTCATGTTTCGTGGTTCAAGCTGCATATCATAATAACCTATCCAGCTTGTTCTGTTCTGGATCCTTTTACAATCACCTTGATAGTAAACCTCTTAATAAATGTAAATTGCAAGGTGGGAGGTTTTGTTATCAAACCATCCCATTAGGTTCATAGGTGCTAAGCAGAATGACATCTTCACATCAAGCTACCACACTTGGAAGATGAATCCTAGTTTTACTGGGAGTTGGAAGATCCTATCACAGGTCGGTCCATTCATGATCAGCGAAGCATCAGTGAGTAACACTACCAATATATGGTCACCAAGCCATGGTAGTGCCTTGTAATTTTCAACCTAATAAATTTTGGTTTGCTCATTTTTAAAGATGCTCGTGCATATAGGGACAGGGGGGTCTTATCACAAGCCATCCCTACCATGGTCATGGGTTTTATTTGGACTGAAACTATCACAATATGGTCTCCAAGCCATGATAGTTGCTTTCAGTATTCCAACTGGAAGACAAGGAGTCTTGTTGTCGAGTTGGCTTGATCAGTTTCTGAATTTTACCTGTGAATGGCACTGCTTATATTTGATCACCAAGTCAGGGCAGTGGTCTTATATACACAGTACTTTTGAAGAGAAAAGAAAAAAAAAAGAGAAAAAAAAAAGAAAAAAAGGAAGAATCTCATGAAATGTTGCATGTAAATAAAATTCCAATAAATCAAGGTGATGTGTAATTAGGATATCCATGAGCATTTTAAATTATGCACCTAGGTTCAACACAAGCTGCTTCTCCATGATTGCATAAAGGTGAAGGATCTCGGTTGTTTCTTCAACCTCCTTATCATATTTGCATTATTTTCAACATGATCATGTATGGGGATTTATCAGTTTCATGTTCCATGCTCGTTAACTGTCTCTCTTGTGATCAAGTTTTGAAACATTCAGGTTGAAAAAGTGATTTGGATAACGTGTTTCATTCTAGCTGAATTTCGTTGTAGAGATAACTGGTTCTTCCCAACCAATTGCCATTTGTTGTGGCCACAACAGATCCCATGCTTAGCTCAAGCACGGGAGCCCCATTTTTGTTTTTTTAATAAATACAAAGGTATTTGGGTGATTTTTCAGTATAAATATGAGTCTTTGGTTTTGGTATGCTTAAATCTCTTACCCATACTTTTGTCCTGCATGTTTTTCTCTTTCCGGATGATATTTACCTATCTGGTTTGTAATTTTCCTCAAATTTTGAGTATTTTAACTTTGGTTTTTATCAACCCGAAACCCGACAGTTAGAATTCAAGAAAGCTGCAACCCAAAAATTGCGGGTTGTGGGATCTTGTTTTTAAGTTTTGGATTTTGGTAAACCTGAAACCCGCAACTCAACAGTTGTGGTTTTCGACTTTCGGGAACTCTTTTTCCACCTTGTCGTTTGCGCGACCCCGCAACCCGCAACCCTCAATTTTGGGTTATGGATTTCAGGATCCTTTAATAATTTTTGTGAATAAGATTTTCGTGCGAAACCCGCAACCCGCAATTTCAGGATGTGGCTTTCGGGAATGGTTTTTCCATTTTGCGATTTGATTAGTCCCATAACCCGCAATCTGCACTGTCGAGTTTCGGCTTGTGGGATGTATGAATAAACTTCATAAATAAAACTAAATCTTGCATCCCACTTCGATTGATCTAAGCCGTCCGTTTGTTTTGATCACACGAGTGTCTTTTAATCTATCTTTTAACAAGGTTTTCTCTATTTTAGTTTTACATTTCTCATTCGAAGAATTATCTCATCGCAATGAAGAGTTTATTGTTGAATCCTTACCAGAGAACGTTTGAAACTGATATTCCTTTACCTCTGTCTAGATTACTATCTCTGCTACACTCGGTGTTTGACAGTCTCGTTTCGTTTTGGCAACTCTTCATTATTCGTTTCTACTCCTTGAGACTTTTATGCCATTATGCTTATTTCGGTTTGCAAGACCCTTCCATTTATTTTTTTTAAATCTGGTCATCCGATTTCGGTTTGATAGGTATGCAAGAATTATTGGTCTATGTAATTAGGATTATTTTTCAGTCACTTCGCAGTCTGTTTTTCAAGCCATAATTTCTATTTTTTCATAAATTCGAAGTCATAAATGCTGATGTGAAATTGCTTGTAACAATGAGGTCGTAAAAGCAATTTAAGCCATGCGAATGGTAATTGAATTTGTACTTTGGCACAGGCTTAGATCTAGCTATCGTACATCTGGGCTCATTTCATTATAGTTGAGATAATTACAGTAGATTGGTCGTATAATTTTAATCATTGTGATTTATCCTGCCCAATTATTGTCATCTTATCAGTCGGCCTTAAATTAGCAACGAGCATGAAACCTCTATCTCATCCTTTGTGTTCTTCAAGAGGAAACGTTTTGCATGATAATTTTGCTAAGTTTCCTCCTGAACGGATCTGATATGAGTAACATGCAGACATGTAACAAATCCTTTTATCCCAATTTTGAAGATGAAGAGCTCTATCCACTGCTATATCAAGAACCTTTGTCACCACCTTTTGATGCTGGTATTCCTAACTTAAGCAGTGATAGTGGGGAAGAAGATTATGAAGCTCTATCTGTCTGCATGCATTTTCTTAATGACAAAGAGAAGAAATTTCTTGAGGAGCTGACTGATCGTGATGACAATGTTATATGAGATTTTATAATCAACCAAGAGCATGATGTTTTGCCGACTTCTCCTGCAGTGGATCCTTTACTGGATTTTTCTGTTTTTGAAAATATAGTTCCTGACCCAGGAGTTCCCACGGAAGACTCTTTACAAGCCAAACCACTTGATGCCAATAACCAACAAGTCTAGATCGAATTCTTGTTGTGTCATGAGGATCTCTTCGATTAAGCAATCAATCTCGAAAAACCAGTGTTGAAGGACGAATAGTTAGAGAACCAGTCATCATGGAGGGAAATATTTACATGTATCTTCGTACTTGGCACAAGCTAGTGAAACATGATATGGAGAATAACGTGTGCAATGCTCAGTTAGCTTTAGAATCTGTTAGTTTCTCAAATATAGATGAGTTGTTAGACATTTATGAGAAATGGCAAGATTTCTTGGATCAATAGTTTGATTAGATTTTGTAAATCTCTATTTTCTAGGGATCTCTATTTTGGCACTCTATTGTAATTATTTAAAGAAGGATACCTCTCGTAGTAAAGGGTTGGTAATTTTGGAGTTGCAAATCAGCAGGAGACTGGACTGGAGATACTATGTTTAACAAAGCCTTTTGTAATTTCTATACAAGACCTCTTTTAATACAGTAAAGTCATCTTTTGATCTATCTCTTGTTATTCTTCAAGTTTATTTGGGAATCACTGATTGTGTACTTCAGATTGTCATCTACAGTGCATGATGTCTTTTGCATATATTTAAGTGTATGGATCTATTATATTGGTTTCCCTGTATGATTGACTTATGCTGAAAAGTGTTTTATTGAGTTTATTCAATTTAAATACTTTCTTTATTGATTTCTGCAAGTGATTCATAACACAATAATCATTGTTAATTTTTCAATTAGCAAAGTGGTTACAGATTTATCTTGAACATGCTTAAGTACTTGAATTATTGTCTTTTAATTTTCGTTAATGGATTGTGATTTAAGTTAATAAGTGAAACAATTAAAAGCATTTCTGTGAAAGATTGTAATTTACTTATTCATCACACCTCAGGGTTAATCTGCACAAGATCAAGCTTTCATTTTAGAGTAGTACTGACTTAGACTAGTTTCCCTTTTCTAAAATAGGTTAGGTTAGCTTTGTTTTTACCATATCCACACCTTGGTTTTCCTTGATTGGAAAACTGATCTTATAGATCAACTCACCAACTCTTAGAGTGCCAGTAGAGGCCGAATATCCGTGGAGGATCACCATACCAAACAGATTGGGGATAGAATTTCCCTTGCACAGGTTCCTTTGAAGCCTTTCAACTTGGGTTTTCTTCCTCTATTGAGTGTCTTGGAACATTCCAACACCTTTTGCATCTAGCCTGCACAATCGAGGCATCAACAAAGCTAAAGAAGGAACAAGTGTGAACACATTTGAAGGCTAGAAGAGGAGCGTCTGCGTTTAAAAGCTCTCTAGATGGGAGTAATAGGTTAAAGAATATTTTGAAGTGTACAACAAAACCCTAGGGAGATGTGCAATAAGGAAGAGACTTTTGTAATGTACCTAGGGAAGATAATATGGGGTACCTAGGGAGATGTGCTTGAAGGCATAGCAATTCATATCTATTTTTCTGCATTCATCTTTATCATCAATAAAAAAAGATATATTTTCTCTACTTAATCCCTTGATATTTCTATGAAGGAAAGAGGGTATATTACATAGGATCTACGGGACTTTATAAAAAAAAGAGCAAATAAGATTCATAAGTAAAAACCACAGAAGCGAGGTGTAAGAAAGCTGAAAAGAAAAGGAATGCTATGTTATAGAATCGGACGTTGCCCCCTGTTTTGTGCCATGAAAGTTGTACATATTGATATGCCATGGAGGATTAATCTATTGAAGGTTGATTCATTTTTACACGCCGTGCTCTTGAATTTCTCTTCCCCGACAGTTTTCTTATTGGTGACTTAAAGGTTTCTTTTGAAGAGATCACCATATCTTTTAATCTAAAGTACTCAAGCAACGGACTTCTCTGCCTAGTACATCCAGCATTTAATTGACTTCATTCTCTGTTGGAGAAGAGAATACCGCTCATATTAAGGAAGTTATGTTTTAGTTTGGGTTAAAATGACTTTGAATAAGGAAGTTTGTATATAGGTTTGATTATATTACTCTAGCATAAATAAAATACAGCACGTCAAAATGTCTATAGTCAAAGAAGCTGAAGCAATGTTTTGTGGATTTGCATTTAGAGAATGCAAGAAACTTGTTTCTTAGTAAAATAGAAGAAATTGACAGAAACAAAATCTGTCTCCTGTAGTCGCTCAGTATTCTCTCCTTTTTTTATTGGTTTTAGTTTGATAGATTAAGATACCTACGTTTCTCATCTGCAGGTGATAATTCTTCCTCCGATTAATAATGGTTTTATTTTGATATACAACTACGTTTCCCATACTATTTTTTCCTGATCCTTGCAATATTGAGGTTACTTCTCATCTTTGTACCCATCTTTTCCTATTAGCATAGTGTTTCTTTGAAAGTGCATCCATTTGTTCCCCACTCTAACTTTTGTTGTTCAACAAGTTGAGTACTAACTACCCTTATGATGAAACTTAAATCCAGAATAAGAAAAAGGGATGGAATAACCTCGTGAATTGGGGGAAATTGCTTATATTAAGCCTGTCTGACTTGCAATAAGTTGTATTACTTGAACAAAGGACCTGTTAAAGTCCCTCTATAGAGTGGAAAAAGTGATTGATTTAGTTAGTAGTATTAGTTGAAGCAATTCCTTGAAAGATATAAATTTTTGAAAGGGAAACATAAAGCCACCTTACACAGTCAAGAGTTAGCAAAGACTCGACTAGTCTCACTTTAAAAAGTATGTAAAAGTACTTGAAGAAACTTAAAAGCATGCCCTAATTATGTACTATAGTATGATTATTTACCAATAGCTCATTAAGCTCGCCTTCGCCCGTCCATCCAATATGTGAAGTTCATGTCTATGAGCCAATATAGAAAAGGTGGTTAAGACGCTTGCAGGGAAGGAAATAACTTTTACTTTTTATATCTCGGTCGTATGGAGAGACAACTTCTTAATATGACCGAGTTGTTAGCTCTTTTCCGGCACCATCTTACCCAGTATCCTCATAAGTTACAGCTTAGAATTACTTTATCTAATCCGTTGAAGCAGTTGATCCTACACTTTATGGAATAGAACACTAAGGGTGGACATCAAACACGAGAGGCATCATTGATTATATTGGTAAATATCATTTTGGGGAGGTCAGAGGATCCTAATCGGGTCAATCAACTAGATTTTATTGTTAAGAAACTATACCCTTGAGTGTTCACCTTCTTTCAGAAACAAAGCAAAGAAGGAACTAGAGTATTATCGAATAAGAAATAGCCCCTGTGGGTCTCTCCCTAATATGAATTCTCAAGTGGTGCTAGATAACAGGTCTAAGTAATATAGGTAAGTGTGGAAAATATAGCCCAATTAGAGGCTTAAAAGTTAATGTTAATGTATTTTTTATCTGATATGTATTGCACTCGGTGCCATTTTGCTATATTCACCATTACAATGCTATATACATGAGAAACTTTGCATATTTGGTGTCTAATGGTTTGCATTTATATTAAAGTACATGAACATATAATTTTAATCAAACTTTGAATATTTTATATGATTTTTCACCAACGCCAGTTTTAGTTCAATTTTTCTTTACCAGTTCTAGTTTAGTTCTGATAACATTGGTTTTGGCACAAAATTTTATGCCAAAAGAATGTAAAAAGAAAAACGAGGCAAATTACCTTTGTTAAATTGTTAAATGTTGTTTCCAAAATGAAGCTTTATTTATTTTACCTCATTTGACTTAAACATTGAGGACTTCTAATGTATTTTTCAAAATTGCCATTCATTTCTACATTTTTAGTAATATGATACAAACGTAGAAAAGTACGAACCCATGGAAAACTACTTGACAAAGTGGAAATGCCAGAATTTACAGTAATGAAGCCTTGGTTAATTTGCTTGAACTTCCATCATTTCCAACGAGGCAAAAGGAAAATACACATACTTTTGTTGCCTATTTAAGCATACTAGCTATACTCTATTATTTATTTAAAATAAGAAAAACAATGGTTTAGCATAAATGTGAAATAAATGAAAAAAAGAAAAGTAAAAAGCGGATAGTGGCAACAAGATAAGACATGTAGGTCTCTTGAGAGTCAAGACCAAATAGACACAAATTATTTATTTATTACCAGGACCATATATTAAGTACTACACTAAATTTATTAGACATGTAATCAAATTGATGGTGAAGAGGAAGCAAGTGTTTAGTAAAGGCTTCTCAAAACTAAAGTCATGAAATGAACTTCCACATTATAAGGACCACAAAATATGTAGGTCAGTTTACTTTAAAAAGCATACAATCTAGTAGATAGTGACTAGTGAGGGAGTGTTAAGAAAATGTCACAATGCTCATGGTTGTTTTGCTATTCGCAAAATGCATTATTATTTCAAACAATTTTAAATTGATTATTACAAACGAAAATGGAGAAAACTAATCTCTGGATTCAAATCATTGACCTTGTCAATAGCATCTTCTACATTGCCATTTTGAAGAGCCTTGTGCACTGCTACTCGATCTGTTATTGTTCCAAGATCCATATGTATTGTTTATAGCTAAGAAAACCATGAAAATCTAATAACAATTTTACAACCACCTAAAAGTTAAAACCATAAAAAAATAGAAAAATAATGAGGTGAACATCAACACAAGCTCTTGGAAAGTTAGAAATACACTAAGAAATGATCAATTGCTAACTTACGAATAACTCGCAAAAAAAATCCTCTATTTATTTCTTATACAATTATTCCTCATATTAATTAATGACAAGGATGTAGAAAACCAGAAGAGATTAAAACCACTTGATGAAAATCTAAAAGATACGCTCTATGCCTGATTCTAGCTGGAACTTCTCAGCTGCATAAACATAGCCTTTTGTAACAAGGAAACTCATTATGAGTTTATTCATATCTTCTTTTCTAATCTTGACCTCATTGAGCTTCTTCACCCCCTCATCCTTTGTTATCAGTTTCCTTGAAGATGACTGCATTAAGAGTTAGCAGGTTAGGCACGTGGACAGGAAATTGGAACAAGAACAAGCATATCAAACCCAAAAAAAAATAGCCCTTGTTTATAAAGGGATTCTAAACTTCAAAAGAACCACATGAACTACAAAACATACTATTAATCAAAGGAAAAATAGAAATGACGAGCAACTAAAACAAAAGTTAAACAATTAAATATTAGTTCTACATTTTATACCAGGGCAAAAATATGCTACAACAAACCAATAATAGTTGTTTTTCCATGTACTCATTGAAAATAATTCTCGTCTTGCAACTATCTATTAGAATGTTATTCAATTCACTATCTTATGGAGGTTTGGACTCATGAAATCCTATTGCAAGCAGTTCTGGACCACCAAAACGCAGAGTATCCCAAAAATATTTTTGAATTATTATGTGCTAATACTGTCCAACTCAGGCCAACAAGCTTAAGGTAATTTTGAGTTCTTAAGTACCTCAAGGGATCTATCAGTTACTATTAATTCCAGCATCACCCATCACCCATAGAACATGCACTATCATTAAAAATTCAAGGGGTCAGCTCAACTAGTCACCCAGAGAACATGCACTATAATGGTTGTTTTGCCATGTACTCATTGACAATATTTCTCGTCTTGCAACTATCTATTAGAATGTTATTCAATTCATTATCTTATGGAGGTTTGGACTCATGAAATCCTGTTGCGAGCCATTTTGGACCACCAAAAAGCAGAGTATCCCACAAATATTGGTGAATTATTATGTGCTAATACTGTCCAACTCATGCCAACAAGCTTAAGGTAATTTCCATTGCTTAAGTACCTCAAGGGATCTATCAGTTACTATTAATTCCAACATCACCCATCACCCAAAGAACATGCACTATCATTAAAAATTCAAGGGGTTAGCTCAACCAGTCATCACCAATATTGTTGGGTAGTTGGGCATTTGGAAAGTTCCATGTTAACAGGTGCCCAATGTTAATCCTCCTCGGTTAAACGCACTAGTCTACTTATTAGGAATGCCATAAAAAAAGTGAGGAAGCATCCCTTCGGTTTCCCACAATATTTTCTTTTGTTTTCTTTGAAAAGAGATATCACGAATATCATAACAAGCAACTGAAATTATCCTAATCTGCTGAGAATAATTTCTTGCAAAATTACGAAAATCCAAATTTGGTAACTATGCTCCAAGGAACTGATGTGTTCCACAATTATTGAAATTACTCCTACCCAATCGATAGGTTGAGGTGCAGTAGTGAAGAGGGTGGCATGTCAGGCCACCCACCAAGGTTTAATTTCCAAGAGGTATGAATAGGTGGTTGGAATGAGGTCCAAGTTTTGAGTTATTTTGATCAGAAATTAACCCCTGATGGCAACTTAGCCAAAGGAAGGCGCTTGTGTTCAGCGGTTTGCCTCTTAGGGTCATTTTTCTTGCATAAGATAACCGCATGTTTCAACCAAAACTACTCCGAGTAAGCTACAGGAAAATCATAGTAGACCACCCCTTTACAATAAGTGCTGATATTTCATGTTTTGCACATCAATGTGTTTACTTAAATAGCGATAACTTGTTCAATGCGATGAAGCAAAGACCCTCATTAGACCTGGGAACCTAAATTGTGTGTGAACAAGAGCCCTCTATGGGAGTCCATCCCAAGCCCACTGATTAGCAAATAATTAGAACCCACTAAACATTCATAAGAAAACACAGATGCAATGAGATCTTCATCCAACATACAACAATTAAAAAAGGGAAAAAAATCAAAAATATAAAGGAGATGTTAAATGAATTGAGATTTGTAATGAATTTTCAAGTTAGTACTTGGCTACTCACCTCCCCTTTTCCCATCTCAAAACGCAGCAGTGATAAGTATAGATACTCTGCCTTGATCACGGTAGATTACTGTACAAATTAATGTCTATCTCTCAGCCTGGTGTCATTTGGGTTCACTGCGATGATTTCAAGCAACCACCTCGGCCTAGTGTTTTACCCCACACCCAGAACAATTGAGGGAGTCAATTAGTAATTAGACCTTCTAAAATATTCTAATTATTCATAATTGATGTTGTTATGATGAGTTTTAAATTATAATGCAAAATAATAGTGAATATTCCCCAAAATGTAATGGGGAGCCGAGGCTTATTCAGACTATCATAACAATTTTGAAAAAGCAAATACCTACAATTTAACAAAACATATCCATCATAATCACAAGGGATCCAATGAGGTTTTCCAGCGGTTCTCTTAAACACGCTTCTCTCATTTATGGAATGCTCTCCTTTGTATCTATCTGTACTTCTCTTTAGTTTAAGGAAGCATTGTATCTATTTGGAAAGAGAATCTAGAAACATATATAAATCCTTTTGTTTTCTTTATCTGGGTATATTTACCTTCAAATATCTTGCAAGGTGGGCAAAGGTATCTTTGTCAAATGAAAGTATATGACAACCCTCATTTCCTTATAGGTGAGGAATATTATTATTGGTCTCGTGGAAACATGATTTGCTTCGAGCAACCGCAACGCACATCATCCTTGGTGAAGGCCCACAATTAAATCATAAATCTCTCGATGAGAATGGAACCCTAGACGGGAGGAGTGAGGACTGAAATCCCCCTTAAGCACCAATGAACCATAAAATTTATGGGGTTGTCAGACATGAATAAACATAGTCTAGTAAGGCCAACCCCAATGGGCATTTTCCCAAGCTGATATCCATAGTTAAATTGTAAATCCCTCAATAGGAATGGAACCTTCGACAAACAGAGAAAAGTCCCCACTAAACACTAGTGAACCATAACATGTGATTTGTAAAGATAATGTTTTTGTAAAAAAGGGAAGTCATGATATAAATATCTTCATTTGATTTTGTAGTGCCCCTAGACTACTGTAGACATTGAGGGGCATTTGCTGAGTGACCCAACTATTTGAAACATAAATAAAATAACCCTATGATTTTATTTTGAGTATATTTATGATTACGATTGATTGATATATGTGGGTAGTTATTGTGAATGGACAATTTCATGTTGTTTAACGATTAACTTTGATATGAAAACTGTACATATGAATGATGCTTAACGACTAGCTGTGCAATTGATTATGTGATTAGACGAATGAGTAATGATTAAGTAAATTATAGATGCTTAATGAAGCAACAGATTTATAAACCAAATTGTGATTATTAAGGACAGTGCTACTAATTTACATTTGTGAGAAATGTGTGTAGCGACAGGTGAAACAGTTCACCAACGGACACACAAAGGAATATGAAGGGTCATAGAGTACGAGTAAATCACACATAGGGATACGATGACGATGTCGACTTCCGACGGAATACCACGCATGAGCAGATAAGCACTAATCCGCTTGCTCAAGAGGAAAGCGTGAGGGCGTACGAGGTGGGCCACGACGGAGCTGGTCATGTACGCGTTGGGGGGCGCGCAGTGAGAACGGACTCACTCCTCAACGCCATTAATCCCTAATAGCGTGTAGACGAAGGATGGAAGGTAACGGCTCCTGAAATCCCTACATGAAGTTCCCGCAAGTCAAAAAGGAAGGATGACGACAGAAGGGCCCGATGGTACGATACCCTGCCGAGAACGGAAAGAGTGAATGCAAGGACCCAATGATGTGGTGCCTTGTCGAGGAAGGGAAACTATGGATGACTGGACTCGACGGAGTGGTTCCATGTCAGGGAAATTAAATTAAGGAACAAGGAGGCCCAATAGCACGACACGGGGTCCCTAGTAAAATTTGATTGCTAAACTTAACTACGTTGAAACGTATAATTTTGCACCTAGAACTTTACTTAGAAATGCATTTGAGTACTTTAGGCATTTGCACATAAATGATTACTTTGGCATTTAAATAATATTAAGTGTTATTTAGGCATTGCACATGAAAGGATATCCCTGATTACTTAAAAATATTATAAATATTTATTTAGAAGCAAATGGAATCCTAGGCATGGACACCTAGTCAACTCCACCTACACCACAAATCTAGGATTTAAGTGAAATATCTAGGGGACAAACATGAGCAAACTTAGGGATGTTGGTGCATCTCCTAGAGAAACTGACACTTGGATGGGTGAGTTGTTTTTCATTAAAGAATTAATTAAATAATTATTTATGCATGAAGTGACATGTGTCGTAGGGGATTTTCCTTTCAAAGGGAGACTTTGGGGATGGGTAAAGGACCCAGACCCTGGATGACTATCGTAATATTGAGTTACCTCATGACTTGCTGCTATTAAGGGTTTGGCTGGAAATTTTTGGGGGGGGGAATCCCAAACTGGGTTTCTTGATTTTTTTTTTTTTGTGTGTGAGCTCTACGACCCAAAGCTCGGGGGAGGCCATGCGACTGAAAGCATGAGCCTATGGTTGGGTGGCGAAGCTAACGGTTGCTTCGCCAGTGGTTAAACGAGCTTTGCTGGAGGGATCCTACGGAAGACGAAGGCGACAATGGACCAGCTGGATCGGGTTGACAGGTTAAGGTTTTACTTATTTTTGTTAAGTTATTCACGCTTTTCATTTTATTTTTCCAATAACTATGATGGCTAATTTGTTTGTATGAAGTTGTTAAAGTTTCAGGTTCAGTTCAAGGGGACCCTAAAGGAGGGGCCCTACAGATTTAACCATCTTTAAAGGAGATAGAGGGCACATATGAAGGCCTACGCATTGTTTGGAGAAAGTTATTCACTACCCTGAATAATTGAAAAATATAATTTGTGTATCTTAAATGAAGTCCAAAGTTTTAATCTTCTTTGAAGGAGATAGAGGGTTCATATCAAGATCCACTCATTGCTTGAGATAGTTGTTCATTGTCCTTCACAATTATACAATACCCTTAAACCCTTAACAATTGTACAATGTAATGTGTGTGTCCTAAATGAGTTCCAAAGTTTTAACCATCTTAAATGTAAGATAGGGTACATATCAAGGCCCATTCATTGCTTAAGGAACGTGTTCACTATCCTCAACAATTGTACAATACCCTCAACAATTTTATGGTTCTATGTGTATCTTAGATGAATTCCAAAGGTGGTTTAGCTAACCAAATTAAGTAAGATTGAGAAGGGGTTTGGGATGTGTTATATGGCAACCATAATGGCTAATCATCTTTGTAATTGTGTTTAATTATATCAATCAATTTCTACTAATAAGTTTAAGACTAAAACAAATGTGTAAAATCAATGGGTCTTATTCGATTGATGAAGTAGGGTGGTGATATTCCCCCCACCAAGGCTCAATTCTTCTTAATACATGTTATTCCCCCATTGATCATCATGGTTGTGCAAATGAGCTAGACATAGTGATAGGAAAAGTTCCTAGCATTAGGGATAACAACTTTTGACATCAATATAGTGACATTAATAGTCAAAATAAGCACATTCAAAAGAAAAAAAAAAGAAAATTGACCACGTGGGGAGAGATGTTCATAAAGGATGAAGGAAAATAAATGCCATAAAATCTTCAATGGCTTAAGTTAAACATCGATGAAACCTCAAAAAGAATTCCTAGTAAGGTAAGCTATAGAGATGTGGTTTCTTTGTTATTGAGGTCTAGCCTAGCTCTGTATGTAACTACTATATTTGTCTAAATAGGAATCAGTCATATTTGTTTTTTGTGATGAAAAAGGAAGCTAAATACTTTTTGAAGAATAGGGGATAGATAGGGGACTGATAAGGGGTCATTTTGTTGGTTTTTCTTTGGATTTTGAACAATCCAACTAGACTGATTATAAGTAATAATTGTGATGAATGTATTTACTTTTCCTTGTAGAAATATAAATATGATTTTTTCTACGAAAAAAATATATATGGAGATATGGTTAACAATATTGAAGAAAATTGTTTATCAAAAGGCCTAAAAAATGTAGATGAGATGGAACAAATGTTAATGAACTTAAGAGTAGTTACAACTAAAGAATATATACATATAATAGATCACAATGATTCAAGAATAATTATCTATGATCGGGGGGATGAATGGGACCTAAAGTAAATAATTAGATGTAGGGAAAAGCACAACATCATTAGGTTATAGAGCTAAGTTCTTCTCAAAGGGTCAAAAAGTGGAGTGGTGGTAAAATGCTAAGTTCTACTATCAAACATGGAGAAGGTAAAATGTAGGCTATCATATAACAATAAAATAGTAGCTCAAGTTATTCCATCCAATCCATATTTAATACAATGCTTACAATGAAAATTCCATGTAGCAATCCCTGGTGAAGCTTCGTTATTCCATCCAATCCATATTTAATACAATGCTCACAATGAAAAATCCACATAATAGCTCCAAAATCAATATATAAGGTTACAATGCTTATCTTAGGCATTGCTTATTTCCAAATCAAGACGAGGTTGTAGGTTTCCATGTTTACATAAATGAAATCCTTCTTTGCATCCACAATGAAGTGGATATTTAGCTAAGAAATAAGGCAATCATAGTAGCTATGGGATAGCTTATTTCTCTTTATCATTTGTTTTCAATGTGCAATATACTCAATTATTATGGGTTTAAGCCTAGGGATTATCATAAAACATCTTGCATATATAAGTCACTAAGTTGCTACCTATGGAGAAGAAGTTTGCAGGGAGGAAAGAAATTGACTTGCAATACCTCTATAAATCAAATTTGATCTTTGGGGAAACTCAAACAATTTTTTGATTAGGGAAAATTAACCCAAATTGTTGACAATATACGCTAATTTCAAAACAAAGAGTAATGTTTTTTTAGCTCAGTGCTCAAATCATGCAAATACATAACATGCATGACAGCATGGGCAGTGTCAGTTTATTCGAAAAATACCATACATAAAAAATTTGGCATTATGAGTAAGAATTTGGGTGGTCTTGTAGCATCCATTTGACATAAAATATGAAGAATTTGTGGCGGGCTAGAGGACTGTTTTTTTGTGCATGGCGAGGTACAACAAATTGTAGTAGCTTATGTCTTGACATGAATTAGATATTTGGGTATTTGAGACAACATATTTTTGTGGTTTGAAGTAGTTTCATACGTCATAATGCAATCATATAGGTGTTATACCTCTATATTTCACAGTGTCGCATCCCCATTACAAAACAAGTTGACGACACTTTCCCTACTGTTTTAAACCATCCAGAAGAGACAGATGATGAGTCAACCTTGAAGGTGAATCCACCCTGCCAAGTCTTGACCCACCTTGGACTTTATTTTCATACACTACCGCGCCTTGCTATCTTCCCAAAATGCGGTACTAGACACTACCGCGTTCTGATTTTTCCCCAAAGCGCGGCAGTGCCGCGTTCTGCAGTCTTTGCAAAGCGCGGTACTATTTTAATAGCTTTTTTCCCTTGGCTCATGGGATCTTGGATTTTCTAAGATAATGGAAGATTGGGTTCCTTGATTCGATCTCAACTTATCTCCTTCGATTAGAAACCCTGATCCACTTATCTCTCCTTAGATCCACCCATCTATCTTGTTAGTTAACCTCACCATTCACTATAAAAGAGGGGCATGCCATTGGAAAAGAGGAGGACTCTTGAGAGCACCAAACTTATGGTCTTGCAGCATTGTGGAGATAGCTAGAGGAGAAGACACTTGGAGTTGGAGGATTGGCTTGGACATCAAGCACCTGTTGTAAGTAATCTTCAAGTTGTAATGGAATAACTTGTCTTGTTTTCCCAAATCATTTGTGTTAATCTTGTTTTAATGATATGATTTGTATCTTTCATAGATTTAGATCCTAACTCATGTTTCAGGTTGCTAGAGAATAGTGCATACTTGTGTTTTGGTTCCATTTTAACAGGTTCACTTGTGAGGACTTGGAGCTTGGAGCAAATACCAAAAACAAGCGTTTGGATATAAGGTCAGTTAAACTCCTTCTATTCTCTTCAGCATTTTAATCCTGAGATGTTTGTTAGATCTAGGGATTCAAGGTTGCATTTGTTTTGTTTTGTTCTTAGCCTAGAGTTAGTTAAAGTCTGCTTTAGTCTAAGGGAATTTTGACTTATCCGTAGGGCAGAATTCCATATAACAAGAATGGCGACTCCGCTGGGTTTGATTATTGCTTGATTGATTTAATTCACAGTCATTTATCTTCAAATTGTGAGTCTTTGTTGCATTTCAAACCAGCTTGAATCTTGGTCTTTTTTGACCCTTATTCACCCCTCCTCGCACTATTTTATCTCCCTGTTTAATTACTGAGTCCCCTGGGTCAGCAACAGCCCTGAAAATCTTACTTTTTCTTTTCCAGTTGCGCTTTTTTCCTCCCTTGCCACAGTACCGCGCCCTCATAACCACTTCCAGCGCGGTAGTACCGCGCCCTAGTCCTTAGTACCAGAGCGGTACTTACACAGTGCCGCGTTTCAGCCAGACTCTAGCGCGCGGTAGTGTCTGCAAGTGTTTAAATTTTTTTTCTTTGCTTGGTTTCCTGAGTTTTTCTCTGCCTCAGATAGTCTTTACTGTTGCCTGTTAGCATCCTGGTTAATTTCCAGTCTGTATGGTGTGCTTATTACCTAGTTTGTGAGCTTGATTGATTGATTGAATTAAGTGGCATTTTTGACATATTGGTCATTTTTCAATCTGATTGCATTGACTTGATTTTTTCCCCACAACCAACTCAACACCATTGTCCTCTGTTACTGAATACTGTAATTTTTACAGTCATATTTTCATTATCATTTTCAGTAAATTAAAAAGATCATTGGTTGAGAGCAAATTTTGTTGTTTAAATTGAAAAAGTCTAGTGGTATTTTGCATAGGGAAATGAACCATTAATTTTGCCATAGAAATTCTCATTATAGAAGCATTGTAGATTGTAAAATCAGTGCATTGAAAAGAGTGTTTACTTCAGTTTGGCTTTGTTTATAAATCGAAAAGAAAAGAAAAATCTTTTACTTTGATTGCTTGTGAAAATTGTTATGCATATTTGATCGAAGAACCTCTATCTTTACCTTAGCTAGATTTCATCGAAGACAAAGGCTTGTTTGTGATTCATTCTCATTTGCATGGTTTGAGTCGTCATAACACCATCAAGTTTCACGTCCACTACCCGATTGAGTAAGGCAGCCACTAAAATTAATCACCCTAATTAAACCAACTTTAACCTCACTTGAGGAAATCAAAAGAATTTGGTAGTTAGGTAGGACACCGGGGATAGGCATCAAAATAATTCCCCCTTGTCACTTTCATCTGAGACATAGTCGTTGTCTTTAGGGAACTAAAATCCTCTAGTACTTATTGACACGGTCACAGCTAGTTTGTGGAGGGGCCTCCTGACTGTTTCCAACTTTCAGGGGTTAAACGGCCGCGAGATTGAGAACCGGACGGACTCTGTGGAATACCGCACTCCACTTAGCCCTAAGGCAACATCGATCGCTGTCTTCTTCGGAAGGCTGAAGTGCCCAAAACCTTTTCCGACGTGTCATGAACGAGGTGGCTTAGTATCTATTCTATTAGGGCTCTTTTACCCAGGATCCCTTTCGATAGAGGGATATCCTTCTTATATCGGTCTCTCATGTTGTATTGTTCGACTTGGATTTCATCACCTTGCGAAGGATACAGCCTGTTGAGGTCTCCAGCTCTTAGTTAGGAGTTTGCTTGCTATCTCATCTTTGTAGAGGGTCATTTTTTATTTATAGGGACTGCTTGTTGGCATTCTGGCCAGTTTTGTTGATCAGCTCGCTTATTGAGACACCGGTCTCAGTATAGATTTTAGAGCTTGCTTTTTTGGCCTGTGAGCCTTGCTTTTTCTAGCTCCTCTTTTGCACACTCGGCTGCATTAGAGTTTTTGAGTTCTTTGTTTACGATACTGCCCCCGATTTTCATTTTCCTGTCATCATGTCAGATCTACCACGAAGATCACGAAGACAACAGGGTCAAAGCCCTCCACCACCACCACCGCCACGGACTACTGGTCCGCCTGCATCACGCATTCCTGCTCCTCCTGGCCGCGGTGCTGGTCGAGGAAACATCCCACCGCCGATACGTACAACATCTTCAGTTACGCCCGTAACTGCCACACACAGCACAGTCTCAGAATCTATTGCAGCTTCTGTAACCACTAGCATGTCTGAGACTTCCACTGTCACCTCACCCACTGTCATTCCAGATTTATCTGTAACAGTGGGCACAGTTACAGCAGCTGAACCTAGCACGACCCAGAGTACTAGACCAGAGGTCATCCTTCTACCGGATGCCAACACTTCTCGTCCATCAGACACTTTTCACGATGATATAGACGGATCTATTGGCACCACAGAAGGGTCCGACCAGGACATACCCGGCTTAATTTCAGTCCCAGGCGGATACGTTGAGATCGTTGAAGATACTCGTCTACCTGACACACCTTTTGAACCTGATTATGGCTTCATTACTTCCCAGACGGAACTTCCGCCTGTTATTACTACGTCACCCAGTGTTCATCCTCAGGAGACAAGTTCTTCTAGCAACGTACCTCGCACTTTACATCTACCCAACATCCCACCGGGACACGAAATCATGGCTTCCATCCAGTCTAGTATGGTTAGCCTAGCGAACTCTCCGTTAGCATCGGCACAATTTAGACGCAACACAGAGCAAATGCTTTCGACAGCGTCTAGATACCCCCCTGTTTCTCGTCCTTCTGACTATAGGGATCCCAACGTCCCGTCTAGCACAGAATTTCATCACTCCTTTGCAGACGGCTCAGGACCTTCGGACTTTACTATACCTAGGTTCCTGCCGGATCCCCAAAATCTTTTTCAGGATATGAACTCGGACCCAGTTCTCATTGGTCCTTCTATCATTGAACACGTTATGGACGACACCGATACCCCTGGGCTAAATTCCCCACATTTGCTGTCATCACCTATGTTTGGTGCACATTCTATGAGGGATAACCCAGTTTTTTCTCCGTCCTCACCTGTCCAATATGGACGACCTCCTCCGCAAATCGGTACTTTTGGCGTCGTTGGCCAATCCATGCTATCATATTTGGCTAGCGGCGGAAGAACACCTAGTCATACTGCTGGATCTTCCGTTTCGACTGGAGGATCACCTTCAGCCACCATTTATACTATTTCAGGAGGTGGACAACCGACTGCAATGGTCCCTAACTCCAACATACAAACCCTCCCTGGTGGGCCATCAACCCAACCAGCTGGGGGGAAACCTTTTGTTGGGAACCCCATTGTTGGTCAACAACCTCCCCCCGTCGAGTCATCAACCCAACCAGTTGGAGGACAACCTTTTGTTGGGAACCCCGTTCCTACTCAACAGCCTCCTCTCATAGGGTCATCCAACCCATTCGCTGGCGGACAACCTACTGGTTCTATCCAACAATTACCCCAACCAGCAGCATCTGCTCAGTACGGTATGTACAGCACACCTGGCAGTGGGCAACCTTATTCCGGTATTCCAACCGGACCTCCTTCTCAACCTCCCCCGTCAGGCATGCTTCCTTCTTGGGATCGTCAAATCCCACAGAGTGGGGGGTACTCACTTTTTGGGAACTGGAACCAAGCTGGGGGGCAATCTCAGATTTCCCCCAACTTGAATTCTGGTTTCCCTTACCCTTCGGCTGCTACAACTCCATGGAACCCGTCACTTCAATTTCCACTCGTCCCTCAAGCAGGAACGATCCTTCCATGGACACCACCGTCGCAGCCACCCCCCAACCCTGCTATGGGAAATCCTCCACTTACACAGTATGGTGGCAACATCTCTGGAACACAACAATTCCAAGGAATTTTTCCCCAATAAGAAACAACAACCATTCCTGGGTATCAACAGCCTCAGGGTACTATACCCACTCAGCAAAACACTCACCAACCGGTTGCTTACAATCAACCGATTAACCAGATGGCTTACCATTCACAGCATTTCCAGCAGTATCCCGCGGGAAACTCATATGGGTATAACACACAGCAGTATGCTATGCAGGGCCCTCCAGGATTCTCTGCACCACATGGTTATTACTCATACCCGCAGACCAATCGGCAACTTCCCTTTTTAGCCACACTTGATCTACCTGATTTGTCGAGGCTTATCAACGATCCTATATGGCACGAACCTCACTGGCCACCTATCCCAGCCAAACTACCATCGGACATTCCCAAGTTCGATGCTAAGCCCGGGGAAGACCCCAAGAACCACGTGATGACCTTCCATCTTTGGTGTTCATCCAACTCCTTGATGGATGATTCCATCCGACTTCGGCTCTTCCAACGTACGCTTACCGGAACGGCAGCAAAATGGTACATCGAGCTGCCACAGCACTCTTTTCGTGATTTCAACACTTTGGCTATGCAGTTTCTGACACATTTCCAGCTTCCCATCCGGTATGAGACTGGAACAGAATTGCTAACTTCACTGCATCAAACCACTTCCACACACATTTCGGATCACATCCATGAGTGGCGAAGACGTCGTAGGCTAATAAAGGCACCTATTCCAGATCAGCTACTTGCTGATTGGTTTACAAAATCTTTTTTGCCTCCCATAGCCAGAGATATTGCTATGCGCGGACCAGTTACGGAAGAACAAGCCATCTCGGCAGCACAATACATGGATTTAGTATATACTCAATCCGGTACTTTACATGAACTTCTTCCACATGCCTCCCGCGTTCACACTGATCCTACAAAGCCTACCACTGAACCACCCATTGATGGTATCGTTGGTTCAGTCAAGGCTCAGCCTGCTACCAACTCGACGGGGAAACAAGCTTCTGCTTCCCCCGCTTTTACCCAGGCCGCTTCAAAAGCTTCCACCTCTCCTGCTGTCTCCTCCAAAGTGAATGCAGTCCAATCTACATCACAACCATCCGGAGGAAAGAAGAAAAACAATCGTGGTAAACCCAAGAAGAACTAGCAGGAGAACCCCAAACCACAACCTACCCAGAATGACCAAAAACCACGTCGGAAAGCTAAGTTTCCCTGCTTGATTTGTCAAGATGATCATTATACGCGTGACTGTCCCTACAAGGACGAGGTCCATAAGTTCGTTAAAGGATCCTCTCGACCGGCAGTGCTAACTGACCCTTTCCCCCAACAGCAACAGCAAATGGTTGCCCAAGAATCCCCACAGGGGGGCAACCCGACCAATCCTTCCCGTGGAGAGACGTCCACAAACCGTGAAATCCTAATGACAAGTAATGAGGAGATTAATATCACCACTCGTTCAAAGATGTATGACAATCCTCCAAGTTCAAACAAACAATCGGAGACAGCCAAAGGCAAGTCTCCTGTTGACGATCCGATTCCTATCCCCCCCCCAAATGGTCATCTCCATATCGAGAGACCACTTATGGATACAGTGCTACGCCCACCCAAGGGCACCATACGAAAGGCGACATTCAATCCGAATGCGCGAGCTGCCCAAAACTACAACATTGTTGAAGATTTGGCTCAAGCACCTTGCGCTATGTCAACTCTCGAGGTTCTCCAACACTGCCCCACGCAGCGTAGAACCCTACTTTCAGCACTGGGGGCACTGGACCCAGATACTTCAAACTCCATCATGTTTAACTTGGAGCACGCTAAACCTAGGCTTTCTCACCAGTTAGCCTTCCAGGTGCATACGAAAATCCGTGGAAATGTTATCCACCGCACTGTGTTAGATGAGGGTGCTTCCACGTCGATTATGTCTTTGAACTGCTGGAGAGCCCTCGGCTCACCTGAGGTCACAACTTCTCCCACTACTCTTAGAGCGTTTGATGGACATGGTTTTCAACCATACGGACTCATCCCCTCAATCGGTGTTGAACTGGGGGGCAAAACAGTATCCGTACACATCGAAGTCGTAGATGCACCTTTGGATTACAATCTCCTACTTGGTCGGAACTGGTTCTATGCCATGACTGCCATAGCATCTACAGTCTTCCGGATTGTACAATTTCCTCATGAAGGGAAAATTGTCACTATTGATAAATTGGATTACTGTATCCCAGACTCCCATCCGAACTCCACCAATACCGTTCCGTTATTGGATCAACCTCGGTACCGGTTCCAAGACATAGGTGTTGGTCTCATGAAGGATTCATCCCTCATTGGAGTTTTTCCAGAGCTGGGAACCCATCTTCAACCAGTCAACATGATTTCATCGCATGCCACCCCTTCCGATGATTCATGGGTGATCCCGAGTCCTACTCAGATCCAAGGCTATGGCAATTCCATGCCTTTGAACAGAAACCTTGCAGCATATGACGCGATCCAATCAGCCACAGATTGGGTCGACTGTTCTACTGATCACACAGTGGCACAGCTCTCGACTGAAACTCATACACACCCACCATTCTTTGATCCTCTCAACTTGATTTTTCCCACTAACGAATCAATCATAGAGGTTATGTGCGGTGATGAGCCACCATGGGGAGATTTTCATCATCGATCTTCATTCCCCACCATTCAGTCACTTGAGCCTGACACTAAATCCAGTGCTTCACTTGGGATGGTTCAAACCAAGTTCCCCACTTCCCTCGACGAAGTATTTTCTGAAGGCAACTTGGCCAATCTTATGGCAACTACTCCCATCGACATTTCAGTAAAGCCTGGTATCGTGGAAAACGTACACATTGGCAAAACATGTACTCCTCTCGAAACGGAGTTCTATAATGCCTACTTTAAAACTTTCCGCGATGTTTTCACTTGGAGTTATGAAGAGATGCCAGGGATCGACCCGTCCATTGTGGTCCACGAAATTCCAACTTTCCCTGGCGCCCGACCTGTTCGGCAAAAGCTTCGACCCGTTCATCCTCGTAAGGCAGCCGCCATTAAAGCAGAAGTTGAAAAACTTTTGCGTGCTGGTTTTATCTATCCTGTCCCATTGACAGAATGGGTATCCAACATCGTCCCTGTAGCCAAGAAACAGGGAACGATCAGAGTCTGTGTTGATTACCGTGATTTGAACAAAGCTTGTCCAAAGGACAACTACCCAACTCCGTTTATTGACCAGATTATCGATAACTGTGCCGGAAGTGTTATTTTTTCATTTATGGATGGCTTTTCTGGCTATAATCAGATCGATATCCTCCCAGCCGACCAGCACAAAATGGCCTTTATCTGCCCTTGGGGGATCTTTGCATATCGAAAGTTACCTTTTGGCCTCAAAAATGCCGGGGCAACTTTCCAACGGGCGATGTCCTACGCATTTCATGACATCAAACATATCGTAGAGCCATATCTTGATGACCTTCCCGCTCATTCTCGAACTCGGGAAGAACATCCAGATCACTTGAGTGCCATTTTCGAAAGGTGCCGACGCTACAATATACGTTTGAACCCGCATAAGTGCGTCTTCTGTGTAGAAGCCGGAAAACTGTTGGGCTTCATAGTCTCCAAAGACGGGATACGTCTAGATCCCGCAAAGGTAGCAGCTATCATAGCCCTGCCTTCACCTACCAATATTCTAGAACTTCAATGTTTGCAAGGGCATGCAAACTTTCTACGCCGTTTTATCTGTAATCTGTCCGAGATAACAAAAGGCTACATGCGGCTTCTCAAGAAGAATGTTCCCTTCATATGGGATGATGAAGCCCAATGCTCCTTTGATAATTTAAAGGCAGCCTTAACAAAAGATCCTGTGATTCAACCCCCCAATTACACACAGGACTACATCCTTTATCTCGCAGCCTCGATTTCCACCATTGGTATGGTGTTAGTCCAGGAAGACCACAACGGCATAGAACATGTGGTGTACTATCTCAGCAAGAGTCTTCTCGACTCTGAAACTCGCTACTCACATGTTGAAAAGCTGGCTCTGGCAACAGTATTTGCTGTCCAGAGATTCCGTCACTACATCTTACTCCGCCGGACCACCGTTATCGCCAATTTCAATCCAATTTACTATATCCTCACACGACAAGTGCTTGGGGGCAAGTACTCCCATTGGATTGTCATCCTTCAAGAGTTTGACTTGGAATTTGTCAAAGCCAAGTCTAAGAAATCTCTGGTCTTCGCTGAGTTAATTTGTCACCTGCCCCGTGCTACCGAGCAATCCGAGCCCATTGATTCTCTTCCCGATGAATCTTTGTTCCTCATTAGCACGTCCGATCCATGGTATGGGGATATTCTCTTATATCTCCAAACCCAACTCTTCCGTCCCGATCTCACCCGCGATGAACGCCGACATATCAGACATCACGCCAAATATTACCTTATAGTGAACGATACTTTGTATCGACGTGGTGTCGACACTGTCCTTCGACGCTGTTTGACCTTAGATGAGGCGGAACGCGTCCTCAATGACTGCCACGCTGGAGCATGTGGTGGTCATCTCTCTGGGATGGCTACGGCCTAGAAAATACTGCGAGCAGGATACTTCTGGCCCTCGATTTTCAAAGACTGCATTGAAACAGTCAAGAAGTGTCCGCCATGTCAATTCTTTCATAGCAAAGCACGCTCGCACCTTGCTCCACTCCATCCTGTCATTGCCGTCGGCCCCTTCTCCAAATGGGGCATCGATTTTATGCACTGTAAGCCCACTTCAGCCGGGGGGCATAGCTATGTCATAGTAGCTGTGGACTATTTTACAAAATGGGCTGAAGCGATGCCTACATATGCTGAAGACGGCAAAACAGCAGCGCAGTTCATATTCAATCATATCATAGCTAGATTCGGTGTCCCACAGTCTATTGTGACCGATCATGGTTCCCATTTCAGGAATCATATGATCGAAGAACTAAGTGCCAAACTGGGTTTTCGCCACGAAAACTCAACCCCGTATTACCCACAAGCTAATGGCCAAGTTGAAGCCATTAATAAGGTCCTGAAACGAATGATTCAGCGCATTGTGGGTACCCAAAAATCCAATTGGCACTCAGCCCTGTTCTCAGCACTGTGGGCATACCGAACCTCAGTGAAAAGTGCTACTGGGTTTACACCATTTCAATTGGTGTACGGCCTGGAAGCCATTCTCCCGATTGAATGTGAAATTCCATCACTCAAGATAGCCATAGAGCTACTTCCACACACTACTTCCGAAGAAGAACGGTTTCTATACCTAGCCAAGCTAGATGAAACCCGCCGCGACGCCGCTTTGGCTAATGAAGCTCACAAAAAACGCGTCAAATCTCAATACGACAAATCCGTTCAACCTCGGATCTTCAATGAGGGTGACCTCGTACTTACATATGATCAGATGCATGATAAGCTTGGAAAAGGTAAGCTTGAATCTATGTGGTACGGCCCCTTCATCATAAAACGTGTCTTAGAAAAAGGAGCCTATGAACTAGTCGATTGTGATGGTACGCCATTGGCACGGCCCCGCAACGGGCTATACCTCAAGCGTTTCTACGCGTGAGGTTACCCCACGCGGGTTACTCCTTGTACATAATGTACTTAGTTTGCTTTTTGTTTTATTTTTAGTGTGTGCGTGGACCTCATGTATCTACTCTTACTTTGACTCGTGCCTTTATGCGCAGATGTCTACCTACTTTGGATTCGCTGACGGTGCAAGCCGACATACCCGGAATCTCGTTTCCGCAGCATGGGTGATATATTCCCCCACTGGCGAGTTGATTTCTTCAGGAGCCATTTGTTTAGGTCCCGCAACCAACAATATCGCAGAGTACCATGCAGTCATTGGTCTCTTGACAGAGGTTGCTTCACTCAGGATTGACTCCTTATCGGTCTTTTTAGACTCCCAGCTCGTGGTTTCTCATCTAAACCGTGTTTACACAGTTCGCGATCCTACATTACTTCGTTTATTTCAAAGAGTACGCCTCTTGGAACGGTCATTTGATTTTATCACATATCAACACATACCGAGAGAATTCAATTGTATTGCCGATTCATTGGCTAATTACATTTTGAATTGGCATCTTGCCCATACATAAACACATCATTAAAAAAAAAAAAATGCACAAGTCATTGTAAATATTTAGATCATAAATAGGTCCATATCACTGTATATAAAAGTGTGTTTTCCAAAATACATAAAGTTTGTGTCAAAGACAAAATTGAGGATTAAATCCCATATACAAAAATTGGCCCTCAAAGCCTACATATCGTGTACATGCCGCAAAAAGATCAAAAGACCATCTACGGAGATCTAGGAGACCTATCATGTCCCTCATCGGACTCCTCCCGCTGCTGGTGGTAACACATCACAGCTCGAACCACCTTGCGAAGAAGTCGACTGATACGACCAGGTACACCTACAGTATGCCGCTGGAGGTGGTAAGGGACGTCATCCATCCGCATAGCAGGGATACCATGAGTCAATCCCTGCAGGTTCCTCTCAATGTCCCGGACGCCTCCTGCCTCGTCTTCATCTTCTTCTTCGACAGGGTCAGCTTGACGATCGACACCACCATGACGTAGTGGAGAGTATCCAGCTGGCCTCTGTGGTCCACGGTCTGCAACATGCATACGGTTGTACATTAAAAGTCTTTTTCTCATTCTAAAAAAGCAATAAAAATTAAATATTCAAAAAGAAAAAATACATATCCATGAAGGTCATACCAGAGTTGTCCCAGTCATCATCTTCTGGCAAAGCCAAGTCGATATCCTCACGGAAATCTACCCCTGAATAGGAATAGTCGTCAATCATGACTATCTGCTCCTCTAGCCAAGAGAAAAAGTCCTCTCCAAAGGCTAGCCGCTGAGGTCCCCCGAGGCGTCCAGCGTAGTCACTCCATCGAGCCATCCATGGCTCAGTAGGTGGACGAGGATGCATAGATATCTGTGGACGCAGTAATGGCACCCTTGCCAGAAAGAAAGTGACCAGGATACTCCCATAGCCAAACTGGGTATTTTTCCCAGTTCTACATTTGTGCACCTGTTCCTTCATGTTGGACAACACTGCCTCACACCAGTTGAAAACTGTTCCTACCATGCACTCTGCTGCGAGATTCACCTGTGTGCGGGATGCCTGATGTGGGCTCACACTTCCTGTTGCACGTGTAATAGTGAATAGAAAGGTTTTAAAAGGAAGATTTGTGACCTCTTTTATGGCCACTTTCCCACTTTTCTTACTCGAACCTGCCTGGCAGTATCGAGCAATTAGATCATCCGTGCTTGATTCTGAAGCGGTATACCCGGTAAAATTCGGCCGGGCCCCTCTTTTCGAGAGGCCCGTGAGGAAGTAGATGTCTTCGAGTTGGATTTCAAGCACATGCTCTCCCACTCGGACAGCTCGGATATCGGGGTCCCACAATTGAACAAGGTGAGTAAGGAGCTTAGGTTGTTGGCGGATCCCTTTGGTTTTGAAAAACTTTAGCAAACCACATTCTCGCAATGCGGTCACGGTTGGTAAGTCATTTTCGGCTGCAAAATCATCCGCTTCGTGCTCCCTCTCTTTCCAACTCACCATTTTGCTCCAAATAAGTTGCAAATCTCTGCAAAAAGACAAACAAAGCAATTAGTAACTATTTAACAACTTACTTCCAGCAAAAATTTGGAGAAAATTTGATTTTTTGAACTTAAATTTCGCACGTGCCGCACCTGGAGGACACCCTACCGCGCGGCAGTCCACAGTGCCGTGCCTCATTTTGGGGTTACAGCGCGGCACTGTTCAACAGTACCGCGCCTTTCGATAGGGACCCCGCGCGGTAGTACGGTGAGCGATTCTTGCCTAAAAGGGCTTGCCAAAAAATTAATTTTTTCCCGGTGAAAACAAAAATTTCTTACATGAAATGAAAGAGGGGCTCAAGCACTCTTACCTGGCGCAGACGGCGGTCGAAATGGTGTCCCAGAACTCTCGGTACCGATCCTTGAAATTTTGCTCCAAAATGGGTAAAAATGTCTCCTTTGGGTAAAAAGCACAAATGAATAGTAATTTCTATTTTTACCATGCCTTATATAGCATTTTTTCACATTTTTTAATTAATTAATTAATTACTATTTCAAATAAATAAACCCTTGTTCACATTGCTAATGCCCGGTTGTTGAGCATTTATTGACAGGATCTGCGGTAGAAATGGGATGCATTCATACTGGTGTTTATTCGTAATTTGACCTTCATATTGAGCCCACTTTATCTTTTTCGTGCTCTGGATTTAAAACTTGAAAAAGATTCCAAGCGCTTTCACACCTGTGTCGTGCTTGTCAAACGCAAGTAAACGGTGTCGAGTACGGTCAACTTTACTCATGCTCGTTAAACGATGAGGAAAGTATTATCCTGGTTGTATTTTATTCTTTTTTCGGACCAGAATAATTTAAAATTTACGAAAAAGACCATAGGAGTCCATAGTTAAGCTCTTTTCAGACTCCTTAAAATTGAAAAGATTGCCAAGTGATCTTGACTCTTTCACACTTGTAAAAGTATTTGAAAGGTCGTCTATTCGGTGATAGGTTACCCCTTTTTCGGCCCGTCTAGACTATTTACGAGAAAGGTATACCTCAGTCAATCTCGGCTGGGAGAGTTCTCTCGGGAATTGTTTTACACTTTTTCGGGATCGAGGGACTAAATTTTACGAAAAAGTACATTATGGAGCTTCCTTTAAGTTTTTTAGGCTCTCTAAATATGAAAAACTACCGAGTTTTCCTTCCTTGGGCTCGTTAAAATATTAACATCGAAGGACCCACTTTGGGACGAACCCCTCCTTTCTCAGGTTCGTAAAATATGTGATATTGGACTCATCCACAAGATGAGCTACACCGAGCATCTGTTATCCTCTTCAAGCTCGTAAAACAAGAAAGAGGTACTCGTCCATCATGTCGGGGAAATATGGGGGAACAAGTCAAGTTTATCTATGGCAGCTTGTCAGTCGTTACCTTTGAACATGGCATGTGTCCATCTCTTGTCTATATTTGGGTATCTGTCTTTCATTTGAGTTATAGTCATCATCATGGGTCGTCTCCCTGGCCACGAGTCCGCTCATCCGGTGTCTATCCTCTATTTATCAATAATCCCTGCTGCCAAGTCTTGTTACATGCCGTTATATGTTCAAAGGGTTGCATTGTATCGAGTCATTCATTGTGTCAGGCCTCCGTTGTGTCAGTACATACTCCATTACTTCATCATCCTATCATATGTGCCGATTTCGTGTCGATGATGTGGGAATCATCATGGCCCACCTTCGACGAGTCTATTCCTGTCGACACCAAATCACTATCCGGGAATTAGACTTAGAGATCAACCATTAGTACCTTGGTACCTGCATGCCTCAATGGCAGGTTTCCTCGCGTTTGACAGTAGGTTCACATCATTGACCTGTGATCAAGCGATCTCTCGGATGCTCAACATCAACTCATTCATTCGCATTTCGTTGAGATGTACTATTGATACCTTGGGAATCATTGTCATCATTGGTGATCTCCCTCGCATTTGTTAACGGTCCACATCATTGACCGGTAATCAAATGGTTTCTACCATGTTCGACTTCAACACTTTGTAATCACATGGTTAGATTCGTATCTTTATGAGATCGGGTAGAAGACCCTGGGCGCATCACTGTATCTCGACTGCGTCCAGGCTGCGATGGAGATGTCTCTTATATTGTCACACAGATCCACTTATTGTATTGGTCGTGGCTGTGTCATTATTATCTCATGGATCTACGATTGTTCATAGTAGCCATGATCTGTCCACAGTTTACATTATCTCAGTACTCATGGATCTGCAATGTATTGGTCGGCAGCCATGCTTTGAGTCATCTGTTTCCGAGCATGGGAATGCCCGCCTCGGTGGTATATCTAACACTTTGTTTCTATTTTCAGCTCCGTGTCGCTCTCCTCAATGCTATCTCTGCACATTATATTCGTAAAGTCTTTCGGCCATCAATCCCTTCTGACCTCACACTTTAGGGGGCATCTGTTATACCTCTATATTTCACAGTGTCGCATCCCCATTACAAAACAAGTTGACGACACTTTCCCTACTGTTTTAAACCATCCAGAAGAGACAGATGATGAGTCAACCTTGAAGGTGAATCCACCCTGCCAAGTCTTGACCCACCTTGGACTTTATTTTCATACACTACCGCGCCTTGCTATCTTCCCAAAACGCGGTACTAGACACTACCGCGTTCTGATTTTTCCCCAAAGCGCAGCAGTGCCGCGTTCTGCAGTCTTTGCAAAGCGCGGTACTATTTTAATAGCTTTTTTCCCTTGGCTCATGGGATCTTGGATTTTCGAAGATAATGGAAGATTGGGTTCCTTGATTCGATCTCAACTTATCTCCTTCGATTAGAAACCCTGATCCACTTATCTCTCCTTAGATCCACCCATCTCTCTTGTTAGTTAACCTCACCATTCACTATAAAAGAGGGGCATGCCATTGGAAAAGAGGAGGACTCTTGATAGCACCAAACTTATGGTCTTGCAGCATTGTGGAGATAGCTAGAGGAGAAGACACTTGGAGTTGGAGGATTGGCTTGGACATCAAGCACCTGTTGTAAGTAATCTTCAAGTTGTAATGGAATAACTTGTCTTGTTTTCCCAAATCATTTGTGTTAATCTTGTTTTAATGATATGATTTGTATCTTTCATAGATTTAGATCCTAACTCATGTTTCAGGTTGCTAGAGAATAGTGCATACTTGTGTTTTGGTTCCATTTTAACAGGTTCACTTGTGAGGACTTGGAGCTTGGAGCAAATACCAAAAACAAGCGTTTGGATATAAGGTCAGTTAAACTCCTTCTATTCTCTTCAGCATTTTAATCCCGAGATGTTTGTTAGATCTAGGGATTCAAGGTTGCATTTGTTTTGTTTTGTTCTTAGCCTAGAGTTAGTTAAAGTCTGCTTTAGTCTAAGGGAATTTTGACTTATCCGTAGGGCAGAATTCCATATAACAATAGGATGCATGTGACTAGCCCTTTAAACTAACAATAAGACCTTGATAGAATACAGTCTTATGATTGACAAAAATATCATTAGATTGTTGATGACATATAATGATAGGATGGTTCAATGATGTTGGCATTTGGAGACAGTTTTGTGGGCTACTAATTGTCAATTTTAAGGACAGTATGCAGCCCTTGAAACAACAACAATAAAATGAGCTATGGACAGTATGCAGCTGCTGAAACGACAACAAGAAAATGAGCCTAAGTCATGCCCAAAAAACTGAAATTGTGATGGCCATGATGATCAAATTCAAGTCCCCTTTTCAAATCAGCATTTTTCTGGCATTATGGCAGCATCATGGATGGATTTAGGTTTGATTTTATGGCTTAGTTTTGAGGAATATATAAATGTATAGGGTGTCAACATTCATTCAACCAAACCTGCCACAAGTCCTGTAGCAACATTCATGATAATGAAGGCAAAAGAGTCTAGGGAAGTGAAAAAGGATTTATTTGAGGGGTTACTCTAAGTATTGTGATCTGGTTTTATAACACCCTTTGTAGACAATTTATGGCACCATTGAACCTTTGCTAGAACCATCAACAATTATTTCCTAACCTGAGAAATTCTAGGCATCAATGGGCTCCCCAAAGGACTATTATAGTAGCAAAAATTAACTTAATTTTGTGTCCTCTCATACAATGCACATCTCACATAAGCCCAGTTAGAATACATTGGCATGTTAATCTCAACTACAAAGAGTATTGGAGAGTGAAATCACTATCACAAACTTTAATTACAAAATGAATTACAGTGACTGGAATATTGTTGCTCAACATCCAAACTTTAACAACTTGACCCAAATTTTCAGCTTCAACTCCAAGTCTCTTGATCCATATGCATCTGTAAGTAATCATCAATCTCCACAAATCTTACATTGAACATCTGAAGAAGGAACAACTAGATGAGTCCACATTATTTCCTCAATACAAAAAAACCAGGTCAGCTACCTGGTGTATAGTTCCTTTATTACAGTAGTAATTTACATATTCTGGTCGGGTACTTGAGGCATTGACTTGGAAACTGTTGGGTCCAAGTGAGCACTATCACCTTTTATTTACATAGTTTTGAACTCTAATATAAAGAGGTAAACAAATAATAAGGGGTAAGCCCAAAAAAAGAAATCTATGACATTTTCCAGTGGTAAAGACAGTTGTTGTTCTTAGACACTTGAAGAAATGAATAGGAAGAACCCGGAATTATGTTTGTTGACGAACCCAAGCCAAGTTGGACATCAAATAGTCTCGGCATACCTGAGCACTTGGGGGGAATTCCAAAGGGGTCACACTGCCATCGATAAGGAGTTGCGCTAGAATCCAGGCGTTCCTTGCAAGAAAGAACCTAAGAACCATGGGAAAGTCAGACCCCACACGAAATATAATGGTAGTATAAATTAAACCAAAATGAAAAGGGTTGAATGACCCTAGAAAATTACCAGGAGTAACAACCGAACCGTATGCACAACCCATCATTAAGGGTTAGGAAGATTCCACAACCTGTCCATAAATCCATGACTAACCCTGCACATTACAAAGGGGAATGAAGGAAGGATTAACAACAATAAAATCCAAATACGTAATAAAAACTATAGAAGTATTAGTTTCCAAATTGGATTCACCCTAGGGAAGACAATTTTGTCAAATATCGAAGTGAGACGAAGTTACTTGCACTTTTATGCTAGCCGGGATTGAGAGTCCTCCCTTGGATGCATAGACCCAGTGCCTTCTTAGCTGCTCGCAGAACCAGAAGCCAGAAAGAAACCTTGAATCCTATTCACGCAAACAAAGTTAAGAACCAGAAGATGGAAATAACCCCTCAACCCCAATCACTCGGACAAAGTTCAGCAATAGCTCGAATGAACAAATTTTGGGAGTATACTGTAAAAAATCGGGAAGCTGCCTTCATAAACCTGACTAGAATCACGTGATTAGTGAAGATATGCTTGACCACCTAGCGGAATGGAACACGGGTGTTAGTTCTCCCGCCATTTGAAAGGAATAAGAAAAAATTGTGAATGGACAGAAATTTGGTCGCACCACGATAGATAGATGTTTGCACATATTAGGATCATGATACACTTTGTGGGGCCTTCTATTAGTGTTTTGTACCCTTATTGACTTTGAGGATTTCATGTACCAGACCCTATTTTCTTGTATGTTCAATTGACCCTAGATGTCATAATCCTTGAGGGAAGAGACAAGTGCCCCCCCTTCGGTCAGATATGAGATTATACTAGGTGAGGAATCCTTTATTGGTTCTTACACTTTAAGATTAGTTTTTACTACTAACCGAAAAATAAATTTAGGATATATGTATGTAAAAGTGAAGGATTGTCACAAAGTAATTTTCCATTGCCTAGAAATTCGTGGAATGTAGGCTTAATGGGTATGTTGACATTCAGGGTAGTTCTTTTTTTTCACATGATAAGTTCAAGGATCAATGGAAAACCATAATATGTGAATAAAAATCAAATTAAATTCATCTCAGAATAAACTATGGTATAATTTGGTAGCGATATAAATTATTATATGGTATAGCTTGATGTCAAAATCAAAGTTTACAAAAGATAATTACAGGATAGTAAAATATGAAATTTCTATAAGTATTATTCATGCTATGCATATATATTTTAATCCAAAAGAGAAAAGTCTTGTGAAACAATAGTTTTTAATTGATTTTAATGTATGTCAATAGGATAGTTTGATATCAAACAAAAACTCCAACAATCTATTTTATAGTGTGTAATGAAGGTATGAGAATCCTCATAAATAAAGTCGATAACATGTGTCTATTTCAAAATCTAATTACTATACATTAATTGAAACCTATTATAATAGAAGTTAGATGTAGAACTCATAAGAATGTATTAAAATAAAAAAGTTTTTCCTAGAAAAAACAATTGGTTTTAATTGGTATTAATATATGTCAATAGGATAGTTTGATATCAAACAAAAAATACAACAATCTATTTTATAGTGTGCAATGAAGGTCTAAGAATCCTCCTAAATAGAGTAGATAAACATTTGTCTATTTGAAAATCGAATTACTATACATCAATTGAACCTTATTATAATAGAAATTAGATGTAGAACCCATAAGGATGTGGTCTATTGACAAGCAGTGACATCATAGCCAATTGTTATGACCGTTTCACTTGTCATAAGACAGTAATATAATGACCTCCTTCTAAGGCTAGATAACTTGAATCAATAAATATAAAATGATATAGAACCATTTTCAATCTCATGTATTGTAAAAGTATTTTCACTTTACACAAATCCTTCCTTGCATTTTGATTCAACCGAAATGTTGGCAACTACCTGTGAACCTTCTTTGGAAATAAAAGTTTATTTGGGCCCTAGACATCGTTGAAGGAGGAAACCTAAGCCTTATGCCATAAAGGAATATTTTGAGAATCTATGTTAAAGAATGACACATTGATCCACCACAAATGACCTCTGAAGCTTTTTCTTTCCATCTGAATGGGGATAGACTTTTCGTGGATATAGCGACGGATGGACTTTTCGTGGCTATAGCAACGAAAGTGCGTGTCTATAGAGACAAAAAGTCCATCTATGGCTATAGCGACGATCATCGGGGGAATTTTCAATTTTTTCCAAAAATTTAAACTGTTTTTCCACGAAAACATCGATTTTAACTGTTTTGTGGCAAACTTTCGTGGGACTTTTGAGCCATATGCAGTAATGCCGATGTGGTGTAGTGGATCCTCTTTTATAGGGTTTAACCTCTTGGGTCACCCTTTCTTTCTTTTTGTTCTGCTATATTCACTAGTATTTATTATCTTGTAGCTTTCAGGAATAGCCTTGGCACACCCAAACTAATAAAATAATCATATCTTCTCTTATCTTACCATGTAAATATTTTCCATGTTTTTTCACGGTTGACCCTCTGTTGGTGGTGCATTTTGCAAGTCTCAAATGTTGAATGGATTCCTTGAGATCCATAAGTGTTGATTATATGTGTCACATACCCCAAATCTGAACATTTTATGTTGTGAGAAAAACATTTTGTTATAAGTTATTGTAAAGTTTTTATGAATTATTGACCAAGTGGGGTCAAGGATGACTATAATTAATTACTCTAATATTTTATTTTTAATAAATAAAAGAGGAGACAAATATACAAAGGAGACTGTTGAAAGAGTGTTCACTGACCCACTAGGAGGAATGAACTGGGGTGGAGAGCAATTTGACACTTGGAAGCATCATCATTCACTTCTAGCTGTTGTAGGGGGGAACTTCCCTATTTTTATGGTCATGTTTCCCAAGAAAGTGGAACTGAGCAGGTGGCTCAATAATTAAGAAACTAACCAAATACCTAGGCATGTTATAACACCCATCGAATTGAGCAGGAGGCTCACTAAGATTTCCTTGTGACAATTCTGAAAAGAGAGAAATGAGAAATGCACAAGAGAGTCGATGAGTGGATGGATAGGAAGTGATTGATAGAACTAAGTCTGCATCTCTGAACTAGTACTGCTTAGTGCAGAGTTCAATACTTCTAAATGCAGAAGTTTTATTTGAGTGGTTAAAGCATTGTTGATGAGCTGCATCAAGTTTAGGTACTTTCCTCCACACAGCATCTTCGTCCTAGTGGTTCAGTGACCAAGCTCGAGGATCCTAAGGAAAGTAACATTGGTTGTCTTCAGGAAAAGGTTGGGTGGAATGGGCTCCTTTGGGTGTTTGTCCCCTTCTATAGTTATTAGGTTCTAATTAAGTTATCTTATTTACTTACTGTTGATCTACTTCCTGAATGACTGTGTGTAAATGTTGTTATAAGTTTCCATTATACCTTGGATATCAGTTAGCTGTCTTGAATGGTTTAATTTGGACTGCTATCTATCTCTGAAAATTGTCTTTTTATTTATCTACTAGAATAGGAATATTGAAATGATAGTTATTCTGAATGAATGCTTAAATGATTGAATATAAATTCTTTCTGTATTTTTCCACTCACAATATTGTGACGTACTCTAGTACATAAAGATTTTTTAATTGGATAGATGTGAATGATCTCTTAATAATAGAACAATAAGGCTGATTAGAATTATATCTTCTGCATTTCCATAATGGTTATAGTATAGTATAATGCCAAGTTAAAAAGTAAACAAATAGTATAAATTCCATCCATACAACCTTACTGATTTAGGAGATCATTTATAAAATAATAGTTACTATATAAAAGAATATATATGAAATGAAATCTGTAATCATTCTCAGAATTTAGTAATTTATGGAATCAACTCTGTTTTACATTCAAGTCAATAGAGCTCAGTACTTTGGAATATAGATACTATCCTTATTAGAATATGTATATACATTATATAAGCATTTGTTTAGTTATAAATAAATAGTAAGTTCATATTAAAACATGATGAGGCATGGCTCAGAAAATGTAACCATAGATTATGCATTCTTTATAATCAGAAGTATTATTTTATTTCCAATTGAAAAACAGAGTACTTAAAACCTAGTTATAATATAAACTAGAACATTATACAATGAAGTCCTTTACTTTCTGAACAAAGTATCCATACGGGATAAATATAAATGATATACAAATAAACTATCAAAATCCACGAGTTAAACTTCAATATTGTTCGATACTTCTCTAAAAAGATCTTTAAGCATTACTACATATCAATTATGCCCAGGGTTAAATCCTATAGGTATCAACTAATAACTTGTATCGAAGCACCATATTAAAATATACATATATGAACTATTTCAATCTTGAACAAATTAACTCTTTAAAAATCGATAGAACTATTATACTCAAAGTAAGGGTTGAGGCCAAAAGGACTCCCCTATATTATTCGATTACAATTACATAGTTGGTTGCAAACTCGAATTTTAAACTAAAAACAATATTTAAAATCGTGAAGCAAGTTATGGGATCAAGTCTCACGGAGATTTTCTAGGGATCATTATAATGTTCATTTAAAAATCTGTACATAATAATTTCATCACGAGCCTACCTCGGTAACTCATCAATACAAGTTTAAAATCATTTGAACATAGGTCGAGTTTAGATAAGTCCCTAATGGCTTAAAGCTATTTGTTTAAAATAATAAATAACAGAGGGAGCTCTTCCCTATATCATTACAATATGAAAAAGCATAAATACCCGAATTGGATATCTTCATGCCCAGAAATTAAAAACAACTAAACGACGATTTCAGGGTTTAACCCTAAATGCCTCAGAAAATCATACATACACAAGAAATTAACAACCAAAAATTGATTTCATTACTAAATTATTTTTCAAACAAGGGTTCATAAGAGCCGTAGATCGAGGGTAGAATACCCTACGTTTTTATTTTATAGAGTTTCCAAATGGATTTCAAAATGTCCAACAAAATAGTAAAATCAAATACAAGTTGAAACTGCATCTCGATGAAGTCACACAGACCGACATCCATGCCCTAACATCACCAATCTTATCAAGAGTCACGAATAGGGTGTCCAAGAGAATCACAGAGGCTTACCAAGGTCGTAAGTCTAAACATCTCCTTTAGAAGCAATCACCTCACTCATCACAACTTCAACGTTGACGAGAGGCTAACCTAGCATAGCAAATCAACATGAACAACCTGTTAAATAATTTAAAATGTAGTGCAAATATAAAACAATGTATAAATCTTTGAACATTGTCAAACTCAAACTTGAAAGCTGGCTTACCTTCGGCTCATAACATCACGCCTGGAGCAACACCATGAGATTCACCACTAAATACAGATTTTATACATATAACTATCAAAACCTTCGAATGTAGGTTTGGAGGTTCACCATCAAAACCCTAGAAGGGTTAAAGCTTTTCAAAACCTCGATAAAACTGAGATCCTGTCGGCTCCTACAAAAAACCTTGCAAATGAATTGAGTTAATACTAACAAGTGGTTTATCAATCGGTAGCTAGGGTTTTACACAAAACCCCATTCCATCATGTGAACAAATGCCACCGGGATTTCCACTGTGCATCCCACTAAGGAACACATTAAACTACATTTAATTCACGCCTTGTCGAGGTTCAGTACACTTGCCAACAGTGCATTCCACCATGGTTTAAATCTTGTGCATTTTCATATAGTTGAGAACCGGTTTGGTTACCAATCTTATCACGCATGAAATCAATAGTCAAAGCTCTGGTTTAAAGTTTAAAATTGATACAGTAAGTATTTATACCACCCACATTATAATTATAATGAATTTCGTCATAAGATGTATGCAAGTGTTACCTTTTATATGATATGGTATATCAAATCTTTACAAATACAATTATGACTTGCACCTACTCTAACTTGAAAGAAGAGACATTAATGTCTTAAAAACCTAAGTATTTCTCATGAAAAGGGGCATATTTATAGTGTGACATTATCATATTCAATGGCACGACTAGGGTATGCTTCACCCTAAGCTTTAAGTCAAAGACTTCCTATGCATACCAAAGATGTAGAATTTGACTTAACGTGCACCACTTAAATACTCAATCACCAACTCTTAAAACTGGAATAGCATAATTCTTACCTGCAAGTGCTGTATAGGAATAATCAATACGTTAGCTAGTTAATAGCTAAGTAAGCCACGGGGTACCCTTAGGGTCCCTTCATCCAAAGAAAGAAAAGTATTAGAAATAATATTCATGAATACAGCTATAGAATCACATCATCTCTAATTACGACATTTAAAAAGATAAATGTTTTGTTTAAGCAAACATTCAGACGATGAAGATAGATGCTTAGAACTGGAAGTAGTTACGACATAACAAAATATTATAGCATTACGACATTTCGACGCATTTAAACAACTAACGATTGCTAGTGACTAAGTATGTGTCGACATAAACATAATTGAACTATTATTGAAAAGATTAAGATATCATTATCATACTCTCCGCATAACAAATATTAGCATTAATTATTGCATAGAAAATTTTAAATTTTTAGTGAAATTTGGGGATGTTACATGTGGTATCAGAGCGCAAGTTCAAACTCTAGGCCTGAAAGTGGCTCATTTTGCGCAATTAAAATTTAAAATAGAAATTACAACTACTAATTTTTGTTTAATTTTGTTTTCTGTTCAGGACATTTTATATTTAGTTTGTAGGTATGGAAGGACTAGAGGAGTCAGCTGAGGATAGGTCCCATCCTAATGATCAAAATAATAATGAGCAGGAACATATTAATGCAGAAATTATATTTGTTGAATTAAACGATAATTCATCTAAATTACTGAGAACGGTTAGAGATTTAAAAACAGAAATAAAAACTATTAAGGAGAAGAATGAATGAATTCTAAAAGCTCAAGAGGAGCCGAATCAAATCCTGTTGGATAAATTCCATAATAAGGATAAAAGAACATAAAATAATTCTAAATCTGGAACTATGCCCTACCAACGTAAAGGTAAAAAGTTAAAACTTATTGATTATGAAACTATCTCTTCTTCTGAAATTAATGTTAAATCGCACAGGAAGAAGCACAAGTATTCCAGCGACAGTAGTAAAAGTGATTGCTATACTAAAAAGATGAAGTATAGACCATACGAAGAGATTTCAAGGAAGTTTAAGAAGATAAAACCACCAACTTTTAATGGAGAAACATAAAAAAGAGAGGAAGTTGAAGCATGGTTGTCCGGTATGAATAAATATTTCCAAATTTACAACTATTCAAGTCGGTTAAAAACTAAAATGGCAATTTATAATTTGACTGGGAAAGCCGACATCTGGTGGAAAGATCTAAAGCGAGTAAAAGGCTTAAAAGAGAAACATGTAAATTGGAGCATTTTTAAAAAACATTTTCAAAAGAACTTTATGTCATAACAGTATTTTGAAGAACGAGCTAAAGAATTCTACGATTTAAAATTGGGTTCCATGAATATGAAGGAATTAAGCAGCAAGTTTCTTAGTTTATTGAGATATGTGCCTTACATTACTGATGAAAAACCCAAGGTACAGAGATTTCTGAGTTGTTTACCCTCTCATATAAAGGACAGAATTGAGTATAACGACCCTAAGACCCTTAAGAGGCCATGAGAAATGCAAATATCTGTTATGAACAGAACAGAAAAAGGGAAAGCATACCAAGCTAGAAGGAAAAGAGCAGGGTAATTTTTAGGGGTGAAATTTCACCAATTGGCTATTTTTGGGGATTTGTTTCAAAAAATAAATTCGCTATTTGGTCATTTTTAGTCTCTAATGTCGCCTATATTTACATAAAATATGTTTTTTTTATCATAATATTCGCCAAAATTTACATGTTTCAGGAGTAAATTGTAGGTTTCATATTTAATATTCACCCAACTATCTATATATATGTTTTTTTCAATCCAAAATAATCACCTAGAAGACTAAACTCAAGTATAATATTAGAATCCTTAAAAAATACCCTGGCAAAGAGGCCTAAAAATTTTGAACAAGGGAAGAAGCATTTTACATTTAATCGAAATTTTGGAAATAATAATTATCATAATTCTTATAACATAAAATTTCAAGGAAATAATCCAAGAGGCAATGTACAGCCAAATTTTACAGCTGCAAGGAACAAAGATCCACCTAAAAATTATGTTAAAAACAATAAACAGAAAGAACCTATTAAATGTTGGGACTGTCAGGTGCCTCACTATGCATCAAACTGTCCACTCACGAAGAGAACCATCAACAACATACATACAATGTAGGAGAAGGCTATTGTTGGTGACTTAGCGAGGGGAATTCCCAGGATCAGTGCAACCTTGGAAAACAGACAGGCTGATAATCAAACTTCAATGGTTGAAGTAGAAGGTATGCTGAAAGATAAACCCATTTCTATTTTAATTGATCCATGAGCTAGTCGTAGTTATGTGTCACCTGATTTAGTAAAAGGTTGTAATCTGAAAGTAGAAAACTTTGAAAAATCATGGTTGGTTCAATTAGCTATCGGAACAAAAAGGAAAGTAGCTGATTATGTACAAGATTGTGAATTATTGATGAATAAGTTTAGGACTCATGTTACGCTGAATGTATTACCATTAGGTTCTTACGATGTTTTAATTGGAATGGATTGGCTGGAAAAGCATAGGGTAGTGTTAAATTATTTTGAAAAGACCTTTACTTGCTTAAATGATAAATGTGAAACTGTAACAGTAAAAGGAATTCCCAGAAAATCTTCAGTTAGACAGATTTCTGCTTTGCAAGTTAAGAGTGTTGTTCGTAAAGGATGTAAGATGTTCGTTGTAAATGTAATTAACGATGAACACACAACTAAATAAGATAAACACAAACTTGAAGACATCCCAATTCTAAGAGACTTTTCAGATGTATTCCCGGAATAAATTCCAGGATTACCTCTGAAACGAGAATTGGACTTCATCATTGAGTTGAACCGGATGCGGTACCAAACTCAAAAGATCCTTACTGTATGAATATCCTAGAGCTTAACGAATTAAAATCACAGTTAAAAGAGTTAATTGATAAAAAATACATAAGACCAAGCGTGTCTCCTTGGGGAGCACCTGTCATCTTTGTTAAAAAGAAAGATGGCACCTTGAGTTTATGCATAGATTACCATCAATTAAATAAAATTACTATTAAAAATACATATCCTTTTCCTCTCATAGATGATATGTTCGATCAAGTACGTGGAGCAATGATATTTTCTAAAATTGACTTGAGATCTGGATATCATCAAGTCAGGATTAAAGATGAAGATATCTTTAAAACTGCTTTCAGGACCCATTACAGGCACTATGAGTTTGTGGTTATTCCTATTGGGCTAACCAATGCTCCAACAATTTTCATGTCTCTAATGAATAATGTTTTACACAATTACTTGGATAAATTTGTAGTGGTATTCATTGATGACATCTTAATTTATTCAAGGACATGAACACTTACGGATAATTTTACAAGTATTAAGAGAACATCAACTGTACGCTAAATTCACCAAGTGTGACTTTTTCAAAGATAGAATATAGTATTTATGGCATGTGATATCCAAGGATGGAATCGCAGTATAACTTGATAAAATAAGAGCAATTAATGAATGGCATGTCCCTAAGGATGTAACCAATGTACGGTCATTCATGGTCATTACAGGTTACTATCGAAAATTTATTGAAGGATTCTCAAGAATCACAAATCCCATAAACTCCTTACAGAAAAAGAGGAAGAAATTTGTTTGGGATCAAAAGTGTGAAGAAATTTTTAAGAAGTTAAAAGAACTATTAACTACTACACCTATTCTCAAAATTGCAGATCCAAACAAGGACTTTGTTGTATGCACTGACGCATGCAACGATGGCCTTGGCAAAGTCTTAAAACAAGAAGGTCATGTAATAGCATATGAGTCTAGAAAGCTAAAAATTCACGAAAATAACTACGCTACCTATGATTTAGAGTTGACTGTCGTGATACATGTGTTAAAGATGTGGCGTCATCATCTAATCGGAAGGAAGTTTTCATTAATGACAAATAATAAAGGTCTGAAATATTTATTGGATCAACCAAATCTGACTGCAAGGCAAACTAGGTGGTTAGCTTTCCTTAGCGAATATGATTTCGAGATTCAGCACATTAAAGGTAAATAAAATAAAGTTGTTGATGCCTTGAGTAGGAATGCAAAATTAAATTTTATGGCAGCAGTCAGCACTTATAAAATAGATTTGAGAAAATCATCTTGAAGAAGGAATACAATTGGATGAAAATTACATTAAATTACAACAAAAGGTTGCAGAAAATATATCAAAAAATTTAGTAATAGATTACAGTATAAATGAAAAAGGGTTAATGTTGTATAAAAACAGACTGTATGTACCAAATGTACCTAAAGTTAAGCTGCTGATTTTAAATGAAGTACATAAAAGTCCTTATTCATGACACCCTAGTTACCAAAAGATGATAACAATGTTAAGAAAAGATTACTTTTGGCCGAATATGAAGAATGAAGTGGTTGAATACATAGCTAGGTGCATTGAATGTCAGCAAGTTAAAGATGAGCATCAACACCCAATTGGTTTATTACAGCCATTGCTAATTCCAGATTGGAAGTGGGAAATAATCAGCATTGATTTTATAACTGGTTTACCTAAAAATCAGAAACAGAATGATTCTATAATGGTAGTTTTGGATAAGCTAAGTAAAGCAACCCATTTTATACCTGTTAAAACCACTTACAAGGATGCTAACATTGCTGAAATTTTTATGAAACAAATTTTTCGTTTGCATGGAATTCCTAAAGTCATAATTTCTGATAGAGACTCTAAATTTACGGGAAATTTCTGGAAATCTTTGTTTAAAGGTTTGGATACTACTTTAAATTTCAGTACGCATTTCATCCGCAAACGGATGGGAAGACATAAAGAGTAAAATAGATTCTTGAAGATATGTTAAGAATGTATGTTAGAGATCAGCCAGGTAAATGGGAGGATTATCTGCACTTAGTTGAATTTGCTTATAATAACCATTGTCAAGCTTCAACAAAACTCAGTCCATTTGAAATTTTGTATAGTAGAAAGTGTAACACACCTATTTCATGGAGTAATCCAATTAACAGGTTGATGTTAGGACCTGATTTATTGAAAGAAATGAAAATAACAGTGAAACAGGTACAAGGCAATTTGAAAATTGCACAAGATAGACAGAAAAGTCATGCAAATCTCAAAAGAACTCAGAAAGAGTTTCAGGTTGGTGAGCATGTTTTCATCAAGGTAAAACCCAAAAAGGTCTCCTTAAAATTAGGAAGTTGTGTCAAGTTAGCACCAAGGTTAGCTGTCTTGAATGGTTTAATTTGGACTACTATCTATCTCTGAAAATTGTCTTTTTATTTATCTACTAGAATAGGAATATTGAAATGATAGTTATTCTGAATGAATGCTTAAATGATTGAATATAAATTCTTTCTGTATTTTTCCACTCACAATATTGTGACGTACTCTAGTACATAAAGATTGTTTAATTGGATAGATGTGAATGATCTCTTAATAATAGAACAATAAGGCTGATTAGAATTATATCTTCCGCATTTCCATAATGGTTATAGTATAGTATAATGCCAAGTTAAAAAGTAAACAAAAAGTATAAATTCCATCCATATAACCTTACTGATTTAGGAGATAATTTATAAAATAATAGTTACTATATAAAAGAGTATATATGAAATGCAATATGTAATCATTCTCAGAATTTAGTAATTTATGGAATTAACTCTGTTTTACATTCAAGTCAATAGAGATCGGTACTTTGGAATATAGATACTATCCTTATTAGAATATGTATATACATTATATAAACATTTGTTTAGTTATAAATAAATAGTAAGTTCATATTAAAACATGATGAGGCATGGCTCAGAAAATGTAACCATAAATTATGCATTCTTTATAATCAGAAGTATTATTTTATTTCGAATCAAAAAACAAAGTAATTAAAACCTAGTTATAATATAAACTGGAACATTATACAATGAATTCCTTTACTTTTTGAACAAAGTATCCATAAGGGATCAACATAAATGATATACAAATAAACTATCAAAATCCACGAGTTAAACTTCAATACTATTTGATACTTCTCTAAAATGATCTTTAAGCATTACTACATATCAACTATGCCCAGGGTTAAATCACATAGGTATCAACTAATAGCTTGTATCGAAGCACCATATTAAAATATACATATCTGAACTATTTCAATCTCGAACAAATTAACTCTTTAAAAATCGACAGAACTATTATAAGCAAAGTAAAGGTTGAGGCTGGAAAGAATCCCCTGTATCATTCGATTATAATTACAGAGTTGGCTACAAACTCGAATTTTAAATTAAAAATAATATTTAAAATCATGAAGCAAGTTGCGGGATGAAGTCTCACGAAGATTTTCTAGGTATCATTATAACATTCATTTAAAACTTTGTACATAACCACCTTCACCATATAAGAATTTCATCATGAGCCTAGCTCGGCAACTCATCAATAAAAGTTTAAAATCATTTGAACATAGGTCAAGTTTAGATAAGGCCATAATGGCTTAAAGATATTTGTTTAAAATAAGAAATAACATAGGAAGCTATGCCCTGTATCATTACAATATGAAAACGCAGAAATACCCAAATGGGCTATTCTTCATGCCCAGAAATTAAAAACAACTAAACGATGATCGTAGGGTTCAACCCTGAATGCCTCAGAAAATCATACATACACAAGAAATTAACAACCAAAACTTGATTTCATTACTAAAGTATTTTCCAAACAAGGGTTCATAAGAGTCGTAGCTTGAGGGTAGAATACCCTACGTTTTCCTTTTACAGAGTTTCCAAATGGCTTTCAAAATTTCCAACAAAACAGTAAAACCAAATACAAGTTGAAACTGCATCTCAACGAAGTCACACAGACCGGCATCAATGCCCTAACATCACCAATCTTATCAAGAGTCACAAATAGGGTGTCCAAGAGAATCACTGAGGCTTACCAGGGTCGTAAGTCTAAACATCTCCTTTAGAAGCGATCACCTCACTCATCACAACTTCAACGTTGACGAGAGGCTAACCTAGCACAACAAATCAACGTGAACAACCAATTAAAGAATTTAAAATGTAGTGCAAATATAAAACAATGTATAAATATTTGAACACTATCATACTCAAACTTGAAAGTTGGATTACCTTCGGTTCATAGCATCACGCCTGGAGAAACGCCACGATATTCACCACTGAATACAAAGCTTATACATATAACTATCAAAAACCTGGAATGCAGGTTTGGAGGTTCACCATTGAAACCCTGGAAGGGTTAAAGATTTTCAAAACCCCGATAAAACCAAGAGCCTATCGTCTCCTACAACAAACCGTGAAAATGAATTGAGTTAATGCTAACAAGTGGTCTATCAATTCGTAGCTAGGGTTTTACACAAAACCCCATGCCATCACGTGAAAATACACCACCGGGATTGCCAATGTGCATCCCACTAAGGAACACATTAAATTGCATTTATCACACCTTATCGAGGTTCAATACACCTGCCAGCATTGCATTCCACCATGGTTTAAATATTGTGCTTTTGCATATAGTCGAGAACCAGTTTGGTTACCAACCTTATCACGCATGAAATCAATAGTCAAAGCTTTGGTTTAAAGTTTAAAATCCATAGGGTTAGTATTTATACCACCCACATTATAATTATAATGAATTTTGTCATAAGATGTATACAAGTGTTACCTTTTATATGATATGGTATATCAAATCTTTACAAATACAATTATAACTTGCGCCTACTCTAACTTGAAAGAAGAGGCATTAATGTCTTAAAAACCTAAGTATTACTCGTGAAAAGGGGCATAGTTATAGTGTGACATTATCATATTCAATGGCACGACTAGGGTATGCTTCACCCTAAGCTTTAAGTCAAAGACTTCCTATGCATGCCAAAGACATAGAATTTGACTTAATAACTTTAAGACAGATTAACGTATGCCACTTAAATCCTCAATTGTCAACTCTTAAAACTGGAATAGCATAATTCTTACCTGCAAGTGTTGTATAGGAATAATCAATGCGTTAGCTAGTTAATAGCTAAGTAAGCCACGAGGTACCCTTAGGACCCCTTCATCCAAAGAAAGAAAAGTATTAGAAATCATATTCATGAATGCTACTATAGAATCACATCATATCTTATTACGACTTTTAAAATGATAAATGTTTTGTTTAAGCAAACATTCAGATGACGAAGAAGATGCTTAGAACTAGAAGTAGTTACGACATAACAAAATATTATAGCATTACGAAATTTCGACACATTTAAACAAGTGTCGATTGCTAGTGACTAAGTATGTGTCGACATAAACATAACTGAACTGTTATTGAAAAGATTAAGATATCATTATCATACTTTCCGCATAACAAATATTAGCATTAATTACTGCATAGAAAATTTGAATTTTTTAGGGAAATTTGGGGATGTTACAATATGTTCTTGGTTTGTAATTTGTTCTACATTACCAAATTGGAAATAAACTTATTGCATCTTTGGTTATGTATGTTACAAGCACTACTAACACTAGTAGCCTTAAATACCTCTTCAAGAAAATGTTGGATCTAATGTTGTCCAGTCGTAGCTTACAAAATATGACAAATTCATCAATAATTAGAGTTAAGCTTAAACAAACTCTAAAATGTTGCACCTCACCAATTCCCATGGATTAGAAATACCATCTTTTGGACAAACATTTGATATATTTTTTGTCTTCCCAACATCTCCACTTTGTTTGGGTTGTTAGTGCTTTGTATTATTGATGCAGGAGCATCGGAGCCTAGGCAGATCAGTCGAAGTTGATCGACGAAATGGAGCTGACTAGAGGGAGTGCCGATGACTGCTGGTGCATGAAGCAGATTGACTCGTCGAAGTCAATAAGTCGAGCAGAAGCTGTCGAAGCAGTCGACAGAAGTGAAAAGGTCGATAGTTGACATGGAAACTTCGACAAACGATAGTTGATAGTTGATGAGTAGATGTTGATAGGTGACAAGTTGCTGCGGAGTCGTGGGAAGGTCGACATGTTGTCGAACCGTGACGTCGATAAGTTTTGGGCATGAGCCAAGCGAGGAGGAAGGGGCAAACTGGAAAAGCCTAAATGCAGAGTGAAAGTCGATAGGTGAGACGAAGCTAATGGAGGACGGTATGACCGATGTGATGGTTTACTATAGCTTGTCAGAGGAAGCGTAGAAGTCAAGGAGTGTACTTGGAAACAGTTCGGGGTTGCTAAGGAATTTAATGGCAGTTATTGCAGGTGGGTGAAGACATGACAGATGTCATCACAAGTAGAGGCTGTGCAGTACGGTCAGATGCTGACAGTTGCAGGTCTGCAGGATCATGGAAGGATCGGCTGACATGAGGATGCATGTCTAGATGATCGCATAGGTCTTGGGAACAGTAGCAGCAGAGTAGAATACGAGGGATTTTGGATCAGTTGGGGGACTTGGAATTTTTGGGAGAGTCAAGCAGATCCGAAGAGAAGATCGAGTCAAGTAGTAATTGTATATAACAAAATACAGAATCACAATTCTTTACATATATTGTCTCAAAGAGGTAAATGCTTTGTTTGACCAAATTTATCTTGACTGCGGGGATGGAACCTTCTTCAATCTGCTATGTTGAATAGTAGCACCATCTACCTGTATGTCATAGAAATAGCATCCATAATTAGGAGAACTCAAAAATATTTGTAAGTGTCTTCAAAGTATGTAATCTACCAAAAAGTATTTAATTTTTTTTTTTTTTGCAAAACAATCATATTCACATAGCAAGAATAATGATCCATGTAATCCATACTTATGGAAACACCAATTCAAGTTTGAAAGCATGCATTTACATAAATATAATTTTGCAAATTAAAAATGTCCAGTTTGGGAAGATAGATGCTAGACCCCTACATCCTATGTCTTTTGTCACATGTGCTTTCGTTTTTTCTCTCAGCGATAAAAACAAATATCATACACGCTACATTTTTGTATTGAAATGATAAGTTAAAATAAAACTTTACACATCTGTCTAATTCTTTAAAATAAATTTGTGTTTTTGAATTTATAAATAATTTAACACTTTCAAATATTTTCATAACACCTAAATTACATTTTCTATACCTAATATTTATGAATATACAATATTTTACAAATTTCCAACAAATATACTCCAAAAAAATTAAAAAATTAAAATATTTATACTACACGTTTTCTTAATATTAAAAACACATTATTAAAACTAAATATTTAAAATTAAAAAAAAAAAAACAATTAATGCTGACAGTGGTATCAATATTAAACATTAATATAATGGTAAGACCGGATATAAACAGTTTTGTAATTACATATTGTTTGCTTTTTGGTTTTAAATGGCTGCTTCGTTGTATTTTAACAGGGCGATATTTTTCCAGGTGCCTGGACAAATCCTTGTTTGGGAATGAAAATGAAGAAACCAAACAGCAAAAACTAAATTGAAATGGAGAAATCGGGCAGTGAAAAAGGAGTTGAATAGAAGGAAATACGAAAAAAGGTCGTTCTGGTGGAATCCTAATTGTTCCAGCAAGCGGCGGGCCTGGGCTGAAGCAATCAGTGCTTTGTAAATATTAAGTAGTGTAAACATAATAAGAAGAGATTTTTTTAACTTTTCCCAGCAAGCGGCGGGCATTCGCTGAAGCATTCAGTGCTTTGTAAATATGGCATTGCTATTACCTACGAATCAAATCAATCAGACTAATATTTTGTCATTCTCAAACAAAATTGGTTTTTACTATTCTCTTGAACTTTTATATCAAAGAAATGCCAATATTGTTGGTACTCCGCAAATAACATAAAGTGGTGTTTAAGTCTTTATTTGGGGCGTTCGGGTTACCCCAAAGGAATTTGCGAACATAGGGTCTTACACATACACATCTGATGGGGCACTGAGGAATTTATGGTCCAAAGCACTAACCACAACAACGTTACGGAAACGATACAGAGGATAATAATAACAAAGCCCTTTATGTATCTAGGTTATATATATTGTTATGTAAATAAATATAATGTGAAATGAATTTTTTTATTATATGTAAGTAAAAGTAAATTAAAATTTATGAACATATTTGAGGTTGGGGAGTCTTAAGTGACTTTTAAGATTAAAAAGTCGGCCTTGACCATAAAGATTGGCTTTGGAATTTTTTAAATATGTTCGATGTTTGGGCTCTGTGTGGTAGAAAAAAATAGGAAATAAAAAATTTTGTTAGATAAAAAATACATTGCGATATAATAAATTTTATTAATAAATTTATTTTTAATAAAATCTTCTAAAAATTCGATGATTATTTTTTATTAAATATTCATTCTTTTAGTCATCGATTTTGAAGAATTACTATGCAACTAACATGTTAACCTGCCGACATCTCAGACTCATCCAACAAATTTTGTTTCCCTCTAATTCTGTCAATGGCTCTTTCTGTCGAGTTTCATCCACTGCTATCTATGCCTGGTCTTTGCTCCATTTCTAAGTTTACTGCTCTGTTCTAATAAATATCGATACCAAAGAAACGGAATTATAATATGGTAACGACTATACGGCAATTCTTCCGGCCCAAAATCATTCAGGTTATGATAGGACGGTTTAAAAAAAAGATCAATCACCAGACAGTTTGCTAAATGCCAATACTACAGATCTGGAAGTTCATCACAATTACAATGCCAATACTACAGATCTGGAAGTTCATCACAATTACAGTAATGATGATAAGGCCAACCATTGGCATAGAAACCTTATCGGTCAGGAATGCAACAATTATTTGTTGATATATCTCCTAAAAAATATGTAATATATGAAATTTAATTAAACTTTTAAAAACATATTTAAAAATTATCAATATTTTAATGTAAAAAGAAAATTCTCACAATATATATTATATTTATCATTTAAATGTTTTTTAAATATTAAACTTATCGATACAATCATATTAAAATACCATAGCAAGATACAGATATGTAACTTATCAATGGCTCTTTCTGTCGGGTTTCATCCACTGCTATCTATGCCTGGTCTTTGCTCCATTTCTAAGTTTACTGCTTTGTTCTAATAAATATCGATACCAAAGAAAAGGAATTATAATATGGTAACGACTATACGGCAATTCTGAATTTAGAAGACATGAATGGTTAAGAAATTGGATCGGAACCCAGGAAGCAAACATACGACCATTGGAGTCCAGGAGACGTTCATTAAATAAAACAAATGTTAAAATGCAACATAGTATCCACTACTCACCGCGTGGGTATCTATGACTTAAAGAAAGACAAGGGCTTCGTTGACACCTGCGTTGTTAATTACTTGGAAATGACAAAAGATAGGGCAGCACAAGATATTCGACGGTGGCGTGATCTCCAATTCAACACCCCATGCGTCCAAACCCAATAATTAAATTCCCAAGGGAAAAATTGTATCGTGTGTGTAGATTTGGATTGCATTCGAATTTTAATGACCAAAAACACACATTGATAATGTAAAACGAGTCCATGAAACTAATTCCCAATTCCCATTAGGACAATCGGAAAGCTAAGATCGGTCTGATCAGTATTTATTCAAATGTATTACAAACTGAAAGCAAGAATCAATCTCCGTGACTATGAGGCAGTCACAAGATCTGCAGATTGAACTGATCTTCAGATCTCGATTGCATGAATCTCGAACTGAAGGATAAGTCGACTTCCAGAAATTTTATATATAAAACAGTACGAATTAAAAGACATATATCGAACTCTGTAACCCTGGAACGGTCACATGATCGCAAGGTTAAGTCGACTCTCAATTTCTTATAAAAGTAATGTGAATAGCCAATTTCTTAAATCGATCTCTATAATCTCAATCAAGGATTGATCCGAGTATAAGCATTCAACACTGGAAAACAGTCTTGGGCTTCGAACTCTATGCAGGTGATTAGAGCACTATAATGGTAAATACAGTGTCGGTCTGGGCAAAACTCAACATTGGAAGATGAGTGCGAAGCTGATTAGGGATACATATTTCACCTGGTATACATTCGAAGTTTGACAGTTATCAGAGGTAGGGTTCGGATTCGTCAGGATGCATTCGGGTCTTGGTAATGAACCATTTCATTGTAACTAAGAGCATGATAAAAACAAAATCGATCATCTGGATAATGTTAGTTGCAATACAGGAAATTCAACACCAGAAAGCATTATGCGTAATTCCGGGAAACGCATTTCAAATTTCGAACAACCACACAGGTCTGTGATTACAAAAAGCAATGGTCTCTTGCTCCGATCCGTACCTGTTTTTGCTTGTTTTTGCAGGTGGCTGTTACTGAAGATGCACGCTCGGTCTGGTCGCTTCTGCTGGTGGTTGTTGTTTAAGATGCACGCTCGCTCTTCTTCTGCACTCTCGCTCTTCTGCAGGATCCTCTCGGGTGATTGATTCTGCGGTGCTGCAGGAAATATAATAGCACACTATTTCCATTTGAGTGTTACAATTGTGGTGTCAAGCGGGGTACAGCGCGGAGTGGAGGTGACAGCAGTGGGAGGGCGTACACGAGTGTGGCGGAGTGGAGGTGAGGGACGGTCTAATTCCAGCGGCACTTGGCATCTGTAAATAATTTAATAAATTATTTTATTTGTAAATAATTTAATAAATTATTTCAAACTGTATGGGTTGTTTGAATTTAAAGTTGCGTGAGTTAACACAGCAAATCTGAGTGCTTCATTAATGCACCAGAGGAAACATATTCTTCTATCATTAAAATCTAACCATTGAATATTAAAAATGCAATAAATCACCCACCCCTAAAAGTTGAAAGAATACACCTATCCGCATAATTAGAAATAAATATTTTTAACCTTATTATTTAATACTATCAATAAAAAAAAATAAAAAAAATTATGAGATAAAACTTTGGTTATAATGAAAAAAATTTAAAGTCAATACAGAAGTAATACAATGTCAACGCGGATGGAATACAATAGTTTCCCTCTCCTTCGGCAGGGACTAATAACGAGAAGTTTCTGCAGAATTATACTGAATTTTGGTCACAGGAGCTATCTATCTCGTAGTGAGCAGTCCTTTGTCCCAAAAATGGGCCAGCTGTTTGCCAACGGTACGCCTGGAGATCTTTAAACTTGAATGGTCTGTAAAGTTGAGGATTTTGGTGATCAATTAGCTCTTCGGGAGCACGAATTTCAGCTTCGCCGGAAAACGACCAAAAGAAGGCCATGGACAGCCTTTTTGATACTCCTCCGTGCACCACGCGGTGTTCTGCACTGCGGTATCTGCCATTACTCCACATCTGTTACCATCACCATGATCACCGCTTTTAGTAACAACACAAATGCCATCTAAGGAAAAAGAAAGAGGTCGAGCGATATTTCACCTGTAAAGAGTCGGCAATGTTAACAACAAACGATCCAAGTAAAGGCTCACAATTAATCCACTCTCCTTCCTTTGTTCGGATCTGAAGGCCACCCACATCGTCTTGGTACAGAATTGTAAGGCACCCGATGTCTGTATGAGCTTTATACAAAATCTGTTCATTAGCTGCTGTTGTGTTATGATATAAATTCATGCGTAGCCGACCTTCACAGTTGTCGAACGGGGATGATTGGTAGTACTTTGACACGTCCAAACCCAAACTGCAAATAATGAGTTTAAGGATCCCTTGTGAAAGCTCCCTCATCTCGGACCTGTATTCGTGGATCTTCTCGCTGGAAGATATGAAAGAATGCAGCACATATTATTGATATATACAGATCACATTGATACATCATTTTTAAGATACATATGAGAGGAAAACCATACCAATGTTTTTTATTTCCTTCTTGGGGCCACAACATGGAAGAGATCTCCTCAACTAAAGGGTCTGATGGGAAAGACATGACCTCAGGCAATGGGTATTTGCCCTCAGGACCTGTTCCAGGCCGGTGATAACCAGGATTCAAATTAATTTGGCCATTACCAGTATCCAATACTTGGAAGATGGCCCTTTCCTTGATCTCGACAGGCAGTGCAAACATATCCCGAGAGATGGAGTCCATTGTTTGAATGAGACTTGGGTCGATTCCATGGTTGATGACACGGAAGAAGCCCAAGCCCTGGCAAGCCTCTCTCAGTTTCTTTAACTCCTGCGCTTCCAGCTGTTTATGCTCGCTATCGCTATCGCTATCGCCTCCGCCTCCATATTTGCATCGAAGCAGAGAGAGATCAATGGTTGGGAGAATGAATTCACAGGAGGATGGCATGACTGACTATTCAATGATTGCGCTGAGTGAAGGATACCGGCGATCTCTCTTCTAGGGCGGCACCGACTCCTGCTATGCTGTAACCATGTCATTGTCATATTTTACTCATCTACCTGCCCTGGAACTGGAAGCTCAACTAACGGCCAGTGCTGCATCTGCTCGTCAAATCGGAACGTGATCTTATCATTGCTTGCAAGTTGCGACGTCCACGTTACCACTGACTGCTTGGTTTCGAAGACCTCGTAATCTGTAAATCATAAAAATTTCGTAGACAAACTATTATCAAATGATATGATAAAAAGATGATGGTGCGTAAAAGTGGTGGGTTAATATCAATTATTTTTAAATGTGTAGTTATTGTTGAAATCATATTTAAAAATGTGATTATTGTTAATACCTGGTGGGTTAATATCAATTATTTTTAAATGTGTAGTTATTGTTGATATAAGTAAATCATATTTAAAAATGTGATTATTACTGGTATATGATATATATATATGGATATGCAAATTATCAAAATGATATAATTGTTATTATGATTCTATATATTATAGAAATTTGGTAGCAGCTAAGATAATATTAAGAAACTTATGAATGATACATAATTTTTTTATTTTATTTTTATTAATTTTATATAATGATTTCTTTTAGTCGATAAAATCATCATATTTATATTCTAAATAGAAATGTAAATATATTTTTCAATATTAAAAAGGAGAGTGGTCCTACAACCAAAAGCAAACTAAGCGTCACTTCGGTTTACAGTAAGTGTTTGAAAAAGTCATCATAGTATTTCTAAATATGAATTTCGTTACTAAATATATCACATATCATAAATTTATCACCGGGGATTTTAGTTGACAAAGTAGTATTTTAAAAAATTAATTAAAAAAGTAAGTGAATCCTTTCTCAAGCTGTTATAAAATATTTTTTTCACGTAACATTTTGTATAATTAAATAGTAAGTATCTCTATTTTGTTTAATTTAGTGATTGATGTTAATTTTAAAAGGCAGAAAGTATCTCTAAAGTAAAGTAGAAAAATAATATTATTAAGATAAAAATAAATTCTCACTAGTTTTAAAGTGAAATAAATTGTTAGAAATTTTTTAAAATTATTGAATTAAAGAATTTGTTATATCTTTGTAATACAATTTTATAGTGAAAAATAACATTGGACAATTCCTTAAAAACTATGAGATTAGAGAATTTATCATCTCTATAATACAAAAATGTTGAAAAATGAAAAACATTTTTTCATATAATGTTTTGCTCATCATTATTTTCATTTTTAACAAATTAAAAGAAAAATAACTTATTAAAAAAATTATTAAAATATAAATTTTTTTCTTATTAAAAAATATAACAATAAAAAAAACTAAAAATATAACATTAAAAAAAACTGAATTTATTTTATTTCATTGAAAATATATAAATTAAAAAATAATTAAGATCTTCATTGTTTTTGTCCTCCATAACTTGCCTTTTTTTCTTCTCCAATAAAAATCAAGGGGGAGATAAAGCTTGCCATTTTTTCTTCTCCGATGAAAATCAAGGGAGATAAAGGGTGTTTCTTTCAGAAGTAAAATCTTTTGTTAGGTGTGGGTAAAGCTATCAACAGGCTGGTGTTGAAACGGATGAGTTTTTGAAAGGGATGAGTTTTTTAGTTGGGTAAACTATATAATTAAAGAAAGGCCAACAAATGAGAGGAGTAATTGCATATCATGTTAAAATTGCGTTATAATTGTTTTTAGAAAAGAAAGAAACATGATTAGAGGGGTAAATCAATGTTATTTAAGTTTGTTAAATCAGCTTAGATGGACATTTATACTCTGGATCTACCATGCGCTATCTTTGTAACTTAAACCAATTCATTTGATCTAGCCTTTCAATGTAATATTAATGCGCATTGAAACCAATTCATTTGATTGAGCATTTCAATATGATATTATTGTGCAGTAATTCATAGTAACACTCAGCAATATTAGCACCCGATAGTACATAGTAATGCATAATAAAATACCGGAAAGATTTTAAAATTTGTTTCATAGTAAATAGCATGGATAGATATGTTTCCTTGCAAAGTAATTGGTTTTATTTTTGACTATACACCTTTTCAAGAGTACTTATGATGATTAGATTAGCATAATATATATTTAATTTTGATTAAAATATATGTAAAAATAAGTAAGTTCACATGTTTTTTTATTTTATTATTATTATTATTATTTATTTTATTATTAAAAAGATCACATCACAGCTTCCTCCTATTGGATTGTAGAGCACATAGACTCGAAAAGAGGAGAAAATAATTTTTTAAGGAAATTTCAAGATCTAGATGAAGCAGTTAAAAAATCATATAACAAAATTAATGAAAATGTGGTCTCACGTGTGGAGAAACATTTTCAACTCCAAATAAAAAAAATTATATATGCTTGGGGAATTAGAATCTTAAATAATGAAGCTAATTTTACTTCTAAAGCACCAGGGGTAAGGGAGGCATCCATGGTAGGTGATTCAATGATATATCCTTCAACCTATTAAGCATTATAAATAAGATAATTCATATACTAATTACATTCATGTGTTTCATTAATAGTGTTTTCAGCAAGTACTTGATAAGTTCGTATTTTTCTTAATAATATTCTTATTTATTTTAAGAATGAAGAGGAGCATGAGGAACATTGCAAATGTTAAATGAACATAAATTTTACAGAAAGCTAAGCAAATATGATTTTATCAAAGACAAATGCATTATTTAGGTCACATTATTTCAAAGGAAGGGATATCTGTGGATCCAAAAAAGATTGAAGCCATTATGAATTGGCCAACTCCAAGGAATGTAACTGATGTAAGATATTTTATGGGTCTTCTCGATTATTATAGAAGGTTAATTTAAGTATTTTCTAAAGTTGCACGCCCAATTACTTCTTTGAAAAGGAAGGGTATCAAATTTGAATGGACACAAGGATGTGAAGAAAAATTACAGCTATTGTAGAAGCTTCTTACTAGTGTTCCAATTTTGAAAATTGTAGATCCATAAAAGGATTTTGTGGTATGTACAAATGCATGTAAGCAAGGATTAAGTGGAGTACTTACGTAAGACAATCACATAGTATGTTATGAGTTAAAAAAGTTGAAAGAATATGAAAAGTACTATGTTGCCCATGATTTAGAGTTTGTTGCAATAGTTCACGCATTGAAAATGTGGAGGCACTATTTGATGGGAAGGAAATTTGAGGTTAGAGCTGACCATTGTAGTTTGAAATATGATAGTTTTTTTAACAATCAATATTGAATGCAAGACAAGCTAGATGGATAGAATTTTATATGAATTTGATTTTGAAATTAGACACCTAAAGAGAAAATAAAATAAAGTGGTTGATGTACTCGAGAGAAAAACACATGAAATGCATGTGGAAATCATTAACATTTCCAAATAGATTTAAGACAAAGGATTGTTAATTCCCTTGCTAAAGATGAAAACTATGTTCAAGTGAAAGATAAATTATAGGAAGAGAATTTGAAAAAGAGGTATGAAACTTCTCACCTATAAGAATAGAATGTATATTATTAATTTTGTATATTTGAGAAGAATTTTCATGGATGAGATCCATAAAATGCCATATTATGGACATACAAGCTACCATAAAATTATTGCTATATAAAGGAAGAAATATATTTGTCTTGGGACGAACAAATATGTTGCTGAAAATATTTCATATGAAATGACAACAATTAAAGGCTAAACATCAATAACCAACAAGTTTATTACATCCTTTTTGAACTCTAGAATGGAAAAGGGAAGTGATAACTATGAATTTATTACCACATTACCAACTAATTCAAGAAAAAGGAAAATTTTAGGGGCGAAATCTAGTCTATGGGCTATTTTTCCATGTTTTTTATCCAAAAAAAGATTCACCAATTTGCATTTTTTGAAGCCTTGTTCCACCAAAGTTTGATAGGGTAAAATTTGTTCACTTTAAAAGTCACCAAATTAGTATATAAACTATATAATTTAATGAATAAGACCTCACAATGTCTTTTTAAATTTTGTGCAAAACCTCTTTTCCCAGCATAAAATAAGTTTCCATTCTCTTCATTAATTTTTTAGAGCTATTTCATGAGGAATTGATTAGCTTTTCAACATTTGTGATGTGCCATGCTTGTCATTGTTGATGTTCTGTGAGCCATGTAAAAAGCTCTACATAATTTATATATGGCTTGTTCTTTGTTCCATACAAGACTATGCTAACTGTTTAGGGAAAATAAGAGATATCTGGGGAAGATATATTCATCTATATTTACTTTTAGTGTTTAGTAATTCTTACTCATGAATGTCAATCATCAAAGTTTGTACATCCTCTTTTATTGGATTCCCATAGTATGTAAAATGGCTATAAAATGGGCTCTTGGGCATAAGAGCAAAGGTTTTGGTACCTCTAATTACCATATTTGAATTATACTTCATTTGAAAGCTGATATATTTGGTAGATGGTCGTTACTTGGTTAGAAAGCGAGAACAACGGGAGGGATAGCTTTGTCACTAGGGTCTCTTCGCTGCTTTTGCTTCACAATAAAAGAATGTTGTTTGCCACACGTCGCTCGTATGTCAATGGCGGAGAGGTGAAAAACAATACTTTACATGCACGAGAAGCCTTTTCCAATTTTACCACTTTGCGTTTGGTGTTGGGTTCAATGTTTTGCTCAGATCGATAAAATTTTAATTTAATTTGAAATCATTATAATATTAATTTAATATTACTTTAGTGGGATACATGCGAACAAGAATACATACACTCGAAGACAAGTTAACTACATGCTCCACCTCATAGCTAAGACAAGTGAACTGCATGCTCCACTTCACAGCTAGATGTCTTATTCAAACAATTTGCTCTTCCTTCAATACAGCCAACATCAAATGGTTTACAACAGGCATACCGTATGGACAATCGGTGATAGCCAGTGGTGGATTTGGTAGAGATACAAAATAGTGATCCAATAGAGTTACAAACTTATTTCAATGTGAATAGCCACAATGAACTAGCCATTCATTTCTATTCACTTCACTCCTATTTATCCTGCTATTTCTTTGGGCAAACTAGATATAGGATCCAAACAACCCTCTGTTCGTTTGTGTAGACAGGATGCTTCTAAGCCAGCCGATTAGCCACTTTGAGTTGCGGATGAATGACTCTAGGTAGGTAAATAAAAAATAATCTTTTTTTCCTGGCACTTAAATTGAAAAGCATCAACTATCAATATAAAATAAAGCATTACCAGAAGAGATATCCTAACATCAAAATCTATTATAGAAATAACTATCCATATAAAAGAAAGCATTACCAGAAGAGACAGCCTAACATCAAAATCTATTACATTCGATAAGAAGTTACCTACTATATATAAACCAATATGGTTCTTAAGAGAGTTTATGGAGTGTTCCACCTTCATGAACAACTTCTCTCATCCAAAATTATACTGAACCACTTCATAAACTTTGAGATAAGGACCAATTTATGACGCCCCAAATTAAAGACACATTTTGTTTGTTTGTTGTATAAAAGTCAAATAAATGACCACCATTTTCACAATTTTTCTACCTCATAAAGGAATAAGTCACCCTTTTGTTGACTAGAACAAATTTCGAGGCATTAATTTTTTCCAATAAATGGTTGGACTGTTTGGTGGTTGTTGGATGGATTGTTAGAAGTAATACAAATTGAAATTTCATTTTAAACATGAATTTGTCAAGAGAGCATTTATGATGACAATAATTGGCTTTAAATACAATAATTATTGCATTCAGGAATAAAATCACATTTGACAATTACATTAAAAAAAAAATTAAGTATTCCCCAAACTCTTTAATCCCCTCTTAATGACCATTTTTTGAATTCATGGCATTGATGTTAGCATCTTAAAACTTTATTTTGGAAAATCCTTAGTAAATATGTTTGCAAGGTGATATTCAAATAAACAAAATTTCAAAAGAGATGATTTTTTCTTTTACAAGATTATGCCTTAAATGATGTTTGCAAGGTGATATTCAAACTAACAAAATTTCAAAAGAGATGATTTTTTCTTGTACAAGATTATGCATTAAATGATGTCGAAAGTTAATGTGTTTCCTTCTGTTGTGGAATACTTGATTCTTTGTCATGGAGATTGTTCGTTGGTTATCACAATAAATTTTGATGATCCTACAAAAAATCATTCCCAGGTCTTCAAACATAATTTCCATACAAATGGCTTGTGTGCATGTTGATGATGCTACAATATATTTTACTTGAGATGTAGACTGAGAAACCGTGGATTGATTCTTGCTGCTCTAAGAAATAATCTTTCCTGCAAAGATAAAGGAATAACTGGATGTTATCTTTTGATCATCCAATAAACCTTCCCAATTTGCATTTGTGTATGTTGCAATATTGGATACATTAGTAGCATTATTAATCGATCTATAAAACTTGATACCACTTACATATCTGAGAATTATTTTTTCTACTCATCGATGAGACTTGTGAGATTGATGCATGATCCTATCAACCAAACTTACACCAAACATGATATCTAGTCTTATGGCAGCTAGATACATAAGGATGCCAATCACGGGTCTATAAAGAATGGAATTACAAAGTGAAGTTTCATATTCCTTAATCAATTTACTCTTGACGACAATGGGAGTGATCACAGGTTTACAAGCTTGCGTGTTAAATTATTTCAACAAGTATTCAACATATTTGGATTGACAAATGGATACACTTGTTTGACCAATTTGCATAGTAAAAAAATATTGCATTTCTTCCAAAACAAACCGTTCTCAAATACATATTTCATAGCCTTTTAAAATTCCTCCACACGCAAGAATGAGGTGCCCATACATAATAAATCATCTACATATAAACAAATAATGATGAAATATAATCCAACATCATTTTTGTACATAGTTCTATTGGAATAAAATTTAACAAAGCAATGATCATGAAGATAGTTATCTACCCTAGAGTACCAAGCTCTCGAGGCTTGTTTGAGGCCATAAAGAGTCTTTTTAATCTTGTAGTCTATGTCTTATTTACCTCCATCAATAAAGCTTTGTGGTTGTTAACCATAAATTTCTTCCTTCAAATATCCATTTAGAAAAGAAAATTTAAAATACATTTTATAAACGAACAAATTTAACTCAAATGTTATCGAAAGGAAGGTTCTTATCATTTCAATTCTCACTACAAGAGAAAAAATCTCCTGATAATCAATTCCTAGCTTCTTCTTGCACATATCCTTTTGCAACTAATTGTGCCTAATATTTTGAAATACTTCCATTCTTATTAAATTTTATCTTATAGAACACTTTACTCCAATATTGGATTTTCCATGAGGGAGATAAACCAACCCCCCTATATTATTCTTCTCAATCTATGACATCTCATCACCCATGGCTCATTAGTGCAAGCCTATTTAGAATTAAAATATTCAACATATGTCGAAGATAGAAAAGCATGATTATTTTCAGCATATCTAGATGTTTCAAATATCTCCTTTAAGCTTCTTGTTTTCTCTACTCTATCCCTGCCACAATACCTTGAAGATGATTGATCGGTTGTTGTGCTGGGAGGACTAGATGGAGGTGTTACATGGGTATGAACTTGCCAATTTTATTGATGGGATATATACGAATTCCTTTGATGGTCAACTCCATGAAGGTGATCTTCTATTAGTCAGTGTAGAGGGTTTCACTAATTGTTCATTATTATCAAACGATGATTTTTCCATGTGCAAACTAATCACTATATCTTCATTTTCATTCTTGTGGTAACTCACCCTTCATCAAACACCACATCTATACTAACATAAAGCTTGTTAGTAAGTGGATCATAACAAATGTAAGCCTTACTTTCTTCTCAATAACCAATTAAAATACATCTAAGAGGTTTTCCATCTAACTTGTGTCTTTGTTGTGTTAGAATTTTAACAACACATGTCGATCCAATAAAAAACTAGATTGGAAACACTCGATTTCTTACAAAACCAAACTTCCTAATAAGTAGAATTTTTTAATGTCTTCGTAGGAATTCTATTAAGGTTGTATATGGTTGAATGGACTGCATCTACCTATTACTTGTTTGACAAATACATTTCCTTCAGCATACACCTAGCCATCTCTACAATTCTTTGGTTTTCCTCTTTGTTACTCCATTTTGTTGAGGATTATAAGTTGTATTCAAATCCTCCTTGATGCCACGTGAGATACAAAATTCTTTGAATTCTTGGAGTTGAATAAACTCCACCTTATTTAGTTCTCAAATACTTTATATAATATCATGATTCCTTCTCAATAAGTTATTTAAATTTTTTAAAGCAATTAAAATATTGGGACTTATAATTTAGGAAATAGCCCAAGACATCCTTGAAAAAAATCTAGAAAGAGAAGAAATAATTGTTAAAATGATTGTTTGGTCTAAAATTATGATAGGGGAAGCTATTTCTATATTTCTTCCATATTGCACATCTTTCACATATCTTATTTTTTGGCTCTAAGGATGAGGGAAAACCTCTTACCAAGTTCTTATTTTGCATGAAGGAGAGGGATCCAAAATTGAGGTGCCCAAACCTCTTATGCCAGAGTCAAGACTCATCAACCATGTCCTTCAATTAAAGTCTTGGTACTCGACATTGATCCAAGCAGAACAAGGATGTTACCAATAATGCTATCCTCGGAATGCAAGTATAATTGATTTTTCTTTTGCATTAAAAGGATTTCGATCTATTGTATGGATTTATGGCTACTTTTTTGAAAAAAAATAATTAGATATAATATTTTAAAACAAATCTGTCTTGACCTTCTAAAATAAACTGAAGTGCAACATTTTTAAGCAAGCATTTTCTAGCATTTCATTGACAATGAGGGCATTGTATAGCTAATTTTTAGTGAGTATAGGTTTTTTTTAATTTAATTTTTGTAATGCTTAATTTTTTTTGAAATAATTTAAACAATTTTAAATTGAGAAAAATAATCTTAAAATAAAAATTCCAATTAAACATGTAAGTGAGGCATTATGGTCAAGATTTTGAGTAGTGCTTATGTAAACCATTCTTCGATGCATTTCGAGACCAAAAAAAATATTATAATAATAATATTTTTTTTCATAAGAAAAAAAGCATAATTCCATTCATCCAAAGAGATCAGAATTACATTCAGAATTCACTGTAAAAGTGAATTGACCATATCCAAAGTTATGGTTCACGCGATGAGACTGTTACGTCTTCTTTCAAAGTGCAAAAAGTGTCGCTTCCCTGTTTTTCAAAAAAAATATGGTTCTGTCCCAAACGGACTGTCTAGCTATTACAGCTTCAAAATTTTTTATATAACATCCATTCATGCTAATGAAATAAAGGATTGCTTAAAACATAAATAAAAACATAGTTTTTCAAACTAGTTATCATATACATAAACAGTTTTATGCAATGTAAGGTCTGAGAAAGAACTCAGTTCTCTGTCCATCCTGTTTTTCTACTACTTTCCATGTGCCGATATCCATGTTCTGCCCTTCTTTGGATGCCTGATCCGCTTTTTGGTTATTTTCCCTGTATACATGACGGCATATGAAATGATCAAAGGATTGTTTGAGCCTCTGAATAGTGTGAAGTACATTAGAAAGTCTAAGAACTCTGCATGCTTGAGTTTTGTTGGTCCAATTTATAGTATTCATGGAATCTCCATAAACCGCCAGCCTAGTAATGCCCCGCTCAGCTGCAAATATGAGTAATAATTTTAAACTCATAACTTCTGCAAAGTTGTTTGTACCCATCCCAAGTCCCATAGTGATAGTAAAAAAGTGAGATTCGGTTAAATAAAGAACAGCTCCCCCACCGCATATCTCGTTGCTGGCAGCTCCGTCAAAAAACCCCCATGGGTATGATCTGTCAATTTCCACATCCATATTCCGTCGCTGCTGAGCAGCCCTTACATGTTCGGGGTATGCCATGTAAAGACCCACCCTCAAAGTACCAATAATCTCTGGTATGTACGTTTTATCCTGAAAAATGACCCCATTCCGTGCCAACCATATCCCCCATATGATCAGTAGAGGAAGGATCTTTTGTTTTTTAGTGTGCGCCCATCTCCACCATCGCTCCCATTCTTCGCCAACAGAGTTTCCTTCCCATCGACAGTCAAAACCCACAAGTTTTGAGCATTCATTCCAAACAGCAGTCGTGAACCGGCACTTGATGAAAAGGTGTGTTACGGATTCCAATTCCATTTTACACAAGGCACACTAACCCGGACCCTGGAAACTCCTTTTCTGCAAGATATCCCAGGTCGGCACCCGATTTTCCAAAGCACACCACATAAAGAGTCTGTTTTTCGATGGGCATTTAAGTTTCCATAGTGATCTCCACCACCAGACATCATCCCGTATAGTAGCTCCAGCGCTAAGTACATGATAGCCCATCTTTGGTGTATAATGTCCCGCCGGATCAAGTTCCCAAGTCATTACATCCTCCATATCCGAGAGATGTATGCCAGCACGATTCAATCCATGGATGTAATTACCCAGAAAAACAGCCTCCGGATCCCCCAAGCCCAAAACATCCGCAGTTTTCCAGTATTGAATCCACGGTGCATCCGGTCGCTGATCAGCCAGTTGATTAAGTGTGAATATCCCCCGGTTTTCCAGCAATTGAATAACATGATCGGGCAACAAATGTGATTGTTCACATCCAATCCATGGATCTCTGCCAACTCTCACCTTTTCTCCATTACCTATATCCCAAGCCAGATTATTCTCCACCAGTGAGAAGGATTTAACCGCAGCCTTCCATATCACGGATCCCCCAGTATGTGATTTCCGAGGGCTCCTTATCCATTCCTCCAGACTAGTGTCTGAAAGATACTTCCTTTTAATAACCCTGGTCCAAAGACTATTAGTCTTGATAAGTCGCCAACCTCCCTTTGCTGCCAGCGCCTGAGCAAACAGAAAAATATTTTTTAATCCCCAGCCCCCAAGACCTTTAGGAACAGGGATCCTCTTCCAATTAACCCAGGGAGTAACCTGACCTTCCTTCTTACCACTCCACAGGAATCTAAAACATAACCGCCTAATCTATTCAAGGATTCCTTTGGGTATCCATGACAAGGACATCCAGTATACAGGGATGGCTTCTAATACGGCCTTAACCAGGACCAGCCTGCCAGCACGCGACATCCACTTGTGACTCCAAACATTCAATATTTTCTCCACCTTGCCAATTAACCATCTCCAATCCTTCTTAAGATAAATATTTGCTTTAAGAGAGAATCCCAAATATTTCAACCCCTCATCAAGAGTAGTTATTTTGAAAGGAAAGTATGCAACAAGTGCCCGTTCCTCCTCCTGTCGAAGCAAATGGGTAGTAAGGGTGGACTTATCAGCATTTATATCCATCCCCGTCGCTGTAGAGAACAATTCCAGGATCTCCTTCAAAGCCCGAGTATCCCTTCGATCTCCTGAGCAGAAGATGATGATGTCGTCCACAAATAAAAGGTGAGTAATAAATAAGCGATCCCCAATATTAATGCCTTTAAACCGCCCCTGTAATTTAGCATCAATAATTGCCCTGCTCAAACCCTCGGCCACCAGCAGAAAGAGTAGTGGGGATAGCGGAAAGCCTTGCCTAAGGCCTCTTTCCGCATGAAAGAAAGGGGTGGCAGCTCCATTCAATAACACAGAGAATGATACAGTAGTTATGCATGACATGATCCATCTAATAAAATTTATACCAAAACCCAAATGTGTTAGGAGAAGCCTGATATAAATCCAACTCACCTTGTCGTATGCTTTGGACAGGTCAATTTTAAGAATAGCTCCTTTGATGTGCCGAGTTTTCATGCTGTGAAGTCCTTCCTGTGCCACCCCTATAGCCTCATGAATCTGGCGTCCCTCAAGAAAGCCAAACTGTTCAGCTGTGATATGTTCATAAAGTGTTACCTTGAGTCTCCGAGCAATGACCTTCGACACAATCTTGTAAATACAATTGCACAATGAAATAGGTCTGAACTCTGAGAGAGTAACCGGATTATCGGTCTTTGGTATGAGGGCTATAAAGGTAGAATTAAAACAGGTAGGAAGCCTCCCATTCGTCCGAGTATCCTCAACCACCTGAAGGAGATCTAGTCCCACAATCTCATACAGTTCTACAAAAAATTCCATAGTCCATCCATCCGGCCCGGGGCTCTTGTCTTTCTGAAAGCTACCAAGAACCTCCTTCAGCTCCTCCTCAGTAACAGCCCTCATCAGTCTCCTATTATCTTCTTCCTCAGCAAATCGTGGAAATAATTGTGCAATCCTTATAACTTCTGCTATTGAGGCTTGTACAGGAGCCTTGAATAATTGCTGGAAATGACCCACCCCACATCTAGCCTTGCCTTCAAAGTCAAAATGTTCAGTACCAGCTTCATCTTTCAAGCTCCAAATAGTATTGGTCGCCTTCCTCCCCCTGGCATATGCATGAAAAAATTTTGTATTCTCATACCCGCATTCCAGCCAGACCGCCCTGCTCTTGAGTCTCCAGGTTTCCTCCTTTTCCATCAAAAGTTTATTTCTAATGCCTTCCATCCTGACCATATCAGCCTTGGATTCCACAGTTAGGAGACCCCCTCCATCCCCCTCATATATCTGTAAAATTTCATCCTCAATTTGCTTCAGAGCAGCATCATCCCTAATTTTCTTTTCAAAAGCCCACTTTTTAACAGCTCCTTTTAACCGTTGAATGTTCTCAGCGAACTGGAAAGCCCCAGTACGAGCATGATCCACATCAAATGACCTCCAAAGGTCCAGAAAGAGCTTTTTAAATGATTCATCACTGAGCCAATTCTTGTTAAATTTAAGAGAGATAGGTGGATTATCAGGTCCTCTCCTGATCTCAAGAAAGATAGGGAAATGATCAGAGTCCCCACCGCTCCCTACCCACTGTCTAATCTGTAGAAACATGTCCACCATCTGTTCAGCCACCAAGAACCGATCCAGTCTTTTTGCCACCCGAGCCTCTCCACTCCTGTTGTTCCTCCAAGTGGGTTTCAGCTTGATAGGTTCAATATCCAGCAAGTTTTAATGAACCAATTTCTGTTGAAAGTACCCTGCCAAAGGGTCCACATGTGCCATAGGTCCCCAGACTTCTGAATGCCCTAAGGTAAAGTTTAAATCACCACCCACCACAACCGATTCACCATCAAGGAGTGGATCCTGTAGTAGTGATTCCCAGAAAGGCGCCCTATTAACATAAGGCCTGTAGACATTAACCACAGTGAAGCAAGTGCCCAAATCAACAGAGAGAAAATCAGCACCCGGCACAGAAGCCATTCCCCAAGCATTATTCAATTTAATCGCACAATTTCTCCATCCCACAGCTAACCCCCCAGAGCGACCCCTCACATCCAGGGTCAGAAAATTCCATCCCACCAACCATTGTTCCAATTTCTCCTTGATGATAATAACTAAACCTAAAGTCTCTTGTAGCAGAATCACATCAGGGCGTTCAAGAGTAAGCACCCTCATGAAGGCTGATTTCTTCTTTGGCCCAGCCAGACCCCGACAATTGAAGGACATGATCTTCATATCCGCACATTCGTCCGGGCATTCACTGCTCTAAGTGCCCTCTCAATAGAAACTTGTTTCCCATCCCTTAGATCCAAATGGGCTCTGCTCTGAGCCTTAGATAAATGAGACCTCCGGTCTCTGCCCCTCCGGGCCATCACCTTTGTCTTACCCAAACCCCCCCCAGAAATTTTAGAACAGGAACGGAGATTATACCCAGATGCAGATGATTGGGGTGAAGAAGGCTCAGGGGACAAGTCCACCTTCCCAGGGTCCGGTTCAATAGAAATCAAATTGTCCTCCAGAAGGGTAGGCATTAAAACAGGGAGGTGTGCATCAGTTTTACCCACCGATAAGGTACAGCCCCCACAGGAGGGTGGAACAAAAGAAAAAGGAGCATTCTCATTAAGACCCGACAAAGATAAATTCTTCAGTCCCTCAACCCAATCAGAACCGACCACAGAGCATCGATTGATAAAAAGATGTATAGAGGGTGAAAAAGAAAAAGAAGGAATACCCGGCATGGAAGGTCCCGGCACAGCTACCACAGCCGACGAAACAGGGTCAGTAAGGTCCTCAGATTCAAAAGGTTCTCCACCGGAAATGTCCCGTGCCGCTTCTGAGTTCGGGCCAGCAGAGTCCACCACACCGACAATCCGGTCTCCATCCAATTCCATCCGCTCAGTCACCACCTCATTGATCAGCAATTCCGGGGATTCATCCAAAGTAGCCTTCTCCGGAGGGTTTTGGGTCCCCCCAAATAGTGAACGAGTCGGTGTTTGACATTCAGACTCCGGGTGACCATAGACATGGCACCGCCGACACCTGAAGGGTAAATTCTCATAATCCAGCAGCTGGGTAATACTAACAGGCCCCCATTCCAAAGTTATATGCTTCGGCAGACCTTCACGCACATTTAAATTAACCAAAATTCTTGCAACCTGTTTGTAATGCGTCTTCATAAAGGAGAGATCAGCTTCCAGGAAATTTCCAAGGATATCCCCAATCTGACGAAAATGACGAATATCCCAGAAGTGCAGAGGAAGTCCCGGTAATCTAACCCACACCGGGGACAGGTCAATTCTCTCCCGACTCGCATCAAATAGAGGATGCCATGGCTTCAACAGTACCGGCTTCCCTTTTAAATGCCAATTCTTGTTCAAGATTTTGGGTATATCTTCCTCTGAACGAAGTACCACCGCAAACCATCCACGGAGCAGCATGTCCACCTCAGGATTGTATCCCAGAACCTTGCGCCACTGTGACTCCACCCAAGCCATCACCATGGGCCGAGCAAAAATTCTGCCCATAACCCTACCAACCAGCGTCATACAAGACATCTCGAGGACTCGTTCCCAGGCAATGTCTTCCCCTATAGCATAGCTACCCACAGAGCGAGATTTAACCCAGCTTCTCTTCCTACGCCTGTTAGGTCCTTTACGAGCAGCCCCGGCCCCTAAAACAGTCCCAACACGAACCTGCTGAGACCCAGCAACCGTCGCACGGCTTCCAAACCCCCTATGTTCGTTAATATCCAGAGGCACACGCAAATCCCCTCCAGTTTCATCTTCAATCGTCCCAACCAGCTGCTGAACCTGACGAGCCACACCTGCTTCTGCAATCTTTTCAAAACCTACCACAGCTTCAAAGCCATCCTGTAACCCCGACACCTGAAAGCCCAGGTTCCGTGCAAAGTAGTCATCTGCCACTCTCCAGTCCGGACTACCCAAGAAATCCTCCACCAAACCATCGTTTTCCAGACATTCCGGCAACAAAACACATGGGGAACGAGTCGAATATTTCGAGGTCAGTATGTCATTTTTCGGCCTCACCTGCCCCCTCCCGGTTGTTACAGTACCTCCAGGCCCCATCAGAGAGAAACCATCCAGGCCCCTCATCAGCCCTCCACCTGGCGCCCCCCAGCCGTCTAAAGCCTCCACCTGTACGCCAACGAGAGCATCCAAATCCATACCTTCTCCGATTCAAAAATCCCAAACACCCACAATAAACCCTGCAAAATCCCTCTGCACCAACACAATCTGCAGAACCCTGACGCCTCACAGGAAGACTTCCATCTGCATATAAAAATAAACCCGTCCTCGAGTAAAACCACCCGTCGTTTTCAGTGCAAACTAGGCAAGGTGACAGGGAGAGGGTTGTCTACGACCTCTCCCCTACAACGACCTGTAGCTCCCAGCTACCAGCCACCCATACGAAACCCTACCTCCGTCGCAGAGCCCTCCCGGATGCCACTCTTCTCAGAACTATTTGAATCATTATAATAATAATATACATAGACTATACATGCATTTCATGGCCGATAAGCAGTTATGTTCAATTATCCAAATTTTCAAAATACACATTTATGTTTACTTTCATTTACACATTGTGCTCTCGAACAACTCGTTTTCTTCCTCCTCAAGATTTCGAATTACTAGCATTTTGCTTCATACAATTGTCCATGTAGCCACTTTCCTTTCATCTTATCCATGCTTTTATTAAATGTTGACACTCAATGTATCTATTTCTTAAACACATTGAATGTAATAAACACTAGTCATATTTTGAAGTATTTGCACGTAAAACACTCATCCCTCAAAATATTTTTTATCATTTAGCTCCTTTTTATCTCAGTGTTTAATGATGCAAAGGTCAGACATATTTATACCGGTTCAAGGGAAAGAACGGAATAACTATATAATGATATATTTATTTAATGTCTTTCCTTCTCTGCCTCTCTATTTGTCTTTGTATTTCCGGTTTTATTTTCTTCTCTCATTTCTATTTCTTTCTCTTCTTTTCAAAATTGACATGAAAGTCACTGTTACAAGATTTATCACAGGTCGTGTAACTAGGAATTCTACTTTCCAAACTCACGCACCAGCCAACAGAACTCCTTTCACCGTTGTTAACTTGTATGAATTAAATAAGTTTGTCAATGGAGTAAAAATGATAGGAACTGGCTTCTTCCATTTTTTTACCCAGAAATATTTCAGAAAATATTACACGGTACATGAATGAGTACATAGAATTTTACATGGAAATTCATTAGAATTACCTCAACTCACAGAGCCCTCTTATGGCTTCAAACACCTCAAATATGCCTAGTCTCAATACTAACCTTCTGCATAGAGTTCAATTTGATATCAGTTAGGCGTTGCTACTGAATACAACCATTCCTATTCAACACATAAATGAGAAAAACAAAACCCTTAAAATTTACATGTATTTATTACCTTAACATTATCTGAGCTATTGAATAATTGTGGAGACGTTGAGTTCAGAATAGTAAATATCACTCTAGTAAATTCCACTCTAGAACTCTAAATGGTAGTCTAGAACATGCAGTGGAAAAGCAGTCGAGCACTACAATACAAAACATAATAGTCTACAAGACTTTGTAAACACTATACAAAATCCAAACGTGGAATGATCAACATCTAGAAATGAATATCTAGATAACCACACTGAAATCCCGAAGTAATGAAATACTCAAAGCTCGAAGAGATCGGCACTGCATATAAGACAATACTAAGGCAATTAGTACAACATATAAGATGATATGAACCGCATAACCAAAGCTCTACATGGAATATTATAATGGTGTATTTAATATTTACATAAATATTCACACTATCGAGGTTACCAAGGCTAAACTAGGAAACTACGACAATAAAAATAGCAGCTGGAGGACATCTCTCTTAAAAAACTTTGGATAAAATGTTGTGTAATTCGTGTCAGAACACGCACATACAATTCTGCTAATTGCATTGCAATTTTCCTGTGTTTTTCTTTTAGTTTTGGCAGGAACTTGAAGCTCTGCTTCTATATCCCTTGTTTTATATATATATTGGTTTCATGTTATTGTTTCTCTTCATGTGTTTCATGCATCCTTGCATATTAGTTTTCTTTTAAATATTAATTTGGGTTTCAATGTGTACCTATTCTCTTTTTATATAGCATTTAACTTATGCCAATTCATATGTTTGGCATCGACCTTTAATTTCCATTTTTTTTAATAACAATTTTTTGAGTAACCATGTTGTTAGAAGATGATAATAAAGGATAAAGAAAGGTTTAAATTTTTGTCAATTTAAATGAAATTGCTAAAATTAATAAAATCCTTAACTAGTTTGTTTATACAAAAGGTGATTAATGATGAACTAATATAAAACCTAAAACTTAAGTATTAAATAAAATATGAAATTATAAATTTTTATTAAAATATTTATTAGTACTTACCAAACAAATATTTATTTTAATCCCTAAAATACAAAACATTGTTTATTTTTAAAATTTTATAAATATTTATAAAATATATATTAATTAATTTTTGTATTTAAATAGAAAAACTATTATGTAAGTTTTTAAGTTTATTATTTAATATTTGTATTGGTAAATTCGTTGGGTTGACTAAATTGATTTTCAAATAGGTGGTATGTGTGGTATGTCATAAGATAATTTTGGATGACCAAGTACTGGGGGCAAACGAAGTGGGATTGGAATGGAAGGTGTCACCCTTAAGTGCATGCGCATTCCCATGATTAGGTCCGACCTCTACCTCATTCGACATCCATTGGTCTGTGTACGTAACGGTGGAGTATAATCAATAATAAAAAGTCCAAGTTTAGCAGTGTTATAGTGAGGGGATTGATCCACGTAGTGGAGAGGACATTCATGGTCGCTTCAAAGATAACAGAAAAGCAGTGTCAAGATTAGGCTAGGATGTTCTTGATGATAGGCATTATAATTGTCATGCAGAATATATGGAAAGTCACATCCTTATCTAATTATCATAGAGTCTGTACTTATTGAGCTCCCCGATAAGTTTGCAAATAAATATAACTAGCAAATGCCTTGGGAGGTGCAAAGGAACATCAAAATGGAAAAAATTAAAGAATATTCTACCTAACCACAGGCTTTTAGTAATACATACTCTTTGTCACATAGGCCACCCCTAAGCTAGTTCTATGAGTCTACAAGGGTAAATTCCTACAATTTGGCTCTATTTCCTCTCATTTAAATCCCAATTCCAAAGCTCTTATGCAAATAATTAACACTACAACCCATACTGGAACAACAATCTTATTTCAATTAACCACACTCTTTCCCCCTCAACCTAAATAACATTGGTAATGGGATACCCTTATCTTAGAAACAACTCCTCAATATATCCCACTTCATCATTTTGTGAAGAGACATTGGCATCAATGTTCATCTTTGCATAAAAATTAAGAAAAATGCATACTTGAAAGAAAATTTTAGTTAGTTTCCATGTTTCATTTTCAAATATGTCCATATCGACATAATAAAACTATAAAGTTTGATGTATATTTGAAAGGAAAAACTGAAAGAAGAGTAAGGGCTTGTTATAACTTTCTTTGATAAGATTCTTATCCAAAATGCCCTTTACGAGGTTAAACAAAATGTATGTTGTATACTCTAGATGGCCTTGGATTCCTAGTATGTTACCACCTAGAGAAAACATTTCACTATTTTTCTTGACTAAAGATGACAATATCTCTGTACCTGATGGAACATTATATACCCATTTCAATATTTGTCTTGACTAAAGATAACAATATCTATGTACCCAATGGAACATTATATACCTATTGAACAATGTTTTCAGTAAGAATGTAATAAGAAGTAAATGAAAAAGGTTAAACGTTTTAAGAATTTTAATTTCTCCAAAATTAGGTCATGCAATATATACAATTTCCTTAATTCAAAATAATTCTCGACAAATTTCAAGTTAAAATAGCCAATAAATCTTCATATCTATATATAGTTCACAAATAAATCTCTCTGAAAGGAATAATAACTTGTCTTGATGGCATTCGATGATACTCATGCAAGTATTCAAGTCCTCTTACCACATCAACAACTATTCTCATTATGGTTTCCCAATCCAACTTTGGAGGGTTGCTACGAGAACCTATCCACATAATCCAGTGTTACACACTTGCATTATTAAAAACCAGTACAAGATAAGTTACTAAGATAAGACAATTTAGTTGTTACACTAAATCCAAACCATTAACCAAAAAGATGCCTTCAAAAGAAAATTTCATAGCAACCAATTTAGTTGTTGTAATCTATAGTAACCAATGCTCTAGGATAGCCATAAATCAACAATCAAGAACACATAGTTATGGAGGTGAATAATAGCTCAACAAAAATGTGCCGCTATAAATTTTGAACTCATATTTTCCCTAAAACGTTGTACTAAACTAATAAGGGAGAAAACATGCCCTAATACATTTACTAGGCTACTGAGGGAAAACACATTACGATACAAATGATCAATATGTATGGAAGGAAATACATCCTACGAGTTGAGAGAATGTAATGCTATAAATGAAAATTGAAAGAATGCAGATCACAACGAAATAAGGCAAATATCTGATTTGCATAATCTGTGCTCATTTCCCCATAGAAACAAGTATGTTAATTTTGGTTGTAGTCCAACTATATATTACTAAAAGAGAAAATGACTAATCATATTGTTGTTGGTGTTTTCACACCAACACATGACGAAAGGCAACTACTAAGGGTTGTGCTAGACTTAGTAGAGTATCGAAGGATAACAAGAAAATAAACAAAAAAAAATTAAAAGCAACTAATTTAACCAGACATGCAACAATTGAAATAAATCTAAACTAATATTTTTATGTGTTATTCATTAAGAAGATAAACACAAATAACATCATATAAAGAATAAAGAATGTTGTTAATTAATGAAAAATAGATTTTATAGAGAACTAGGATCACCTATGTGTTGTAGTGGATGGGGGCCCTTGCAACTGTCCAAGGGAGGGTCTACTTGGTCTCCTAACAGTCCAAGCTTCTCTGACCACATGTCACGTATGCGATCTCCAACAAGGTGGCGATGGAACACAAGAGGGAGTTCAGATCTTGAGGATATTTTTGCAGAGTAATGGCTTAGGCAATGTATAGAGAATTGTTTTTTACAACTAATGGATGTAGGACCTTGAGGGTTTCTTTGTAGGCATGTCGGATAGCTCTAGGATGAGGATACAATTTTTTTTTTCTTTTTGGATTTTGGATTTTTCCTTTGATTTTGTGCCTTTCACTTTTTTTATCCTTTTTCCAAATTGGGCTATCATAGGTGTTGTGATAGGTTTCTTCTTTTTGTTGAGAGTGATAAAAAGAAGAAACATCCAAAAAACAAGTTAGGGAAAAATTTGCTCATTTTTTAGATAATTGATCAAATTAATTTTGTAAAATACCTTTTTTATGTGTGACTTTGATTTTTTGGTTTTACCAAGGTCAAAATAGTGGAAATGGAATGTGGTAATGATGTATAGGTTTGATGGGGCTAATGGAAAAGTAGGAAGACAAAATTTAGGTGTTAACAAATTGCTCCCTGACGTGTGAGGTTAGTAGCTCATCGTATGGCTGACATACATCATAGGATCTTCTTTTCTAGTGTGACGGTGACATGGAGAATCAAGTCTGTGTCGAAGGTAGCTCTCCCTTTAATGGGTATATAGGGGCCCTTACCTGTAGATACAATACTCAATATGAATGAGGTGCATATAATCTCAAATATATGGACGAGGTGGGCATTCCCATGCTCGTATCAATGTCTCAAACTAAAAACCAGATGGAGGCCCAAAGGGTGCTTGATCAATGCATGGATAACTTCTATGTACATCAAAAGTGTCCAAGATGAACTCAAATATAGAATGCAATCATGGTCCATCCATTGATGATCTAAAGAACTAGAATGAGAACAATGGCATTCTCATGGAATGTTGAATCACAATAACTAATGCACTATTGGATCTGAAGGGGTCCAACATCTGTAATGAATCAAACAACCAAGAGTCTGAATCTAACTAGTATAATGAACTGCATATGAATTGGATACATAAGAAAGCATGTAACTGGAGGGATTCCAAAAACTATCACCAATTCACCACGAATATCTCAGGAAATAAAATATCATGGGGTTTACATAAAGACTCACCAATGGACTAGAGTCAAGGTGCATCTGAGGTCTTCAACCAACTAATGAAAGAACCATCAACCTATACGAATCTCATCGATGCAAGAATGTAGCTAATGTGGAGCATGTGAGAAATAACCATTCCAAAGGGAACTGATTTCTCCCTTCATGTGGTCCAAGGGGCTCATCATTGAGGGTTATGAGGCTAAGGCATAGAGTACCTCTGGGTCTATCCTATGGAATGAATGTGTTGATGTCGATAGAGGGAGACCTGCAACTGGCAAGGAAATGATGTTTCTTTGACAGAAGCACGAGGGATACAACCAATGAATGATAGAACTGGACATCGGACTAAGACACTGCTAGGGGATATGATGGAAACTTAGTAATAGGGACTCAAACTTCCATTTTTTCAGAGTATGACGGCATGGCTGACTTGGTAGCATATGTGAAATTAATATTGGGTAGGGACACACTTGGGATACTAGGAACTATGAGTACAATGGGGGACACTTAGAGGGGGGTCTTGATGACATCAAGGTGAGTGCAAGGGTGACTCATCACAAAATACTCTAAACAAAGGAGACCAAGGATTTTTCCATAAATAAGGGACTAGATGCGATCTAAAGGGGGGATAAGAAACACCATTTGTAAATGGCTTCTCTGATGTGTGAGGCACCAAAGATGTTGTGGATTTCAACTTCACAATCGTAGCTTCCCAAACGCATGGGCATCTGAAAAGGGGGGTGATTAGAAGCACCATTGATTATGGTTGGTGAGGCAGAAGGCCACCTCAATAATATAAAATAATAGGCAAGGAATTAAGTGTCTAATGATCTAATCAGATGGTTCAAATGGATAAATGATTGCAGCTTGGGTTTTGATGGAGGGTGGGACATTGGTGGTAACCTCCTTGTAGGACAGTGAATGATGGCACAATAATGTCATTTTTGCAGTATGGATGGAGGGGAGGGCTCGTGAATGTGCAATGTAGATCATCGGAATTCCTATAGTGAACATAAATGTGGGAGTCTGTAGGGTAGGCCAATGAGTGTTTATGATAGAGTAATATGAGGTTCGTTGTGACTCAGAGACTATAAGGAATCCCAAACCTATGGAAATTGTAATGGCATGCATGTCAAGCTTGAGAAAGGGTGTTAAAAAGTCACCCATGTAAGGTAGGTTCTAACTATTTGGTTAGGGTGAATGCAAGGGTGGTTGGATTTGGATTCTTACCTGAACATAGTGGGGGTTCCTACAGGTGTAAAAGGGGATAAAAGGTTGATGCATAAGATATTCAACTGGGGTGATCACCTATATGCTAGTTGGAAGTATTTTACCTATAGGGATTGGTCACCAACTGAAACAAGTGGATTTCATGCAACCTAAACTTGTACACATGGAAATGATACCCAAGAGTAAAAGGTGAGTCTAGAAATAAAACCAAATATACAAGTGATATATGACCTTGGGAAATGGTCGATATCATGCATGTGAAAATGTGAGCAGGATTAAGGTCATACCCACATGCTATGGGCATGGGGTTTGTGATTATGGATTGAACATATGTGTTGGATTGAGCTATGAGCTCATTGAAATACCGAGATAGATGTGATGGGGAAGGGTCAAAATGATTGAGCATGCCCCATATCCCAGGGTCGAGGTAGTCTATTATGCGCCCCCAACCTAGACGTGTCAATGCAATGCGAATTTTCTCTTGGAGAGGTATCGACAAGGAATCTATTAGCTACTAGAAGGGGGGTGTACCATGAGGATATTGGACATGGTAGCACACTGAATTGGTGATATGATGATGGGGGATTCCCACTGCGAGGTGGATACCCCTAGTATTGCCGACGATGATGATGATGATGATGAGTATGAAGGTCTAGAGTCCTACCCCCATGCTGTAGACATGGGATTTCCTCATCCGTTTGGAGGGGTCGAACAAATATATCGGAAGGATTCGTGTATGTTGACACAATCATAGTGGTATGAGATGTTAATGACTCATCAGAAGATGAGATGAAAAAAATGGATGAAAAAATGGTGTTCATCCCACTAGAAGAATCCGGTGTGGGATGAGATTATTTGGTCATAATGAATTGGGATGCGATGGAGATTCAGTGCAAGTCAGGGAACACAGATCGATACTTGGGAAAATCATGGAAATGGTGTGAGTAATGGACGTGGAGACCACATACTGTACAAGGATGGTTGGTGCGCAATGACTTGTTACGCATCTTAGTGCTTGCATGATGAATGACTGGGATGTTTTTGTCTGCTTCATCATCCAACGCCTAGATATGATGTGAAGAACCTGGAATAATTAATTAATGAAAACACACGAGATAGCAGAAATAACAGAACTCATAATCACTTTTATATTGACCGCAGGCCACTTCGAGGGGGCAACCTCCTTTGAGCAAGCTCAATACAAATAACTTCACGGTACCTTCATTGGTCTCAACACAAACTTATATACTAAGTATAGGAACCAATACCATGGGTCAATACCATGGGTCAATACCATGTGTCAATACAAAGCATGGGCCAATACAAACTATGGATCAACAATTACTACGAGACGACTTACAAAGCATATGCGTCCAACAACAATAATACAAACTATGGATCAACAAATACTACGGGACGACTTACAAAGCATATGCGTCCAACAACAATATACTAACAAAGTAAATAGAAGGGTTGACATGCGTTCCTAACATCCCCTCGACCTTAGAAAAAGCTTTGTCCTCAAAGCTTTAGATGTGGAAATTGATGCAGAATCTGAAGGAGTGGTTCCCCTGTAGCATCCTCGGGTTGCATTACGGGCCACTAACGCCTTTTGAGTTTCAGGGATGATTGCATGAAAGGTTGTAGATGAAGAAGAACCATATCAGTTGCGTGAAAAGTGCACTTAGAACGGTGCTGATCGGCTTGTTGTTTCAGTTGAATTCTTGTTATGTGAAGATTGTCCTGCAGAATGAGAAGAATCTGATCGCGCTTTCGAAGAATCGAGTCAATTTCCTGAACTAGGGAGCTGCTGAAGGTGTATGGAAGAAGAAATGTCGGTGCTTGTCCAAAGACTGCTTCATATGGTGTCCTTTTAGATGTGGTACTGTACCATGGAGCGCTTCTAGGAAATCCATAGAAATAGTTTTCCATCTCTGTGTAGGGATGGGAAAGGGTTCGAGCAGTCCCAAAAGGAGTATCGTTTCACCCTTGTTGACCTAGCAAGTATCACATTCAACCACCATCTGTTGAATTGTCATTTTTAGTCCTTGCCAAAAGAAGTTACATTGTTCTCGATCATACATTTTGAGGAGCCCAAAGTGCCCTATCAATGAAGAAGCATGGAGTTCACAGAAGAGATAGCCCTGTTGAACAGATTGCAACCAATTTGGAACAAGCAGAGAAATAGCTGTAAGAGAAACTGGGTCATCAAATGTACGAGAAGGAGCATCTGCCACCATATTGTCCTTACCTTTCTGGTAAGTGATCTCATAGTCATAACCCATGAGTTGGATAACCCATTTCATGTGTGCTGGGGAGGAGACCCGTTGTTCCAGGAAATTTTCCAGACTCTGGAGATCAGCCTTGATGCAGAAATAATTCCCCAATAGGGATGGCTTCCAGTTATGTACTGCATGAAAAATAGCCATCACGTCCTGCTAAGATGTAGATGCGGCTAAATGCTTATCGAAAAGGTCTCTTGAAGGCGGAAATCCCACTGGTGTAGCAAAGACACCTGCATATCTATCCAAGGAAGTAGTGGAGGCCGTTGGTGGGTGCACCTGAATGGAATGGAGCTGAGCAATGACACCATGTGAATTCCTCTTAAGGATCTTTTCCAGGCGATGTGAACTGATGATGCGGAGAGACCCTGGTTGTAAGCCCGTAAATTTTTGTTGTGTCCCATTGACTGAAAATTGTATCCAAAGTTCAGCAAAATCCCATAAGATGGGTCCAAATGTGCGTAACCATTGAACGCCCAAAATCACATCACATCCGCCTAAGGACAAGGCAAACATGTCAGAGCGCAGGTTATAATCTTCTAGAGAGATACGCACATTGTGACACTTTCCCTTGCAACGTAAGGTGCCCCCATTGGCAACCATGACTTCAAAGTTGGAGCAAGGATGGATAAAACAATCATCCTGTTTGGTGATCCGAGGGTCAATGAAGTTATGAGTGCTTCCATAATCAATGAGTATTCTAAGTGGAAGCTTCTTGAAGTAACCCCTGACCTGCATTGTTTGGGGGGTGGTGACGCCAGATAAAGCATTGAGAGATATCTCTGGTTGTGTTGATGTATATGTAACTTCGGAATGTATTTCATCTGTATATTTTATATATATTTATTGTACCCTTATAAGAGATGTGTTATTCCTCTATAAGGAAGTGTCGTCATGTGGATTGACAAGTGTCGCAAGTGTGTGTACTTGCCGATGGGTTATTAGACCACTATTTGGGGTCGGCCCGGAATTATATATAATATAATGTGGATGTATCTAAGTAGACAAGTCGGCCCCAGTAGGTCACTGGGCAAAAAGGTGAGTATAAATAGAGATAGGAGATCTCTATTTTACTCACTCGGAAAAGTAACTCACTCTCTATCTGAAAGTGGCGCACTAGTGAGGAGGAGGAGGATCATCTGCTAGGAGACTATCTCAGTGTTATTTGTTTGTATTTTGGTTGAGCCATTGCTCTCTCTATCTCTGAGGAAGTTGTGGGGTTTTTCACCTTAGGGTTTTCCCCACGGAAACTCTGTGTCTCTTGTCTCTATGCTTTTGATTCTTGTGATGCTTGTGATGCTTGTCATATTATGATTGTCATGCATTGATATACTGTAGATGTTATTCTCTCAACAAAGATCCTATAGTATTGTGAATTAATACTCAAAATTTAACATGGTATCAGAGCTTAACTGAGAAGAAGACATTTTGCAGTGACGGAAGCTTGTATTCCTTGTTTATTGGGTTTCTCTCCACAGATTTTTGAAATTCAATATAGTAGATTGGATCTACTCATCAAGGCGCATCTATCTGTCCAATCAGAATTTAGTTCCGAGCATTTTCAGATTTGGCCCTAAAAATTAGGGTTTCCACAAAAATAGGAATTTCTGGAAACTGAAGGCACAGCTGGAAGCGCCTTGCAAAAACCGAAGGTTAGAGCTTTGGATCGAGATTTTTGGCTGGGTAGATCTCCGGGAAACTCAAACCCTAATTCAGGGCTCTCCCTAGTGAACCCGGGAGGACAAAAAGGCAATTTTGAAGGGCAATACTTTGCTGATCTCAAATTCTGAATGTACTAGGCTGATCAGCTCTCCAAGGCGCATCTTTCTATCCTTTCGGAATTTTGAAATTCACATTTTGAATTTTTAGGGTTTCTCTAACAAACCCTAATCCGGGACCAAATCCGGTTTTCAGCACTTCAAGTGGTAAGTCCTAAATCTTTTCTATTTCCATTTGAAGTACTCTTAAAGATGTCTCTCCACACTAAGCTTGAGGATAAGCTTGAAGGGGCTGATAACTTCCGAGCCTGGAAGTATAGGATTGGGTTAATCCTGGAAGAGAATGAGTTGGACTCATATGTGAAAGAAGACATCCCTATCCCAGAGGATGAAGAAGCCAAGGCATTACACAAGAAGAACTTGGTCAAGGCAAAGAGAATCATTGCTGATTCTATCAAAGACCATCTCATACCCCATGTGTCTTCTCTTAAGACACCCAAGGAGATGTTTGAATCTTTGACCAAGCTATATGAAGGAAAGAACATAAATCGGAAGATGACCCTACGGAATCAATTGAAAGCAGTGAAGTTTCAGAATGGAGAAACCATTCAATCTTACTTTTCAAGGGTCTCCCAGATCAAGGAACAATTAGAAGTAGTAGATGAAATGGTGGAGAATGGTGAAGTGGTGATGACCACTCTAAATGGCCTACCCAGGTCATGGGATTCCTTTATTCAAGGAATTTGTGCAAGGAAGAAGTTGATCTCCTTCAGTAGACTTCAGGAAGAATGCTCTCAAGAAGAAGCTAGACTTATAGCTCGTGAAGAAAAGATGGGAGGTGAAGATCAAGCTCTTGCAGCCCACACCAGGAAAGGAAAGTTCAAGAAAGAGCCATCTCACTCCAAGAGATCTTCACATCAATTCAAAGAAAGAAGAGTATGCTTCACCTGTAATGAGAAATGACATATTGCCATAAATTGTCCCAAGAAAAAAAAGGACAACAACATCTCCAACAAGAAGAAGAAGGGTGGAAAAAGTAGGTTTCATGCTCATGCTGCCGAAGATGATGAACCTCCAAAGAAGAAGGCTAGGGCAGAAAGTGATAGTAATGATGACTCATCAAGTGAAGAAGAGTATGTTCTGATCTCTGCTCTCACAGGTACCATCTCCCATGGTTGTAATGATTGGTTGATTGATAGTGGGGCTTCCAAACACATGACTGGGTTCAAAGAATCTTTTGTGAACCTATCTGAACATGAATCACCCCATAAGGTGAAACTTGGGGATGATTATCAATACCCAATCAAAGGAAGTGGTGAAGCCTCCTACAACCTAGGTTCTGGAAAATCTCTGAAGATGAAGGAAGTACTTTATGTACCTTGGCTCAAGAAGAACTTACTCTCCATCTCTGCATTAGATGCAAAAGGTATGAGGGTTGCATTTGTGGATGGCCAAGTCCTAATGTGGCCAAAGGGAAAGACCATAGATGATGCAATAGTAATTGGAGGGCAAGAGGGAGGCTTGTATAAATTGAAGGGACAACCTGAACATGCCATGGTGCATGAATCCATGGAGCCAAGTGAACTTTGGCATAGAAGACTTGCTCACATGCACTATAGAGCACTTCCAATTGCAAGCAAGGCAGTAGAGGGTCTTCCTGAAATCAAGACCAAAAATGAAGGTGTTTGCAAAGGATGTGCAAAAGGTAAGAACATTAAGAAGGATTTCCCAAGCAGTGAAAGCAAGGCAAAAGACATCCTGGAAATCATCCACTCAGATGTATGTGGTCCTATGTCATCCAGTTCCTTGAGTGGGTATGTTTACTATGTCTCATTTATTGATGACTTCTCCAGGAAGACTTGGGTATACTTCTTGAAGGGCAAAGATGAGGTGCTTGATAAATTCAAGGAATTCAAAACCTTGATGGAGAATCAAACTGACAAGAAGATCAAAACATTCAGATCCGACAATGGTGGAGAATTCACCTCAAGTGACTTCAAGAAGCTTTGCAGTGATTCAGGGATTAAGAGGGAGTTGACTGCTCCTTATAAACCTCAACATAATGGTGTTGTAGAAAGGAAGAACATAACTATCATGGAAGCAGCAAGGGCAATGTTGCATGACCAGGATCTTCCTATGCATCTATGGGCAGAAGCAGCTAGAACAGCTGTATATGTGCAGAACAGAACACCCCACAAGATATTAGACAACAAGACACCAGAAGAGGTCTTTTCTAGTAAGAAACCTGAAGTCAGTCATCTCAGAATATTTGGTTGTCCAGTGTACACTCATGTCCCAAAGGAAAAGAGGACTAAACTAGATCCTTCAGGAAAGAATGGTATTTTTGTGGGTTACAGTGAAAGCTCGAAGGCTTACAGAATATACTTTCCAGGGTTCAAGAAGATTTATGTCAGCAGGGATGTAACATTTGATGAAAACTCGGCATTCATCAAATCAAGGAAGGCACCTACTGAAGTTTATGAAGAACCTAAGGAAACATGATTTCAGGACACTCCCATGACTGAAGCAGTTCCAGAAGCTGTTCGTGAGTTTGAAGATCCACAAGAACCTATAGATCCACCCCGTGAGGATAACTCTCACAAGAGGAAACCTGTATGGGCTAGAGAGCTCATTCAAGATGCAGAAAGATTTGGTATTCCAGAAGAAGAACACAGAGCAAAGAAAAGAACCAGAGCACAGACCAGCTATGTTGCTTTACTCTGTGACATTATGAACAAAGATCCTTCCAGTTATGAAGAAGCAGCAGAAAAGAAAGAATGGAAGGATGCCATGGTTGAGGAATACCAATCAATAATGAAGAATGATGTTTGGGATGTTGTCCCAAGACCTAAAGAGAAGTCTGTTGTGACTTCTAAATGGATCTTCAAAATCAAACATGCTGCAGATGGCAGTGTGGAGAAATACAAAGCAAGATTCGTAGCTCGTGGATTCTCTCAGAAAGAGGGAATAGATTATGAAGAAACTTTTGCACCTGTAGCCAGTTATACTTCCATCAGAACAGTACTTTCCCTGGCTGCAGCTATGAAATGGAAAATACACCAGATGGATGTCAAGACTGCTTTCTTGAATGGTGTAGTTGAAGAGGAAGTATATGTGGAACAACCACTTGGTTTTGAAATACATGACAGGGAGTCATGTGTGTGCAGACTGAAGAAATCCTTGTATGGATTGAAGCAAGCTCCCAGAACTTGGTATGGTAGGATGGACAGTTTCCTATCTAGTTTGGGCTTTACCAAGAGTAAAGCGGATTCCAACCTTTACTACAAGGTTGAGGAAGGGAATCCTGTGATTCTACTCCTGTATGTGGATGACTTATTTGTAACAGGAGATGACATACTGATTGCAGATACTAAAAGGAAGCTTGCCGCTGAATTCGATATGAAAGATTTGGGAATGATGCACTATTTCCTAGGTATGGAGGTGTGGCAGAATGCAGGTGGGATCTTCCTTGGTCAAGGGAAGTACACAGTAGATATCCTGAAGATATTTGGGATGATGGATTGCAAGGCCATGGCCACACCTATGGCATCGAATATGAAGCTTTTATGTGATGCTTCATCTGAGCCAGTTGATGTCTCTATGTATCGTCAGATGATTGGGTCATTGATGTACCAGACGAACATGAGACCAGACATTTGCTTTGTTGTGAACACATTGAGCCAGTTCCTGAAGGATCCGAGGAGTGTTCACCTGGTTGCTGTAAAGCATGTTCTGAGGTACCTGAAGGGTACAGTGGATTATGGGCTCAAGTATGAAGCGAATCAAAAGTTTAACCTGCAGGGTTATGTTGATTCAGATTGGGCTGGTAGTGCTGCAGATAGGAAGAGCACATCTGGGTGTTGCTTCAATATGGGATCAGGTGTGATCTCTTGGTTTAGCAGGAAGCAGTCCTGCGTAGCACTGAGTACAGTTGAGGCTGAGTATGTTGCAGCCTGTTCAGCTAGTTGTGAGGCAGTATGGCTATGGAAGCTACTGTTTGAGTTATTTGATCTCCCGCTGGATGCTACTGATATCTTCTGTGATAACCAGAGTTGTGTGAAGCTATCCGAGAACCCAGTGTTTCATGACAGGTCGAAACACATAGAGATCAAATATCACTATATCAGGGATATGGTGCAGAGAGGAGCTGTGAAGCTCTTGTATGTTGCGACGGACGAGCAGATTGCAGATGTGCTGACGAAGCCACTAGCCAAGGTGAAGTTCGAGTACTTCAGAGAGAGGCTTGGCGTGCTTCAGATCGAGGACACTTCGAGGAAGAAGTGATGGACACATTTGTTGAAGCCATTCCAAGCATGTTGGAAGGGGGATCCTTCACATGGCTGTGGATGTAAGCGCTGGATGATGAGCATCAGGATGATGTTCTGGTTTCTGCTTGGATATGATCAGTTGGATCACTATATGTATGTATGTACGCATCATGTTGGATGCTGGATATGATCAGTTGGATCATGTGTATGTATTTTGTATACGCATCATGTTGGATGCTGGATATGATCGGTTGGATCATGTGTATGTATTTTGTATGTACGCATCATGTTGGATGCTGATGGATACATTGTGTGGATCATGTATCTTTGTATGATCAGATAGATCATGTATGTTGATGGATACATTGTGTGGATCATGTATGCTGATGGATACATTGTGTGGATCATGTACCTATGTATGTATCAGATGGATACTTGGTGTGCATCAGATGGATGCATTGTATGATCAGGATGATCGTGGATGACGAGCTTCTCCAAATGACATGTAGCAGGATGTTGCAGTGATGATGATCAGGATGATCATGTGTACATCAGGATGATGTTTGATGAGTATCAGATGATACTTTGTGACCGTGGATCAGGTTGTGAAAGTAAGCATGTAATTTGTGCCCTGGGAGATTTGCAGATGGTCTTTCGAGGTTTTTCCTATGGCATGTAATTCGGTGCCCTGGGACATCTGGCAAATGCTCTTGCGAGGTTTTGCTTGGAAGGACATGTAATTTGTGCCCTGGGAGATCTGCAGATAGTCTTTCGAGGTTTTGCCTATGGCATGTAATTCGGTGCCCTGGGATATCTGGCAGATGCTCTTGCGAGGTTTTGTCCTATGGCATGTAATTTGCTCCTGGGAGATCTGGACAGGATGAAAAAGGCCTCAGATGCTTCATCCAGGTTTTGCCATGACCACATGTAATTTGCTCCTGGGAGATCTGGACAGGATGAAAAAGGCCTCAGATGCTTCAGCCAGGTTTTGTGGTGAGATCACATGTAATGTGCTCCTGGGAGATCCGACAGGTAGAGCCGTGTGCTCATAACAACCTGGGATGCTTCAGCCAGGTTTTGTGATGGGTCACATGTAATGTGCTCCTGGGATATCCTACAGGTAGAGCTGTGTGCTCGAAATAGCCTGGGATGCTGCAACCAGGTTTTGTGACGCACGTAATGAGTCCTGAGGATTCCACAGTATGTCCAGTGATGATGAAGAACTGCAGATGGCGGGCCTACATCCAGTATGAAAAAGGACTGGCTCTGTAGAACTTCCTATGACGAGTAGAGTCAGAGATTGGTTGAGATAGCAGCAGCAGTGATGATGATGATGACGATGCATCGATGACGATGATCCAGAGAAGAAGACTTGTCTAGCAGATCTGTGTCGAGAAATACCTTCCTAGTTAAGAGGGAGTGTTGATGTATATGTAACTTCGGAATGTATTTCATCTGTATATTTTATATATATTTATTGTACCCTTATAAGAGATGTGTTATTCCTCTATAAGGAAGTGTCATCATGTGGAATGACAAGTGTCGCAAGTGTGTGTACTTGCCGATGGGTTATTAGACCACCATTTGGGGTCGGCCCGGAATTATATATAATATAATGTGGATGTATCTAAGTAGACAAGTCGGCCCCAGTAGGTCACTGGGCAAAAAGGTGAGTATAAATAGAGATAGGAGATCTCTATTTTACTCACTCGAAAAAGTAACTCACTCTCTATCTGAAAGTGGCGCACTAGTGAGGAGGAGGAGGATCATCTGCTAGGAGACTATCTCAGTGTTATTTGGTTGTATTTTGGTTGAGCCATTGCTCTCTCTATCTCTGAGGAAGTTGTGGGGTTTTTCACCTTAGGGTTTTCCCCACGGAAACTCTGTGTCTCTTGTCTCTATGCTTTTGATTCTTGTGATGCTTGTGATGCTTGTCATATTATGATTTTCATGCATTGATATACTGTAGATGTTATTCTCTCAGCAAAGATCCTATAGTATTGTGAATTAATACTCAAAATTTAACAGGTTGGTCGTCCTGAGATGGGGGGTCAATAGGCGGCTCTTGAAAGTCGACCTGATCATCCATGGTACATGGAGCTTCTTCATCAATTTTAGAGGCAGGAAGAGAATCCATATCCAAGAGATAGAGCTTTTTCTGAACACATTTATGTCCCCAAGTTAATTTCTCATCACAATTATAACAAAAACATTTTTCTCTGCATGCCTACATCTTTGTTTTGGACAAATGCTTGATATGAGTTAGTCGAGGAGCTGGCGGAATAGGAGGTCGTTGAGAACCCATATTTTGGAAGGGAACAAAAGTGGGCTTGGAGCATTGTTGGGCTGCAATCTTGTCTTCTGCCAACTTAGCCAACTCCAGAGCTTCCATCATTGTGTTGGGACACAACATTTTAACCTCTGAGCGGATTTCATCCTTAAGACCACTAATAAAAAAACTCCTGTAGAATTCATCAGACAATCCTTTTGTGTGATTGGCTAGTTTCTAAAATTCTATCTGATACTCTCTCACAGTGCCAATTTGGCGAAGTTTAGTGAGGGCTCCGGTGAAGTCAACAAAAGCACTAGGACCAAATCGTTGCAAAATGAGTTGGCAAAAATCTAGCCATTTTGGCTCTTCATGAGCCTTGATGTACCAACGGTACCATTGAAGAGCCTTCTGTTCCAAATGAAAGGATGCAAGTCAGGAACTTTAGTGACACCAAAAGTATTATGGAGACTAAAATAATGTTCTGCACGATAGATCCATCCAGTCGAATCAGTATCATTGAAGCGAGGAAAATCAATCTTCGGACCACGAAAATTGCTGGAAGAAGAGAACACATTGTCTGATGAAGATGCGGACTATCGTTTGTTGTTCATGGCGGAATGTTGAAGATGGAGGCCAAGAAACTTTTCGACGAAATCCTGGAGTTTGGTTTGGATGGCTGCAAGTGCTTCCTCCACGGTGTGTGCTCCTACGCGGGTGAAAACCATAACCAGGGTTTCTTTTTTTTTTCTTTTTTTTTGGGGGGGGGGTAGAAAAACACAAACAAAAGCTTATTTAGTAAAAGGAAAATTGGATTTGGGAAAAACTCTGATGGGTAATTGGGGTTTGACTAGGTTTTGGACACTGTCGAAAGGACAAGGAAACAGAAAAGGGGATTTCAGAAGCGGGGTGAAAGAATGAGAAAAGTTGGAAGAAAGAGACAAAGAAGTAGAATTAGGAAAGGAACTCTGTGGTAAAATTTGAAGGCGATCGGGTGAAAATCGAAGAAGTTATGGAAAACCCTAAAAATAGACAAATGTGAGATTTCGAGTGTTGGGAAGTGGAATTTGGGATAGGGTCCTCAGGAATGAAATATGTAGAATGGGATTGCAGGGGTGTCAGAGAAGTTTCAAGGGAAACGGAGTTAAAACAAGGCCCTATGGCGGAATTTATTTATTTATTTTTTCAGAAATGGATCTGCAACAGCGCGAAAGGGATCGACAATAGATGGATCTGAAACGACACCAAATGGATCGAAAACAGCTGGATCTGAAATGGATTTCAGAATAGATCTGAAACTGCTAGATATGGAATAAATTTCAGAATGGATCTGAAACAACACGGAACGGTTCAGCTAAAAATAGATATGGACCCCAGGTATGCTCGGCTTCCTAACAATTCAGGGGTTTCACTCGGCCACCAATGCTGTCTGACGGCTTGCGTATTGGGGCAGTACCCCTCACTCCACAGCTCAAGTAAAACTGATAATCGCTTTGCACAAACGACAGCTCTTGGTTTACCTCACGGGTGGGAACTAGTCAATCAGGTAGGGGTCGTTGCCCTTTTCGCTGGAAGGTCCTCTCAATGGGCCAACTACTTTGGGATTCCTGTGGTACTCCTCACAATGAGTTTTAGGGATTATGCCCAAGTACTTCCCACAGTTAAGTTGATAGGGATTATTCCCAGATCCGAACTTGCAACAGATGCGAAAAAAAAAAAATTGGCATAAATTCCACCCAACGAGCCCAAGAAAGTGCTCTGATACCAGATGTGAAGAACCTGCAATAATTAATTAATGAAAACACACGAGATAGCATAAATAACAGAACTCAGAATCACTTTTATATTGATCGGAGGCCACTTCGAGGGGGCAACCTCCTTTGAGCAAGCTCAATACAAATAACTTCACGGTACCTTCATTGGTCTCAACACAAACTTATATACTAAGTCTAGGCGCCAATACCATGGGTCAATGCCATATGTCAATACAAACCAGGGGCCAATACAAACTATGGATCAACAATTACTACGAGACGACTTACAAAGCATATGCGTCCAACAACAATAATACAAACTATGGATCAACAAATACTACGGGACGACTTACAAAGCATATGCATCCAACAACAATATACTAACAAAGTAAATAGAAGGGTTGACATGGGTTCCTAACATATGAGCGCAAAATAGGAAACTCCAGACAGTTCTGGGTAGCGTGACCCAAAAAATCACACAATGTGCAAGGAGAAGGTGCTTGACTTGAGGCACTAGGGGGAGGGTTCACAGATTTGTTCGTATTTTTCGATGGTGTCTCATTCATTTATTTTCCCCCAACTTTCTTCTTAGGGGGAGGGGGTGGACCAGTAGTTGCTTCCTTCGAGGCTCCGAAAGGAGGGCGATTGGAAGTACCAATGGGATGCACAGGTGTCAAAACAACCTGTGGAATCAAAGGTGTATTTGGTGGGGTGAGATACCAAATGGGGAGGCCTAACATCAAACCTAGGATATTAAGAGTCGCCATTACTGTTGTGCTCAAGATTCCAGAAGGTGGAAACAAAAAGCGGATTTATTGAATAGGTGCGGCTCCCCATTGGTTCCTAGGTAGCTTATTGGGAGAGGTCGAAGGTTGAGTTTGGTGATGAGCCTGTGTTGTATCTTTACTCAAATATATAGTGAAAAGCTCTAATATTTCCACTTTTGGGGGTGGAGGAGATAGAGACTGAAAGGTTCCAATCATGGGAGCATATTGAAATATGTCAAGCCCAATACATGTAAGATTTGGGATGGACGCACTACTGGGACTACTGGATATCGTAGGTAAGATGTTTTATGAACAAGTCGACACCTTGGGATCATAATAAGTCAATTATTCCAACTTGACAATCTTCCCTTCATGAGGGGACATCATAAGTCAGAAAATGGAGGATGTGACAACTTTCATCACATACATGTATCTGCTTCCAAGGAGGACATTGTAAACATTGTTAGCATTGACTACCTCAATGTCTATTAAGACTGTTTTGTCAGCCAATTCTACAATGAAATTCGGGATAAGTCCGTAAGGTTGAGCTACGTGACCATCGTAAGCCCATAAATTCATGAGAGATGGCTCCAATTTGGGAGATCTAATATTTTGCAAAACATGAGTTAACATAATGCAAGTAGAGGCACCGTTCATCAATAATGCATCAATGAATCACCAGGTTGTGGATAGTCATTGGGACTTGGAAGGATACTGAATAGGGAATCCACAGTGCTTATTGATCTAAGTCAAAAGTCATCAAAGGAGAGTCAGAGGGATTGATCACACCTAGTCCTAACAGTTAGGGTTTTCATTGCACAGGGCAGTTCCAAAGCACTTCCATAGTTGACATGACAATGAGGGACTATGGTAAGTTGTCCACAATGCTATAGTTAGGAGCAATTCTATTGTTGGTATTGTTTTCAATGCGAGGAAAAGGAAATTTACATACATTAGGGATCTCATCGATAGTTGGTTTAGGTAGGTGCAAACTTGTCATCAACTAGATAGGTTTCATCGCCCTTATCAGTAATGGATGACTCGGTAGCTAAACCATATTGGTTTCATTGCATCTGAGGGTTTGCTTCAGCAGACATCATAAGAAGGTGTTGGATCCTAGAGTAAGACTGTTGAGTTGATGATGCTAGATAGGATGGGTAAGACACCAAAGGTTATCCTATTGCCACTCCCTGTTGAGGGAAGGAGGTTTGTAAGACTGCAGGTTACATTTGAGTGGGTTGAGGAAATGGTGGATTTGCTTGCCCTTATGGGTAAGCAGTTGCTTCGCGTTGGTTTACCTCATGCCACAGTTGGTGTGCCTTATCTAAATGAGGATAGTGATGGGTACAATCCCCATACACACCACAGAAATAACACAGATGGTTAGTCCGTAGTTTATTATTTTTGGTCTGTTTATGTAGCTTTTTAGGGTCCTAATCTTCAGGGTTATTTCTAGTATTATAAGGTGGACTGGCAGGTTGGATGCAACCTCCCTATCGTTGATGGTTTCCTTTATTATTTCCTTGATTTTTTTTTCTTGGGTTGCACTTGTTGAGGATTGGGTGTAGCTTGGGAAGACTTGTTTTGTTGGGCATGTACTTTCCCCTAAGTGAAAGGAGGAGATCCAAGGTGTGGTCGCACTGGAGTGGATGGCGGAGGGCTAGGAAAATGATAGTACGGGTTCATGGACAAAGGGGTTATGAAGGAAATAGAAGCATCAACAGACATGGTGCCACTACAGGAGGGCCCAGGAACATGCCGAGTCGAGGAAGGAGACGAATATGAGGTAGTCGCTCCTGAATGGGGCGACATTCATGATAAATTGGGGTTGTAGCTTGGAGTAGTAACACTGGCGACACTCATGATAAATCGGGGTTGTAGCTTGGAGTAGTAGCTGGAATTCAATTGAAATGCCTAAATATGATGTTGCCAGTTATTTGTTACACTGGTGTTGAAATTTTTTGAAACATTTCATAAACAATTACCTATAAAAGCCCGCAAATGATTTTAAAATTTCAATAGCTTGAAATATTTGAGAGAATCAATAACAAATGGATGATATACGCAATCTATTTATAAAATTGTTTTGTATCTTAAAAATGAGACAAATAATCATTATTTTGATCCATTCTTTTGTTGAAAAAATCAGCATATCTAAAATGTGTCTTATTTGGGATATTATTCATAATATGTTATATGTTATATTTTTATTATTTTTTCTTTTAGGATAGTGTGATTACACTCAATATTTATTACAACTAGTGTAACTATCAACACTTGTGTATTAAGATTGCTATTATATGATTTTCACATTTGTTTCTATAATGTATTACAAGGATCTGAATACCATAAAGAAGTGCAATTTAAGTATACAGTTATGCTGTATTTATTTTTATTTTTTTATGGAAAAATAAGCAATACTATTGTAAGTAGCATTAAAATCCAATGTTTGATATCAATCTGAAATTCACTGAACCGATCCTATCCACACTAAAGATCTTCCCCTCATAATTGATCCTTCACACACTTTTGAAAATTTAGACGGCCAAAAGACCATTTAATGAGGGATAGATTCCTCAACAAACCAATGTATTATGAATCTTCATGAACTACTCCCTACTCTATATTCTCTATAGTAAGTCAAATTTCAATGCAACATAAAATAGTGCATGAAAGTTAAAAGGAATCAAGCCTAATACATCATAAATTCATTTGATACAAGTTCCAATATCTTTATCACTTCAACTTACAGAAACATCATATAAGGCACTCATGGGAATATTAAAAACTACCACCTTAGGATGGTGTGTTTCATGAAAAGGACAAGACCAACAAAGTTGAACAAAGTTATTTGTAAAATAAACCTGCATCCAATAGTATTATACAAATTTAATTTGCATATATATTGCTTCGAATGGGTAAAAAAAATAAAAATTCGAGGTAAATGAAATTCCAATCCATCTTGACTTAGATTCTCCACATCTGTTGCACTCATCTCGAATAATCTATGATATTTAATATGTTCCAATAATTTGTTTATATGATTTGACATAACATCATAATAGTGCTTCTGCAAATATATATAAATTTATTTACTTTACACTTAAAATTAATTGAACTTATTTATTTTCTTTCTCAAAATAGTTCTCTCCTTAAACCTGTGTAAAGAATCTCATAAATATCAAAATAGGGTATTATGCTTCTATGTGGAGACAATATGTATATCTTGTTTATTTAAAATATTCCATTATCTTAGGTAAAGAGGTTGAAATACTATGGTGAGTAAAATGAATTCATCGTGCTGCCATTTCAAAGTAATTTTAATTGTAGATAAACACTGTAACTCTTTCAATAGAATTTATAATTATGGTTTGCAATGGAAAAGAACTCTATACATTTCAAATTATTGATATTCAATAATTAGCCAATAGGCGACCATTAATATCTTGTGCGTGTAAATAATTGCAAATTCCATAATTCATATTCTTAAATTACCTACTATTTTATTTAGTCACCTATATAACATCCATGTATTTAATGATAAACAATTATGTCAGAAATGTATTTTACTATATCCAACTAATTAAAATTGAATTGAATTTTTTGGTTTCAACTAAAATATTTATAGTTGAATATATATATTATCAATTTAAAAATTGATAACATTAATAAATATATATATTAATATTAATAAATTATAATAATACTAACTAAAGTAATATTAATCTTATTATTAAATTTAACAACATTATTATAAAGCTAATGTTCATTATAATATGTTATTATCGTTATAATATTAAAGCTAATATTAATATCAATATCAATAAAATATTAAAAACATTTATATCAATATGGATAATGGTAATAATAAAAAAATAACCACATTAAAAATATATTAATAAAATTAATAACATTAATATTAATATCAACATTAATAAAACAATTTAAATATAAAAAAAATTAACCATATTATTAATAAAATTGATAACATTAATATTAACATTAATAAAATTTTGTTTATTAACAAAATTGATATTCATATTTAATCTCAATATTAAATATTTATTAACATTAACAAGTTATTATTAAAATCAATAAATTATTATTAATATTATTAACATTATTATTAATATTTTAAACCACACTAAGCATTGTCAACCATGGTTAAGAATTTGTGTAAAATAAATATTTTTAATTAAAATAGTTATGGCTATATAAAATTTTAACAACAACAATAATAATAGTAGTAATAACCATGGTAATAATATAGTCAACCATGGTTTTAACCAAATCCATCCATAGTTTTAACTAAAGCCATCCATGGTTAAATATTATAGTTAACCGTGGTTTTAACTAAATTTGATCATAGTAAACCATAGTGAAGCATGATCATGTAGAAAAGTGAACCAGTACCATAGTGAAGCATGTTGCACTAAAGTCAACCATTCCTAAAGCCAACCATAGTTAACCAACATGGACCATGCTTGACCAAAGCCAACCATGGTTAGATTTAAAGTCAACCATGATTAACCAATGTCAACATAGTCAACAGTGGTTAACGAAAGTCAACCATGTTATATAAAGTCAACCATAATTACCCATTGTTAACCTAAGTCAACATAATAAACCATGGTCAACCAAAGTCAACAAAATTCAACCATGTTCAACCATGGTCAATCATAGTAAACCATAGTCGACCATGGTAAACCATAGTTAACCATATTGAATAAGTGAACCAAAGTCAACCACATTCAAACAAAGTCAAGCATACTCAACCATGGTTAACCATATTCAAGTAAGTCAACCATATTTAATCAAAGTCAACCAAAGTCAACGATAGTAAAAAACGTTAACCATAGTCTATTACTTCCTAACAAAGTCATCCATAGTCAATTAGTCACCATAGTAAACCAAAGTCGACCATATTCCATGAATGTCAACTATGGTCATCCACAGTTAACCATAGTCAATTAGTCAACCAAAGTCAATTGCGGCCGAATAAAGGAAACCATAGTCAGTTAGTCAACTAAAGTCAACCATAGTTAAACATAACTGACCATAGTTATTCATGGTTAACCATAGTAAACCAGAGTTAATTATGTCCAACCAAAGTAAACCATACTTAAACATGGTCAACCATAGTCAACCATAGTCAATTAGTCAACTAAAGTTAGCCATAGTCAAATAAGGTAAACCATAGTTAACAATAGTTAATCATCATGTTCATGTCTCGAAGAATCCATAGTAGCCATGATTGTCATCGACGTTTCGAATCCAAAATAGGATTCATCATCAGGACGGTTTGTCAATTTGTTTGACCAAACTCAAACCTTGGTCAAGCATAGTGAACCATAATAAACCATATTCCACCATTTTCAATTATGGTTAACCAATAATAAATTATGGACAAACTAAGTCAGCCATAGTCAACCATAGTCAACCAAATTCAACCATATTCAACCATGCCCAACCCTAGTCAACCATTGTCAATGATAGTCAACTATGGTTAGCCATAGTCGACCATAGTGATTTAGTTAACCAACATCAACCTCAATCAAACAAATCCAATCATAGTCAATCACAGTAAACAATAGTTAACCATGGTCAATTAGTAAACATAGTAAACTAAAGACAAGCATAGGAAACCAAATTCAACCATGGTCAGCTGTAGTTATTTAGTCAACCAAAGTAAAATAAATTTATGCATAGTCAATTGTGGCCAAACAAAGTCAACCATAATTGACAATATTCAACCATAGTCGACCTGTCAACCACAGTCAACCATAGTCAAACAAAGTTAACCATAGTCAATCATGGTCAACCATAATAAACCAAAGTTACTTATGTCCAACCAAAGTCAACCATGTTCAACGATGGTCAACCATAGTCAATTAGTCAACCACAGTCAAACAAATAAACCACAGTCAACCATATCCAATCATGGTCAACCAAGGTCAATCAAAGTAAACAATGGTTAACCCTGGTAAACCATAGTCAACCATAACAAACCATATTACACCATGGTGGTACTTTTATTGATTCCATGGTCATAGTTTGTAGATCATGTGCATTCTTCTTCAAATATTTGTAGGGCAGTTTCCTCGGTTTCATAATCTTGTTATATCGCTCTACAATAAGGAGACTTTAATCGTTCAATTACTGCTCTACATTCAAGAGAGTTAATTTGATTAAAAAAATTGGGTATTTTAATTTGATTAAAATAATTGGGTATGTAGTCAACCATGGACAACCAAAATCAACTATGGTCAAGCATACTGAACCAAAGTCAACTTAAGCCAATCATGGTAACCAAAAGTCAAGTTGAAGTCAACAAAGGCAACCATGGTAAACCACATTTAACCATGGTCAATCAAAGTCAATTGTTGTCACCCATGCTCTACCACAGTTATCCATTTACAACTAAAGTCAACCAAAAGTCAAACATAGTCAAATAAACTCAACCATGGGAAACTAAAGGAAACTAAAAGTCAACCTTGGTTAGCCAAATTCAACCATGGTCAACCAAAAGTCAACCTTGTTCAACCAAAAAATTAACCAAAAGTCAACCATTGTCAACTAAAGTCAACCATGATCAACCAACATCAACCATATTAAACGATGGTCAACCAAATTCAACCATGGTCAACCAAAGTTAAACATTGTTAACCATGTTTTGTAATAGTCAACCAAATCCACCAATGGTTAACCATAGTCAACCAAAATTCAACCATGGTAAACCATAGTGCACTAAAGTAAACCAAATTTAGCCATGGTTAACCAAAGTGAACTAGCCAAAGTCAATGATGGTCAAACAAAAGTTAACCAAAGTCAACCATAGTAACACAAAGTCAACCATGGTCAACCAAGGTAAACTTAAATAAACCATGGTCAACTAAAGTCAACCATGGTGCACCATGGTTAGCCAAAATCAACCATAGTCAACCATGGTCAACTATGGTCCACTAAACTCAACCATAGGTAAACAAAGTCAACCAAATTCAACAATAGTCAAACAATAGTGGATATATAATCAACCATTAGATTTTAAAGTCAATCATGGTGAAACAAAGTGAGTCAGTCATGGTGAATCAAAGTCATGCATGGTCAACCATAGTCAACCATGTCATCTACAATCAACCAAAGTCAACCATGGTACACCAAAGTTAACAGAAGTCAACCACAAACACCAAAGTAAAAATTGGTCATCCAAAGTCAACCATTATGAACCACATTCAACCAAAGTCAACCATAGTTAACCATATTCAACCATGGTCAACCAAATTCAACCAAAAGTCATCCATGGTTAACCATAGTCAACCAAAGCCAACTAAAAGGAAACCTTGGTCAATCATAGTTAACCAAAGTCAAGCAAAAGTCAACCATGGTGAACCAAAAGAAAATATATCTTAATGTTTTCTAATGTTTACCCAAGAATCAAGCACAAGTTATTTCTATATGATATAAATATTGATAATGTATTTACTAAGGTTTAACTTGCTCTTCATGTAAAAATAATTTTATCAAAAAAGTTTTCTATGGAGTGTTTAATAATGTTTTGCATTGTACATTTCCTTCCAAATCAAAGTTATTCATATATACTGTTTCTTCATTGTATACACTATATGTTTAAAACTTGCACGCTTTGACAATATCAAATACATTTACACATGTCATTTCACATCTTACATTCATAGATAGTTTTCCCCATATTTTCCATAAATATTACTAATTTTTATTAATAATTATTTCATTATTATAATTATTTTCAGAATAGGATTAATTTAATTCACATTTATTTTATTTTTTTCTAATAAGTAAATTTGAAATATAAAATTTATTTTATTTTATTTAATATTTTTAATGTAAATTTAAAATATAAATTTACTTTGATTTGATTTAATTTTTTTTTCTAATAAGTAAATATAATTATTAATACTAATATATTTAATATTTTTTACTTACATTAAATTATATCTAATAAGAATCATTAAATTTATTTTAATTCTTATTTAATATAATTTAATGTAAATTACATTTTTCTTTATTTACATTTATTTAATTAATTTTAATATCAATTATTTTTTTCTAAATTTATATTTAATATTAATTATTTCACTTAATTTCTATATCAGTTATTTTATTTTGAATTTATATTTAACATCAATTAATTTCATATTTATTATTTTACTTTTCTTTAATATCAATTAATTATTTTATTCAGAATCTACTTTTAATATCAATTATTTTACTTATATTTAATTTTTTTTACATTTATTTATTTTATTTTTTATTTTTATTTAATATATTTTACTATTTTATTTTTTATTTTACTTTTATTTATTTAAGTTTTTTTTCACTTATATTTAATGGTTTATTTTTTACTTTTATTTTATTTTTTACTTTTATTTCTTTATTTTATTCATTTCTTTATTTATATTTAGTTAATTAATTAATTAATTTAATTTACTTTACTTTAGTTTTATTTAATATAATGTTTTTCTTTCTTTCTTTGTTTTACTTTACTTTATTTATTTTTTAATTACTTTAGTTTAATTTTTTTTACTTTATTTACTATACTTTACTTTTATTTAATTTGTTCACTTTACTTTACTTTTATTTAATTTAATTTATTTTTATTCTATTTTAAATTTATTTTTATTTTACTTTTATTTACTTTACTTTTAATTTAGTTTGGTTTATTTTTGCTTTACTTTTATTGTATTATTTATTCTACTTTATTTCTTTTTTAATTTAATTTATTTTAATATTACTTTATTTATTTTTTGTTAATTTAATTTAGTTTATTTTAATATGTTTTAATTTTTAATTTTTTAACTTAATATGTATTTTTTTTTCGAGGTGTCTATATACAGGAATCATTGAAAGTCGGAGATCAATGTCAGCAATTTGTTTCTCTATATGGAAAGAAAAAGATCTAAAAGGGGATCTAGAAAACATATACAGAGAAAAGTCAAACTTAGGTAGGCTACTACACCCCCCTAAATGTGCATCCGAACTGGAATCAGACTCAGAGGATGAGCTGGACGAAGGAGGATCACATTTAGCTAAGACACGAGGTTCAAAATCAAAATCTGTACAGGAATCAGAAGAATCAGTATCATCATCAGGTAGATATACAACTTCACCTGAGGGCTTGGGCGAATTGACAGTAACTTCAAATAAATCCCACCAAGCGGGATCCAAACCAGTACATAAAGCAGCAAGCTGAGGCCGAGATTTTCTTTTTGGGCATTTAGCAGCCCAATGATCTACTTTCCAACAAATAAAACAAACATTTTTCTTCCATTTTTCAGTCCGACGCTTCACATAGCGTTTGGCTTTATATTTGGACTTGTAATAGGGTTTATCATATCTGTGTTTCTTATATCTGTGCTTAGATTTGTGGTGATAGGGATTATCTAGGTGATACCTTGGTTCCGAGGTGTAAAAGCCATTTTTCTTCTTCTTACACTTGCAAGAAGGATGATCAAGATGTCCTCGGTTGTGTGCTCCACACCCCCAATCGGGCATTCTTGCAACATCTTTGCAGAATGAAGCAGAATACATCTTCTGATGACGTTTAAAGTCTTTGCTCACCCTTTTCTCTAGGCAATGTTCTTGCCATGTTTCCATGATGTGAGCATGAAGTTGAGCAAGCGATAGGCTTCTCAGTTCTACCTTTTTATCCTTTAAAACCTACTCTACAGCATCCAGGACATGTCCTGGATAGCTTCTAAGATAATGTTTTAAATATGCAGGGTTACCTGATTTTCCTGATGAAATTAACAATTTCTGCATATAACAAAAGTACTCTTCACTCTTGCTTAAGTCACAAAGACGAGCATACATGAATAATGAAGCAAGGTGATCATAATCTTCTCCCTCCTCAGGGCCATAAAACTCTCTTCCTAGGGCACTCAGAATTTGCTCATCTGCATCATCAGTAGCAAGCATTTCATTTCTTGTTTCCTGTGGCAACCATCGCCACCATTCATATGCTAGACCGAATAAACCTGCTATGAGCTGGGTTCCTAGCATTTGCCCTGTGATATTTGGGTCCTGTTGTTTCTTATACAACGTCCACCGAGCAAGCATTTGGATTGCATTTCTAATGTCTTCCTTGGATTGACATTGTATATTCAATACAAGTTGCTCAGGCATTTGGGAGATTATATCATTCATTGAATTGATACCAAAGTGGAACACTTTGGCAGGAGCGGCTGAAGCTGAGGTAGCATCTGGCATATGTGTATCAAAGCGGGGAGGAGGTAACTGTCTTCTTTGGTTAGAGGATCCTTCATCATTTAATTCATTTAGACTAACCAAATATTTAGGATCTAAAGCAGGTTTGAAACCTTTAAACTCTTTGATCCATTCTTCCACATTCTCCCTGACTGCATCGCTTTCACCAAAATCCCATTCTAGCCTTTCATCTTCAGGCAAAACACTGAATTGACCTAAAGAATGACTCTTAGCGTGCCCTTTTGCTGCTGCTTTTAATACATGGTCTGGGACCACATACTATTTTTTCTTAAGATTATCTGTTTTGCTCCAGAGATCTTCTAGGACAGCTAATCTTCGTTCAAGCTTTTGAGAGGCTTGTTCTATGGCCATTTGGATTTCTGTTGAATCATGAAATAAGTGATCTAGCAGTTCTAGCTTTGTTTCAAATTTCACTAGATGCTCTTGTTGATCTGCACACTGTCTTTTCATAAGAATAAGATCTTGTGCCATGTCATCTATGTTTCTGGAAGTGTGAACTTGTTGCAAATTTCCCCAATTTGCAAGCTTAACTTCATCAGAAACAGTTTGGTCTTGGGAAGAAGATTTACAAGGAAGAAATTCTCTCTTTGTCTGACCATCGGCTGTACATTGTCTGAATCCTGATTCAAGCAGATTTCTACCAGGAGCAAAGGATCTTTGGCCAGAGTTTATAACTTCTAAACTACTTCCTTCTCTTGGGAGTGACATCATTTGTAACGAAGGTAAGACCGAGAACATACCTAAGGAAGGTAGGTCATTTTGTTTCTGTTTCTATTGGTGAATCAATTTTTTTTATTTTCTGACATGCTTGACAGGCAGCATGTTGGCCTCTATGTTCATAATCGGATAAAGCAGAAAAATAAGATTGTACAGAAGAAGACTCATTTACAGGAGTAGAAAATTCAGATGCGGAAGCTTTACTAGTTTGGTTGGATAAGGCTTGTAATCTGGCGTTATTATAGGAGGAGATAGAAGCAGATTTTATTAATGGAGGATTGAATCTCTATGTGGGAAGATCTTGGGGTACACGGAAGGAACTCGAAGCTTCATAAAAAACAAGAGGTTGATGGGTGAAAGAAGCAGCAACTCTTTCTCTGTTCCTTAACTCAGAATATTTCATTTCCCAAGATTGGGGATAATTGATACCAGTCCAATTAAAAGTGATAGGTGTGGCATTTTTGGATCGGGATTTCTCCGTTTCCACCACGCTAGTGTCTGTAGAACTCTAATGGACATGAGTTCGCAACTGAGGAAGGGTATCATTTCCGAACCGAACACAGACTCCACCTTTAAGCTGGATTATGCGGGAACCAGTCTCCATGTCAAAGCCTTTCGGCAGGATATATGCTTTTAACAGATGATAGATATGAGGTTCGTCGAGGCTAACAGAAAAATTTGGGTATACTGTGCCAAAAGCCGGACCATCATGAAGTGGTGCAGTGAAGCCACCAATGACTGCATCAGAAAACTTACGATGACGAGTATCTACAATACAACAGAGAGAAGAAACGGCAAGACGCGGACAAACTAACGGACCAAGGCCAAGTTTGATAGCACCAAAATGTGCATACTTATATTTTTGTTCTTTAGCCCAGTCTATTTGACATTTATCAAGCAAGTTTATATGTACAGGTTCTTGCTTATCAGTAAAGGAAACATCTATACTAGACACTCTGATATGTGTAGCGGCTGTGACATTCCACCATGGAAGTCTGTATACTTCTCTAGGAAGTATATGAGGTAATTGCCAATTTTCTGAAGGGTTATGATCAGAGATAGATATATAAGAGGAATCTGATGAAGAATGATTGAATGAGGATTTCCTGCATTCTGCTAGGCTTACTTCTGTGTCATTAGATGATTCACATTCTAAATGTGTCTGCTCAATAGTATCCATTTAAGGGTCCATTTTTAAATGAGAGTGAGTGCAGACTCTAAATTAGTCTCCGACAACTCTGTAGACTTACTCCCCTATTCCAACGGGCCTTACTGCTACTCTGACTTCGGACAACTCTTACACTCTCAATGACCCAACAATCCACTCAACGGTCATTTCCACCACCTACAGAATACTATTGTAGAATGCAAATAAATCAAACAACAGATAGAGACAATGATATTGCAACAGATTTAATAGACATTTAAAGCATTCGTCAGATATATGAAATATATACACCAGAATAGTCGACACAAGTGAACCTGGCTTTGATACCAATACGCTCCAGGATCTATCTTCAGCAATTTTTACCAGCAATTCCACAAAACTTCAAAGCTTTATTATTCCAGCATCACATTATAGACTCATGTGTGGATCGGCTTCGGAGGGCGAAGCTCATCACCACAAACACAAACTCAGACTGAGTGCCTAGACATAATGTCACTGGCCCATTTACCGTTCAGAACCTCGCAGAGTGATGAACCTACTTGGAGGCTTCCTGGGGATTCGATGATATGCCTACTAGCACACCTTACAGACTCGAAATTTTCACAGAGGTCAAACCTTGGTCTTTTGATGCTGTATTATACCACAAGGGAAATCAGTAGAGCATACAACCTTCGGCTCTGGACAGACTCTCTATGACTCGCAGAGATTTTAACTACTGGAGCAGCTCGACTCTAGACTCTTAAGTTGCAGAGCTCTTAACTAGATCAATGCACTAGAATCGAATGATCAAATGAATTCTGGGACCTTTCTTTTATAGCTTGCTAGGCGGTCTACCGGTTACAGAAAACAGGCACCATTCGGTCAAAAGGAGGGAATCCAGGGTAGTGGTGGGACTCACCACTATTATCTCGTCCCTTAAAGGTAGCGCCATGTGGGGACCCGGACCGACAGACAAGACAAGTGGCCGACAACTATGGCCTACAAAGGAATCTGTCAAAACATCATGGCCGACATATAGGGCCAAAAGCAAGGGAATTAATCCCGACAAAAACAACTATGGAGCTACTGTTACCAGCCCACCACGGCTTCAATTATTGAATACAAGAAAATAAATATTTACATTTAATCTTCGCCAGAATGGCAAACACAAAACAACTCCGGATTACCCGGAGGACCCACTGGTTGACCGCCACAAGCACAATCAAAACCATCCTCTGCATAGAGGCATTCTTCTAACTCTCGTTGTTCAAGTAGAGAGTCAACATCTTGGGAATCATCAGGCACAGCAGCATCTTCTTTGTACTCAGGAGGAGGATATAACCAAGTGCTGAAGCACTGTTCAATATCCGATCCATGCAGGACCTCATTCTTTTCGCCAATAAATTCGCTGGCAAACATAGACTCAACCCGAAGGTCTAAAGGTAAAGTTCACCAGTGTATTTTAGTATCAAGACGGTTCCCTTTGTGGTCACATTTGATATATTTATGTGTGACATGAACTGTGTGTTCTAGCGGACTGTAACGACCTCCATGATGCCATAGCAAAAATTTAAACCATAAATTATTTTGATCCGCTACCTGCATATCAGCTTCCATGTGCAATATAAAATTTGCACGATGATTCGTCCAATCATGTCTTGGGCAGAATTTATCCAAAAGGATTTCGGTCCAACGAGACCACTTATTTCTGAGATTACCAGGGTCAGCACAGATGACAATGGTTGTTTGTTCTCTGCAGAACTGCAGAATCAAATTGTAGGAGGTCCAGGTTAGGTTTCCCTCACCTATGTCCACATACCACATTGGACCTTCTTTCTCATCGTTGCAGTCAACCCACAACTCTCTGCACCTTCTTAATTTTTCTCGGGCCTGAGTAAATCCTCTGAAGGCCGAACGCTCCCAATGCTCCATGACGTGCAGTTTGCAAGGATTTATCTGGATCTGTTTTATCAAGGTCAGACTGAGATACTTCTCAGCCGCATGGCGATCTACATAGTCCAGAAGCTCTCTTCTTTCACTGGGGGACAAACTTTCATCCCAGGGCTTCATGAATAATGCATTTCGAGGCTCGAACCTAACATAGTCGGGTTCTGAATATTCTGTTGGTGCTGGGCTTTTTCCCTTATCTTCTTTCTGACCTAAGGAACTTGAACCAACAGAAAACATTTTCAAACTGACTGCTTCTTCTGGCTGCACAGTCTCACGAGTAAGCATGTCAGCAAGACAATTAAGATAACCTGGCTTATAAATAATTTCATAATCAAAATTTGAAAGCCAGATAAACCATTTGAGGATTCTGCTATTGCTCTCTTCCATTAAGTTTTCATTCTTAAATATCCTTGGCATTATCTTTAAATCTATTCTAATGATAAACTTAACAGGATTTAAAAACAAAATGAAATGCTGAACAGTTTTCTTCACCGCAAGAATCTCTTTATGACTACTTGGATAATTAAGCTCAGCAGCTTTGAAGGAACCTGATCCGTAGCCACATATATTCTCTCTGCCATCAATCTTTTCTAACAGGACACCACCCCAGGTAGTGTTTGAATCATCAGTTTCAATTATTAATTGACCAGTACCCTGTGGCAGATGAAGGGCTGGTAACTCTTTAACTTTGGCCTTTATTGATTGAACCGCCAAAGTCATCTCATTCAACCAAGCAACATGATTCTTTTTCAGACGTTGTTGCAGACAGTGGATGTCTATTGCTTGTCCTCTGTAGAAGGGCCTTATGTAATTCATACTTCCCAGAAATATCTGAAGCTGTGTCTTATCTATACTTTTATCTGGAAAATGCTCAAAAGACTGCAACACATGTTGTTGCAGAATCACTTGTCCTTTTTTTATATGAAAACCTAGAAAATCCATTTCTGTTTTTCCTATTTCCATCTTTGATTCAGACAGGACCAAACCATGTTTAAAAACAAGATCATAGAAAAACTAAAGATGCTTAAGATGATCTTGAAGACTCTTTGAGCAGTTTAAAACATCATCAATAAAGACAACAAGCCATGGGATGTCTCTGAAGATATCCTCCATCCTTTTTCGGAACTCTGATGGAGCATTATTAATTCCGAAAGGCAAAACCTTCCACTGATATTGTCCATGAGGGACAACAAAGGTTGTTTTGAAGCGATCCTTCGCTTCTATCCCAATTTGGTAGAACCCAGATTTAAGATTGAACTTACTGAACACAGTGCAGCCTACAATCTTCTGTAGCAAGCTATATTTATCAGGAAGTGGGTATCTAACCTTTTGTAAAACAACATTGAGAGGTTTGAAGTTGACTACTAGGCGAGGCTTTCCTCTCTTTTGCTCCGAGTGTTTGTTTACGACAAACGATTTGCATGCCCACGGACTCTTGGATGGCTCGATCAAGCCTTTTTGCAATAGCTCTTGAATTTCTTTTGAACAGAATTCCCTTTCAGAGGGACTCATCAACCGAGTTGAAGCTTTCATGGGATTTATTTTCTAAAGTGGGTCAAAAGGTAGAGAAACAAAATATTTCTCTCGAGTCCAAAATGCATTGGGACTCTCTGATCAACAATGTTTTTTAATTTTTTCTTTTATTTCTGCCAAGGCTTTCTCTCCATGAACTTCTGCATATGTTATGCAGCGTTCCATCTTATTTAAATTTACTGACTTGACAGTACTGACTGACTCAATTGGAATTGGTTTGCATTTATTTACAAGACTGAAACTTAAAGGTAACTGGACTGACTTTCCAAAGACTGTACAAGTGAAAACCATTTTATTTGTATTAATGGAAAATGGGTTGACCTTTTGCAGAAACTTTGAACCTAATACACAATCTTCCTTTAAGACATCTAATATAAATAAAGACAAATCACTTTTTACATTGGAAATTTGTATAGGGAAATGCTTGACCTTACCAGACAATGACACAGGGGAACCTTCAATGGCACATCCAAACTCTCGACTCTTTTCCCAATAAAACTGCGGAATAGCATTTCCTCTTGCAAGGTTGAACTGACACCTGGAATCAATTAAACATTGTACAGAATAAGCTTTAAACTCTGGAGGGCAGAACTGCAAAGATATGAACAATTTGGGACCAGATAGAGCACCTAACAGATTAGTACTTTGAGACTACAGAGATTGAGGAGGAGTTGACGAAGGTGACTCTTCCTTGCATTCAGGGTTGAAACAGGCTCTCTCTATTTGGTTAGACAGTTCCTCATCTGAGGACTGATCTTTCTCAAGGACCAAAGCAGATAGCATGTTTTTCAATTCATCTATTTCTTTGATCAGTGATTTGAGCTTAGTTTGTTTCTCTTTGAGCTGGAGTCTCAACCACTTTTCTTTGTCTCTTCTATGGGCTTGTCTATCCTCATGGCTACGTGGATAATCTTGGTAGATTTTAGCAGGGTTATACTAGGTAGACTCAGGATGGGAAGAGATTGACTTTTTACCTTTGTTAGATTTCAATGTTTCAAGCTGTTCTTGCAGTCTGGTCTTTTCTTCCTTGTAAATCTTCTGCCCAAGACCAAACTGTTTCTGATGAAATTAAGCTTGCGAATTGGGGAAATTTGCAACAAGTTAACACTGCCAAAACATAGATGACATGGCACAAGATCTTATTCTTCTGAAAAGAAAGTGTGCAGATCAACAAGAGCATCTAGTGAAAATTGAAACAAAGCTAGAACTGCTAGATCACTTACTTCATGATTCAACAGAAATCCGAATGGCCATAGAACAAGCCTCTCAAAATCTTGAACGAAGATTAGTTGTCCTAGAAGATCTCTGGAGCAAAACAGAGAATCTTAAGAAAAAACAGTATGTGGTCCCAGACCATGTATTAAAAGTAGCAGGAAAAGGGCACACTAAGAGTCATTCTTTAGGACAGTTCAGTGTTTTTCCTGAAGATGAAAGGCCAGAATAGGATTTTGGTGAAAGCAATGCAGTCAGGGAGAATGTGGAAGAATGGATCAAAGAGTTTAAAGGTTTCAAACCTGCTTTAGATCCTAAATATTTGGTTAGTCTAAATGCATTAAATGATGAAGGATCCTCTAACCAAAGAAGACAGTTACCTCCTCCCTGCTTTGATACACATATGCCAGATGCTACCTCAGCTTCAGCCGCTCCTGCCAAAGTGTTCCACTTTGGTATCAATTCAATGAATGATATAATCTCCCAAATTATTGAGCAACCTATATTGAATATACAATGTCAATCCAGGGAAGACATTAGAAATGAAATCCAAATGCTTGCTCAGTGGACGTTGTATAAGAAACAACAGGACCCAAATCTCACAGGGAAAATGCTAGGAACCCAGCTCATAGCAGGTTTATCCAGTCTAGCATATGAATGGTGGCGATGGTTGCCACAGGAAACAAGAAATGAAATGCTTGCTGCTGATGATGCAGATGAGAAAATTCTGAGTGCCCTAGGAAGAGGTTTTTATGGCCCTGAGGAGGGAGAAGATTATGATCACCTTGCTTCATTATTCATGTATGCTCGTCTTTGTGACTTAAGCAAGAGTGAAGAGTACTTTTGTTATATGCAGAAATTGTTAATTTCATCAGTAAAATCAGGTAACCTTGCATATTTAAAACATTATCTCAGAAGCTATCCAGGACATGTCCCGGATGCTATAGAGCAAGCTTTAAAGGATAAAAAGGTAGAGCTGAGAAGCCTATCGCTTACTCAACTTCATGCTCACATCATGGAAACATGGCAAGAACATTGCCTAGAGAAAAGGGTGAGCAAATACTTTAAACGTCATCAGAAGATGTATTCTACTTCATTCTGCAAAGATGTTGCATGAATGCCTGATTGGGGGTGTGGAGCACACAACCGAGGACATCTTGATCATCCTTCTTGCAAGTGTAAGAAGAAGAAAAAGGGCTTTTACACCTCAGAACTAAGGTATCACCTAGATAAGCCCTATCACCACAAATCTAAGCACATATATGATAAACCCTATTACAAGTCCAAATATAAAGCCAAATGCTATGTGAAGCGTCGGACTGAAAAAGGGAAGAAAAATGTCTGTTTTATTTGTGGGAAATCAGATCATTGGGCTGCTAAATGCCCAGAAAGAAAATCTCGGCCTCGGCTTGCTGCTTTATGTACTTGTTTGGATCCCGCTTGGTGGGATTTATTTGAAGTTACTGTCAATTCACCCAAGCCCTCAGGTGAAGTTGTATATCTACCTGATGATGATACCGATTCTTCTAATTCCTGTACAGATTTTGATTTTGAACCTCCTGTCTTAGCTAAATGTGATCCTCCTTCGTCCATTTCATACTCTGAGCCTGATTCCAGTTCGGATGCACATTTAGGGGGGTGTAGTATCCTACCTGAGTTTGACTTTTCTATGTATATGTTTTCTAGATCCCCTTATAGATCTTCTTCTTTCCATATAGAGAAATAGATTGCTAACATTGATCTCCGACTTTCAATGATTCCTATATACAGACACCTCGAAAGAACTGAATTAAGAGAAGAAAGGACCAGACTACAAAAACAGTTTGAAACATTGAAATCTAACAAAGGTAAAAAGCCAATCTCTTCCCATCCTGAGTCTACCATTATAACCCTGCTGAAATCTACCAAGATTATCCAGGTAGCCATGAGGATAGACAATCCCATAGAAGAGACAAAGAAAAGTTGTTGAGACTCCAGATCAAAGAGAAACAAACTAAGCTCAAATCAATGATCAAAGAAATTAATGAATTGAAAAACATGCTATCTGCTTTGGTCCTTGAGAAAGATCAGTCCTCAGATGAGGAACTGTCTAACCAAATAGAGAGAGCCTGTTTCAACCCTGAATGCAAGGAAGATTCACCTTCGTCAACTCCTCCTCAGTCTCCGCAGTCTCAAAGTACTAATATGTTAGGTGCTCTATCTGGTACCAAATTGTTCATATCTTTGCAGTTCTATCCTCCAGAGTTTAAATCTTATTCTGTACACTGTTTAATTGATTCCAGGTGTCAGTTCAACCTTGCAAGAGGAAATGCTATTCCGCAGTTTTATTGGGAAAAGAGTTGAAAGTTTGGCTCTGCCATTGAAGGTTCCCCTGTGTCATTGTTTGGTAAGGTCAAGCATTTCCCTGTACAGCTTTCCAGTGTAAAAAGTGATTTGTCTTTATTTAGATTAGATGCATTAAAGGAAGATTGTGTATTAGGTTCAGATTTTCTGCAAAAGGTCAACCCATTTTCCATTGATACAAATAAAATGGTTTTCACTTGTACAGTCTTTGGAAAGTCAGTCCAGTTACCTTTAAGTTGCAGTCTTGTAAATAAATGCAAACCCATTCCAGTTGAGTTAGTCAGTACTGTCAAGTCAGTAAATTTAAATAATATGGAACGTTGCATAGCATATGCAGAAGTTCATGGAGAGAAAGCCTTGGCATAAATAAAACAAAAAATTAAAAAAGATTGTTGCTCAGATATTCCCAATGCATTTTGGACTCGAGAGAAATATTTTGTTTCTCTACCTTTTGACCCACTTCAGAAAATAAAGCCCATGAAAGCTTCAGCTCGGTTGATGAGTCCCTCTGAAAGGGAATTCTGTTCAAAAGAAATTCAAGAGCTATTGCAAAAAGGCTTGATCGAGCCATCCAAGAGTCCGTGGGCATGCAGAGCATTTGTTGTAAACAAACACTCAGAGCAGAAGAGAAGAAAGCCTCGCTTAGTAGTCAACTTCAAACCTCTCAATGTTGTTTTACAAAAGGTTAGATACCCACTGCCTGATAAATCTAGCTTGCTGCAGAAGATTGTCGGCTGCACTGTGTTCAGCAAGTTTGATCTTAAATCTGGGTTCTACCAAATTGGGATAGAAGCGAAGGATCGCTTCAAAACAGCCTTTGTTGTCCCTCATGGATAATATCAGTGGAAGGTTTTGCCTTTCGGAATTAATAATGCTCCATCAGAGTTCCAAAAAAGGATGGAGGATATATTCAGAGACATCCCATGGCTTGTTGTCTTTATTGATGATATTTTAATATGTTCAAAGAGTCTTCAAGATCATCTTAAGCATCTTCAATTTTTCTATGATCTTGTTTTTAAACATGGTTTGGTCCTGTCTGAATCAAAGATGGAAATAGGAAAAACAGAAATGGATTTTCTAGGTTTTCATATCAAAAAAGGACAAGTGATTCTGCAACAACATGTGTTGCAGTCTTTTGAGCATTTTCCAGATAAAATTTTAGATAAGACACAGCTTCAGATATTTCTGGGAAGTTTGAATTACATAAGGCCCTTCTATAGAGGACAAGCAACATACATCCACTGTTTGCAACAACGTCTGAAAAAGAATCATGTTGCTTGGTCGAATGAGATGACTTTGGCGGTTCAATCAATAAAGGCCAAAGTTAAAGAGTTACCATCCCTTCAGCTGCCACAGGGTACTGGTCAATTGATAATTGAAACTGATGCTTCAAACACTACCTGGGGTGGTGTTCTGTTAGAAAAGATTGATGGCAGAGAGAATATATGTGGCTACGGATCAGGTTCCTTTAAAGCTGTTGAGCTTAATTATCCAAGTAGTCATAAAGAGATTCTTGCGGTGAAGAAAATTGTTCAGCATTTCATTTTTTTTTTAAAGCCTGTTAAGTTTATCATTAGAACATATTTAAAGATAATGCCAGGGATATTTAAGAATGAAAACTTAATGGCAAAGAACAGTAGCAGAATACTCAAATGGTTTATCTGGCTTTCAAATTTTGATTATGAAATTATTTATAAGCCAGGTTATCTTAATTTTCTTGCTGACATGCTTACTCATGAGACTGTGCAGCTAGAAGAAGCAGTTAGTTTGAAAATGTTTTCTGTTGGTTCAATTTCCTCAGGTCAGAAAGAAGATAAGGGAAAAATCCTAGAACCAACAGAATATTCAGAACCCGACTATGTTAGGTTCGAGCCTCGAAATGCATTATTCATGAAGCCCTGGGATGAAAGTTTGTCCCCTAGTGACAGAAGAGAGCTTTTGGGCTATGCAGATCACCATGCAGCTGAGAAGTATCTCAGTCTGACCTTGATAAAACAGATCCAGATAAATCCTTGCAAACTGCACATCATGGAGCGCTTGGAGCGTTCGGCCTTCAAAGGATTTACTCAGGCCCGATAAAAATTAAGAAGGTGCAGAGAGTTGTGGGTTGACTGCAACGATGAGAAAGAAGGTCCAATGTGGTATGTGGACATAGGTGAGGGAAACCTAACCTGGACCTCCTACAATTTGATTCTGCAGTGCTGCAAAGAACAAATAGCCATTGTCATCTGTGCTAACCCTGGTAATCTCAGAAATAAGAAGTGGTCTGGTTGGACCGAAATCCTTTTGGATAAATTCTTCCCCAGACTTGATTGGACCAATCTTCGTGCAAATTTTATATTGCACATGGAACATTTTTATTAATATTTTAATTTAGCTATTTCGTCATTGGGTCAGTTGTGTACTAGCAACAACCACATTTTTAAATGTGGTTGATATTCGTTGATTGACGTATATCAACCACTTTTAAATGTGTGGCCATGGTTGATATATGCCGATCGATGAATATCAACCACATTTAAAAATGTGGTTGTTGTTAGTTTGTACCAAAGTCGGAATTTACGTTGACGAAGATGAGAACATGTGGTTGGTTATCGATAATTCGATGGAGGCTTTATGTGTCCAGTTTCACAAGAATGGATATGAGAGCTACCTGTATTTATTTGTTGTTACTTATAAATAGTACATTCTGCACCTTATTTTGCATGTGAACGTCTACATTGACCATAATAAGAAGAACATCTTCAATTAGATTTATAATGGATAAATATATGCTAAATATATGGATTGTCTTTTTTAGTAATAAGATACATTATCCCACCATCCCCACAAATACTAGGAGTGGTCCTTGGCATGCTCCATCATTTTCAATTTCCAAGTTTCTTATTTGCTTGGGACTTTTCGCTTTGGGATACATTTAATTCCATCATCAAGACAATTGATTTGGTAATCAACTCGATCTAAATTATTGCAAATTTATTTTGAATTTTGAAAGGATAATTGTGGAATCTATATAATATTATACATCTAATTTTATGAATTAGTATGGATAGAATGAATATGATGAGCAATATGCATCCAAGAGCATTATACTACATATACACCATTATATCTAAAATAAGTTTAGATCTAATGGTCTATAACATTAAATGCACTCTTATTTGTCATTGAGTATATACATTAGATTTAAATAATAAAATATAAACATTAAATACAATGCTATTATATATATAATAGAATGAATACATCCTCCTTCATAAATTAATCTTGTCATCTGAAATTTTATTGTTTGTGCTTAATCTTGTCATTTGAAATTTCATTGTTTGTACTATGAGAATACAACTAGGCCCGTGGTTGCGCAATGTGCCAACTACATAAAGATACGAAGTTGTCAGAATAAAACTAGGCCCATGGTTGCGCAACGTGCCAACTACATAAAGATATGAAGTTACTCCAAATCTAACGGTCTGCATGGATACATGGTCATACATACATTAATCTTGTCATTTGAAATTTTATTGTCTATGTTTTCTAGAATACAACCAGGCCAATAGTCTCCCAACTTGCCAAATACGTGAGAAACCTAAGATCACTCCATGAGAATTAACCATGCCCGGATCTTGGATTTTCATTGTAAAAAAAAAAAAAAACATTGATCTAACCTACTTCAAAATGTATGCACGATTAGTGTGGAATTCATTGGAAAAAGGATTGCATCTAAATTTATGTATTTATTTCGAGAGAATGAATACATCGCCATACATACATCAATCGTGTGCTCGGAAATTTTATTGCTTGTGTTGTACAGAATACAACTAAGCCAATAGTCGCCCACCTTATAGACTTCCAAATGGGAAGTGTGTATGCCCTCGAGGTACTATGATTTGCACACAAAATACACCTAGGTCTACGACACTAGTCCCCACAACATAACCAAGCTTAGCAACCCACCAAGGAATGTGGCATACATTGCTATGAATATTATATGTATGTTAATTAAAGTTATTAGTTATTAAGTGAAAGGGTGTAACCCTTCACTATGCACGCTCAAGCCTATAAAAGCGAGCCTCATTGTAAATTATTTATCATCTTCTTATCTATTATATATTATTATTTTATCAAATGGAGTTATTTTCCATTGGAGGATTATTCGCTTGAATAATCACTGAGTATATCCGGACACAGATATAGCATTGGTATCAGAGCCTTTCGGCCCTCCCTGATTCCGGCTACTAGCCACTTTCCCAAAGTTTCTTTGGATCACAACTTTTAATCAACAGAGGCCCTTGGCCTTAATGACCATTTACACCCTCGCATCACTTCACATCCCTCCATCTTCCCCCCACTCCATATTCCTTCCACCTCGCGCCTGCGTCCACCATCTCCACGCTTCTTCCGTTCTATCCATTACACCTATGCTTCTCCATGTCCACTTACTCCCAAAAACCACGCCACCTCGACTCTGTTTCCCCATTCCAGTCCATTCATTCCCTCTCCCCCTCTGCATTCGCAGCCGTCTCCTTACCCCACGTTGCATCTGCACACTCCCCCCACTCTACACCTCGCTGCATCCACCCTCCTACAGCCTCCCCCGCACTCGACTCTTACCCAAAAATGCTCGGCCGCTCCACTCTCGTCTGCTCTCCTGCTGCGTCCTCTGCCCTCTTGCTGCGCCCTCTCCCCATCTACACGCCAACTCCCCATGCCTTCCACGGTGCTCGTTGCTGCACCTCCCCACTCCTCCATGCCATCCATCCACACAAACCCTAAAACCTGCAACCAAAAACAAAAAAATATTATAATAATATAGTTATTGTTATAATATTAGAACAAAAAAATATATAATAATACATTATTATATATGATATTCGTGGACTATAAGAATTTTCAGAAAATATACTTTTATAAAAAAATTGAAAAAGTGTTTAGCACTATATTTAGAAAAAGGAGATATAAGGGATATAAGATATTATATATATATATAAAGAAATACTTTAAGGAAAAGGGGTTTTAAAAAGTTATTTATAAACCTTCCTTTTACTAGCAAAAATTACAAATTCAAAAAGGTTAAAGTAAAATAATAATTATCTTTGAAAAAAGAAAAAAAAAGAAAAAAAAAGAGAGAGATAAGAAGTATTAAGAAGACAAAATCGAGAAAAAAAAAAGAAGACAAATCAAAGAAAAAAGACAAGAAGTGAAGATCTAGCAGAGACTATCCATCGTTGGATAAGTCAAGTCAAAGGAAGACGACCAAGTTTAAGAAAGACTCATCAAATAAATCAAAGAAGATCATCCCACCGTCAAAGAAATTAGAAACCATGGCAACCGATTTGCGACTACAAATAGAGAAATTAGAAGCCAAGTTAAAGCGCTATCGAAAAGATAATGAAGAATTACGAGACATTAACACACAATCAAAAATAAAGATTGAACTACATAAGATACAAGAACGGTTCAATGAACAAACAATGTCCAACCAGAAAAATCACATAGAAAAATTATGTGTGCAAATCAAGGAATTAAAAGATGAAAGTGATTTCAATCAGAGATTGAAAAATCAAGATATAAAGAAGGAAATAAATAATTACGAAGCAAAAATAATACGCTTGAACAAAATCATTAGCGACAAAGATGAAGAACTAATGCAGTTACGACATAACTTAGAAACTCAAGAATCAGAGGTCGGCCAGTGTCGACAACAGATAAAAGTTCTTCAACAACAAAATGACGACTCTAAAAAGACACATAAGTCAGAGATCGCGAAGAGTAATAAAGCATTATCTAACAATGCTGAAGAAATTTTTAGACTAAGAAATCATAACAAGATACTAGTCACAAAAATTAAGAAGTTGAAAAATAGTCGGAAGATAGAACAATCTATGGACGACTTTGAAGGGAAACTTCTAGACAAACAGGAAGAAAATAGTTGTATCAGAATTGATAATGAAGATCTTAAGGAACAACTTAAGACATCTGAAGATGACAGAAAATCACAAGTCGAATTGATTAAGAAATTTCAAAATGATAATAGGCAGTTAGAAAACAAGTTGGAAAAGATACAGAAAAAAAAACTTAAATCCTCAACAGATGAAAATACAACTTCCAACTCAGATCAATGATCTAAAGGCGACATTCGTAAACGAAAATGACATCGTGAAAGTTACTTATCGACACCCCAACCATAAAAACCGATATTTGAAAAAGTGGGAAATGTCGAAAAATGATGGTACTAATGTGATCAAATCTCCTAACGACACATCAATAGGAAATCCCATCAGTCCACAACAAATCAATTTGGGATGGATTTATTTGTCGATGTATCGGAAGTTATGCTCTACACTTAGCAGTTCGTATCGACATGTTTCATTAGCCATGGCATCACAAAGAACAATGCAACAAAATTATAAGTCTTTGAGGACAAAGCCTTTCTAAGAGAGTGGCAATTCTATGAATATTATATGTATGTTAATTAAAGTTATTAGTTATTAAGTGAAAGGGTGTAACCCTTCACTATACACGCTCAAGCCTATAAAAGCGAGCTTCATTGTAAATTATTTATCATCTTCTTATCTATTATATATTATTATTTTATCAAATGGAGTTATTTTTCATTGGAGGATTATTCGCTTGAATAATCACTGAGTATATCCAGACACGGATATAGCATACATTCCTCTTCCCCACACGTCATGGTAACTGCTCCAGTGAGCGACGACATGCCAGAAAAGTCCATAGCATTGGATAAATATAAAATAAATCATAACGAATGACAAGACAATTGTATGTTTCCCTTTGATGAGGCATTTCCTCTTCCGCATGGAAACCGAGCTGTAATATTGCTCGTGCAACACATTTATAGAGATGGCGAGGTACCCAACCATGTTTATATACACAAGTGCACAAAAGAACACGGGGAATCACTCGTGGAGCTAAGGGATTGTATGCAAGCAATAACTACTCCAGATTGCTGATATTTCCAAGAAATGTTGGGATTGTCTCGTTCAAAAAATTGCAGAACAGGTTCAGTATTTGAAGCCATGGTAGTTTCCCAATGCCTTTCAAAATCGAACAAGAGAAACTGTTCACCAAGAGATCCAAGTACTCCAATTCTATGGGCTTTGAAATGAAGTCTCGAAGGTTCCCCATAAAGAGATTGTGCAATAAAATCTAAGCGCTGAAGCTTCCTACACATGGTAAGGTTGTGAGGCAGCATTGAACCAATATTGTTGTTCATCAAAGTCAGTTTTTCAACTGTGGAAGATTGCAAATGGCACTCCCAACTAAACCTCAGTTCCTTAGGTCAATTGCATTAAGCATCTCCAACACACGTACAAGCGTTTGCAAATTCTATTTTAATGCATGTTGCTCTTGTTATTATTATTGTGACAAAAGAGTATAACTAAAATAAAATTATAACTAGTTCTATAAAAAAAAATTAGTTTTATCAAATGAATAATAAAACATAATTTTTACCATACAAATATTTTACTAAAATAATAATCATTTTTATTTTTTTTAATAGTAGTTGGGTAAAGGAAAATATGCTAGACTCAAAGTATGACTAGCAAGCCATATTAATATTAATAATATGGTTTATATACACCGATCGGCGTATATCAATTGTATTTAAATTTCTGGCTATGTTTGATATACGCCGACCGACGTATATAAACCATATTATTAATATTAATATGGTTTGCTAGTTGACTGTCGACCCGCGGGGAATATTTCGTGACTTTTAATATTAATATTATGGTTGTGAAAATAGTAATTATTATTACTATTATTATTTAATTATAAATATTTAATTGTAATTATTTAATTGTAATTATTTAATAATAAGTATTTAATTATAATAATTATTATTTTATTATAATAAGATATAATAATAATTATTTTATTATTTTAAACGTGTGGTATCAACCACTTTTAAATATGTGGTCATTATTGATATACGCCGATTGGTAATAATATTTAGTGACTTTTAATATTAATGATATGGTTGTGAAAATATTAATAATAATTATTTAATTATAATAATAATTATTTAATTATGATAATAATTATAATAATTATTATTTAATTCTAATTATTTTATTATAATAATATATAATAATAACTATTTAATAATAATAATAATATCATCTTCTATTATTATTATTATTATTATTATTATAAATAACAAATATTGAAATATATTATAATTATAATATAATAATAATAATAATAATAATAATAATAATTGTTGTGTACACATATATTATTCTGGTAAACAACAATACATAGCAATATGGGATATATTTTTATAATAATAATAATATATTATTATTATTATTAAATAAAATTCTTTATTATTATTAAAGTTGCCAATTTTCATTATAAAATATTTTCATTTTATTATTGTTATAATTTTATTTTCTTATTTTCATTTACAATTATTTTAATTAATAATTTATAAGAAATAAGTAATTATAATTATATTTTTTATTTTCATTTACAATTATTTTAATTAATAATTTATAAGAAATAAGTAATTATAATTATATTTTTTATTTTCATTTACAATTATTTTAATTAATAATTAATAATAATTATTATTATTTATTGTTATTTTCTTATTTGCATTTATAATTATTATAATTATATTTTTGTATTTATAATTATTTTTATTATTACAAAATATCTAAAAATAAAATAAAATAAGAATATTATTATTATTATTATAAAATATTTAAAAAAAATAACAATAATAATAAAAATAATTATTATTATTTAAAATAATAATAACAATAAAAACCAATAATAATAACGATTATTAAAGTTGTCAATTTTCGTTATAAATTATTTTCATTTATTATTGTTATAAATATATTTTCTTATTTTCCTTTAAAATTATTTTAATTAATAATTAATTATTATTATTATTAATTTCTTATTTAATTTATAATTATATTTTGTTATTGTTAATAAGTTTTTAATATTATATCACTATATATATAGAAGGTTATTAATAATATATTGATTATAATTAATTAATTAATTAATAGAGTTATTAATATTTTATAATATAATGATTCAACAATGTTTAACATTTATATATAAGTAAGTGTTAATATATATATTACATATATTTAATATAATTAAATTTTTAATATGAAATATTCTTTTTCTTTCTAAATATATATATTTTTATTAATTTAATATTCTTTTTCTTTATAAATATATTTTCCTATTTTTATTTACAATTATTTTAATTAATAATTAATAATATTTTAATTAATAATTATTTATTATTATTATTTTTATAATACTAATTACGGGGCTTAATCTGGTAGCACTCAACTACTTGAGCTAACCTACCACGTTAACAACAATAAGAATACTTATTACTATTTAAAATTCAATAATAACAATTATAATCATTATTGAAACATAGTAGAATGCGACATGGCAGGTTTTGTGACAATGCGACGTGGCAAGTTTTGTTGACTTTTGGTTGAGTATGGTTGAGCATGGTTGACCATGCTGGACCATGGCGGACCAAGGCTGACCATGGTCAACCATGAACAAATTAGAAAGGAATTAAGATTATTTATATGGTTGACTATGGTTGACTAATCTCTCTTTGGATCTCACTATGGTTGACCATCGTTGATTATGGTTATTTATGGTTGACTATGGTTATTTATGGTTGACCATGATTGACATTGGTTAACCATGGTTAACTATGGTTGATAATAGTTGACTTTGGTAGACCTTTGGTTAACTATGGTTGACCATTGTTGTGCTTTGTTAACCATGGTTGAGTTTGCTTGGCCATGCTTCGATTTGGTTGACTTGTCTATGGTTTACCATGGTTGATGATGGTTGACCATGGGGGACTTTGGTTGACCATGGTTGACTTAGATTTACCATTGTTGACTTTAGTTGACCATGGGTTGCTATGGTTGACCATGGTAGGTCAGGGTTGACTATGTTTCATAATAGTTGACTTTGGTTGACCATAGTTGACTTTAGTTGACCATCGGTTACTATGGTTGGCTATGGTTTACCATGGTTACTCATGGTTGAGTATGAGTGACAATGGTTGACTATGGTTGACTTAGATTTACCATGGTTGACTTAAGTTGACCATGGATTACTATGGTTGGCTATGGTTGACCATGGTTGCTCATGGTTGACTATGTGTGATAATGGTTGACTTAGATTTATCATGGTTGACTTTAGTTGACCATGGGTTACTATGGTTGACCATGGTTGCTCATGGTTGATTATGTTTGACAATGGTTGGCCATGGTTGACTTTGGTTGATCATGGCCAACCATTGGTTAACTATGGTTGAGAATGGTTGATTATGGTTGTCCATGGTTGACTATGTTTGACCATGGTTGACAATGGTTTTCTTTAGTTAATTATGGTTGACTATGTTTGACCAAAGTCAACTATCATGGTTGAATTTAGTTAATCACGGTTGATTATGGTTGACCATGGTTGACTTTAGTTGACCATGGTTGAATTTGGTTAACAGTTAACAATGGTTGACTATTGTTGACCTTTGTTGACCATGGTTGACTTTAGTTGACCATGCTTAACTATGGTTGACTTTGGTTAACCATGGTTGAATTTAGTTGACTTTGATTGACCATGGTTGACTTTAGTTCACCATGGGTTATTATGGTTGGCTATGGTTGCTCATGGTTGATTGTGCTTGATAATGTTTCACCATGCTTGACTTTGGTTGATCATGGCCAACCATTGTTTGACTATGGTTGAGAATGGTTATCCATGGTTGATTATGTTTGACCATGGTCGACGATGGTTGGCCATGGTTGACTTTCGTTAATGATAGCTAACTTTAGTCGACCATGGTTGAATTTAATTGAGCACATGGTTGACTTTAGTTGACCATTATTTACATTAGTCGAGAATTGTTGACTCTGCTAACTATGGTTGACTATAGTTGACTCTGGTTTACCATGGTTTAAATTAGTTGACTTTGTTTGACCATGGTTGAATTTGGTTGATCATGGTTGACTTTGGCTGACTAAAGTTAACTAACCAAAGTTAACTTTCGATTGACCATGGTTGAAATTTGTTAATCATGGTTGAATTTGTCTGACCATGGATGGCTTTGGTTGAGTTTGGTTTACCATGGTTGACATTAGTTGAATTTAGTTAACCTTTAGTTTATCATGGTTGACGTTAGTTGACTTTGGTTAACCTTTAGTTGACTTTGGTTGGCCATGGACGACCATGGTAAAGTATGGTTGACCTTAGTTGATCATGGTTGATTTTTTATTGTATATGGTTGACTCTTGGTTGTCTCTGGTTAACTTTGGTTGAATTGTCTTTTGGTTATCTATGGTTGACTTTTGGTTGTCTATGGTTGACTTTGGGATGTGTATTCTTGAATTTTGGTTGTTTATGGTTAACTTTGCTTGACTTTTGGTTGTCTATGGTTAACTTTGGTTTACCATTATTGAGTCAACTATGGTAAACCAAAGTCAACCATGCACAACCAATGTGAACCCTGGTCAATCATAAACAACCATAGTCAACCATGATAAACCATGGTCAACCATAGTCAGATATAAAGAGATATTAGTCAACCATAATTGACCATGGTCAAACATGAACAAATTAGAAAGGAATTAAGATTATTTATATGTTTGACCATGGTTGAGAATGGTTGACTATAGTTGACATTGGTTGACCATCGTTAACTATGGTTGGCTGTGGTTGTTTATTGTTGACATTGGTTGACCATGGTTGACTTTGGTTATGATGGTTGAGTTTTGGTTTACCATGGTTGACTTTGGTTAACTATGGTTGAATTTGGTTAACTATGGTTGACCACTGTTTTGTTTTGTTGGCCATGGTTGATTTCGCTTGACCATGGTTGGATTTGGTTGACTTGCGTATGGTTTACCATGGTTGACTATGGTTGACAATGGTTGAATTTGGTTTACCATGGATGACTTGAGTTGACCATGGGTGACTTTGGTTGACTTTGATTGACAATGGTTGGCTTTAGTTGACTATGGGTTACTATGGTTGACCATGGTTGCTCATGGTTGACTATGCTTGATAATGGTTAATCATGGTTGACTTTGGTAGATCATGGCTAACCATTATTTTACTATGGTTAATAATGGTTGACTATGGTTGTCCATGGTTGACTATGTTTCACCATGGTTGACTTTTGTTAATCATATTTGACTTTGGTTAACCATGGTTGACTTTCGTTTACCATGGTTGACTATAGTTTACCATTCTTGACTTTGGTCAACTATGGATGACTTTAGTAATATTATTAACCATGGAACCATGGTTGAACACAGTTAAGCATGGTTTACTATTATTGATCATGGTTGACTATGGTTAATCACATTTGAATATGCCTGTGCATGGTTGACTTTTGTTGGGTATGGTTGACTATAGTTGATGTTGTTGACTGTAGTTAATTACAAGATACCATGGTTTCTTATGTTTGACTATGGTTGATCATAGTTAAGTATAGTTGGCATTTAGATGTCTAACCATATTTTCAACTATGATTGAAGATATTTGACATCGTTGATTTCATGTTTTATTATGTTGCATTCAAGTTCACTAATGGTTATGTCACCTTGTTTTAATGTATTGTGATGTTTATTCATAAATGTTATTATTATTAATGTTAATCAATATTATTATTCTTATAATTAATTATAACATTATTAATTTTATTAATTATATTGCCTTTGATAGATGAAATCTTATCAAATTTCATCTATACCACTAAATTTGTCTTTTTCTATTGTATACTTTTATGTTAGTTTTATTATTATATTATCATATATTATTTATAAGTAAGAATGTTTTATTATTTTAATGTAATTTTCTGCAATTATTTTTAATGTGGTATTTATAAAGAGATTGATTTTTTTTTTCATAGTGTATTTTATATCTTATTGTTTAACTAATAAGTGAGTAATAATATTAAACTAAAATGATGTATGGATTAAATCAAATGCCTTGCATTATATCATTTATTAATATAAATTCATTTAATATAATGTGTTAAAATATATTAAAAATTTTGGACAAATCAAATCTTAAACATAATTTTTAATATCTCACTATATTTACATTTCACAGTGATTTTACATTTTTTTTTTAAATTCAAATGTAACAATGATAAACTCAATACAAACCAAAGTAATAAATGTATATTTAAATCAATACATTTAAATTTAATATTAAATAAGAACATGAATAATAAAGCATAAAGCAATAAAAAAAATAAAAAATAAAGTATACATTATTTAAAAAATCAATTAAAGATGATGAATTTGTTTGTTTTAAGTTATAAGTTTATTAAATGTGATGAATTTATTTTAAGACTATTTCAAAATCTAATTTTATTATGATTTATTAATTAATGTTAATACTACATTTTATTGTTAATATTAATATTTATTAATGTTAAGGTTATTAATATTAATGTTTATATTAAAATTACAGGTATTATTAATATTATTATTTGTTTATATTAAAAGTATAACGTTAACATATTATTATTATTTTTATTTATTAATATTGATATTAATATTTTTTTTTTACAATAAAAATTACAAATTACAAATTGTAAAATCTTCTAGAAAACATTATGATAAGTTTTAACTTATCTCAAAAAAACAAAAAACATTGTTGCAAGTTTTATAGTTTTCATTCTTCAAAATTATTCATTTATGTTTTGTATCTTAATATAAGTATTATTCAATTAATATAAAATTTAACTTCTAATTATTTAACTTGTATTCAATTAATATAACAAAATTTTCAATTATATTAATTGAATAAATATTATTCAATTAATATAATTTTAAATTTCTAATTATTTAACTTTTATTCAATTAGTATAACAAATTGTTCAACTTCAATCAAAATAATTAAATATTAACAAAATAATTTAAATCAATAATCTTAATAACACTCATCTATATTTTAAATATCATGAAATATTAATTAGATAGTTTAAATATATCTAATATCGCTTTCTATAATTATTATTATTATTATACATTTTAAATATATCTAATATTAATGAAATAATTTAAATATATCTAATGTCATTTTAATGTTTTTTTAATATATGAAAATCAAATTAAATATATAAACTTTATTAAATTTTAAATATAACTACTTCCATTTTTAACCCTAACAAATATATTTTCCAATACTCATTTTATGAAAGAAATATTTTTTTTATCAATATTATATTGAAATCATGACTTGAACAATGAGCTTCTGTTAACGCCGAAATCATTGCATGTTTATTTTTCAAAGAAATATATGAAATTCCAACATTCTTATAAATAACATTATATTATATTTTAAAGAACATTGTTTTTTTTGAATATGGCCTCTGCATTCCGAATAATTCTTCTCATTATTGAGAGAATAAAACAAATACAATAATTTTTCTCATTCTTATCAGAGAGTAAAACAAATACATATTAAATGAATGTGATGGGATGGAATTATTTTAAATCTCAATTACTATTGACGACCCTGCAGTTCTGACGGATTTCTCCCTGGTTGCCATTCAATTCGATAACCATTCACATCTTAACATTGGCAGCAACAAAACTTTGCTGCCACCTGCTCAGGCCATTATAGCCACCGGAGTTCACATTGACCAGATTTTTGGTGTTTGAATCTGTAAGCATTATTGCTAAGGTAAACAACCTGGGTTTCAGTTTAAGACCGTCGTAGTAGAGATTGTTGAGGGTTTCAGGCGTAATAATATCCATTAACACGGTCGTGTTGTTGTTGGAGCTTCCCTGAGGACACTTCTTCTTGAGTAACTCAGCATACCGAGGATCAAAAGATGGGTCAGTTTGAAAATTGATGCTGAAGTTGTAGAGCCTGTTCAGGAATGAATTGCACTGAGAAACGCCAAATGAGTGTGCTCCTGCAGCGATGGACGAATATTACAAATTACAATGGTTGAAAATTCAAATTGGAACTGTTCTTAATCCCTTATATTGTTTTACTGCACTGTAATTAATTAATTCGCCGATAGGTGCTACAATGAACATTTCATTGTATATGGAGGCCGATCCCGTGCTTTTAATGAGGATTAAGGATGGGCGGCTCTGATGAAGGATGGGCGCATATTCTTCGTCGAGAAAACATATCCAACGACAGAGATTTACGGTCTACTAAAAGGGTACCGAAAGGTTCAATGAGATTACCACTAATCCGTCGTTTCTTTTGTTTAATCCAGGTCTTTTGCCACGCACAGGGAGAACGAAAGGCCATCCAAGTGATCCATTCACCGATTTTATTCGTGTCTTGATTTGAATCATATCCTCTCTTCTCTGATTCACGCCGCGATCCGATTCATGTCCTCTCTTCTCCGCCCTTTCTCTGCCTTTCTGCTATGGCATAGCTACCATGAACACACAATTCGTTCCAATTCCTAGCACGAAGTGGTTCTCATGGATGCTGCAGGATTGGCTCTTCTTACATTGCAGAGACTAAAGGGATGCAAATACATATCTGTGATCCCTCCGGTTTCAACTTTTAATGCTTTCTGTAACAAACAATAATGAATTAATCGGGGTTTAAATCTCTGTAATTTCACATGTTAAAATCGATCATTCATCATTCTCTACAAGATAGCCTAATTGTATTGCATTGAAATGCACTGTAATCAGGAACCTGCATATGGTGAACGGGCTGAAACGCTTATTGAAGAGATCAAATATTTACTTTTGAGCAACATGGATGATACCTGCAGTGATAGTGATGATTTAATCAAGCGCCTTCAGATCGTTGATACCATCGAATGCCTGGGAATTGATAGACATTTTCAGCCTGAAATAAAAGCAGCTATAGATTACGTTGACAGGTTAAGCATTTAATTACTACTGTTTCTACGATTCATTGATGGCTGGTACCTACTCATTCCTTATTCATTAAATCCTTCTGGCTGATAGCTACTCATTCCTTAATCATTAAATCGTAACCGATGACAAACAGATGGTGGAATGAAAGAGGCATCAGACTGGGATCGAAATATTCACTCATCAAAGATCTCAACGCTACAGCCTTAGGGTTTCGGGCACTCCGACTGCAACGATATAACGTTTCTCCAGGTAGTAACTGCAGCTGAGTACTTTTGATTGTGTCAGCCATGTTAAATTGTGTTTAACAGTCAAATGAACTGAACTGAGATGAGTTTAATGAAAAGAATTGATACTTAATTCTCAGAAAATATCATGCCTGGATGAAACAGCTGTTTTAGAGTATTTCAAAGATGAAAACGGGCAGTTCTTCTGCAATTCAAGTGGTGAAGTAGGAGGAAGAGCTAATAAACGAGTGAGAAGCATGCTGTCATTATTCCGAGCTTCAAACATTTCATTTCCCGCGGAAAAGGTGATGCAAGAGGCAAAGACATTCACAAATTTTATATCCAAGATGTGTGAGTCCTATACATCACAATGATGTATAGGTTCAATATATAAAAAAAGGCATACACGTAAATTTGAAGGCAAACCTGGAACTTAACTCTTTCTAAACAAAAATAAAAGACGAAGTCATCTTCTCGCCGAGAGAGACGCTCTTTTGTTCAAGAGACTATCTAAACATAAATACTGGAGCAGCCTTCTCACCAGAGAGAGACCCTCTCTTGCTTAAGAATTTTGAATTTTGAATTTCAATTGTATGTGTTCGGGAATCTCAATACACTGATCCAGGTTTGCCATCAACTCTTTTAGGTCCAATATTAACCAGAAAATTTTGGAGTTGGCGAAATTGGACTTCAATATTCTGCAATGCACGCATCAGAAAGAGATGCAACTTATCTTATCTCAAGGTAGACTGGTATTTCAAAATCCGATTGTGTAAAGATTGGTTGTTTGTCAATTTAGTGATAATGATCTATTTTAAGAGCACAACTGGACTACTGTAGAGGGTGATTTTAAAGAATTCATGTAGCAGATGAATAAAGAAGTTTTCCAAGAAACTTCTACGTGTATTGGACCTTCTCAGTAAATGGTCCTTTCTGTTTATCTAGCCATATACTGCGTCTTCCTTTAATGGTTACACTATTATGTCGATCTCCTTAAGGAACTGGCAATGGAAACCCTAAAGCCGAGTTGCACCTTGATGGCGATCAATTCGTCAAACTGCAATGTTCCCAATGTGTTAGAGATCAGCTAATCGTGAGTCGTGACTAGTGATGATAAATAGTGTGTGCGTGGAGGTGGCTGGCACTCGTAAATCACGTAAAGAACCCTTGACAACTGTCAAGAGGTTATACTTGCACTGGTGAATGATTGCGAATGACCATGGTGTATGTTCTTGATTAGAATTATGTAAATCATGTTTTATGGGACGGTTACCCTAATGTTGGTGCATGCAATGGATAATTATGAAATTCTCATTATGATAGCCATATAATTGGATTATGTTCGGAAGTAGTTAATGCTTATTAACATAGTTAGATAATTCCTTCCTTGCGGACAATTAACTTATAGTTTATATGGTGAAAGGGAATGATATGATAGGTGGTTATATGATCGTAATCTGTATTTCTTGTTGTTAATGTTATGTAAGTGTCGAGATATTCACTAGCAACGAACCGAAGTAGCTACAAGGGCTAAAGTAGTAGGTTTTATGAAAAAAAATTCACACTAACTTGAGTTACTCCAATATTGATATATATATTCTTAGCTACAAGGGCTAAAGTAGTAGGTTTTATGAAAAAAAATTCACACTAACTTGAGTTACTCCAATATTGATATATATATTCTTAATTGATGTTACACTCTCATGGTGGACATTATATTCGTACATTCGAGGGATAGGCTTATAATTGATGTGGTATCATTATATATGATATTATAGTCCTATATATGATGTTGTAGAGAGGAATTGAATAATTATCATTTTATTTAGATGAGTATAAAGGGGTGCCAATCTTATGATGCGGCAATGTTGGTGAACGTTTGAAAATCCACTATCTTCCTGTAGTTATGAAAAGCATAGATAGTCGTTCATGTCGAATGGATGAAAAGCATAGATAGTTATTACATAGATTGTGAGTTAGAGAAGCACTCACTCATATCATGAGATGCATGTGTTATTATCTAAAGCAACGGGTAGATCAGGGTTGACATAAGATGAAGTAATTGCCATTAGTCATGAGGATTACGAAAGTATTTAATCATCGTTCATGTTTTATAAGTATTTAAAAAGAAATAATATTGTCCCGTGATAAGTATACATGATAAGTATAGACATTATTGATATTATTATTAACATTAATAATATTAATAATATTAAATTTTACATTAGTATTAACAATAATATTAATATTAATAATATTTTTTAGACATCGTGGTTGCATCAATAAATAAAATAAAACATTAACAATAACAATGCAATTAATAAATGGATAACATTAATATTAATATTAACAATAGTATTAGGAAACATTAATATCAACCTAAACCATAACATAATTTTATAAATAGATTGTAAATATTAATATTGCAATTAATAACATTAACAATAACATTATAATTAATAAATGGATAACATTAATATTAATATTAATAAACATTAATATCAATATTAACATTAGTATTAGGAAACATTAATATCAACCTAAACCATAACATAATTTTATAAATATATTATTCTTCATTTTCACAATTGTTATAATATTGAAACTTGATTTTTACACCTTCATTAAAATTACATCTTAATGAAAATAGAAAATGAGAAAAATTATTCTTATAATGCATCATTACGTATTCTAAGCATCTTAATGAAACTTTAATATTGACATTGTTAAACTTAATACAATATTATTAGTAAGCCTATTAATAAAATTAATAATATGAACATTAAAAACACTATTTACTAATATTACTAACATGGATAATATTAATCTAAAATACATTTATTATCAACATCATTAAAAATAACAACCATCAAAGGTCAACCATCTCCAATCATGGTAAACAACAACAACCATATTCAACAACATCAAAATTCTCCCATCTTCAAATATATAAGTCAACCATGGTCAAACATGAGAAACTTAAACATTATACACTTTAGTCAAGCATCTCCAGCCATGCCGAAACATAGTCACTCAATTTCAACCATAGAGTACCATTAGAAAACATGCTCAACGATAGACAAACATGGACATCCATGGACATGGCTGACTTTTAAGCAAGGTTTCCTTCAATCCAAGGTTCGCTTTAATCCAATGTTGGTTTTAATCCATGGTTCATTTCATTCCATAGTTGAAATCATTTCATAGTTGAATTTTAGGCAAGGTTGACTTCAACAAAATACTTCCTTCAAACCATTATTGACTTCAATCCATGGTTCACTTCAATCCATAGTTTCCTTCATTCCATGGTTTACTTCAATCCATAGTTCACTTTTTAACAAGGTTTCCTTGAACAAAATATTTCCTTCAATCCATCATTGAATTCAATCGAGAGATGACTTTTAAGCAAGTTTGACTTCAATACAAGGGTGACAACCATAGAAAACCATGGTCAACAATAGTCGACCAAAGTAAAAAGTAGACTATGGTTAACCAAAGTCAACCATGCTTAACCAAAATTCAACAATAGACAACCATGCCCAACCATGGTAAACTAAAGTCACCCAAATTTAACCGTGGTAAACCATACATAGTCAAACATGGTCAATCACAGTCAACCATGGTCAACCACAGTTGACCAAACTGAATTAGTCAACCGCAATCAAACAAAGTCAGCTATAGTTAACCATGGTCAACCTAAATCAACCATCTTCAACCAAAAGCATCCATATTCATCCATATTCAACCAAAATCATCCATATTCATCCATATTCAACCAAAATCATGAATCACTCTACCAAACTAGGTCAACAATAGTTAACAATGGTTAACCAAAGTCAACCAAATTCGACCATGGCCAACCATAATCGATCATTGTGAATTAGTTAACCATGGTTAATTGTCATTAAACATAGACAACCAAAGTCAACCATAGTCAACCATTGTTAACCATTGGAAACCATGTCCAAATAAAGCTAACTATAGTCAACCATGGTCGGCCATTTCCAACCAAAATTAACTGTAGTTAACCATCGTCAACCATAAACAATAATGGTCAACCATAGTCAACTAAAGACAACCATGGTTAACCATAGTCAACCTTTGTCAACCATGGTCAACCAAATTCAACCATGGTAAACCAAAGTCAACCACAATTGACCAAACTAAATTAGTCAACCGCAATCAAACAAAGTCAACTATAGTTAACCATGGTCAACCTAAGTCAACCATATTCAACCAAAAGCATCCATATTCAACCAAAATCATCCATATTCATCCATATTCAACCAAAATCATGAATCACACTCGACCAAACTAGGTCAACACTAGTTAACAATGGTTAACCAAAGTCAACCAAATTCGACCATGGCCAACCATAATCTATCATAGTGAATTAGTTAACCATAGTTAATTGTCATTAAACATAGTTAACCAAATTCAACCATAGTCAACCATTGTTAACCATGGGAAACCATGTCCAACTAAAGCTAACTATAGTCAACCATGGTCGGCCATTTCCAACCAAAGTTAACTGTAGTTAACCATCGTCAACCATAAACAATAATGGTCAACCATAGTCAACTAAAGACAACCATGGTTAACCATAGTCAACCTTTTTCAACCATGGTCAACCAACTTCAACCATGGTAAACCAAAGTCAACCACAGTTGAGCAAATTGAATTAGTCAACCTCAATCAAACAAAGTCAACTATAGTTAACCATGGTCAACCTAAGTCAACCATATTCAACCAAAAGCATCCATATTCATCCATAATCCATATTCATCCATATTCAACCAAAATCATCCATATTCATCCATATTCAACCAAAATCATGAATCACACTCGACCAAACTAGGTCAACAATAGTTAACAATGGTTAACCAAAGTCAACCAAATTCGACCATCGCCAACCATAATCAATCATAGTGAATTAGTTAACCATGGTTAATTGTCATTAAACATAGTCAACCAAAGTCAACCATAGTCAACCATTGTTAACCATGGGAAACCATGTCTAACTAAAGCTAACTATAGTCAACCATGGTCAACCATTTCCAACCAAAGTTAACTGTAGTTAACCATCATCAACCATAAACAATAATGGTTAACCATAGTCAACCTTTGTTAACCATGGTCAACCAACTTCAACCGTGGTAAACCAAAGTCAACCATGGCAAATCAAAAGTCAACCAAAATCACCATCACCAACCATTGTCAACCATAGTTAACCATGGTCAATCATAGTTAACCATGGTCAACCATAAACAACCATGTCAGCGAAAGTCAACAATGCTCAACCGTAGTCAACCATTGTCAGCCACGGTCAACCACAGGAAACCATAGTCAACCAAATTCAAGAAAAATTTAACCATGGTCAACCAAAGTGAACCATAGTAAACCTAAGTTATGCATAGTGAACCAATGTCATCCAAATGTCAATCGAAGTAAAAAAATCAACCCTAGTCAACCATGGTAAACCATGCTCAACCATAGTCAACCATGGTAACCATATTCAACCAAATTCTACATAATCAACCAATTACAACCAAAAGTCAACCATGGTAAACCAAAGTCATTTCCATAGTAAACCAAAGTAAACCATAGTTAACCAAAGTTAACCATGTTCAACCATGGTCAACCAAAAGCCAACCAAAAGTTAACAAAGACAACCATGGTAAAACAAAGTCAAGCAAAAGTTAACCATGTTCAACCAAAAGTCAAACAAAGTCAACCAAAAGTTAACAAAGACAACCATGGTAAAACAAAGTCAAGCAAAAGATAAGCATGGTCAACCATGTTAAACTTAAGTCAACCATAGTAAACCATGGTCAACCATAGTCAACCAAAAGTTGACCAAAGTGAGAAATTCAACCATGGTTAGCCCAAAGTCAAACATAGTCAACCATTCTCAACCATAATCAACCATAGTCAACCAAATTTGACCATGGTTGACCATGGCCAACCATACACATTCAACTATGGTCAATCATAGTCAACCATAGTTAACCAAAATGAATTAGTCAACCACACTCAAACAAAGTCAACCATATTTAAATATGGTCAACCAAAGTCATCCATATTCAACCATGGTGAATTAGTCAACCATAGTTGACCACCGTAAACCAAAGTCAACCATATTTAACCAAAGACAACCATAGTCAACCATGGTGAACCATAGTCTCCATGGCCAACTAAAGCTAACCATAGTGAACCATGGTCAACCATGGCCAATCAAAGGTGACCATAACCAACCATGGTCAACCATAGCCAACCATGGTTCACCATAGTCAACCATGTTTGAGTATGGTCAGCCAAAGTCGACCATGGTATACTATAATCTGCCATGGTCACCTATAGTCAACCATCGTTAACGAAAGTCAACCATATAGTTGACCATGGTTCACTATGGTTTACAGTGGTTGACTATAGTTGGTTAATATTAATAATAATAACCAACCATTGTCATCCAAAATCAACCATAGTCAACTAATGCCAACCATAGTCAACCATGGTTAACCAAGATAACCCAAAGTTATCAATGGTCAACGATACTCAAGCATGGTCAACTAAACTCAATCATAATCAACCTTGGTCAACCCAACTCAACCATAGTTAACAATCCTTAACCAAAGTCAACCATATGGTTGAGCATGGTCGGTTGATAATAATAATAATAACAATAATAACAATAATTGACTACAATTGTTAAAATTAATATTAATATTATTATAAACCATGGTTTTCTATTAACTATGGTTGACCATGGTCAACAATAGCCAACCATGGTCATTTACATATTCAACAATGGTTAACCAAAGTTAACCATGGTCGACCATAGTCAACCAAAGTCAACCATCATCAACCATAGTTAACCATAGTCAACCATGGTCATTTAATGTCAACCACGGTCAACCATAGTCAAGCATGCTTAACCATCGTCAACCAAAGTCAACCATCGTCAACCATGGTCAACCATAGTCAAGCATGCTTAACCATCGTCAACCAAAGTCAACCATCGTCAACCATAGTCAACCATAGTCAACCATGGTCATTTAAAGTCAACCACAAGCAAGCATGGTTGATCATGTGTTAGCACCCTAAATTTTTTTGTGATTAATTGTCTTCTGATAGCATTAATCGTCTTCGGGCAGCATAGGCAGTGCAAAATAGACACATTTTCTCATGAAATAGGTTTCAAACTTGGTCGAGAAAAAGAAATGGTCCTAGGTGTTTGAAGAACTGAGCCTTGGAATTTTTATAAAGGACTTAGAAGAATTTGTTATGGAGAAAAAAGGCATTGATAAATTGCATTGTGAAAGGACATTAATGACCTAAGGTTAAAGGCTGCTATAGAGAAAGGCTTTAATATTTATATTAAGCCTAAGTTCCAACTTCATGAAGGTTTTTTATAAAAGCCTAAGTCAAAATGGAGAAAGGGGTTTGATGTATGCCTAAGTCAAAGGTTATTATGAAAAAATGATTTTAATTGTTATATAAAATTCATATGGCCTAAGCTTTGGCTTTAGAAAAGGTGATATTTTTTGTTTGATTGTGGGCCCAAATTCTAAAATTGGAGCAAAAAGGATTAACGCCCAACATCGAGGGCCTACCAAGGAACCAAGAGCCAAGTCAAAGAGACCCCATGAACCCTCCATCGCCCTAGAGCCACTCCTTATTTGTTACTTGATATATAATAAAAGCGTTGGGATATATAAGGAGTGAAGGCAATTTTTATGTTTTGCATGTGGGATAAGTCCCCACAATTGAAAATAATCGCACCATCCACATGCACGAAGGGAAGGTCGGTGGGTGCTTGCGATGGGGGAAACTACTAGCAAACGTGTCACATTATAGGTATGTCGCACGCACAAAGAGTGGTATCCTAAACAACCTAAGGCCCATGTGATACCACACTTTGGAAACAATATAAGGTGGTCCCATGTCGATGGTTTGTTTTATTTGACCGAAACCTCAAGCTCCAAAAAAGAAAAAAAACCCTAACGCCAAGAAAACACCATTTGTCCAAGCTGCTTAAGTGAGGCCAAGATGTTTGCTGCAACGTTGAGAGTTTGAGTAGGCAAAGGGAACTCGGCCATCTGTCTCTAATATTGTTTTTCACTCTCTTATGCCCATGATTTTCTTGCCCTCCATCTAAATTTGACGTTTCACATCCAAGGATTGAAGCTGTCGCCCTTTTCTCTGAAAGCAGATGATAGAAGAAACAAATGTAAAGTGCTCTGGGTCTTATCGTTTGAGGGTTCATGGTCTAGATGCTGGCATCGACACATTAAGTATTGAGCATGTGTACGCAGAGTAAGAGGAGGCGTTAGGGTTTCAAGTGTGGCAGCTTCAAAGCAAACAAGCCCATATTTTGAAATCCATCTCAAGGTGTTATAACTAGACTCTGGAAAGGAATCAAAGAAAGAATCGAAGTTTCCCTAAGAACAAAAACGCCGAGTCTGGGAACACTCCGTAGAGTCATTTTGCAGCAAAGAAGGTATTGTAATATCGTGGTTGTTTTCAGGCAAGTGTAGAAGGTTTACATTGGCAGCACATGTTTGCTTGTTTCATACTCCACCTAAAGATGCGATGGTTAATACATTCAGTGGGTGCCCATTTTAGGGTTTCCAGTATGGGAGTTTCATAGCAGACAAACCTCGAGATAGGGCTTCCAGTATGGGCTTTCATCACACCTACGCATAAGTCAGACGTGAGCGTTGGTTGCAAAATTGCTGGAAGCATTGACTGCACCTGATGATGGTAGTGGGTTGCAAAATTTGATGGAAGCATTGCCTACACATGACAATGGAAGTGGAAAGATGTTGGATAAATTATAGGAAAATGTCTATATATTTCGAGAATGCACGTTCTCTCTTCTGAAATTTGGCGTTCCATTGCTTAGGGTTTCGCAACCATTCGCAGTTCCGTAATCTCCATAACCCGGTTCTCTTGTACGTGGTCTCTGCTGTCTACCTTTCATCCTTCTGGAACTTTTGAAAACCGTGATGATGCTGGGAAAAGCAGTGTATTGGACCATTATGAAGCTGCCCTACTCAGTACATCATGGATGCTTCGCGAGATTCTGGCGCCAATGCTCCTAAAAGATCCTAACAGCACTCTGCGTGCCATATTATTCCTACCATGTGGGTATCTCGTTTCCTTCCTACACATACCCAGTGGCGCCGAAACCTATAGTGCTCCATTTGATGAAAGAGAGGGATAGACCTAAAGTACAGGCTAAAACATGTATCACATGAAAATATTTAAAAGAACTCATGCAGAGGCCGCAATTAGGGCAACTTGGATGCTGATTCTTTTCCAATATAGCTCTCAGGGATTTCTGAGACCAAAACCCCCATTGTCCACAATTTTTATCATCATTTTTACGGCTTCTGCAATTTATTTCTAACCATTATGCTGGATAAGATCAAGGGGTTTTCTCAGGTCGAGGAGATTGGCCAAGTTGAGGGCAAGGAAGGCATCCGGGAAGGTGATATTGTCATAATACACATTTGAATTTCATTTAAAGCACAGGAATCATCTGCTGTGTTTCCTCATGTTCTTTGTTTTCAATTCCACAAAAGAAGAAAATTATGCTAGAGGGATAAAGGTTGCTATGCGGGATGTTGTCGAGAGAGATTAAAGCTTTGAAATAAATTTAAGGCACTCATCAGTTTCGAAGGGAGATGGTTTGTCACATCCATAAGTTTCATAATTAGTTTTTTGCAGCTGACATTTCACCTCTTGAAATGAAACTCACCGAAAATTGGGAGAAGACCAAGTTAAAGATTAAAGTGAGATAGCACTTAACAATTAAAGGGTAAGTAGAAAGGAAGGATTCGAGAGCTAATTGGAGAGAGACAGCCACCTGGAGGACATCTGGAATATCTTTCATCTTTTATTTTTAAATAAATTTGTCATTTACTGAAAATTGTTGCCAGATGTAAAAAGCAGTTAGGCTTTTATTTCATATTTCTGTTTTGAAAATATAGGGGCAGATTTGTAGTTGATGATGTGTCAGCAGCTTGTAACTATTTTCTGTTAAGAGTTAGGTTGAATAGGAGGCTCCAGAGAGCTATATAATCTTTGTAATAGAAGAACTAAGTGTGAGAAAATCATTTGGCTGAAGCCTAGGAGAGCTCAGCTCTGTTTTTTTTTTTTTTTATTGTTAATACATCAGCAGTGTTTGAGGCTGGGTTATTTGCAGAGATTTCTTGTGTCATTTTTCTTAAAGTTTGTCTTTCCTTTCCGATCTTAATTTGTTTATCTTTCTTTGTAATTCACTCTGTTAAATTTCTCTCATGCTTGGATAAGTGTAGCATTGGAATGGGATTCATAGAAATAATGCCCTGTTCCTTTCATTTTAGGCATTTCACCACTAATTTTTGCTAAAGTTGGCATAAGATTCATCCTTGTTAGATGCCCTATGCTGATGGACTATTCATTCTTCTTCTGTTTCACCCCTTAAAGCTCTCTGACTGTGTGTGGGTGGCTACCTTGCCTATGTTTAGATATCTTATGCATATGCACTATTATGTGTTTTATGATTCATCTTTTGACTCCATTGCCCAACAGTTATCCTCCTGATTCTCTTACCAAGGTTTTAAATAATTTGTTCCAGCATAAATCTGATCTTCTACACCTTTTGTTCAGTGAATATCTTAAATGTTGAATGCTGGTCTATTTCTTCATTATTGACAATCTTGATGATTTCCATCTTTCTGTGAGTTAAAGAGAGAGCCCTCTCTATTTATGTTAGGTCAGAAATGTAAACTAAAGACTGGTTAGTGGTTACCCAGAATTACCGTCTCCACAACCTAGGGGTCAATTTTGGTGTTAACAAATTGGTGCCGTTGCCGGGGAAGAGATTGTTTCACAATCCCTGGGAGAACAACAAAGTTCAGATCTGAATGCTGATGGTGAACAACAGGCAAACATCAAGATGGTTGTATCATTCACCTGGTGACTCCACTCAAAATATTTCCAGTGCAAAGGTGACTCCACTGGGAGGATCAATGACTCCATATCAGAATTTGAGATGTTGAAGGTCTCAGGGTGACTCCACATTCAAGAAACCCAACAGCCCATTGCTTCGCAGGCTAGTCTCCTCCATCTTCAAATTAGAATTTGCAGCTCCAATATTTCAAGATGACTTTATTGTCAAGAAGGTATGCTCCTTTAAGCAGGTCTCATATTCCTGGTTTTCCAAATTAGATCCCTAAAGTAGATTGGAAAACCTACTTACCTAAATTCAGAGATGAAGATACGACAACGCTGCTTTGCATTTAATCAAATTTCATATACATGTGCACAAGATGAATATTAGGTTTCATGAGGACTGTCTTATGAAAATTTTCATGGCTTCTTTAGAGGGCAAAGCAAGGGATTGGTATGAAAGTTTGAAACCTGGTAGCTTGTTTTCTTTAAAAGATTTTCACACAGCATTTTATGAGCATTATAAAGGGTATTTTCTATCTTTGTCTTTAGTGGAAAATTGTTGTGGTTAGTTTGAGGATTTCATACAGTACCTTGAAAGTATTAATGAAGATCTGGAAAGTATGAATGATGAAGACCTGTCTCGAGCATTTTATCATTTTTATTCACAAATCCATAGTCATGATATTCAAGAAAACTCTCAAGACACAGTTACACCCTCAGCTGAAGATAAAGAAAGCAGTAACCATGTAGATGATCTTTATACCTCTTCTCCCAACGTGGATGAGAGGTGTTCTCAGTTTTGTCAATCATCTTGTGTTTATGAAGAATATCAGATCAGTTCCATTTCATGTCATATTATTTCAGAAGCTGTTGATCTAGAGGAACCTATCTTGTTGGATTCACTTGAAAGACAACACATCGGTGCTTCTCTTGGAGCACAAGGATCAGATCAGATCTCAGATGATGCTGCTGATTTTTCATTAGACAAGAAAGGTGAGCATATCCTTCATAGTGTTTCCAAAATTTCTCCTTTGTTGGAAGATGAAATAGATCAGCTCCTAAAAGGTCTTGTTACAACCCCAGTTATATCAGGTCTGCATTGTTCACACAGTCCAAGATATGTAAGTAAAACTCCCTCTATTTCTGAAAATGTAAATCTAAATTTAAAAGGTGACAGTCATAATGTTCTTTTGAAGGAACCCATTTGTGATGAGGATTCTCCACAAGAAAATCAGCTAGAAAACACTATTTCCTTTCATTGAGAAGAGAGAATGGTCATGTCTAATGATCTTGAAGAGTGTTTGCTGTTTGAAGATGCTTTAGATTATGATATGAAGGAGTATGAACCTGAGACAGATAGCATGCCAAAAAGAGAACCCGAGCTGCTCATGCTCGAGGAAGGTACAGTCAACACTCAAGCAGCAGAAGGGCATAATTCCCTATGCATTCTCAGGGATCGACAACCAAATATTCTTGTGGGTAAAATTGAAAGAGGTACTTGCATTTTTGTTAAATCTCAGGACATGGTAATGTTTCAAATTATTGAAGATCCTTATGTTAAATTACTATAGTCTAAGGGGAAGATTAATTTTCTTGCACTTATGGAACTTGAGCTCATTATCGGTGGATGTTTGGAGTGGCTTGTTTTCTGTCTTCTTTACTTGTTCAAAGAGAGTGTAAGCATGATCCACGCAACTGGCCGGTTACTGGATTGGCTTCACTGGAACTTTTGTGTCATTTGATTCAGTAGTAGCATTTCAATGAAATAGGGTAGGTAGCAGGAATAAGTTTGCTCAGCAAGCAGTTTTCAGTATGTACAGTGTTATTTTTTCAGTTTGCAGCATGGTTCATAAAATTTCAGTATGTTTTTAGTTTCAGCAGTTAGCAGTTTTCAGTTCTGGTTTTTAGATGAAGAGCAGGTTTCAGGTTGAAATCGTCAGGGTTGGGAGCCACCCAATGGATCAGGCACTTGGTCTACGAGTTCTTTGCTACCTCGCAGGGAGGATAGCATCCTCGGCTGGAGCCAGTTGTTAGCACCATAAAATTTTTTGTGATTAATTGTCTTATGAAAGCATTAATCGTCTTCGGGTAGCATAGGTGGTGCAAAATAGAAACATTTTCTCATGAAATAGGTTTCAAGCTTGGTCGAGAAAAAGAAATGGTCCTAGGTGTTTGAAGATCTGAGCCTTGGAATTTTTATAAAGGACTTAGAAGAATTTCTTATGGAGAAAAAAGGTATTGATAAATTACATTGTGAAAGGACATTAATGGCCTAAGGTTAAAGGCTGCTATAGAGAAAGGCTTTAATATTTATATTAAGCCTAAGTTTCAACTTCATGAAGGTTTTTTATAAAAGCCTAAGTCAAAATGGAGAAAGGGGTTTGATGTATGCCTAAGTCAAAGGTTATTATGGAAAAAGGATTTTAATTGTTATATAAAATTCATATGGCCTAAGCTTTGGCTTTAGAAAAGGTGAGATTTTTTGTTTGATTGTGGGACTGAATTCTAAAATTGGAGCAAAAAGTATTAACGCCCAACACCGAGGGCCTACCAAGGAACCAAGAGCCAAGTCAAAGAGACCCCACGAATCCTCCATCGCCCTAGAGCCACTCCTTATTTGTTACTTGATATATAATAAAAGCGTTGGGATATATAAGGAGTGAAGCCAGTTTTTATTTTTTGCATGTGGGATAAGTCCCCACAATTAAAAATAATCGCACCATCCACATGCACGAAGGGAAGGTCGGTGGGTGCTTGCGATGGGGGAAACTACTAGCAAACGTGTCACATTATAGGTATGTCACACGCACAAAGAGTGGTATCCTAAACAACCTAAGGCCTGCGCGATACCACACTTTGGAAACAATATAAAGGTGGTCCCGTGTCGATGGTTTGTTTTATTTGACCGAAACCTCAAGCTCCAAAAAAGAAAACGACCCTAACACCAAGAAAAGGCCATTCGTCCAAGCTGCTTAAGTGAGGCCAAGATGTTTGCTGCAGCGTTGAGAGTTTGAGTAGGTAAAGGGAACTCGACCGTCTATCTCTAATATTGTTTTTCACTACTCTTATGCCCATGATTTTCTTACCCTCCATCTAAATTTGATGTTTCACGTGCAAGGATTGAAGCTGTCACCCTTTTCTCTGAAAGCAGATGATAGAAGAAACAAATGTAAAGTGCTCTAGGTCTTATCGTTTAAGGGTTCATGGTCTGGATGCTGGCATTGACGCATTAAGTATTGAGCATGCATACGCAGAGTAAGAGGAGGAATTAGGGTTTCAAGTGTGGCAACTTCAAAGCAAACAAGCCCATATTTTGAAATCCATCTCAAGGTGTTATAACTAGACTCTGGAAAGGAATCAGAGAAAGAATTGAAGTTTCCCTAAGAACAAAAAATGTCGAGTCTGTCAAGATGATGGCGACCAAACAAAAGATCATTGTTGGGAACACTCCATAGAGTAATTTTGCAACAAAGAAGGTATTGTAATACCGTGGTTGTTTCTAAGCAAGTGTAGAAGGTTTACATTGGCAGCACGTGTTTGCTTGTTTCATACTCCAGCTAAAAATGTGATGGTTAATACATTCAGTGGGTGCCCATTTTAGGGATCCAGTATGGGAGTTTCATAGTAGACAAACCTCGAGATAGGGCTTCCAGTATGGGCTTTCATCACACCTGCGCATAATTCAGATGTGAGCGTTGGTTGCAAAATTGTTGGAAGCGTTGCCTACACCTGATGATGGAAGTGGGTTGCAAAATTTGCTGGAAGCGTTGCCTACACATGATGATGGAAGTGGAAAGACGTTGGATAAATTAAAGGAAAACATCTATATATTTCAAGAATGCACACTCTCTCTTCTGAAATTCGGTGTTCCATTGCGTAGGGTTTCGCAACCATTCGCAGTTCTGTAATCTCCATAACCTGGTTCGATTGTACGCGGTCTCTGTTGTCTACCTTTCATCCATTTGGAACTTTTGAAAACCGTGATGATGCTAGGAAAAACTGTGTATTGGACCATTATGAAGCTGCCCTGCTCAGTATATCGTGGATGCTTCGCGAGATTCTGGCGCCAATGCTCCTAAAATATCCTGATAGCACTCTGCGTGCCATATTCTTCCTAGTGCACTACAGGTGGCACCGAAACCTGTAGTGCTCCATTCGATGAAAGAGAGGGACAGACCTAAAGTACAAGCTAAAACATGTATCACATGAAAATATTTAAAAGAACTCATGCAAAGGCCGCAATTAGGGCAACTCAGATGCTGATTCTTTTCCAAAATAGCTCTTAGGGATTTCTGAGACCAAAACCCCCATTGTCCACAATTTTTATCATCATTTTTATGGATTCTACAATTTATTTCTAACCATTATACCGGATAAGATCAAGGGGTTTGCTCAAGTCGAGGAGTTTGGCCAAGCTAAGGGCAAGGAAGGCATCTGGGAGGGTGATATTGTCATAATACACATTTGAATTTCATTTAAAGCGCAGGAATCATCTGTTGTGTTTCCTCATGTTCTTTGTTTCCAATTCCACAAAAGAAGAAAATTATGCTAGAGGGATAAAGGTTGCCGTGCGGGATGTTGTCAAGAGAGATTAAAGCTTTGAAATAAATTTAAGGCACTCATCAGTTTCGAAGGGAGATGGTTTGTCACATCCATAAGTATCATAATCAGTTTTTTGCAGCTAACATTTCACCTCTTGAAATGAAACTCACCGAAAACTGGGAGAAGACCAAGTTAAAGATTAAAGTGAGATAGCACCTGGCAATTAAAGGGTAAGCAGAAAAGAAGGATTCGAGAGCTAATTGGAGAGAGACAGCCACCTGGAGGACATCTGGAATATCTTTCATCTTTTATTTTTAAATAAATTTGTCATTTACTGAAAATTGTTGCCAGGTGTAAAAAGCAGTTAGTCTTTTATTTCATATTTCTGTTTTGAAAAGATAGGGGTAGATTTGTAGTTGATGATGTGTCAGCATCTTGTAACTATTTTTTGTTAAGAGTTAGGTCGAATAGGAGGCTCTAGAGAGCTATATAATCTTTGTAATAGAAGAACTAAGTGTGAGAAAATCATTTGGTTGAAGCCTAGGAGAGCTCAGCTCTGTTTTATTTTATTTTATTGTTAATACATCAACAGTGTTTGAGGCTGGGTTATTTGCAGAGATTTCCTGTGTCATTTTTCTTGTAGCCTATCTTTCCTTTCCCATGTTAATTTGTTTATATTTCTTTGTAATTCACTCTGTTAAATTTCTCTCATGCTTGGATAAGTGTAGCATTGGAATGGGATTCATAGAAATAATGCCCTGTTCCTTTCATTTCAGGCATTTCACCACTAATTTCTACTAAAGTTGGCATAAGATTCATCCTTGTTAGATGCCCTATGCTGATGGACTGCTCATTCTTCTTCTGTTTCACCCCTTAAAGCTCTCTGACTGTGCGTGGGTGGCTACCTTGACTCTATTTAGATATCTTATGCATATGCACTATTATGTGTTTTATGATTCATCTTTTGACTCCATTGCCCAACAGTTCTCCTCCTGATTCTCTTACCAAGCTTTTAAATAATTTGTTCCAACAGAAATCTGATCTTCCGCACCTGTTGTTCAGTGAATATATTAAATGTTGAATGCTTGTCTGTTTCTTCATTATTGACAATCTTGATGATTTCCAACTTTCTGTGAGTTAAAGAGAGAGCCCTCTCTTTTTATGTTAGCTCAGAAACGTAAACTAAAGACTGGTTAGTGGCTACCCAGAATTACCCTCGCCACAACGTGGGGGTCAATTTTGGCGTTAACACCATGGTCAAACAAAGTCTACCATGGTAGACCATAGTAAAGTCAATCATGGTCATTGAGAATCAACCATCGTGAACCAAAGTCAACCATATGGATGACCATGGTTGACCTTGTTTGACCATGGTTGGTTAACAATGATAATAATAACAACAACAATAGCAACAACAACCAACTATGGTCAACCATTGTGAGCCATGGTGACCAAATGTCGACCATAGTCAACCATGGTCAACCCAAATCAACCACGTTCAACCATAGTTAACCATCCCTAACCAAAGTCAACCATATTGTTGACCATGGTTGATATGGTTGAATTGTTGATATGGCTTGATAATAATAATAATAACGAACTACAATTGTTAAAATTAATTATATTTTAATTATTAACCATGGTCAACTGCGGTCAACCATATGGTTCAATTTGGCCTACCATTGGTTGTCTATGGTTGAATTTGTTTGACCGTGGTTAAACATGCTTGACTATGGTAAATGATAGTAAACCATTGACAATGGTTGAATTTGTTTGACCGTGGTTAAACATGCTTGACTATGGTAAATCATCGTAAACCATGTCAAACATTTCCAAACATGCTGACTATGATTTTCCATGCTTGACTATGATTGAACATGGTCAACCATGGTCAACCATAGTAAACCATGCCAAACATTTCCAAACATGGTCAACCATGGTGAGTAATGGCCAATAAATATTTTTATATAATATTAACATATATCTTAACAACCACATAGTCACCATGTGGTTGACAGTAATGGCCAACAATGGTCAATCCATGGTTGACCATGGTTAGCTATGGTTGGCTATGGCTATGGTCACTATGGTCACCCATGGTTAACTCCATGGTCAATGATGGGAAACCATTGTCAACCATGGTCAACCATAGTAAACCATGCCAAACATTTCCAAACATTGTCAACCATGGTCAATAATGGTCGATAAATAATTTTATATAATATTAACATATATTTTAACAACCACATGGTCGACATGTGGTTGACAGTAATGGACAACCACGGTTTTCCATGGTTGACTATGGTTGACTATTGTTTCCCATGGTCAACCATAATCAACTATTATCAACCATGGGTTGACCATGGAAAACCATAGTCAACCATGGTCAACAATATTAAACCATGTCAAACATTTCCAACCATGGTGAGTAATGGCCAATATATATTTTTATATAATTTTAATATATATCTTTTAGTTACTAATTTATTTCTTATTTAATTTAATTTATATATTTAATATTTAATATTTAAATAGGTATTTGCTGTTTATTACAAATATTTAAATTTATTTACTAACTATAAATAAATTATTGTCATTTAAATAAATATATTATTATTAATAGATACTATTCTTTAATAATATTAATTATTATAAAAATAGTAATTCATATTAATGCGTTCGCCATGGGTGGCCATGGTTGAACCATGGCCATGGTTAACCTTGTTCAACCATGGCCAACCAAAGTAAATCATGGGAAAACAAAATTCAACCATAGCCATAAAGGTTGAGTTTTGTTGGGTTGACTTTAGTTGGTTACCTTGCTATTATTTTTCTTTACTTACATTTATTTAATTAATTTTAATTTAACAATTATTTTCTTTTTGATTTATTTTTAATTTACTTTTATTCACTGTTTATTTACTTTACTTTTAATTTAGTTTAGTTTTTTTTTTTTCGCAGAAAAAAGCATACTATTGATATTCAACTTTGAATCAAATAGTACATGATCAACATATCTAAACTGATTTCTAGAGGTGTTCCCTGATCATGATGATCAGGTATTTACAAAACAACAAAATCATTCTTACTACATAAGATCAACTCTCTAGGAATAGTTACAATCATTTCAGTCCAGAAAATACAGATTGCCTAAGTCAATCCTCTGACTCTCACAAAATTCCTCCCAAACAAGATAACCATCCTCGCCCAACAATGCTGATTTTGAGAGCTGATCTGTAAGGGAATTAAATTCCCTATATATATGAACAAGCGAATATGACATAAAAGAACTCAAGTCATTTTTTATCCTGTTGCACCACCCCATCAAATTAATAACATTTAGCTCATATTCCCCGTGCCCATTTGATGGTGACACGGGAGTCACCGAAAATTGTAATCGCCAAAGAACTTAGCCACTCTAATGACACACCATAAGGCGATTAATTCAGCCTTCATATTTGTCCCTTTTCCACACCTGTTCGTAGTAATGCTCTTCATTCAGAAAAATGACCCCACCACCTCCACAGTTTCCCAAATTTGCTTTTATTCTAGTTCTTTATTTTTTTAATTTAATTTCTTTTAATATTTTTTATTTCTTTCTTTATTTAATTTAATTTAGTTTATTTTAATATGTTCTAGTTTTTTTTTAACTTAATATACATTTCCTTTCATTTTTCTTTTGAAATAATATTTTTATTAAAATTTTAATTTATGGGCTCTCTACTAATAACAACCACATTTAATAGACGAATATATTATAAATATTTTCTGTCTACTCCACTTTAATGCTCTACGATTCTAAAAATTACCACCTTCATACATAATTGCCTTAGTGGTTGTGCTTCATTCTATTGAAAGTGGCTGATGGTCCCAATGCTAAGAAGGTGCAGAACCCGGTTCCTTCTTGAATCCGACCAAAATCATTGCATTTTTAAAGTTAATGTTTAATTTTCAAAGAATAAATAGCATGTGAAACTCCAAATGAATTGCAGGTAACCAAACTGCAGGAGGCTTAATCCTCAATGGTGCCTGCTTCGTTCAGTTAGGGGTTGAGATTCAGAAAACCTTTTACAATGTTGCAGTCCATTAAAAAAAAAATAAAGTTGTTTTTTTGGTTCTTTGTGCTTGAATTTTGGTTGTCTATGGTTTATTTAGTTCAACCCAAGAACAGATCATTAAGAGATTGAAAAATTTAAGGATTTATTGAAAAATACAAAATCTATATGTTGGACCAAAGATTTATGTTGATCGTTTGCTCGATTCCAGTGAAGTTGGGGTACTTTAATCAACCTTCATGCAACACCGAGAGACTTGTAGCTATGAATGCTTTCCATTAACTTCTTGAACCAGCTAGAATGGTTGGAGGACGTTCATGAACACTTTGTAATTTCATGTGAATTACATCTACCTCTGTTTCATAAAAAAAAATGATTAAAATTTTTCAAATAACCTGATTGACATGCACAAACCAGATTATTACATTTCATTTTGAAAATAAGCATGCAAACAAAACGCTGTGATAAAATGTTAAAACTCTTAACAAACAGTGAAGAATACGCCATTACAGTACCAAAACATGTGCTCTATTATCTTTCCTTTTCGCCAAAGTCCACAACCACGGTGCCTCCGAAAGGTTTATATTATCACTTAAAGATTCATCTCCAATTCTGATGCACTCCATTCTTCCCATTCTTTGGCTTCACATTCTGTTTCAGATGAGCAATTACAAAATTGTCCCCCACGATTTGAACTTTTTTTGTATTAAATGCATATCGCACGATCTGGCATATTTTTCACGCGGTTGCTTCTTTGTAGAAGACAACAGTATTGGGTACAGTATCGTCATACATACAATCACAGATCTGGCCCAGAGATGAGCCCTCAGCTTTGCTCAGTGCACATAAAAATATAAAAAATATAAGCAAGAGCCCTCGGCTCTGCTCAGTGTACATAAAAATATAAAAAATATAAGCAAGAGCCCGAGGCTCTGCTGAGTGCACATAAAAATATAAGCAAGAGCCGTCTGCTCTGCTCAGTGCACATAAAAATATAAGCAAGAGTCGTCGACTCTGCTCAGTGCACATGAAAATATTTTATTCACTTCCGAATCTCGATCCTGTGCCGAAAGTAGGAAAGCAAGTTGGGTGGGTAGAATGACATAGTCTGTGTGCCAAAGAAAGCGAAATTAGATTTTTGTTTGGGAGGATCGACAAGTAGTCGTTGGATTATTCAGTCCACCACGCCCAGTTTTGGCTACACCAAAAATTGCACCGACTCAATTATTCTCGTTTTTGTTACAATCAGAATTTCATACACTGATATTGAAAACAACCATCCAAATGCTAATTTGCATGCCAATCTGGATTTAAAAGGCATTCATAAACAATCAGCGATGGAGACAAGATCCCTCAGCTCTCCTCAGTGCACATAAAAATATAAGGTTTATTCAAGAGCCCTCGGCTCTGCTCAGTGCGGTTGTGTAGAATTCAATGCACTCATTTTCATAACGACGCTCTGGTATGGATGGACAGAATTAGCACAGACATTCACTGAAAGCAGTACAGAATTTCGATGCACCAAGCAAACTACAGAATTATTTAGCACACCTGTGAAGGTCGGTGGTCTTCTTTTGCTTTCTTGTGTGTGCGTGCGGGCTGCCTTGCTGCTCCGTCTGCGGGCTGGTCCTCTACTGCCGGCCGCGTTCTCCTCTTTTGCCGGCTGCGAGCTCCTGTTGGCTTCTCTTCTGCTTGCGTTACAACCAATAACTTATACAGCCAAACTTTACAACTACCTCGCACCGCATCATGCGTGCATTAATTTATGCCAGAACACTCCACTCCTATCCTCTTCTCCCTGGGCGAGTTAATTTATGCCAGCACACCACATTATCCTTAATTATCCCTAATTAGGTAGAGAAGAAATGCTCATTTGACTCCTAATACCTGTATGGAAGTTATGGAATTAAATCTACACCATCAAATTGATGGTAAGGACCATGAATATTTTACAGAATTAAATCAAAACCACATAATTCTTAATTATATTTAAAAGACACCTATGAATATAATTAGAATTATATTCATTATATAAGAGCTTAACAAAAGCATCATATTACTTACAAAAACTAAACCTAAACTTAGTTAAATTAATAAAATTACATTTTACAATTGTAATGGCAATAACATCTCTTCGCTACAATATTGTTTTCACAATGGAAGCCATCCTTGATTTATATACAAATCTTTTAAAATGGCAGACCAACAATTTTATGATGATCACGGTAAAGATCAACATTAAAAAGGAGCAAGGACATAAATCATTATAATGTAAAACTAAAACTAAATTACATGGGGTTTATTTATAAAAACGAGAAGTTTCTTCTCCAGAACTATATTGGATTTTGTTGCGAGGAGCTATCAATATCGTAGTGAGCAGTACGTTGGCTAAAAACGGGTCAGTTGTTTGTTAGAGATATTTAAAAATGATGTAAATCCAGAAAAGAGAGAGAGCATTTTCATACACATAAAATATATTTTTCTATTATTAAATGTTTCACACAAGTTACATATTTATATGAATAAGAGAACTTTCTATATCTATGAATTGTGGATCTAGATCACTATAACACTCTAGCACCAATTCATAATCTATGTGAGTTTTAATGACAATTCAACAAATCACAATTACAACCTCTAAGCATATTTCTAATATTCATGGAAGCATTACTTCCAACACCCTCCCTTAATGCATCAATACTAAATCACAAATTTCAATATTGTATTGTCATTCATAGTCCTTAGTAGCACCCACACCCACTCTGAAATCTCCCTAGTTTACCCTCTTTCTTCTCCATAACTTCTAGCTTCCCACTTGACTCATTTAAGCTGCAACACTTATCACCATCATTGATGTACTTGCCCAATTGACAAACTCAGCTTGGTTTCCGAGGGTTTCCCAGTGATGAATCATCCTATGGACATTCCTCCATCTGTGGAATATTTTGCTGTCGACTATCAATCAGTTATGAAGGAAGTCTGGGTACATAATGTATTCAAAATTCAATCATACAAGGTGACCTCTTGTACAAACATAAGAACCATTGTTCTTGAAAACTGGGCTGCCAGCTTATATCAAGAAACAAGTGCTCCTATATATATATATATATTTGTTTTTTTTTCACAACACATTTGAAGTATAGCACACTATAATAGTAAATCCACACAAATCCAGGCAACAACAAACTTTCTACAGAATAATCACTCACAAAAAGAGCTCTAAATCTACTCTAGTCTCATGTATTCATGAAATCATTACTTCCAAACATATCTCTAATATTCATGAAAACATTACTTCCAACACTTCTGCATAATTATACTGGATTTTGTTCACAGGAGCTATCTATCTCGTAGTAAGAAGTACGTTGGCCCAAAGATGGGCGAGCGGTTTGCCAGCGGTACGCCCTGAGATCTTTAAACACTACTGCTCTGTAACGTTGAGGATTTTGGTGATCAATTAGCTCTTCGGGAGCACGAATTTCAGCTTCGTCGGAAAACGACCAAAAGAAGGCCATGGACAGCCTTTTGGATCCTCCTCCATGCACCACCCGATGTTCTGCGCTGTGGTATCTGCCATTACTCCACATCTGCTACCATCACCGTGATCACCACTTTTAGTTATAACATATTCCTCTGTAACAACACAATTCTAATCTAAGGAAAAAGAAAGAGGTGGAACGATGCACCTGTAAAGAGTCGGCGATGTTAACAACAAATGATCCAGCTACAGGCTCACAATTAATCCACTCTCCTTCCTTTGTCCGGATCTGAAGGCCACCCACATCGTCTTGGTACAGAATAGTAAGGCACCCTGTGTCTGTATGAGCTTTATAGAAAGTCTGTTCATTAGCTGCTGTTGTGTTATGATATAAATTCATGCGTAGCCGACCTTCACAGTTGTCGAATGGGGATGATTGGTAGTACTTAGACACGTCCAACCCCAAACAGCAAATAATGAGTTTAAGGATCCCTTCTGAAAGCTCCCTCATCTCGGACCTGTATGCTTGGATCCTCTCGCTGCAGGAAGACATGATAAAACAAATAAAGAATGCATATTATATTATTTGATACTATCTTCAGATCACATTGATACCTAATTTTTAATATACAGATGAGAGCGGGAAAACCATACCATTTCCTTGCGGCCACAACATGGAAGAGATCTCCTCAACTAAAGCTGGGTCAGCCAGGAAATACATACTCTCAGGAAATGGATCTTTGCCCTCAGGACCTGTTCCAGGCCGGTGATAACCAGGATTCAAAGTAATTTGGCCATTACCAGTATCGAATACTGGGAAGATGGCCCTTTCCTTGATCTCGACAGGCAGTGCAAACATATCCCGAGAGATGGAGTCCATTTTTTGAATGAGAATTGGGTCGATTCCATGGTTGATGACACGGAAGAAGCCCAAGCCCTGGCAAGCCTCTCTCAGTTTCTTTAACTCCTGCGCTTCCAGCTGTTTATGCTCGCTATCGCCTCCATATTTGCATAGAAGCAGAGAAAGATCAATGGTTGGGGGAATGAATTCACAGGAGGATGGCATGACTGACTATTCTCTCTTCTTGGGCACCGACTCCTGCAATTGGTCAGACAATTATATTAAACTTGAAGAAATTTTGTTCATCTACTGCTGGAAGCTTAACTAACAGCCAATATGCATCTGCTCGTGAAATCTGAACGTGGACGTGATCATAGAAAAGAGCACATTACTTCTTGTGACGTCCACTGTCCCACTATCATGACTGGTTGATTTCGAAGACCCGCACGTAAATCATAATAATTTCGTAGAAACACAACTGGTATAACATGATATGATAAAATAAGATGATCCTACTTAAAAGCATTGTTATTCAATGATAAATAACTTACAATAATAGTATATTTACGATAATGTGTAATAATATATTTATGCGTGTCTATATCTTATAGTTGGACTTGGATGAAGAAAAGTCTTCTTTTTAAATTTAGATTTAAGGTGTACATAACAGGTATCCTCGTCTCACGGCTAAAAATACGAAAAAAATAATAATAAAAATTGAAGAAACCAAAAATACGAAAAATAATAATAATAATATGTTCGCTCAGCTTTGAAGCAAACGCCTCCCCCTAACTACTACTACTAAAACGAGCATTGTCCGATGTGAGATATCTGTCAGCGGTGGACAAGAATCCGCATAGGGTTTTCGTTATGCCCTGGGTTTATGTGTGACTAATGCTTCTCTTTATATGCATTTTTCATGAGCTCTATGTGAGAGTTAAGTTGAAATAAAATGTTACTTAATTATACACCATCTATAGTCAAAAATTTTGAATAAAATGTTTTTTTTTTTAATTAAGATTATTAGTAATATATATTCATTTATGTTATAAAATAAAAAATATTAAAGGAAGTAATTAATTACTTTTTAAAATGTATATAAATGATATTTTTTAAATATATAAAATGATGTAGATATGGTATTGTTTATTGTTTTTATGTTAAAGAAATGTGTAATGGAGCACACTATAATAGAGTGTAAGTTTAATGGCAGTTAGGTGTAGGCAGCTGGGTGTAGTTCAAATCACCCAGCTTACTAACCCAGTCCCCAATTGCCAATTTTTTTAGTAAAAAAAAACACAATGTAAGTTTAATGGAAAATTTTAAATTTGTAATTAAATTTTAAATTATTTTCTTATCTTTGAAGTTAGAAATTATATTAAGCCAAAACAAAATTATCTCAATTGAAGGTTCGGGACTTTAGTGACCAAAGATGAAATCTTAGCTTGTTTGTAAATTCAAAAAGAGTTTGACAAGAGCTTAACAATCTCCTATTATTACTAACTAGACAGTTTGGTATAAACTTGAGATAGGAAAAAACTAAATAAAGAGCTTTAAACAAAACTAACTTATGCTTCCATTTGATCATCTTAAAGTGAAATGTGGTCCTTCTTAGAACCTAGATTCAACGCAACAACATCATATCCCTTGCTTGTTACCACTTTGAAGAGGTATTCCATTTTAGTGTTGCACTCGTCCATCTGAAACATCTCATTCCTCTCCTCCTTGGTGTCCAGAAGCACTTTTCCCATCAGTGCTTTGGTTGTCCAATGCAATGCCACTGTCCTATTCAATTTAGTGTCCCCAGTGCAAGTATTACTTAAGTCTCTCACCCATGGATGCATCTCTTCCAAGATGTCATCAACATAGCGACATTGCTACTCCTCCTTTACCTCATCTTCCACTTGAGCAATCTATGCCCAAATTTTAGCCAAAATCTCCTCATAGAAGGTTTCTTGAACCTCCTCATCCTCATGTTGGGCTCATGTTTATCCCCTGCTATTGGTGAACCCTTCCTATTCCTTCTTTCTCTAGCCCATCCTTCCATCCTAGTGTTATTTCCTTCAATCACCTTCACCCAAAGAAAATTGACTTTATTGCCTCCCTTCTCCCAATAGCCCATATTCATAGTTGGAAATTTCCCTTTTCACGTTTTCCAGGCAGTCATTCCTCCTACATAAACTTTGTAAAAATCCCCTAAGTTACAAGCCCGAACACTCTTCTTCACACAGAGAAGATAGCTAATAACATGACCCTGATGAGACTAAATCCAACTTGGTATCCCTCTAGTTTCTCATCATGAAACCTTGACATGGGTTGTTCAGGGTATAATTCCTACAATTGTTATCCATCTCCTTATATGTCAATTTGTTAACTGGTTTCCCCTCACCATACACCACATCTTGTTCCATTCACAATGCACCATCAAATGCAACCTCCTGATGAATCTCACCACCATGTAACTCGCATCCACCCGCTCTCATTAATCCCCATGTGTGGGGATGGTATATGATGGGCACCCCTCCACCTGACCAACATGTGTGGGGCATCCTCCACACTACTCGTTGAGCCTAGCCACCCCATACAAGGAATTATCATCTTGATTTATGATAAATTATTCATTATATTTTTATAAATAGTAAATATTTAGTATAGATCCCTAATCTAATTACATTGCATTCATTTGTAATCTATGACTCATCCCCTAGATTACACTAGCCTTCATTATATTCTCCTCATTCATTGTATTTTTATAAATAACGAATATTTAGTATAGAACCCTAATCTAATTACACTACACTCATTTGCAATCTAATTATACTACATTCATTTGAAGCATCCAGTTAGGATTTACCACCTCCAACCTAAAAGTCATCGAATGTCCCCTCATATTATACAATCTATAGGCCCAAAGGAACTGTAGTGACAAAGGAAGATATGGAGTTTCAAGATCCTACACAAAAGAGATATGATGAGTTGGCCAAGCATCGTTTTAATAGACATAAGAGATGGCATGGTGGAGAATGCGTAGGTATCTGGGAAGGAGGGAAGGAGGAGGCCCCATACCTTAATATTCTTGAAGAAGTTGAGTTTAACAAACTCTATGATGAGCATCACAAATATGATGAAGAAGACATCCCCATGATGGGCCCAATTCCCAAGGAGGGAATGGGAGAGCTAGTACCAGTAGTAGAGATTAGATATGGTGGTGAGGGGGATGGAAAAGAGCCTCCTAAAATACACATTCCTCCTGCCCCCAAGGAGGGGGTTCCCTATCCAAAACAAATTCTTATAATGCAAGCTATAGGCTACAATCCAAATCAAGGTCTTGGGAAAGAAGGAAAAGGAATTAGAAATCCTATTCCAATTGAGAGAAGAACTCATGAGTTAGGACTTGGACATGATGTCAATTCACCTATTCCCAAGGAAGTAGGGCCACTAGAGGTCTGCTAGAAAGTACCTCTCGAAGAATCCCAAGAAGAACTTGCAGCAACAAAGCCTCATGATACTAAGGTTCCTCCTGGTTTTGAACAAGGGTAATCTCCTGAAGAACCATACTGTGTGATCATTGAAAAATATAAAGAAGAGGCAACCCCATGGATTGAAAAAGTGTCAAATGACCCTCTACCCACTAAGACAAGAAATTCGGTTGTACCACATTTATCCTCAATCCACATCGTTATTCAGTCCCATGTAAGGGAAGAAGGTCTAGCAGAAGAATTAGCATCAGGAAATTCAAAAGAGATCAAGTCCCCAGGAACAAAGGAGGCCCTACACAAATAAAGTGAAGAGCTCAACCTAGTCTTGTTGATGGTAGTCAATGAATCCTCAGAATTTGAGAAGAGAAAGGAAGATGAGATAGTTGTGAATGAAGCAGGAATTTAGAGAGCTTGGGTGGATGTATCTAAATTCGAGCAAGGCAAGAAGGACAATCATAAATATATTGCTCCTCTACCATATCTTCTACAACTATTGGAGCAGTATGGAGCCTCCACCATAAGAAGAAGGTGAAAAGTCCCTTGATCCCTTTTCCCCTTCTTTCAATACTAATCAGATATGATCTATTGTGGCTTCAAAATATACTTCTAGCATGTTGTTATCAATCTCAACCTTGTAAATAACACAACATACCCCTTGGGAAAAGTTTGTGCAACCTATTAATATCATAGATCCTCTAGAGATCCTTAAGAGAGAACATGCCCAAGGAGAGAAGAAGATCAAAAGGGGTTATAGGAGACATAAACCCTAAAGTTAGAGGCACATGCTAGGATGTTGTCTAAATATGATCTGGTAACCTAGCCATTTGTGATCACCATTTTGGATCCCTTAATGCATAAAAAATATAAGAACCTACAATTTGATGAATGGAGGATGCTCCAAGTGACACTGAACACTACCAATATGCCTGCAAAAGATGAAGTATCAACAACATAGGGAATTATTGACATCATGTACACATAATACATTTAGGTTGTGTTTACAATGGTAGAATATAAAAAGAAGTCAGATACCCTGCAAACTAAGAATCAATTCCTAGACGTTGGGGTGAAGAGTTTAAAGAATGAAAATGATAGGCTTCAAAACATAGTGGTAAATTCAGGGCAGGGCATGCAAGGTTCCATTGATACCATGGCTCTATTGGATGGAAAGGATAAGCAGATTAAGGAGCTAGAAAATTCTCAAATCACTCAACCTTCCCATTCACTCAAAAAATGATGGAGGAACAAAAAAATATTGCTAAAGAGTTGAATTTCTTAAGAAGAGAAAATGCATTGGTGATAGCTAAAACGAGAGTGAATGGAGAAAGAATAAAAAGGATGGAAGAAGAAGAGACAAATATGAGATATTTGAGCTTCAGACTAGGTGAGGTTAATTTTAAAATTGAATCTTCGAAAATAAAGCTTGTTGATGTAAGAGAGAAATAAATGTGCCTCTTCCTACCAGTCAACCAACTATCCAGGCAAAGAAAATATCATCCATGGAGAAAAAAGTAGAAGAGAAAGAGAGGGAATGCAAAAAATGGAAGACAATAGTAGTTGATAACTTGAGAAAAGTTATTGAAATGGAAGATCTGGTAGAGAAGAGGAAGGATGACCACATATTTCAAGGGGAGAAATTGGGTAAAGCTGAGTAGAAAATACATGAATTAAACAAGAATTTAGTTGTATTACGAGGAGAAATAAATGATTGGCGGGCCAGGCATGAGGAGTCATTAAAATAATACATAATGGTAAAAATGTTGTCCTCATCCATGGAAATAACGTGGAAAGGAGTGTTTAACAAATTTCCCAAAATCAAGGCCCACCTTCAATTCTTTTTAGATTTTCATTTAGTTTATCAAGAGGTAAACAATTATTTGGAAAAGTATCAAGAAATTATACAAGCTAGATATTAGACTTTCAGGGTATCAAAGACAATTGTGAAATCACTGACTCAAGACCAGTTAAAATTTTTGCATATCCATGATAGAATGTCATCCCATATGGATATTGAGAGTAGTATAAGTAAATTCAACAGTCTAGAGATCACAAAAGGTAAAATGAAAGAATTGGAAGCATTAATTTTCCCCTTTTTCAGAACAGTTGACTACCTGGTTAAGAATGGTCTCCCATGCCCATGGTGCACCAATCTTAATTTATATTCATTGACATCACATAACCAAATCATGCAAGGTTATTTCCCTGGGCTCATCCTAGTTGTTGATAAGTCAACCATACTTACTACTAATGAAGCTCTAAATCAAATGAAACCCTTTATTGAAATTGCAGCCTTATTGAAGAATTTAATCCAAAATTTGGGAGAAGTTGATTACACTCCTCAGTCTAAATTGGATAAATCATTCAAAATTTCAAAAAGGTGGCAAAGGTTTATCTTCACAGTGATGGATCAACAAGCATGGATTGAAGGGTTTTGCAGAAGATAAGAAGCAAGAACAACCAATGGAATAAGTAGAAGAATCTTCCCAATATCCAAAGAGAGATAAGCAAGGAAAATTAAAAAAAATAAGATGATGTGGGACCATGAAGAAACCAATGGGTAATACTTTTTTATCCATGGAAAAAGACAACTCAGAAGGCTAGCTCAAAATATGCTTAATCATCATTGAAATAAAGTAGTGCATCCAAATATTCCTTCAAAGGGCATAGTCAACAATTGGATCGGAAAGATATAAAAATAACAACAAAAGAAAAACACAAGAGGTTCAATCATTTTACATCCGAGAGGATACTGAAAATTGTGAGAAAGTTGTACAGGGATCTGCAACATTGGCCCTTTCTTTTACTTTTATCTCACTTTCTTCTTTATAATGAGATCAGAGAACTCCTATTGTATAGAGAAAGACAATAAGCTTAGGGAAGAGATCGTTGGGCCCCCCTTGATTTTTTCTTATTTTAATTGGAAGAAAATGAGAATGCAATTAATATGAGACTGGGACTGAGCTAATTTTTCACTGGTGTTCAAGGAAATGACGTTTCATTGTGTGTTATGTAATTCTCTGTTATGTAATTCTCTCTCTAGTAGTTGATTTGTATTTATTTTGTTACATGAATTAGTGGATATGCAATTACCACGCCCACTTTATTTTCTGTGTGTCTTGAATGCAATCTAATGGAAAGCTTGTCAATGCTTTATTGTTGAATGATTTTTTGGATATCACATCTTCTTTTAGGAGAAATGGGTCATGATTAAGGAACCCATTTTTTTCTTTATCTAAGTTGTGTTTTCTTGAAGATGTGTTTGTTCCCCCCTCTCTAAAAAGAATGTCAAGTATTACTTTCAACAACTAAGATCATCCTTATGCACCATATATCTTGGTTGTAAATCCAGTCAAAGTTTACAAGAAAATCCATAGGTACCTAGGGTGACAGACTAGGAATTACCACCTCCAAGTTAGGGTAACCTCCCTTGGCTCAAGGACGAGCTCAATGGTCTAAAGTGGCATAGGAGCGGTGCATATTGCACAAACCTCCTTGGCCTTGTAACCCCTTTCAGAATATCAGTTGTTTATATTTGAGATATATCCATTCTTTGAGAATAAAAAAGAACAATCAAACATAGGGGTACAACCCAAGGGACAACATGGTGCACTAGCGTTGTTGCCGGGGATGAATTGTTTGATATCAAAGAATCATTACCATCACCCTTTTCTTGGTAAGAGAAGAGAAGGGTCATAGAAGAGCAATATTTCCATTTGGTTCATCATACTAAGCATTTCATGTGTTGTTGAAAGTCACATTGTTAAAAATATTGATTAAGTTCTCAGTGATTAAGATGCTCAAGATAAATTATGAAAAAGAAACTCTAACTGATGACTCCACCCCCCATATAGGATCCAATGGGGAAAAATTCCTATCTATTGAAAATTTGAATCCCAGATCCATAATAACTAGGTCCAAATATAAGGGAAGGCTCACTTCTCCCTTAGCAGATCTTGACCAAGTTTCGAAGAGGAAAATAGGGACTCATATCTAAACCACTATTAGATACCCAAACTTGCATACTCCACCCCAATTCATTATTAAAGAAACTGAGCATCCTTCAACCACATACTAGCTAGAGTGTACCTCCTCTCCTTTTCCATTTGAATATTCCTATTAGTCCCACCAGGATCCCCCATTGATAGAACTACCACACCATCCTCTCTCATTTGATCCTTTGGAGAAATTTATGGACCCATACACTCCTTTTTCCCATTCATTCCATTCCATGGGACCTCCCACATCTGTTCAAATACTGACCATTCCTACCTTGCATGCCATTTCCCATCATATTCACCAGCCTAATATACCTAGCCATAGTCAAATGCCTAGCTCGAATCAAAACCCTACAATGGAGATCCCAACTCTTCCTAACCCATTGTTGATGTCCAAATTCAAGTCATTAGTTATACCTTCAAAGAACCAACCCGGAGACTTACCAGATGGGTACCTTAAGGTCCTCCCTAAGTTCAATTGGAGAGAATGGAATATCTGTTGAAGACCACCTCACTACTTCTGAAGGTTGCATAGGAAATTTTTTAGTTGAGGCTAATGATATTATCTCTAGGATGTTTTCAAATTCTCGGGAAGAAGAAAGAAAATGGTTTAGAAATATTCCCAATAACTCCATAAATTATTAAGTACAGCTCATAGAGAATTTCATGAATAAGTGGGGGATAAATAAACATAACTGACATTATCTAACTGAGTTTAATGCTCTGAAGAGAAATAAGGGGGAGACCATCCCCAAGTTTACCACTATATTTTGCAAGTTTCCATCAGATTCCAGATGCATTCAAACCCTCAGAGGCTAAAGTAATTCTTTATTATTCTTCTACTTTTGAGGATGAGTTCTCCCTTCACTTGAGAGAAATAAAATCTTTTGACCTAGAAACCCTCTTTAATAATGTTGAAGATATAGAGGGAAACACACAAGCTACTGGTATTATTCCAAAGACTAGGTCAGACCCACCAGATACTAGAGAATGCCCAGAAAGAAGAATGGGTAAGGAAAAAGAGATACCCTCCAACCAATATGCTTTGAGCTTAGAAGAAGTCACCAGGATTCTCAAGACAATGGCTAACAATATCATCAATATCAAATAGGTTCAAGCCACTAGTTCATTTGTTGGACCTTCCCCCAGAGCTCAATATCACCCTATCATGTAAGCCACAGTATAGAAGAGTTACTCTTGTCACTCCTTAGCAAGAGGTGAAGCCAAAGAATCCAAATAATCATCAATACCCTATATCCTAACCTAATGTGGGTAGTTCTACCACTCATGGGTATGAGGAATATTATGAACACCTAGAAGAAGAACCATTGGATGCCACCTCGAGCCTTAATATGTTGTTTCACTGAGACAAGATCAAATATGGATGGGGCATGTTGGGGTCAGAAGGCATGTTTATGATTGGGGAAGAATAGTATGTTTAGGAAGAAGAAGTTGCACACCAAGAAGAAAGAATTCCTGATCTTTCTCTAGATCAGCCACAAATGGTTACTAATAACATCATGGCTGAGGCGAGAATAAGCTACAACTTAAGTCCAAGATCCAACACTCAAAATTTCATGCAAGACAAACCCTACAAGAAATATAATGAAAATAGGAGAGAGAATAATAGGTTTGTACAATAGCCAAGGAAGGATACGGTCCTAAAAGCAACAGATGCCAGGTATCTTGTAGTCCCAACAAAGCTAGGTGTTAAGGGTATATAAACCAATAAATATAAAATCATACCTATTCAATTTCCCATAGAGACATCACCACCTACAAAATCATCAAAAGCATGTCCTACTCTAACCCATACTTTCGATATCGAGCATGAGTTACACAAAATCAAAATACCAATCCCTCTCTTAGAAGTTTTGAAATGCCTTCCTCATAAGAGAGAAATCTCGACCTATTTAGGCCTTACGGATACCAGTAATCCTTTAATCCTAAAATACTCTTCACCTATTGATAAGCATGTTACCTCCTCATCTAATGTGATGGTCCCAAGCGATGAAACTCCTATGGAAGATGAATTAATAAACTTACAAGATTAAGCACCTAAAATAGTGTTAGGAAATCTACCTGATGGGATAGATCAGTTTACCTCACCTTTATACATCACACTGGAACTTCAAAACCTTGATGTTTATAATTGTTTATATGATTCTGAATCCTCTCATTCATTAATGCCTCTAATGATCATGGAAAAATTAGGCTAAAACATCACAATACCCTACAAATACTTGTTCTCCTTTGAATCCAAAAGGGTATAATGTCTAGGAATGATTAAATATTTGGTGGTTGGAATGGTCCAAATACCCAATAAGTATGTCATGATGGACGTGGTTATAGCTGATGTTCATCCCTCTTATGTATTCTTCTATCTAGACATTTGGGAATTTTTGTTGGGGCAATCACCCAAATTGATTTATCCTTCTATACCATTTCAAATTTGGGTGGGGAAACCCATAGATTATACAGAGATCCCAAAATGATCTATGTTAACAATGATTCCCAGAATCCCACCAATTTTCCTTCTTATACAAATAATGAACTAGATTTTTTTCTCCTTAGTCATCATGCCCATGCCCAAGACCAAGCATAAATGTTGTTTGTGACAATTGAGCAATCAATCATCCCTATAGGTATGTGGAGTATGTATTTTGATGGAGCATGTAACAAAAAAGGAAATGGAGATGGTGTGCTACTGAAATCTCCCCTAGGAAAGGAATTCCCTAATGCTTTCATATTAATATTTGGATATACAAATAACGTGGAAGAATATGAGGAACTTATATTGGGATTGGAGACAACAAGGAAGATGGGAATCAAAAAGATAAAAATTTATGGAGACTCATATATGATAGTAGAGCATGTAAGGGAAATGTGTTATTCCTAACACCCTAGAATGAGGCAATATAAACATGCAATGTGGGATCTCTTCATGTAACATCCCCATCTCTCAATCCGTCTAGCAGAGGGGACATTAACTAACTCAAATCCTCTTAATTTCGCCCCATAACCATAAGTATGAATTTATAACAGCTAAAATGCATGTACATATATGGAAATAAAAACACACAATGGAAATAACACAATCCACACATGATCACATGAATGCAAACAAAATCATTGCACATTAGATACATAAGAATACTTATCTTTAAACAAAGAAGATCCAAGCAACTAGTTCTGCAAGAGCGATTTTCCACCCAGTTGTAGGCACTCTATCCAACATATACTCTTTTTTCTAAGAGGCCACCCCCAAGCTATGCAATGAGGAAACCAAGGAGAAGGATACACCTACAAACTTCTCTCTCTCAGCCCACAAACCACTATGCTCTCCATGCTTATCCAAAATATCTAATAGATCTCTACATGGGTCTCACTAAGCCATCACAACCATGGCACTCCTTCCAATTTCCCCACACAACAAAAGGAAATAATTTCCCTTCACTGATTCATAGTTACCTCAAGAAATCCAACTCTTACAGTGCTTACTAATGTGTGCAGTAAGATCCAAACCTGCTGTATGCTATTGGAGAACCTCTTGCAACATTAATCCATGGCTTCTCAAGCATCCAAAAGTACCAGAACTTAATGGTTAAAGGTTCCTCGCTTTCCCAACCTCCATGTTCACCTACAACCATCTATTTTCCGTTCCAAAAATGCATCTTTGTCTCCAAATTCAAATTTTTGGGTTAAAAACACAGTCCGGTAATGGACATGAACAACAATAGAAAAACTCTACGTACTGTAGAAACATGCATGATAGAATGATCAAAAGAGTGTTGACTTCAAGTATATGAGGTAAGGGTAAAAATATAATTGACATAGCTTGTAATGATAGAATAAAGGACTCCAGGAAGATGACATAACTATCACAACCCACGTACCTCAATAACTGCATAAAGTGACTTTTCCCACCAACCTCACATATGCATTCAATGATTGGGCTTAATAGTCAAGAGAAGGTAATTGGCTCAATTAAAGCACATGGAAGAATTTTGGATGATTTCAAAGGTTGACATTTGGAAACATAGGTTTTAGTTTCCCATAGGCTCCCTTTCCTCTTCCCCTCTGGTGGAATCATAGCCCCTCTAGCGCTATTTACACAACCATCTTGGACCATTTTATTAATTTCCAACATAATATTTACATACATTTCAAATTGGCATGATAAGCCAAACATATGGTCCAAACCAAAAAAATATCTACAGCATGCATACCTAGCCATTCACTAGTTGGTCCTTGGCCTTGAGCTCCATACTAGGAATCCATACTAGCATATTTACATCATTTACATAATTTTGATTAAATACATTCCAATTCAAAATTGGGGGTATTAAACTTTGATAATTTCTTTGAGGCTGTCAACATCTTTGCAATACTCATAGAATTGAACCACATGGAAGACAATTTACCCAAAGAAACAACATAATTTGTTGTCCCATATTTGAGTAATCTCTCATATGCTATTGAGGTTGTAAGGACCTCCCTAGGTCCTTAGTTTAATTTAATGGAAATCTAGCAGTTTGATCACTTTCCCAAGTTATTTTGTTCAAGTCTATTTGTTTCCTTCAGTGGTTTTGCAAAATCTTTTAGTTCTCAAATAGATTGAATTTCTAACAGGTAGAAATCAAATACTAACATGCATAAACAATCATCAATTTCTTAGCATTCTAAGTTTATTTATTTTCAACATTTTATATATTTTCAAAATGTAAAAATTGAAATTACATACAAGTAAAATTCCTGTAGGATAGCATAAAACTCAACTCGCCAAAATAGGTTTTCCACCCTACCAACTAGGAAAGCCTTGCCGACTTCCTAGCTCCATGTTTCTTGGACCCCCAAGCCCAAAACTTGAGTACAACCAGTCTAACCAGTTAAATGTTTCCCTGAAATAATGAGAAATAGACCTTCTCTTGCATTTCTCCAAAAATCCTCCCTTTCCTCCAAGTCTCGAGTTGTCCCCCTCCTCGAAAGACTTCCCTCCAAAAATATTTCCAATTCCCTCATAGTTTACTCCCAAAACAACCAACCCCTTCTAACTTGTATGCTCCCACCTAAATACTATTTTCCTCCTACTCAATCCTTCAAGATTACTCCACTGCCCCCATCAAATTCCTCAAAACCCCAAAACATTTATTTCCATCATAATAAAATATTATATTCTTATGTGCTTATTTTCTTGAGCAGTTCAATGAAATTAATGTCAATTAAGTGAGTTGACTTCACATTCATTAATAATTCTTTATATGTTCATTTGGGATTTTCATGAGATGGTGGGATAATTACTAGCCCCACTCACCATTTTAAACGTTAAATATGTTTGAATAAAGTAGTAATTTAATAGTTATTATCGTTGACTTTTCAAGTTGGTAGTGGTCTATGTCTTAAATGTGTTATCCATCTGGATCCGATGTCTTACCTGGTAATAAATTAATAACAATAGTATTTTAATGCCATCCTATCTTATCTTGTTTGATCCAATTAATTAATTAAATATTCATTTTTAACTTTTCATGAATGCTTCGGTTAATCCTATTAATAATTACTTAACTCAATAATCCCTATAATAATTTAGTTGATCCACCATGTTTATAGTAAAGGACAATTTTATCATTTATTAATATTAAATAAATAATAATAACAATAATAGTAAAATAATAATATTAATTAGTGATTAATGAATAATAATAATATTTAATTTTTTAACCGACAAGTACCCTAGTACCAACACAGTATTCTTGTATTTGTAAACAAAGCACCCTTAAGGGTTTTAAACAATTGTGATAAAAATTAAACTGTACAATTATACTAACGCATATGGAACAATATTTATGTTTATTCATGACAATTTCCTTACGACAATTGTAATTGACGATGCTTAATCAATTAATTATTACAATGTTCACATATACTTAATAGCTTAAATGTTCATTATCTGTATTGGATCATTGCACAATTAACTTAGCTATTCATAACAACTTATACAATTATTTAACATGTCAAGTATTCATATATCGATACTAGCGCTAGTACATGTGCAAAGTGTGCATGCATGGCCAATGTATGCACAAGTCGGATATGTACTATAAGCAACATCATTTCATATATGGATACCTGCTAACTAATAATAATAATATTCCAGGAATTCAGAACAAGCATACATATAACATAATTACTTTAGCATCATTAGTTATTGTAACAATTATCCATTTAATATTTCATATCATTATCTTTATGTTCACATTAGTTTAATCAATCAATTACAAGGAAAGGTACCTACTACCACTAATTCAGATCTTAATAATCTATGACACAAATATAATATACTGAGTAACAACACAAGAATCAAACAAAGGTTTCAACACGGACACAGATAGTTAAGTTCCCTCTAAAACATCCATGGCATCCCTATATACCTACTACCTTCTATCTAATTGAAAAATAAATTCCACATCCTATCCTTCCTCTGCTGGACTACCCTGGAGTATCCACTACATGGGATAACTCCAGTTATAACCCGTAAGTAGAACTGTTGACTACATCGACCAAGCTTCCCCAGCAGGCACTCACTAGTCATCATCACACACCTTGGGGAGTGCATCGTAGCACAACACTCCCATGACTCCAGGTTTCAGAGGATAAAAAATGGGTAATTCCTCCAGCCCTCTTATGGAATAAATGACTATGTATACATTGAAATAGTGACTGCGTTGCGACTGTTGTACTCAGTTTTTGTCATCGAATAACCAAGTTGGGTGGTTGAGTTTTCTGAAACCCCACACCTTCTCACACATCATGATAATAACACAATACTTGAATGCTAAACAATAATGCATCACTTGCATACCATTTTTCTTTCGAAATTCATGTCCCAAAGGTACTCCCACCTTGTAGGTTTCAGCTACCACTTAGCTCTTTTAACCTATAGGTTAATATCCAAACACAAGATGTAGAATATCGTGCAATCATTGACGTGTATATACATTTCATTACTAATGAACAATAACGCAAATATTTTTTTTATGTATTGTTATCACACCACAGTAGCAGGGCTACTATTCTTGCTTAGCAGATATCTGCACATTCTGGAGCTTAGATTATTCAGAGTTTGGCTATGATGACTTTATATTTTGAGATCACTCATGATCAGAGCAGTGTATTATTCAGACTTATGTTAGACCTTGTGTCAAGGCTGAGCCTTGAGAGTTTAGATTTGATGACCGATGTGACCCTTTATTCCATACCATTTCAATTCAGTGCCCAGAGATGTATTGCAACAGTGTTTCAGATGGTATATGATGATTATTTTTATGATGATGTTGTATGACCTATGGATTCATGATCATTGACTGTGGATTATTATCTTGTTGTTTTAGTCATGTTCACAGCATTGGCTTGGTATATAATTCATGATGTGGCATACTTAAAATGAACTTTCTTAATGATGAATTATAAAATGGAAATTTTACTTGCACATTTAGGTTGTTTGTCAAAATCAATGGTTTACTACCTTGCATAGATATGGTCTTTCTTGATACCACTTGTTTGCTAGCTTAGGCTCCACTTTCACTTGACTTCATCCATCCATGACTTTCCTTATTTGGCTTTAACCCTCGACTTGTCTTACTTGAATTTCTGATATTAAGGACTTCCCTTTTTACTACCTCTGTGTTTGGATCGCATCCTTGTTAGTTTAGTATCTCAGCTCTGAGTTGGTGACAAAACTTGCCTTTGGTAAGTTGGATTGTAGGCCTAAATCATTCTGGCCAGTTGTCCCGATGTTTGTCACTAGCACGAACTCCCCCTAGTAACTTGAGATGTTGTTGGCTAAAACTGAAAGCTCATGTACTACTTATGGAAACTTATGTAGATTCGCTTGTTGAAACTAAAAAGGGAAAGAGTGATGAACTGCTAAAAATACTCCTCGAAGAGTATAAGAAAGGTCCAAAAAGCAATGGTTCTTAAATTCTATATCTAAAAAATTGCCGACCTTATGTATGTATAAACATGCCCTGGATGCAAGTTGCAATTAGTTGTGCTTATCAGCACACCTGAGATCCGAAGGGTTATGTAGGTCAAAAAGGCCATGAAATGAAATCAATGGATCCTAATGAAACTGGATCATCTTTTATAAAAGTAGACATGATTCCTAAGTTGAATAAGCACTCTCTAAACAACTTACCCATTTGTGAGGCACATCCATTCCTCGTGTTTATTTTGTCTAGCACAGAGTTTGTAGCTTCCCCTTTTTCCCAGTCCAAAGTGTCTTTTAGTTGAGTTTAGACAAGTCACCCCCTTTTCCCAACCTTGTTCCTAGCCTTCATCCTTAGCTAGCAGTTAGACCATGCCCAATGGGTGAGTTTGTCATTTAATCTATTGTGCAAGTGAATACAAATAACAATGGAATGAGCAAATATGTTTAATGCCACTAAATGATGTTATACTTTAATTTAAGTTGTGAGTATGATTAGAGGAACATGTCTTAGTCTATTGATATGATTTATCCTTGGTTGTATATGGACCTAGTCAAACCCAGTTTGACTATGGCCATTTCTTGGGATCCGTGTTGATGTGGGCCATGCATGCTTATGGATGATGATTGATTGTCCCAAATACTCTTGATGATGATACTATATGATGGACATATGATTCAGATGATGATTGAAGCAGTTCAACAGGTTTTATTATTACTTCAGATCATCAGATTATGCACTGTCCATACATGGTGGACCCTACAGCTAGCCCATCCGGGAAACCCATGGTATATGAGTACACATTCTTAGTATATTTGGGTTTTATGGATCCAATGAGACACTTATCATTCAGTTTCGGGCACTTCTAACAGTGATAAATGCAGTTTTCCACTTGTTGACCATATTTGGGGCTGATTTCCCAGCCTGAGCAGCAGGGGCCATGAGAGGCCAGTTCACCTAGGGCGCTGTATGAGGAGGGGGTGTTACAACCACTTGATGTTACCATTTAAATCCACTTCTGGAGAGCCTGGTGGGCTTATTTTGACAGTGCAAGTGCCCTAGGAGGTAGTTTCAACACTTTCACAATTACCAAGGTAGTCCAAAAATGGGATAAAACGGTCACTGAGGAATTCGATTTGGGAAATTAAAGCAAGGTTTTGGCACTTTGTTTTCACATAGGTCTTCTAGGGTGAACCCCCTATCTTCCAGCCAGTTTTCATCACTTGGGTGGGTCCACAGAGGCCACAGGAGGCCTTTTTCTGCATGTCTGTCACAGATTTTGAGAACATATTTGATCATTTGTATTTATTTTGGACATATTATATTATTTTATTGTGCCATGGGTATGAGCTAGCAAGTATTGATGCCTCCTAGCCCCACTATGTGCTTTATGAGTCATGTCCTAGTCATTTGGGGTGGGCCCATGTACTTTTGCCCCCTCTAGTGGATGATGTCACCCTCCATGAGTATCTTTTAGCTATGATGCCATCATTATTTGAGTGATCCATGTGTTATATTGTTATGTTTCATCTTTTCCATTGATCATGTATTGAGATCTTTTAATCTCAACCACTCATTTTATTGTAAAGTGGTTTTGAGATCTAGGGTTTTGGTCTTTATTATCCTATATAAGGAGGAGACCCCCTATTGTATAGCTCACCTTTGGAGCTATGGAATATTGGAATAGAACACTATTTTGTGGAGCATATTTCTCTTGTCTTGTGGATTATCTTGCATCTTGAGTATCCAGTATCTCTTCTATGTATCATTGTGGATTTTGGAGCTACATCTTGTTTTCTTGCAGGGAGGCCGAATTGGTGGAGAGGAGGAGGATTTGAAGAGGATTATTGTTGGAGGGATCCACATATTTTCTCTTGGGTTGATCTTGGTGACAGGGAGTATCATTATTGTATCTTTGTGACATAGTTGATGCTTTCTATTACATCTTTCCATCATTTTCATAATCATCTTACTTGGCTTGTTTCACTTGATCTTGTCTTGTAGGAGGAGGACGATTTGGCATCTTGGAGGAGGACGTTTTTGCTTGGAGCTCTTGGATCTCACTCTTGAATATACAAATAGGAGAATGCTATCAATTTTCAAGGTGGCCATAAGCAATTGAGGTAAGTTCTACAAGGTATGTGCCTAGATCCATCCATTCTTCTTCATTGGTCACAAACCCTTAAAAGTCAAAACCCTCATTTTTGTTTTTCTTAGATCTACTTGGATCTAGCCTAGCTTTTGGAAAGATATTGAAAACCCACCTCTATAGTATCCACGGAAATTCAGATCTATAGTTTGGTGGTGATTGGGTTCCATTTGACACACTTTCCAAGGCAAAATAGCCCTCTTGAGGAAAATCGCACCCCTTTGGAGAAGCTAATTGGGTTAGATCCAACACATGGGTAGGTGAGATCCCACTTGATTCATACTCTCCTCACTTGATAACCTACCCCTAGTGTCTCACTTCATTGATTTTCACCTTGTGGGCCCCATTCCTCATTTTGAGGGTTGTGCCCCACTTGGGTCAATTTGGTGATGCACTTTCAATCTCAGATCTATGGAGATCTAGCCATTAAATCACTTTGATTTTCTAGATCCACATTGATAATTTCCTAAACTACCCAGATCTAAACTTTGGTGGCTTTTGGATTTGATTTGGCACACTTTTCTATGCATTTAGCCCTCCTTGGGCAAAGTCGCACTCCTTGGGGTTTGAGTTGTCCCACTTCTAGGACATGGGTGGTTGTGATCCCGCTTGATATGAAAAGAGCATACCTTGAAACCTACATCTAGTGATTCACTTTGTGAAGTTCTACCTTGGGGGTAGCATTCCTTGTTCTTAGGGATTGTTGTCCACTTGGGTCACTTAATGAAACATTAGATCTAGTAAGATCTAACCATCTAATCTACTCAATTTGGATCTTGGGTGTCCCGATCTACACTTTCACATCCTTTTTGACTCCATTTTCCCATCCATTTCAAGGCACTAGTCCACCTAAGGAAATTTGCACTCCTTGGGAGTAGTGTCAAGTGCTAGATCCCATATATGGGTATCCCTAATTTCATCTTATATCCATAGATCTAGTCTTTGCATACCTCTTGGTACTATTTGCACCTTTAACTTCACCTTGTGGTTCCCATTTGAACCATTCCCATATCCCAAGGAAGTGGGTCCCACATGTGTCTTTTATGGTACTAGATCTTGTTATCTAATTTCATTATGTGGCCTAAATCACTCATTGGTTGAAACACTAGTCACTCCTTAAGCCTCTTTCAACCATACTTAAACTTCTATGTCCACCTAACCTTGCATTGGTTTCCGTAACTCATCTTTCACACTTCCCTAGAAACCTTTGCTTTGGTCCAATCATCTTTGATTGGCTATAGGGTCTCCCCCTTGGTCTTGATTCATCTTGATCTAAAGTGAAGAGTGCCTCAGTTGACGTGACTCCCAGCTTGCATTGGGAATCATGGCATCTCTTGGGTCGCCTCTTTAGTTGTCCATCTCCTCTACCATCCCGGATGGGATACCACTAGGGACAACTGCAAGTTGTGTGATAACATGTACCATACACCTGGTATCATATCCATCCATTCTTCATATAACTTTATATTGGTATCCATGTACCTATCATTTATTAAATTTTCATTTTAGAGACATAATCAAAACATGAACATAATTCATAATATTAACATCACACTCATATATAAACTCCGTAAAATAATAAATCCATATGTCCACATTGTAATCAAACTGACGAAGTTCCACAATAAGGAGGAATACCATTGGGAAATGGTGGTTCAGGTGGTAAAGTCAAAATGGGGCATTACATACACCCACCCTTCAAGAAACTTCGTCTCGAAGTTATACTTGTAAGAGTGTGGGAAAATCACGACACATGGGATCTACATCTTACTAGATAGTAGAACATGGGCTACACTGGTCCCACAAGACCTTAACCTAGTTCATTTGTTTGATATTAGTCCCTTATAGAACTCCTACAATGTCATAGCACAATTACCACATCTTTCTTGGTAACTTTAGTAATGTGCCATGCTTTCGATATTAAGTAGTTTAATTATTAGTTTGCATGATTGTTATGTCATTTTCTATGATGAGTTCTAAATATTATTTATGCATTCACCTCTTTTAATCTAATTAGGATTGAAATACTTCATCATTTCCCCCCTCTCTTTCTATTACTAACATTCATATGGAAGTATGTGTCATTAAACATATTGTTTGCTTGACCTATATTTATATCACCCTCTTTTGTTAATATCATAATGATTTCTATTTACCCCTTTTCATCTTATACCCTATTATCCTCCTTATGCATAATTTTCCTCTCTCGTCATTTTTCCCATCATTGAATTACATATCATTACTTAATGCTCCTTATGAACTTTGACTCATGCATCTTGCACTACACCCTTTTGTTATAGATTAAATTTTTTGACTTAAGTGCACTCCCTTATAGAATACCATCATCTCACATGCACCATGAATTTCAAGTTATCATGGCCTCATAAAACTTTCTGGTTTGACAACCCCATGCATTGTCGATATACTCTTAATCTATCCTTACTAGGTGAAGGCAAAGAACATGCCTTTACCCGAGGTACTAAAATTAATCCTATGCACCCCCATTACTAGACACCACTTGCACATGTTCATTCTATTATGATCTACTTTTCATTACTATTGTTATCTACTTTCCTTGCCACATTCGTTCATCATTAACTTATTGGTATATCATGCGTTATTATACTCTCCCTAATAGGGATTCTATATTCCTTAAACATCTTCATGTGACTTCATCATTATGTTCCTTTATACATATATGCATTGCACATTACAGGCTTAATGATAATGCCACTTCTATTTCGTTATTTAACTATACACTACTTACCAACAATCCTGATCACTTTATCCCATAATTATACTATTACTAACTTCTTTCCTTCACCAGTTTGTTTACATTGCTTGCATAACTCTATCCACCAACATGAGAATAGTTCCATTTTCTACCTTCGATACTACTCCCATCTCTCGTACATTAATGTACATGTTATTTCATGCACATTCATTAGACATTATTTGTTATACAATCCACTGCATAGGTTCTCCTCATGCTTTACTCTTTACCATCCACACTTAAGCACATCACCCCCTATTGCATAGTGTTTTACATTACATTGACTCCCATATCAGTTGACAATTATATCTTTCACCATTGTATTATATTAATGTTCACATTAACTGGCCCATACACACATTGTTTATGTATTACTTCATTTAATAATACTTTATGGACCATGTACTTACTCTACTGGGTTCATTGAGTGCTTGCTTCTTTTGTCTTTACTCGTAGTTAATCTCAATGACTATCATAATTGTATTAATATTAATATGCATACCGATTGTCAACCATGTACCAACTAGGTCGATACTTGTGTCCACTACAACTACCACCTATCTTTATATTTTCACCTCTTTCTTTTACTTCTCTTATGTTCACTTCCTTTTTGTCGATGCCTTTTTATCCTTGTCATATAATAATAATCACATACTGCACCTTGACGATTATTCTCTTATCTTGCAATTCTATAGGACTATATCCAATAGGGTGATTATATGTTCTTGCTCTTATTGGCATTCCACATGTTTTCAAATCACTGGAGCCTATTTTTTTTACTTGTTAATACTCCCTTGATATCTTTTCTCCCACTAAGCCTTCTTTCCACAAAAGAAGTTCGACATTAGGGATAACATGCCCCTTACTCATTATTAGATTTAAAACTAATCCCAATTAATGGAAACAACTTATTATTTTCTTAAATGGAAATGAAAATTGCCCTTAGGTGAACTTTCTAATGGTTATATGGATTTCCACTATTTACTCATCAACTCAACAAAATTCTCTCATTATGTTAAATGGCATATAGAACTAGCACTAGAAATTGATTTATTACAATGACAACATAAGCTTAAAATGAGATCTGTAATGCGTGAATTTTGGTAGAAAAGTACACTTCATATGTACAACAAATGAAGTTAAAAATACACACCAACAACTTATCACAAGCCTTCTCCCTTCTTATCGGCCCTACTGTCCTTCTTAGCGGCCCTACTGTCGTTCCTCCCTTCCTCTCACATGATATTCTTCTCTTTTTTTTTTATCTTCAAATAATTTTCGACGGGTTACAGTGGAGTAGTGGTTTTTTTTTTGTGATGCGCATGAGATATAAAAACCTTGTTCTAGGGTGGTGACCAGGAAGCCATGGCCATCCACTTCTTTCACCTTCCTTAAGCCTCACCTGTTGGAGAATTGTACTTACGAGTTGAATGCGCATCTAGTTCACGTCAACTCTGTCAGTCACCCCGTCAGATGTTTTGTAAGTCCGCTGTATCGCGGAGATGTTGGCATCGTGCACACTTCCTAGTATTTAATCAGCCTCGTTTCTATTCCGCAAGTTGAAATTCTTAAGTAGAAATTTATTACTGTCTTTAATGAAGTTCAATAGCTTCTAGGCGAAGCCATCCCAAGTTTATGTATAAATGTAAATCAATCTCAGTAGATTAGTATGACATGCATAAGTGAGAGCTCAAGCTCTGTAAGAGATGAAAGAGATACAGGAGTGAACGAAGAAGAAGAAGTTTATCGTGAAATGTATGAAGAGCCCAAGCTCTGCCTAAAATGGTGAAAGATTGAAGTATTTACCATCTCTCTATATTGCGGCAATGTTACTTGTTTTACTACAGCAATATATAAGTCAATAGTTATTTTGTGTTCATTCTCAAGAATGGTTGTCATTACATGTCGCACATCTTCTTCATATGCATCTGTGTAAATGTTGTTTACATTTACCGTGAGTAAAAGAAATCAAGAATTCCAAGTATTTCATGGTGGTAAAGTTTTAGTTTAACGCACAGTAATTTCAGCATAATCTTCATTCTTCCGTTCATATGTTTTAACAAGAAATATCTCATTATATAGTTTGCTTAAGAGTGTATTTATCAAAGTCAAGTTGTCAGCGAAGTTATGCGGAGTAAAAATAACTTCAAGTTTATAAGTTCCGCATTATCGCAAGGTTATGCATATAGCATATCGCATATAGCATTGGTGCGAATCAATTTTGGTGCGACATCAAGAGTTGTAAAGTAAAATTCCGCGAAGGCAATATTCGCCAAGTAATTGCTCGGCGAAGTGAAAGTCATTCGCAAAGTCAAAGTTGGGGTTTCCGTCAAAGTCCACAGTGAAAGAAACGTTTGTGTACTGCGCAGTTAATTAACAGTTGCGATGTTGCCACATTGTGGTGTTGCGATATTGCGTTGCTGAGGTGTGCCCCTTTCTTTTCCCTTCATCACCTGTTCATGACCGTCTGAATCACTGTACCTCATGACTAAATGGGTTTGCAGAGGGTAGCCTTGCGGCCATCTCCCCCTTCTCGTCCTTCTAGGCCCTCCATTTTTCCCTTCTATCTACACGATTTTGTTGAGGAACGACCTTTCTAGGGTAATGCGGCGATAAGAGCTTCCAAGTATGGAAACATTGGTATCTTTGGCAGTTATTTACATACTTAGCGGGCCTGTTGAGTGGTAATAATTCCTGAGAAATTATTTAAATGATTTTTATTTTTTATTTTTTAAATAGCTTATATGACCCAAAGTTTTGTGCAATTCCCTAACAGATATTGGGGATGACAAGTTCACAATAACTATTATCCTCGCTTCTTTGCATACTTTATGGCCTTGCACCTATTTGGTCTATAGGCGCTACAATGAGAATTGTCGTGGGAAGCCACCGCTACTTTTTAATCCCTAATTAAGGATGAATGGAAAATATTTAATGCTTTGGCATATACCGCAGAAAAGATTAGTCAAGCCCACACATCCAACCGCTTAGATTTGGAGTGGGCTCACAAGCTACCCAAACGTCCACTGCTAATCAAACTCCCCATTCCGTTTTTGGCTAATCTTAATCTGTTGCCACGCACAATCGTTTCAATATGGAAACGATCCATCCACAAATCGCCATTCCTTCGACTTCCAACTTTTTTTTCGGTTAGAGTTCATATTTGCGTTTCTGTTCAATCTGCAGTTCCACTCGAGCTCCAGTTCCGGTTTGCGTTGGAGGTTCAGCACGAGATTGCAAAGCTGCTACAGTTAGGAGACCATGCCACAACCAACATTAAACTACAGCTAATCGATATTTTTATTGCTTGCAATTTATCGATTGAAATGTACTGATCGATTCTCTGGTTTGATAAACAAGATAATATTAGATGGATTATTTAATTAACAAATGTTAGCTTAGGCAGTCTTTGCACAAAACATTGAAGAACCCCTTTACCTAAAAACTGAATCGTAGAGCACCTAGCTTCTTTATTTAAGACAAAGATTGAAACTGTCATATAGACTAAGATCAGATATGGGATTTATATGTATATCTATAAAAATACTCAAAGGCCTGCCATTTGCTTCTTGCATTTTGCTCTTCGTATACAGTGAACTCTTTGATTCATTGTTTGGCTTCGTTTCGCTTTGCAGGGATACTTTGGAAGCTTATTCAAGGGAGGTTTTGAAGCTGTGTAGAACCCTCCTCTGCCTCATTGCCGAGATTCTGCATATGAAGCCTGAATTCTTCAACGACATGTTTGGAGAAAACGTACAAGCAGTGCGCATGAATTACTATCGCCTGACCTTGTTCTAGGTTTAAGTGCCCACTCAGACGGCAGTTCTCTTACTGTATTGCTCCAAGACGACGGTTCAATGGGTATGCAAATTCTTAACAACAACCGATGGATTTCTGTGGAACCGATACCCAATGCTCTGGTCATCAATATCGGTGATACTTTAGAGGTCAATAAATATAAACTTTTAAAAAAAATATATACATTCGTTTTAACCACAAAGTAATATAAATTTAGGTTCATTCTAAATGAAATAAATTTTATAGGTTTTCTTAATAATAATAATTTTATAAATTATAGTTTATAAAAATATTAATTCAATTTAGTGTATGCGATTTTTTGTTTAATGTGTAAAGGAAGGTTTATGTATTCTATATTTTTATTTGAACTAGAAAACACATATTTTTAATCATTAAATCCACTTAAACTATAATTATAAATATTGGAAATCTATTATTTTAATTGACATTTAAATTTCAAAAGGAAAATAATACTCTCAACAAATTTTTGTTGTTAAATTAAATTTTGATTGGACTTTAAACTTTTAGAAATTGTTACATTTAGATTCTTAAACTTCTGCCATATTTTTCAATTCAGTTTTGAGTGGCATTTGAAACTCATTATAGCAAAAATAATATACTCTCAGAGAAACTCATCAGGAAAATTAATACTCTCAGCAAACTTTTGTTGTTGAATTCACTCTTAATTGGGATTTAAATCTCATTAGAATTCGAATGTTACATGTAGGTCCTCACGAATGGAAAATTCAGGAGTATAGAGTACAGGGCACTGTCGAATAGGGATACCGAAAGACTGTCTATAGTCACGTTCCATGCTCCAAGCTGCTTTGATGCGGATATCGGGCTTGTGCCTTAGTTTATAGATAACCCTCACCAATGCCTCTACAAAACTTGTAAACATGCAGAATATAATCGCCATTATCTTTGAGGCAAAAAATCGCTGGATTTCACAGAGATTCATTCTTAAAATGATATTATCATTAATGACTGAGACTTTATCCATGTTTGCAAGTATAGTGTTCCTATATCCATGTAATTACGATAATCAATATATTCCATAATGTCATCTTGTATGTAATTATTATGTTAACTTGCTTTCGTATTGTGTTAAATTATTTCCAAATATTCATCCTTCAAATGATATTATCTTTGATGACTTAGACTTTATCCACGTTTGCAAGTATAGTTGGCTTAGATCCATATAATTATTACAATCAATATATTCCATAATGTCATATTGTTTGGAGTTATTATGATGATGTTGCTCTTTTATTACGTTAAAGTCTTTCTTTTTATTAATTAAAGTCTGATTATAGCTTTCCTAATGAATCATCATTTTTATGTTTTTCCTAATATAATGATGAGAAGGAAAACTTAAAAATTAACAATCGGATTTGAACTCTTATGATGGAAGTAATGGCATATGCTTCTAAACATTTCACCCTCACCATGGGGAAGAACACAAAACGGTTAGGGAATAACTAAAGTAAAACAATCATCAAGAATGAAGCTTTAACTAAAGAAGCCCTTTTGGAATTTATAGATTTTGGAATGATCTTAGAACAATCATCAAGAATGAAGCTTTAACTAAAGAAGCTCTCTTGGAATTTATAGATTTTGGAATGATCTTAGTGTTGTTATAAAATCCTGATATCTTTTTTAGTATGAATCATGTTTATTTATGTATAGTCAATGCATTCTGAATGTGAGGATTAGAGCTTCATGTCCAAGAAAGCTCACCATTTGGTTTTCCTACCCGGCCTCCTCATGTGCTCTGGCATTTCGAATTGTTAGTTTTGAAATTATCAAGATTTTTCAATGGTATGTTTTTCTCACATGTGGCATCTAATCTAGATTGGTCATTCGTAAGGAAACAATGGTTCCATCAATATTTCAACACTGCAATAACCTACAAGGTCTCTTCTAAGATCAATAAAGACTACAAAACTAACCAAATTCTTCAAAAAATATCAAAGATATGTTATTGAAAATCATAGGCGAAATAGGTGAGCTAAAACTATTGAAAACCACACCTTTCATAAAATGTCGGTGCCAATAGATGGAGAAGCGACACAATATGCCTGAGACGCCAATCTTTTATTATAGTGACTAGTGAACAATATTTGACTGCTTTCCTAATAAATTATGTATTGTAATGTGTGGTCTACTTTCCATGGGGATGTTTCTCAGTGCCCAATTACTTGCTAATTGTACCTTGGTAGTTATCAGGTGATACATATGTTAGATTAATCGATTCAATACCAATTTTGCAATAGTGATGATAGAGATCGGAAAAGATATGAACACTTCATGAGTTTTATGCTGGATGGTCCAAGTGAATAGGCTCCTGAAAAATGTAAACTTGGGTTGTTATCAATAACATTTTACGAATAGTGAATAAGAAAAAACATAAATTAATGCATAACAGAAAATATCCACATGAGTAAGACACATTTCATTTGAAAAATAATCATTGTTTAAGTTTAAGTTTAATTATATTAGTTAGTCTCTATTTTATTATTAGGATGGTTTTTATTAGTTATTAGTTATTCTCTATTTTAGTATTAATGAAATTTATTACTTATTAAATATTTATAAGAATAACATTATTTCAATTTACTTTCCAATATATATATAAGAATGATATAATTTCAATTAACTTTCTAAATGTATATATACAAATGTATTTAGGTTAAATAACATATTTTGAATATTAAAAAAACATATTTACAATTACAAAGATAGGTGTATTCATTACAAGTATTTGGTAATTTTTCATTCAAACTATTGCAAGGAATATATCACATTTTCAAACTAATATATTTGTTTGCTTTATTTGTTTCAAATATAAAATAAAAATATTAATAAACGTGATATATTCAACTTGAAGAGGCATTTATGTAAAACAAATTGAAAAAATACCTTTCTTATCTAAAATTTTATTATGTTAAATTTTATTCAAGAGAGTGATTTAATTTAAAGTAAATAAAAATAATGGTCACCATATAAAATTAATATCATATGTCAATTCTCTATCTATATATATGAAAATCAATTTTAATCAAAATATTATAAAATATATGAGATAAATTTAGAAAGTAAAGGTGTTTTATAAACTATTTCTTATTTCATTTAATTTTAATAAATTATTTTCTATATATTTGATATATGGTTGTAATGTTTGAAATTGGAACTAAAAACTTATGAAGAAAAATACAACAAAATAAATTGAGAACTTTATCAATTTTTAAAAATGTTATTATTATTTTATATTATGATCAATTAGAATGAAACTATTAATTACCAATTTATACTATGTTGTCTTAGGAATAATTATATTAATGTATGATGAGTTTGTAAAAAGGTAAATGATGTAAGTATTAATAAAATTATTTATACTAAATAGATTTGTTACATTATTTAGTTTTAATACAAATTTAAGCATAATCTAGGTGTCATGGTCGATACTAAATAGATTTGCCACATTATTTATTTTAATACAAATTTAAGCATAGTCTAGGTGTTATGGTCAAACATAGTCAAACACGGTTAACATAGTTACATGGCCCACTACATTTGAATATGGTTAATCATGCTCGACCATGGTAAAAAATAGTCAACCATGACTTAACCTTAGTTAACCAAATTCAACCTTCTTAAAATTCAACTATGGATTGAAGGAAACTATGGTTCAAAGTGTGCCATGGATTCAAAGTCAACCATGGTTCAACATCAACCTTGCTTAAAAGTCAATTATGGATTGAAGTCAACATCTCTTAAAAGTCAACTATGCTTCAAAGTCAATCAACCACTTTTCAAAATATGGTTTTGGATTTAAGTCAACCATGTTTCAAATTCAACATTGGATTGAAGTCAATCATAGATTAAGGTTAACTATGGATTGAAGTCAACCATGGATTTAAGTCATTAATATTAATATTATTAATTGATTGAATCCATCAATATAAATTTGTAACATAACCCTTTGCTAAAAACATTTTATGTTTGAAGAACACATTATCTTAACTTTTATTGTAGAGTTTTATATTTGGACAAGTGTCCAAGGATGATTGTAATTGCACAATATTATTATTTAAATAAATAAAATAGGAGACACTCACCCAAGAAGAGCTGTTAAAGAGTGTTTATTGACCCACTAGGTGGAATGGAATTTGAGGTAGAAGGAAATGGACAAGTGGCAACATCATGAGGCAAGTAACTAACTGTTGGTATGAGACAACTCCCTTGAATTGTGGTCATAGTGCCCTGAAAGATGGGACTGGAGCTTGAGGCTCATTTATTGAAAACTGACCACTAAAGACCTAGGCAATCTTTTAAGAGCCATCGAATTTTGGACTGAGGTTCATCACTTTTCCTAACGAGGAAACTTACCTTGTGATTTTGCTGAATGCACACAAGAGATTCGATGAGGGGAAGTCTAGGTTTTTTATCATGGTGTAAGTCTTCCTTCCTTACTACTAAGTGCAGAGATTGAGGTTTTTGGCAAGTCTCTACTGATTGCTGGTTATAAAAATTGAGTCCCTTGCTTCTACACAGAGTTCTTCTACCTATTGGTTCAGTAAACAGGTTCGGGGTTCCAAAGGAACAGGCCTCCTTGGGTGTTTGTCCACCCTATCTATAGTTACAGGTTCTAATTGTTATTTCATTTCCTAAGTGATTATCATTAAATTCTGTAGATGTTATGTTAGTATCTTGTAGTTAAATATTGATAATACAGAAGTACAAGTTTGAAGATTTGAACTATTAATGATTTTACAGGCTACTGAATATATTTATGAATTGATAGAATAAATTTCCTCTATGTATTTTTCTTCATACTGTTTTCTGTATCGTACTCTAGTACAGAGAAGGGAAATTAGAATAGATGAATGTTATGTAGTGATTGAAAAGATTAATGTTGTTATATCTTTACTAGCATTTTCCTTAGTTACAATATTCTACTATTTAAATTATCTTATGTCTAGTTTTAGAAAAACATAATAAATATTTATGGTAAATAAATATTATAACATGTTATGGCAATAGGAGTAAAACACTTCTTATTTCTGTACAAAAACCTAGGGTTTTACCTAGGTTAACTATTTCCATATAGTAGATAAACACTGTTTATTTTCCATATGTTCTTTTCATACTTTATAACATAAAAGCCTTTTAATAAGACCTTTAATTATATTCTGTATTATAACCAAATTAGTTACTAACTTTCTCACTGAAAACATTTTACAAAACAAATAGGGTAAACAGAACTGAAAAACCTTTTATCATCATCATCTCTAGGTTTACTTTTTATCAACACTAGAAACCGAAAACTTTTTTTTTAAAACATAGGTTTCTTTAAACAGAGTTTCAGCTAAGGCATTATGCCTTGCATTTTATTTTCATCTATGCAATCACATCCTGTACAGTATTGTTCCTAACACAGAAAACATATTGCCGAAGGGACTTTTAACCTTTTTAACCTCATAAACAGTAGTTCTTTCACAGAATGAGCTTGGGATAGTAACAAGATAGCATTTATCTTTGTTTCAACACCATTTCATAATCAAAAGACAATCAACCCTTTTTGTATTACCAAATCTCTTCGACAGGGCTTCCAACAAAGCTTACAATCTTTTAAAAATCAAAATAGAAGTATTTTATCAACGTTCCACAGCATAACATTTACCACAAACATGTTATAACACCATTTCGACGCTCAAAATTATGAAGGGATATATTTTATTGCAAACCCTATAACAGTTAACAATTCAAATCAACCCTAGAATCTCAAATATCTACATAGTGAAACCAAAACATGGATTGACGATTACACAGAACGCATTTAATACATACTTTCAAACATAATTATTATCACCAGGTTGCATTTGCTGCGCGAACAAAAAGAAGTAACAGGTCGAGGATCTCTCATTCCTGTACATTACACTTTTCCTTTTGGCTCAAATATTTTACACTACCAAGTGTTTAAAAAACCTAAACATCCTAACAGAAGTCTCAGAAAACCATTACAAACTGGCACTTTGCCAAGACCTCAGTCAAAGTACCATGAAAGGCCCACAAGGTATTGCCGAGGCTTACCAGGATACCTGAGCTTCGGTCCTAAAATTTTCGTCACCCTTGCAAGTCAATGTCAAGAGCCACCTGACATTTCAAACATCAGAGTGTTTAGAGACGATAGAATGAAAATTCAAAAGTTTAAAAACTTACTTAAACTATATAAAGACAAACTCAAAGTTACCTTTAGTGTTGGTACCACGTTTTTGAACACTCGCACCTGCAACTGACGAGGACACCAAACCCTTACCATTCACCAGCAAAACAACAAAGGAATGACTCGGCCCTGAGATTTCAGTGTGGAATGTTTCTAAGTAATGGATCATAGGATCGAAACCTCGAAGAGGTGCTTCTAAGACCTACTAACAAACCCTAAGCTTTTGCAGCCCGGTCGGCCTCCCCACCAAGCTACTCTCTAACACAATGAATGCCAAAGGAAACAACATTGACGAGACTTAGTGGAGGACTAGGGTTAAGTTCCCAAGCCCGAGAGCATCATAGATAAACGATGGATATCCTGCCATCACAGCACAACAAATTTCCAAGCAACTACTACATTTAAGACCATTAATGACCATTTCCACCGTGGAGACCAGCTCAGTTAATTTCAAGGTTAAGCCATGCACATATCAACCATGTTGACTGTTTTCCCACGTTGTCTCCATGTGATGTACGCCACGATAGCATCCACCAAGACATTCCACTGAGGTAGTAGCTAGGGAAATTAAATACTAAGCCTTGATACGAATTCCTGCCAGCGTAAGAACCACTCATCCATTAATACCTTGTCCTACCAGGAGTTTGACATGAAGGTTATGCTGCATCAAAATATAACATGTAATTCGTAAGCCTATAGTTTACACTTCCTTTTCCCTTGTCTTATCAAGGCATCGAACTTAGGGTTAAAGAGTTATCACATGGTATGCATATTTTCCTATAGTCTCATCTCTTATATGTTTGCATATAGTTCGCATACTATAGGAAAACACATGATATTACATATAGTCATATTTTCACAAATGCACATGTTTAACAACATATGTATTGTCACATTATTTTAATCCCTTGCTACCATACTCTATTCGATCATATACTTGTTAAAAAAAGAAATGCTTCAAATTTATAGTCTACACATTATAGGAATTACATGGTATTTGCATATAGTTTATATACTATAGGAAATTCATGACAATTGCATATAGTTTATATATTATAGGAAATCGCATGGCAATTTGCATGTAATTCACATATTATAGGAATGCATGGTATTTTTGCATTTAGACTTTGTTTTCACAAAAGTACATTATATTAATTCATGGTGCATACTAAAGGACCCATGATATAAATAATTATATCACTTTACAAATAGCATAGAAGAGAGGATTACATATAATAAGATGATGTTTTCCTTGATCAAATTAACATTGAACAAATAACCTAAGCATTTGATTAAATATACTGACACCTGCATAGAGGTGGTTAAAACATATGTTATGAAATTACAAGCCAACTTCCTTAAACTGGTTTTCATAAGAAGGTGCTTTTATTTTTGTAGTAAATTACAAAGGTAGATCTTCAAGCTATAATTAAATTAAAACCAACCAGGATGACATTTACATGAAGTTCACTAAGGTACCCGACTTGATGAAGGGAAATTAACCCTTTCTATAGTTTATAACACAAGACGGAAAGCAGAACATTACTGTAGGATAACCTGAATTTTATTGCTCTTACTTGTATTCTGCAAGCATCAAGGTTCCAATGCTTTGGCTACAAAGCTAAGTAAGCCTCAGGGTACCCCGTAGGAACCCTTTCATCATCATCAGAAAACAAACTATCCACACATCAACTTTAGTTGTAAATGCTTTACTTGATTCAACCTTGAATTGAAGTCATCAATGGATTAAGGTCAACCTTGGATTGAAGTCAACCTTGATTAAGAGTTAACTATGATTTGACATTAACCTTGGGTTGAAGTCAACTCTGGATTGATGTTGACCATGAATTGAATTCAACATTGGATTAAAGTCGACCATTGATTTAAGTCGGCCTTGGTTTTAAGTCAACCTTGCTTAAAAGTCAACTATGGATTGAAGTCAACCTTGGATTAAAGTCAATCTCGGATTGAAGTCTATTATGGACTGAAGTTAACCTTGCTTAAAGGTCACCTATAGATTGAAGCCAATTGTGGATTGGAGTCAACCTTAGATTGAAGTAGACCTCGGATTGAATTCCACCTTCGATTGAAGTCAACTTTACTTATAATTCAACTATGGATTGAAGAAAACCTTGATTAAAAGTGAACTAGGGATTGAAGTTATCCATAGCTCAAATTCAATCAACCACTTTTAAAAATGTGGTTATGGATTAAAGTAAAAAATAGTTCAAAGTCTACATTCAAACCATAGTTGACTTTAAGTCAAGGTTGAATTCAATCCAAGGTTAACTTCAAGCCAAGCTAGACTACAATCTAAGTAGACTTCAATCCAAGCTTGACTTCAATCCTAGGTTGAATTCAATCCATAAGCGACTTCAATCCATGGGCGAATTCAATCCAAGGTTGACATGAATACAAGGTTGAATTCAATCCATGGGTTGAAATCAACCATGGATTGAAGTAAAGCTTGGATTGAAGTCAACCTTGTTTAAAGGTCAATTATGGTTTGAATTCAACTATGGTTTGAATTCAACCTTAGATTGATGTTAACTTAGATTGAAGTCATCCTTCGATTTAAGTCAACCTTCAATTCACATCAACTATGGATTGAAGTCAATTATGAATTGTAGCCAACCATGGATTGAAGTTAACCATATATTTAAGTCCACCATGGATTGAAGTCTACCTTGGATTGAATTCATGCTCGGATTGAAGTCAACCATTGGAATGAAGTCAACCTTTGATTAAAGTCGCTTATGGCATGAAGTCAACCATGGTTCAAAGTCAACCTTCAAACCATAGTTGATCTGAAAATTAAGTTTGCCTTCAACTCAAGGTTGAATTCAATCCATGGGTTGAAGTCAATGTTCATTAAAATTTAATTATGGTTTGAAGAAAACCTTGAATTGAATTCAACCTTAGATTGAATTCAATTATGGATTGAAGTATAACTTAGATTGAATTCAACCTTGGGTTGAAGTTGACCTTTCTTAAAAGTCAACTATGGATTGAAGTCAACTTTGGATTGAATTCAACCTTGCGTTGAAGTTGACCTTGCTTCAAATTCAACTATGGATTGCAGTCAACCTTGGATTGAAGTTAACTATGGATTGAAATCAAACTTGGATTTAATTCAACAATGAATTGAAACCAACCATGGATTAATGTGGATTGAATTCAACCATGATTCAAAGTCAATCAACCACTTTTGAAAATATGGTTTTGGATTCAAGTCAACCATGGATTCAAGACAACCATTTGTTGAATTCAACCATAGTCAACAATGGTTCACCAAAGTCAACCAAATGCAACCATGGTCAACCATGGCCAACCATAGTCTACCATGGGAAACCATAGTCGACCATAATGAATTAGTCAACCACAGTTAACCGTTGTTAATCATAGTCAATGAAATTCAACCATATTCAACCAAATACAACCATAGTAAAAAATGGTCAACCATAGTCAACCATGGCCAACTAAAGTTAACCATAGTCAATTATTGCCACCAGAGGTAACCATAGTTAACCATGTTCAACCAAAGTCAACCATATGAAAGCATGGTTAACCATGGTCAACCAAATTCAACTATTGCAGACCATAGCCAACCATGGTCAATGGTAATCAACCATCATCAACCATAGTCAACCATATGGTTGACCATGGTTATCTTTGGTTGGTTGTGTTTGGCCATGGTTGGTTAATAATAAAAACAACAACAATAATAAGAATAATAATAATGGTTAACCATAGTGAAAAATGGTTTACAAAAGTCAACCAAATTCAACTATGGTCAACCATGGCCAACCATAGTCACCATGGGCAACCATAGTGAATTAGTCAACAATAGTTAACCGTCGTTAACCATAGTTAACCAAAGTCAACCATATTCAACCAAAGACAACCGGAGTCAACCAAAGTCAACCATATTCAACCAAAGATGACTAGAGTCAACCATGGCCAACTAAAGCTAACCATAGTCAACCATGGTCAACCATGGCCAACCAAAGGTAACCATAGGAAAGCATGGTCAACCATAGACAACCATGGTTAATAACAGTCAACCATGGTCAACCATACTCAACTATGGTCAACCATTGTTAAGCATGGGAAACCAAAGTCAACCATAGTCAACTATGGTCAACCATAGTCAACTTTACTTATAATTCTTAATATGAATTAAGAATTATTAATTAAATTTAATTCTTAATATGAATTAAATAATAAGAATGAAATTTATTTATATCATATTATATTCACAACTATATTGTAAATTTATATTTATTAATATAAATTTAATTATACAGTTAGGACAATATTCATATTCATATGTATATTAATGATTAATGACAATAATAAATATGAATATGAATTATTAATAAAAATTAATTAGTAAATATGAATAAAATGTTATTTATATTTAATGTTAATATGAATAAAATGTTATTTCTATTTAATGTTATTTATATAGAAATAGAAATAAAATGTTAATAGCAAAGTTGACTTTAAAATTAATGTTAACATAAATATTTATTTTTATATTAATATTAATATCATTATTATTTGATGCTAATGTTCACATTCAATCATTAACATGGCCAACTAAAGCTAACCATGGCCAACTACAACTAACCATAGTCAACCATGGCCAACCATGGCCAACCAAAGGTAACCATAGGCAAGCATGGTCAACCATAGCCAACCATGGTTAACAAAAGTCAGCCATTGTTAAGCATGACCAACCAAAGTCAACCATGGTTAAAGATAGTCAACCATCATCAACCATATGGTTGACTAAGGTTGGTTAATAATAACAATATGATTTTAAAGTCAACCCTTGTGTCACCCATAATCAAGTTAACAAATCAATGATAGTAAACAGGCCTGGAATTTGACGTTCCATAGAACGTTTTTCGATTTTTTAGAAGTATTTGACAGGTAAGTTGAAATTTAAAACGTAGAAGTTGACATTTATGTATATTGATAGCCTGTTAAAAAATCGTATAGCTGTCCAACTTGCCTTCTACCTAGAGCTGTTAAATTACGTAAAAAGTGAAATCTCTTAACAGATTTTTGGTTTGTTAGTGAAGTTGGCTTATTGTTAAACAATTTATTTAGGTTTTATTACTACAATGGACTATCTGCCCAGATCTTGTTGTAAAAAACAAGGACAGATTCAAGTAATTGAAAGAGGATTGTGTTATGACATATACCAAAAGAAAAATTGATCCTTTATGAATCTGCATAAAATGTAAAATGAAAGGCACTCTAAAAATCTAACTGTGATCGAATTTTATTTGACAGGCTGGTAGAATTTGAAATTCCAGGCCTGATAGTAAACCATATGATATTAATATAAACCAAAGCAAGCCAAATTCAACGATGGTCGACAATAGTCAACCATCATTAACCATAGTAGATCAATCAACCATAGACAAAATTTAAACAAGGTCAACCAATACTCAATTACGACAAAACAAATTCACCCTTAGCCAACCATGTGCAATTGTAGTCAACCATAGTTAAACAAAGTCAACAATAGTCAAACATGGTTAACCATAGTTAATAAAAGTCAGTTATGGCCAACTGGTATCTCAAATCCAGTCGACAGGGGTTCCCATCGCTGTTGACACCAACCCACCACGATCTCCCTAAGCACTGACCCAGACGGGTTTAACCCTGTCCAGCAACACCTGCGGAGTAGATGAGGTCTCACCCGAGGCATTCAAGGGAGAGTAGACAGAACCATGTTTCCACCGAATGAAGGAGGATGTTTGTGGCAACAATTACTCAACTTATCGCAACATTCAAGACAGATCTATGCATTCAAAGTAACATCATTCATATTCATAGCATCATTCAACAGAAACATTCATCGCGACAAGTATAACATTTAAAGTATTAACTGCAGCAAGAAACCAGAGCATCATTCATGAATTGCAGCATGCATTATCATAAAACATACACAGGGAATTTCATCAAATAGTTCTGTCATGTCATATTACTCAACAAAACCCTGATACAACATCGCCGCAAAACTAGATCTCAGCAATATCTCTTGATCTCAGATACAGACTCAAAGACGCACACAACAACATCCAAGGATCCATACTAAGATCATTCAACACTTACAACTTATGTCTTTATATAGGATTCTACCTTTACAATGCTTGTCCACTTACTAACAACTTCCTAACCGACACTTGGACAAATGACCCAAAATCTAACTGACGCAGTCCAAATGACCCAAAACCCGCAAGCTGTGGTACAATTGACCAAAAAATGCATAAAATAATCTAGATTTATACCTTCCGCAACCTCTTCTGACGTGTCGCAGCATCGGCGATGCTACAATTCTTCCTTACCAAACCGCCTGCCAACAGGCCCCCAACACAATCTTGTGGCTCGCCCTCGATCCACATCAACTGGACCTAGTGTACTTGGTGGTCTTGACTTTGAAATCCTCATACTACTGCTCGACTGTCGTCACCATTTGCTTTGCTACTGTCACCGCCTCCTGACTGTCGATGACATCCTCGGGTGATGGGTGCTTGGTTAGCTTTGCAGCCACTTGTTGATGATGTCCCTGCACTACCTGGAGAGCTTCACTAGCCTTTGTCATGAACTGGCCACCAACATCTTGGAACTCCTCCAGCTGCGCAGCGCGCTTCTTCTATTGCTCATCGGCCTTGGCGACGCATTGCTGCAGGTCTTTTAAATCCGCAGACTTAGAAACCTGCTCCTTGGGTGGCATCACTTGCATTGCCACCTTGAGTGTCGCTAACTGCCCCTCCACTTCCTGCTGAACCTTCATCAGTTGTTCAACCTACTCGTCCTGAACGATCCGGCCCCAGAATTGCATAGTGTTGGTTGTGAGCTTCATTGCCGCCATTTCCATCTCCACCAGTTACGTTGCTATCTCCTCAATAGCTCGTTTGCAGTCATCCACTTTTGCTTGAGGAGTGCCGGTGTTCACCTGAGCTTTTAGCTCCTGGTTCTCATGGCGCAACTGGACAATGACAACCCCCATTTTCTGCACACGTTGAAGCATATCCACCTCTTCAGTGGGCTATGACACATGGTGATAAGCCTCCGCAATGGCCCAGTCTACCCGCACACTATCATCCCACATATAGGCCTTCTCTGCGATGAGGAGGTCCTGTTCTTTCTCCAGTTATTCAATCTCATTAGCCTTCTTAGCTCATTCCTTCTTGATGTCTTCCTCGAGCGCATCCACAACCTGTCGCACTGCAGTGGCCCTTCTTGTCAAATCCTCGATGGCTGCTTGTGTAACTGCCTCACGTTCCTGCAACCTCACGTACTTACCACTAAGCTCGTGCATTCTGTTAGCCATTTTGTGGCTAGCGACCGTCTGCATAGTTGTCAATCCTTGCACTGGCAACACGTTAACATTGATGGTCACCTTCTTCAACTGCTGCAGTAAGGCATTCACAACCTCATCTTTAGTCACAATCGCAGTCGGGGGAATCTCCACATTCCTGACCCATGACTCGGTGTTGATTGTGCTAACTCACGATGCCACTGCCTCTTCAGGTGCCCTTCATGAAACCATATCACACAAAGATTCCATGAGAGTAGTGAGGGAATGGAATCCTTCATTTGTTGCCCTTGTCAGCTTTTGAGCTGCTGTGGTGGATGCATCAGCGATTGCTTTTATGAGTCGGCCCAACTGTGCTTCCGTCGATAGGCTAAACCCACTAATTGTCGCAGGGTCTTGGTGCCCTTTTGTTCTGTTTTCTTCTAGGGCTTGGTCATTGTCGTCATATGTTGGCGTCTTTATGGATTCTCAGTCTGAATCATGATGACTATGCTGGTCCTGCGCCGTTATGCGATCATCTGGACCTTGCACCAGTTCCCCAGCCTCAATCTCGGCCACCCCCATGGGTTCATGCCATGCCACTGGCCAGTTGTTCATGATAGCCTCCAACTCTATCATCGTTACTTTATATGATGTCAACAACCATTTCCTATCTGGGTCACGACGAGCTTGGATGTAAATGGAATGCGGTCGAATTGTAAACACCATGATCGGCTGGAACTGTGCTGTGGTCTCTTCGGACAATTAGGGCACCTTTGTCGCAGCCGCATAGAGCATCTCCTATTATAACCAGAACAGCAATGTACATTCCCTATTCCGTTCTTGTTCTCGAACAAACCACAGGTTTTGATACCGCACGCCGCGACACTCTTTCACGGTGTCAACCTCCATGCCCTGGTACACATTAGGCTCCTTCCAGGCCACGAATGCAATTAATAGCAGAAGCCAACTATATGTGAATGAGCCCTTAGAAGCTTGAACCGCCACAGCATCCTCCATTAATTGATTCAGTAGAAACGTTGACTAGTTCATCTGCACCCCGGTCGCACACTGTTCAGCATAGGCCACAATTCCCGAATTACACTGATTGGGTTGGCCACCCCATACCACTTTGTAGGAAAGTATCTTAGTGCCGGTGAGCATTGACTTATCATTGATGCTACTGGTGCGGTAGCCCCGACCATCCTTCTCCAACTCGTAGCGCTTGACCAACTATGCGGCCAGATTTTTGTCATTCTCCTTTCCTTAGAAATACTGCGATGGGTCAATCCCATCCTTGGGAAACCCGGTAATCTCTGCGATCAAGTGCATGGTGATGGGAATTGCTTCGTTTAGCCACAATGTATCGCCATCAAAGCAGTCCAACAGCTTCTTCACACATGCATTGACCTCCGACAACTGTCCAAAATGGGGCATATTGATAAGGCCTAGCAGGCTTGCCTGTTTCAAACTCCACGCCCAACCACGTGGAACCAGCTTACTGCTCAATTGTGATCCTGGATCATAAGGGTTTGACACAATCTCCTTATATGCCACCATGTCATGGTCGTCATATTTCAGCTGCATCAACGTTGGTGCAATGTCAAGATAGCACTCCATCCCGACAGGGAGCACTGGCATCTTCAATGGGTACTTCTGATTCCTCTGTACCTTCCGGGAAGGTACACTGGGACGACTGGGGAGGACATACCCCGAGATATCAGTGGCCGAGAGTCCTTCCCATGCAGCGGACTCATCAACCTGGTGGCTAGATGGCCCCGCTTCCCCTTGAGCTTCTCCCGCCCCAGTAGTGGAGGACCAAAGCTAGCGCTTGCTTTGCGGTGACTTAGGATGTTGTCCTCCCCGATGCTTCTTAGCAATCACCGACACTCCAACCGACATGTTTGCAAATTCTTCCTCAAATTGACTTCTCCCGCAGACTCGACTTCTTCTTCAATAGCAACTGGGATGAAGGGAGACTCTACTTCACTACTAATCTCAATGGTTTCCAGCATACCTCACACGATGTTCTCAACTGATCACTGACGTATTTGAGAGACCCACTCAACGCTCAGCAATTGCACTTTGCAATTTCAATTGAACCTTGCCCAACTCATAACCGCACTTAGTAGGCAATAACAACGCTCTGCAACACCGCATAAGATCACTTAAAAACTGAATTCTCGGTGCCTTCCGAACAACTTCGACCCGTTCTTATAGCGTCCAACCCAATCCTTCCTAATCATTACTAAATCCTGCATTAACTCGGCCAAAATCCTGCATTAATCACCCAAATCCGCTGTCGATCCTGTCAGCCGATCGACCGGATCCGCCATTAATGCTTATCATTCAAACAGGCACCGTTAATTAACTGTTTCTACTTTTGGAATTTATTACTTGATTTGACCCATTCGCAACACTGCCATTTGTCGCAGATCGCTCCTAGCTTACAACACAAGCCTCCCTGCCTGCACATTCTCGTCTCTATGGGTGCACCATCCTGCCACCGAGTAACCTGCATTTTTTTATTTTCGATACGACTCAGGCATCACGCTATTCCAAGCCCGACCAATAGGGCTTCAACCTGCTACCGTTAATTAACTTTGGGAGCATCGCTCCATCCAACTGCACTGCGCCTCCTGAAGTGATGCTACTGATGCAATACGGACCTAGCCAATGCATCTACAATTTTCCTGGATGTTTCATAAACTTGCTGTCATACAACAACACCAAGTCACCCTCTTGAAACTGCTTGTTTTTTATGTGGCTATCATGTCATGCCTTATGGCGATCCTTCTCCACCCCTGGTGGAATCCTGCGATAAAGTGATCTTCCTCCAGGTGTACTAACTACGCTAGACATTCATCTAATGCTGTTGCATCATCCATACCTGTTACTTCCACTATGCGCAGACTTGAAACAATGTACTCCATTGGCATAATCACTTCGTGTCCATACACTAACCTGAATGGTGCCTGACCTGTCAACCTTTTACATGTGGTGCTATATGCCCACAACACTGCTGGGATTTTCAAATCCCAATCATTGTTGTTCGTATTGCACACCTTTGTCAGCGCATGCTCCAATACTTTGTTGAACACTTCCACCATGCCATTTTCATGTGGATGATATGGCATACTCTTCTTATGTTGTATCTGTAGTTCCTCCATCAATGCATTGATGGTGCAATTGAGAAAGTGACTACCTTGATCACTCAACAATATCTTGGGGCAACGGAAGCGAATGAAAATGTTGTCAAATAAAAATCGTGCAGTCGTGGCTGCAGAACAATCAACTACTGGTGCCGCCTCCGTCCATCTGGTAAAATATTCTATCGCTGTGATGATATATCTTGCACCGATGCACTTCCCTGGTGGATTGATTGGTCCTACAAAATTCACTGCCCATTTTTCAAATGGCTGCAACATTAACTGAGGCATCAGCGGCATCTCATCTCGTCTGGATGGTTTCCCAGTTTGTTGACAAACATCGCAAAACCACGCATAGTCTGTCGCATCATTATGCAGCATGGACCACCAAATCCTTGTACAAAGCACCTTCCTAGCAGTCGCCCGACCGCCGTAGTTCCCTCCAGCCACTCCTCCATGTGCTTCTACCAATATCTATGCTTGCTCATGTGGCAAGACACACTGGCACAATATCTCATCTGCACCCATCTTGTATAACTCTCCTACGATTAGCTGGATATCGGCAGCCTTGACCACTAGCTGCTTCTTCTGACTAGTAGTGAACTCTTCTGGTGCGGTACCTGTCACCAGAAACTGAATGATTTCTTCAAAATAACTATCATCTACTCCAACCTTAAACAGTTGTGCATCAGGAAACCCATCTTCAATGTTAGTTGGCTCCTCGTCTGTTTCAACCCACGATAGATGATCAGGGCCAGCATTCAACCGCCCTGGATTCACAATTACTTCAAAATCAAATCTTGAAATAGAAGTAACCATCGATAGATCTTACCCCCTAACACAAGCTTATTGACCAGGTATTTCAATGCAGAGTGGTTTGTGAACATCTTAAAATGTCTGCCCAATAAGTAGTGTCGGAACCTCTACAATGTTGAGATATTGTAACTTCAAAGAATATTATAATTGTACTTTATTATTCCGGAGATGTTTCATTCCTCCGTAAAGATCTTATTGTATATCCGTAGATGTTTATTCCTCCGTCAGAATGTGGTAACTTGGGTTATTAGACTTCCCTAGTGGAGGTCGGCCCTTTATATGTTATGTGGGTCAAAGGGTTATTAGACCACCCTAGAGGGGTCGGCCCAGTCAGTTGTAGTGGGGTATTTAACCCATTGGTTAAATACGAGCCTACGTGTACTTGTGTAAAAGATGTGTCAGAGTAGTGTATAAATAGAGGAGGTGTGTTCCTCATTTGACACACACTCACTCACTTGAGGATAGCGCACTTGTGGAGGAGAGGTCTGCTATTGTGGAGGAGGAGATCATGTCTCAGGGTTTCATCTTTGTATATTGCTGGTCATCTATATTGAGGAAGCTTTGATGGGTTTTCTACGCCATGAGGGTTTCCCAGGATAAATCTCTGTCTCTTGTGTTTATGCTGTGCTTGTTGTTTCTTCAGTGATCCTGTATATGCTATTATTGTGAAATGGAATGTAATGCTGCTATTTTCTGTCTTAGCATATTGAATTTTAACATGGTATCAGAGCTAACCTGAAGGAAGACAAGGTATGGCACTAACGACACTTGCTTTACTTACGACAATTTGAAGGATAGGGTTTTACATAGCAAAAACCAGTCATCGTAGCACTTTCGCTATAAATCCGTTTTGGCGAATTTTTCGGATCTGAAATTGTTACAGGACGAATATTAAATCTCCAGGTACCTTGTGTCCAAAGGACAACCTCTAATTCGTTGTACTTTGTGATTTATGATCTGTACAATATAGGGTTTCTGCCTCTTCCAGATCTGAGTCAAAATCAGGTGACCTTGGGAAAAAGGTCATATCTTGGGCTAGGAAGCTCCAAATGAAATTTCGTAAAAAGTTACAGGTAGTACACAGTCTGTACTATCTCAGAAAAATTTTTCAGAGGCCGAAGGTGAACCAGTGACACGTGGAACTCCGTACAAGTTCTCTCTCCTGTATTATCCCATAAACAGGTCATGTTGCGACACTTGGCATAACTCTCTCTCAGAGAGTCCAATTGAGGTCAGACCTGTCAGGATGGAAAGATAACAGGCAGAGCTACCTCAGAAAAATTTTTCAGAGGCCAAAGTTCAAACAGTGACACGTGGCATGCCGTACAAGTTCGCTCTTCTGTTTTATCCCAAAACAGGTCACGTTGCGACATTTGACATAACTCTCTCTCAGAGAATCCAATTGAGGTCAGACCTGTCAGGATGGAAAGATAACAGGTCAGGCTATCTCAGAAAATTTGTTCAGACCCTGTGGATTTAAAAGTTTGGAGTTACACTAGAAACAATCAGGTACATATTTCTGTCAAAACAGAATTATTTTTGAGTACCTTCATTCATGGCTTCCGGAATTTAGGGCTTTGAAGAAAGTTGGAATTTTTGTAAACGGAGACCACGGTTGAATGCTACTCATCAAAATAGAAATTTAGAGACCAAGATCAGATTTTTTGGTTGGGCAGAAGGCCGGGCTTGATCAAACCCTAGTTCGGGACTTTGATCAGAAAAGTGGAAAATTAGGGCTTCTGTAAAAATGGGAATTTTTGAAGTCTGTAACCACGGCTGGAAGCTCCTAAGAAAAATAAGAGTTTAGAGCCTTGGATCGAACCTTTTGTTTGGGCAGAAGGGTGGGCTTCATCAAACCCTAGTTCGGGATCCTGTCCAGAAGATCTAGAAGTTTCAAAGGCAATTTTGAGGGGTCAAATTTTGGAAATTCCAAAATTGAAGTATGCTAGTTTGATCAGCTCAGCAAGACATATTCTTTCATCCATTCAGAAGTGTGAAAGTCAAAGATTGAATTTTTTAGGGTTTCTCTAGAAAACCCTAATCAAGCTCCAGATCAAGTTTCAGGGGGAGTTGAGGCTAAGGCCTCACATAAGAAGACTACAAGAAGTCTCGACAGGTATGACTTAAGGAGGCTCAGGTATGTCTTGAAATCTAATTCTTGATTACGTTCATGATGTGTTTGTCTTCATATTATTTATTAGTACAATCTTGATTAATGTTAGAATTGTCTTATCACCCTAGTAACAGTATGAATGCATGTGAATGATCAAAGACATTCATTGATTAGGGCTATATGATTGTACTAATGCATTATGATGTTGTGTGAGGTTGATGTTGTCTGCTAACAAGGCTCAGGTACATCACAAAAGACAAATCAGGTTCCATGACCATGAAAACATGAAGACAAAGACTCATCCATAATCTTTGTTCTACTTACGAGGTATGTATGACTTTGTTATATTATGCTTAACCAATGAGACATGCAGGTTCTAGCTCAGGATCTCTAAATCATTGAAGAGATTGTTTAGGTATGTTGTACATAACTAAGTAGGTATACTAATCCAGGTATGTTTCCCATGAATCTTACCTTGTGTTAGGATCCCTTATATAAGTATACTTGGTATGATTGGTTATGCTTATTCATAAAGTTAGTAATCAAGGGATTATGCATATTATGTCTTTTATCTTGATTGATGATATGCATGAGTAAAAGAAGACTTCCCTGAAATCTTGAATACTAATGTTTATTAACTATAATCATGACTATACATTCTCAATATTATTTAGAACTATAATGTTTTGATAGCATTTAGAACATACTAATGGGTGTATGTTTGTGTATGAGATCATGAGGATGACACTTGAACATGCACAGTGGTACATAATGAATAGAAGTTCAAAAGACATACATAAGATCAAGCGGGAGGCAACCACACAAACATAAAAGATAAGTATTTGAGTTGTTATTTGAAATAGTAAATGATATTGCCTGTAATAGGTTGTATGCATATTTGTATTCCTATAATATATCATGCTAAGTGTAAATATTCATAGAACATTGAACAGTATACTACCAATATGCATATGATTGGTAAGTTGGACAAATATTCCATTGTTGCTTGTCTAGAATGAAACCTCTTTGCTGACATGCTGAGAGTTGTGCACACTCTCGATAGTATGTTCTGGTAGAGATGGAAGGCATCTAGATAGCCACTGTATGCATACAGGATATGGGAAAGTGTTGTGCCAAAGTATTGGTCAAGATAGTTGCATAACTATGTAAATGATATCTGTATGCATAATAGGTTATCATGTCAATATGATTTGATGATTATGAAGTATTACTAATCATGTACCTAATTTTGATTTGTAGGAAAAATCATGATGAATGATGAACAAGCGATGGATGTTCAACAAAATGATTTACAAATCAAACACACTATAGAAAGCTTATGGTTAAGAGATTCTCTTAGAAAGAGGAAGAGAATCATGATGAGATGTTTTGACCATTCTCTTAATAATGTAATCAGGTTCTGTATGGGTTCCCAGGATCGGTAGTCAATTGATGAGCTTAATGATCATCATGGGTGATGTGGATCTCAACCCTTGCTACAAGGTTGAATATGGATTCTATACACATATGACATGGATGCAAGAAGGAACTCACCATAGAGTTCGAATGACTTTGAGGCTCATATTAGTAGACCCATCTGACGAGAGATGGCACAGATAGATATGCAGAAGATCACTCAATGCAGAGTGTGAATAATGGACATTTGACAGCTTCATGACAAAGCTTGGGCTTTACCAGAAGTAAAGCTGATCCTAACCTTTACCTTAAGGTTGTGGATGATGAACCTATCATACCATTATTATGTGACGATGATGTCTTTCTGACAAGGAATGAGAAACAGATCATGAAAATGGCTGCAGAAATAAAAATGAAAGATCTCAGATTAATGCACTACTTCTTAGGTCTAGAAGTATGGCATGATCCAAAAGGAATCTTTTAAATCGAGGTAAGTATGCTGTGAAGTTTCTAAAAAGATTTGATATGTTGGAGTGTAAAGCCATGGCCACTCCCATGGACTCCAACTTGAAGTTATTAGTTAATGACTCATCGGATTTAGTGGACCTAACCCTATATAGACAAATCATTGGGCCAATGATGTATTTAACAAATACTAGGCCAGATATATGCTTTGTTGTAAATACCGTAAGTTAGTATCTAGTAGAGCCTAGAAAGGTTCACTTAATAGCTACAAAGCATGTAGTCAGGTACCTAAAAGGTACTTTAGATTTTGGTCTATATAATCTTGGAGGTCATGAACTCCGATTACATGGTTACTCAAATTCTGATTGGGCAGGAAGTGTCTCAGACAGAAAGAGTACATCAGGTGGATGTTATAGTCTTGAATCTACCATGATCTCATGGTTTAGCAAGAAACAATCTAGTGTGGCTCTCAGTACTACTGAAACAGAATATATAGCTGTCTACTCTGCCAGCTGTGAAGCAGTGTGGCTTCAGAAGCTATTATATGGAGTGTTTGACTTAGAAATGGATTCCACTGTGATTATGTGTGACAATCAAAGCTGCATCAAGACGATAGGAAATCTTGTATTCCATGATAAGTCAAAACACATTGAGATCCGATACTTCTATATACGAGATATGGTGCAAAGAGGAGCTATCAAGCTTGAGTATATAAGCACTGAGCATCAAATTGATGATATCCTGACCAAACCTCTATCTCGAGTAAAGTTTGAACACTTCCGAGACAAGCTTGGTGTAGTTTAGAAGGACTCTCCTCGAAAGGGGGAGTAACACAGTATCCGATAACAAGTCTATCTCATCAATGATGAGGTTAACTATTTACTGCACTTAGTTACCTAGAATTATTTAGATTTAAGACTCTTATATTCTTTCTTTTAATGATAGATGTATACATGCTTTTGATGTTAGTTTTTTGATGATAGATGTATACATGTTTTTTATGTTAGTTTTTTATGATAGATGTATACATGCTTTTGATGCTAGTTTTTGATGATAGATGTATACATGTTTTTATGTTAGTCTTTGATGATAGATGTATACATGCTTTTGATGTTAGTTTTTGATGATAGATGTATACATGTTTTTTATGTTAGTTTTTGATGATAGATGTATACATGCTTTTGATGCTAGTTTTTTATGATAGATGTATACATGTTTTTATGTTAGTCTTTGATGATAGATGTATACATGTTTTTTGATGTTAGTTTTTGATGATAGATGATACATGTTTTGATGATGATGACACATGTTGTGGTTATACATGTTTTGATGATGGTGATACATGTTGTTGTTATACATGTTTTGATGATGAGGATACATGTTTTGTTATACATGTTGTGAAGGGATTGGATCATTCCTGGACTTCAGTCCTAAAGAAGAGCCGTAGACGTATGTCTTCGAAAATGAAGTTCTTGATGAACATGTTGTGAAGGGATTGGATCATTCCTGGACTTCAGTCCTAAAGAAGAGCCGTAGACATATGTCTTCGAAAATGAAGTTCTTGATGAACATATGAAGGGATTGGATCATTCCTGGACTTCAGTCCTAAAGAAGAGCCGTAGACGTATGTCTTCGAAAATGAAGTTCTTGGTGAACATGTGAAGGGATTGGATCATTCCTGGACTTCAGTCCTAAAGAAGAGCCGTAGACATAAGTCTTCGAGAATGAAGTCCTTGGTGGACGGTGAGGGATTAAGTCATCCTTGGACGTAGATCCTAAATGCACGGTTGAGGATTAAGTCATCCTTAGACGTGGTCCTAAATGTACGGTGGAGGATTAAGTCATCCTTGGACGTAGGTCCTAAATGCACGGTGGAGGATTAAGTCATCCTTGGACGTGGTCCTAAATGTACGGTGGAGGATTAAGTCATCCTTGGACGTGGTCCTAAATGTACGGTGGAGGATTAATTCATCCTTGGACGTGGTCCTAAATGTACGGTGGAGGATTAAGTCATCCTTGGACGTGGTCCTAAATGTACGATGGAGGATTAAGTCATCCTTGGACGTGGTCCTAAATGTACGGTGGAGGATTAAGTCATCCTTGGACGCGGTCCTAAATGTACGGTGGAGGATTAAGTCATCCTTGGACGCGGTCCTAAATGTACGGTGGAGGATTAAGTCATCCTTGGACGTGGTCCTAAATGTACGGTGGAGGATTAAGTCATCCTTGGACATAGGTCCTAAATGCACGGTGGAGGATTAAGTCATCCTTGGACGTGGTCCTAAATGTACGGTGGAGGATTAAGTCATCCTTGGACGTGGTCCTAAATGTACGGTGGAGGATTAAGTCATCCTCGGATGTGGTCCTAAATGAACGGTTAAGGATTAAGTCATCCTTGGACGCTATCCTAAATGTACGGTAAGGATTGGATCATCCTTGGACTTTGGTCCTATAAAATGAGCCGTAGACATGTGGTCTCCGAGAACATGATAGGACTGGATCGTCCCTGGACTTCGATTCAAAAGGTACATGATAGGACTGGATCGTCCCTGGACTTTGGTTCAAAAGGTACATGACTGGTTTGCATCATCCTTGGACATAGAGAACTGGATTGATCATGTGATGATGATGCTGATGATCGTATGATGATGATGCTGATGATCGTATGATGACGATGCTGATGATTGTGTGATGACGATGCTGATGATCATGTGATGACGATGTTGATCGTGATGCTGATGATCGTATGATGACGATGCTGATGATCGTATGATGACGATGCTGATGATCGTGTGATGACGATGCTGATGATCGTGTGATGATGATGCTGATGATTGTGTGATGACGATGTTGATCGTGATGCTGATGATCGTATGATGACGATGCTGATGATCGTATGATGACGATGCTGATGATCGTGTGATGACGATGCTGATGATCGTGTGATGATGATGCTGATGATTGTGTGATGACGATGCTGTTGATCGTGTGTTGACGATGCTGATGATTTAGTACTATCAACTCTGATGATGTTGATGTTCCAGTATTGAAGATGTTCCAGTAACTAGTTGAGTTACTGATGATGTTGATAAAGCTTCCAATGATTTATAGATGTATCATGTATGATGTTGATGACTCCTTGCTCGTGCAGATGCTGTTATAATATCCTTCTCGTTAAGGGGGAGTGTTGAGATATTGTAACTTCAAAGAATATTATAATTGTACTTTATTATTCCGGAGATGTTTCATTCCTTCGTAAAGATCTTATTGTATATCCGGAGATGTTTATTCCTCCGTCAGAATGTGGTAACTTGGGTTATTAGACTTCCCTAGTGGAGGTCGGCCCTTTATATGTTATGTGGGTCAAAGGGTTATTAGACCACCCTAGAGGGGTCGGCCCAGTCAGTTGTAGTGGGGTATTTAACCCATTGGTTAAATACGAGCCTACGTGTACTTGTGTAAAAGATGTGTCAGAGTAGTGTATAATTAGAGGAGGTGTGTTCCTCATTTGACACACACTCACTCACTTGAGGATAGCGCACTTGTGGAGGAGAGGTCTGCTATTGTGGAGGAGGATATCATGTCTTAGGGTTTCATCTTTGTATATTGCTGGTCATATATATTGAGGAAGCTTTGCTGGGTTTTCTACCCCATGAGGGTTTCCCAGGATAAATCTCTGTCTCTTGTGTTTATGCTGTGCTTGTTGTTTCTTCAGTGATCCTGTATATGCTATTATTGTGAAATGGAATGTAATGCTGCTATTTTCTGTCTTAGCATATTGAATTTTAACATACAATGTGTAGACCATCGCCAAGCCTTCCCTCTCGGTAGTGGTGTAGTTCTTTTCTGTGGATGACAGCTTTCGATTGGCGAAAGCAATAGGGTGATCAAGATCCCCCTCTCTTGGCTACGCTAGTACCACACTGAGTGCAATCAACGATGGATCAACATGGACATGGAATTCCTTACTCCAGTCCAAAAATACCAATATTGGTGCCGAAGCCATCTTAGTCTTCAGCTGCTCGAAACTATCTTGACATTCCATGCTCCATTGAAATACTGCATCTTTCTTCAGTAGCTTCTCCATAGGGGCGGTGATCGCTGCATATCCCCTGATGAATTTGCGATAATACCCAGTATGCCCCAAAGTCACCATCAACTGCTTAACCGTGGTCGGCGGTGTCAAGCTCAAAATGAGCTCAATCTTTGTTGGATCAACTAACAACCCTTGTTTGCACACGATGTGACCCAGCAATATCCCGAATGGTGCAAAAAAGATGCATTTCTTCAAATTCAGCGATATCTGATGCTGTCGACATCGCTCAAGCATCAACCGCAGATTGGCCAGATGATTGCGGATCAAACCATAGACTATCCAATCATCCATGTATACTTGCAAAAACTTCTGAATAAAGTCCCGGAACGCAGCAACAACAATCTGCGAGAAGATCGCAGGTGTATTCTTCAACCCAAATTGCATCACGGTATATTGAAAACAGCCCCACTCTGTGACAAAAGTCGTCTTGTGGCGGTCTTCCTTGGCAATCCAGATATGATGATAGCCTGAGAACCCGTTCGTGAACGAATACATCTCTTGGATTCCCACGCCTTTGAGTACTTCATCAGTAAACGGGGTCGGAAAGGGATCATGCAAGCAGGCATCGTTTAACTTCCGCAAATCAACACAAATGTGCACCTCGCCAGTCTTCTTGTCTTGCACCACCATAGGACTGATCCATTTTGACTCTTCGACCGGTTCAATGATACCAACATCCAATATGCGATCAAGTTCTACCTTGACCTTCTCCTTATGTCATGGATTTAGCCGATAGGGTCGCTGCCTGATCGGTTTAGCATCTGGTTTCAAGGGAATCTTCATCTCACCTAAATCACCCAAAATCCCTTTCATTTCAGAAAACTTTGAACGAAAGAGGTCCTGGAATTCATGCAACAAGTCGGTCACCTTTCCCATCATCTCGTCATCCCAATAATCCCCAACATTTGTGAACTTGGGAGTGGCCTCCGTCCCAATATTGATCTTACGAAGCTTCAAGGGATGATTGAACAGATCACTTAGTGCATTAGGTGGTACCACATTGTGACTTCCTTCAGACACGGGAATAGTGACATTCTGTGGATCGTCACCGTCTTTGGGCCCTTCAGTGATATTGTAACATTCCATTAGGGATTGCATCTGGTAGTGCGCATGCGGATTTGTTGGATATTCTATGGGGACAACCTTCAAAACGACATCGCAGATGAGTTGCAAATCATTATCGACATCAGGGTTGGCATCCGCGAAAGTAAACGTATGAGTGAAGCAGACCGTCAACTCCACCCAAGTGGTAATTTCTTTGCGCAACTCAGCTGCAGTGTACCACGAGTGCGACATCTCATCTAACGTATGGATAGAGGCATGGACCCACTCATCCCGCGGTCGCGATGCCCACAGTGTCTGACACTCCCTCAAATGACTTCTCGGGTTATTTCGACCATCATATTTCCCTGTGTGGTAGACCTCGGTATCGCTGAAACGAACCATCATCAATCTTCTGCACTGCGACCATTCGTTAATTGATTTCTTATGTGTATCCCACCAATTTGCTGGAGAAGTCTTCAGTGCTTCCTCCAACGCCAGCAATCGCTGCGGTTCTGAAACTCGTTCCTCAAATTCTGTCAAAAAGTTGGTCAAGCCAGGAAACCCCTCATAGAATGGTAGTGTGACCGTTTCCGTCACAACGTGGCATAAGGATTGCGTGACTAATCCACATTTACAAAGCGACACCTCATGCAAGCAGTTTTGCCAGTGTTCTAATGCATCATCAGAGTCGGAAGACGCAGAGCTCTCACTGCACCATCCCAACTCACCATTCGCAGTTGAGTGAATATAGTCTTCAGAAATGTTGAATGCATGGTCCCATCCATTGGGATCTTCATCCTTCATTGGCTCAATGTATCGGTGTCCTTCAGCCGGATCCAACGGGGCTATGACTCTGAGATCACGATTTTTGAAAGTCATCATCCGCCACTTGAATTTGATTAATGTTCCACTATCGTTAACCCATCCGATCCCCAACAACGAGGGATATGAACTTCCTCCTTCAACCACTTCGATGACATCAAAGTCAGCATAAGTCTTCATGCCCTCAATGTCCACCACCAATCGTGGGACTCTCCCAATCAGCATCACTTTAGCGTGATTAGTTAATCAGAGTTGTATAGAAAACCATCTCAATGGGGGGCTCCCCATTTTCTGCCATGCTTGCTTGGTTAAGATGTTGACATCCGAACCAAGATCCAAAATAATTGAATCAACATCATAATCCCCAATTTGGATATTCATGTGCATCTCCTTACCCATCTTTTGCCGCTGTAAGGAGTTTACCGTAGACTCCTACCAACCCCTAGCTAGACGCTGCAACAACCCTTCAATCTCAGCAAGGGCTGTAGAATCTCTCGCCAACAATAAACAACTCTCAAGAAACTTCTGCAAGGTTCCAGACTGCGCTGATGGACCTGCCTCTGAAGTCGCATAAAAAATAGGGGGCATGTCGGAGATGATAGATTTACCGCGATCCTGGTCCAGTGCATGACGTGCCTGAACGAACATATCACGATCAGACTTAACATCAAATGATACCTTCTTCTGCCCGGCCTTTCGAATGTCCCCTCTTGTTTTTTTGCCGCCCCGCGTAACAATTGCGATAGCTGCATCTTGTGGTCTTGGCTCCACAGAAGTTGTCGCGACATTCGCGCCCTGATTTGGATTTGGTGCCAGATTCCCTTGTTGGTTCACATTTTGATTAGCATTTTGAGTTGGACATTGGTTCTAGTTCTACACCGGTTGCTACACTTGAATCGGTACTAGCTGTTGTTCTTGGTTCTGATTTTGTAACTGTGGAATGTTCCCTGCCTGCCATCGTGCAATCAACTATGGGCAGTTCTCCACTGTATGGTCTGTAACAAAGAAAAATATGCATTACGAATGCAATAATGGGTAATCACGCTGATAGTGTCCCAATACCGCATAGTGATAGCATTGCATAGGTCCGCGACCTCCTCATCCTCCTCCGGGACCAAATCCTCTACCGCGTCCACCCCGGAATCCTCCACAGAATCCACCCTACTGCTGGTATTGCGGTTGGTTGTACTGTTGCTGCATCGGAGCTGGTTGCATGTTTTTCCCTTGCTGCGCATACTATAGTTGCTGAACGTATTGTGGCTGCTGTGGAGCCATTTGCATCGGAGCATATTGCTGCACAAATTGTTGTGGTTGCTGCTGCGGTACAAACTGTACCTACAGTTGAGGTAGCATCTGGGATACCTATGGTTGCGGTTGTGGTTTTTGTACGGCACGTTGGTCATCCTTTATGCAGAATGCGTCGTACTTTCTCTCATGAAGCAACCCATATGCTTGGAAATCTTTATCATCATGTCCCACTGATTTACAGAAAGTGCAATATAGATTCATCGGTTTAGTGACCATCTTCTGCATATATGGACATTCTTCATGGCGGTGTCCAAATACCTGACAAACATGACACCATGGCATGCCACCACCATTCAATGGGTTTGGCACTCCTGAAACTAAATATTTGCGGAAGTCAGGGAAATTGTCCTTAGTATGCCCTTCCCCTTGACATCGCGTACACCATACCTCTTCGCGCTGTTCCTTGCCCTTCTTCAGATCTTGCAGCTGTATGGTCAAGTTAGCCAGCTTTGTCTGTATCTGCGACATCCCAGCTGCATTTTCACCAATCAGTGACACCTCCAATTGCATTACAATCTCTAGAGCTTCACTGGGCGTCATAATGTTCTGTTGCATCAGTGGTAGCCGAATGTGCGGTAGCAGTGCCGTGATGAACCACTCTTTATGCTGGACAACACTCATATAAAAACTAACCCTTGCCATCAACGTCTTGAACTGCTGGTCAAAATCCCACACCGTCTCATTGGGATACTGCTTAATTTCTTTCAATTCTGTGATATATTGAGCCTTGGACTTGGGATTTTGGAATTCCGCAATCAACCCATCCCTGATGTCGTCTAGTGTTTTTTCTATAGCTCCTATAGGGACTAAAACAAACTTCATAAACCAATCTAATGTGTAACCTCGCAGAGTTGTCGCTAATTGTCCTTTCTTAGCAGCATCGTCAGTGATCTGTTTTACGGTCCATACCGCTTCACGCAAAAACCAATAATGCTCTAGGTTATCTATCACATTCCCATGGAACAATGGCAACTTAGCATCATTGCCCACCATCCCGGGCTTCCTTCCTGTAGTTGCTGAACTACTAGCAATTAATTTTTGTTGACCCGGTGGAGTAAAAGTGGTGTTTCTTACTGGTTGATAGATAATGAGCGGAGGTGTGGGTACATTGCTGCTAGGGTTTGGTCCTACCTCTATCCTGTGTTAGTTTTTTAGAATTTACTTCAATCTGATCTAGGATCTTAACTGAGAGAACAACATGTACAACATATCTACGGCATATCAATCATGGACATAATAATGCAAGCACACAAGAGACAATAGAAACACAGAGTTTCACTGGGGAAAACCATAAATGTGAAAAACCCCACAACTTCCTCAAAGATAGATAGAGCAATGATACAACCCAAGCATAAGAGATAGTCTTCTCCTAGTAGCATCTTCTCCTCCTCCACAAGTATGCCACTCTTCAATGAGAGTATGAGTGAGAAAGTGAATGATCAAATAGAGTGCCTCTCACACTCTATTTATACTTGAATTGACTTGCCTAATAACCTTTACTAGGTTGGCCTTAACTTAACCACATAACATAATGTTGATAGGGCCGACCCCCAATAGGGTGGTCTAATAACCCTTTGACCCACATGACTTATATAGGGCCGAACCCACCAAGGTGGTCTAATAACCCATCAAGTATAAGTTACGACACTTACAATATAAATGACGACACTTCCGTATAGAGGAATAATAACATCTCTATAGGAATACAAACACTTCCGTATAGAGGAATAATAACATCTCCATAGGAATACAATATACATATATGAAATACATTCCGAAGTTACAAATGCATCAACACTCCCTCTTAACTAGGAAGGTATTTCTCGACACAGGTCTTCTAGCACAAGTCTTCTTCTCTGGATCATCATCACTGATCATCGTCATCATCACTGCTGCTGCTATCTCAATCAATCTCTCATCTACTCATCATAGGAAGTTCTATAGAGCCAGTCCTTTTTCATACTGGATGTAGGCCCACCACCTATAGATATTCATCATCACTAGCCATACTGTGGAATCCTCAGGATTGATTGTGTGGGTTAAGCCAATACCTCGAAAGAGCATCCCAAGAATGATTACGAGCATACTGCTCAACCTATCGGATCTCCCAGGATCTTTTACATGCAACTGCACAACCTGTCCATAGCCACGGAGTATCATCCTGATACTCATGATCATACTAATCATGTCATCTCAGCGAGCAAGCCATCAAGTAGGTACACCTCAGGACTGCTTACACTGCCTCTGCAAAACTTGCAAGATCATCTCAGAACTGATCATATGCCTCTACAAAACCTGTGTACTATACTGTCACATCATCGTATTCAGATCATCGTCATCATCCACGAAGCACAACCTATACACCAGCATGGGAGGACCTACCTACCACCATCCGAGAATGGCTCAAGACTTCCATCACAATCATGGGAGGACTCTCCTATCGCCATGTCACCATGGAAGGAACTACTTGCCACCATGTCGTAAAGGCACAGCACTTACATCACGATCATGGGAGGACTCTCCTATCACCATGTCACCATGGAAGGAACTACTTGTTTCCATGCCAGAAAGGCACAACACTTACATCACGACCATGAGAGGACTTACCTACCACCATGTCACCATGGGAGGACCTACCTACCATCATGTTAGAAAGGCATGACAATTACATCAACGACCATGAGAGGACTCTCCTACCACCATGTCACCATGGGAGGAACTACCTACCATCATGTCGAAAAATCCTAACAACCCTTATATCTCACCATGGGAGGACCATGCCTACCACCATGTGAGAATGGACCCATCCCTTACATCTCACCATAGGAAGACCATACCTACCACTATGTGAGAATGGCTCATGTGCATCTGTGTCTCTGGACTCATCACTTCCCTTTGGAAGGTATTTAGATCTGAAGTACACCAAGTCTCTCTCTGAAGTACTCAAACTTCACTCTGGCCAACGGCTTGGTAAACACATCGGCTATCTACTCATCTGTTGCAACATACAGGAGCTTCACTGCTCCTCTCTGCACCATATCCCTGATATAGTGGAACTTGATCTCAATGTGCTTCAACTTGCCATGGAACACCGGGTTCTCACATAACTTTGGTTATCACAATATATACAAGTAGCACTCAACTGGAGATCAAAACAAATCAGACAGTAGCTTCTTAAGCGATACTGCCTCACAACTAGCCAAACAAGCTGCAACATACTCTGCTTCGGCTGTACTTAGTGCCACATAGGACCACTTCTTGCTAAACCAAGAGATCATACCAGATCCCATACTGAAGCAGCACCCCGAAGTGCTCTTCCGATCAATGGCACTGCCTGCTCAATCTGAATCAACATAACCCTCCAGGTAAAACTTTTGATTCACCTCATACTTGAGCCCATAGTCAAATGTACCCTTCAGGTACATCAGAATATGCTTTATACCTATCAAGTGAACATGTCTCAGATCTGTCAAATACTTGCTCAAGGTGTTCACCGCAAAGTAGATATCTGGTCTTGTATTCATCAAGTACATCAAGGACCCAATCATCTGACGATATATCATCACATGATCATCCTGATCATCATCACAGCATCATCCTGATGCATATCATTTGGAGCAACACCCTGAAGCTCATCATCCATGATCATCCTGATCATACAGTTCATCCACCTGATGCATACCAAGTATCTACCTGATGTATATCATCATACATGATCTACTTGATCGTAACAAGCAACCAACATGAAGCATATACATATACATGATCCAATTGATCATAAAAAGCATCCAACATGATGCATATACATATACATGATCCAATTCATCATAACAAGCATCCAACATGATGCATATATAGATACATGATCCAACTAATCATAACAAGCATCCAACATGATGCATTTACAGAGCAGTAACTGGAGCATCGTTCTGATGCTCATCATCAGGCGCTTACATCCACAGCCATGGGAAGGATCCTCCTCTCACCATGCTTGGGATGGCTACAGCAAATGTGTCCATCACTTCTTCCTCGAAGTGTCGTCAATCTGAAGAACATCAAGCAAGAAAGTTGTCTTGACATCCGTCTGGTGTATCTTCCATTTCATCACTTGCTTTGTATTTCTCTATGCTGCCTTCTGCAGCAAGCTTGATCTTATAGATCCACTTGGAAGTCACAACAGACTTCCCTTCAGGTCTTGGGATCACATCCCAAACAACATTCTTCATGATCGACGAATCATGGCAATCTTCCCGGATCTTGGGAACTTCAATATATTCAATATCTTCAATAGATAACTTTGTTACTGGAACAAATGTTGTCGTCCTTCTTTTTTAGGTGCTCGTATACGATCTTTCCTACAAAACAAGTTAAACAAATTCTTACACATAAAGAAATATGTCATACAGTCATGCAATTATTTTAACCAATGCTTCAATACAACATTTATCCATATCCCGTAACTTTCTAGATGCCTTCCAATCTCTACCAGAACATTGTTAAGAGTTTGCACTACTCCCAACATGTCAACAAAGAGGTTTCATTCTAGATAATTAGCAATGGAATGTTGTATAGTGCCATAGGCCACTTACCCATCACATGCATATTAGTAGTCTACTGTTCATTAATGCAATTATTCTAATATGCATAATACACACCCTGAGTCTAGGTACATAAGCATATACATCATTGAACAATATTATTTAAACAAACAAATATGCAAGAAATGACAATTCAAATACTTATCTTTGTTTGGTTTGTAGGGTGGAGTCCCTCTCAATATTTGCTTCCTTGCAAGAACTACTGGAGTGTGCTCCCTCTTGATCTGGATTACCTATGTTTAAACTTATATCCATTCTCGATCACTATGCATACTTACTAGTATCATCATTGTGTTATCCTCAAGATCTCATACATACATTCATTAGTATAATCTTAGTACTATCAAAAACATTATGATTCTAAGTAATCTTAAACATGTATGGTCAAGATCATTTCATACACAGATAATAAACATTAGTATTCAAGGTTTCAAGGAATACTTCTTTTACTCATGCATATTCTTTATTTGACCAAAAGACTTTTCTGGTTAGTTATATCACCAATCAATGTAAGAGACAAAATATGCATAAACCCTTGATTACTTACATTTCTAACTTCATGAATAATCATTATCAACCATACAACAGTATAAGATCCTAACACAAGGTAGGATTCTAACTTGATATAGGAAAAACATACGTGGTTATCATATTTGCTAGTTATGTCTAGCAATGTCTTCTTGTTCTCTTCAATGACTTGTGCTAGTAACCTGCATATCTCATAGGTTAATCATTATAGAACCAAGTTATACATACCTCGTAAGTAGATCTTCTATGTGATCCATGACAATGGATGAATCTTTGTCTTCATGTCAACATGGTCATATGTTCTTGAACTAGAACATGATTTGTCTTTCTTGATGTATCTTTCATGTTAGTGGACAACATCAACCTCATACAACACCACAATGCATTAGTACAATCATAAGTGTCAAAACCCTAATCAATGAATATTTGTATTCATAATTTTATTAAGGTGATACGACAAGTCTAAAGTTAATCAAGATTGTACTAAACTTAATGAAGACAAACATACCATAAACTTAATCATGAACAGATCTCGAAACATACCTAGATAAGTCATACCTGTCGAGATTGCTTGTAATCTTCTTATGTAAGGCCTTAGCCTCAAATTCCTCTGAAACAAGAACTTCTTCACTTATGCAGGTGACTAATCCATTCTCTTCTAGGATTAACCCAATCCACTTTGATTTGCAGAAACTGGATCTTGGAGCTGGATTAGGGTTTGTGAGAGAAACCCTAAAAATTCAAACTTTGAATTTCAAACTTCTGAAAGGATAGAAAGATGCACCTTTCTATGGTCAAGCTGGTAAACTCAAAATTTGAAAATTGCAAAGTTTCACCCCTCAAAATTGCCTTTTAGATTTTCAGATTCACTAGGGAGGACCATGAATTAGGGTTTGATTTTCCTAGATATTCACCCAACCAAATAGTTTGATCCAAAGCTCTAAACTTTGATTTTTCCCAGGAGCTTCCAGTTATGGTCACAGATTTCAAAAATTCCCATTTTTGCAGAATCCCTAATTTTCCACTTTTCCGATCAAAGTCCCGAACTAGGGTTTGATCAAGCCCGACCTTCTGCCCAACCAAACAATTCAATCTTGGTCTCTAAATTTCAATTTTGATGAGGAGAATTCAGCTGTGGTCTCCGATACAAAAATTCCAACATTCTCCAAAACCCTAAATTCCCGGAGCCATGAATGAAAGTGCTCAAAATCCAATTCTATTTTGACAGAAATATGCACCTGATTGTTTCTCGTGTAACTACGAAATTACGAATCCACAAGGTCTGAAACTGCGACCTGTGGTATCCTGACCTGTCATCTTTCCAACCCCATAGGTCTGAACTTAATTGGATTCTCTGAGAGAGAGTTATGCCAAGTGTCACAACGTGACCTGTTTATGGGATAAAACAGGAGAGTGAACTTGTACGGAGTTCCACGTGTCACTGGTTCACTTTCGGCCTCTGAACCTTTGTCCTGTGAAAGTAAATTCCGTGTCCTACCTGTCAATTTTTACGAAATTTTATTTGGAGCTTCCTAGCCCAATTTGTGACCTTTTTTCCTAGGTCACCTATTTATGACTGAGATATGGAAGAGGCAGAAACCCTATATTGTACAGATCATAAAACACAAAGTACAATGAATTAGATGTTGTGCTTTGGACTCAATGTACATTGGGATCTTATCATCGACCTGTAAAAGTTTCAGATCCTGAAACTTTGCTAAAATGGATTTATAGTGAAATTACTACGATGACTGGGTTTTGCTATATCAAGCCCTAGCTTCGCAAGTGCAACAAGTGTCATAAATTCCATACCATGCCTTCTTTCAGGCTAGCTCTGGTACCATGCTAGTTTTTCAGAATTTACTTCAATCTGATCTAGGATCTTAACTGAGAGATCAACATGTACAACATATCTACAGCATATCAATCATGGACATAATAATGCAAGCACAAAAGAGACAATAGACACACAGAGTTTCACTGGGGAAAACCATAAAGGTGAAAAACCCCACAACTTCCTCAGAGATAGATAGAGCAATGATACAACCCAAGCATAAGAGATAGTCTTCTCCTAGCAGCAGCTTCTCCTCCTCCACAAGTGCGCCACTCTCCAATGAGAGTATGAGTGAGAAAGTGAATGATCAAATAGAGTGCCTCTCGCACTCTATTTATACTTGACTTGACTTTCCTAATAAACTTTACTGAGTCGGCCTTAACTTAACCACATAACATAATGCTGATAGGGCCGACCCCCAATAAGGTGGTCTAATAACCCATCAGGTATAAGTTATGACACTTACAATATAAATGATGACACTTCCGTATAGAGGAATAATAACATCTCTATAGGAATACAAACACTTCCGTATAGAGGAATAATAACATCTCCATAGGAATACAATATACATATATGAAATACTTTCTGAAATTACAAATACATCAACATCCTGGGCATAACCTATGCGTCCTTATCCGGACTGTGAGGTTGCTTCGTCCCATGTGGTCTTTCTTCACGAAATTGCGGTTCGATCATAGCAGGACCTTCTCCTATCCTCTGCCTCTTTTCCTATCAAAAGCTCGCTCCTCCCCTTGTAAGACCACTCTCTTCCTTGGCTTCGTTCACATTCTCGTCATGACCTGCACCCATCTACCCCTTATCAGTCCATATACCGCCCCCTAGCCATCGCGATACCCACGGCCTCTGCCCACCAGGCTACTTACCGATCCAGATGCATCTTCAATATACCCTTCTCACAAATAAGCATCTTAATGGGCAGTTGAAGCGACAGCAGAAACCGTCCCCGGGGTTCGCGGAAGAAATACCTTTCAGCTTCACTATAGGACTTCCGCGTATCAACCGTGAATTCAGTGATATATCCTTCCAAGATGCTATCAAGCCACCTTCGATAGCCCGCGACACTTTGTTGTCGACCTCCTGTAATTCTTGGATCAACTCTGGGGTCCAAGTCGTCGGCTCACCACCTTGGTGGTTCCTTTTCTGAAATGTCAACTTTTCCAACCACTTGAACAAAAGGATCGAGAATTCACAGAAAAATCATTTGTGCGGACCGTCATGAATGTATCTGCTCACCCACTGATCTACTGTCAGTCGAGTGTTCCGACTTTCTTCTTCGGCAAATTCCTGCAACTTTTGATCAAACCAGCTCTGTACTTCTGGTTTCGTTGGATGCCACAACATGTCCTCCTTTCACTTCGCAGACGGTCTCGACAGCGGAACCATTTGTTAACTCAAACCCAATCGACAGGGGTTCTCATCGTTGTTGACACCAACCCACCGCGATCTCCTTGAGCACCGGCTCAGATAGGTTTTACCTCGTCCAGCAACACCTGTGGAGCAGATGAAGTCTTACCCAAGGCGTTCAAGGGAGAGTAGACAGAACCATGTTTCCGCCGAATGAAAGAAGATGTTTGTGGAAACAATTACTCAACTTATCGCAACATTCAAGACATATCTATGCATTCAAAGTAACATCATTCAACAGAAACATTCATCGCGACAAGTATAACATTTAAAGTATTAACTGCAGCAAGAAACCAGAGCATCATTCATGAATCGCAGCATGCATTATCATAAAACATACACAAGGAATTTCACCAAATAGTTTCGTCATGTCATATTACTCAGCAAAACCCTGATACAACATCTTCGCAAAACCAGATCTCAGCAATATCTCTTGATCTCAGATATAGACTCAAAGACGCACACAACAACATCCAAAGATCTGTACTAAGATCATTCAACACTTACAACTTATGTCTTTATATAGGCTTCCTCCTTTACAATGCTTGTCCACTTACTAAGAACTTCCTAATTGACACTTGGACAAATGACCCAAAATCTAACTGATGCAGTCCAAATGACCCAAAAAAACTCACAAGATGCAGTACAATTGACCCAAAAATGCATAAAATAATCCATCTTTCTGCCTTTCGCGACCTCTTCTGACGTGTCGCAGCATTGACAATGCTGCGATTCTTCCTTACCAAATCGCTTTCCAACACCAACCAAAGTCATTCGTACTCGAACATGGTCAAGCATGTCCATCTATAATCAAACAAAGTCAACCATAGTTAAACAACGTACACCTTACTCAACAAATAAAGACAAGCATGGTCAACCAAAGTAAACTATGGTCAACCATAGTCAACCATATTTAACCATATTTACTTCATTTTTTATGTCATAATCAACCACATTTAAAAATGATGGTTAACCATGGTTGAATATCAATGGTTCGCCAACCATGGTTGACCATGGTTCACCAACCATGAATTGGCCATTTATTTATTTATTTTACTTTAATTAATTAATTTAATTTACTTTATTTTTATTTACTTTATTTTATTTTTATTTATTTATTTTATTTTATTTCTTTAGTTTATATTTTATTCTATTTAATTTAATTTATTTTAATTATTTTTTATTCTTTAATTTAATTTATTTTACTTTATGTTAATTTAATTTTTTTTTTTTACTTGTATTAACTTTACTTTATTTTTATTTAATTTAGTTTAGTTTATTTAATCTATTTTTAATTTACTTTATTTGCAAAAGATCAATGCCAATATGGTAATCAAATACTTTATTGCTATTCTTCTTTCATATTACTTTTTTTTTAAATTTACTTTAGTTTATTTTAATATTTTTTTATTTACTTTTATTTTCAAATAACAATTTTATTAAAATTTTAATTTCGTTATTTCTTCGCGGTCGGTGTCTACTAGCAACAACCACATTTTTAAATGTGGTTGATATTTGTCGATGGATGAATATCAACCACTTTTAAATATATGATCATAATTAACATAAGCCGATCCATGAAAATCAACTACATTTAAAAATGTGGTTATTATTAGTTTTATTCTCAAACAAAATAGATTTTTAAGCTAAAAAATTGTACCTCCCCCCTCATGTAGGAATTTATATCACAAAACCATCCAATAGACAACATATACACCAATGATCACTTCACCGTAATTGATAGCCTAGATATGGTGTAAATTCAGTGGAGATTGGCAACATATTGAGTCGAACTACTGCTTGTGATTTTGGTGAAGGGTTTTATGAATCTCCTTTATACTTTGGTTTTAAGGCTAGAGCATGTGAGAGCATATAGTGGATTGGTTGTTCGCTACATGTTGCCTCCCATTTGTTTATATTTCTGGCATCCTAACTGGCCTACGTGGTAGCCTGCTAATGCCTCCCCTTTCCTCTCGTCCTTGGTTATGCTCAACTGGCGGCCTTAAACTGGTAAGGAAAACAAAGTGAGCGGTGGGAACTCCTAGTGCAGATAAAATTTGTGCCAAAGAATTATGGAGGGGTGACAGGTTGGCCGAGCGCTGACGCTGCTTGCTTTGCAAAACAATGTCAAGTGGGCCTCCAATAAAAAGAAAAAGATAAAAATTGTGTAATGCTTAACTTTTAAACTGTCTCCTACAAAGGAAAAGGAGGGTTAACAGGTCCTGGAGCTCATAGGCCATGCAGAGGGCCTCAATCCCCTTTTTTTCCGCGCTGATTCTACTTCTACTGAATCTAATGCTGCTTCAAGGGAATTAATCAAATCGCCTTCTTTCTCACGCTCATCACTATCTCAATCACTAAACTGTAGTGTCCCCTCCTACCATACCAACGAGATAGGGAGGACGTGGTGCTCAATCCGGGCAATTAGCCCCAAACGTTTGAATTAAAATCATTGATGCAAGAACTGTATCTCTGCATACTATGGAAAAACGACGGTAATCAAATAAATGCTGTTGATCTCTAATACACATTCGAGATTCTGTGGCAGCCATGAACTAAAGATCTGTGCAGAATTATACAAGATCATATGGAAATGCCTAAACTTTTAAAAACACAGCAGAAGCAAATTCGTTTAATACATCCACATACATTCATAACATTCATCAAATGATAATTGCCAATTTACACAAGAGAATACTTATCTTATGCAAAAGTAGTCCCACGCAACTAGCTATGCAACTGCAACGTTCCACCCAACCGTAGGCCAGTGTGCTCCTCAATCTCTCAGCACCACTGCCACCCCCGAGCTGGGCATGATCTCTACAAGGAACCAGGGAACAACAGACTCACACATAGCCAAGCATACACCAAGATGAGCCAAGCCAATCTACAATTGGGTTTATCAGGCTACTAGGAGATGGAAAGGAAGAGTTGCTAAGCTAGTGAGCTCCAGCACAGAGCCAGGGATAACCTTGCAAGATCTACCTAGCTTGGCACCCACATTACCTACGCACCCAGCACAAGGAAGTATTCTTTTCACTGCTGTGCAGTCCCTCAAGCCATACCTTCCCTATCTAGTGCTCTCAGGGTATGCATAGAAGAGTAACCAAAGCCCTCTTGATCTTTTTGAGAGGTTGTCTCCCCCACTAGGTTTATCAAGCCACTTCTATCCACTACCACTCCAAACTTCAATTCACAGGTTCAAACCAAAAACGAGGATGCACATAACAACATAACCCCACTTGCTGGGCATGAGAAAAACGTTTTACACAGTGGGATGCATGAGATGGGGTTTCAACTAACCCAGAAAAACGTGGGAACCCACAAAAACGAAATGGGAAGTTGGTGAACAACCCAGGAAGCCAAATCCGTTTTTAGAAAAACGTCCTTGGACATTCAGGGGCAAAAACGACCTCCCTACAGTCCTCAAAACGTGGCCCTCCCTCTCCCAACTGTTATATACTGCAAAAACGACTCCCAGGCATGGAAAAATGCAGTATTTAGATGAAAAACGTAAATGGAAAGAGCCCAGCTAACTCCAACTGCGTGAATGAATGAAGACTGCCCATTCCCCATGGCTTTGGGCACCATTTCGTGGGTGGTTTCTTGCCCCACAAGCAAAAACACGATTTTCCAAGTTGATGGCTTGCCCATGCACGAAAATGGCTTGCCCATACTCTTTCATTCCCAAGGCATTAACTGCCTTAACCAATTTCTTGGAAAAATTAAATGATTGGGTACATGAGACAAAATGAGTAGTTGGTGGTTTATGGGTTTCCCCATTGACACATGGATTAATACCATTGGCTCAAGGTTTGAATAATTTCCCTCCCTTTTCCTTGTAGAGTCATGCCCCATCTCTTTTGTTGCATTGCATAGCCGGTTGTGGGTTTTTCCATTAAAATTCGTATTTACATGGTGTCTTATTTACATTGTGCCCATCTTGCACAAGAACCATGGGCATCTATTTTTAATTGCCGATTCATGAAACGCTAAATCAATGGTGGGGCCTTGGCCTTGAGCTCCTCACCATGATTAATTACAATATTTACATCATTTACGGTTTAATACAAAGGGGGTCAAAATGGGGACATTACATAAACTCTGAATCTTCATATCGAGGATTAGGCTCTGCAGCTGGCAACACGGTCAGAATATCGATATTTTTAGCTTATTCAGATTTGGGCCCCTAACAACTGTCTTAGTTGAGATTTACAGCTGCTCAACCTCTTTATTGCAACTACCCCAGTCCCTACAAGATCTTACCCAGTTTGATAATCGCTTGGATACAAAATTACCCTAAAGCGGATCGGAGGTTCACCTATTTATAATTCGAAGAGGTTGGACCTGTGGGCCTGTGTGTGAGCTTGCTCTTGATACTTAATGGTTTTCAGCTATTAATAAAATTACATTTTATAATTGCAATGGCAATAACATCTCTTCACTACAATCTCATTGTTTTCACAATGAAACCTATCCTTGATTTATATATAAATCTTTTACAAATGGCAGACCAACAATTTTATGATGATCATTGTAAAGATTAACATTAACAAGGAGCAAGGATGTCAATCATTATAATGTAAAACTAAAACTAAATTACATGGGGTTTATTTATAAGAACGAGAAGTTTCTTCTGCAGAATTATACTGAATTTTGTTCAGAGGAGCTATCTATCTCGTAGTGAGCAGTACGTTGGCCCAAAATCGGGCCAGCTGTTTGCCAGCGGTAGGCCTTGAGATCTTTAAACTTGACTGCTCTGTAACGTTGAGGATTTTGGTGGTCAATTAGCTCTTCGGGGGCACGAATTTCAGCTTCGTCGGAAAACGACCAAAAGAAGGCCATGGACAGCCTTTTGGATCCTCCTCCATGCACGACCCGGTGTTCCGCGCTGCGGTATCTGCCATTACTCCACATCTGCTACCATCATCATGATCATCCCTTTTAGTTATAACATATTCCTCTGTAACAGCACAAATCTAATCTAAGGAAGAAGGAAAGAGGTGGAACGATTCACCTGTAAAGAGTCGGCGATGTTAACAACAAATGATCCAGCTAAAGGCTCACAATTAATCCACTCTCCTTCCTTTGTCCGGATCTGAAGGCCACCCACATCGTCTTGGTACAGAATAGTAAGGCACCCTATGTCTGTATGAGCTTTATACAAAGTCTGTTCATTAGCTGCTATTGTGTTATGATATAAATTCATGCGTAGCCGACCTTCACAGTTGTCGAATGGGGATGATTGGTAGTACTTAGACACGTCCAACCCCAAACTGCAAATAATGAGTTTAACGATCCCTTCTGAAAGCTCCCTCATCTCGGACCTGTATTCGTGGATCCTCTCGCTGCAGGAAGACATGATAAAACAAATCAAGAATGCATATTATGTTTTATACTATCTTCAGATCGCATCGATACCTAATTTTAATATACAGATGAGAGCCGGAAAACTATACCAAAGTTCTTTATTTCCTTGGGGCCACAACATGGAAGAGATCTCCTCAACTAAAGCTGGGTCAGCCAGGAAATACATGCTCTCAGGAAATGGATCTTTGCCCCCAGGAGCTGTTGCAGACCGGTGATAACCAGGATTCAAATTAATTTGGCCATTACCAGTATCCAATACTTGGAAGATGGCCCTTTCCTTGATCTCGACAGGCAGTGCAAACATATCCCGAGAGATGGAGTCCATTGTTTGAATGAGACTTGGGTCGATTCCATGGTTGATGACACGAAAGAAGCCCAAGCCCTGGCAAGCCTCTCTCAGTTTTTTTAACTCCTGCGCTTCCAGCTGTTTATGTTCGCTATCGCCTCCATATTTGCATAGAAACAGAGAAAGATCAATGGTTGGGGTAATGAATTCACAGGAGGATGGCATGACTGACTCTTCTCTGTTCTAGGGCACCGACTCCTGCAATTAGTCAGACAATTATATTAAACTTGAAGAAATTTTGTTCATCTACTGCTGGAAGCTCAACTAACAGCTAATATGCATCTGCTCGTCAAATCTGAACGTGGACGTGATCACCGAAGAGAGCACGTTACTGCATGTGACGTCCACTGTTCCACTATCATGACTGGTTGGTTTCGAAGACCCGCCCGTAAATCATAATAGTTTCGTAGAAACACAACTGGTATTAAATGATATGATCATACTTAAAAGCATTGTTATTCAATGATAAAATAACTTACAATAATAATATATTTACGATAATGTGTAATTACCCCATAATTACCGTTTCGTTTCACCAACCAGAACCATAACCATCCATGTTGGTTAGATTTTTAGTGAATGGAATGCTGCCACATGGATGGTGTCATCATGAAAGTTCTGTCCGTTTTTTACCTCTCACGTCATTTCAATTGTCCCTGGTCCATCAAAGTTTTTTTACCTCTCACGTCATTTTCCTTTGTCCTGCATTTCAATTGTCCCATGTCCATCAAAGTTCGGCAGAATTTACGCCCATTGTGAAAAGTAGGCGTTTTCGCATCCTCGCCCCTTTGGCTTTATCCTTATCACATGAAACTATTCTCTTTCAACAAATAGATAACGCATACGTTTGTTCTTACCTCTCACGTCATTTTCCTGTTGTCAGACCTGTCCATTAATGTGATCATTGTTAAGTTACAACATATTATTGCATATCTGGCAGTTCGCAGTTGGCAGTTGTGCAAAATAATGACTTCCGAGACAGCTTATGTGACTGCATGTTAGGAGGGGCATTGTGTTCCAGGTGAGGTATTTAGGATTTCCCTGTGCAGAGGCGATCAATGGACAGAATTCGAGCGGAGGCTCAATGGGAAATATTTCATCACGTTAGGCGACCGCGACTACGACCGGTGCTGGAATGCCTTCTTACCGGAGAGAGAACACAGATCACCCTACCTGTAATCCCTTCAGTACCCACGACCCTAAACTGAATCTGGCTTCCCAATAGCCTGGTGTTGGTGGTCGTAGCAGGGCTAGATATGTTGCAACGTTACAACATAACTACACCGAATACCTTTGGTAAGCGGGAAAATATGTGGAGCTCATGTTATTGGAACAAGCAACCATACTCCTAACAGTAGTATGTTCATCAAATATTCATGCTGTTTCCCTAACCCGAATGATCCGTGAAAAAAACCGGGATGCAGCCTGCAAGCATGGAGTCTAAAAGTAGAAGGCCGCGTGAAGGAAACCCCCTGGGGTTGTAAAGTTGCTTTTGTCATACTTTTTTGTGATATTTGTGCTTTTCGGGCCACATGCAATTGTGGAGTAAAGAGAGCATCTCTGTTAGAAGATCATAGAAGAGATTTATCTGGAAAGTGAATGGAAAATCTGACGGATTGAGCAACACAATAAATTACGATCTCTCAGGATCAGGATTGCTTCAAGTAAACTAATAATAACAATATGACATATCTACGAACAAGAGTGTGAGGGAGTGTAACAAAAGTTTCATTTATTAAAAACCCACATATATAAAATTCACTTACTTGGACCCTACCCAGAAACCGGACCCAGAGTGCTAAAACTTTTGGGGGATAAAAGGGAGAATTGAAAGAAAACTGATGGGCACTTTAAGCTGCGCAGTGATCTCACTGTCTTCAACACGAGCTGACTGATGGCACTATTCTTACCTGAATATGGAATCAACTTTCCAATGCATTTTGGCATCTAAGACACGAGGTATGGAATTCCACTTTCCAAAGCATTTGGGCAATAATGAAAATTTTTAACAACGTGGAGAGCGCAGAAAATCCAGGTCGTACTAATACTTCCAATGTCTCCCACCATTACTCTGACTTTCTTTACATAGATGTAAGAAGACCAGAACTTCTGCTCCATTTGGAATTTTGACGGATAGACAGCTAGAAGAATCCATATTGTGTCCATCGGTGTAATTACTTTAGATTATGATGTTGGGGCCACTGGCTGACAATCAATATTTCAAAATAAACAGGGAAAACCTATACTTCTGATATAGATCTCCCATATGAAGCAGATTTTCAAAATCTCCCATAATACTGTAATTAGTGTTTAAGGTATTTAGCAGTCAAATACTTGACGTTTTTTTTTGAAAAGTTTGATAAAACCATGCTAGATATAATCAGATAATCTAATGAAAAAAATATAAATCTTATGAAGTTGGTGAAGAGTCACATAAATCTTATGAAGTTGGTGAAGAGTCTTATGACCTTCACAGGCTCGTTGCAGATGCTCAGGCCTTTTTGGCATTTCAGCAATTCACAAGGTGGAGACTATCCTGATGATCTTGCAGCCTCAGAATCTGACTTGGAAAGGCTGAACATCCCCCGCTTTAATAATGGATGCCCAAAACCTGAGTTGGCGATATGCAGATCCACACTCATATTCATCCACACGCTCAATTCCTCTTATTCTCTCAAAAGAAATTCGTTGAATTCAGAGGGCAAATTGTGCATGTAAACGTACCTTCCATTCCAATCTTCTGAAATCAATTTTTCATTTTTAATACCTTTGAAATCAATCGGTATCCGTAGACTGCCTCGACTGCCTGCGTATCCATTGAAGGCGCAAGATGGATGATCGAAAAACAGAAAAGCAAGCAAAACCTTAACAAAATTTGAAGAATTCAAAAGACAAACAGACTATATGTAATCCTTAATCGAAAGCATGAAAAGATAGAGCTCAGGGTTTAAGAAATTGAAGTACTTACTTGGCCTGAAGCAACATTGCTTCCATGGAAGCCTTATGCCATCTGGCTCAACCAGAACGAAAAGCCAATCCAACAGCAAAAGCGACGTCCGTTCATGTGTGGACACCATTCCAGCCCATGCACAAAGAAGACCAACACGGGTTTCTCCCTAAGCTTTTACCTCTCTTCCACGTTGTCTACATGCAATGACAAACATTGTTGTAAAACATATGAACTCTTAAGAATGTTTGGAATGACACATGTTTTCCGGGATTTGTGTAGTTGGCCCACTTTTCCTTACCCGCCTCAGAACTCACTCAGAACTCACTCCATCATTTGTAAGGTTCTAAGCCACTACTACAAAGGTTCTATGAATCTACGCTACATTAGTTCTGAAGTAAAAGTAACATGTGTCGTTCAGGAGGGTTTTCAAAATAAATGCCTTGTGTAATATAATGTATATGTGTGATTTCGTTGAGTTTAATATAGAACTTATTAAAGGCGCATTTAACTGAGCCTATAAACTTCTTTATTTATAATTAAGTGCAACACTTCATTCAAGTGTTTAGCACAGCTCCTTGTTTTCTAATAATATAATTGGCTGTGAATTGCCATATTAGTTTTGTGATAGTATTTTACAGGTGTTTGAAGATGATCGAATCACAGCAAACATGTTGTGAAAAATGTAGTTATAATTCAACACAATGTGCATCCTTATTAGTGATTTTAAAGACTAATCCAATGAAGTGATCATTTTGTTTTATAGTAGTTCGTGACACAGATTCTTACACAGGTACGGAGTAGTCAGAGCAAAATGGGTCCTTTCTCTTTCAATTATGAGCTGCAACGGGTCTCTTTCAGGAACACTGAATCCCTGAGCCTTGTTTCAACCTGGGTTAATATCTATGTATATGCCTCAGTTGTCTCTACCCAAGCTATTCATTGTAGCTCCGTGCCTTATGAAATTACTCTGGCCAAGAATGGAAAAATTGATTAAAAGGATCCAACTCTACGCTATTGAAATTATTGAGCTAGAGCACTCTGCTAGCCCATTGGATTTTGAAATAGATTATTGGTATCCATTCCTTATTTTCATGCACATATGTGGAAAAGAGAAGATAAGCGAATAACTAAAATAATGAAGCATTCAAAATATTGAACAAAAAGCAATGTACTAACTAAAAATGAAGCATTCAAAATAATGAACAAAAAGCACTCTACTAACTAAAATGTAAATGTATTTGTTGATTCCAAGACTTTCTAAGTTACGGCATGTATTAAATAAAATTACATTAAATGAAACACAAAAGGCCTAAAAGGCCAGTGCAGGTATCGAACCTGCAACCTTCGCTCTAACCAACTAAACTAATAGGTCATATAGTTGTTGAAATTTAGCGGTTTATAAGTCTCCGTACTGTTTGAGGGAAAAATGAAAAAATGTGCGCGTGGGAAACTCACTTACTTGACAAAAGCGACTTCATTCATTTATATTCTCAATTTTCTCTATATTTAGAGAAATGTTATATTTAAAAAGCTACTTCATTCATTTATATTCTCAATTTTCTCTATATTTAGAGAAATGTTATATTTAAAATTATAGTGAAAGAATATGGATATGGTCATCGTAATCTTTGAGAGCTTGGAAAAAGTTCTTCGAGTCATTGAAGAGATAGAAGAATAGCCTTCCAATTTTAAAATAAGGAATTATTTTTTGTTATTATACTTTATTTGAATATGTGGTTTTACATTATATATGTATATATTTTGATTTATATATTAATATGTTAAGTTGAGTTATACATTTTATAATCTTTTTTTTATGACATTAATGTTTGGTTGTGAAACATGAAGGTTTGGTCCAAGTCCCTTAATATAAAATAGCATTGTTGTTTACTTTATGGACTATCACTATGCTTTCATGACCATGTAATACAGTTAATTCAAAGTAGTTTTCCACCTAACATTTAGCCTTACTATTATCTCATATTGAAAAAATAGGTATAGAAAATATGGTCTACGTTTAGAGAGGTTACACATGGGTTTGGGATTGTTTTCTCTCTCATGCATTATTTATGTCTAGATTATGTTTCCTAAAACATATATATAAGATTTATCCTAGATTCCTCATATTATTTTTTTTGGCTGTGATACTTTCTCGGGATGATAAGGCAAAGGAATATCCATTTTTGGATAAGAAATCACAAAGTAGCCTTGGTTTCCAGATATCCATCAGAGGTACCTCAATGACACTTCCTTCATTATGGTTATTTTGTTTCAAATGAAAAAACAATAGACTTATTTCCTTTAATGTTTCTACATTTCATAAGCTACTATGTTTTTTTTAACTTTTCATATTTTTAAAAAAATCCGCTTTGCTTTGAATCATTGTTTTTGTGTTCAAACATTTTTTTTTTATCTTTTTACTTATGTGAATTTATAAGACCAATACATTATTGATGTTTTTAGATTTCAACTCTTGTATTTGAGTGACATGGAGAATGCAAATTCTAAGTCAGAGACAATTAGGGAACCCATTTATCAATGGTAGAATATAGGGCTCACTAACCAGTCAAACTCAATAGCAATTCCCAACAGTTTACCTTCAAAAGATGAGATAAGAGCTACAACACAGAAGATTGTAAACTTGAGAAAAACAAACAAAACCTTCAACAAACTTTGAAGGTTTAATAGAGGTTAATGGAGTCTGTAAATGGACTTGTGCCTGCAAAGGGAGGTGCCAATAAAGTAAACCACAATACAAAAGAGCATAGAAGAATGCAACACAATATCTTGTGAAATTTTTGCTTCTCCATCCTTCCTTGGAATTGAAATGCAAATACTCAATCTACCATCTACTTGTTTTATCATTGGGCATGTTTATTGTTTTATCATTTGGCATGTTCTTTTCTTTCTCCTTATCACTTGGAATGACAAATGAATGCATCCAAGATAGTTTTAATATTCAGAAGAAACCTAAATCATTTTTGATAACATGAAAGCGATATTTTAGATGTCTTAAATTTTTAGAAATGTGTCTTTATCTTTCTATACATTCTATGTGTTTTTTAAGAAAACTTAGAATATTTATACTACCCCTTTTATATAAAGCTTTTTTAGATCTTTATCTTTGCAAGTTTTTATAATTTTTTTTTTCTAAGAAAAAAATCATATCTCATATTTCATTTCAATAAGGGATCAAAATTTTTTTAGATCTTTATCTTTGTAAACTTTTATAAATTATTTTTTTCCAAGAAAAAAATCATATTAAATTTAAATAAGGGATCAAAATACATTCTTAAGTACATTTAAAGCACTTGTTGTTGCTGAGCTAAAAAAACCCCAAAACCTTCAAGTAAATAGTGAAATTTCTTCAAACTAACAAAACTTTCACAATTAAGATTAGAACCAACACAATACTCAAAGATATCTTCAACTTTTACCATAATTTTACCATAATTTTCAATGGCTACAATCTTAGGACTTAATACAAAAACACAAAAAATCAAAACAATTATTGGTTCAATCATAGGAAACTGTGTGTTATAAGAGTCATTTGATTGTACTTCCCTTGGAATGCTGACTCAACTAAGGTACTAGGATCTAGCTATGAACCTTGCTTTCAGAGCTGATCAAGTTGACTATTTAGTTCTCTGTATAAACCTTGCTTTGAGAGCTGATCAACTTGACTATTTAGTTCTCTTTATATATGATTTATACTAAATATGTTGTAAATCCCCACAATCTCCTTTAATCTTGTGCTTATAACCAACTTTAATGTTATTCCTATAATCAGCAAATAAATACAAGGACACACATATATATATACTTCTAGAAATTTTAATAACCCAATAGTTATGGAGAGATCCTTGTCGAACAGATCTCCTATAGATCATCCTCATCTCCAATAATTAACATGCTAAAAAGTCAATTATTGACTTTGCTACAAGTATGTTAAGTCTTCTATACCAATTTAATATCTAACTTTACCTTCACAACATTTTTTTATTTTAAAATCTCCTCATATAATAAACACTATCCCATTTGCAAAGTTTGTTATTTTATTATTTTATAAATATTATTTTAATACAATTCACAATGTTTATCATAAACATAACAACCAATGACATCAAATCCAATCTCCAAAAACCATAAATAAATCAAAATCATTTTACACTTCCATTTGCAAAGTTTACTATTTTATTATTATTTTATAACTATTGACTTAATATAATTCACAATGTTTATCATAAGTATAACAACCAATGATATCAAACCCAATCCCAAAAAACCATAATCATTAAATATTATATTTGTTTATTCTTTTATTACCGTCATTATTTTTATTTTTTCTTCTTAACAATCCTTTATTCCGTCCTATTTTTTAACTTTTGATTTTATTTTCAATAAAATATTTCTTTAATTGTATATTTCTTATAAGATTTTTTTGATATTTTTATTTTTTGAATTTGTTATTTTTAATTTTGATATAATCTAATTTTAATTGTATTATTTTTAATGAATTTTTTTTAATTGAATTTTTATTTTCAATGGAAAAGTTTTGATAGGTAGTTATTATTTTTGTCTATTGGTTGTAGCTTGGGTGGCTGGAAGGAATGATTGTTTCCCTCCCCACCTAGGTTCAATTCTTGTAAGTGACATGATGCTCTTGTTGAGGAACCACAATTTTAAAAAAAGTACTTGTTACTTTTAATGAAAATGTTCTTTGGATTTCATTGTATCTCATAGGTGCATTATGCTTCTCAACACATGACAAAATAATTGGCTACACTTATTAGGAAGTTAACAATATCTTTTCAATGAGCCCACATACCCCATTTCTCATATCCATTAAGCATAAAATAAATAAGATATTCAACAAAAAAATAACAAACCCCAAAACATATTCAACATTCAATTTAGCCAAATACGACATGTGGTTTATAGATGAGAATTCAACAACATAGTTGATGTAGTTTTGTAGAATGCAAAATCCATTGCATATGAATTTAGCAACATAGTTGATGTAATTTTGTAGAATGCAAACATGTTTTAACCAAATTCAAGCGAGATTCATCCATTGCATGCGAGTCATTTAGCTATTTTAATGAAATGTGTCACATTTTAAAAAATGAAAATTTATCTCAATTATAAAAAGAGATTATATATACATAAAAAATTGAAAAGTTATTTTTGTGTTCTTATTTAAAGATAGGTTTAGATATTAGGGTCAATGGGAAATGGAAAAAAGGCTTTGAAATTTTTTTGGATTTAGCTTTTGAAAAGTATTATAATTGACAAAGCAATTTTTTTTTTGTTATAGTTGTTTAAAATATTTAGAAACTTGATTGATGAAACAAATTTTACTTCTAAAATGCTTTATTTTAACCTTATTTAAAGATAGGGTCGGTTATAGGATTAACTAGTCTGGAGTGTGTGTGGATGAGAAGGATATTAGATTTTTCAAAGCATGATAGTATTTATTAAGGAAAATATATGCGTGCAACATTCTCCTTTGAATTTGCCTACCTACTTTCTCAGGTCCCTTTGTTCCTTCATTGTAATGTGATCTTTACTATTTACTATTTACCGGTCACCGCCTTCACCCCAGGATTCTAATAGTTTCTCTAGGCATTGAGGTTGATCCTTCTCAATTTTGTCTTGCTATATTGTGTATCTCAGACAATCTTCTATGGACTGGAGAAACAACTACAACAATTCTGGGCACTCTCTATACAACTTTACATAGAATTCTATAGCACCTCCAATGGAAACAAAGAACAGAGAAGGTAGGCATTAAATTATCATTATTACTCGCTCCAGATTCCAATTTTGTCGTGCATTTCATATATGAACACTATGATTTTGTTGTGAATTTCATCTATGAACGCTTTGTATTCAAATTAGTGATTTGCTTCTATGAATTTTTATGTGAATTATCTTGCATTTTTTAGACATGGCATTTCAATGATGTAACCGAATGCCTGCATTCCTCATTGTTGTCGTGCACTTCTTCAGCATTCTCGAATTGACTGGCGCAAAATGGAACTTGGTAGCAACTTATCCATATTTTGTTGAGTGATTGGTCAACAATATTCCTCCAAACATAAATTCATGTACTCTGTTATCAATTTGGACAAAACTCATTGATTTACCATGAAATCCAAATCCATAGTTATTTTTCCAACACCTTCCATATCATGAGATTGAAAATGTGTTTGGAGATTGGACGCGAATTGATATGCTGTTGTCTCTGCACAGTAAAAATTGTATTGTCCATAGGATTCGATTCCATGTATCTCAAAACAAATTGATATAGAAAGCATTTTAAGACTAAGAAAATCATACCCCAAGAAAGCCCCAATCAAGTTATTTCTTTCTCTCAATCAAGTTACTTCTTTCCATCTGTGTAAAAATTATTTTCATGGCAATACCAAAAAAAAATCTCAAATAGAAATATGCAAATTGGGTATTGATGGAAGAGAAAATCAAAATAAATAGACAATTAGTCATTGCCACAAGCATTTACATAGATTGGTAGTCAAATAGAAGCAAAAACTAAGGTTAATGCTTTGCTTGTACTGTAAATTTTAAAATCAATGCTTCTCTACTCTAGAAATTGTAGTTGCACTAGCATTCAGTGGCTTATAATGGGACGTATTGGAACAATACAGATTGTAACACTCAAAAACAATAAAAATTAATTTGGTATATACTTTGGCCAATATATGTTTAATGTTACTACCTACATAGAATTTCAATAGAACCAAACACCCCTCTGAGTTTTACAACTAGGTATTGGTCTTTAGCAAAAGTTATGTTTCCTAGATCTCAAAGAGATATGTGCTACCAATAAGCGACAAGCTAATCAGCACCCACTATGGAAAGAACATGGGCATCTTGCCTTGCAAGATAGCACGTATCTAAGGAAGATAGACATGATTTATTCCATCTGTTCCATCTATGAATTCCAAAGGGATTCCATTGAATGAGTTTTCTTAGCATGTGTAGGGAACTTAGAAAGTTCTAAAATTCTCACACAAGTTTCACACAGTTTTGACGTTCTAATTTTATTTTATCTGACATGTATTATCTTTGTTTATATGCTTGTAGAATCGTTTAAGGGTTAGGGGTTTCCTTTGAAGGTGCAACCTTATAAGTTTCCTGTAATAGTAATTCCAGTGTTGATTATCTTTACAAAGACCACATGATTTGCACAAACTGCTAGGAGGATTCAAATAAATAGGTTAAAGAAAACACATTAAGGAAAGGGTTGAGAGAATTAGTATGGTGATTGGTTAAGATCAACTTATGGAACAAATTATTTTGATGAAGGAGATCGATTTGGTGGGTATATTTTTAGGGTGTTTTGTGAAGGAAATAAATCTAAGGGAATGGATAGGGAAGGTCTAAGGAAATTATCTAGGTAGATTTTTATATTTCACATTTTAGCACAAGGGTGGATGTCACATACCCCAATTTTATTAAAATAATGTAATTATTTTTAATATTCCTGAGAACATTATGTTAAATGTAATGCTAAGTAGGAATGGATGACTCAGCAGAGTCTCCAGAAATGGAATGTAAATTCTGAATAATTATTATTAATAAATAAATTATGGAGACAACAACATGGGAGAGCTGTTAAAAGAGGTTACTGGTCTAACTGGTGGATGGAATTAGGTGGAAGGACAAAAGACAAGTGGCAGCATCCTCAAACACTTCCTAAGTTGCAGGTGGCAACTTCCCTATATTTTGGGGTCATGATTCCCTAAGAAAGTGGAATCTGAGCAGGTGGCTCATTAATGACAGTTAGCCCAACTAAGACCTAGGCAATCTTTTAAATACTACTCAATGAACTGAGCTGGGGGTTCAGCAATTGTTCTAGAGGGAGAATACATTCAGGTGAATGCTATTCAGGAGTCCCATTGAGGAAGTGGGGAAACAGTAAGGAAGTGTTTTGAAGCAGGAAGTTGCAGTAACTTGGTTCCAGTATAGCTGTTTTGGCTGAGGGAATAATTGTCCGTACTTAGATTCCAGCCAGTTAGACCAGAGCAAGCTCGGGGGTCCTGAGAAGTGCTGTCTGGGCACTCTCCTGGAATTGGTAGGGAGGAACAGCCTCCCATTGCTGTTATTGTCTACCATAGCTACAGGTTCTGCCACTCTTCCTGTTGTTGGTTTAATTTATTTTCATATGAGATAGACTAGTACAACTATGTTTTGACTGTATTCAACTTCAGTAAATCAGTCTCTGTACTTCCTGTTGTTATAAATTTCAGAACGCAGATGTTATAGAAATTTCCTATTTTTATTTAAATAGAGTATTGATCTTATACAGAGCCTATTTGTTATTGTTACAGTTAACAATTACCATGTTTAGGCATATTCTAGAATTCCTGTTATTGGTTCAATAATAGACAGAAATATTAAACAATAGATATTCCAGTAATCTACCTGCATATATATATGTATAGCATATTTCAGTCAACTTTAGTTTTAGGTCATTCTTATATCGAGTTAACAGATAAACAAAACTCATCTTAATATATTGTTTATACTCAGAACATGTTTGACAGCTATCGATTAACTAAAGAGGTGACTGTAACAATATTTCATTGTTACAAGCTTCCACATAATCTTAATCATCTACACAGTAGTCAAACACAAACACATAGAAACTGTAGATTATTATTTCTTTCAACCTAGTATTATAATACATTAGCCATGCTTATTATAATAGAATTAACAGAGTTGTTTTAAACAAAAACAAACATATTACACAACAGAGAAACTGTCGACGAACGCAACCATCATTGGCTGTTACAAACCATCTTAATTATACACAGTAATAATATTTATTCAGTATAAATGTTCTTCCTTAGGGTAGTCTACAAACCCTACACGGCCGTAGCCTTATATTATTCCTTCGACAGACTGAAAACAAATGAAAGAATGCCTTATATGGCAGACAGAACCTACATCATCTTTACACATAGTTCTATGTTTATATTATTCTACCCACAGTTTCATTTAATAACTATACAAGAATCAAAATAAACATTGTTATAATTCATTCCCGGTCGCTTTCGAGTTAACAAAGTTCATACATATTTGTTGAACACAAAACAGAACCCCAACTTGCCTGAATAAACCCTATACTATTCAACTATTACAGTCACAGTCGAGGAACATCCACCATCTTTTATTTAACACTCCAAATCGAAGAAAAACGCAGAGAGACAATTATAGGATTTCACTATAACAGAGTTATCATCCATTGCAGGTACCGAAGAACCCGTTTATCCTTACATTCAAACACATTCTAATAATTTAACAAAACACAAAAATGAAACACGGCCACGATAGGCCCAGTAATATATTAAGCATAAATTTTATGCAGCGAGGATAGAACCCTATGCCTAGCCAATACGAGTACTATAACAGAAACCCTGGCCTCATACAGTCTGAGCCGTGAAGGGCTCTCCAATAAACATAACAAGGTTTCAACCCCTTTCATTTCAAACAAAATAACTCATACAGATGACTGCAACCATGAACATCAAGTCGTCAAATGACCTCACTACACAGGAGTTTTCCTCCATGACACAACCCTAACCACAAAACCAGCAAAGGAAGAGACAGCCGTGGATAACCAGGCTTACCCGGATGAGCCAGCGTTGGAGATAGAACCCTGTACACCTTCAGACCCGCGTGACCTGCACATTCAATGCCGAGAGATGTTAATACACATTCAATACCAAGAGTTGAATATATAGTAAACCTGCGCTTGCTTGCAAAACAAGAACTGCAAAAATGAAGTATTACATTACCTGAGCAATGTAACCGTGGATAACTTGGAAGCCACCGGTGGAAGCAAGCACTGAAACCCCATCACCCTTGCCGGTTGAAAGAGTAAGGGAAATCATCATAACAATTATTGACAGCCGAGACAAGATAACATTCCCGACGAAACCCTCACGCTGGGATTGAACCAGTCAAGAAGCACACCCAAAACCCAAATGCATCAACCCTCTCATAACTAAAAGAAAATGACAAAATCCTGTCTCATATCCACACCAGCACAGTGAAGGACTGTAAGTAGCTGGGACTTCAATCAAGAATGAACAACAAAGCCACGAAACAATGAAAATATAGCAGACTATATCACCAGAGCCGAGGACTTATTCTACTACAGAATGAAACCACAAGACCAGAACCACAACACGTTGCACTCTGTTACAGTGCCATCACTACGAAAACTCAGACATGGAGGGTTTCATCCTTAGGACCCGAGCCCGAAGGCAACTACAATAACCTGGTAGGGTTTTCGATAATAGCTTATATATCACCAACTGCATGGAGGAGAGTCAACCACGTAGCACCCAAATATATCAACGTAAAATGGGTCGAGACCATATAGTTCCAATTGCAATCCAAATCATTATTCACCGATTCCAAAATCATTACATATATGTAAGTCAAACGTATAAGATAACATATGATGTACAATCATTTAGCATATAGTGCATGCCTTGCAAATGAATCGTCGAGAATCCCAAGCACATGGGATGTATAATCCCTACAACGATAATAAGGAGACATAGTCAACATCAAATATGGAGTTCCTATTAACTTAGTATGGTGGTTAATACCTTAACACAATATTGGTTATAAATCTTATCCATGATATGGGAAAACATTATGACTAATGCAAAATCATGATAATGTACACTTATATGAAACCAAGGCATAGGTTAATGCCATGAGCATATCACATTTCTTCAATCAGTTAAACAGTGTGGTGGTCAACTCTCAAAGGAAAATACCTTGTTACTTACCAAATTCATATGATGGGGCACATTTTCGCCATTATATACTATCATCGCATTTCTACCGATAGTATTTTGTTAAACAGTAAACAAATAGGTAACATAGGTTAAACTTTAAAGTAGACATTGAACATTGCAGTATAGTCGAATATAATGGAACAACGCTAGAGGCGCCACATTTCCCAACTCACATTAATAGTCCGGAAATACAACAGTAATCACCGGTATTAGTTGACAACATATCACATGAAGTTAACGTCGCTTATGCAGCCAATAATTATGATATAACAATTGTACCATTGATAGTTACAGCAGTAACGTAGAGTATTAATCATAAAAACATAATTATAACTGAAACAATGTAATTTATCGCAAAACCTGATGATGCTATCCTAATAATAAATATCATGTCGAGGCAGACTATCAATCTTAATTCAAGTGTAAGTTCATGAGAATAACTTCACTGTCTTGCACTACAGCTTGCATTAGTAAATAAATCTGATTTAAAGTTTTAAAGTAAAGGGAGTATTGATGCTTACCAAGTTTAATATACAGCAATCCTTACTTCACCGGCGTACCTGGGACACGGAAGACAACTTATGCATTAGCTCGTAAGCTAAGTAAGCCAGTCAACTACGACTAGCTCTTCCCTTGCGGTTGAAACAAAACAGTCATTAATTACAATCACCGAAATCAAAGTTTTTAATTAAGACAGAGTCTTTAAACAGATTATGTTAGTTATTTAAATTAAAACAAAATCAGAAATACTATCTAGTTAACATTTATTGTTATGAATAAAAATTTTAAATTTTTCAGAAATATCGGGTTCTGACAGTGGATGTCATTTTTTTCAAGAATACTAGTTATATGAGAGAGGAAGAGAAAGGGAAATTGGTACTTGGGAAATGATATGATAATCCTCAAGCCATGGATGTCATGCTTTGAACAGTTAACTTGGAGAGAAAATAACCCAACATTTCCTCCTCACCTCCCTCAAAAAGCACTAGCGACCTTGAAGCTGGATATTGCACTCCTTGAATTTTGCAGGAAAGCCACTAATTGACTAAATGCCAAGATTGAAAAAACTCTTGAAAAGTGCATAGAATTCTATGAGGAAATCCATCAGTTTTGTTAAAATTCAATATGCTAAGATAGAAAATATCAGCATTACATTCCATTTCACAATAATAGCATATACAGGATCACTGAAGAAACAACAAGCACAGCATAAACACAAGAGACAGAGATTTATCCTGGGAAACCCTCATGGGGTAGAAAACCCAGCAAAGCTTCCTCAATATAGATGACCAGCAATATACAAAGATGAAACCCTGAGACATGATCTCCTCCTCCACAATAGCAGACCTCTCCTCCACAAGTGCGCTATCCTCAAGTGAGTGAATGTGTATAATGAGGAACACACCTCCTCTATTTATACACTACTCTGATATGTATTTTACACAAGTACATGTAGGCTCGTATTTAACCATTAGGTTAAATACCCCATTATAACTGACTGGGCCGACCCCTCTAGGGTGGTCTAATAACCCTTTGACCCACATAACACATACAGGGCCGACCCCCACTAGGGAAGTCTAATAACCCAAGTTACCACATTCCGACGGAGGAATAAACATCTCCGGATATACAATAAGATCTTCACGGAGGAATGAATCATCTCCAGAATAATAAAGTACAAATATAATATTCTTTGAAGTTACAATATCTCAACACTCCCCCTTAACGAGAAGGATATTATAACAGCATCTGCACGAGCAAGGAGTCATCAACATCATACATGATACATCTATAAATCATTGGAAGCTTTCTCAACATCATCAGTAACTCAACCAGTTACTGGAATATCTTCAATACTGGAACATCAACATCTTCAATATTGAGTCTTTATCTTCTGCAGCACTCAAACAGCTACAGCAACATCAATATCTGAATCCTCACGATTGTCAGCATCGCCATCACACGATCATCAGCATCGTCATCACATGATCAACAACATCGTCATCTCACTATCATCAACATCGTCATCACACGATCATCAACATCGTCATCTCACGATCATCAGCATCGTCATCACACGATCATCATCATCGTCATCTCACGATCATCAGCATCGTCATCATACGATCATCAACATCGTCATCTCACGATCATCAGCATCGTCATCACACGATCATTAGCATCGTCATCTTACGATCATCCGCATCGTTATCTCACGATCATCAGCATTGTCATATCATCTCGATCTACAGCATCTGGATCATCTCGATCTACAGCATCTGGATCATCACGATCTACAACATCTGGATCATCTCGATCTACAGCATCTGGATCATCTCGATCTACAACATCTGGATCATCTCGATCTACAGCATCTGGATCATCTCATCTACAGCATCTGGATCATCTCGATCTACAGCATCTGGATCATCTCGATCTACAGCATCTGGATCATCTCGATCTACACCATCTGGATCATCTCGATCTACAGCATCTGGATCATCACGATCTACAGCATCTGGATCATCTCGATCTACAACATCTGGATCATCTCGATCTACAGCATCTGGATCATCTCGATCTACAACATAAGTATCCTCAACCATACAAGTACATTAATCAATACATGTATCATCAAAAGTATGTATTCTCACCAATACATCTATCATCAAAACATGTATTCTTACTAATACATATATCATCAAAAGCATGTATTCTCACTAATACATCTATCATCAAAAGCATGTATTCTCACTAATACATCTATCAATACAAGTATCCACACTGATACAAGTATACACAACAGCAGCATACCCTGCAACACACATGATCCAATTACGGGATGGTCAATCCCTCTCACTTTAGGACATAGGTCCAAGGATGATACAATCCTGATCCACTTATGGGATGATCAATCCCTCTCAATTTAAGACATCTCTCATGTCTATGGATGATGCAATCCAGATCAACTTACAGGATGATCAATCCTTATCCTTTTAAGACACCTCACCATGTCTAAGGATGATGCAATCCCGAATCAACTTACAGGATGATTAGTCCTTATCACTTTAAGACACCTTACCATGTCTAGGGACGATGCAATCCCAATCTACTTACAAGATGATTAGTCCTTATCACTTTAAGACACCTCACCATGTCTAGGGATGATGCAATCCCAATCTACTTACAGGATGATTAGTACTTATCACTTTAAGACACCTCACCATGTCTAGGGACGATGCAATCCCAATATACTTACAGGATGATTAGTCCTTATCACTTTAAGACACCTCACCATGTCTAGGGATGCAATCCCAATCTACTTACAGGATGATTAGTCCTTATCACTTTAAGACACCTCACCATGTCTAGGGATGATGCAATCCCAATCTACTTACAGGATGATTAGTCCTTATCACTTTAAGACACCTCACCATGTCTAGGGACGATGCAATCCCAATCTACTTACAGGATGATTAGTCCTTATCACTTTAAGACACTTCACCATGTCTAGGGACGATGCAATCCCAATCTACTTACAGGAGGATTAGTCCTTATCACTTTAAGACACCTCACCATGTCTAGGGACGATGCAATCCCAATCTACTTACAGGATGATTAGTCCTTATCACTTTAAGACAAGTCTCATGTCTAGGGACGATGCAATCCCATCACGTACATTTTGAACCCAGTTCATGGACGATGCAGTCCTCACGTACATTTTGAACCCAGTTCATGGACGATGCAGTCCTCACGTACATTTTGAACCCAGTTCATGGACGATGCAGTCCTCACGTACATTTTGAACCCAGTTCATGGACGATGCAGTCCTCACGTACATTTTGAACCCAGTTCATGGACGATGCAGTCCTCACGTACATTTTGAACCCAGTTCATGGACGATGCAGTCCTCACGTACATTTTGAACCCAGTTCATGGACGATGCAGTCCTCACGTACATTTTGAACCCAGTTCATGGACGATGCAGTCCTCACGTACATTTTGAACCCAGTTCATGGACGATGCAGTCCTCACGTACATTTTGAACCCAGTTCATGGACGATGCAGTCCTCACGTACATTTTGAACCCAGTTCATGGACGATGTAGTCCTCACGTACATTTTGAACTAGTGGTTCCGGGATGATGCAATCCCCATCACTTTATTCTCGAAGACCATACGTCTACGGATCAATTCAGGGACCAAGGTCCGGGGATGATACAATCCCCACTTCTCGGAGACCTTATGTCTACGGCTCTCTTTAGGACTGAAAGTCCAGGGATGATCCAATCCCCTCAACTGTCCACTAAGGACTTCATTCTAGGAGACCTCACGTCGACGGCTCTCTTTAGGACTGAAAGTCCAGGGATGATCCAATCCCTTCAACTGTCCACTAAGGACTTCATTCTCGGAGACCTCACGTCTACGGCTCTCTTTAGGACTGAAAGTCCAGGGATGATCCAATCCCCTTAACTGTCCACTAAGGACTTCATTCTCGGAGACCTTACGTCTACGGCTCTCTTTAGGACTGAAAGTCCAGGGATGATCCAATCCCCTTAACTGTCCACTAAGGATTTCATTCTCGGAGACCTTACGTCTACGGCTCTCTTTAGGACTGAAAGTCCAGGGATGATCCAATCCCTTTTATTTCTCGGAGACACCTGTCTACGGCTCACTTTAGAACAAGTGTTCAAGGATGATACAATCCCCACATGTATTCTCATCAATATACTATCGATCCTGGGAACCCATACAGAACCTGATTCACACTTCTTCTTTAATTGCACCATTAAGAGAATGGTCTTATCTAGCCACTTGGAGCAAACATCTCATCATGATTCTCTTCCTCTTTCTAAGAGAATCTTCTAGCCACAAGCCTTCTATATTTTGTTTGATTTGTAAATCTTCTTGTTGAACATCCATCACTTGTTCAGTGTTCATTATTCTTCATGATCTTTCCTACAAAACAAAATTAAGTACATGATTAGTAATCCTTCATAATCATGAAATCATGATAACCTATTATGCATACAGATATCATTTATATAGTTATGCAACTATCTTGACCAATACTTTGGCACAACACTTTCCCATATCCTGTATGCATACAGTGGCTATCTAGATGCCTTCCATCTCTACCAGAACATACTATCGAGAGTGTGCACAGCTCTCAGCATGTCAGCAAAGAGGTTTCATTCTAGACAAGCAACAATGGAATGTTTGTCCAACTTACCAATCATATGCATATTAGTAGTATAATGTTCAATGCTCTATGAATGTTTGCACTCAGCATGATATGTTCTAGGAATACAAATATGCATACAAGAAATATCATTTACTATTTCAAATAACAACTCAAATACTTATCTTTTATGTTTGTGTGGTTGCCTCCCGCTTGATCTTCTATATGTCCTTTGAACTTCTATTCATTCTGTACCACTGTGCATGCTCAAGTGTGCACTAGTGTCATCCTCATGATCTCATACACAAACATTCATTCATTAGTATATTCTCAAAACATTCTAATTCTAAATAATCTTGAATATGTATAGTCATGATCATTAGTATTCATGGTTTCAAGTAAGTCTTCTTTTACTCATGCATATTCTTGTTTGATCATAGTACTCTTCTGGTTAATTAAATCATGCATAAACCCTTGATTACTAACTTTATGAATAAGCATAACCAATCATATCAAGTATACTTATATAAGGGATCCTAACACAAGGTAAGATTCATGGGAAACATACCTGGATTAGTATACCTACTTGGTTATGTACAACATACCTAAACAATCTCTTCAATGATTTAGAGATCCTGAGCTAGAACCTGCATGTCTCATAGGTTAAGCATAATATAACAAAGTCATACATACCTCGTAAGTAGAAAAAAGATTATGGATGAGTCTTTGTCTTCATGTTTTCATGGTCATGGAACCTGATTTGTCTTTTGTGATGTACCTGTATCTTGTTAGCAGACAACATCAACCTCACACAACATCATAATGCATTAGTACAATCATAAGTGTCAACACCCTAACCAATGAATATCTTCTATCATGCATTCATAATTTTGTTAAGGTTATACGACAAATCTAAAATCAAAATTGTACTAACTGTAATAACCTGAAGACAAACATACCATAAACTTAATCATGGACAAATATCGAAACATACCTCGATGAGTCATACCTGTCGAGATCGCTTGTATTCTTCTTATGTAAGCCCTTATCCTCATCTCCCTCTGAGACAGGAACTTCTTCACTTATGCAGGTGACCAATCCATCTTCTTCTAGGATTAACTCAATCCACTTGATTTGCAAGAACTGGACCTTGATGAGCTGATCAAACTGGTATATTCAGAATTTGAAAACTGCAAAGTTTTACTCCTTAATTTTGCCTTTGAAACTTTCGGATTCACTGGACGTGACCCTGAACTGGGGTTTGATGAAGCCCACTCTTTTGCCCCATCAAAAGGTTTGATCCAAAGCTCTAAGCTTCTATTTTTCTGAGGAGCTTCCAGCCGTGGTCACAGATTTCAAAAATTCCCATTTTTACAGAAGCCCTAATTTTCCACTTTTCTGATCAAAGTCCCGAACTAGGGTCTAATCAAGCCCGGCCTTCTGCCCAACCAAAAATTTTGATCTTGGTCTCTAAATTTCTATTTTGATGAGTAGCATCCAGCCATGGTCTCCGATTACAAAAATTCCAACTTTCTTCAAAGCCCTAAATTCCGGAAGCCATGAATGAAGGTACCAAAAAATAATTCTGTTTTGACAGAAATATGTACCTGATTGTTTCTGGTGTAACTCCGAAATTTTTGATCCACAGGGTCTGAAAAAGTTTTTTGAGATAGCCTGACCTGTTATCTTTCCATCCTGACAGGTCTGACCTCAATTGGATGTTCTGAGAGAGAGTTATGCCAAATGTCGCAACGTGACCTGTTTTGGGAAAATACAGGAGAGCGAACTTGTACGGCATGCCACGTGTTACTGTTTGACCTTCGGCCTCTGAAAAAGTTTTCTGAGATAGCTCGGCCTGTTATATTTCCATCCTGACATGTCTGACCTCAATTGGATTCTCTGAGAGAGAGTTATGCCAAGTGTCGCAACATGACCTGTTTATGGGATAATACAGGAGAGCGAACTTGTACGGTGTGCCACGTGTCACTGATTAAACTTCGGCCCCTGAAAAAGTTTTCTGAGATAGTACAGTCTGTGTACTACCTGTCACTTTTCACAAAATTTCATTTGGAGCTTCCTAGCCCAAGTTATGACCTTTTTCCCAAGGTCACCTGATTTTGACTCAGATCTGGAAGAGGCAGAAACCCTATATTGTACAGATCATAAATCACAAAGTACAATGAATTAGAGGTTGTCCTTTGGACACAAGGTACCTGGAGATTTTAGCTTCGTCCTTTAACAATTTCAGATCCGAAAACTTCACCAAAACGGATTTATAGCGAAAGTGCTACGATGACTGGTTTTTGCTATGTAAAACCCTAACCTTCAAATTGTCGTAAGTAAAGCAAGTTTCTTTAGTGCCATACCTTGTCTTCCTTCAGGTTAGCTCTGATACCATGTTAAAATTCAAGATGCTAAGATAGAAAATATCAGCATTACATTCCATTTCACAATAATAGCATATACAGGATCACTGAAGAAACAACAAGCACAGCATAAACACAAGAGACAGAGATTTATCCTGGGAAACCCTCATGGGGTAGAAAACCCAGCAAAGCTTCCTCAATATAGATGACCAGAAATATACAAAGATGAAACCCTGAGACATGATCTCCTCCTCCACAATAGCAGACCTCTCCTCCACAAGTGCGCTATCCTCAAGTGAGTGAATGTGTATAATGAGGAACACACCTCCTCTATTTATACACTACTCTGATATGTATTTTACACAAGTACATGTAGGCTCGTATTTAACCATTAGGTTAAATACCCCATTATAACTGACTGGGCCGACCCCTCTAGGGTGGTCTAATAACCCTTTGACCCACATAACACATACAGGGCCGACCCCCACTAGGGAAGTCTAATAACCCAAGTTACCACATTCCGACGGAGGAATAAACATCTCCGGATATACAATAAGATCTTCACGGAGGAATGAATCATCTCCGGAATAATAAAGTACAAATATAATATTCTTTGAAGTTACAATATCTCAACAAGTTTAACCGTAAATGTCATCTCCCTATGGCATCCAATATCGATGAGCTCCCCCCCCAAGGATCAGCAAATGGTAGAACTCCAGCAAGTGTTGCAATCAAACCTGGACTACATCAAGAAAATTGATGCTCTATCAGAAGAAGACATCGACTTCTATGTGAGGAAAACATCTACACATCTCATTCTCCTTGAGGATACTTGCAAGGCTATACCAACAGAAGTTGCAAATATAGAAACATAATTTTCTTATCATGAAACATCTCTAAAACTATGAAAGCCTGACGAATATAATATCATAACTGAAGAAGCTACTGCATGGGAAGACTATATTTCCAATTTATAAGCGTCTAGATAATTTTAATTGTAAATATCATTTGTATCTTCTCATATGTACAACACTCAAATGAAAACTTTGCCTACTATTCTCATTTTTGCAATTTCACCAGATAACAAACTCTTACAAGGCTATATAGTGGTGAACCAACCCTTTTTGTTGTTCATCTATTCTTCTTTGACAATGAAAGCAAATTTCCCTTCTTGAGAAACTATTGCAGAAATGTTTATATGTAATGTGTACTTTTCAATGGATATTATTGGGATTCCTTTTCTCTAAAAGACCTAAATGCTTGTTCATATTTTTGTAACTGTGCTATATTTTACTACTTTTTTAGTTCAATGATCTTCAGTTTCCTTGTTGGCAATGGCTTTTCAAGCTAAGCTCATAATGGATTATCCCAAGTAGTAGTGATATAAATATTAATCTCAGCTGATTTGTAAACTGTGTACTCTCTTTTACATTCATAAAAACAAAGTAGCCAAGCAAAGCGACCTCTCCTCATCTACCTCCACGTTGAATAAATACAACCTTTATATTGAGAGCTACGACCACTCCTATTGTATTGTCAGTCTGCATTTTATTGTGCTTTGTTGTGAATTATCTATATTGTTAGAAGACATATGAATTCTTGATGTGGTGAGAGTCATTGATACCAGTTACTTTCCTTGGTTTATTGGTGATTTTCAGAAGATTAATTCATATAGTGACAGGTCTATTCACCTTTACATGGTTGAGAAGGATGTAAGGTTTTTATTGTGGACTTGAAATCCTCAATGAGAAGAAAGAAACATATTTGGGTTTCCCACTGTATCTTCCATTCTTGAAGCAAGCATAATGAATATTCACCACTCCTATTGTGTTGTAAGTCTGCATTTTTATTGTGCTTTGTTGTGAACTATCTATAGTCTTAGAAGACGTGTGAATCCTTGATGCGGTGAGAGTCATTGATAACCAGTTACTTTCCTTGGTTTATTAGTAATTTTGAGAAGATTAGTTCATGTAGTGATAGGTCTGTTCTGTTAATTTTTGAGCATTAATTCAATATACTCTAGGATCTTTACTGAAAGAATAACATGTACAGTATATCAATGCATATCAATCATATCAATCATCATAAGATGCAAACATAAGAGACAATATACAGACAGAGTTTCCGTGGAACATACCCTAAGGTGAAAAACCCCACAACTTCCTCAGAGATAGATAGAGCAATAGTACAACCAAAGTACAACCAAAGCACGCAGAGATAGAATCCTCCTAGCAGTTGATCCTCCTCCTCACATGTGCACCACTTTCCAAGTGAAGGAAGAGTGAGTTCTGAAGTGATGCAAATAGAGATCGAGAGATCTCTATTTATACTTGTCCTGACTGCCCAATAAACTTATGGGGCTGAATTGTCTAGCTTAGTACAATAACCCAATGTTAACTTAATCAGGGTCGACCCCACACATGGTGGTCTAATAACCCATCGGCAAGTTATGACACTTGCGACACTTGTCGATACAAATGATGACACTTCCATATAGAGGAATAATAACATCTCTATAGGAGTACAATATACATAGATGGAATACATGGGTGAAATACATTCTGAAGTCACATATACATCAACACTCCCTCTTAACTAGGAAGGTATTTCTCGACATAGATCTTCTAGCACAAGTCTTCTTCTCTGGATCATCATCAACGAATCATCATCATTGTCACAGCTGTTGCTATCTCAATCAATCTCTGAATATACTTGTCATAGGAATTTCTACAGAGCCAGTCCTTTTTCATACTGGATGTAGGTTGACCACCTGTAGGTCTTCATCATCACTGGTCATATTGTGGAATCCTCAGTACTGATTACGTGTATCAACAAAACCTCGAAAGAGCATCCCAAGACTAATTACGAGCATACTACTCAACCTATCAGATCTCCCAATATATTTTACATGTAACTACACAACCTGTCCAAGACCACGAAGTATCATCCTGATACTCATAATCATACTGATCATTGTCCACGAAACACAGTCCAGATGCACACAACACAACACTTACACTCACCGGCATGGAAGGACTTTCCTCTGACCATCCAGGAAAGGCTCAGGACTCACATCAACGCACATGGGAGAGCACATATACCACCATGTCGGAAAGGCTCTACACTTACATCAACGCACATGGGAGAACACATCTACCACCATGTCAAAAAGTCTCTACACTTACATCAACACACATGGGAGAACACATCTACCACCATGTCAGAAAGGCTCTGCACTTACATCAATGCACATGGGAGAACACATTTACCACCATGTCAGAAAGGCTCTGCACTTACATCAACGCATATGGGAGAACACATCTACCACCATGTCGGAAAGGCACTGTGCATCTGTGTCTTCGGAACTCATCACACATAATCCAACTGATTGTGTAATGTATCCACCTAATACATATGATCATCCTGATCATCATCATAGAATCATCTTGATGCATGTCATCTAGAGTATCATCCTGATAATCATCACTGCATCGTCCTAATGCACATCTGGAGCAACATCCTAAAGCTTGTCATCCATGATCATCCTGATCATACAATGCATCCACCTGATGCATACATAGTATCTTCCTGATACATATGATCATACATGATCTACCTGATCATACAATGTATCCACATGATACATATACAAGTACATACACATGATCTAACTAATCATATCCAACATCCAACATGATGCGTACATACATATATATAAATGATCTGGAACAGATCATATCTAGCATCCAACATGATGCATACATACATATACATATAAATGATCCAACGGATCATCTCCAACATCCACCTGATGCATATACAGAACAGTAACTAGAGCATCGTCCTAATGCTCATCATCCATCACTTACATCCACAGCCATGGGAAGGATCCTCCTCTCACCATGCTTGGAATGGCTCCTACAAATGTGCCCATCACTTCTTCCTTGAAGTGTCATCAATCTGAAGAACACCAAGCCTCTATCTGAAGTACTCGAACTTCAATCTGGCTAGTGGCTTCGTGAGCGCATTTGCAACCTTCTCATCTGTCGCAACATACAGGAGCTCAACTGCTTCTCTCTGCACCATATCCCTGATATAGTGATATTTGATCTCAATGTGTTTTGACCTGTCGTGGAACACCAGATTCTCAGATAGCTTCACACAACTCTTGTTGTCACAAAATATACCAGTAGCTTCCAACGGGAGATCAAATAACTCATACAGTAGCTTTTGAAGCCATATTTCCTCACAACTAGCTGAACAAGCTGCAACATACTCTACTTCAACAGTACTCAGTGCTATGCAGGAATGCTTCCTGCTAAACCAAGAGACCACACCTGATCCCATACCGAAGCAGCACCCAGAAGTGCTCTTTCTATCTGCAGCACTTCCTGCCCAATCTGAATCAACATAACCCTGCAGGTTAAACTTTTGATTCGCAACATACTTGAGCCCATAATCAACTGTACCCTTCAGGTACCTCAGAATATGCTTTATAGCAACCAGGTGAACACTCCTCGGATCCATCAGGAACTGGCTCAATGTGTTCACCGCAAAGCAAATATTTGGTCTCATGTTCATCAGGTACATCAAGGACCCAATGACGATACATAGTGACATCAACCGGCTCAGATGAAGCATCACATAAAAGCTTTAGGTTCGATGCCATAGGTGTGGCCATGGCCTTGCAGTCCATCATCCTGTAACTCTTCAGGATCTCTACTGCATACTTCCCTTATCCAAGGAAGATACCATCTGCACTCTCCCACACCTCCATACCTAAGAAATAGTGCATCATCCCCAAGTCCATCATCTCAAACTTAGTAGCAAGCTTCCTCTTGGTATCAACAATCAAACTATCATCTCTTGTTACAAACAGGTCATCCACATACAGGAGTAGTATCACAGGATTTCCTTCCTCAACCTTGTAGTAAAGGTTGAAATCCGCTTTACTCTTGGTAAAGCCCAAACTAGATAGGAAACTATCCATCCTACCATACCAAGTCCTAGGAGCTTGCTTCAAGCCATACAAGGTTTTCTTCAATCTGCACACATATGACTTCCTGTCGTGTCTCAAAACCAAGTGGCTGCTCCACATACACTTCCTCATCGACTACACCATTCAAGAAAGCAGTATTGACATCCATCTGGTGTATCTTCCATTTCATCACTGCAGCCAGAGCAAGTACTGATCTGATGGAAGTGTACCTGACTACAGGAGCAAAAGTTTCTTCATAGTCTATTCCTTCTTTCTGGGAGAATCCACGAGCTACAAATCTCTCTTTGTATTTCTCTATGCTTCCATTTGCAGCATGCTTGATCTTGTAGATCCATTTGGATGTCACAAGAGACTTCTCTTCAGGTCTTGGTATTGCATCCCAAACATCATTTTTCATTATTGATTGGTATTCCTCGGCCATGGCATCATTCCATTCTTTCTTTTTTGCTACTTCTTCATAACTGGAAGGTTCTTTGTTCATAATATCACAGAGTAAAGCAACATAGCTGGTATGAGATCTAGATCTCTTCTTTGCTCTGTGTTCTTCTTCTGGAATGCCATATCTTTCTGCATCTTGAATGATCTCTCTAGCCCATGTAGGTTTCCTCTTGTGAGAATCCTTCTCACGGGGTGGATCTACAGGTTCTTGTGGATCTTCAATTTCATGATCTGCACCTGGAATTGCTTCAATCATAGTAGTGTCTTGAAATTTGGTTTCCTTTGGTTCTTCATGATCTTCAATAGGTGTATTCCTTGATTTGATGAATGCTGAGTTTTCATCAAATGTTACATCCCTGCTGGCATCAATCTTCTTGAACCTTGGAAAGTATATTCTGTAAGCCTTCGAGCTTTCACTGTAACCCACAAAGATACCCTTCTTTCCTGAAGGATCTAGATTGGTCCTCTTTTCCTTTGGTACATTTGTGTATACTGAAAAACCAAATATTCTGAGATGGCTGACTTCAGGTTTCTTACCAGAGAAGACCTCTTCTGGTGTCTTGTTGTCCAATATCTTGTGGGGTGTTCTGTTTTGCACATATACAACTGTCCTAGCTGCTTCTTCCCATAGATGCATGGGTAGATCTTGGTCATGCAACATTTCCCATGCTGCTTCCATGATTGTTCTATTCTTCCTTTCTGCAACTCCATTCTGTTGTGGATTGTAGGGAGCAGTCAACTCCCTCTTAATCCCTGAATCACTTCATAACTTCTTGAAATCTCCTGAAGTGAATTCTTCGCCATCGTCGGATCTGAATGTCTTGATCTTCTTATCGGTTTGATTATCCATCAAGTTTTTGAATTCCTTGAATTTATCAAACACTTCATCCTTGCCTTTTAAGAAGTAAACCCAAGTCTTCCTGGAGAAATCATCAATGAAAGAGACATAGTAAACATACCCACTCAGAGAATTGGATGACATCGGACCGCATACATCAGAGTGGATGATTTCCAAGATTCCTTTTGCCTTGCTTTCACTACTTGGAAGTGCCTTCTTTATGTTCTTTCCTTTTGCACATCCTTTGCAAACACCTTCATGTTTGGTCTTGATTTCAGGAAGACCCTCTACAGCTTTGCTTGCAATTGGTAGTGCTCTATAGTGCACATGTGCAAGTCTTCTATGCCAAAGTTCACTTGGCTCCATGGATTCATGCACCATGGCATGTTCAGGTTGTCCCTTCAATTTGTATAATCCTCCCTCTTTCTCTCCAATCACCACTACATCATCTATGGTCTTACCCTTTGGTCACATAAGTACTTGGCCATCCACAAATGAAACCCTCATTCCTTTTGCATCCAAAGAAGATATGGAGAGTAGGTTCTTCTTGAGCCCAGGCACATATAGAACTTCTTTCATCTTAAAAGACTTTCCAGAGTCTAGATTGTAGGAGGCCTCACCACTTCCTTTGATAGGGTATTGGTAGTCATCCCCAAGTTTTACCTTATGGGGTGACTCATGTTCAGATAGATTAGCAAAGGATCCTTTAAACCTAGTCATGTGCTTGGAAGCCCCATTGTCAATAAGCCAATCATTACAACCATGAGAGATAGTACCTGTGAGAGCAGAGATTAGAACATACTCTTCTTTGCTTGATAAGTCATCATCATCACTTTCTGCTCTAGCCTTCTTGGGTGGTTCATCATCTTCAGCAACATGAGCATGATATATCTTCCTGCTGCCCTTCTTCTTGTTGAAATTGTTGTTGTTGTTCCTTTTGTTCGTAGGACATTCTGAAGCAAAATGACCCTTCTCATTACATGTGAAGCATATGAGATCTTTCTTATCTTTATGTTGATGGTGGTGTGAAGATTTCTTGGTATGCGAGTGCTCCCTCTTTGACCTTCCTTTCTTGGTGTGTGTTGTGAGGGCTTGATCTTCATTTCCCATCTTTTCTTCTCAGGCCACCAGCCTAGCTTCTTCTTGAGAACATTCCTCCCACAGTCTACTGAAGGAGATCAATTTCTTTCTTGCACAGATTCCTTGAATAAAGGAATCCCATGACCTAGGTAGGCCATTTAGAGTGGTCATAACAACTTCACCATTATCCACGACTTCATCCATCGCTTTGAGTTGTTCCTTGATCTGAGAGACCTTGGAGAAATAAGATTGAATGGTCTCTCTATTCAATATCTTGATCCCTTTCAATTGGTTCCGTAGAGTCATCTTCTGATTTATGCTCTTCCCTTCAAATAGCTTGGTCAAAGAGTCAAACATCTCCTTGGGTGTCTTCAGAGATGACACATGTGGTATGAGATGGTCTTTGATAGAATCAACAATGATTCTCTTTTCCTTGACCAAGTTCTTCTTATGCAATGCTTTAGCTTCTTCATCCTCCGGGACAAGGACTTCAGAACTGATATATGTATCCAATTCATTTCTTCGAGGATTAACCCAATCCTATACTTCCAGGCTTGGAAGTTATCAACCCCTTCAAGCTTATCCTCAAGCTTGGTGTGGTGAGACATATTTAAAGAGTACTTCAAATGGAAATATAAAATATTTAGGTCTTACCACTTGATTTGCTAAAAACTGGATCTCGTCTCGGATTAGGGTTTGTCAGAGAAACCCTAAAAATTCAAAATGTGAATTTCAACTTTTTGAGAGGATAGAAATATGCACCTTGATGAGCTGATCAGCCTAGTATACTCAGAATTTGAGTTCTGCAAAGTTTCACCCTTCAGAAATGCCTTTTAGTCTTTCCGGATTCACTAAGGAGGACCCTGAATTAGGGTTTGAGTTTCTTGGAGTTTTAATCAGCCAAAAATCTCGATCCAAATCTCTAAAGTTCGATTTTTCCAAGGAGCTTCCAGATGTGTCTTCATATTTCAGAAATTCATATTTTTTAGGAAACCCTAATTTTTAGGGCCAAAACGAAAAGTGCTCAGAATTGAATTTTGATTGGACAGATAGATTCACCTTGCTGAGGAGAGTCAATCTATCATATTACTTTTCCAAAATCTGTGGAGAGAAACCCAATAAACAAGAAACCCTAGTTTTCGTCACTGCACAATGTCTTCTTCTCAAGTTAGCTCTGATACCATGTTAATTTTTGAGCATTAATTCAATATACTCTAGGATCTTTACTGAAAGAATAACATGTACAGTATATCAATACATATCAATCATCATAAGATGCAAACATAAGAGACAATAGACACACAGAGTTTCCGTGGGGAAAACCCTAAGGTGAAAAACCCCACAACTTCCTCAGAGATAGATAGAGCAATAGTACAACCAACGTACACAGAGATAGACTCCTCCTAGAAGCTAATCCTCCTCCTCACATGTGCGCCACTTTTCGAGTGAAGGAAGAGTGAGTTCTGAAGTGATGCAAATAGAGATTGGGAGATCTCTATTTATACTTGTCCTGACCGCCCAATAAACTTATGGGGACGACTTGTCTAGTTTAGTACAATAACCCAATGTTAACTTAATCAAGGTCGACCCCACACATGGTGGTCTAATAACCCATCGGCAAGTTACAACACGTATGACACTTGTCAATACAAATGACGACACTTCCGTATAGAGGAATAATAACATCTCTATATGAGTACAATATACATAGATGAAATACATGGGTGAAATACATTCCGAAGTTACATATACATCAACATGTTCGCCTTTACATGGTTGAGAAGGATGTAAGGTTTTTATTGTGGACTTGAAATCCTCAATGAGAAGAAAGAAACATATTTGGGTTTCCCACTGTATCTTCCATTCTTGAAGCAAGCATAACAAAGATTCATTGACAACTTAGATTGTGGCACTATCAAGAAATGTTCCATGAAATATTTCTAAACCTATACTTGTATATGGAGATTCCTAAATTTATTGCTACAACACATGGCATGAAAGCAAACTTTTGTTCACAAGTAGTTTCTGTAGTTTAGGAGCTATTATAATGATTGTTTTCATTGATATTATTGCAGAAATATTTTTTCAAATTGCTTATATATTCTAGATATAGTAGTAATCTATAGTGTTGAGATTACTACTATAGAGATTATGAGAAAAGAAATTGTAGTTGGTTCACCGTGTTGATGAACTTAACATTATTTTTTGTTATGGGTTGAGTGCCTATGTCTTTGCATTCTGAGATTGTTACAAACTTTGCTATTTTCCTACCAGTATCCGTCGCTTCCTCTGCCTATGTTTTTGTTCCTTCTAACTTTCCTCTTTTCCTTCTGGCGTTTATTTTTGCCCCTCAAGGGGCAAATGCTAGTAATATATTTACGCGTGTCTATATCTTATAGTTGGATGAACAAAACTCTTCTTCTTAAATTTATATTTAAGGTGGACATTACAGGTATCCTAGTCTCACGGCTAAAAATATGAAAATAAAAATTGAAGAAACCAACAAACTGTTCACTCAGCTTTGAAGCGAACGCGCCCCCTAAATCTGTATAGGCTTCTTGTTATGCCCTGGGTTTATGTGTGACTAACTAATGCTTCTCTCTATATGCATTTTTCATTAGCTCTCCGTGAGAGTTAAGTTGAAATAAAATGTTACTTAATTATACATAATATATATTCAAAATTTTGAATAACATGCTTTTAAAAAAAAAAAATTAATTAAGATTATTCATAATATATATTAATTTATGTTATAAAATAAAATAATATAAAAGGATGTAATTATTTACTTTTTAACATTTATATAAATGATCTTTTTTAAATATATAAAATGATGTAGATATGGTCTTGATTATTGTTTTTATGTTAAAGAAATGTGTAATATAGCACAGTGTAACAGTGTAAGTTTAATGGAAAAATTTGTAATTTGTAATTAAATTTTAAATTATTTTCTTATCTTTGAAGTTAGAAATTATATTAAGCCAAAAAAAAATTACATCATTGAAGGTTCAAGACTTTAGTGACCAAAGATGAAATCTTAGCTTGTTTATAAATTTAAAAAGAGTTTGAAAAGAGCTTAACAACCTCCTATTATTACTAACTAGACAATTTGGTATAAACTCGAGATAGGAAAATCTAAATAAATAACCTTAAAAAAAACTAACCTATGCTTCCAATTGATCATCTTAAATTGAAATGTGGTCCTTCTTATAACCTAGATTCAGCGCAACATCATCATATCCCTTGCTTGTTACCACTTTGATGAGGTAGTTAGTGTTGAGCTCGTCCATCTGAAACAACATCTCATTCCTCTCCTCCTTGGTGTACAAAAGCAGTTTTCCCATCAGTGCGTTGGTTGTCCAATGAAATGCCACTATCCTATACAATTTAGTGTCCCTAGTGCAGGTATTACTTGAGTCTCTCACCCATGGATGCATCTCTTCCAAGATGTCATCAACATAGCGTAATTTCTACTCCTCTTTTACCTCATCTTCCACTTGAGCAATCTGTGTTCGAATTTCAGCCAGAATCTCCTCGTAGAAGGTTTCTTGAACCTCCTCAGCCTCATGTTGGGCTCATGTTTATCCCCTACTATTCGTTCCCTTCCCATTCCTTCTTTCTCTATCCCATCCTTCCATCCCAGTGTGATCTCCTTCAATCACCTTCACCCAAAGAAAATCGACTTTATTGCCTCCCTTCTCCCAATATCCCGTATTCATAGTTGGAAATTTCCCTTTTCACGTTTTCCAGGAAGTCATTCCTCCTACATAAAATTTCTAAAAATCCCCTAAGTTACAAGCCCGAATACTCTTCTTCACACAAAGAAGATAGCTAATAACACAACCCGGATGAGACTAAATCCAACTTGGTATCCCTCCAGTTGCTCAGCATGAAACCTTGACATGGGTTGTTCAGGGTATAATTCCTACAATTGTTATCAATCTCCTCCTCTGTCACTCTGTTAACTAGTTTCCCCTCACCATACACCACAACTTGTTCCATTCACAATGCACCATCAAACGCAACCTCCCTATGAATCTCACCACCATGTAACTCGCATCCACCTGCTCTCATTAATCCCCATGTGTGGGGATGGTGTATGATGGGCACCCCTCCACCTGACCAACATGCATGGGGCATCCTCCACACTACCTGTTGAGCCTAGCCACCCTATACAGGGAATTATCATCTTGATTTATGATAAATTATTCATTATATTTTTATAAATAGTAAATATTTAGTATAGATCCCTAATCTAATTACATTACATTCAATTGTAATCTATGACTCATCCCTATATTACAATAGCCTTCATTATATTCTCCTCATTCATTGTATTTTTATAAATAGTGAATATTTAGTATAGACCCCTAATCTAATCACACTACACTCATTTTCAATCTAATTACACTACATTCATTTGAAGCATCTAGTTAGGATTTACCACCTCCAACCTAAAAGTCATCGAATGTCCCCTCATATTATACATTCTATAGGCCCAAAGGAACTGTAGTGACAAAGGAATATATAGAGTTTCAGGATCCTACACAAAAGAGATATGATGAGTTGGCCAAGCATTGTTTTAATAGACATAAGAGAGGGGCATGGTGGAGAATGCGTATGTATCTTGGGAAGGAGGGAAGGAGGAGGCCCCATACCTTAATATTCTTGAATATGTTGAGTTTAACAAACTCTATCATGAGAATCACAAAGATGATGAAGAAGACATCCTGTTGGAGGGGCCTAGGTCAGCCTGTCGACTAGGCCCTCCACCCGACCAATCTGAAGTATCTGTCGACAGGCCGCGTCGACTAGTATAGGTCGGGTCGGACAGTTAGACCGACAGACGGTTATGTAACTGTACTGAAAGATATATATATAAGCTATTGAGCCGATGTAATGGTTAGATTGGTTATATGATTGTATTCTTCTCTTGCTAGTTAATATAAAGGCTTGTGTTATCTCTATCTGTCTCGTCTCTTGTATCAGTATCATTAAGTATGCTTACTTATAACATATAATGTATCTATGGTAACCACTTGAACCTTGGGACTACAAAATCTGGTTCCGTTGCTGGTTGATGCATTGACAAAAAAAAAGCAGCATGACCTATGATATCAGAACATAAGATTAGATATTGGTGGGAGAAGAAAATCGCGAATTACTTGCAGAACTATGCGTGACAGAACAAGCTAACGATTAGCCAAGCGAGAGATCGATTCTTCTCTCAGACCCATGAGAAATTTGTAGAGTCCATACCGACTGCCTTGAAAAATATTCTGGATGAAAAGAGCAGTTGATGAAGCAGAGAGGAAGCGGTTGTCGAAGTTGATCAATGGAGGACGCACGAATCTATCGAAGTGGTGCAAAAATATTGCAAACAATTTATGTGAAGAGAAGGCAATTGAAGACTACGTCTCTGTTGATGAAGTTAGAAGAAATTTCTTCACTGAATTAGTTGATCAATTTCTGTGTTCTCTACCGACCTTATTGTTCAAATTTTTGATCGACAAAGGCGTTGCGCATATTGTCGAGACACGACCGTTGCTTCTCCTGCCCCTTTCAAACTCTAATTGGAAGGAGAAAGAACGTAAATGGGAAATATTTGTAAAGGAGTACGAATGGGAATTCTTCTTGAACAAATGATGGTCCGTACTTCCCCAGTGATCTAGAAAACTTCAGGCCGTCATTGGGGGGGTGACGAAGCATGTTTCGATGTACCTAGTATGATTAAAAATGACATATGACAAGATGACATGGCCAGCAATGGAAGAAAATCTGACAAAGAAAGACTTTTGAGTCATAAAAGCACCCCATATATTCAGAATATCGAAAGAGAAAAGAGGAGATAGCGACGTGAAGAGCTACGGGAGTAGGAAATTGCGCTCCGGAGGACGTGAGAATCAAATGTTTCGAAAAATGCAGAAAAAAATATGTCAGAGTCAAGCCGAGCTCGCGATGATCAGGGCATCGAAGAAGACCTGTCGCCGATGGATTAAGACTGTGGATAGAACATGGTAGAGCTCTCCAAGTTCAGATACCTGAAATGGTAGCACCTCCTTCTCCATTTCATTTAACACAAAGTGTTCGGGTGCAGGAAATTGTCAAGGAAAACCTTGGTCTCCATGCTGGTCAGTCGGGAATATGGAGTCGTCGAAGCATAGAAGGTGATGATATCAATAGACTATTGATTCATCGCCTAAAGGAATGAAATTGGGTGTCTTTTCAACCTGAATTTTCAAATAGAAGATTTCATCTAGTGTACTCAGAGCATGAAGAAGCACCCCTCTCTACCACTACCAAATTTGAGTGACTTGTCGATTATGTCCGAAAGTCTAAGATTCAACAAAATCCTGTTCGAGCATAACTTTAATTGGATTTCGACAGAAGTGATAGAAGAAGATAGACCCGGAAAAACAGAAGAAGTTCTTACTGGCTCTTAAGACAGAGAACTCATCCTAGATAGACAACTACTTCAAGATAACAAAGCACCTTGTTCTAGTTGTGGAAATAATCCTCCTACACCACCATCATATTCTCAAAAAAATACACCAACAGACATGTCACACTCAAAAACACACCTTCCATTTTATGAAGGTGATGAAGACCCGACAAGACACTGGTTTGTGTGTGAAGCGATATGGACAGCTAATCAAATCACTAGCGAAGAAAGATAGGTTGCTCAGTTTGTTGGTTTGCTGAGAAAAAGAGCACTGACATGGTATATGGGGTATATAAAAAAATTACCAAATGCAACCAAGGCACAAATTAAACAAAGATTTTTAGCCTTTTTCATGATTGAAGATGTGACATACCTGGCAGCCGAACAACTGAAGACAACAGTCCAGAAGCCGACAGAAACTGTCAAGGAGTATGACAACAGGTTCAAAGACCTCTTGAGCAAGCTAGACTATGAGATCAAAGAAAAGCTATTAATCAAATGGTTTATTGCTGGTCTCATCAGTAAAATAAGAATACAAGTACATCGACAAAGTGTTAATACTTATGCAGAGGCATTAAAAGTAGCACTAGAGATCAAAATGGATGATGAATACCCTCTAGTCTCCATGGATAGACATGTCGACGAACACCTTGAAAGTATGGAGCAGGTTATCCGAAATATGACTTTGAAAGGGCCATAATTATGGTGTACAACATGTCAAACTTCAGGACATAGCAAAGATTCTTGTCAAATTGAGGATCGACGATAAGAAGTTAAACTCATTCAATCCATATGCTTTTGCAATCTATGCAAAGAGTATGACTCACATACCACAAGCGATTTCCCATACAACCTGAAAAACAAGAAGGAAAAATGGTGTCAAATTTGTGAAGTAAATACACATGCAATTGAAGAATGTCATCTGAACCTGAAAAATCGGCAAAATTACCATGCAGTGTACCAGACAAATTCTGTTGAACAACATCATGACAGAAATATAGGAAGCAACAGATCTGAGAGAAATGATGGAAGAAATAACTGGTACAATCAGAACAAGAACGAGAGATACCCAAGGTATAATTACGATCGATATGATTGGCGATATGACGGCTACAATAGGTGCGGAGGATACCAGAGTCATGGTTGTGGCGGTGGTGGTTGCGGTGTTCAACCTAATTGACCTGGTTTGTGTTTCACAAGTCTCAACGAGGATCACCAGCATGCAGAATTCCCGTATAAGGAAAGAACTGATCTTAAATTTTGTACAAAGTGTGGGGTAGGCGATCACTATTTAGAGGATTGCCCTACCATGATTGAGAAAATAAATAATAAAAAGAATGTTCATGTCTTATCTTGTGTATCCAAAAAAATGTGCTTAGTACAAAAAAATTGCAAATTGTAACTAGGAAAGGTACTCATATTGGTTAATATAAGCCACAGATAAGTAAAATTGTAGATAAAGAGGATTACCCAAATCCTATGAAACAAAAATCTATGTACAAAAATGCATCCGACATATTCTGTAACTTAGCAGCACATGAAGATATTGAAGAAAACCGATAGGAATTTCTCAATGAATTCTTCAGACTAATTTCAAATGATGAAGCTGTAGGAAAAATGATTGACCTGTTGCATAAATTGAAATATAAATATGTCGAGCAAAGACAAACTAAAAACATTTGCCGACTAAATCAAAAAGAGAAAAATGATGTTGACCCACTGGTCGACCTCGACATAAATGGATATCATGTACGACAAGTCGTACTAGATTTCGGCTCCCAAGTGAATATCATGACTCGTGATACCTGGGACCAACTCGGTCGACCACAATTACAGGAATCGGGCATTTATCTAAAACTCACATATCAAGGATTAATTGAGTCGATTGGAGTATGGAAAGGAGTTGAAACTTCCATTAAAGGCATCACGACAAATGTAGATTTTGATATCATCACTCCCAAGGATGATGCGAGTTCTTTCCCCGCCTTGGTCGGTCGACCTTGGGGGCAAAAGATGAAGGCTTCAATTTCCTTAGACAAAAGTCACATCAAGCTGAAAGGCAATGGGAAAAAGGTTATTGTACCAATCTTCCCATCTCAGGGAGAACCATGGTCAGAACCTACAAAGACAGATAATGATATTCGACAACTTTATCAAATAGACAATAATGAAGATCGCATTGAACCAAATTCCCAAGGAGAACTTCACCTTGGAGATCCTGTTTCACTCAGATATAACTTCGATGCAAAAATCTATGAATGGCAGATAGAGAACTATGATTTACATGTGAAAGAATGCTGGATGGTGGAAGCCATCTTAAAGAAGCAAATAAAGAAGTGTCTCTCAGTATCATATACACCAAAGATATTTGAATGGAAAATGTGAGCATATCCAACACGTGTTCTAGACGGAAGTTCGCAAACAAGTAATCTGACATTGAGGTACAAAGAATGTGATTCACCTACTGTACATGTCGAACATGTATCAAAGCATGTCGGAGAGTAAGGTCAACTACAAATTCTGGTAGAGACATTTACTGGTCAAGCTGTGAGATGGTGGAACACTCATCAGTCGAAACTCCAAAGATGGAATACCGCATCGACATATTTTATAGAAAGGTTTGGAGGAAGGAGACTGACGACTCAGTCTGACATCCCTCTATTTACACAAGGACAAAATCCTGAATCCCACATCGACTGTTGCGAAAAAGAATGGAGAAAATTGGGCTATAAAGATAAAAGAGCATGGCCTCACCTCTTCCCCATAACACTTGATGACCTACCCAATAAATGGTATAAGATGGAAGAGGTGAGAGGAGAAACTTTCATTTGGAAAGACTTGAAGGAAAATTGCATTAAGGATTTCCATTTTTCTCCACAGGGGGAGAAGTTGGTTGAAGTAAGTAAAACTATCAAAGAATTTCTGCAGCCAACAGAAAATTTAGTACTTAAAGGGAAACAACAAATTACTTGCCGACCTTCTACCTGCTACAACATAGAGTCGATAGAAAGCCAGCATTCGACAAGACTAAGCCTAGAAATGGAAAAATCAGCTGGGAAGAGTTTTCAATGGAGATAGGATCACCCCAACTTGTCGAAGCCCATAAGAACAATCTTTAGCACAGAGATCGTCAAAAAAGATGAACTCGAAAGATTGTCGTAAAAAGAATTTCCACCAGCATTCACACAAATCAAAGAAGGTGAAAGACCCATAAATGTCATTCGTGCACCTGAATGGATGGACACGAATATTAAAACAAAGGAAGTAGATATTTCAAAAGACGATCGACCGAAAATGGAAAAAATTGGCGATTACTGGAATGAGGAACAAACAGCTCGAATCACCAGTATCCTCAAAGAATTTCAAGATGTATTTTCTCGAGATTATAAAGACTTGAAAGGACTTGTGCAGGAGATGGACGAGATGAAAATTGATATTAAACCAGATGCCAGGCAGTAAAAAAAATACCCTGCAAACTTGCTCACAAATATAAAGATATTGTTAAGAAAGAAATCGATAGTATGCTTGTAGCTGGAATAATTTATCCTATCAACTAGTCAGAGTGGGCAAGCCCGATGGTTGTTCAACCAAAGAAACAAGATCCAACATGACTGAGATTCTATGTCGATTTTCGTGAGCTAAACAAGGTAACACTCATAGACCCCTTTTCAACCCCTTTTGCAGATGAAATTATTATTGAAGTTGCAGGGCATGAGTGCTACTCTTTCACAGATGGATTTTCGGGGTACAACCAAGTACCTATTGAAAAGGAAGATCAGAAAAAGACAACATTCGTGTGCGAATTCGGGTCATTCGCGTACAAATTTATGCCCTTCGATTTGAAGAATGCACTAGCGGTCTTTTCAAGAATTGTCATCAAAGCATTTCAAGAATATATCTACAAAACCATGGCTCTCTACATCGATGATTGGACAATCTATACATTGCTAAAGGATCATTGTAAATGGCTTCGACTGATGTTGGAACAGTGTCGACAGATACAATTGTCGCTGAACATTAAAAAGTGCATTTTCGCGACACCTATCAGCATATTACTGGGCCATGTAGTTTGCAAGGAAGGAATCAAGGTCGACTATCCAAAGATTAAAATTATTCTTGACCTACAACCTCCAATCAATCTGAAACAAGTACGGATCCTGTTGGGTCATACCGGATATTACAAGAAGTTCATCAGACATTACTCCGATATGACTTACCCCCTCGAAGAGCTATTAAAAGATGATCAAGATTACAGGTGGATGAAGGAGTGCGACATTTCATTTAACACATTAAAGAGAAAAATGGTCGAAGCACCCATCCTCCGATTTTCGAATTGGTCGAAAAAATTTCATGTGCATATTGATGCATCTAGAACAGCAGTCGGTGCCATTCTAACACAACTTGGAGAAGACGGAATGGATTACCCTAATGCGTTCAGCAGTCGGAAGTTGAATAAAGCTGAAAGAAATTACTCCACGACTAAAAGAGAAGCATTAGGTATGGTATTTGCACTGCAGAAATACCATCATTATTTATTGGCTAACCTCTTTGTATTTTATACAGATGATCAAGATTTAAAATACTTAGTCAATAAACCATTGCATCATGGGAGGTTGTGTCGATGGCTTTTACTGTTTCAAGAATTTGAGTTCGAAGTAATTATTCAACCTGGAAAGGATAATGTTGGACTAGACCACCTGTCGAGAGTCAACACAAGAGAGGAGCCGACAGGAATTGAAGACGATTTGTCGGATGCACACTTGTTTCGTATTGAAGCAGTTCCTTCAGAACTTGTGGAAATCACACAATTTCTTGAGGATGGACAAGCCCTTGAAGGAATGACTGAGAAAAAGAGGAAGATCCTGGCTATGAAAGAAACTCCCTACACTCTGATCAATGGATTCCTCTACAAAATTGGCTTGGATGACATATTACGTCGATGTGCACTTGAGCATGAATGACAGAACATACTTGTAGAAGCTCATTCTGGACTAGCTGGAGGACATTATCATGCGAACATAATAGCTAGAAAAATTCTGCAAGCCAGACTTTGGTGGCTCACAGTCCATAAATATTGTCGAGAATTTGTATCTAAGTGTGATAGATGTCAGCGTATGGGTCGACCACTCCCAAGAACAGAAATGCCATTGGTTCCAATTAACCCTAGCCGAACATTTGAAATTTGGGCGATCGATTTTATTGGACCATTTCCAGTAGTGGGGAGACAGACAGGTGCTCGATATCTTATCACCGCCGTGGAATATGTCACCAAGTGGGAAGAAGCAAAGCTAGTCGAAACATGTTCAAGCGAAGTTGCCACTAAATTTATTTATGAAAATATCATAACACGTTTTGGATGCCCTATAACATTGATAAGTGACCAAGGTACTCATTTTGTATGCAAAACCATTGAAGCACTGACTAAGGAATTTGCAGTTGATCATAGAATAAGCACAATGCACCACCCTCAATTGAATGGTGTCGTAGAATCGTTCAATAAAACACTCACAAAAGGACTGACAAAAATATGCAACACAGAGAAAGATGACTGAGATGACAAAGTACCTGTTGTTCTCTGGGAATATAGAACAACATACAAAATAATGACAGGTCATACACCTTTCTCACTTGTCTACAGACAAGAAATAGTCGTCCCATTGCATTTTCGACGACATGCACCGACTATTGGAGCAGTCTTGCACATTGATGTCAAAGATGCTCGGCAAGAACGGCTATTACAACTGTCGAAGCTGGATGAAAGTCGACAGAAGGTGATAGAACATCAACAAATCCAAAAACAATAATAGAAAGCATGGCACGATAGAAATATCAAATAGAAAAATCTGTCAGTTCGAGACTTGACACTTCTCTATAATAGCCGTGTAAAAGGGAAATCGAAGAAGTTGCATACAGAATGGATGGGTCCCTATATTTTCGAAACACTAAATCCCAATGGACCAGTCCGACTAAAAACGCTATAAGGTAGTTTTTTGAAGAAATCGGTAAATGGCGCCCGACTTAAACGATACAAGTCGTGAATATTATAAAAAAAAAAGTTAGAAATAACCGAATGAGAGAAAGTACTATAAGTAATCAAGTCCATAGCAAAGAATGACAAAAGCAAAATGACGAGATATTGGCAGAATAAGGATGGAACAAATAAAGAGAAAATCCCAGCGCATAACTGACGATATTATTGACATCGACGAGTTGCAGAGGAAAATCAGGCACGACAGAAACAATGGAGCTCAGACCAATAAAACTCATCAAGAGAAGGCTGTCGACATGGCACATCAAACGAGGTTTCGCGGCATCATGATGGCAAAGAAATAAAGGCTAAAGATACCCGTGACGCCAGAAGTAATGCACCTGACAGGGCATCAATATCCTGTCAGCCCAATTTAATACCTCTATCAAATCAACCATCAATGCATGCCTTTACATCTCGTTCACCCATGCCGAGCAACTCCACCATAAATTCAAAGCTCGAGGATTCTTGGACACTCTTTTGCCGAGAACTTGAACTCCAAGACATAGAGATCCCTGACCTCGCTAAAGCAACTTTCGCATTCTTGAACCCTGAATCCACCATGGCCCCAAGAAAAACCTTAACAGCTACCAAGGCCGCTGCAACAACGATTAGAGAGCTAGAAAAAGAACAATCACCATTAGAAACAAGGCTACATATGATTCGGAACGCAAAAGCACTAGAACCCACATGGAAGAGAGCATGGAAAGACATTGAAGATTGGGGGAAGGAATCAAATGACCATTGGAGGGAGGAATCACGGTGGTTACAGACAACCACAATTTTACATTATATGAAGGTGCCCTTGTTGGATAGCTCCGGGGGACATAAAGAAATCATTTCACAATTCATTGTCAGCAGGTATCACAATGGTAAAATTTATTTTGATGTTCTAGTCGACATTAATGGAGCACTCATCCACAAGATAACCAGGTTGTCACATGAGGGAGATGTTGTACCGACAAGTTCAAGAGCGGACTTGGTTGACGAATTTGTCAATACTCCTGCTGGGAAAAACTCAAGAGGCATAGTCGTAAGTTAGATTGTATATGATAACTATAAAACTACTGCCAAAATTGTATCGCATGTACTGTCACGGACAGGTTGAGGATCAGATTTAAAGACAGACATGTTGGAAGTTGTCAAGAGTATGGCTATGCACGACAAAGTATACAAGTGGGCAAACTTCTTGGCTGACATACTCAAGTACACATGCCATAAGTTCCAAGAGGAAGGAGCCAGCATTCGTTACCCATCTGTGCTCATATGGATTGCTATGACTCACCTTCGCCCGAAAGGAGACAAGGATTTTTCAAAAGAACCAATTGTCCTTATGGAGGATTTGTGGTGCTTCGCACCAGGAGCAAGCTGACATGGTCCTCTGACGGTTAAAATTTGGTTGGAAGCCTGGTTTATAGACCTTAAAACAAAGGTGACAAGATGGAGGGTTCCACAGAAAATCTGGAGAAGTATACCCCCAAAAGCACACATCCAACTCACTTTAGATGATACAACGGTTTGGTTCATGGAAGGAGCAGTAGGTCAGGAAAAACACATTGAATTCTACCCATCAGTAAAGGAAATCTTCATGGAGTTGAGTCGACAGTCCAATGAAGCATTGGCCATTCTGTCCCAAATAATAAAATCCGACTTCTCTTATGTTGAGCCACTAACAGATGCGGAACAAGAAGAAGCGTATGAAAGCCGGTTATACATGAATACCTTCACTTACCATCCTGAACCAGTACCTAACCCCAAGGTACTAGCACTTACACAGACTCCACGCAAAGAATCAACAGAAGCCGCGGAACAGTCGAACAACAGTACAGAGTCTGACAACCAAGAGCATCTTTTGATGGAAGACAACATACAAAAGGTAGCAGGAGAACTACTTACAGCCTGGCAGAACAAGGCGATACCGACTCAAGGAAAAGGGAAAAGGAAGGTAACCTTTCAAGACCCTACAGAAGAAGATGAGATCGAGTTGTACGACATTGCCACTCAGATTCTTGAAGATGCAGCCAAGAATAAAGTACCTATCGAAGACCAATTCAGAATTTCTTTGGAAAAAGATAAGTACCCAATAGCCAGATTTGTTGTCAAGAAACCGAAAATTCTGGTTGAATCCCATGTCGACTTGACCAATCTTACCCCTCCTTCTTCCCCTACTGCAATAAAAGAAGAAAGTACCCCTTTAGCATTACCTGCTCCCATTAACCCATCAGACACTATTCTGAACTAGTTCATTGCAAACCTCCCAGTGCTATGTCCTAACTAGCGCAAGATGTTCATTCAGCAACCGGTCTTTGCAACCACAGTCAACACCCCACATAATTTGGCTCCCCCCAACACTATTCAATTCAATAACTTACCTTTACCATCAATAGTTCCAGAAGTTGTCGATCACAAAAAGGTTCATCATGTCAGAGACCCCGATCCCTTAGGTCTAGTTTATTCCCAACAAACAATTGTTTATACCCCTCTTCTAGTCACTTCAGTACCACAACATGTGAGTCCACCTTGAACTGCAGTTGATCATAGTGAAAAGTCCCCCCAAGTCATCACTCCCCATGTCGAGTCTGCAGTTCAAGAATTTGAGTCAAGTCTAGTCAGTCTGGGTCCATTCGACAGTACCACTTCATTGAGTCCAAGTTTGACATCACTCGACCCGCCATCATTCCCGACAAGTCAGTCGAGTCTCCCCGTCGACGGATCCAAGTCTACTTCGGTGACACAGTAGCAAAGTAAAGAATCGATAACGACAGAAGAAGTTGAAGCTGCCTCAGCTCAAGCCGAAGAACTAGCTACAACTCAAAATTTTGCAACCAACACGACAGAACCACCAGAGCAAACCAACGTTCTAGAAATTAGTACAAGCAATATGGATACATCCAGCATACCAATGACTACAAGTGTCGGAACTGTTGAAAATGAAATTCCAGTTACTACTGAAGCAACGCCAAGTATACAAGCTCAAGCAAAACAAGTTGTTGCTAGCATGCAAGCAGCCATCGATATTCATCCAGTAGTAGCCGACAAAGACAAAGGACTTGAACAACAAATCCTAAGTAAAGAAAAAGAAAAAGAGAAGAGTAGCCTGAAGAAACACAAAGAAAAGAAGCGCAAAGAAAGATAACTTCAACAACAATTACAAAGGTAGAAAACGTAGCAAACTCAAGAAGAAAACACTCTCTCAGTTTATTTTGACCAATTCGGAGCTACTGCCACTTATCAGCCACAGTTGGCATCGCAAGAAGAGCTTGATTTACTTGAAGATGCAGTCTTCAGAGCACAAAGATATCACCGACAGGAAGTAGAAGACCAATTAGTCTAGCTACAAGAAGAAAGGACTACATTTATCGCTAAGTGTGAAGAGTTAGCTCAGCAAGTCATCACACTCCCATCAAGTCCCGACACGACATCACCTCTTGATAAAGCATATCAATTATTCGAATCTATCATGTCGAAGATACAATCCGAGCTCCTCAAGAAACAACAGGACCAGGTTGTCAAGGTAGCTTCCCTCTTGACAAATCATTTTACAGCCTTCACACAAGCTCTCACTTTACTCAAGCAGTATGATAGTCAAGCAGAAAAACTTCCCAAAGTCTGAACAACTGGTATCTATATTATGGCGAAGTATACAAAGAACTGCAAAAGACAAGGACATTGTTAGGCACACTTCACCGACAATGTTTGACTGTAGAAGAGGCACTTATTGAAAGATTGGATAATCAGATCATCATGGAAAATAAAAAATTGGACAAATTAGAAAAACAGGAAACATAGTGCATGTCTCAAGCACACTACGGCCTCAATAAACTTGAATAAATTCAGCCCCGACTTTGACATTTACTTGCTGCTTCCCAAGAAACAATCACCATATTTGGTCCCAACATGATCCATTTACAGGCTATATCCACCCACGACAAGATGGAAAACTTGTTGAAGCTCACGACATTGACTGTCGACATTCAAAATGTGTTGCGCACCTAGGAAGAGTTCCAACACCATCTCTCTGTTTTTGCCGAAGTTATTCTTGAAGTCTTCCTACAACCATCTGATGTTTCCAACTCTAGATTTCCTTCATCATAACCGTCTTAATAATCATTTTTGTATTTTTGGTCTTTTCGTTTCTTCGGGATGAAGAAAGATTTTGAGGTGGGGGAGATGTTGGAGTGGCCTAGGTCGGCTTGTCGACTAGGTCCTCCACCTGACCAATCTGAAGTATCTTTCGACAGGTCGCGTCGACTAGTATAGGTTGGGTTGGTAATTTAGACCGACAGACGGTTATGTAACTATACTGAAAGATATATATATATATATAGGCTATTGAGCCGATGCAATGGTTAGATTGGTTCTATGATTGTATTCTACTCTTGCTGGTTAATATAAAGGCTTATGTTCTCTCTATCTGTCTCGTCTCTTGTATCTATATCATTGTGTATGCTTGCTTATAACATGTAATGTATCTATGGTAACCACTTGAACCTTGGGACTACAACATCCCAATTCCCAAGGAGGGAATGGGAGAGCTGGTACCAGTAGTCGAGATTATAAATGGTGGTGAGGGGGATGGACAAGATCCTCCTAAAATACACATTCCTCCCCCCCCCAAGGAGGGGTTTCCCTATCCAAAATCACTTCTCATAATGCAAGCTATAGGATACAATCCAAATCAAGGTCTTGGGAAAGAAGGCAGAGGAATGAGAGAACCTATTCCACTTGAGAGAAGAACTCATAAGTTTGGACTTGGACATGATGTCAATTCACCTATTGCTGAGGAAGTAGGGCCACTAGAGGCCCGCTCGAAAGTACCTCTAGAAGCATCCCAAGAAGAACTTGCAGCAACAAAGTCTGATGATCCTAAGGTTCCTCCTAGTTTTGAACAAGGGGAACCTCCTAAAGAACCATACTGTGTGATCATTGAAAAATATAAAGAAGAGGCAACCCCATGGATTGAAAAAGTGTCAAATGACCCTCTACCCACTAAGACAAGCAAGTCGGGTGTACCACGTTTATCCCCAGTCCACATCGTTATTCAGTTCCAAGTAAGGGAAGAAGGTCTAGCCGAAGAACTAGCATCAAGAAATTAAGAAGAGATCAAGTCCCTAGGCACAAAGGAGGCCCTACACAAATAAAGTGAAGAGCTCAACCTACTCTTGTTGATGGTAGTTAATGAATCCTTAGAATTTGAGAAGAGAAAGGAAGATGAGATAGTTGTGAATGAACCAGGAATTCAAAGAGCTTGGGTGGATATATCTAAACCCGAGCAAGGAAAGAAGGACAATCATAAAGATATTGTTCCTCTACCATACCTTCTACAAATATTGGAGCAGTATGGAGAACCACCACAAGAAGAAGGTGAAAATTCCCTTGATCCCTTTTCCCCTTCTTTTAATACTAATCAAATCTGATCTATTGTGGCTTCAAAATGTACTTCTAGCATGTTGTTATCAGCCTCAACCTTGTAAATAACACAAAACACCCCTTGGTAAAAGGTTGTGCAACCTGCTAATATCATAGATCCTCTAGAGATCCTTAAAAGAGAACATGCCCAAAGAGAGAAGAAGATCAAAAGGGGTTATTGGTGAGACATAAATCCTAGAGTCAGAGGCACATGCCAGGATGTTGTCTAAATATGATCTGTTAACCTAGTAATTTGTGATCCCTTAGCGCATAAAAACTATAAGAACCTACGATTTGATGAATCAAGGATGCTCCAAGTGACACTGAACACTACCAATATGCATGTAAATGATGAAGTATCAAAAAAATAGGGAATTATTGACATCATGTATACATAATACATTTAGGTTGTGTCTACAATGGTAGAATATAAAAATAAGTCAGATACCCTAAGAACTAAGAATCAATTCCTAGACGCTAGGGTGAAGAGTTTAGAGAATGAAAATGGCAGGCTTCAAAACACAGTGGTAAATTCAGGGCAGGGCACGCAAGGTTCCATTGATACCATGGCTCTCTTGGATGGAAAGGATAAGAGGATTAAGGAGCTATAAAATTCTCAAATCACTCAACCTTCCCATTCACTGAAAAAATGATGGAGGAACAACAAAATCTCTCTAAAGAGTTGAATTTCTTAAGAAGAGAAAATGCATTGTTGATAGCTAAAATGAGAGTGAATGAAGAAAGAATAAAAAGGCTGGAAGACGAAGAGATAGATACGAGATAATTGAGCTTCATACTAGATGAGATTAATGTTAAAATTGTATCTTTGAAAATAAATCTTCTTGATGTAAGAAAGAAATAAATGTGCCTTTTCCTACCAGTCAACTAACAATCCAGGAAAATACAATATCAACCATGGAGAAAAAAGTAGAGGAGAAAGAGAGGGAATGCAAAAAATGGAAGATGATAGTAGCTGATAACTTAAGAAAAGTTATTGAAATTGAAGATATGGTAGAGAAGAGGAAGGATGACCACATATTTCAAGGGGATAAATTGGGTAAATCCAAGCAGCAAATACACGAATTAAAGAAGAATGTAGTTGTATTACAGGGATAAATAAATGATTGGTGGGCCACGCATGAGGAGTCATTAAAATAATACATAATTGTAAAAACGTTGTCCTCATCCATGGAAATAATGTGGAAAGGAGTGTTTAACAACTTTCCCAAAATCAGGGCCCACCTTCAATTCTTTTTAGATTTTCATTTAGTTTATCAAGAGGTAAACAATTATTTGGAAAAGTATCAAGAAATTATACAAGCTAGATATCAAATTGTCAAGGTAGCAAAGACAATTTTGAAATCACTGACTCAAGACCAGTTCAAATTTTTGCATATCCATGATAGAATGTCATCCCATGTGGATATTGAGAGTAGTATAAGTAAATTCAATAGTTTAGAGATCACAAAAGGTGAAATGAAAGAATCAGAAGCATTAATTTTCCCCTTTTTTTAGAACAGTTGACTACCTAGTTAAGAATGGTCTCCCATGCCCACAGGGCACCAATCTCAAGTTATATTCAGTGACATCACATAACCAAATCATGAAATGTTATTTCCCCAGACTCATCCCGGTTGCTTATAAGTCAACCATACCTACTATTAATGAAGCTCTAAATCAAATGAAACCCTCTATTGAAATTGCATCCTTATTGAACAATTTAATCCAAAATTTGGGAGAAGTTGATTACACTCCTCAGTCTAAATTGGATAAATCATTCAAAATTTCAAAAAGGTGGCAAAGGTTTATCTTCACAGTGATGGATCAAAAATCATGGATTGAAAGGTTTTGTAGAAGATAGGAAGCAAGAACAACCAATACAATAAGTAGAAGAATCTTCCCAATATCCAAAGAGAGTTAAGCAAGGAAAATTAAAAAAATAAGATGATGTGGGACCATGAAGATACCAATGTGTAATAATTTTTTATCCATGGAAAAAAGACAACTCACAAGGCTAGCTCAACAAATGCTTAATCATCATTGAATTAAAATAGTGCATCCAAATATTCCTTCATAGGGCTAGTCAACATTTGGATCATAAAGATATAAAAAGAACAACGAAATAAAAACACAAGAGGTTCAATCATTTTACATTCGAGAGGCTACTAGAAATTGTGAGAAAGTTGTATAGGGATCTGCAACATTGTCCCTTTCTTTTACTTTTATCTCACTTTCTTCTTCATAATGAGATCAAAGAACTCCTATTGTCTATATAAAGACAATAATATTAGGGAACAGATCATTGGCCCCCCTTGATTTTTCTTATTTTAATTGAAAGAAACTGAGAATGCAATTAATATGAGACTAGGATTTAGTTAATTTTTCACTGGTGTTCAAGGAAATGGTGTTTCATTATGTGTTATGTAATTCTCTCTCTAGTATTTGATTTGTATTTATTTTGTTACATGAATTAATTTATTTTCTGTGTGTCTTGAATGCAATCTAATGGAAAGTTGGTCAATGCTTTATTGTTGAATGATTTTTTCGATATCACATCTTCTTTTAGGAGAAATGGGTCATGATTAAGGAACCTCTTTTGTTCTTTATCTAAGTTGTGTTTTCTTGAAGATGTGTTTGTTCCCCCCTCTCTAAAAATAATGTCAAGTATTACTTTCAACAGCTAAGATCATCCTTATGCACCATAGATCTTGGTTGCAAATCCAGTCAAAGTTTACAAAAAAATCCATAGGTACCTAGGGATATAGACTAGGAATTACCACATCTAATTTAGGGTACCCTACCTTGGCTTGAGGACTGGCTCAATGGTCTAAAGTGGCATAGGAGCGGTGCATCTTGCACAACCCTCCTTGGCCTTGTAACCCCTTTCAGAATATCAGTTGTTTATATTTGAGATATATCCATTCTTTGAGAATATAAAAGAACAATCAAACATAGGGGTGCTGTAACCTACCTAGAACTTGAAACATTTTATGTTTGTGGAAAAACATTACTCTAAATTTTATTGTAAAGTTTTATGTTATTGACCAAGGATTATCAAGGATGACTGTAATTGAAAATTATTATTTAATAAATTAAAATAGGACACTCATCCAAAGAGGACTGGTGAAGAGTGTTCACTGACCCACTAGGGGGAATGAAACTGTTGTAGAAGGAAATTGACAAGTGTGCAAGCTATCAAGTTTACATGATTATCTTAAGAGATAATATATATATATATATATATATATATATATATATATATTTATAATTGAATTGATTATTATTACATAGGAATGGCCGATATTAAATATGGCCTAATGGGAATAGACATGTATATTGATAAATAGACATGTCATTTAATAATTAATAATCAATTAGCCTAATCTAATAATAAATACATTTGTAATAACCAATTAGGTTTATTACAGGTCATCCCACTCTGAAAATATTCGACCACGAATATTTTACGAGCGTGTTGCAGCTGGAATTCTTGCCATGAATAACTGTGCCACGGTTTAGTAGTTCTTGGAATAATTGGTCACATTTCCATTCAAATCTTATCATGCTTATGATTCTGTAGATGAACACACAACAACTAAGTGGCATATATTTCGGATCTGCGAATTTGATGGTGTTCCTTTGTTCTTCTAATTTTATGTGGATCTTTGATATTTCTACATGTTTTGATATGGTTTTCTTATCTATAGTGTTAATTACTAATAATGTACTTACTTCCTTGTCTGGCAAGCTTATCTTTAGTTGTACCTAGTGAGCCTTTTGATATTTAGATTTTAGAAGAACTTGAGTTGCGACCATTGGTAGAATATTCATCTTTTCATTTGTCACAACATCTTTTGGGTTTCGTTCTTCTCCGTTACCATGATTAAGGTTATCTTCGACGCTTTTATCATTGCATTCTTCTACAACTTCAATTATCTCATAATTGTTGTTTAACATTGACTTTATTGACTTCTACAACGTCGTCATTTTCTTTACAATTGATATTGACATTGTGATTGTCAATATCATATTGATCTTTCATATCCTTGTCTTCTACCTCTTATGTTTCATTGTCCTTGTTATCATTTTCTTTAACAAGTCCTTGTTCTAGAATTTCACTAGACAATTTTATAGATTTTTCAGCTGGCGTATTAATGTGTCTTACTTCCTTGTCTAATGAGTTTGTCTTTATTTGTTCTTTGCGAACCTTTTGAGATTCTAGAACATATTGAGTTGCGACAATTTGTAGAACTTTTTCCTTTTGAAGTGTCACCTTATCTTCGAAGTTTCCTTCTTTATTAGGATCATTTTTAGTTTTTATAATTTCATCATTGTATCGTTCTACAGCTTTAATTCTTTCATAATTGTCCTTAATATCGACATTGATTCCAACAATATTTGGTGTTTTATAATCTATGGCATCGCCATTTTGTTTACCATTGATATTGACATTATGATTTTCAATATCAACTTGATCTTTCCCATTCTTGTCTTCTTCTATTCCATCGTCTTTGTTATTGTCTTATTTATCATACACTTTGCTTTGACTGGGAATTCCAGTGTGGTGTCTCTTGTTTGTCCTTGTTCTTGAGTTCCGTCGGACATATTAATAGACTTTTCGACTGATGCATTAATGCAATTTACTTCCTGACCTTGTAAGAAGCTGCAACAAAATTCCGGAAGACGTGCATATTTATGACTGAGTATCGTATTCTGCGGTTTATTTTTGGGATGTATTTTCTTATCCTTCCCAATGAATGGTGGTTTGTATATTTTGTGAGGAGGGATATTGTAATATCCTTTTTTCAAATTTTATTAAAATGCCCAATTTTTCACTTTTTTCCCAATTTCGACCTTTGACTAGTTTTACTGTTTTGACCTCCAAATCAACCCAAATGCTCCCAAATATTCTATGAAGGTGTATGAATGATATTAGAACATAAATATGTGTTTCAGGGATGCCTTTGGACCAGTAAAATACTTCTGCAAATCCTCTTTCAATTCTGATCAATGTAGGTAACTTTACTAGTGATTTCCCTTTGACTAGTATTGGTCTCTAGGTCTCAAATTGACTCCAAATGCCTTCAAATATTCAAGGAAGGTGTATGAATGATATTAGAACTTGAATATGATGTTTATGGATGAAATATGGCCACCAACAGACCTCTTCAAACTCTCTTAATATTCTGGACCAATTATGCAATTTTACTAGTAATTTGGGGTTCAAATCCCCCTGGGGTAAGTACTGAAAATGGCTTCCCAAATGCCTCCAAACCCACTCAAATTTATGAACAGAGTTATGTAATGTGTTAAGTATGTTATTAAAGTCTCATATGCACCATTAATGTATTATTACAACTGTTCTCACCCTCTCCCATTCAACTCCAAAAATCACCAATTCGACCCTTGGGGAAATGGCACTATTTCTTCTCCCAATGCAATTAAACTGAGTAAAAATGCTTCAAATGCTCAAGTACAGTACATGAAACTTTTATAAGACATCCATGGAAGTATATTTATCACAAATATATCAGAGAATCATCCATTCATTCGAAATCATCATCAATACATTGGCTCACAACAAGGTAGTGGGGAAATGACATTGTTCTTCCATTAAAAATGAGATTTATACATTTCTACTTGGAATTTCGACCTGAAACTTTTTGGAGATGAAGAACAGAGAATTTAATTCATATTAAAAAAGAAATGGGGCATTATAAGCTCCCCCAAAGAGTACAATAGCTCACCAAAAACGCCCTCCCTCAAGGATCAAGAATATGCCATCAAAACTGGAAATGGTTGAAGGAGCGAGCTGCAATAGAAGAAACCATGAGCTGCCCTGTAGCTTACACCTGCAAATAAAGACTCCATTAAAGCTCCAAATGAAAGGTCTGAATGGCCTTTCCAATTGCCAACTTGGATGGGAATCTTTCACCCTCGAAATTGGCTAAGGCAAGAAACTAGTCATCCACTAGCTCTCCCTCTTCACAATTGCAATTGCAAATTCTACAAATGATCAAAAGCTGGTTTCATTCTTTGTTATTTACATTTATAAACTTCTAATGTCCTCCATGGGTCGAATTCCTTCCAAGAGACTCATGCCAACTCAAGTTGGGAAGAGATTCCAAAGAACGCCACTTGTACAACAATTCCTAGTCTCCCACTTCCACCAAATCACATGTGGAAGCATATTAGCTGCCCTAACACCCTTGAGCGCCCTCTTGGAGTCTATTTTTAGCCCTGACATGTCATATATGTCATATGTCAGCCTTCAGGTCTGATTTGTGTCATAGGTGTCATAGCATCTTCATCATTGTTGTCATAGAGCTAGGGAATCTAGCCCAAGTGTCTCACTAGCTCCAAATTGCCTCTTCCTCTTCCATGGGAGTTACTCTTCCTCTATATTTCGACCTTGGATGAGTCATGCAATGAATAATACCTTTTGGACTCCCCCAAGTATGTTACCATTCACTTTGAATTCGAATTGGTGAGAGAATGATGCCAAGTGTAGTGGGGAAATCTAGCCATATGTGGGTCCCACTTCCTCCATGTGTCTTCATGATGAAATGCCACTTTGATTTTCACTTGTATATATTTATTTAGCTCCTTTATTAAATATTTATGCCATTCTAATGTTCAAACATCATTTATTATCCCCATTATTCCAAATCCCAAAGCTTCCACCCCAAACCTAGGAAACTAGTAATTTTCCTCCTTGGCAATTATTTGACCTTTAGCATCAATTTGACAAACTCTAATGAATAAGGCCAATGTGATTGGGCCATTGTGACCCAATGCCAAATTTGGGACATGACAAATCCTCCCTTCCCAATATTGCTTGTCCTCAAGCAATTTTAAACATGGGTGTTGAAGAACCTGCTTTCTGTATAATTCTTTGAAGTTGCCATTGAATTGCCCAACCTTGAGTCTTTGAGTTTCCATGAAGATTTTAGAGAGGAACCACCATGATTGCTGCTGCACTACTCTGATAAAAATCACTTTATTAAGTGGGGGAAATCCATCTCCCATACTGCTTGTTTCCCCAAAAAATTTGAAACCAATGAGATAAAAATTATTCCAGGGTCCCATTGCTTGTATTGCACGCCAACAATGAAGAGTGCTCTCCAACCCATACCATCAGATAAGATGATTCCTGGATCCCATTTTCTTGTATGCATTCTTCCAAACATCATGAGTACAAAATATATGTCATCAAAGTACATAACTACATAATGAAAATGTACATCAAGGAGGTGCTTCATCAAAGAATCATGAAAGTGCTTGTACCTCCAAGCAAGTAGACCACGATTTTCCAAGTGCATACAAGCTTCAAGTGACCAATCAAATCTGCTCCAATGACATAGGTGAGGATCCCATGTCCTATAATGCTGCTCCAAAAGGATGTGATATGCATCAAAATATTCAACCATGTATTCTTTCATCCAAGAAGTGAATGAAGAATCTCCACTAAAATCTAAACCAAATAATGAGCAGAAAAAACAAGGAGACTTCAAATGACTCAAAGAAGTCTCACCCATACATCCATGAATGTGAGAATCATAAAGATGTAACAAAGTATGTGGCTGCCAACAAAAATGTTCTCCCATCATAAATCTATTCACCCAAGTGTTGGATGAAGTTCCTCTAACATCAAATGAACCCAGTGTTGAGCAAGAAAAACCATGAGTCTTCAAGTGACTCAAATCCATATCATAGGTGCATCCATGTAGATGTGAATCATCATAAAGTGACAAATTATGCTACTGCAAATGTGAATAAGAATGTGCTCCAACCATGTCATCATAAAAGTTAAATCTAGGAGTTCCATACTCCTCATGTGGCACCATCAAAAAGAACCCTTTCACCCATATTTCATTGAGACTAATACTGCAAAACATGGAATTGTAGGATGTAGGAGAATGTACTAACTCACCCAAATGATCAAAAAGTTCAGAAGTTTCATCATGGGAAGGATCCATGTGGGTAGTATCATGCAGCTCCTTCAAAAGTGGGAAACCTTTGTCATAGATTGGTTCCAATGTAGAGGAATCATGCTCTTCTTTAAAAATTGCATAAGCTTCATCAAGAGACAATTCAAGTTCCTCTTCCACCACATCAAGTGTTTGGATCTCTTCAAGTTCATCTTCAAACACATTAAGCACATTCAAATTCCCACATTTCTCATGATCCACCATATCATGAGAATCCTCCAAACAATCTACCATTTGACAATCTGAAACATAGGAGGAAAAACAAATATCTTGCAACTTTTCAAGAAGTTGCTAATTTTGAATTGTGAGCTTATGAATATCCTCATTATTCTTCAAGTATGCATCATGTAACAATTCATTAATCTCAAACAAATGGTTTCTATCAAAAAGCAAAGACATGAAAGTACCTTTGATGTGGCACATTGCTCTTTGAATCTTCTCCATGTCTTCAAGGAAGGATGTTTCCTCCAATGAAGTAGCTCTCCAACAAGAATTTGACACCAATGCTTGAGTGTCATGGAGAATTCTGAGGGACTCTTGGATCTTATTTTCATTCATCTTTAAGGACCCTTCAAGAAAATGAGGCTCTTGCAAATGAACCTCCTCATCTTCTTCAATTTTTCTTGGACCAACTTCATGAAGCTCAAGTGGTGATGGGGAAGTTGATCTTGGTTCTTCTTCAACTGCTACAAGGTCTTCATTATCATGCTTAATGGAACTTGTACTTGTAGAAACACTTTCAAAAGTGATCTCTATGTCACCAACATAGAGGTGTGAGCACCCATCAGTAGGTACTCCTTCATAGTTTAAGCATCCATCAGTAGATGCTCTTTGGTTCATGTCTAAGCTAGAAGGTGTCTCGAAATGATTTTCCATATTTTCAATAGAATCTTCTTCATGATCTTGTGATATCTCTTCCTTTTGCTCCTTCAAGCAAGCTGATGCATTTTGCCCCTTGGTTTCCTTAAAATCAATAATTTTTTCCACAAGTTCGATAGAAAACAATTCAAATCCTTCCTTAAGTTGCTTGGTCATATCTTCAAATATTGTTTTCATAATTTTTATATGCTCCTCACCATCATATGAGGCTCCCTTTTCATCCCTAGTCATAGTTTCCTCAAAAAATTTGCTCTTCTTCTCCTACTTTTTTTTTTTCTTCAACAAAAGCACTTTTGGTTTCAATATCTAATGGTGGTACCTGAATTCTTGTCCTCATGAATATTAGACCACATCAGGTGCCAAGATCATGCTCTGATACCACTTGTAATATCCTTTTTTCAAATTTTATTAAAATGCCCAATTTTTCACTTTTTTTCCCAATTTCGACCTTTGACTAGTTTTACTGTTTTGACCTCCAAATCAACCCAAATGCTCCCAAATCTTCTATGAAGGTGTATGAATGATATTATAACATAAATATGTGTTTCAGGGATGCCTTTGGACCTTTAAAATACTTCTACAAATCCTCTTTCAATTCTGATCAATGTAGGTAACTTTACTAGTGATTTCCCTTTGACTAGTATTGGTCTCTAGGTCTCAAATTGACTCCAAATGCCTTCAAATATTCAAGGAAGGTGTATGAATGATATTAGAACTTGAATATGATGTTTATGGATGAAATATGGCCACCAACAGACCTCTGCAAACTCTCTTAATATTCTGGACCAATTATGCAATTTTACTAGTAATTTGGGGTTCAAATCCCCCTGGGGTAAGTACTGAAAATGGCTTCCCAAATGCCTCCAAACCCACTCAAATTTATGAACAGAGTTATGTAATGTGTTAAGTATGTTATTAAATTCTCATATGCACCATTAATGTATTATTACAACTGTTCTCACCCTCTCCCATTCAACTCCAAAAATCACCAATTCGACCCTTGGGGAAATGGCACTATTTCTTCTCCCAATGCAATTAAACTGAGTAAAAATGCTTCAAATGCTCAAGTACAGCACATGAAACTTGTATAAGACATCCATGGAAGTATATTTATCACAAATATATCAGAGAATCATCCATTTATTCGAAATCATCATCAATACATTGGCTCACAACAAGGTAGTGGGGAAATGGCATTGTTCTTCCATTAAAAATGAGATTTATACATTTCTACTTGGAATTTCGACCTGAAACTTTTTGGAGATGAAGAAAAGAGTATTTAATTCATATTAAAAAAGAAATGGGGCATTATAAGCTCCCCCAAAGAGTACAATAGCTCACCAAAAACGCCCTCCCTCAAGGATCAAGAATATGCCATCAAAACTGGAAATGGTTGAAGGAGCGAGCTGCAATAGAAGAAACCATGAGCTTCCCTGTAGCTTACACCTGCAAATAAATACTCCATTAAAGCTCCAAATGAAAGGTCTGAATGGCCTTTCCAATTGCCAACTTGGATGGGAATCTTTCACCCTCGAAATTGGCTAAGGCAAGAAACTAGTCATCCACTAGCTCTCCCTCTTCACAATTGCAATTGCAAATTCTACAAATGATCAAAAGATGGTTTCATTCTTTGTTATTGAAATTTATAAACTTCTAATGTCCTCCATGGGTTGAATTCCTTCCAAGAGACTCATGCCAACTCAAGTTGGGAAGAGATTCCAATGAACGCCACTTGTACAACAATTCCTAGTCTCCCACTTCCACCAAATCACATGTGGAATCATCTTAGCTGCCCTAACACCCTTGAGCGCCCTCTTGGAGTCTATTTTTAGCCCTGACATGTCATATATGTCATATTTCATCCTCCAGGTCTGATTTGTGTCATAGGTGTCATAGCATCTTCATCATTGTTGTCATAGAGCTAGGGAATCTAGCCCAAGTGTCTCACTAGCTCCAAATTGCCTCTTCCTCTTCCATGGGAGTTACTCTTCCTCTATATTTCGACCTTGGATGAGTCATGCAATGAATAATACCTTTTGGACTCCCCCAAGTATGTTACCATTCACTTTGAATTCGAATTGGTGAGAGAATGATGCCAAGTGTAGTGGGGAAATCTAGCCATATGTGGGTCCCACTTCCTCCATGTGTCTTCATGATGAAATGCCACTTTGATTTTCACTTGTATATATTTATTTAGCTCCTTTATTAAATATTTATGCCATTCTAATGTTCAAACATCATTTATTATCCCCATTATTCCAAATCCCAAAGCTTCCACCCCAAACCTAGGAAACTAGTAATTTTCCTCCTTGGCAATTATTTGACCTTTAGCATCAATTTGACAAACTCTAATGAATAAGGCCAATGTGATTGGGCCATTGTGACCCAATGCCAAATTTGGGACATGACAGATATAAGGAAGCGGTCGGCCTGGATTCCCTTCTTTATTGGGGGTAGTAGCAACCTTGAATTCCTCCTTACTAGAGTACTTAGCTTCTTCCTTGGTAGTCCTTTCTTTTGTTATGTGTGCAGAGGCAGTTCCCTGCCCTACTAGTCTTGAGAACTCAGGAGTTGTGATAGCTTCTTCCTTTACAGTCATAGTCGCAATAAATTTCATAGTCTCTTCTTCTAACATGAGTGTTGATGCAAACCTGACGACAACTTCTTCCTTAATGGTCATAGTCACAATAGCTTTTGTCGTCTCTTCTTCTGACGTGAGTGTCGATGTTGACCTAGCTATAGCTGCTGATGTATATGTAACTTCAGAATGTATTTCACCCATGCATTTCATATATGTATTTTATTATCCTATAGAGATGTTATTATTCCTCTATATGGAAGTGTCATCATTTATATTGTAAGTGTCGTAACTTATACTTGATGGGTTATTAGACCACCTTGTTGGGGTCGGCCCTGTATAAGTCATGTGGTTCGAAGGGTTGTTAGACCACCCTAGTGGGGGTCGGCCATGTGGGTCAAAGGGTTATTACACCACCCTATTGGGTGTCGGCCCAGTCAGCATTGTGTGATGTGGTTAAGTTAAGGCCAACCTAGTAAAGGTTATTAGGCAAGTCAAGTCTAGAATAAATAGAGATCAGGAGATCTCTATTTGATCATTCTATTCTCTCTCTCACACTTAGGAGAGTGGCGCACTTGTGGAGGAGGAGGCTCTGCTTCTAGGAGAAGACTATCTCTTGTATTCTTGTTGTATCATTGCTCTATCTATCTCTGAGGAAGTTATTGGGATTTTTCACCTTTATGGTTTTCCCTCAGTAAACTCTGTGTCTCTTGTGTGCTTGCATTATTGTGTCCATGATTGATATGCTGTAGATTTGTTGTACATGTTGTTCTCTCATTTAAGATCCTAGATCATATTGAAGTAAATTCTGAAAATCTAACATGGTATCAGAGCTAGCCTGAAAGAAGGCATGATATGGCATGTATGACACTTGTTGCACTTACGATGTTAGGGCTTGATATAGCAAAAACCAGTCATCGCAGCAATTTCGCTATAAATCCATTTTGGAGAAGTTTTAGGATCTAAAACTTTTACAGGTCGAAGATAAGATCCTCATGTACCTTGTTTCCAAAGGAAAACCTCTAATTCATTGTACTTTGTGATTTAGGATCTGTACAATATAGGGTTTCTTCCTCTTCCAGATCTGAGTCAAAAACAGGTGACCTTGGAAAAAAGGTCATAACTTGGGCTAGGAAGATCCAAATGAAATTTTGTAAATAGTGATAGATAGTACACAGATGTTACTATCTCAGGAAATTTTTTTAGAGGCCTAAGTTGAACCAGTGACATGTGGAAAGCCGTACAAGTTCGCTCTCCTGTTTTATCCCATAAACAGGTCACATTGTGACACTTGGCATAACTCTCTCTCAGAGAATCCAATTGAGGTCAGACCTGTCAGGATGGAAATAGGACAGGTTAGGCTACCACAAAAAAAAATTCAGACCTTGTGGATCGAAAAGTGCAGAGTTACACCAGAAACAATCAGATACATATTTCTGTCAAAACAAAATTATTTTTGAGCAGCTTCATTCATGGCTTCTGGAATTTAGGGCTTCGGAGAAAGTTGGAATTTTTGTAATTGGAGACCATGGATGGATGCTACTCATCAAAATCAAAATTTAGAGACCAAGATCAGATTTTTTGCTTGGGCAGAAGGCCGGGCTTGATCAAACCCCAATTCGGGACTTTGATCGGAAAGATGGAAAATTAGGGCTTCTACAAAAATTGGAATTTTGGAAATTTGTGACCACGGCTGGAAGCTCCTCAGAAAAATAGAAGCTTAGAGCTTTGAATGAAATATTTTGGTTGGGTGAAGCTCCCGGAAACTCAAACCCTAATTCAGGATCCTCCCTTGTGAATCTGGAAATCTAAAAGGCAATTTCGAGGGGTGAAACTTTGCAATTTTCAAATTCTGAATATACCAACTTGATCAGCTCATCAAGGCGCATATTTCTATCCTTTCAGAAGTTTGAAATTCAAAGTTTGAATTTTTGGGGTTTCTTTGACAAACCCTAATCCATCTCCAGGTCCAGTTCTTGCAAATCAAGTGTATTGGGTTAATCCTAGAAGAAGATGGATTGGTCACCTGCATAAGTGAAGAAGTTCCTGTCTCAGAGGGAGATGAGGCTAAGGCCTTCCCTAAGAAGATTACAAGCACTCTTGACAGGTATGGCTTATAGGTATGTTTCATGGTTAAGTTTATCATATGTTTGTCTTCATATCATTACAGTACAATCTTGATTAATTACTAGACTTGTCGTATCACCTTAATAGAAGATATTCATTAATTAAGGTTTTGACACTTATGAATGTACTAACACATTGTGATGTTGTATGAGGTTTATGTTGTTCGCTAACACAAAAGGTACACCAAGAAAGACAAATCATGTTCTACTTCAAGAACATATGATGATGGTGACATGAAGACAAAGATTCATCCATTGTCATGGATCACATAGAAGATCTACTTTCAAGGTATGTATAACTTGGTCCTACAATGGTTAACCTATGAGACATGCAGGTTACTAGCACAAGTCACTGAAGAGAACCAGAAGACATTATGCGGGTATGTTAGACATAACTAGATAGCATGCTAATCCATGTATGTTTTTCCTGTATCAAGTTAGAATCCTACCTTGTGTTAGGATCGTATACTGTTGTGTTGTTGATAATGATTATTCATGAAGTCATAGGTTTGAATAGTCATGGCTGTATGCATATTATGTTTCTTATCATAATTGATGATATGACTAGCCAGAAGAATCATGAAGGTATAGGTTTGAGTAATCATAGGTTTATGCATTGATGATTTAACTAATCAGAAGAGTCCTATGATCAAATAAGAATATGCATGAGTAAAATAAGACTTCCCTGAAACCTTGAATACTAATGTTTATTATCTATGAATGATCATGACTATACATGTTTAAGATTATTGTGTTTTGATGGTATTAATATTATACTAATAAATGTGTGATTATGTATGAGACCTCAAGGATAACACATTGATGATACTAATAAGCATGCATAGTGATTAAGGATGGATGTAAGTTCAAGGACAGGTAATCCAGGAAGCAAAGATCAAGAGGGAGCACACTCTAGTTGTTCTTGCAAGAAAGCAAAGGAGCACACTTCAGTAGTTTCTGCAAGGATGTAGATATTCAGAGGGAGTTGACCACTTCTCACAATCCACATCAGAATGGAGTTGCAAAGATTCAGAGGGAGTCCACCCAGCAACCAAACAAAGATAAGTATTTGAATTGTCATTTCTTACATAATGTTATTCAATGATGTATATGCTTATGTTCCTAGAATTAAGTTGTGTATTATGCATATTAGAATAGTTGCATTGATGAATAGTATAGTACTAATATACATGGGTAAGTGGCCTATGGCACTGTACAACATTCCATTGCTACTTATCTAGAATGAAACCTCTTTGTTGACATGTTAGGAGTTGTGCACACTCTTAAAAATGTTCTGGTAGAGATTGGTAGGCATCTAGAAAGTTACAGAATATGGATAAATGTTGTATTGAAGCATTGGATAAGATAATTGCATGACTGTATGACATATTTCTTTATGTGTAAGAATTTGTTTTGAAAACTATGAGATGTTTTCTAATCATGCAATTTAACTTGTTGTGTAGGAAAGATCATATACCATCACCTACAAAAAAAGGACTACAACATTTCTTCAGCAACAAAGTTATCTATTGAAAATATTGAAGATATTGAAGTTCCCAGGATCTGGGAAGAATGCCATGATCGAGGAGTACCAGTCGATCACGAAGATGTTTGGGATGCAGTCCCAAGACTTGAAGGGGAGTCTGTAGTGACTTCCAAGAGAAGCTACAATATCAAGCATGCTGCAGGTGGAAGCATAGAGACTTTTTCTCCTATAGCCAGATACACTTCCATTAGATTAGTACTTGCTATGGCTGCAGTAATGAAGTGGAAGATACACCGGATGGATTTCAAGACAGCCTTCTTGAATGGTGTAGTTGATTAAGAAGTGTATGTGGAGAAGCCACTTGGTTCTAAGACACATGATAGGGAGTCATAAATGTGTAGAACTTGGTATGGTAGGATAGACAACTTTCTATCCAGTTTGGGCTTTACCAAGAGTAAAGCAGATTCCACCCTTTACTACGAGGTTGAGGAAGGCAATCCAGTGATACTACTATGTTGATGACCTATTTGTAACAGGTGAGGATAGATTGATTGCCGACATGCAGCGGAAGCTTGCTGCCGAGTTCGAGTTGAAGAACTTGGGGATGATGCACTATTTGTTTTTGGCATGGAGGTGTGGCAGAGTGCAGATGGAATCTTCCTTGGACAAGGGAAGTAAGTAGTAGAGATCTTGAAGAGGTTCATGATGATGGACTGCAAGGCTTTGGCCACACCTATGGCATCGAACCTGAAGCTTCTATGTGATGCTTCATCTGAGCCGGTTGATATCACTATGTATCGTCAGATGATTGGGATCTTGATGTACCTGATGAACACAAGACCAGATATTTGCTTTGCGGTGAACACATTGAGCCAGTTTCTGACGGATCCGAGGAGTGTTCACCTAGTTGTTGTAAAGCATGTTCTGAGGTACCTGAAGCGTACAGTGGATTATGGGCTCAAGTATGAAGCGAATAAAAAGTTTAACCTGCAGGGTTATGTTGATTTAGATTGAGTTGGCATTGCTGCAGATAGCAAGAGCACATCTGGATGTTGCTTAACTATGGGATCAGGTGTGATCTCTTGGTTCAGCAGGAAGCAGTCCTGTGTAGCACTGAGTACAGCTAAGGTAGAGTATGTTGCAGCCTGTTCAGCTAGTTGTGAGGCAGTATGGCTTCGGAAGCTACTATCTGAGTTATTTGATCTCCCGTTGGATGCTACTTGTATCTTTTGTGATAACCATGTTTGTGTGAAGCTGTCCGAGAACCCAGTGTTTCATGACAGGTCGAAACACATAGAGATCAAATATCACTATATCAGGGATATGGTGCAGAGAGGAGCTGTGAAGCTCCTGTACATTGCGACGAACAAGCAGATTGCAGATGTGTTGATGAAGCCACTAGCCAAGGTGAAGTTTGAGTACTTTAGGGAGAGGCTTGTTGTTCTTCAGATTGATGACACTTCGAGGAAGAAGTGATGGACACATTTGCAGAAGCCATTCCAAGCATGTTGGAAGGAGGATCCTTCACATGGCTGTGGATGTAAGCGCTAGGTGATGAACATCAGGACGATGCTCTAGTTACTGCTCTGTATATGCATCAAGAGGATGCTGGATATGATTAGTTGGACCATTTATATGTATATGTATGTATGCATCATGTTGGATGCTGGATATGATCAGTAGGATCATTTGTACTTGTTTTGTATATGCATCATGTTGGATGCTTGGACCATGTATCTATATATGTATCAGGTGGATACTGTGTATGATCAGGTAGATCATGTATGTTGATATGTATCAGGTGGATACTGTGTATGATCAGGTAGATCATGTATGTTGATATGTATCAGGTATGATCAGGTGGATCATGTTTTTGTATTTGTATCAGGTGGATACATTGTATGATCAGGTGGATCATGTATGATGATATGTATCAGGTAGATACTTGGTATGCATCAGGTAGATGCATTATATGATCAGGATGATCATGGATGACAAGCTTTAGGATGTTTCTCCAGATAGCATGCAACAGGATGTTGCAGTGATGGTGATCAGGATGATCATGTATACATCAGGATGATGTATGGTGAGTATTAGGATGATACTCTGTGGTCGTGGATCAGGTTGTGCAGATGAGCATATAATTTGTCCCTGGGAGATTTGCAAATAGTATTTCGAGGTTTTGCCTATGGCATGTAATATGGACTTGGGATATCTGACAAATGCTCTTTCGAGGTTTTGCTCTGGGAGGACATATAATTTGGCCCTGGGAGATCTGCAGATAGTCTTGCAAGGTTTTTCCTATGGCATATAATTTGTCCCTAGGATATCTGGCAGATGCTCTTTCGAGGTTTTGTCCTATGGCATATAATAGTGCCCTGGGAGATCTGATAGGTTGAGCTGTGTGCTCGTAATAAGTCCTGGGATGCTCTTGCAAGGTTTTGCCATGAACACATGTAATGTCACCCTGGGAGATCTGATAGGTTGGGATGTGTTCCTGTAATAAGTCCTGGGATTCTCTTGCAAGGTTTTGTGGTGACCACATATAATAGCGCCCTGGGAGATCCGATAGGTTGAGCCGTGTGCTCGTAATCAGTCCTGGGATTCTTTTTTGAGGTTTTGTGGTAGGGTCACATGTAATAGATCCCTGGGAGATCCGATAGGTTGGGATGCGTGCTCGTAATAAGTCCTGGGATGCTCTTGCAAGCTTTTGTGATGCACGTAATAAGTCCTGAGGATTCCACAGTATGGCCAGTGAAGATGAAGACTTGCAAGTGGTGGGCCTACATCCAGTATGAAAAAGGACTGGCTCTGTAGAACTTCCTATGATGAGTAGATTCAGAGATTGATTGAGATAGCAGTAGCAATGACGATGACGATGATTTGTTGATGATGATCCAAAGAAGAATACTTGTGCTAGTAGACCTGTGTCGAGAAATACCTTCCTAGTTAAGAGGGAGTGTTGATGTATATGTAACTTTGGAATGCATTTCACCCATGTATTTCATATATGTATTTTATATTCCTATAGAGATGTTATTAATCCTCTATATGGAAGTGTCATCATTTATATTGTAAGTGTCGTAACTTATACTTGATGGGTTATTAGACCACCTTGTTGGGGTCAGCCCTGTATAAGTCATGTGGGTCGAAGGGTTGTTAGACCACCCTGGTGGGGGTCGGCCATGTGGGTCAAAGGGTTATTAGACCACCCTATTGGGTGTCGGCCTAGTCAGCATTGTGTTATGTGGTTAAGTTAAGGCCGACCTAGTAAAGGTTATTAGGCAAGTCAAGTCTAATATAAATAGAGATTGGGAGATCTCTATTTGATCATTCTATTCTCTCACTCACACTTGGGAGAGTGGTGCACTTGTGGAGGAGGAGGCTCTACTGCTAGGAGAAGACTATCTCTTGTATTCTGGTTGTATCATTGCTCTATCTATCTCTGAGGAAGTTATTGGGGTTTTTCACCTTTATGGTTTTCCCTAAGTAAACGATGTGTCTCTTGTGTGCTTGCATTATTGTGTCGATGATTGATATGCTGTAGATTTGTTGTACATGTTGTTCTCTCAGTTAAGATCCTAGATCAGATTGAAGTAAATTCTGAAAATCTAACAATAGCTTCTTCCTTAATGGTCGTAGTCACAATAGCTTTCGTAGGCTCTTCTACCAATGGGGGTGTTCATGCCAATGCCAGCTCTATTTTGTCAGTGCATTCAGTCGTTGCAGTAGTGTCTTCAATTTTCTTCGTGGCGGTCATTTCTTGCAGTTCCAATATGAGCATCTTCAGTTTTGCGTAAGTTCCCTCCTCCTTAAGGCATCTCTTTTCAATATTGTCTAATTGCACTTCAATAATTCTTCTCGACTTTTGACGATGCATGATCTCATCGAATGATGGGAACATAGTGAATTCACTTGTAAAAATCTTTCCAAAAATTCAAAATTTCCTTTTTTATATAATAATAATTTTATTATATATTATATATATTTTTTCTTTTTGAATTTTTGAATTTTTTTGTTTCTTGAATATAATTTTTTTTATACAAAACAATATATATATGGGACCGAGCAACTGGTGTGGGCGATTGAGGAGGTGTAGAGATGGGTGGCGGATGCAGGAGGGTGGTGATGATGGTAGCTGTAGGGAGTTGGAGATTGGGCGAAGGAGGGTAGAGCTGTGGGGAGTGGTGGACACAAGAGCTGTCGGTGTAGGAATGAGGGTGGATGCAGCAGTGGAGGAGGCTAGTAGAGGGGAGACTGGAGCGTGGGGAAGCACGAGCGGTGGTCATGGGAGGGAGCACGCAGGTGACGTGGTAGCAAGGGCTGTGGAGAAGGGCGTGGGTGCAAGGCTTGGGGTGGCGGTGGAACAGAGGTCGGAGGAGGACCGTTGGGGCAACAAGCTGGTGGAGGGTGCAATTGAGGGCACGGTGAATGGCAACGTGGATGGAAGGTTGGGAGTGAAAGTTGCGGTGGTGGGCATGAAGGGAGTGCAGCTGGAGCGTGGAGATGGACGCAGGAGGGTGGAAGGAGCACTGCGGATGATGGCAGTTGTGGGATGGATGTAAGGAACTGATGGGGTGCATGTGAGGAGTGGAGGGGGGTAATGTGATGGATGGAGGAGTGTGGAGATAGAGCAGAGATATGAGTGGGATAATGTGAGTAGTGTGGAAGATGCAAATGGGAAGGTGAGTGAGGGGAATGAGATGACAGAGGGGCATGCAGGTGTAGTGCAGGAGTGGGGAAGGTCGCGTGAATAAGGGATTACTGTGTTGTAGTGGGAGCATGAGGAAGAGGCCAAGAGATGGAGGGAAAGTTGACGACGCAGAAGGAGGGCGAACATAGTGAAGTGGATTTTGAAAGGAGTGAATGCGTGGAAGGAGGTAGCAGTTGTGTGGCATGGGTTGTGTGGAAATGGCGGAGTAGAAAAAGTGAGTGAAGATGGAGAGTGAGAGGAATGAAGATGTCGAAGATTGAGGATGAATGTTGAGATCTGAGCAGGAGCAAGAGCCTACAACTCTGATACCACTTGTAAGCTATCGAGCTTACATGATTATCTTAAGAGATAATATATATATATATATTTTTATAATTGAATTTATGATTATTACATAGGAATGGCCAATATTAAATATGGCCTAATGGGAATAGACATGTCATTTAATAATTAATAATAAATTATCCTAATCTAATAATAAATACATTTGTAATAACCAATTAGGTTTATTACAAGTGGCTGTATCTGCCCTCACTTACTAGCTGTTGTAGGAGGCAAGCTCCTTAAAATTGTGGTCATGTTCCCCAAGGAAGGTGGAACTAAGTAGGTGGCTCATTAAATGATTTTTAACTGACCCAAATACCTAGGTAGACATATAACCATCGAATGGGGCAAGAGACTCACTTAATTTTCCTTGTGATTTGTTGGAAAATGTGATGTTGAGCACACAAGAGGAATTCGATGAGGGGATGCTAGAATGAGTTGCAGAGTAAGACTGTTAGATTAATATACTGAGTTGCAAAGAGTGATTTGTATGCAAGTCTTCATGATTGCTAAGATACAAATTGTTTTTCATAAGCTTCTATATAGTTTTTTCGTCCTAGTGGTTCAGTGAACAGGCTCAGGGGTCCTAAAGCAAGTAATCTTGGCCTCTTTCAAAAGACGTTTGGGAGGAATGATATTCTTTGGGTGTTTTCCCACCTACACAGTCTAAACAAGTTCTACATTGCTTTTATTGTTTTATTGTTTTATTGTCTTATTATTTTCTAATATTACTCTGTACATTCTGAAGAATACTATCTGTAAGCTGCTAGGTTCCAAATCTGTAGAAAGCTTTTTTAAATGTTGAAATTGATAGAGTACTGAACTGATAAATTACTTCTGCATAAATGATTGAATGAATAGGATCAGAAATTAGTGAATGATGAATGTAAAAACTTCTCTATATTTTTCCTTTCACATTTTGTGATGTACTCTAGTACAGAGAAGTGTATTTAAGTAATAGATTAGAATGATTTCAATATGATAATTAGAATGTTGAATCTATATTTAACCGTTCCTAAAATTATAGAACAGTAGCTAGTTTATACCATAATCAAATAAACATGCTGATAGAAATACCATTGTTCTCACAGTCAATATTTGTGCTAAGTAGAAATTCGTAGCAATAGTATATATCAAGGGTTGTCATTATATAAAACAATATATCTATTATAGAATCATTCGATGTATATATATTACATATAATTCATAATAACTATTATTATAATTTATTGACAGAGTAACTCTACTCTGTATATCTTACATAAACCAAAATCTATACCTTTCAGAATGCATTATAATTTATCATCAATACAAACAGAAGCAAAGTATTATAATAATCTTTTATAAAACTCAACAAAAGCTTTAGTAATCTCTTCAAATTGAACCATAGAGTTTTCATAAAGCTCCAAAAATATTTCCCATTCAATCTTAACATACATAAAAACCAACATCAGTTTGACGAACTCTCAATAAAATTTTTAAAACAAAACAGATAAGTAATTATGCCCACGATTAAAGCATTCCAGAAATACTAGACTCACACTTAAAAGATATTCAATATACCATTTTCGAGCATACTAAAGCTCTGGGCTATGCCCAGTTTCTTCTTAATAAACAAAATATTTTCCAATTAAATACCTACCCTTACCGGCTGTAAATAAAATAATACAAAACCTCACATTTCAAATAGAGTGTAAATGCTCAAATAACATTATGAAATATAATTATTCATTAAATAGGATCGAGTCCCTTTAGTAACCAAGTTACTATCATAAGTATTATTATAAACCAAATACATTTGCAGTATAAAAATAGAGTCATAGTAGATGACATTGGGTGTAACCCTTATAATTATAATATCTGGAAGAGAAACGTAATCCAGTGTCGTATCCCTCCAACAACCATAAATCTACAAATAGAGCACAATTGTGCTTAAGGTTTCACTTATAACAAGTTCGTTAATAAATAAATTTATGAGTTCAAGTCCCGTGACCAACACAATTCATTTCTAGGGCATTGCCCATTTCATACTCTCCATCGAAGTAAGTAAACGCTAATAGTAGAAATATCAACATTAAAGTTTATATAGCAAATATCTTCATAACAGAGCCTTCAACGGATTAGACTTTTGATTAACAAAAATATAAATTATAGGTAGGATATGGCTCAGAACTTCGTTTACAAGTTCTTCATCTCTCGATAGAGCCATTCTCATCCTATCTTATGCACGATAAAAACAAATATTCAAACAACATTCACATTAGGGTTTATACCCAGGTATATTACGCATTCACTATTTATACACAAGATAAAGGTTTCATTAACAAAGAAGTAAGTAGCCAATAGTCTCGACAGAGATTGGAACCAGATATTAAACAAAGAGAAATAACATTGTATTGCTTCCATTAAATAAAATGATGGATGAAAACCCAAGTCTAGGTATGAGTCCATAAACCTTTTACAAGCTACCAAATCCTGACGAAGTGCCAAAGGGATTACAACAATGACAAATGAAAAGTAATGCGGGAAATTAAACCAGTTAAGAGTTGACATAGGTATCGCTGTGGAAGTCTCGAAGCTTACCGTGGTTTTCCAAATCACTAAAGTTACCAACTATCAGCAACGCCAACGCCGAGACCACAAGTCAAGACCAAGGAGAAATTGTAAACGTTGTAAACAACTCCTGCCATACAAGCAACTGGTTATTAAAGGATAAATTATAATATTTCAACCATAAAAAGAAAGAAACTATAACATTTAAGTGGATGTCGAACCATACCTTGTAGAAGATAATAAGTCAAGAGCCGAGAGCTTCAATCCTTGCAGCAACCAAACCAACTAAAATCACCTAACCCATTGGCAACGTAGAATACCCAAAAGACTACCTCATTGAGGGATCAACGCAGAGACTGTGCATGGTTTTTCCCTACAGCCATGGCGGCCAAGAGAGCTTGGCTCTCCACCCTTTGAAGCAGGCAACAAGTGTTAATGCAAAACCCTCGGCGTGTAGTTAGGGTTATGATCTACATGGAATTCTTCACCAACCCTTCATGTGATCACATTTATTTCCTGTCTTCCCCCACTTACCATTAAATATTTACCATCGAGCTATAGTTTGTAAAATCCAATGGCATACAAAATAATATGTTCGAGTTTTACACATAGGGTAAACCCCTCCTTTCTCCATAGTTGTTGGTCAAAATTCTTTATCTACACCTTTAGCATATAGTTGTTGCGACCCTTAAAGCCTTTGCAAGACATCACCTTAGCTTTGGTTCCTTAGGAGCTATTTAAATCATACCTATAGTTAACTTTAGCATTAAGTTAGAAATCTCATGCTTGGAAAATACAAGCTAGGATTAGCTTATAAACCGGTTACGAAACTCTTACCTGTAACCTGGAACAACAGTAAGGAAGGTTTTTGCATTAGCTTGTTAAAAGCTAAGTAAGACTCGAGGCATCATAAGGACCCCTTCAACAAAATAAATACATGTTCAATATCGTCGTAATTATAATTACGATATCATATTACGACCAAAAGAATGACAAATTAAATATCAACGTCATCATAAGCAATAAATTATCATCTAATGACAATCAAAAGAACTCTGTATTTAGTGATTAAGACAGATTAAATAAATGGTGAAATAATAAACAAATAAGTGTCGCCAATACAATTGATAGATAAGCAGTAACTAATACTCCCTTAAACCTATTTTGTGAAATGTTGAAATAAACATAAATATCACAGCTTAAATATCATATGTTTGTCGATAAGTAACATTATAGTAATCGGGCGACATTCCTTAATTAATTGTATACAAACAATATCAGATAAACGTTCACAAATACATATTTCGCACAATAAATTGTAGTGTTTATACTTGTAGAAAATTTTAATTTTTTGTGAATTTTTGGAGGTGTTACAGGTACAACCCGAGGGACAACATGGTGCATTAGCACTGTTGCCGGGGATGAATTGTTTGATATCAAAGAATCATTACCATCAACATTTTCTTGGTAAGAGAAGAGAAGGGTCATAGAAGAGAAGTATTTCCATTTGCTTCATCATACAAAGCATTTCATGTGTTGTTGAAAGTTACAATGTTGAAAATATTGATTAAGTTCTCAGGGATTAAGATGCCCAATATAAATTACGAAAAACAAACTCTAACTAATGAATCCACCCCCCATATAGGATCCACTGGGGAATAATTCCTATCTATTGAAAATATGAATCCCAAATCCATCATAACTAGGTGCAAATCTAAGGGAAGGCTCTTTTCTCCCTTAGCAGATCTTGACCAAGTCTGGAAGAGGAAAATAGGGACTCATATCTAAACCATTGTTAGATACCCAAACTTGCATACTCCACCCCAACTAATTATTAAAGACATTGAGCATTCATCAACCACATACTAGCTAGAGCGTACCTCCTCTCATTTTCCATTTGAATATTCCTATTAGTCCCACCAAGATCCTCCATTGATAGAACTACCACACCATCCTCTCTCATTTGATCCTTTGGATAAATTTATGGACCCATACACTCCTTTTTCCTATGCATTCCATTCCATGGGACCTCCCACATCTGTTCAAATACTAACCCTTCCTACCTTGCATGTCATTTCCCATCATATTCACCAACCTAATATATCTAGCCATAGTCAAATTCCTAGCTCGACTCAAAACCCTACAATGGCAATCCCAACTCTTCCTAACCCCTTGTTGATGTCCAGATTCAAGTCTTTAGTTCTACCTTCAAAAAACCAACCCGGATACTTACCGGATGGGTACCTTAAGGTCCTCCCTAAGTTCAATGGAGAGAATGGAATATCTATTGAAGACCACCTCAATACTTCTTAAGATTGCATAGACAATTTTTTAGTTGAGGCTAATTATATTATCTCTAGGATGTTTTCACCTTCTCGGGAAGGAGAGTAAATAAAATGGTTTAGAAATATTCCCAATAACTCCATAAATTATTAAGTACAGTTCATAGAGAATTTCATGAATAAGTGGGGGATAAATAAAGATAACAGGCATTATCTAACTAAGTTTAATTCTCTGAAGAGAAATAAGGGGGAGACCTTCCCTAATTTTACCACTAGATTTTGCAAGTTTCCATCGAATTCTAGATGCATTCAAACCCTCAGAGGCTGATGCAATGCTTGCTTATTCTTCTACTTTTGAGGATGATTTCTCCCTTCACTTGAGAGAAATAAAATATGTTGACCTAGAAACCCTCTTTAATGATGCTGAATATCTAGAGGGAAACACACAAACTACTGGTATTCTTCCAAAGACTAGGTTAGACCCACCAGATACTAGAGAATGGACAAAAAGAAGAAGGGGTAATGAACAAGAGATACCCTCCAGCCAATATGCTTTGATCTCAGAAGAATTCACCATGATTCTCAAGACGATGGATAACAATATCACCAACGTCAAACATGGTGAAGCTGCTAATTCATTTGTTGGACCTTCCCCCAGAGCTCAATATCACCCTATCATGTAAGCCATAGTATAGAAGAGTTCCTATTGTCACTCCTTAGCAGGAGGTGAAGCCAAAGAATCCAAATAATCATCAATACCATAGAGCCCAACCTAATGTGGGTAGTTCCACAATTTAGGGGTATGAGGAATATTATGAACACCTAGAAGAAGAACCATTGGATGCCACCTCGAGCCTTAATATGTTGTTTCACTGAGACAAGATCAAATATCAATGGGGCTTTTTGGGGTCAGAAGGCATGTTTATGATTGGGGAAGAAGAGTATGTTTAGAAAGAAGAAGTCGCACACCAAGAATAAATAATTCTCGATCGTTCTCTACCTCAGCCACAAATGGTTACTAATAACATCATGTCTGAGGCGAGAAGAAGCTACAACTTAATTCCAAGATCCAACACTCAAAATTTCACGCAAGACAAACCCTACAATAAATATAATGAAAATATGCGAGAGAATAATAGGCTTGTACAATATCCAAGGAAGGATACGGTCCTTAAAGCAACAGATTCCAGGTATCTTGTAGTCCCAATCAAGCTAGATGTCAAGGGTATAGAAACCAATAAATATTAAATCATACCTATTCAAGTTCCCATAGAGACATCACCACCTACAAAATCATCAGAAGCATGTCCTACTTTAACCCCTACTTTCGATATCAAGAATGAGTTATGCAAAATCAAAATACCAATCCCTGTTTTAGAAGCTTTGAAATGCCCTCCTCATAAGAGATAAATCTCGACCTATTTAGGCCTTAAGGATACCAGTAATCTTTTAATCCTAAAATCCTCTTCACCTATTGATAATCATGTTACCTCCACATCTAATGTGATGATCCTAAGCGATGAAACTCCTCCGGAAGATGAATTAATAAACCTACAAGATTATGCACCTAAAATAGTGTTAGGAAATCTGCATGATGGGATATATCAGATTACCTCACCTTTCTACATCACAATGAAACTTCAAAACCTTGATGTTCATAACTGTTTATATGATTATGAATCCTCTCATTCATTAATTCCTCTAATGGTCATGGAAAAATTAGGCTAAAACATCACAATACCCTACAAATACTTGTTCTCCTTTGAATCCAAAATGGTATAGTGTCTAGGAATGATTAAATATTTGGGGTTTGGAATGGTCCAAATACCCAATAAGTATGTCATGATGGACGTGGTTATAGTTGATGTTCCTCCCTCTTATGTATGATGTTATCTAGACATTTGGGAATTTTTGTTGGGGCAATCACCCAAATTTGATTTATCCTTTGATACAATTTCAAACTTTGGTGGGGAAATACACAGATTATACAGAGACCCCAAAATGACCTATGTCATCAATAATTCCCAGAATCCCACTAATTTTCCTTCTTATACAAATAATGAACTAGAATTTTTTCTCCTTAGTCATCATGCCCATGCCCAAGACCAAGAAGAAATGTTGTTTGCGACAATTGAGCAATCAATCATCCCTATAGGTATGTGGAGTATGTATTTTGATGGAGCATGTCACAAAAAAGGAAATGGATCTAGTGTGCTACTGAAATATCCCCAAGGAAAGGAATTCCCTCATGCTTTCATGTTAATATTTGGATATAAAAATAATGTGGAAGAATATGAGTCATTTATATTGGGATTGGAGACAACAAGGAAGATGGGAATGAAAAAGATAAAAATTTATGGAGACTCAAATATGATAGTAGAGCATTTAAGGGAAATGTGTCAATCCCAACACCATAGAATGAGGAAATATAAACATGCAGTGTGGGATCTCTTCATGTAACATCCCCATCTCTCAATTCGGCTAGCAGAGGGGACATTAACTAACTTGAACCCTCTTAATTTTGCCCCATAACCATAAGTACGAATTTATAACAGCTAAAATGCATGTACATATATGGAAATAAAAATAGACAATGGAAATAACACAATCCACACAAGATCACATGAATACAAATAAAAATCATTGCACATTAGATAGATAAGAATACTTATCTTTAAACAAAGAAGATCCAGGAAATTGGTTGTGCAAGAGTGATTTTCCACCCAGTTGTAGGCACTCTATCCAACATATACTATTTTTTCTAAGAGGCCACCCCCAAGCTATATTATGAGGACACCGAGGTGAAGGATACACCTACAAACGTCTGTCTCTCATCCCACAAACCGCTATCCTCTCAATGCTTATCCAAAATCTCCAAAAGAGATCTACAGGGGTCTCACTAAGCCATCATAACCATGGCACTCCTTCCAACTTCCCCACACAAAATAAGGAAGGAATTTCCCTTCACTGATCCATAGTTCCCTCAGGAAATCCAACCCTTACAGTGCTTATCGGTGTGTGCAGTAAGAGCCCAACTTGTTGTATGCTATTGGAGAACCTCCTACAACATTAATCCATGGCTTCTCAAGCATCCAAAAGTACCAGAACTCAATGGGTAAATTTTCCTCGCTTTCCCAACCTCAATGTTCACCTACAACCATCTATTTTCCCTTCCAAAAATGCATCTTTGTCTCCAAATTCGAATTTCTGGGTTAAAAACATAGTCTGGTAATGGACATGAACAACAATAGAAAAAATCTACGTATTGTAGAAACATGCATGATAGAATGATCAAAAGAGTGTTGACTCCAAGGATATGAGGTAAGGGTGAAAATATAATTGACATAGCTTCTAATCATAGAAGAAAGGACTCCATGAAGCTAACATAACTATCACAATCCATGTGCCTCAATAAATGCATGAAGTGACTTTTCCCACCAACCTCACATATGCATTCAATGATTGGGCTTAATAGTCAAGAGAAGGTAATTAGCTCAATTAAAGAACATGGAATAATTTTGGATGAGTTCAAAGGTTGACACTTGGCAACATAGGTTTCAGTTTCCCATAGGCCCCCTTTCATCTTCCCCTCTGGTGGAATCATAACCCCTCTAGTGATCTTTACACAACCATCTTGGACTGTTTTATTAACTTCCAACATAATATTTACATACATTTCAAATTGGCATGATAAGCCAACCATATGTTCCAAACCAAAAACATATCTACATCATACATGCCTAGCCATTCACTAGTTGGTCCTTGGCCTTGAGATCCATACTAGGAATCAGGGAAAATTTTAGGGGCGAAATTTACCCAATTGGCTATTTTTTGAGCTTTTTTATAAAAAATAAATTCGCTATTTGGTCATTTTTAGCCTCTAATATCGCTTATATTTACATAAAATATGTTTTTCTAGCATAATATTCACCAAAATTTACAAATTTCAGTAGTAAATCGTATGTTTCATATTTGATATTCGCCTACCAATCTATATATATGTTTTTTTCAATCCAAAATAATTGCCTAGCATACTATACTTAAGTATACTTTTATACTCCTTAAAAAATACCCTGCTAGGAATCCATACTAGCATATTTACATCATTTACATAATTTTGATTAAATACATTCCAATTCAAAACTGGGGGTATTACACTTTGATAATTTCTTTGAGGCTATCAATATCTCTGCAATACCCATATAATTGAACCACATGGAAGACGATTTTCCCAAAGCAACGACATAATTTGTTGCCCCATATTTGAGAAATCTCTCATATGCTATTGAGGTTGTAAGGACCTCCCCAGGTCTTTAGTTAATTTAATGGAAATCTAGCAATTTGATAATTTTCCTAAGTTATTGTGTTCAAGTCTATTTGTTTCCTTCAGTGGTTTTGCAAAATATTTTAGTTCTCAAATAGATTGCATTTCTAAGAGGTAGAAATCAAATACTAACATGCATAAACAATCATCAATTTCTTAGCAGTTCTAAGTATATTTATTTTCAACATTTTATATATTTTCAAAATGTAAAAATTGAAATTACATACAAGTAAAATTCCTGTAGGATAGCATAAAACTCAACTCACCAAAATTTTCCACCCTACCAACTATGAAAGCCTTGCCGACTTCCTAGCTCCAAGAAACTATGTTTCTTGGACCCCCAAGACCAAAACTTGAGTAAAACCAGTCTAACTAGTTCAATGTTTCCTTGAAACAATGAGAAACAAACCTCCTTTTTCGTTTCTCCAAAAATCCTCACTTTCCTCCAAGTCTCGAGTTGTCCCCCTCCTCGGAAGACTTCCCTCCAAAAATATTTCCAATTTCCTCATAATTTACTCCCAAAAGAACCAACCCCTTCTAACCTGTATGCTCCCACCTAAATACTATTTTCCTCCTACTCGAGCCTTCAAGATTACTCCACAGACCCCATGAAATCCCTTGAAACACTAAAACATTTATTTCCATCATAATAAAATATTATATTATCATGTACTTATTTTCTCGAGCAGTTCAATGACATTAATTTCAATTAATTAAGTTGACTGCACATTCATTAATAATTCTTTATATGTTCATTTGGTATTTTCACGAGATGGTGGGTTAATTACTAGCCCCACTCACCATTTTAAATGTTAAATATGTTTGAATAAAGCAATAATTTAATAGTTATTATCATTGACTTTTCAAGTTGGTAGTGGTCTATGTATTAAATATGTTATCCATCCGGATCTGATAAGAACCTGGTAATAAATTAATAACAATATTATTTTAATGCCATCCTATCTTATCTTGTTTGATCCAATTAATTAATTAAATATTCATTTTTAATTTTTCATGAATGCTTCAGTTAATCCTATTAATAATTACTTAACTTAATAATCCCTATAATAATTTAGTTGATCCACTATGTTTTATAGTAAAGGACAATTTTATAATTTATTAATATTAATTAAATAATAATAACAATAATAATAATAATTAGTGAGTAATGAATAATAATAATATTTATTTATTTAACCGACAAGTACCCTAGTACCAACACAGTATTCTTGAATTTGTAAACAAAGTACCCTTAAGGGTTTTAAACAGTCACATTAACAATTAAACATTACAATTCTATTGACGCATATGGAACAATATTTATGTTTATTCATGACAATTTCCTTATGAATATTCTAATTGACGATACTTAATCAATTACTTATTACAATGTTCACATATACTTAATAACTTAAATGCTCATTATCTGCATTGGGTCATTGCACAATTAACTTAGTTATTCATAACAACTTATACAATTATTTAACATGTCAAATATTCATATATTGATACTAGCGTACATGTGCAAACTGTGTATGTGTGGCCAACGTATACACATGTCGTATATGTACTATAAGAAACATCATCTCATATATGCATACCTGCTAACTAATAATAATAACCTTCCAGGAATTCAGAACAAGCATACATATAACATAACTAATTTAGCATCATTAGTTATTGTAACAATTATCCATTTAAGATTTCATATCATTATATTTATGTTCACATTAGTTTAATCAATCAATTACAAGGAAGGGTACCTACTACCACTAATTCAGATCATAATAATCTATGACACAAATATAATATACTGAGTTACAACACAAGAATCAAACAAAGGTTTCAACACACACATAGATAGTTAAGTTCCCTCTAAAACATCCATGGCATCCCTATATACCTACTACCTTCTATCTAATTCACAAATAACTTCCACATCCTATCCTTCCTCTGCTGGGATACCCTGGAGTGTCCACTACATGGGATAACTCCAGTTAGAACCTGTATGCATACCTGCTAACTAATAATAATAACCTTCCAGGAATTCAGAACAAGCATACATATAACATAACTAATTTAGCATCATTAGTTATTGTAACAATTATCCATTTAAGATTTCATATCATTATATTTATGTTCACATTAGTTTAATCAATCAATTACAAGGAAGGGTACCTACTACCACTAATTCAAATCATAATAATTTATGACACAAATATAATATACTGAGTTACAACACAAGAATCAAACAAAGGTTTCAACACACACACAGATAGTTAAGTTCCCTCTAAAACATCCATGGCATCCCTATATACCTACTACCTTCTATCTAATTCACAAATAACTTCCACATCCTATCCTTCCTCTGCTGGGATACCCTGGAGTGTCCACTACATGGGATAACTCCAGTTAGAACCTGTAAGCGGAAGTGTTGACTACATTGACCAAGCTTCCCTAACATGCACTCACTAGTCATGATCACACGCCTTGGGGAGTGCACCATAGCACAACACTCCCATGACTATAGGTTTCGTAGGATAAACAGTGAGTAATGCCTCCACCCCTCATATGGAACAAAGGACTATGTCTACATCGACATAGTGACTGTGTTGCAAATGTTGTACTCAGTTTTTGTCATCGAATAACCAAGTTGGGTGGTTGAGTTTCTTGAAAGCTCACACCTGCCCACACATCATGATAATAACACAATACTCATGCTAAACAATAATGCATCACTTGCATACCATTTTTATTTCAGAATTCATGTCCCAGAGGTACTCCCACCTTGTAGGACTTAGCTACCACTTAGCTCTTTTATCCTGTAGGTTAATATCCAAACACAAGATCGAGAATATCGTGCAATCATTGACGTGTACATACATTTCATTACTAATGAACAATAATGCAAATAATTTTTCTATGTACCATACACCTGGTATCGTATCCATCCATTCTTCATATAAATTTATATTGGCATCCATGTACCTATCATTTATTAAATTTTCATTCTAGAGACATAATCAAAACACGAACATAATTCATAATATTAACATCACACTCATATATATAAACTCTGCAAAATAATAAATCCATATGTCCACAGTGTAATCAAACTGACGTCGAAGTTCCACAATAAGAAGGAATACCATTTGGAAATGGTGGTTCAGGTGGTAAAGTCAAAACGGGGTATTACATACACCCACCCTTCAAGAAACATTGTCTTGAAGTTATACTCGTAATAGTGTGGGAAAATCACGACACAAGGGATCTACATCTTCCTATATAGTACAACATGGGCTATACTAGTCCCACGGGACCTTAACCTAGTACATTTTTTTGATATTAGTCCCTTATAACACTCCTATAATGTCAGTACAATTACCACATCTTTCTTGGTAGCATTAATAATGTGCCATGCTTTCGATACTAAGCAGTTTAATTATTAGTTTGCATGTTTGTCATGTCATTTTCTATGACGAGATCTAAATGTTATTTATGCATTCACCTCTTTTAATCTAATTAGGATTGAAATACTTCATCCTTTTTCCCCCTCTATTTCTATTACTAACATTCATATGGAAGTATGTGTCATTAAACATATTGTTTGCTTGACCTCTATTTATATCATCCTCTTTTGTTAATATCATAATGATTTCTATTTACCCCTTTTCATCATATACCCTATTATCCTCCTTATGCATAATTTTCCTCTCTTGTCATTGTTCCCATCATTGAATTACATATCATTACTTAATGCTCCTTATGAACTCTGACTCATGCATCTCGCACTACACCCTTTTGTTATAGATTAAATTTTTTGACTTAAGTGCACTCCATTATAGAATACCATCATCTCACATGCACCATGAATTTCAAGTTACTGTGGCCTCATAAACATTTTTGGTTTGACAACCCCATGCATTGTCGATCTACTCTTAATCTATCCTTACTAGGTGAAGGCGAAGAACATACCTTTACTTGAGGTACTAAAATTAATCCTATGTACCCCCATGTCTAGACACCACTTGCACATGTTCATTCTATTATGATCAAATTTTCATTACTATTGTTATCTACTTTCCTTGCCACATTATTTCATCATTAACTTACTGGTATATCATGCATTATTATACTCTCCCTAATAGGGATTCTATATTCCTTAAACGTATTCATGTTACTTCATCATTATGTTCCTTTATACATATATGCATTGCACATTCCAGGCTTAATGATAATTCCACTTCTATTTTGTTATTTAACTATACACTACTTACTGACAATCCTGATCAGTTTATCCCATAATTATACTATTACTAACTTCTTTCCTTCACCATTTTGTTTGCATTGCTTGCATAACTCTATCCACCAACATGACAATAGTTCCATTTTCTACCTTCGATACTACTCCCATCTCTCGTACATTAATGTACATGTTATTTCATGCACATTCATTAGACATTATTTGTTGATACAATCCACTGCATAGGTTCTCCTCACTCTTTACTCTTTACAATCCACTCTTAAGCACATCACCCCCTATTGCACAGTGTTTTACATTACATTGACCCCCATATAAGTTGAAAATTATATCATTCACCATTGTACTATATTAATGTTCACATTAACTGGCCCATACACACATTGCTTATGTATTACTTCATTTAATAATACTTTATCCTATGCACTTACTCATTTTTAGTACACTGGGTTCATTGAGTGCTTGCTTCTTTTGTCTTTACTCATAGTTAATCTCAATGACTATCATAATTGTATGAATCTTAATATGCATACCTATTATCAACGATGTACCAACTACATCGATACCTGTGTCCACTATAACTACCACCTATCTTTATATTTTCACCTCTTTCTTTTACTTCTCTTATGTTCACTTCATTTTCGTCGATGCCTTTTTATCCTTGTCATATAATAATAATCACATACTGCTCTTGACGTTTATTCTCTTATCTTGCAATTCTATAGTACTATATCCAATAGGGTGATTATATGTTCTTGCTCTTATTGGTATTCCACATGTTTTCAAATCACTTGAGCCTATTTTGTTTTACTCGTTAATAATCCCTTGATATCATTTCTCCTACTAAGCCTTCTTTCCACAAAAGAAGTTCAACATTAGAGATAACATGCCCCTTACTCATTATTAGATTTAAAACTAATTCCAGTTAATGGAAACAACTTATTCTTTGCTTAAATGGAAATGAAAATTATTCTTTGGTGAACTTTCTAATGGTTATATGGATTTCCACTATTTACTCATCAACTCAACAAAATTCTCTCATTATGTTAAATGAAATATAGAACTAGCACTAGAAATTGATATATTACCATGCCAACATATGCTGAAAATCAGATCCGCAATGCGTGAAGTTTGGTAGAAAAGTACACTTCATATGTACAACAAATGAAGTAACAAATACACACCAACAACCTATCACAAGTTGGTACAAGTTTTTCCTTCCAACTTATCTCAAGCAGTGTTGTAATATCTCCTATTTCTCCTGGTATTTCCGATAAGTTTATTTCCCAACCCAAGGCAATATATTCCTAGATACAATATTCGCAACTTTGATCACAAGTGTCAACTCTCTAATGCATCCAATCCCCATCTAGGGAATCCACCATAAGGAATAAAACCCTAACCAACAAATATGGTTTAGCGAGGCATTGTACCAAGCTACTCCTAGCTACTCGGAAAGGCTCAACAAGTTGGCATCAACAACAACAAGTCCAACCTCAATCTTTCTTCAATCACGCCTCACATAGGATTTCCAATGAATGCATTTGAAAATCTCCTCTATGGTCCTCACATAAAGACACTAACCGTAGTATTTCAAGTCTTCTTTAGGTTTTTCCTCTCATAAATCTTAGCACCTTCCTTTATTGCATCAACAAAAGTACCAATACTCTAGACATGTTTATCGACAGGATACAATGATCTAGTGAACTCTAATGTTATTTGTCCATCATAGGGTTATGTGTGCACCCCACAATGATACAATGGGTTATCAATTGTACATCAATATAAGCTACATGTCCTCTTCATTTAAATTTTGATTGTCATTAAATTTAGATGTTTAATAAAATAGATTAATTCTGGTATTAATAATAATATTAACACTAAATCCACTATTAATTCAAAATTTACAAATTTCCTATAACATCCAATATAACACTTAATTAACATCTAATTTAATTATAATCTTTTTTCAATTTAATCAACAATAAAATCATTTTAGATTAATTATATATAACTGTATAAGTTTATTATAATTAATTTAAAATTATATAAAATAATGAATATAATTAAAAATTTAAACATGATATATAACCTTACAAAAATTTTAAAAAGTTTTAAACTTATAAATAATCATTATTTTATTATTATTTATATATATATATATATATATATATATATATATATATTTTAGAAGTTATATTTAAACCTTAAAACTTAAATATAAAGTTATATATATTTTTTAGGATGCCCGCCACATGGCAAAAAGGTGAATTTATTTATTTATTAATCGCTCTACAAGTGGAGACCTACTTCACTAATTGCATCCAAGTAAAGAACCTGCTTCACTTACCGCATCTATGTGAAGGCTATGCTGCATGCAAGGCACACGACCGACATCCAAAATATACTAATAAAGAATTCACCAAAACCATAAAAGGGGCAAACTCTCCTCGCTCATCATTTCTTCCATCAATTTTCAGCGAGCTCAGCTCTACAACTCGGCTTTGCAACTACGCCATGGAAGGTGATTAAAGTGGAGTCCGATTTTAGGTATAATATCCACTTTGTTCTGCTTAATCAAGTAGGTGTTTCCTGTTTTCTTTTATGGTTTTAGAGTGGTGGTTGTTGGGTCCCCACTTCCTCACCTACAAAACCCTCCCTTTTCCCTTCTTAGCAACCCTACTTCCCTTCCTCCCTTCCTCTCAGATTATATTCTTCTGTTTTTTTTGTCTTAAAATAATTTTTTACGGGTTATAGTAGAGTAGTGGTTTTTTTTTGTGATGTGCGTGAGCTATAAAAAATTTGTTCTAGGGTGACAACCAGGAAGCCATGGCCATCCACTTATTTCGCTTTCCTACGCAACCTTAAGGATCTCCTGTCCATGGCAGTCTGAATCACTATACCTCATGACTAAATGGGTTTGCAGAGGGTAGCCGTACAGCCAGCTCCCCCTTATCTCCCGTCCGGGTCCTCCATTTTTCCCTTATATCTACACGATTTTGTTGAGGAATGAACTTTCTAGGGTAGTGCAGCGATAAGAACTACCAAGTATGGAAACATTGGTGTCTTTCGAGGTTACTTACAAACCTAGCGCGCTTGTTGAGTGGCAATAATTCCTGATGAATTATTTAAATGATTTTTTTTTAAAATAGCCTATATGACCCAAAGTTTTGTGCAATTCCCTAACCGCTATTAGGGATGACAAGTTCACAATAACTACTATCTTGGTTGGATATACCAGTAGTCCTTCCTTGCATACTTTATCGCCTTGCACCTATTTGTATTCCCAAACAGAATGGCTTTTAAGCTAAGCAATAACCTCCCCCCTCACGTAGGAATTTATATCACAAAACCATCCAATATTCAATCAAATTCATACACACCAATGAGCACTTCACCGTAATTGATAGCCTAGATATGGTGTAAAGTCACTGGAGATTGGCAACATATTGAGTAAAACTACTGCTTGTGATTTTGGTGAAGGGTTTTATAAATCTCCTTTATACTTTGGTTTTAATCCTGGAGCATGTGAGAGCATATAGTGGATTGTTTGTTCACTACATGTGGCCTCCCATTTGTTTATATTTTGGGCAGCCTAACTGGCCTGCGCGGAAGCCTGCTAATGCCTCCCCTTTCCTCTTGGCCTTGGTTATGCTCAATTGGCGGCCTTAAAATGGTACGGAAAACAAAGTGAGCGGTGGGAACTGCTCATAGTGCAGATAAAATTTGTGCCAAAGAATTTATGGAGGGGTGACAAGTTGGCCAAGTGCTGATGCTGCTTGCTTTGAAAAACACTCTCAAGCAGGCCTCCCATAAAAAGAAAAAGGATCAAAATTGTGTAATGCTTAAATTTTAAACCATCTCCTACAAAGGAAAAGAAAGGTTAACAGGTCATGGAGCTCCTAGGCGATGCAGAGTGCCTCAATCCCCTTTTTTCCCCACTGATTCTACTTCTACTGAATCTACTATTGCTTCAAGGGAATTAATCCAATCACCTTCTTTCTCATGCTCATCACTATATCTATCTCTAAACCCTAAATATTCATATCGAGGATTAGGCTCTACAACTTGCAACACGGTCAAAATATCGATATTTTTAGCTTATTCAGATTTGGGCCCCTAACAACTGTCTTAGTTGATATTTACAGTTGCTCAACCTTTTTATTGCAACTACCCTAGTCCCTACAAGATCTTACCCAGTTTGATAATCGCTTGGATACAAAATTACCCTAAAGCGGATTAGAGGTTCACCTATTTATAATTCGAAGATGTGTTGTGCCAAGGTTATGGACCTGCGGGCCTATGTGTGAGCTTGCTCTCGACACTTAGTGGTTTTGTGTATGAATGATACCTGATAATTTTGAACTTGGAGTGAGATTTGGAATTTAGATAGAGGATGCTCAAGGGCTAGTTTTTATTTTATTTTATTTATGATATATATTTCTGTAGTGCATTCTTTTTGGTAAGCTACCTCATGAATCTCCGTGGACATGGAGTTAGAGCTTTGGGTAGAAAATTAGAGATTGGGTTAGAAGACTAATACATTTTTTTTTTTTTTAATTTTTTTTTGTTTTTTCCTGAAAAAAGTAATGTTTATAATTAGTATTATAAAACAAATTAGCATATGTATAAGGCATGTGCAAGCTAATGAGGGTCACTTTTGGCACGTTAGATGCAATAGAAAACTGAAAAATCAGGCATCCCTCAACGTACTTGGTTTTTTGGATATGCTTACACAAGATATCTTGCATCGAGTAAAAATGATGAAACGTAGGAAATTGAGTCACGTTTCCGAATATATAACTTTTAAGTATTGAAAATTTACATAACTATGTCAAATTTCATTTTTTCTAACAGTCACTTTTTATTTTTTTGGCAAATGATAAGGTATATGTTTTTGTGGGTGGAGCCTTTCACTGCCTAAATGACGGTTTCAGGATACAAAATCTGGTATACATGTATAGAAGCCGTAGCACTAGTGTAGCGCTGTTTTTCAAAAATTAAATGTTTAATTTTTATTGTTTTTTAATTGTGTAAGTGGTCAAACCTCGAGAACGGTACGTCAAATGTGGGTGCAGCCTTTGAAGGTCTTAATGTAGTTATTTTGACTTGGATCTTTTACAGGATGTAGAGGTCAGTGTCCTCTAGTGCAGCATACAAGTTTTTTTTTAAATGGTTGTAAAATGAAAAAGTTACGAAATAAACACTAACAGTATGTTTTTTGACCAACGGAGTGATGACACAAGAAAATTAGGAAATAAATAGAAAATATCAATATTAAAAAAAAAATTACATATTTGGAATCTGCATAAAAAATTCTATCTATGCCTAAAATTTCGTCAATAATGGTCAGGTATGTCATGCTGTAGAGAGCGGTGAAAAACAGGCATACTCAAAAAAATGTTGAAAATGTCAAATTAACTATGGTCTAAAAATTCCCTAGCATAGGTTTGGTAAGTCTGAACCAGCCACATAGGACAGTGGCTGACACGCGGAGGCAGGAGGAGTGGGTGAGTAGGCGCTCAGTAACGCATGCGCGTTATGTTTAAATTCAAATAACGCAAGCGTGTTGTATTTAAATTCAAATTTTAATGTGTTGGTGCTCAATGTTATAAGCAACGTGCTAGCATTATGTGGATACATAACGCGCTAGAGTTATTGCTATGAAAAAATATTAGCAAAATGCTTTTATCCTCCCGCATTCTACGTTTTCTCCTCCCGCCTTCCCTATTTTTATGTTTACTAGATATTTTACACAAACAAAATGATAAAGCAAACAAATTAATAGGAACAGTCTTCGAAATGGCTTGATGACTCATTTCAATGGACACGTATTATCTAAATATCATAGCCATAGACAACAACTAATTCAAACAATCAATTTGCTACAACTAAGATCAAAATTTAGATAATATAGTTTATATAGTGGTAAGCGGCGCTATTGCAATCTAGGTAAATATCATACAAATATTTCAAACAAATTTATAGGCATAAGCATTCTAGAAAAGATGGCAAAGTTTCAAAACGGTCGGCTGTACCAATAAAACTAGGGGCACCAAAGTAAGGCTCAAACTATGTTTATGGACACTTACCGTTCGAAGGATGTTTGAGTGTAAATGCAAATGTAGCAGCCCCTCCGGGAATCCTTCTTCTTCACCGAACTTCTCTTGGACTCAAGTGGCCTCAATGCCCAACCACCGAACAGTTGCACGGGCTATAGTTAAGAAACAATGGTTGAAATAGAGCAATTATAAATTATTTGATCAACAAAGAAAGTCGTCATCCTCTTCTTTATCATCATCATCATCGCCATCCTCTTCTTTATCATCACCGTCATCATCCTCATCACCATCTTCATCATGATTGGGTATTTATCATCATCATCATCATCATCCGCTTCTTTATCATCACCATTATCATCATAATTGTCATCACCATCATCACCATCATCTTCATCATCCTCATCGTCATATTCATCATCACCATCCTCTTCTTTATCATCACCATCATCATCACCATTGTCGTCATCATCATCATCATCATCGTTGTTGTCATCATCATCGTCATCGTCATCTCCATCATCATCTTCATGATCATCATCATCCTCACCACCATCTTCATCATGATTGACGATTGATCATCATCATCATCATCCTCATCCTCTTCTTTATGATCACCATCATCATTATCATCCTCGTTGTCATATTCATCATCATCATCATCCTCATCACCATCTTCATCTTCATCATGCTTGATGATTGATCATCATCATCGCCATCCTCTTCTTTATCATCACCATCAACAGCCTCATCACCATCTTCATCATGATTGGGTATTGATCATCATCATCATCATCTTCGTCATCATCATCATCCTCTTCTTTATCATCACCATCATTGTCGTCATCATCATCATCATCATCATTGTCTTCATCACCATCATCTTCATCATCATCATCTTCATCATCACCATCCTCTTCTTTATCATCACCATCATCATCATCGTCATCGTCATCATCATCACCATCATCATAATCATCTTCATCACCATCATCTTCATCATCCTCATCATCATCTTCATCATCACCATCCTCTTCTTTATCATCACCATCATCATCATCTTTACCATCATCATCATCATCGTCGTCGTCCTCGTCATCTCCATCATCATCATCCTCACCACCATCTTTACCATGATTGATGATTGATCATCATCATCATCCTCTTCTTTATGATCACCATCATCATCATCATCATCCTCTTCTTTATGATCACCATCATCATCATCATCCTCCTCATCATATTCATCATCATCTTCATCATCTTCATCATCATCATCATCCTCATCACCATCTTCATCTTCATCATGCTTGATGATTGATCATCATCATCGCCATCCTCTTCTTTATCGTCACCATCTTCATCATGATTGGGTATTGATCACCATCATCGTCATCATCATCATCCTCTTCTTTATCATCACCATCATCGTCGTCATCATCATCATCATCATCATCATCATCGTCGTCATCTTCATCACCATCATCTTCATCATCATCCTCACCACCATCTTCATCATGATTGATGATTGACCATCATAATCATCATCATCATCATCCTCTTCTTTATGATCACCATCATCACCATCACCGACATCATCATCATCATCATCATCATCATCATTATCCTCATCACCATCTTCATCTTCATCTTCATCTTCATCATGATTGATGATTGATCATCATCATCATCATCATCGCCATCCTCTTCTTTATCATCACCATCAAAATCCTCATCACCATCATCATCATGATTGGGTATTGATCATCATCATCATCATCATCCTCTTCCTTATCATCATCATCATCATCATCATCATCATCTTCTTCTTCATCACCATCATCTTCATCATCCTCATCGTCATATTAATCATCATCATCATCCTCTTCTTTATCACCATCATCATCATCATCATCATCATCCTCCTCATCATCATCTTCATCACCATCATCTTCATCATCCTCATTGTCATATTCATCATCATCTTCATCGTCACCATCCTCTTCTTTATCATCACCATCATCATCATCATCGTCATCATCATCATTGTCATCATCGTCGTCGTCATCTCCATCATCATCATCATCCTCACCACCATTTTCATCATGATTGATGATTGACCATCATCATCATTATCATCCTCCTCTTCTTTATGATCACCATCATCACCATCACCGCCATCATCATCATCATCATCATCATCCTCATCACCATCTTCATCTTCATCTTCATTATGATTGATGATTGATCATCATCATCATCGCTATCCTCTTCTTTATCATCACCATCTTCATCATGATTGGGTATTGCTCATCATCATCATCATCATCATCGTTGTCATCGTCATCATCATCCTCTTCTTTATCATCACCGCCATCATCATCACCATCACCATCATCATCATCATCATCATCACCTTCAAAATCATCATCATCATCTTCATCAGCATAATCTTCATCCTCAGCATCCTCATCATCATATTCATCATCACCAGCCTCTTCTTTATCATCACCATCATCATCATCGTCGTCATCGTCATCATCATCATCATCATCGTCGTCGTCGTCATCATCATCGTCATCATCATCTCCATCATCACCATCATCCTCACCACCATATTCATCATGATTAATGATTGACCATCTTCATCATGATTGATGATTGACCATCATCATCATCATCATCATCATCATCCTCTTCTTTATGATCACCATCATCACCATCACCATCGTCATCATCATCATCATCATCATCATCATCATCCTCATCACCATCTTCATCTTCATCTTCATCATGATTGATGATTGATCATCATCATCGCCATCCTCTTCTTTATCATCGCCATCATCATCATCATCACCATCTTCATCATGATTGGGTATTGATCATCATCATCATCATTGTCATCATCATCATCCTCTTCTTTATCATCACCATCATCATCATCACCATCATCATCATCATCATCATCATCATCATCCTCATTATCATCTTCAACATCATCATCATCATCATCATCATCATCAACTTCATCCTCATCATCCTCCTCGTCATATTCATCATCATCTTCATCATCATCATCATCATCATCATCATCCTCCTCCTCATCACCATCTTCATCTTCATCTTCATCACCATATTCATCTTCATCACCATATTCATCTTCATCTTCATCATGATATTCATCACCATCATCATCATCATATTCATCATCATAATCATGATGTCCATCATCATCGTCATCATGATATTCATCATCATCATCATCGTCTTCATATTCATCATCGTCGTCTTCATCATCTGCTACTCCCCCTAGCCAAAACCCCCTCCTCTCCCTAGCCCTTACTAACTCGAGCTTTCTCAGTCTCTCTCTCTTCCCTACACCTCCACCTACCTCTAACCACGCCTTCCATCTCTCTTTCGCAAACCCTACAACCAACACCCTCTCCCCTCTCGCTTTCTCTCTCCCTCCTTCCCCCCACCCCAACCATTACTAACCCCCTCTCTCAGCCTCTCTCCCTCTCTCTCTCTCCCCCTCGCTAACCCTCCTCCCAGCCTCTTACCCCTAACTACCCCTCCTCCTAGCCCCTTACCCCTACCTAACCACCCCCCATCTCTAATCCATAAACCCCTAACACCAAATCCCTATTTAACCTCCTAACCCATAGAAGCTATTAAATGAACTATTGAATAAGGTTTTTTTATTATTTGAATAACGCTAGCGCGTTTATTAATACAAAACATGTGCATGTTTTGGGAAACTAGGTACATTATTTAGCCGTGCACCAAACATATTAAATACCCAGGTTTTTTTTAATATTCAAGAAACGCACACGCATTTTGTGTGCGAATAACGCTAGTGCGTTATGTCTGTGCAAAAAAATTGCAAAATGATTTTATCCTCCCGCATTCTGCGTTTTCTCCTCCCGCCTTCCCGTCTCCCATACAGCATGACACTTCACAATTAACAGTCAAAGCATTGGAGGAAGCTCAACACACTCCATGTTCACAATCAACAAGTTTGAAGAGGATTCTACAGTTGGCATTTGGAATTGAGTATTCCACATTCACAATTACCAAGCTTCAAGGGGATTCTTCATTCACAAATTCAAGCTTCAAGAGGATTCTACATTCACAATTTCAAGCCTCAAGGTAATTCTATATTAACAATGTCAAGCAAGTTTGATGAATCTATATGAACACAACTGAAGAAGAATCTACATTCCCTATTGAGCAAGCTTGAAATTTCTTTATTCACAAATGAACAATTTTCTATATTCGCAAGTGAGGTAGAAAATTTACTTTCACATTTGAGCCAGATTGATGTTCATCTATATTCACAATTGAGGAAGTATCTATATTGACAATTGAGCAAGCTTGAAGAACCTATATTCACAGTTGAGAAATAATTTGGATATTTGAATAATTGAGCACACCTCTAGGATCTAATTTCTTAGTATTGCTCATTGTGGTCATGGGGAATTCACGCAATCGAAAAAGGAAATCGGCAAGGAAAGAGAAGCCTCAAGAAACCATGGAAGAAGTTAGAGAAAAGAAAAGATTGGACATGTGGAATCGAAGGCATTCCATGGAAACTCATCCAATTCCAACCGTAGATGATGCCACGGTCGTTCCTACCCATCCACCACAAGAAATACGAAGAAATTCACTAGAGGGGCCCTCAATTTCAACAACATTTGATGAACAAGCACCCCATGGCACTAGTGAAGAAGTAAGACGTAGGTGCTCATCGGGGGATGTTTCAATTCTCACATCAAGTCAACCTCAGAATATGGTAGTGAATGATTTGTTGGGTAGTGGTTATACAAGCGACAAAGTTAGAGAGGCATTGAGTGGAGGATTGACAATGGAAGAAGCAAATGTTATGGGGACCGTCCAAGAGAATGAAAGACAAGGGGCTCTTATGGAAACGCCGGAGTGTCCTGGTGATGGTGTACATGCTCCAGTTCCAACACCCTTACCTCCATTAGCAACTGCACATCGATGAACTCCAAGACGTATACAGGTTGATAAAACTCTCATTAGTTCACTTGAAGGTACGTTGTCTAAACGTTCTATTGCTTATCAAACTCGACAAATACTTGATAACTTTTTTTATTCTAAATGTGATGGGGACAAGTGCAAATTATTTTTATCATTTTTGAAATCTAGGCATATGATTGTTGTTAGAAGAACATTAGGGATAAAGATGGCCAAAAAGTTAGAACCAAGTTCTCATATCGTTAAAAGTTTAGTAGATGCATTTACTACAATTGGAAAGAAATCTCGCTCAAAGGATCGCAATGTGTCTCATCGTGTGTTGTCACAATCAATCATTAACAAAAGCACTAGGGCACTTCATTTTCTTAAACATACATCCAAAATTGTTAATTTGAATGTGAAGACACTTTGTAGGTATTGTGTTAGAAGAGAACAACTTGAAACCGGTCAAACAGATGTTTGGGCCTTCATTGACAAGTTGCCACGCTCTGATATGAAGCTCATTGATGTGGTAAAGGGATTAGTGCAATATTTTTGGCATGACAACACTAGACCTTCTTCCAACCAAAAAGATGTATTAAAATTGAGAATGGGTTCAAAGGATCGTGAACCACACATTAAACATTTTCTTGATATGACACAAACATAATTATATGAGAGATTTAGGAATGAACATCACGAACTTGACTTGGGCCAAAGATCCTTTGAAAAATGAAAACCATGGTATGTTAAAATAAACACAATTCGTAACACATGTTGTTGTCGATACCACATTGAGTATGGTTACTATTATGACACATATACATATATTTTTCGTGTAGTACATAACACTCTTGTGTAGAAATGCTCAGCTGCATTACCACCGATTCCATCTAGAGACTTTATTCATAGCACCTTGTGTAGCAGGCCAACCGATTGCACATTTTATCAAAAAAATTGCATAGATGGGACATGCCCAGGGTGTGGTGGATTCACATTATTGGACAAATGCATACATGTGACTGATGAGCATGAACTTGGGAGGCAGGAGGTGAACTTGTAGTCATTCAAATATGTCACATATGATATTGATGGAGGGAACAAAAGAAAAAAAATACAATTGGTCACTTCTCAGGTTGGTAACGAGTTATTGAATACTATTTTTTCTTCAGATTGCAATTTCATATGTAACAATCTATTGATATATGTATTTATTGTTGATCTACCAGGTATGGGTTTCCAACTTCATGGAGGAATTCTTTGAAAAGACACAACATTATGTAAAGCATGTGCATGTGGCTCGTTGGCAATATGAGCAGTTTAGAACGTGCAAGGATACATTTCCTATTGGGACTATCCTGTCAATGGTTGATTTTGCGGAAAACTACAATCTTCAACCGCAAAATGAGATTTAGAGTCAATACTATCACTTAGATCAGGTCAACATAATGGTCCATACCACCTATAGACATGGGGCAGATAGTATTGAAGACAATAGGGTTATATTGAAGGAGTATCACTTCTACATAAGTGATGACAGGTGTCACGACTTGGATTTTGTACAACACAGCTTTCAAATGTTCTACAATCACTTGAAGGATAACAGTATATAGATGGAACCGCATTGGATTTGGTCTGACGGTTGTGCAGGGCAATTCAAAAATTCCCGTGTCTTCCAATGGTTGTGTATGCTCCACAAAAGGCACAAGGTGGCACATATTTGGAACTATTTTGAGACCGGACATGGAAAAGGTGAACACGATGGAGCAGTTGCGTGCATAAAGACTGCATTACACAGGCAAGAAATGAAGTTCACAGATGGACCTATCATCCAAAATGAAAAAAGCATCGTTGAATAGGGTGCTTCAGTCATGGGGGAGGGAGCAAGAAGGAAGGAAGATCACTCAACCAGGAAAGCACATGTGGTTAGATATTTTTGGGAGGTGGTGGATGTAGATCATTCATAGTTATATGAGTGCAAGACCATCCAAGGAACTCGTGCATTTCATTCAGTTAGAACGTCGGACAATGCTATACTTGAAATGTGGACAAGGAAACTGTCATGTTTTTGTTCTCCATGCAATAGTGGTGAATGAGACGAATGTGAATCCATGGATTGGGTTGACGGCTGGGACCGCGTATCACTCCCCATTGGTCGATGGATAGCTACAGAATTATCCCAGTTGGAGGAGGACCAATCAACTATTTCACCAAACTATGACCACATATCAAATCTCATACAACCAGGTTCGATTAATATTATAATATTTTTGACAACTAGTTGTGTCTAATTAGCTGTGTATATTTTTGATATTTTTGGCAACTAGTTGTGTCTAATTAGTTGACTAAAATGTTGGAACTATATTTTATCTAGGGCACATATACGCAGTGGTTTCCCCGAGACACAATGCATGGCGCACTGACTATTGGCTGGCACGTTGCTTAAAGGGGAAGCAAACCCTAAATGTCCCATTGTGGGACTCTGAGGGAGTTGATTTTCCGATTGGGTCAATGGTTATAAAGGGAGAATATTTGAACCAGGTTTCCCACTCAGCAAATAGAAAAGGGTATACATATGAAGATTATAGACCAGGTGAGATTGTATACCATTATACAAACTTAGTTATTGGCACAAACCTCCAGCTACAAACAATGCCAAGGAAGAACTCATCAAAGGCATGATACTTATTGCCTTATTTCGAGCACGAGAGATTAAAGGAAACCATTGGTATTCAAGCTGATCCTGATGGTCTAGTTGAATGACCATAGGTAGGTAATCTGGTACGTGGTTTTCTTGTTTTATTGTGTACTATGTTATAGGTATGCAATGTACATGTATGCTATGATTTTGTTTTGTGGTCTCATTGAGTATTCGAATTAATATTTTGAATATTGCAGCCATACATTGATAGCTTGATAGATTCATAAATTGCATAGACTTGGTACAACTTGATAAATTGCACAAGTTTCGTAATCATCATGATCATCATCTACATCACCACCACCACCACCACCACCACCACCACCACCATCATCATCATCATCATCATCCTCACCACTACCATCATGATCATCACCATCACCATCAACACCACCATCACCATCATCATCAATGTCTTCATCATCATCACCATCATCATCTTCATCACCATCATCATCATCATTGCCATGTCTAGGTTCCTCATCAACATCTCCATCATCACATCTTCTTCATCATCGTCATCATCATCTTCCCATCACCATCATCATCAATGTCTTCATCATCATCACCATCTTCGTCATCATCATTAACTCTAACTCTAACCCTGATTCAATTTCCTTCTATAACTTTAATTTCCTTCATCATCATGCTAGCTATACCTTCCTGATGGACAATTTTGCAAAGTTGACCCTTGTGGGAAAAAATTGCACAGTCCCTCACTGAGCAAAACCCTAATTTGTAGAATGCACCTACAAGATGACACATGGGCCATGGGACTGACGGAGAGGGGAACCCCTAGCACTATCCCGACGTCCTAAATCCAACGGAGTCGATGGTTCGTCAATTGGAGCCACGACCTTCATTCTATGGCTCGTTTTGTTTCGCATCCAAAAGGCCTTCAGGGACACTTGTTGAATACCTACCGAGGGCATAGAACTCCAACTGTGCAACAAAACCGGGTTCCGGGGAGTCTTGCAGGTGTGTTTAGGTGGTTTCTGGTTGGGAACACTAGCCAGAAGTGCCCGGTGGACGTTTTTGCAAAGTTGACCCCCATGTGCAAAAATTGCACAGTCCCTCACTGAGCAAAACCCTAGTTTGCAGAATGCACCTACAAGATGACACGTGGGCCATGAGACCGATGGCAAGGGGCCCTCGTAGCACTGTATTGACGTCCTAAATCCAATGGAGTCAACAATTCATTGATCGGATCCACGACTGTCATTCTATGGCTCGTTCTGTCTCGCATCCAAAAGGCCTTCTAGGACACTTGCTGGATACCTGCCGGGGGCATAGAACTCCAACCGTGTAGCAAAACTGGGTTCCTGAATCCAACGAAATTGACGGTTCATTGATCGGAGCGACGGTCATCATTCTATGGCTCATTTTGTCTGGCATCCAAAACTCCTTCAAGGACACTTGGTGAATGCCTACTGAGGCCATAAAATCCCAACTGTGCAACAAAACTGGGTTCTGGGGAGACATGCAGGTGTGTCTAGGTGGGTTCTGGCTGGGAACGCTATCCAGAAGTTCCCGGTGGACGATTTTGCAAAGTTGACCCCCGTGGGAAAAAATTACACACTCCCTCACTGAGCAATACCCTAGTTTGCAGAATGCACCTACAATATGACACGTGGGCCATCCGATCGACGGAGAGGGAACCCCCTAGCACTATCCCGACATCCTGAATCCAACGGAGTCGACGGTTCCTCGATCGGAGCGACAGTCGTCATTCTATGGCCCGTTCCGTCCGGCATCCAAAAGGCCTTTAGAAACACCTACCAGATGCCTACCGAGGCCATGACAATGAATCCTTCATTTTGCATTTGTTCGTAGAAGAAGACCAATTTTCGACAAAACAATGTAGTTATTACATGTGGAGGCAGCAGTTTCATGTGGAAAACGAGTGTAGGGTTGAGTAGAGGAAAGATCTTGGGAAATGGGCTATTACATTAGCTTTTTCGATGGGTGAGCAGCTTACAAAAGGAAATATGGCGGCTGTAGGTATCTATGATTTTCTTCCAACGAAAATTGTAATAGGATCTCCATTTATAATATAGGCATATTTTTTACTGGTTTCGTGAAGAGAAAGTATCATTTTCAATAACAAGTGGAACCATGGAATCCTTTGTTGTGTTCCATTAGCCTTTTGTTCAGCATTTCATGCTCTGATAAGTGGTAATTCACCTCTATCATTGAAAACTTGTGTCTATAGGTACCTTCCCTTTCATATTCCTCGTTATCGACAGCTAACACAAGTTAGAGATTCCATTCAGACCCAATTGAGAGTTGAGGAAGTGGTTTTATGTGACGTCATCTTTGGGAATAAACATTTATGTAAACTAACAGAAGCTCAGACAATACTCCCTGCTTTTAAACGCATTATGGAGAAAGCAAGAGGACAAGTTCATCAAAGCGACCTCATTCATCTATATTCTCGTAATGCACACATAGTCCATCCTTATCTTGATAAACAAGAGTTTTATAATAACTTGAATTTTTTGGGCGTGGTTATCTCCCTGTATTCGGTTGTTTGATTGCTTGACAAGCTTGCCTAAAAATATGTACGTTGAACTTCTTTGTTTTATTGCTGAAAATTGGAAGGGATTTCAAGTCACCTAGAAAATTCTCCTTTGTTGAAATATGTAAGTTCTTCCAACAACATACATTTGGCTAGTGTATCAAATGTTGTCATCCACACCAGAATTTATCTTTCGTCAAAGGAGTCGCACATATTGTGGCTGAATTCTTCCTCGAGAATCCTTGAATCTACCCAGAAGACACACCTACAGGACGTCCCTTTTGGATGTGAGATGGAATGAGCCATAGAATGACGATCGTCACTCCGATCGATGAACCATCGAATCCATTGGATTCAGGACGTCGGGACAGTTCTAGGGATGCCCCTCTCCTCCAGTCCCATGGCCCACGTGTCATCTTGTAGGTGCATTCTGCAAACTAGGGTTTTGCTCAATTAAGGACTGTGCAATTTTTGCACACGGGGGTCAACTTTGCAAAATCATCCACCGAGCACTTCTCGCTAGCATTCCCAGCCGGAACCTACCTAGACACACCTGCAGGACTCCCCAGAACCTAGTTTTGCTGCATGGTTGGAGTTCTATTCCCTCGGCAGGTATCCAGCAAGTGTCCCTAAAGGCCTTTTGGATGCAAGACGGAACAAGCCATAGAATGATGGTCGTGGCTCCGATTGATGAACTGTCAACTCCATTGGATTCACGATGTCGAGACAGTGCTAGGGGTGCCCCTCTTCGCTAGTCCCATTGCCCACGTGTCATCTTGTAGGTCCATCTATGAAACTAGGGTTTTGCTCAGTGAGGGAGTGTGCAATTTTTTCCCACAGGGGTCAACTTTGCAAAATCGTCCATCGAGCACTTCTGGCTAGCGTTCCCAGTCGGAACCCACCTAGACACACCTGCAAGACTCCCCAGAACCTGGTTTTGCTGCACGGTTGGAGTTCTATGCCCCTGATAGGTATCCAGCAAGTGTCCCTGAAGGCCTTTTGGATGTGAGACGGAACGAGCCATAGAATGACGGTCGTGGCTTTGATCTATGAACCGTCGACTCCATTGGATTCAGGACAATGAGACAGTGCTAGGGGTTCCCCTCTTCGCCAGTCCCATGGCCCACATGTCATCTTGTAGGTGCATTCTGCAAACTAGGGTTTTGCTTAGTGAGGGACTATGCAATTTTTGCACACGGGGGTCAACTTTGCAAAATCGTCCATCGGGCACTTTTGGCTAGCGTTCCCAGCTGGAACCCACCTAGACAGACCTACAAGCCTCCCCGAAACCCGATTTTGCTGCACAGTTAGAGTTCTATGCCCCTGGAAGGTATCCAGCAAGTGTCCCTGAAGGCCTTTTGGATGCAAGACGGAACGAACCATATAATTACAGTCGTGGCTTCGATCAACAAACCATCGACTCTGTTGGATTCAGGACGTCGAGATAGTGCTAGGGGTGCCCCTCTCTGCTGGTCCCATGGCCCACGTGTCATCTTGTAGGTGCATTCTGCAAACTAGGGTTTTGCTCAGTGAGGGACTGTGCAATTTTTTCCCATGGGGGTCAACTTTGCAAAATCGTCCACCGGGCACTTCTGGCTAGCGTTCCCAACTGGAACCATCCTAGACACACCTGCGTGTCTCGCCAGAACCTGGTTTTGTTGCATGGTTGGGATTCTATGGCCCCAGTAGGCATCCGCCAGGTGTCCCTGAAGGTCTTTTGGATGCCGAATAGAACGAGCCATAGAATGACGACTGTCACTCCGATCGACAAACCGTCGACTCCATTGGATTCAGGACGTGGGGAAAGTGCTAGAGGTGCCCCTCTCCTCCGGTCCCCTGGCCCACCTTTCATCTTGTAGGTCCATATTGGAAACTAGGGTTTTTCTTAGTGAGGGAGTGTGCAATTTTTGCACACGGGAGTCAACTTTGCAAAATCATCCGCCGGGCACTTCTGGCTAGCGTTTCCCTTCTTATGGTGAAAAATGGGATGGTGATGATGACAACATGGGTAGGAAGAGCACGGTGAGGATGATGATGATGATTAGGGTGAGGATGATGATAATGAGGGTGAGGATGATGAGGATGAGGATGAGGATGAGGGTGATGATGATGATTACGAAACTTGTGCAATTTATCAAAACAAACATAGGACCATGAAGATTTTGATTTTGATGATGATGATGATGATGATGAATATGATGATGATGGTGGTGGTGGTGATGAAGATGATGATGATGGCGATGGTGATGATGATGATGAGGGTGAGGAGGATGAGGATGGGGATGAGGATGAGGGTGATGAGGATGATGATCTTGATGATGGTGAGGATGTGGATGAGGGTGAGGATGATGAGGATGATGATCATGATGGTGGTGGTGATGATGATGAAGATGTTGATGATAAGGGTGACGAGAATGATGATCGTGATGATGAATATGTTGACGATGATGATGATGATGATCAAGATAATGGTTTACCATGATGATGATGAGGATGAGGATGAGGGTGAGGATGATGATGATGATGGTGGTGGTGGTGGTGGTGGTGGTGGTGGTGGTGGTGGTGGTGGTGATGATGATGATGGTGGTGGTGGTGGTGGTGGTGGTGGTGGTGGTGGTGAAGATGATGATGATGATGGTGGTGGTGGTGGTGGTGGTGGTGGTGGTGGTGGTGGTGAAGATGATGATGATGATGAAGATGATGATGATTAGGGTGAGGATGATGAGGATGAGGATGAGGATGAGGGTGATGACGATGATTACAAAAATTGTGCAATTTATCAAAACAAACATAGGACTATGAAGATGTTGATGTTGATGATGATGATGATGATGAATCTGATGATGATGGTGGTGGTGGTGATGAAGATGATGATGATGGTGATGATGATGATGAGGGTGAGGAGGATGAGGATGGGGATGAGGATGAGGGTGATGAGGATGATGATCATGATGATGGTGAGGATGTGGATGAGGGTGAGGATGATGAGGATGATGATCATGATGGTGGTGATGATGATGATGAAGATGTTGATGATGAGGGTGATGAGCATGATGATGATGATGATGAATATGTTGACGATGATGATGATGATGAAGATGAGTATGATGAGGGTGAGGGTGATGATGATGATTACAAAACTTGTGCAATTTATCAAAACAAACATAGGACCATGAACATATTATTTTCATTCATCAATACAAAATTATCAAGGAATATCATTAAAGTAGTTAGGTATTTCATTTTCCATGGATTCTGGATGATTACTTTTGCATTATGACAGGTGGAAAATGGACCTATGAACGAGGTAAAGCACAAACTAGTGTCTTATATACTAGGGTTTAGTAAGGATAGGGTTTATATCTTCAACGATATTATGAGAGTGAATTCATGACCAGCTATTGGTTAGCATATTTTGACAAACTAGGGTATATTTGTTACATATATTTGACCATATGTACATGAAGGCCCAATGAATTTTATTACACTTTAGTTATGCATTCCTTGCCATTCAATCGAACTGCATAGATGCTCATGTACGTATAGTTTGATGAAATATAGTAGCATTGATGAAATGTATAACATCTATTGGAATTCCTCTTACTGTCTGAAAATGTCATACGATTACATTGATGGTATGCATAGCATGTTACTATTATGACAGAGTTTTTTTCCTTGCAACATATTTTCCTTGCAACCATAATCATGATCAATGGGTATGAACCCTTGGAGTTGACAAAAAACACAATTTTAAATTAGATATCAAATTAGCATGCATGTGCTAAGTTCATTGAACTATTGAAAGATATTATTAGTTTTTTCCATTGAGATAATGTTTTCATAACACAATGGTGAGATATTACTGTAAAATTAGTCACAGCAGATCTAATGAACAAGTAAATCAATCACAACAGATGAACATAGAAAATATGGTGTAAAACTGTGTAAAACATGCACAATGCTCAATATCCCAGTAAGGGTGAATGATTACAATAGAATACAGTAACAATGACTGAGCAATTCGAATTTCCTAAGGAGGTCATTCGAATCACTGAATGGAGTAGCTTGACTCCAACTAGGAGTCCTCATCATCAATCGGTGGTGGTCATCAATGCACAAGAACCAGTCATCCAGGTGTCAATCCGAGTCTAACTGAGTGTAACAAGTGTAACTGAAGTGTGTAGCATTGATTAAGGGAAGGAGGCTAACTGAAGTCAGAACAAGTCATCTAGTCAATCTGGAGATCCAACGGAAGTGAAACAGCTAGTCGGGAGTGAAACTAGCCTCAAATCAGGGAGAATCGGAGCTCACTGAGTGTAACTGAAGTGGAACTGCAGTGGTAGGTGAAGAAGTGCGCTCTTCTCTGGCAGTAGGTGAGAAGTGGGCACCTTCCTGACTAGGAGGGATAAAACTCTGAAGTAAGTGGCTCCCGGGTGCTAGAATAAGGTGGCTAAGGTGTTGGAGGCATCAACCTGGTGACTGGGATGCATGCAAAGTGCATGCAAACCCTAATTGCATGCAAGATCCTGAAAAAGATGATGTGGATATCCGAACAATTACTTGATCAATGCAATAAATGTAAGAGAATAAATATTGCTTGAAATGTAATTTTATAAATTTCAATAGCATAATTTATCAATTTGTGGAAGAGATGAATCATCACAAGCACAAGTCGAAACTCACGAGAAAATATGGAATATATTGATAGTTGAATGTTTGTAATACAAAATATGGGAAAGTAGCCGGCCCTCAAATGGCCTGTCAATGTACATGTATCCCTAAGTACAACAATGTGTACATGTATGTCAAAATACATCTATCCAAGACTATGCAACATCAAAAATCAATCTTTCTCTTGTTTTTCTCCGACTTTCCTCTATCAACCATTTCCCTGGGATTGCTCGGCATCTCAGAAGTCTGCAAAAAAAATCATTATTTTTATCAAATAACTGCACTAATACCCTACCATCAACAAACTTAAAAAATTAACTTATTGCCAAATTATTTATGACAAACACTCGCCAAATCTTCATGGGGTATAGATGTGAGCGGTGTGCTCATGGAAGGAATCTCTATAGTTGTGCTCTGCAAATAAAAGATCATATCTCAATTAATTCAACAATTCAACAATTCAACATTGATCAACGTGTTTGGGTAAATTGACTAAAACAACTTGGTCATTAATGAACATCTCACCGCAAGAGGAGACCTGGTCAGAACCATGGATTGAGCAGAGGGGCCGGGAACTTCTGCCGCTAATGACTACAATCACCAAATGGAGAAATAGTTAGACATGCATGAATAAAAAATATAGTAACATGGTTAAATACTATGCATTGGGATTGTCCAAATAGTTACCTCCGTATGACTCATGGCTATTGTAGATGCGGCACTTACTGCAGCATCAATGATCTTTGTTAGGTCATGGTTAGATGGATCTCTCGTGTGTCTGTTATAGAGGACATCCACATTCTTTCTAGGAGTGGAGCCTCTCTTGTACACTTGTCCCTTTTGCACATTGGGACTACGGGGAGATCGAACAGCTGACAGTCTCGAACATATATCTGCTGGTGGCTACAACCACCAATACTAACGTAGTTAGAAATGCATTGGTCAATTGAATAGTGCATGTATTAACAAATTGAAAATGATGAAATACATACCGATGTACTGTATACGTTAATCAATTCTAAGAAATGGTCTACCATCCATTATGTCTCCATGGGCACATTATCGATTGTATTCCCACTGGGGGGGGGCTCACTAGATGAAATCATTTCCATCTGATGGGGATCTACAACCTACAATTTAGAAAATTGTAAATATTAGATCGTGTAGCATTGATTAAGTAACATGTGATAAAAAAATAACATGTGTTGAAATAATGTCATGTTGAAATAGTTACCTCAGCATGAGATGTTGTCGCTGAAGGTATGACAACATCTTGTAACTCAGAAGGTTCTACTGCATGAGCCTCTTGGCCCTCATGCCCTTCTTGTGGCAACTACAAGTTTTAAAATCATTAAAAATATTAGCAATCTATATATGTGTATAGTAAGGAAAAATAATTTACAATTGACACTAAATTGTTAACTAGATCTACTCATGTATTAAAATAATGTCATGTTGAAATAGTTACCTCATTGTGATTTGTTGTCACTGAAAGTATGCCAACATCATCATCGTCATCATGCGGTGCTGGTGCATGAGCCTCTGGACTATGCTCTGCATCATCAGTGCAAAGGTCTTCAACCCCGTGCCCTTCTTGTAGTAACTACAAGTTTTAAAACCATTAAAAATATTAGCAATCTATATATATGTGTATAGTAAGGAAATATAATTTAAAAATGACACTAAATTTTTAACCACTTACTTACTTGTGTGAAATACCCAGTAAAGGTATCATCTGTTCGAACAGGACCAAAGCAAGGATGGCCGCATACTGTGCATGGGTGGGGTTGATGGCTGTGCTCATGCTGTGTAGGTACAGTTCCACTACTAGATGCTCCTCAGCCACTTGAAGGTGGTGGCTCTACCCCACTGGGAAGTGGTTGATCTACCCCACCGACAGGTGCTGGCTCTACTCCACCCATATATGGTGGCTCTGATGGGCCTACTTGGTGTGTACCATGAAGATACGTGGTATGCCGAACAAACTCCTGTGCCAACTGTAGGAAGGAATCTTGTGTCTCTGGCACCAACTGATGTGCAGGCGGCACATCTGGCTTGGGTAGTCTCCTACGAGGTGGAGATATGGGGAGATTAGGATCTATATGCCTCGCATTGGGACGTTTTTGAGGCATCCCCATCCCAACACCCTAGTACTCCAAGATATCAAAATAGTTAGCATGCTTCCCCAGCACAAACTCTATGTACATCTTTCTCAGAAAATACAAAGGCATTTCCCTGTTGTTGTGTGGTGGTGGATCAAACACCATGTACCATTGATCCATCCAGTTATCTATGAATGGTTGATATGTACACCACTCAATAGAAATGTGCCTTTTGTTTGCATTAGGGACTTCACCATCCCGTGGATTTCTAAACAGGGAAAAGATTTGTTCTTTTGAGATTTTCAACTTCTTGACTTCGCTGTAGCTAAGTCCATCCGCATATTGTTGCCTCTTTCTTTCTCTGAATGTGTCAATATCTTGCAAAGCACCATTAGACCTACTAAATGTCTCTATCATTGCATCCAAGCTGGATGCAAGTATAACATGCCGTTCATCAACAATAGTAATTGAGGCTCGAATTTCTCTGAGCCTCTGAATTTCTCTTTGGATGTCAGAGTGGGAATCCATGGTCGTCACTGCAAACAAAAAATAAAAATAAAAATCATTAGAAACGTATATATGTGCTATAATGACATCTCTCAAAAATGAAAAATGTACAAACTTTGTGCAAGAAAGAATACATTACAAACATAAATATCATCTCAGGCATACATTACGAACATAAATATCATTTCATATGACCATTGCAGGCATACATTATGGGTCATTGAGGGCATAAGGGTGGAGACCATGTGGGCATAAAGACCATGATGATGTGGCAAATATATGTATTTTTATTGGTTAAACTGAGGCAGCCTATTGATGGATAGAATGAAGACATGCTTGTAGAATGATGAAGAGATGACTAATGATATGGACATAATGTTGTGATGTGCATATGGACAGTGTAAAGTGTATGAATGGAGATATAGCAGCAGATTGATATGACATGAATAATGATGACATAATGAAGATGTGATCTAATTGGTGATATTTGTTGATGGACAGAATGGAGTTATATTGAATAATGAGTGCTTGATGAGAATGATGTAGTGCTCTGGAAACAAACAAGGGCTTCTGGTTGATGATGAATGCAATCTGCAGACTTAAGAAGAGTCTGAAATATCATTTGTAAATCTATGGTTGTTGGGGTGTTGGTGCATCCCGGTGAGTTGTAGCTGATAGAATTATCTTGTGAATAGGATTGTCATTGATGACAACATTAATGACAAAGGTGTAAATGGCATGACGACAAGCAAACAAGGTGACTTGACAAGGACTTGGAAAAGACAAGACAAAAGACAAGGTGATGGGAATTAGCACACCCAATGAGCCAAATGACCCATACTATGGTCATTTGGAGTTGGTCCTAATACCCTAGACAAGGATGACTCGGAGATAAAAAGTGACATGAACAAAGAAGCTTGAACTTGGCACTTGGCAAGGAGATTGCGGGCATCTAAAAATGAAGCTGATGGACATGTGGGCATGTGGACAAGGTGACATGCGGGCATGTTTGTGGAATCTGCGGGCATCCTGGAGGCATGGAAAAGAACCCCATGCGGGAAATTGAAGAAGGTCTAGTTGCAGGCATGTTCAAAGGCATAAATATGGCCCTTGCGGGCATGAGTTACAAGCTAGTGTGGGCATGCTGGAAGCAAAATAAAATGGTGATGATGTGGGTATGAAGACCACGTTTAGGTGGGAAAAAGAAAGTCTAAATAAATATATACATGTATCTATTTATAATTTATGAGGTGTTTATGGAGCAATAGTAGAAATTAGAGTTTAACCTTTATCTTTGGATTAATTTGGCCTACAGTATGTTGATGTGCTGCTGGTGTACAAACTAAGATGCTGATGATATGTATGGATAGAATGAATTCATGATTATTGGGGCTACATACGATGAACAAAATGTTGATCTAGGGTAGCATGAAACAGGGACATAATGCTTGCTTGGTTTATGACAATTAATGATAATCAGAATGATGTTATAGACAGATATGTTGGGTGACAATGATGATTGATGTGATCAGTGAGCCATTGTGTCTAACATGGTGGATGTAAAATTCATTAAAATTTTAAAATTTTAAGTTTTGGCATTTCATTTACAAATATTTTTAGGTGACAATGATGATTGATATGATCAGTGTTAGTTTTTCAGAATTTACTTCAATCTGATCTAGGATCTTAACTGAGAGAAAAACATGTACAGCATATTAATCATGGACACAATAATGCAAGCACACAAGAGACACAGAGTTTACTTGGGGAAAACCATAAAGGTGAAAAACCCTAATAACTTCCTCAAGATAGATAGAGCAATGATACATCCCAAGCATAAGAGATAGACATCTCCTAGTAGTATCTTCTCCTCCTCCACAAGTTCGTCACTCTCCAAAGAGTGTGTGTGAGAATAGAATGATGAAATAGAGTGCCCCCCGCACTCTATTACACTTGACTTGACTTGCCTAATAACCTTTACTAGGTCAGCCTCAACTTAACCACATAACGCAATGCTGACTGGGCCGACACCCAATAGGGTGGTCTAATAACCCTTTGACCCACATGACTTATACAGGGCCGACCCCAACAAGGTGGTCTAATAACCCATCAAGACACTTACAATATAAATGACGACACTTCCGTATAGAGGAATAATAACATCTCTATAGGAATACAAACAATTCCGTATAGAGGAATAATACCATCTCTATAGGAGTACAATATACATATATGAAATACATTCTGAAGTTACATATACATCAACACTCCCTCTTAACTAGGAAGGTATTTCTCGACATAGGTATTCTAGCACAAGTATTTTTCTCTGGATCATCGTCACTAGATAATTGTCATCGAGTCATCATCATCGTCACTGCTGTTGCTATCTCAATCAATCTTTGAATCTAATCATCATAGGAAGTTCTACAGAGCCAGTCCTTTTTCATATTGGATGTAGGCCCACCACCTACAGGTCTGCATCATCACTAGCCAAACTATGGAATCCTCAAAACTTATTACGTGCATCACAAAACCTCGAAAGAGCATCCTAGGCTATTACGAGCACACAGCTCTTCCTATCGGATCTCCCAGGGATAGTATTATATGTGACTATCACAAAACCTTAAAAGAGTCTCTTAACTAGCAAGAACCCTAAAGAGCATCTGAGGCCTTTTTCATCCTGTCCAGATCTCCAGGACTTATTACATGTGACCCCCACCACAAAACCTTAAAAGAGTGTCTTGCCAAGAAAGAACCCTAAAGAGAATCTGAGGCATTTTTCATCCTATCCAGATCTCCTGGACTTATTACATGTGGTCACCACACAACCTTAAAAGAGTGTTTTTCCAAGCAAGAACCCTAAAGAGCATCTGAGGCCTTTTTCATCCTATCCAAATCTCCAGGACTTATTACATGTGGTCATGGAAATGCTTTGAAAGAGAATCTGAGGCCCTTTTCATCCTGTCCATATCTCCTGGGTCTACTTACATGCCATCCTAGAGCAATGCCTCGAAAGAGAATCTGAGGCCTTTTTCATCCTGTCCAGATCTCCCAGGTCTACTTACATGCTTATCTACACAACCTGTTCCACGGCCATAGAGTATCAACCTGATACTCACCATACATCATCCTGATGTACACATGATCATCACTGCATCATCCTAATGCATATCATCTGGAGCAACATCATGAAGCTCGTCATCCATGATCATCCTAATCATACAATGCATCTACCTGATGCATACCAAGTATCTACCTGATACATATCATTATACATGATCCACCTGATCATACAATGTATCCACCTAATACATACATAGATACATGATCCACCTGATCACACAATGTATCTACTTGATACATATCAACATACATGATCTACCTAATCATACAACGTATCCACCTGATACATATACAGATACATGGTCCAAGCATCCAACATGATGCATATACAAATACATACAAATGATCCAACTGATCATATCCAACATCCAACATGATGAATACATACATAAATGATCCAACTGATCATATCCAGCATCCAACATGATGCATACATACATAAATGATCCAACTGATCATATCCAGTCTCCAACATGATGCATACATACATAAATGATCCAACTGATCATAACAGGAAACCAACATGATGCATATAAATATACAGAGAAGTAACTAGAGCATCGTCCTGATGCTCATCATCCATGATCCTCCTGATCATCATAGCATCGTCCTCTTCAGATCATCTCATCATCCATGAAGCACAACCCAGATGCACATCATCTAGCACTTACACCACCGACATGGGAGAACACATCTACCACCATTCGGGGAATTCTCCAGCCCTTACTTTTTTACCATGGGAGAACACATCTACCACCATGTGAAAAATGGCTTCATCCCTTACATCTACACCATGGGAGAACACATCTACCACCATGTGAGAATGGCTCATCAATTACATCACGACCATGGGAGAACACATCAACCATGTCAGAAAATATCATGTGCATCTGCATCTTCCGGACTCATCAATTCCCTTTGGAAGGAACCTCGATCTGAAGTGCACCAAGCCTCTCTCTGAAGTACTCAAACTACACTCTGGCCAACGACTTGGTCAATACATATGCAACCTGCTCATCCATCGCAACATACTCTACTTTAGCTGTACTCAGTGCTACGCAGGACTGCTTCTTGCTAAACCAAGAGATCACACTTGATCCCACACTGAAGCAGCACCCAGGAGTGCTCTTCTTATCTGTAGCACTACTTGCCCAATCTGAATCAACATAACCCTGCAGGTTAAACTTTTGATTCGCATCATACTTGAGCCCATAATCAATCGTACCCTTCATGTACCTCAGAATATGCTTTACAACAACTAGGTGAACACCTCTAGGATCCATTAGGAACGGGCTCAATGTGTTCACCGCAAAGCAAATATCTAGTCTCGTATTCATTAGGTACATCAAGGACCCAATCATCTAACGATACACTGTGACATCAACCGGATCAGATGAAGCATCACACAGAAGCTTCAGGTTCGATGCCATAGGTGTGGCCATGGCCTTGCAGTCCATCACCCCGAACCTCTTCAGGATATCTACTACATACTTACCTTGTCCAAGGAAGATCCCATCTACACTCTGCCACACCTACATGCCTAGAAAATAGTGCATCATCCACAAGTTCTTCATCTCTAACTTGGCATCAAGCTTCTGCTGCATGTCGGCAATCAATCTATCTTCACCTATAACAAACAGGTTATCCACATACAAAAGTAGTATCATTGGATTGCCTTCCTCAACCTTGTAGTAAAGGTTGGAATCCGCTTTACTCTTGGTAAATCCCAAATTGGATAGAAAGTTGTTTATCCTACCATACCAAGTTCTGCACATATATGACTTCTCGTCATGTGTCTCAAAACCAAGTGGCTGCTCCACATACACTTCCTCTTCGACTAAACCATTCAAGAAAGTTGTCTTGACATCCATCTGGTGTATCTTCCATTTCATCACTGCATCTAGAGCAAGTACTGATCTGATGGAAGTGTGCCTGGCTATAGGTGTAAAAGTCTCTTCATACTCAATCCCTTTTTCTGGGAGAAACCACGAGCTACAAACCTCATTTTGTATTTCTCCATGCTACCATCTGCAGCATGCTTGATCTTATAGATCCATTTGGAATTCACAGCAGACTTCCCTTTAGGTATTGGGACTGCATCCCAAACATCATTCTTTGTGATCGACTGGTACTCCTTGATCATGGCATTCTTCCTGAATCCTGGGAACTTCAATATATTCAATAGATAACTTTGTTGCTAAAACAAATGTTGTAGTCCTTCTTTTGTAGGTGCTTGTATACGATCTTTCCTACAAAACAAGTTAAATTGCATGATTAGAAACTTCTCATAGCTTTCAGAACAAATTCTTACACATAAAGAAATATGTCATACATTCATGCAATTATTTTAGCCAATGCTTCAATACAAGATTCATCCATATCCTATAACTTTCTAGATGCCTTCCAATCTCTACCAGAACATTGTTAAGAGTTTGTACTACTCCCAACATGTCAGCAAAGAGGTTTCATTCTAGATAAGTAGCAATGGAATGTTGTACAGTGCCATAGGCCACTTACCCATCACATGCATATTAATAGTATATTGTTCATTAATGCAATTATTCTAATATGCATAATACACAACCTAAGTCTAGGAACATAAGCATATACATCATTGAACAACATTATTTAAACAAAAAAATATGTAAGAAATGACAATTCAAATACTTATCTTTGTTTGGTTGTTGGGTGGACTCCCTCTGAATCTTTGCAACTCCATTCTGATGTGGATTGTGAGAAGTGGTCGACTCCCTTTGAATATCTGCATCCTTGCAGAAACTACTGGATTGTGTTCCCTCTTGATCTTTGCTTCCTGGATTACCTGTCCTTGAACTTATATCCATCCTCGATCACTATGCATGCTTACAAGTATCATTATTGTGATATCCTCGAGATCTCATACATAATCATACATTTATTAGTATATTCTCAATACTATCAAAACACAATAATCTTAAGCGTGTATAGTCATGATCATTTTAAACAAAAATAATAAGCATTAATATTCAAGGACTCTTATGGTTAGTCATATCATAAATTAAAGTAAGAAGCATAATATGCCTAAACCCGTGATTACTCAAACCTATACTTTCATGACTCTTCTGGTTAGTCGTATCATCAATTAAGGTAAGAAACATCATATGCCTAAACCCATGATTATTCAAACCTATGAATAATCATTATCAATCATGCCATGTATACTTATATAAGAGATGCTATCACAAGGTAAGATTCTAACTTGATATAGGAAAAACATACCTGAATTAGTATGTTAGCTAGTTATGTCTAACATACCCACATGATGTCTTCTTGTTCTCTTCAATGACTTGTGCTAGTAACCTAAATATCTCATAGGCTTAACCATTATAGAACCAAGTTATACATACCTCGTAAATAAATCTTCTAAGTGATCCATGACAATGGATGAATCTCTGTCTTCATGTCACCATGATCATATGTTCTTGAACTAGAACATGATTTGTCTTTCTTGGTGTACGTTTCATGTTAGCGGACAACATAAACCTCATACAACACCATAATGCTTTAGTACAATCATAAGTTTCAACACCCTAATCAATGAATATCTTCTATCATGCATTCATAATTTTATTAAAGTGATACGACAAGTCTAAATTTAATCAAGATTATACTAACCGTAATAATATGAAGACAAACATACCATAAACTTAATCATGAACAAAATTTGAAACATACCTGGATAATTCATACCTGTCGAGATTTCTTGTAATCTTCTTATGTAAGTCCTTAGCCTCATCTCCCTCTGAAACAGGAACTTCTTCACTTATGCAGGTGACCAAATGATTCTATTCTAGTATTAACCCAATCCACTTGATTTGCAAGAACATGATTTGGAGCTGGATTAGGGTTTGTCAGAGAAACCCTAAAAATTCAAACTTTGAATTTCAAACTTCTGAAATGATAAAAAGATGCGCCTTGATGAGTTGATCAACCTGGTATACTCCGAATTTGAAAACTACAAAGTTCTACCCCTCAAATTTTCCTTTGAAACTTCCGGATTCACTGGACATGACCCCGAATTAGGGTTTGATAAAGCCCACCCTTTTTCCCAATCAAAAGGTTCGATCCAAAGTTCTAAGCTTCTATTTTTCTAAGGAGCTTCCAGCCGTGGTCACAGATTTCAAAAATTCCCATTTTTGCAGAAGCCCTAATTTTCCACTTTTCCGATCAAAGTCCCGAACTAGGGTCTGATCAAGCCCGGCCTTCTGCACAACCAAAAAATATGATCTTGGTCTCTAAATTTCGATTTTGATGAGTAGCATTCATCCATGGTCTCCAATTACAAAAATTCTAACTTTCTCTGAAACCCTAAATTCCCAAAGCCATGAATGAAGGTGCTAAAAAATAATTATGTTTTTACAGAAATATGTACCTGATTGTTTCTGGTGTAACTCCGAACTGTCTGATCCACAGGGTCTGAAACTTCTACCTGTGGTCGCCCAACCTTTCATATTTTTAACCCCACAAGTCTGACCTCAATTGGATTCTCTAAGAGAGAGTTATGCCAAGTGTCGCAACGTGACCTGTTTATGGGATAAAATAGGAGAGTGAACTTGTATGGCATGCCACGTGTCACTGGTTCGGTTTCGGCCTCTGAAAAATTTATCTGAGAAATTAAAGTCCGTGCACTACCTATCACTTTTTACAAAATTTCATTTGGAGCTTCCTAGCCCAAGTTATGACCTTTTTTCCTAGGTCACCTGTTTATGACTCACATCTAGAAGAGGAAGAAACCCTAGATTGTACAGATCATAAAACACAAAGTATAGCGAATGAGAAGTTTTCCTTTGGAAAAAAGGTACATGGGGATCTAATCTTCGACTTGTAAAAGTTTCAGATTCCAAAACATCGCCAAAATGGATTTATAGCGAAAGTGCTATGATGACTGGTTTTTTCTATATCAAGCCCTAGCATCGCAAGTGCAACAAGTGTCATACATGCCATACCATGCCTTCTTTCAGGCTAGCTGTGATACCATGTTAGTTTTTCAGAATTTACTTCAATCTGATCTAGGCTCCTAACTGAGAGAACAACATGTACAACATATCTACAGCATATTAATCATGGACACAATAATGCAAGCACACAAGAGACACAGAGTTTACTTAGGGAAAACCATAAAGGTGAAAAACCCCAATAACTTCCTCATAGATAGATAGAGCAATGATACAACCAAAGCATAAGAGATAGACATCTCTTAGAAGCAGCTTCTCCTCCTCCACAAGTGCGCCACTCTCCAAAGAGTGTGTGTGAGAATAGAATGATGAAATAGAGTGCCTCCCGCACTCTATTTATACTTGACTTGACTTGCCTAATAACCTTTACTAGGTCGGTCTCAACTTAACCACATAACACAATGCTGACTGGGACGACACCCAATAGGGTGGTCTAATAACCCTTTGAACCACATGGCCAACCCCCAATAGGGTGGTCTAATAACCCTTTGACCCACATGACTTATACAGGGTCGACCCCAACAAGGTGGTCTAATAACCCATCAAGACACTTACAATATAAATTATGACACTTCTGTATAGAGGAATAATAACATCTCTATAGGAATACAAACACTTCCGTATAGAGGAATAATACCATCTCTATAGGATTACAATATACATATATGAAATACATTCCGAAGTTACATATACATCAACAACCAGTGAGCCATTGTGTCTAACAGGGTGGATGAAAAATTTATTAAAATTTTAAAATTTTAAGTTTTGGCATTTCATTTACAAATATTTTTAGATTAGGGCAACATAACATTTTATAAACTTAATGACGAGATGAGGCAACGATTTAGATGCTTACCTTTCCAATCGTCCTTGCAAGATGAATTTGGGATTGTTGAGCCTCCAAATCTCCTCGGTTGAGCTTCTCCAATGCATTTTGGGAAGGCGAAATCACTCGAGCGTTCGTGCTTGGGTAAAATAATGGGTAAAACAGTGCCATGGTCCGTGGCACTATTTTTTTTTTGTTATATTAACCATAACGCTCGAGCATTATGGTGATCACCATAATGCTTGAGCATTATGGTGATCACCATAACGTGCGAGCATTATCGTGATCACCATAATGCTCGAGCGTTTTGTAATCCTATCCAACATGTTAAATGACATGGCAGGTTTGGAGCCTGCCATTCCTAGTTTTACATAATGCGCGAGCGTTGTGGATTTACACAATTCTCGCGTGTTTCGCATTTACCCAATTGCATCTAAAAGGTCCCTCAACTTCATGCGAGGGCCCTATAGCAAAAAATACCATTAACAGATGTATAGTAGAGTTTTCTACAAAAAACAACAATCCTTCTCAAAAGAGGAAGTGGTTTTAGGTGAAATGCTCGTGGGATATTGATCAATAAAATCTTGTTGTGGACCAATGTCTAGATGTTGGAAAAGGGGTTTCTTGTACTTAATCATACCTAGATGGAGGAGTAAGCAACTACACCATTGGGATTGTTTGGGAATGATTTTGATGAGATACCTAATTTGAATAGGACTTGAAGGAAATGGGGGAGAACTCTGGATACTAGGCACAGCCTATGGGAGCAACGAGAAGGTCAAGTATTTGAGAGAAATGGTGGAAGAAACATATGAGGTAGGAAAAGAGAAGGATTTAGAAGTTGTGGAAGGAGGTGTATTATATAGGAAGAGATGAATATAGGCTAAATGATTTGCAGAAGGTAATGAGACACAAAGATCTAACCAGCTCCTGCTAGAAGGGAAAAGGGATAATGGTAGAAGATGGCACTAGCATGGGAAACTAGGGTGGAGATAGATGCATGTGTACATAATATAGAGATAATAGTATTGGGACAAGATATGATGGAATCCAGATTGATGATGCAGAGACAGTATGAGTTCAAGTTGTTGATATATTTGAGTGGAATTGGGATGGAAAAAGCTAAGTAATTGAACCCCCCATTGTCGAGGAATAAATATTGGAGAACCATAGAAGAAAATAAGTGTCAACCACTCCCCAAGAATTCATAAATCATACAACACTCTATTTTTCTCATTCTGCTTTTTTTTTATTGTGGTACAAATATTATCCTAGCGGTAGCTACTAGTCTATTGGTACAGTTGTAGGAGGTAGTAGTGGGTTTGATGCTAGTATAGTGTTAATATATTCTTAATGTATTAGTAGTTCAAGTTCAAATGTGGCTTCAATATTGATTTTTCAACCTAGTACTTGAGGGTTTGTTTTGGTAGGATCTGTAGTAACCACAATAGATGGAGTGCATGGAGGAATGCATGGGGGATCTTCCATGCACTACCCATAATTTGGGGGTAAGGGAGCTGAAGAGGATGCATAAGAACATTGGTTTATATGTGAATCTATTTGGAGATATAAGGAAATTCCAAATGCTTCCAAACTAATTGAGGTTCATACTATGTTGTGGGCATAAGCGTTGAAGTGGTACATGAAGTTTGTGGCTCATCGTCCTCCTAATATAGCACCTATTTCCCTGGTGGAGGTGAAGCAGTTGTTCACTGATGAATTTTAGCTATCAAAACCTAAATAGAAAGGAATTGTGGAGTTGAAATAAACCTGACATTATGAAGGGGAATCAATTTTTGAATATGATCAGACATTTAGGGATGTGATGAATAAGCTTTCGTTTTATATTTATGATTCGCATCATAAGGAGCATTTTATTCAAGTATTGTTACCATTAAATTGGGTACCTCTATCCCATCATACCATTGACACCCCCAGAATAGCATTAGATAACTACATGAATATTGAGGCCTTGTCTAAGTACCAAAGAAGTAGTATAGATTATAGATCTGTAGTCAGACCTAACTTGTCGCAAGTGCAGAACTAGACAGTTATCTTAACTCAGAAAATCCATTAATTGACTATCTGCAAAGTAGGTATAGAGAAGATATGGTGTACTATATGTATGATGGAATGGAATCATGCTTCTAAGTTCCCAAGGTTGAGAGGGGTACTTATGCCCAGTCCCGCTATGGGACTAAGACTAGTGATAACTTTAACAGGTGTTGTGCAAGTTTGTTCTCATAACTATTTTCATGTTCCAAGATAGTATTTTACTTGTGCTCAACCTGGTAAATATTATTAGATCTGTAATACATATGGTCATTCCCCCTCTAGCGCTCCATTCTACAAAAGTGTTCTTCTATCCCGAATAATGTCCACTATTAATTCAGTGGGCCTACTACTCACAACATGGATAAATGTAGAGCCTTAGATACATTAGAATATTGGATGGATCATTCTACATATCGATTTTCTAATGATCTCACTCCTTCGGGATAAGAGGAAAGCTTAGGGAGGAAATTATTGAGGTGCCTAATATGGAGGTAGAGGAGGAGTAATATGATGTTAAAATTAAAATGAAATTGGACATGTTTATGGGGACTGCCCTTTACCCCAATGCCAATGGTGTTCCTATTTCCAAGTAAGCATGCATTGTACTAAATATTTCCCATAATTGATTGCAAAATGGGAAGAACAGATGTAGAACCAGGTAGCTCATTTAATCAATTAGGATCAATGGGACAATGATAAGGTGATTGGACCAATGTTCAATTCTATCACCCATGGATAATCTCATATGGTTGTTGATTATAATTCTTTGGAAGTCCCAAACATTCAGTGAGTTGGTCTGAAAGAACCATAGTTTGCCCCATCCCAATAGAGAGAAATTTTTATGAGATGTTCCACCAAATGACTGTTCCTCCTCAACCATTAGTCACATAAGAAGGGATATATCAAAATTTATACCCAAAGGCACACTTCCCAAGTCATAGAAAAGCAGTGGAATTTGAACCTTAAAGTACATCCAAAATATTATCAACATTTCGTTCAATCTATTTCTTGATATTATAAACAATGAAGACCTAAATTGGAATTTGTGTAATACTCTTCAAACCTTTGGAGGGGTGATAGAGGAAATACCGATCTCAACTAACCTCCCTAAACAAAAGGATAATATCATAAGGAAAAGAAAGAAAAGAACTAGAAAGGAATTTTCATTAGATGCATACGTGGATGGATATGATACTAAGGATGTCATGTTGTATTTGGAGTCAGATGTTAATATTATTCCTAATAAATCATGGGAGGATATGGGAATCCATCCATTGGTCTATTCTCCTATCCAATTGTGTATTTCCAATCAATATAGGATCTTTTGATTGGGAGACTGTAGAATGTGGAAATTGATTTAGTTGGGGAAAATACTTCCACTGGCTTTGAGGTGATTGAAATAATAGAAGAAAATGACCTATATTTGGAATTATTGGGGATAGTGTGAAATTCTAAATCACAGCAGATCATGGAGTTGAGTATACCTCACAGAGAAAGAATGAGCAGAGAAATTGAGTTACAGTGAAAATTGCAATAAAAAAGAGCATACAATTGAACATGCACGAGAACTCAGATAGGAACAAAATAATGTCACATGATCCAATAATCAGTATAGTCAATAATGATGTTACAATGGACAGAATTCGAATCACCTAGGATAATTCGACTCTCAGTCTATCTAGCATAGTAATTATCACCTCTATCAGTGCTTCGGAGCTCCCAAGCTCAAATAAACTCAACCAAATCTCAGTGAATTGATGAGATAGTCAATTAACTGACCAAGGAGGGTGCATCCATGAGTTTTTCATGCAAATCAATCAGAAAAGTGTGCATGAGTCCACAATCAATGGTGATTGGAGCTCAAACTCCCAATTAGAGTCAGCAACTCATGTGTAACTCAGTTAGACTGAACTGAGTCACTGAGTAGGCTCCTAAAATATAGGGAACTTCCTATAAGGGTCCTAAAATCATGCATGTATGGCACATTAGGTGGCTAATGGGTCCTAGATGACATATGCACACCACTATGGGGCAAATAACATCACTAAGTGCTAGAAAATGGTAAATAATACAAGTAGGACAAGGATGGAGTATTAAAATATCCCAACACCCTCTCTTAATCCAAACTTGTACATCCTGGCCCTGGTTACTAAGACCAAAGGTCACCCCTACAATCAAATAAATGATTAAAATAAAATAACTATCCATGAAACAAGGTAATGGGGAAAACCTCATGGGAACCCCCCGCCTAAAAAATAGGACAATAGTAGGGAACTCAAATAAACTTCACACTAAGCAGAGAAGGAAAAAATTTCCCGAGTGAAAGCCTTTGTAAAAATGTAGGCAATCTAATCCTATGTAGGATATAAATGCAAGTGTTGGATCTGGATCTGTTCCTATGATGTACCTCCCACTTTGTCGAAGCTGTATTTTCCAAAACAAGTCTTCCAGGAACCCTTCTTGCTACTGGAGAGAATGGATCATTGTAGTCCAAATCATGAACCTTTGAGTATCCTTTGTCAACCAACCAAGATTTGTACTTGGTTGTAGATCCCCCATGGAAAGTCTCTTCAAAGGATTATGGATCAAACCCCGCCATCATGTAGCACCTCTCTAAGAGAAGTGGATCTACATGACATAGTGCAAGGTTTGCATGATACTAAGATCTGGTGGTTATATGGTCAGATGTATCTCCAACTATGTTCCCAATAGCTACAAGCACTTTGTGAGCCCATATTGTCCTTGGCCATGGATTGAGAGCATGTGTTGGATCTGGATTTGGATCTGCTTGAACTTTATTCTCAACATCAAGATCTTGATCCTCATTTTCATTAGAAGAGATATCACTCAGATCTTCATCATATGCCAATGGAGTAGGAAGATAGTATGGAAAAAAGTGAGAGAATTCATATTCCTTTGAGGCATGGTTTGTAACCCCTTTCTCTATAATCTTCCCAATAGAGATCTTTGCAATCTAAACTATGTTAGGACTAAAGACCACTTTCTCTGGTGAACCTGTGTGAGTCATCTAATAAACATACAACAAATTTGCTAACAAAGAAGGAACAACTAGAACATTTTTGAACTTTCCATGCTCCATATGTACTTTTCCCTTCCCTTCAGTTGAGGTTTGATAATGATCTCCCATGTGAATAATCGGACCATCATTGATATCTAGAGAAGAAAATGATTCTTTGGAGGCAACCATGTGGTTGGAGGATACTGAATATATGAGGAAGGCTTTTGATTGTGAAAATATAGCCTTCAGTGCATGGCATCTCTCATGAACATCGGACTCACTTCCAAAATTAGTCTCTCTTGCTCCTTTTGCAAGAGAAATGTTGGGTTGTTTAAGAAGTTTGTTCATTTGATCAATCTTCTTCTTCATGCAAGATATCTTTGGGTGGCTTCCTTTCTTGCAATAGGAACAATTGGATTTCTCAAATTTATTTTTTTGTTCTTATTGGATATGAAGGCTCCTTTCGATCGACTAGACTTGGCATTCTGCTTTGGTTCAAATTGATTCTTCTTTTCTCCCTTTTGCTTCCATTTTGCATTCTCACTTTTTGATTCTCCAGCCATAAGAGATTGATTTTTGGAGGCCTTCAAGGTGCCTATCTGGATCAATTTGTCTTGTTCTTGGATGAGAGATTCAGTGAAAACATCTAAGGATGGCATTTTCCAACCAGGGATTAACAATCTCCCTAAATGGAAGGTAGCAACAAAGATGGAGAACTCAGAACCTAGCTTGCTTAGAATGAATAGAACCAACTACTTATCCTTCTTCTCAATGCCACACTGCTTGCATTGCATGACCAAATATTTTGATTTGGAAAAGAATTGTTGGATAGTTTCGAAACTGCTGGGTTGAAGATAAATCAACTCATTCTCTAGAATATGGCCCCTTAGCTCATCTTGTTTTCCAAATAGGGTCTCCAAATTCAACCAAACCTCTCTTGGAGTCTTCAATCCATCAAGAACCACATATACTATGAAATGAGAACTTTATACTATGAAAGAGAACTTTACCCATGAAAACGATGTTTTTTGCAAAAAAAACACCAAAAACACCCCCAAATAGAAAAATGTTGATACCAATGTACACGTTTTTTTTTCACGGTAAAAAATAGAGTCATGGCCTAAACATCCCATACCGTTGTTTAAAAAAACTTTAAAATAAACCCCTAAATTGGAAAACAAAATTCTTCAAGAGATAAATAACAACTTTTTTTAAACTTGCATATTACACAAAAAACAAAAATTCATAAATAATTTCACCACTTTAACCATATAGAAACAAAGAAATTCTGATGCGATTCATAATGAAATAATATAATAGACCATACAAGAAAAAATGATTCATATAAATATTCAAAAACTCCTTTAGAGTTTCAATTACAAACATCATACTATTAAAAAACATCTAAAATGCTTCATGTGAAATTATTCAAATTCATCCATGGATTCTGACACCCCATCAGAATCTACATTTTCTACAAATGAAGGACTGGATGAAGATGTAGATGACCCATATTCTTCTCTATTATCAATGGGTGCACCATTTGATTTTACATCTATGCCCATCATTTTAGATGTCATATTCCTTCGGGATCTATAGCTTGGTTTAACAGACTCCCATCTTGCAACTTCTTTTTTTGGAAACAACTTCTGGATAATATCTATAGTCTTGGAGCAAAGAGTGTCTTTATTTTTCAACTTGAAATCATAAACAAGTATATCAACTTCCTCTAATTTCAAGATGTGAATGTGGCGGAGATTTATTTTTTGACCCTTTCTTTTTCTCTTTCTGCAAACATTTTTCTCAACCACCATCTCTGCCTTGTACACACCATCAAATGGGTGTGTGTATGTTCCATACCAATGTACTTCTACTAATACTTCTTCTTCATTTTCTTTATTGACCTTCATAGCTTTTGCAATCCATAATGGATAATGACATGCATCATTTGTAGCCAAAAATGAAATCATGCAACCCTCCTTGATATCTTGTACTAAGCCCTTGTAAAGGTCTTTCATCTCTCAACGCTTTGCAGATCATCTTCTAGAGCCAATATACATTTCTCTTTCCTCTACTTGAGAATACTTAACACCTCGAGGTTCAACATTTGTTACCTCGTTTTCATTTGATAAAATTTGTGGCCAAGCAAATGGAGACTTCAAATATATATCCCCATTTGTAGAGTTTTAAATTATGTCACTCTGCTCCATGAAAAAAGAATCCCACCAAACAGAATCAGCAACATAAAAGTAATCATATGTATCTTCGATATACTTTTTTATTTCTTCCGAGCATTGAGAAGAATCAACATCTCTACTATGTTTCCTTGATTTATGAATCTTTGCAGATGATTGCAATAATAATAAATTTGAAGCATACATTTGACGATTTGGGATGAATTTCAGAAATTCCAAACCTGATGAAGGGCCCCATTCTGTGCTATTTGAGTACTTCTTTCCCCACAGTAGTGTTTTTCCATCAATATTTTTTATACGAAATTGATGCTGAAAGCTAATGTCATTAAGTTTTTCAATGCACCTTTTTTTCACCATGCGATCCAAACATAAATCTTTGCATGTCAACATTTTCTTCCAATTTCTGTACAATAGGCTCTGGATGGTATGCTTTTCCTATAATTTCAATCAATGATGGTAGGATCCTGACTTTCTTCCTCCTCAATGTCCTTGAAAAATGGCTAAACATTTGATCAATATAATCATGCATATGCCCAACAAGAAGGAAAACAACTATTACCTTTTTAAAAATTCCCAATTCAACAAGCATGCTTAGATAACCAAACACGACCTGATTTTTGTTTTCTCGGCTTGTGTTGTCTAATTGTAGATATAGAACTTCAGGAAGATCACCAGACCAATGGGTAAGGACATGGTGAATTATGGTGATGGTCAAATTTGCATCATTGTGAATATTTGGAGTTGTAAATTAAACCCTTGGAATCATTTCACCATTCAAAACCATACACCCAACCAAGTGAAACTGAATAAAATTTTCCTCCTTTAAATTCTTTGGCACACAAACAAAATGTGGAAATAATGTTTTTTTTTATCCGTGCCATCAATTATCAAACCCATATACTTATGTGGAGCATCATAACACTTCTTGTGATGTTTGTACAACTTTTTTCATTCATTTGATTGTTGATTGCGATGTTCTTGCAATGCAATGATTATGGAGTCTACAAACAACATAACAAAAAATATTGATAACTAGTTTTAATAATCAACATCTATCTAAAAAAAACAATTTTGTAAACATACCTCTTTCTATCCCTTCTGATCTATCCCTTATTTCTTTAAGAGAAGCACATGTAATGCATATCCCCATCCTTGACCTCTTTGGAATGTGGACGTTGTTGAACTTCTTTTTCCATACTCTTGTGAAATATGCATATCTGATGAAGTTTCCATTTCCTTGACCACCTTGAACATAATCCTTGTATAAGTTGTAGATTTCTTGCCTTATGAAATTTTCTGGAATGTCTATTTTTTCTCTATTTGGCATACTCTCTCCATGCTTGGAAAAGAAATCATGCATCCATGATATTGCAATGTGTGTTGATGGCCCAGTGATTCGTCCCTGATAATCGTCAGAATAAAATGTAGGATCCTTTCCAATATTGTTTGGATTCTTGATAATCGAATATTACCAATTGAGTGAATCCATTTGAATTCATTGCTACAAAGAAGAACATTTCCAGTGCGATAATCATAACCCGTCCTTGTAGAAATCATGCACCCCATTGAATATGAATTTTGCATACTTTTGTTCATTGATAAATACATCTTCCTTTTCTCCAAGGCATAATTGTATCCTATACCTTTCAAACAAATTTTGTGGCAACACTCAATCTAAATCAAACAAGTAACGGAACTTGGACTTGTGAGCAATTATTTCCTAGACCTTGTATAACTTGAATGCTTTGGATTGACATAAAAAGGTCTAGTCCTACACTTAATCTTGCTCATTATTGGATTTTGTCATTGCATTTCATGGACCATTATGTCTGCAACAACATCCTCATTAGAATGAATGTTTTCATTGTGAGGAATATGACCCCCCTCATTGAAAATCTCATCACCAAATTCAGTATGAAAATGATTGTCATGATCACTAATAAGTTGATCAATTGTTGATAGATCAATGTGACCATCAACACTATTGGTGCCACTAAATTCTTCACTGAAAGGGAACTCTTAAGATTCAACATTGACATCATTGGTTCCTGCAAAATCCTTACTTGGAGGAGAATCATTGTCTTCATCATTGGTTCCTGTAACATCCTTACTTGGAGGATAATCATTGTCTTCATCATTGGTGGCTTCATCATCAACAGAATGATCATCGGTGACATTGAAATCCTTGCTCGAAGGAAAATCATCATCAGTTCCATTGAAATCCTCGCTCGGAGGAAAATCATCATCGGTACCATTGAAATATTCACTTGGAGGAAATTCATCATCAATACCATTGAAATCATCGCTTGGAGAAAATTCATCATCCGTTCCATTGAAATCCTCACTTGGAGGAAAGTCACCATCGGTTCCATTGAAATCCTTGCTCAGAGGAAAATCATCATCGGTGCCATTGAAATATTCACTTGGAGGAAAGTCATCATCAATGCCATTGAAATCCTCGCTTGGAGGAAAATCATCTTCACCATTATTTAAGTTTTTGTCCTCACCAAAATCATCATCTATCCCATTAAAATCCTCACTTAGAAAAAAATCATCATCAGTCCCATAAAAATCCTCGTTGGGAGGAAAATCATCATTTGTCCCATTAAAATACTTGTAGCTAGGAGGAGAATTATCATTGGTCCCATTAGAATCCTTGCTATGAAGAAAACCATCAACATTATCTGTACATGCAAGCTCAGAAAAATCATCACCGGTCCAATCAAAATCCTCACTTTCAGGAAAATCATCATTGGTGCCTTGAAAATCCTCGATAGGAGGAAAATTGTCATAATCTTGCTTACTTTCTTTAGGATCCCCACTTGGAGGAATATCTTCATCATCATAATCATCACCATCACATTTGTGCCCTTCATTACTAGTGTTTTCAAAATATGCATAATTAGGAAGTTCTTGAAGAACATGATTGATTGCATTACATGCACTGCCAGTATCTTAGCTAGATGAACAATACAATTCTTCATTGACATTGGAATTTAATTCAGATGAGTCCATGACTTCTCACTAAAAGATAGAATTATAGAAAAATCTTAATAGATAAGACAATGAAATTTTACCACATTCCTCACCAAAAAGTAGAATGGTGCAACTGTCAACCAACGATCTTATAGCTATGAGAATGAAATTTTCCCTCCAAAAAATTCCCTCCTAATTTTTCCCTCCAAAACTTCCCTCCAAAATTTTCGTTCAAAATTTCCCTACAAAAATAAAGCGCACATTTCTAGCACATTCATAAAACTAGTAAAAAAATGAATTTCTGATATAAAAAACTTTTAAATAATGTATCAACTAAGTACATATTTCTATCCAGACATATAAGACTAGTAAAGTTTCTTGAAAAAAAATTTATATACAATTTGTAATAAAGTAATGGCTATTTACATTTTTTTTACTCCCACATTCATAACACTAGTAATATTTCATGTAAACCCATCTTATATAAATTTAATAATAATGCATTAACTAATTTAATTTTTTTAATCCCGCATTCGTAAAACAAGTAATGTTAAACCTAATCTAGGCCATATAAACCATTTAGATTTCCTACTATTCATCATTGAATTTGGATCAATTTAGTAACACTTTCAAGGTTAGTGTATTTTCTGTTTTTAATAAATTTCTTAGTTTTATTTTTAATTTGGCAACGATTATTTTCTGGCTTTATTGATTTTTTTATGGCTTTTTGTTTATCTCACATTCTTAAGAATAGTAAACTTAAACGTAATCTATCTTATTAATACACTATTGTTTATACTTTGGAGCAATTCATGAAAGGATTTCAATAAGAACGAGAAGATTGTAGAGAAAAACTTCTAGCACTTTCAAGAGAGGAGGCTCTACCACTTTCTGGGTTAGTTTTTTTTTTTTTTAAGTATTTTTTTTAAATTCATGTCCGCTTAATGGAAGTATGGATTTCCCCCTATCCCAAGAATTTTAGTTTGGGTTTTAAAAAAAACAAAAAATTTAAACCTACATTAAAAAAAAACCTACCCCCTAACCCTTCCCCCTCATCCTACCGCACCCTCCCCCCCTCCTCCCCCTCCCTCCATCCCATTCCCCCTCCTCCTCAAGCCACCTACCTTCCCCCTCCTCCCGCCGCCTCCTTCTCGTGCCCCCTCCCTTCCCCTTTCCCCCTCACCCCTTCGCCCCCTTCCCCCTTCCTCCTCCTCGTGCCTTCCCCCTTCTCCCATCTTCCCCCTTCCCCCTCCTCCCAATCCTCCTCCTTCCACTGCAACCTTCCCCCTCCTCCTCACACCCCCTCCTCCCGCCTCCCCCTCCTCCTCATGCCCCATCCTCCTACCAACCGCTTCCCCCTCCTAACTCTCCTCCTCCCTCCGTCACCCCCTTCCCACTCCTCTGCGTTCTCCCTCCTCCCGCCACCCCCCTTCCCCCTCCTCCCACTGCCATCATCCCCTTCCCCCTCCTCCTCGCGCCCCCTCCTTTCCCCCTCCTCCTTCCGTCGCCCCCTTCCCCCTCCTCCTCGCACCCCCTCCCTTTCCCCTCCTCCCCACCCTACTTACCCCCTCCTCCTGCTGCCCCTTTCCCCCTCCTCCCCCCCTCCTCCTCCCTTCTCCCTCCGTGGCCCTTTGGTTCCCAAGTGAGATGAGCAGCTCAAATCACTTGGGCACCAAAGGGCCACAAAGCGAGGAGGAGGGGGAGGAGGGGGAAGGGAGGGCGCAAATCGACCCACTTGGGCACCAAAGGTATGCCCCTCATGAGCGGTGTGATGCCCAACATCGCGCCTCTTGTGAGGGGCGGCCCTTTGGAACCCAAGTGGGTGGAGTTGTGCCCTCCCTTCCCCCTCCTCCTCCCGTCGCCCCATTCCCAGCATCGCGCCCCTCGTGATGGGCGGCCCTTTGGCTCCCAAGTTGTTGTAGCTACGCCCTCCCATCCCCCTCCTCCTCCTACCACCCCCTTCCCAGCATCGCGCTGCTCGTGAGGGGCAGCCCTTTGGCACCCAAGTGGGTGGAGATGCGCCCTCCCTTCCCCCTCCTCCCCCTCCTCCTCCTCCCCTCTCCCTTTGTGGCCCTTTGGCACCTAAGTGAGCAAATCAACTCCGCTCACTTGGGTGCCAAAGGTCCGTGGAGGGAGAAGGGAGGAGGAGGAGGGGGAGGAGGGTTTCTATGATCACTTGGGCACAAAAGGACCTCAAAAAGAGAAGGGAGAAGGAGGAAGAGAGGGTGGAGGGGGGAGGGGGTGACGAGAGGAAGGGGAAGGGAGGGGGCGGCAGGAGGAGGAGGGGGAACGGGGCGGCGAGAGGAGAGGGAAGGGAGGGAGCAGGGAGGAGTGGGAAGGGAGGGGGCGGGGAGGAGGGGGAAGGGAGGGGGCAGCTGGATGACGAGGGCGAAGAGAAGGGGGGTTAGTTTTTTTTTTTTTTTAATATTTTTTACTAATTTTTTTAAAATGTTTTATTATATAGTTTGGGGGGGCTAGTTTTAAAATTGTTTTTTAAATTTTTTTATTATATAGTTTAGGGGGGTAGTTTTTAAATGTTTTATTTTTATTTTTTTATTATATAGTTTAGGGGGGGTTATGGGGTAGGTTTTAATTATTTTTTTTAATTTTTTATTATAATTTTTTTTATATAGTTTGGGGGGGTTAGGGGGTAGGTTTTATTTATTTTTATTATAATTTTTTAATATAGTTTAGGGGGGTTAGGGGGTAGGTTTTACTTCTTTTTTTTAAAACAATTTATTATATATTCTTTTATATAGTTTAGGGGGGTTGGGAGATGGTGGTGTAGGGCAGGGTTTAATTTGTTTTGCATGTTTTTATTGTTTCCTAAGTTAGGGGGTAATTTATATTTTATTTTTATGTGTGGGGTATTTAATTTTTTTCTATTTATTTTTATCTATGACAGAAGGGGAGGAGGGACAAGGTAGGGTAGGGGTAAAAATATTTTTTAAGTTTTTTAAACGTGTTTCAAATACAGTTTATAGTGAATATTGATGTTGATTTTTTTTCGATTATGAATGTTTGTTGATTGTATCTTCAAATTAAACCTTTTGGATATAGGGAGAATGACATCAAGAAAGATATCTGTAAACATTTATGGATCAAGAGCGGCGATGATTGCATCGAAAAAAACAGTTGAGGCATCTGAGAATGTTGAGCCTCAAGACAATGTTTTGAACTTTGAGGATTTAAAAATCAAGAATGCTAGAGAATGGAAATATGCAATAGAACAAGATAGAACATAGTATTATTGGCTTCTGAAGGAAAAATATCAAGGCAAACTAGAAAGTATTCACTTATATTCTTTTGAATTTCCATATATTTAATCAGATTACCATCCATTGGGACTATTGAGAGATATATGTGTGATGTTGGGTACATAAATTGTTTATGTACAAGTGAAACAAGCAAGGACCTTTGCCAAAATCTGTTATTGTTTGAAGATTTCAAAATATAATGTTCAAGAAAATTTCACAGAATTTTGTCAAGGGGTCATGCATGAGATTGAGAGTGAGAGAGTAAGTTTGAATATAAATATTATTCTTAAATTGGTTTTGTTATAACTTGGATATCACAATGTAATAGATTTAATACAATAATGCTTTTATTTTATAGGATTTTTTCATGTCGATTTCAAAAATGTTGAATGGAATTTATTATACATAGGAAAATCCTATGAATGTCGTTAATGCCGCTGTTCAAAAGGGACAAGAAACAAGGAAGAAGAAACAAGTGTAAAATGTTCAAACTGAAGAAGTACAAGCACATAGAGGAAAGGGCATCCAACAATCAAATCAGGTACCTAGAAGGGTTACATTTAAATCTTCATCTTGCCCAACTGAACATGTTGAAATTGTTGCAAATGAGGTTATTACTCATGCTAGTAAGAGTAACAAACAATCTCGTAAAAGAAATATGGTTGAGGGTGTTTCAATTCCTGTTGAAGGCATTGTTGATTTAGAAGGAACCCCTTCAAATCAGAAAAAGAGGAGATCTGTTGTTACTGAAGCCAATGTTATTCCTGAATCCGAGAGTGAAAATTCTGGGGGTAGTAGGGAAATCATTACTCTAGGTGTTGATCTAGAGGATGGCATTGTCAAGTCAACACAAATGCCATTCGAGATCGATTACAGAGGGATAAATTGATTAACAATGGACATACATTTGAGTTGAATGTGAATCAACTTTATAGACCCACAGAAGGGCAAGATCAATTTAGAATTAGAAAACCACATCACTTGCATATTCACAACTTGAAAGCATTGATGAGGCACAATCCCTATGCACATGTGGTTGACTACCTAGTCCTTGTTGACCCGAAAGATGTCCCTATTAGAGATGAATTTGATCGAACCAGATGTTTTCATTACAAATATTATGTTCTTGGAGGGGATCATTCTACAGAGAAAAGAAGAGAGTTGATGCAAGAATATCCCAATAACCCTATTTTTGAAATAGTTAAATGCATCATTTATGCTTGTTTAACATATGTAGAAGCAAATTTGTTAGCATGGGATCATAACACAGATAGTGAATATAGGTTGACTATGACATTTATTCAAAGGGTGAGATTTATCCACAGTGAATTTGTGCAAATATGTGGTGGGGAAAAATATAGAGTTGTTGTAAGTTTTCAGAAACAATGTTGTCTAGAAATAGGTATCCCTATTAAAGAGGATAATGTGAAACAAAAAATGTCAAAGGAAGTGATGCATTCAGAGCTGTAGATGACTATTTCCAGTTGGCATTCAGAGTTGGGAAAACATGGGATTTGATTGACGACATATTTAGCTTGTGGGATAATATTGGCATAAAAGATCAGAAAGTGAAAAAAAGTAAAGTTGTTCCATGGAGCGGTGCTAAGGAAGGTCCTGACGTCAAGAATCTTCCAGAGGACATGACTATTACACCTTGGAGAACAATTCAAGGTGTGAAGGATGAAACATTAATATCTACAATAATATCACGGGTAAAGTCAGGTGAATTATCCATGGAGGAAATGTGCAATGAATTTGACAAGTAAGTTGATGTTTTTTTTATTGTACGATGTTTTTTTCTTGAGTTTAACATTTTTGTTATGTTCTAAGTATTATGTTATATTATTATATATGATTGTAAACATTCTTTATTTTTTCATTGTCCAGTCACAGGATTTACATGAAAATACAAGAGGAGATGGTTATAATGTTGAATGAGAAGACTTGGTATGATGTCAGATGCAACTATCCAGACTCAAGCTCAATAGAAACCTTAAAACAATTTTTGTTTCATTCAAGAAGGTACGTTGATCTATGATACATCCTATTTTATCTATTTTCTAATTCAATTCATTTCTATTTTATTACTTATAGAGATAATTTTCATTTGTAGATTCCAAAGAGGGGTACAGATGGAGTACCAGAGTCCTTCAAAATTCATATCCAAAGAGCCAAAATAGAACGAAAAAGGAGACAATGTATTGCAAACGTTGAACTTGATGATAAACTTGATCATTATATTTGGAATGGGCTTGGCACTGTTCAATATAAAGTCATTTTAGTTGACTATGCAGACATTGCAAATCTTGTTCCTAAAAAGGAGTATGCACTAGTTATTGCAGATATCCCTCATGGATACAATATCTGAAACACTACTTATGATTGTGAGCCTTATACTTACCAGTCATTCAATAAAGTAGTTTCGGGATTTGTAGATGTCACAACATCACTACTATGGAGATTTGTTGTTTTCCATTCAGATACACAATTAGGGGGGTTGTTGACATCCTTCAAGGGTAAAGGAAAAACAAGGAAGCAACTTTATTGGTAAGATATTTGCACTATATTATCAAGTTTTTGAATTTATAAATCAATTATATTTATTGATAAGTTAATTATTTTTTGTTTATTTTTGTTACAGGAAAAAGCCAAATATTCGTAGCTCCAGCAGTGATCCATTTCTGAGTGATATTGAAAACATACATCTTGCAACTTGGACAAAAAATGAGACTTATGACTCTCCTTTAATCAACAAAAAAGAGTGAAGGAAAATATAATCAGGTGTTAAGTTATAATGTTGTCGTTAAAAAATTAACATATGAAGAAAGGGATTTGAAAGGAGTGACTGTAAACATCTATCAAAAGCCACAAGCATTGATTAATTAAATCTCATAGATACATTTTCAAGAGAAGGAGACTGGTTCTTAGATTTGTTCTCGGGTTTAGGTAAACTTTATGATATTACATATGAAAGCATATTTCAAGTTTTATTGTTTTTTTATTCTTCATTATTTATTGTTTTAAAGTATGCCTCTTTATGCTATTTGACTTAAATTTCTTTTTGTTTTTGGTGATTACGTAAAACAATAGCATGATCCTTACATAAAGGAAGAAATTGCATATCCATTGATAATGATCCACTGCAATGCAATTACATCAAGCAAAGAGTTAATGCTATTCAAGTTCTTCCGGATGAACTGCAAGAAGTTGGTTTGAAGAAAGGAGAGTTTAGTGAAACAATTGTGGCAAAGATGTCAAAAGATCCTCAACCCTCATTAGGAGGGGTGTTTGGAAAGGAGCACTTTGTACATCTTGCAGACATAGAAGACCCAATGGAAGAGGACATTGGTGTCCCTGAAGAAAGCCAAGCTCTAGAAAATTCCAATTTCGATGAAGAATTTGGCCTGCATGATATTGTTGATTAGTTTCATGTCTTGAAGAAAATGTTAAATTTGACAATTTTTTGATAAGATATATTAATAATGTTTTGACTTTCAAACTTTATTTTAGAAATAAAATTTCTATATATAATGTTTTTAATATGTTTTTTACAAATATATGGTATAGTTTTTCTTGAATTTATGTGAATCGTCACTTTTCCGAAAATAATATCATTTTTATACAAAATATCTCTGAAAATTCATTGAAAATAGTTTCAAATGTCTTTATTTTCTGGATATTTTTACAATTTTGTCAATAAAAATGCCTTATTTTATCCATAAAATTGTCTTATTTTATAGAAAAATTGCAAAATGTATATGTTTTTCATTATAAATTGCTTATAAATGTATGTTATTTTGTTAAATTTCTAAAAACACACTTGAAAATAGAAATTAAAAATATTTCATGACAAAGATAATTCAAAGGCCCAAAAAAATTCCTCAAAATGAAAATGTGTGATACTGGTATCAACCCTATTTTAAACGGAGCTAAAAATAGCTACTAAAATTAGGAGAGAGAAAAAAAAGAACTATGTCCAGTTCTCGTTTCATAGTATAAGTGGTTTGATTTGGAAGAGTAGATCTCTATAAATATGAATACACATAAAACCAAATCCTTCATCCAATCTATCAGATACTTGGCCTTCTCAACAACTTCTTGAGGTTCGACCTCCTTTCCGATTGTTACCCTATACAACGACTTATTGCATAATACCATCTGCATATCAGCCCTCCAATCAAGGTAAATGAAGGGTGTCAAGATCCTGGGAGAGAGAGGAGCATTCTAATTATCCATTAGAACTGCTGGAGCGATTACAATGTGGTATTGTTGCTACTGTTGCACTGAAAAACTTTCAATAACCTGCAAAAACTCTCAATTTTGGGGATAAAATACTACTGAGCACTGCTTTAGGACAATAGGCACATTTTTTTGGATCCTTCACACCTGGCTAGACCTCAAAGGATTTCTCCAATGAATTCAATGCAATGGCACCAGGATTTGCTGTGGAAATCCAAAGGCTTCGGGTGCACTACTGAAAGCAATTTCTCAACATACGCTCACTGAGCTCTGATACCATGTGAAATTCTAAATCATAGCAGATCATGGAGTTGAGTATACCTCACAGAGAAAGAATGAGTAGAGAAATTGATTTATAGTGAAAAATGCAGTAAAAAAAGGCAAACAATTAAACATGCATGAGAACTTAGATAGGAATGGAATAATGTCACATGATCCAACAATCAATATAGTCAACAATGATGTTACAATGGAGATAATTCAAGTCACCTAGGAGAATTTGAGTCTAAGTCTGTCTAGCATAGTAATTATCACCTCTATCAGTGCTCCACAACTCCCAAACTCAGTTAAGCTCAACCAAATCTCCATGAACCAATGATACAGTAGGTTAACTAACCAAGTAGGGTGCATCCATGAGTTTTTCATGCAAGCCAATCAGAAAAGGGTGCATGAGGGCCACAATCAGTGGTGATCTAAGCTCAAAATCCCAATTAGAGTGACCAACTCATGTGTAACTATGTTAAGACTATACTGAGTCACTGAGTGGGCTTATAAAATATAGGGAACTCCTTCTGAGGGTCCTAAAATCATTCATGCAGGGCGCATTAGGTGGCTAATGGGTCCTAGATGACATATGCACACCACTAGGGGGAAATAATATCACTAAGTGCTAACAAATGGTAAATAATACAAGTAGGACAAGGATGGAGTATTAAAATATCCTAACATATAGATTGGTCCTATGATAACTATGATATCATCAATTTGAAAAGTGATACTATGAAATTTCAATTAGCTATTGGAATGTGAGTCAGCCATCCTTTGGAACCATACCAAGGACCTCTCTATTTTGACCCTATTAATCATAACATGGAGCAAGATGTCTTAGATCAGATGGTTCAATAAGTTGGAGAAGCATTCATTCTTTTGACAATGATTCAAAGGAGGCATCAAGCTTCATCATATTGTTGCATAACTATTAAGTCTATCAAATCGATTCAGGTTTCAATTAGATCCCTCCAATTTATGATGGGGTTTCAATTTTCAAATCTGAATGAGTTCCTCATAGAACTAAATAGTAGAGTCTTTGATGAACATAGAAACCTTTTACTAGATGTTATGATTAGAGGCATTCCTTCATTATGGTGGGCCACTCATAAAGGAAATATTTATTCTTGGTAATTAGTATAGACATCCATGAACCATAGGTTTGTTCCCTTTCCTACATATGAATTTCCAAAGTATTTTGGGCACAACACTTTTCCAATCTCTAGATATGGAGGTCTATCATGGTGACTCTGATCCTTTTTTTCATTTTTAGAACATTATGCATAAACTTGGGAAGAAGAAGGGATACGATTTGAAATTTGGGTCCATAACCCCATCCATCATGTGGATCCCATATCCCAAGCCTAGTACTTACATGAGGAAACTCAAAGATAGACCAAGGATTGGAAAAATTTGCATGCTTTTTTGAAGAATTTTCTTTTGTTGGAAGGCTTGAATTTGTTGCAAGAGCACTGAAGCTGATTAAAGAGGCATTTATTGCTAACAAGTTTTGGAATGAGTGTAACCAACATGTTTCTCCTTTTCATCAAGAATTACTTCATCCACAAACCCATAGTTATCAGACTGAAGTACCTCTTTGTTGCGGAAAATTTGACCAAGTCAATCCATATCCATATGAGTTGGAGAATTTAAAACACTTATCATTTAAAGAGATTGAGGGTTCCATAATTATCTAGGAAAATAAGAAAACAAATATTAATTCTTATTATGTGTGACCCCCGAAGTTGCGGAAAGTTAATATTGGGACATATGAAAAGCCTAAAATAGCCACTATTGGTGATTATTGGTACAACCAAACTATCTCTCAAATTTTTTCTCTTCTCAAGGAATATGAAGAGTATTATACACAAAGCTTTACTAACCTAAAAGGGATTCAAGGTGACTAAGGGGAGATGAGGATTACTCTTAAACTTGATGCTAATCCTGTAAAAAATTGTCATTATTGGCTCAACCCTCATGTCCTTAAGGAAAAAGGAAATCAATTGCATGTTAACAGTTGGTTTGATTTTTCTAATGGGTTAATTAGAATGGATTAGTCCAATAGTAATTCAGAATAAAAAAGATACAAATGACATATGGGTGTGTGTTTATTACTGCAACATTAATTCAACTTTTTTGCATGATCCCTTCCCTACCCCTTTCAATGATGGGGTGTTGGACCAAGTGGTAACAAAGGAGGCATAATCTTTTACTTATGTATTTTCAGGGTATCATCAAGTCAAAATTGTGGAAGAATATAAATAGAAAGCTACATTCAAAACCGAATGGGGTTCCTTTTCTTACAGTGTAATTCCTTTTGGACTAAAGAATGCCACTATTTTCTTCTCTACGATTATGATTGTTGCTTTCAGAGAGTTTATCCATAAGTTCCTAAAAGTATACATGGATGATTGGAATGTCTACATCCTTTTGAAAGAAAATGTTAGTCTAGTAAGGCTAATGTTTTACAAGTGCCAACAACTTCAAATATCATTGAATTTAAAGAAATGTATTTTATGTGTCCCTTTTGATAATTATTGGGAAATATCGTGTGTTGCAAAGGATTTTTAGTGGGTCCTAAGAAGATTGTAGTGATTTTTAATATTCCTTCTCCCACATGTGTTCGACAGTTGCATACTGGGAGCTATCAAATATTAACCACAATTATATCACAATCGCATCCCAATTGGAGAAACTCTTAAAGAAGTTTGAACTATTTGTTTGGACTCCAAAATATGATCAATATTTTGCGCTACTCAATAGAAAATATGGTAACCAATCTTGTCCTTACTTTTCCTAATTGGAACGTAAAATTTTATGTACAAGTGGATGCTTTAGGTACCGCTTCAAGTATCATTCTTACATAGCCAAGGGAAGGTGATTTTAACCATTCAATCTATTTCTCTAGTGGAAAGTTATCTTAGACTAAACATAACTATAGTACCACTAAATTAGAATGTTTAGCCATGGTTTATTCACTGCAAAAGTTCTACCACTATATCTTGTATGGTCATTTTAATTTTTTGTGAATGTCACTCTACATTAAAGTATTTGGTGAATAAACATGTATTGAAAGGATGCATCTGCAAGTGGTTATTGTTCTTTAAATAGTTTTCTTTTGAGGTGGTTCTAAAACTCAAGAGGCATAATGTGGGACATGATCAATTATCATGGATGGAGTCAGGGGAACCTAATGGTCCTATCAATGACTAATTTCCATATGTGGATCTATTTCAGGTAGAATCCATACTCGAGTATTTAGAAGAGAAATATTTATTTCTCAATACAAGCTCTACACCATAGCACTACTATCCAACCCAAAAACATCACCTAGTGGTTCATGCATTCAAATATCAACTAATTTTAGGAAACTTGTACAAGCTAGGGGATGATGGGATCTTGGGGATATGTTTTATGGGCCACAAATGCCAATGTATCTTATGGGAGTCTCATGCAAGAGTTGTAGGAAGCCATGTAGGAGGAAAAGAAACAACCATAAAATTTCTCCAAGTTGGATCATGGTGCCCTATAGGTTTCAAGGTGTTATCTCCTCAAATAAACATAGACTAGTTGTGGTTTCTAGGTGATAGGAGGTCTTTCAATTTTTCATTTTTAGATGCATTTGAGGTTATTTTTCAAGAGATTGAAGTATGTAGTGAAGTTTGAAATAACATTTGATGTTACTTTATCTCCGATAAAGAATTTTTTGGTTTCGGTAGCTTAGGCGGACAGGGAAATTGTTCATTAGCTACCGAAAACCCAGCTTTCAGCAGCTCACAGCATAAAGGTAAAATTACTCAAAGCTATTGAAAAGAAAGGCACGTGTCATGTATCGTGGAACAGTTTTCGGTGGCTTAGGCAGATACGATAGTTGTTCATTAGCCATCAAAAAGTAAGTTTATGGCAGCTTACAGTTCAAAGGCAAAATTGTTCAAAGCTACCAAAATCAAAGGCATTCTCAACACAGAAGAGTCTAACCCTTCGACGTTTTACCCAAACGTCCGTCTCCTCTGTCCCCTCCCTTCAAAGGCGCCCCAACGTCTGCCTTCTCCGGCGCCCTTCTCCGGTGGTCTCACTCCTCCCCACGACGTTGGGGGTCCCACGCAATATCTTGGGCTGCCAATCCTCGTCCCCGTCCGGATTCGCTCCTAAACACGCCGACATCCCGTCCATGCATTAATGCATGCTACCAACCCAGCTCGAATTCGAACCAGCTCGTCCGCCCCCTCCCGCCACTTGTGCTCTGTTCCCCTCTCCCCTCTGTTCCCCTCTCCCCTGTCCCTGCATCCCCTCCGCTGCGAGCTTCCTATCCTGTTCATTGCAAAGCTGCTGGCATTCAGCAGGCCCATGGTGCTGTTCGACGTGTGAGGTCCATAGAGACTGACGGCGCCCTCCAATTCATCACAGGTAACTTCAATACTAATTTAAAACAACCTCATTATTCATGGAGCCAAGGGACTATGTGAAACAACCTCATAAGGGGATTTTGGTTGTGAAAGAATGGGGATCGAGGGTCATGATTAACAGGGGTGAGGCCGAGTGCAAGTTTCCCCGTCGGACTTGGTACCTTTGCGAAAGGAAGTCCAATATCTGTGCAGTCCCTTGGGGCGTGTTTATTGAGAAACTTTCAAATGAATAAATTAACTAAGATGTTGAAACCAACAATTCCAATGCTATATATCCCTACTGGGAATGAAATAGTGTAAAGACCTGCCCTTTGAAAATAGGATAGTCTGCTAAGTGGGTCACACTGGATCTTTGGCCTAGAATGTGATAATCCAGTTAAGTTCATTATTCGTTGGTTTCTTAGAGCAAACGTACGCAAGAGAGTAAGCTAGATTTCACACTAAATTCTTATCTTATCGTATGGAATACAATAATGGAATCTTCTGTCATACAATAATAGATTTCCTTTTTCCATAGCTTCTGTCATCCCAAGATATTCTGCAGCACAGTGTACTGCCACAACATGTGAAAATCCTCACAGCAGATCTAAGAGATGATGTATCTCACAAGAGAATAATTATGATTAAGCAAGAAAATAGAAGAAGAGTGATACATGCAGTATAATGAGCAACAGAATAATATGGTACAGTAGAACTCAGATAGAAGCAATAATACTTCGGTCATACTAAATTATTAATCACAAATGGACATATAAATAATACAATGCATGAGGAATTCGAATGCCTAAGGTGGCAATTCGAATTAGCCTTCATGGAGTGATCAAAGGATCACTGGAGTGTCATCGAAGCACAACTAGGTGTCCTCATGATCATCGGAGCGCAACTGGAAGTCTTCATCATCATCAGTGGAGTCATCAATGCTCAAGTAACTGTCAACCATCAGTCAAACTAACTCTGGTAGGTGTAACTGAGTGTAACTCAATGTAACTGAGTGTAACTGACTGTAACTCAATGTAACTGAGTGTAACTGACTGTAACTCAATGTAACTGAGTGTGACTAAGTGTAACTGAGTGTAACTGACTGTAACTGAGTGTAACTGAGTGTAACTGAGTGACAACTGGACTGGTAGGTGAAGAAGGGCGAGTTGCTCCCTAAAATCAAGGAAGAAGGGCGCACTAAGCAACTGGAGGGCTAAAACTGAATAGTGAGAAGCTCCTGGGGGCTGGCTAACTGAGGGCTAGGTGCTGGATTGATGACTGGGATGCATGCAAAATGCATGCAAACCCTAGAATGCATGCAAACCCTAAAAGGTGCATGCATGACTGAAAATGTAAATGATCAAAATACTGGTGGGACTAGGATGGAGTATAGGAATATCCTAACACCCCCCCTTAATCCATCTTGGGCCCTGGTAACTAAGACCAAAGGTCACCCAATACAATGAATAATAACAATCAATAAACCAAGGAAGTGGGAAAATTTCATGGGAAACATACCCCCTCCTCAAAAAAATAGGCTGTAAGGCACACATAAAAAATAAAAGCTCCAAACTCAAGCATGTGTGATACTTGGTCATATGTCTGGAGGTATCTTCTTCTTGGGAAGAAGTGGATCATGCTCAAAAAGCATGTGCTTGTACTTGCTCTTCAGATCGAATGTGATGAGAACAAATCCAACAGTATTAGAATGATACTTGAACCTATGATTCGAATCAGCTGAGGTAGGATCAAATTTTTGAATGTGCATATAGTCCTTTGTCTTCTCCTTCGAACCACCATGGGTGAGATTATTCCAAAAATAACTATTACATGTTTGCTTGAAATCAAAATCAGATTTAAGACTTTCAAAACAGTTTCTTGAGATCTCCTTTGAACCAGCATGGGTGAGATCAAAACTATCATATGATGCATGAGAAATTATCTCAAGCGGGTGGCAATGGCCATATTCTTCAATAACCTTCTGAAAGCATGTGCTAATGATCATATAGTAGTAAATAAGAGATGTTTGCTGAAGAGGAGCGAATGCATTACCTCCAATAGCTGATGTTACCTCCGAAATAATCATGTGATCATGATGCAAACCAACAAACTCTGGTGCAAGAGAGGATTTAGGACCTTCTGCAATATCTAGAGTGTGAGCTGGCACAGAAAGAGAAGAAAGTTTGAGCATGAGCGGAGAATCTGCAAGTTCTTTGTCAACAACTTCAATATGAGATGATACTGGTTCATGATCTGAGAGATCATCAAGGGGAGCGAATGCATCAACTTGCTTGCTTTTGAAGGGATTTGGACCAAATCCATCATTCTTTTTTCCGAATCTTTCATCTAGATGAGCCCATAACTCTTTTGGAGTTTCAATATCAATGATGGTCGGGTACAATATGTAATCGGTCATAGCAAGCATCATTCTTCCAATGTGCATGTCACCTTTATTCAACCATTTAATCTTCTTTGTAGAGGATTCGAACTCTCTTTCAAAATAGCAATCAAAGAGATCATGGCTCTTCAAATATGCTATCATTCTTGGTTTCCATTCATCATAGTTGAATGGAGAAAGAGGAGTAATTTCTTCTAAATTCATTGAAGTTGTAGAAGACCTGCAAAAACAATATAGAATAACTGCAACTGCTACTGCTGCAAAAATGCAGATTCTGCTACAACTGCTGTACTCGAAATCTTGGTAATAACCTGCAAAAAACTCTCAAGAATGGAGATAAACAATACTCTCAACATGCTCTGATACCATGTGAAAATCCTCACAGCAGATCTAAGAGATGATGTATCTCACAAGAGAATAATTATGATTAAGCAAGAAAATAGAAGAAGAGTGATACATGCAGTATAATGAGCAACAGAATAATATGGTACAGTAGAACTCAGATAGAAGCAATAATACTTCGGTCATACTAAATTATTAATCACAAATGGACATATAAATAATACAATGCATGAGGAATTCGAATGCCTAAGGTGGCAATTCGAATTAGCCTTCATGGAGTGATCAAAGGATCACTGGAGTGTCATCGGAGCACAACTAGGTGTCCTCATGATCATCGGAGCGCAACTGGAAGTCTTCATCATCATCAATGGAGTCATCAATGCTCAAGTAACTGTCAACCATCAGTCAAACTAACTCTGGTAGGTGTAACTGAGTGTAACTCAATGTAACTGAGTGTAACTGACTGTAACTCAATGTAACTGAGTGTAACTGACTGTAACTCAATGTAACTGAGTGTGACTGAGTGTAACTGAGTGTAACTGAGTGTAACTGAGTGTAACTGAGTGACAACTGGACTGGTAGGTGAAGAAGGGCGAGTTGCTCCCTAAAATCAAGGAAGAAGGGCGCACTAAGCAACTGGAGGGCTAAAACTGAATAGTGAGAAGCTCCTGGGGGCTGGCTAACTAAGGGCTAGGTGCTGGATTGATGACTGGGATGCATGCAAAATGCATGCAAACCCTAGAATGCATGCAAACCCTAAAAGGTGCATGCATGACTGAAAATGTAAATGATCAAAATACTGGTGGGACTAGGATGGAGTATAGGAATATCCTAACACAACATTGTAGGCATTGAGTGTAACAACAATTCCATAGTAGAATTTGGCACATACACCCTTATACGCTGTTGCTGTTAGAGAAATTTTGTCTTTAATTAATATTTACACAAACCGAATTTGCTTCAATCTATCACCATAATACAACTATTATTATCTATATTTTGTGCTGTGTACTACAAACTATAATTTAGTTCTTCAGCGGCCACTATAATTTAGTTATACAACATTTGTAAATTTTGCCGACAGCGGCCAACTTATGGGATTTATAGAAGTCCTAATAGAAGTGAGATTCTTAAGATCAATTTTCAAACAGGAGAGAACTAATGTGTTCCATTCCAAACTCTATACAAGCCCTAATACAAGTAACTTTCTTTCTTAATACCAATTTTCAGGGCAGAGAGGAAGATTGTGTTCCATTCCAGACCCTGCAAGCTCTGTCTACTGAGAATACTTATGCAAACTCGGCTCCAGTCAAGGTAATCACTTGCATGTAACCAATCTCTCTCCTTCTTCCAGAAGATCAAGAAAACTTATTGGGTCGAAGAAATTTAAATTTCCAATCTGTTTTATAAAGAACACCTCAATTTTATAAACTAGATTTCCTTTTTTCATAGCTTCTGTCATCCCAAGATATTCTGCAGCACAGCGTACTACCACAACATTGTAGGCATTGAGTGTAACAACAATTCCATAGCAGAATTTGGCACATAGCTCAAAGGCTTGAGGCCCTCCTGGAAAATCAGGAAGATCAACTTCATCATTCTGTGCTTCAGCAGCTTTTAGGGAGGGACATTTATTTATGGAAAAAGAAGAATTTGATGTTGGAGAGAGTGACTTAGAAAATGAAAAATTAGTAACTAAGATTTATATCTCGTAGAATAAAGCAAGGTGCTTTACAACTATGATTGTTTTCTAGAAACATGGTCATACCAATGTGTGCTTCAGCAGTTTTTACTACCAAACTCTGTAAGAAGCGGCTCTTAGACAAAAGAGGAAACTGCAACCACAAAGTTGCAAACTTAGTAGTTTGATGCTAAAGAACTCCAATCACTGACTTGGTCTAAAGAAAAAACACAGTTTGAACTCCAGTGTGTACTCATCTCTGACAAATTCCCTTTCACTAATTCACACACACTGTTGGAAGCATTTGTAACTAACATCCCAATAGCCTGACTTAAAAACACCCCAACCCAGATCCAACTAGAACAGCACGTCTAATATGAAGTGCCATTCAGTCCTGTGTTAGGTTCTGTCAAAAGTGGTTGTAATAAGTTAATAACCTATAAGTAGAGGGAAAAAGGACATTGTTAGGAAATTGTTCTAGAAGAAGAAGTCCATAATGGAACTAGCTTTGCTCAAATCTTTTAAGTCTTGCAGCTATAGATAGTAATCTATTGGCTAGGTCATGTGCCAAAGCCTGAGAGGATGCTGTTGATGCAGAAAAGTATTCAAATTTCAGTGCCTACTCAACAAGCAAACCACACTTGCCGGCTAGGCAAGTGGACAGATGGGAATGGAACCTGGGTTTATCGCCTTATTAAATAAAAAAGGAGGTTGATTTGTTAGTAGTGTTGGTGTAGTCTTTCTAGCCTTATGGTGTATTGATCCTTGTTTAATTTTTTGTTGTTATTATCTTTGTAATTTTTTTAAGTAAACTAGTTACTAGCATTTACTAAGGAAATTAAAATCTGAAAAAGCAGAACTGAAAGAAATGGACTTATGGGTGCTTTATTTTGTAATATTTTTTATTTTTTTGGGTTTTATGCGCAGATTATATGTAACAGAAGTGAAATAAAAAACCAGCAATGAATAAATATAAACAGAATGAATGAAGTGGAACCAAACAACAAAAGGAGAAATTGTTTTATATATTATCTATTTTTTTGTTTGTATTTTTATATTCATAACAGAAAGAAGTCAAGTGACAGAAGAAAGCTGTGAAAGGTAGAAGAGATAAAAGTTCCTCATAACAGAGCTTTACTATTCAGATAAAATATCGCCCAATATAAAACCAGTGAGACAAATCATTATATCTGGTAAGGCTCCCAGTGGATGGGATGTTTTCGTGAGCATATGCATCCATAACAGAAGGAATCGAGAGGATCAAAGCCTTAGATGGGAAGGTTTCCGTTTGAGAGGATTGACACCCAATTGTCTGTACAGACCTGCCATCAGATGAAGGTTAGAATTGTAACAAATACAGAACTAACACAATAATCAAATATAGGAAACCATTTACCCTCAGGGAAGAACTTTTACTCAAGCAGACAAAGCTTTATGTAAGCCACCCTGTGATTACAGTGTCTCGGAGGTTTGCTAGATATACTTTGATATGCAAATTTGCAGTAGAGTGTTTGGTGTACCTGTTCTCTTCCACGTCATGTCTCTCACAATTCTCCTTTATAGTAGAATAAGAGACTGGAAGTAGTTTCTTCTGTCCCACTTCCCTGTAGTTTAGGAGAAAAGCAAATATGATATGGTTTACAAAAAAGGGGTTAAGGCTCGATTTTTTGATTGGGTGAATTTTGGTTTTATGTGCCCACCACCAAATTGTTTTAGTTAAACCCATCTTGTAAACATTTGACCTTTTAAAATCATCATTATTAAGTCAGTAATCACTTATTATCTCCACAGAATTACCACACAAAGCAATGTAATTATTTTCGTAGATTCTTCATATATATGATCACCAAAGTCAAAACTGCTCTATATATGACAGTAGCAATTTTACATGAATATAAAGGAACAGAAACATTTCAGACAGGTATGTAATGTATCTCTTATGTGAACATAATATCTATTTTACATAACTGATAATATCTTCAAATCATGGATAGCTATATATGCCAATTTTACCCAACTTGTAGCAAGTAGCCACATCATGTGACACTTATGGTTTTATCCACAGCTATGAATCAGGAAATTAATTCAAGCAATACATTTCGAACAATTCTTGCTTTCCTGTCTTCCTTTTCCCGTTCATTCTTTTCTAGAGAAGATGTCCCATATTATCCAAGGAACATATTTAATTAGCATCTCGTCACATAGCATTCATAAGTTAACAGTGAAAAAAGGAAAAACAAAAACTGAGAGTCATACTACCCAAGAACTCAATTTGTGACTTATAGGAGATGCTTTCCCTTCTTGCTTGGGTAGGAAGGGGAAGCTTGCCCTATGAGGGCTTTCTCTGTGTACTCAGTATCCTTGTTGTAATATAAGACAATTATTTCTGCCAAAGAGGAAAGAACAGATAATCATTGCTTTGTTTTGCAAGTAATAGATTCTTTTGAATTCCCTGTATCTGCTTTCTTTTGCAGCAGCTCTTTCTATTATCAGAATGTTTCATTCAATTTGAATACCCTTCCGTTTCCAGAAAATACTAGTCTCAAATATATCATTTCATGCAATGCATCCTTACTAATTCTGGTTTTAATAATGTTAAGTGCTAGCTAATTTCTACCTCTGTATATCTTCCAAATTCTCCTCCAAGATTACAATGCTTCCCTCCAATCTCTCCAAGAGACCAACAAAGCGACAGTGACAGTGTACAGAAAAACACAAAAGAAAATGCTCTCTCAATGTTCTCTCAGACTTTACTGTTAGCTCTTACACTTTGGTCTACTGTTGCAGAGCCAATCTCACATATGCTCTGACAAATTGTGTGAGAAATGATATCTTACTTCTTTAAGAGTTTTTGGGTTTAGGGATTTTATGTTGTTTATTTCATCCCAATTTCTTCAGTGTTTTTTTAACATTTTGGTATATTTGAGGGCCTGCGTTTCTCTAGCAACACAGACATTTCTTCCAAAATGGCAACCTTTCACAACAAACACAAGCATGCTAGAAATGGTGTTACTATTGCGTTTTCCATTTCTTACAGGTCTCACACATGTTTCTGGCAATATAAAATGAGGAATAGAAAACAAGCTAACACTAATGAAGGACAACTCCAGAAACGATAAAAAGGGAATTAGAAGTCTCAGATCCTAACTTCTAAATGCTGCCTGGAAGTTGATTCCAGGCTCTGTCATCTCAAAAATGGGAAGCTTCATCTTTGTTAATGACTCTGTGAACTGCTGCATGCTCTTCATATACATGTCAACTATCTGCTCCTGCACCACAGATTGTTAACTATGTGATTGGTTCATTTCTCATTTCCAGATTTCAAGCATTTGTCAAGCATTTTAGGGTGTGTTGCTGCTTGCATGTCTCCACATAATCTAAATTTCTAATGCAATTGCATATTGTTTTGTAGACATCCATACAAAATGAGCAGGCGAGTAAAATGGAAGGCAATCATGGATCTTGAGGTGCAGGACCCCAAAAACATGATCACATTTTCAAGTAAAGACCTAGTTTGGTCTGAAATACGCCGAGAAAATAATGAAATTGATCGTGTTGCCCTAGTACCTTCAAATAGAGTTCCTACTTTCATCAAAGGGGAGGAAACAAACCCTGATGCTCCATGTACATTTGTACGTCGACAAAACAAGAAACCGGGAAAAAGAGACACTGCTGCCTTGCGATATGAACTGTAAGTATTTCAAAAGTGCATTGTATACCTCTTAGCATTGGGACTACATTTGTCATTCATTGTATTTACTAACGGCTAAAAATTTCTTATGTAGTTATCATTGTTCATATGGCCCAGAGGATAAAAGAGGAGGAGAGTCAACTAAACGAAGCGCCAAATTTCCAATGAAGAGGGGCTGCCAATGTCGTTTCATTGTGAAGGTTATGGTTAAAAGTCCTCAAATAGCAATACTGACTTACAATATGTGTGAGCATGAAGATTTGCAAGGATGCCCTTGTCATGGCCAACGCGACACTTCAGGTAATGGCAGGACATTGCAGAAGCCAAAGCTTTCAAAAGACATTGTGGCATATGTGGAGAGTTGTTACTTTTCGGGAGTGTCCATTGACACAACTTATAAAATGCACATCAAGCGACATGTTGACATGGATGCTTCAACCCGAGATAGGGATTTCTTCCTATCCAGGAAAGATATTTTAAACATATACAATCAGTTGTCAAAAGGAAAATATCAACTCCACGAAAAGGATGAAATGAGTGTCAACCTTTGGCATCAAAAGCGACCAGGAGATTTCTTCTTTTATCAAAAGCCCAATGGTAAAGAGGTCCCTTTTATAATTTGAATTCAAACAAAATGGATGTTGGAGAGCATGGTCAAGCTATCCCATAATAGCATAATTGCCATGGATTCAACTTTTAGCACGAATAAATATGGGGTAAGTCGGATGTCAATAATTGAATTAATATGTTTATTCGAGATGTAGTAATTGAATATATTAGATGACTTGAATTTCACATTACATGTTCTTTTCAATATGCCAGTACCAGCTTTACACATTGGTGGCTTTTGATGGTCAACAAAGAGGGGTGCCAGTTGCATGGGTTCTGGATGAACGAAATACTTCAGCAGATATTGCGCTATGGTTGGAGCAGTTGATGCTTAGGTGTTACAAAATCTGTCCTGATTGGAAAGTGAATGCATTTATGGTAGATGATGCACTGGCTGAAATTTCCGCTTTGAGGTAAGTTGAATTTTGTTATGCAACAATATATCTTGCATTTAATATAATAATGTCACACTAAAATTTTCTAGATATGGCAGGAGGATCACAGGCTGTGATGTGATCTTGTGCGTTTGGCATGTGCGGAGGGCATGGAAAAAAAATGTGTATCGGTTGGCTAAAAAAAACCAAGCAGATAAGATGTACGAAGAGTTGGGTTTCATTATGAAACACACTTCAAATGATGATGTGGATGATGCAATCCATGGTTTTTTAAGCAAATGGAAAGATGAAGAGAAGTTCTTGGACTATTTCCGCAAGAATTGGGTTGCGGGTGATAAATTCCGTAAGTGCACAAACTCTTGTTGATGTTTCAATATTGTGTTTCATTGATATGACATGCTTTTACTAACCTAGTTCTTTACATTTAGGGATGTGGGTGAAAGGTTGTCGAGACTTTCCCCATGCAAATCAAGATACAAACAATGTCGTTGAGTCTTACCATTGTTATTTGAAGACAAACTTCCTATCTGATAAAAGGAAGAAATGTGCACGCAGGATGGACTGGTTGCTGTACATGCTTCTATGTAGTGTTGAACCTTGTTATCGCTACAAGGAAATTTTGAAAGAAGAAGGATACCTAAATAACTACAGGAAAGAAAAACAAATGGAAAATTCAGTGGAAAAGGCTAGAAGAATTCCGGACAGTGATTGTTTCCCTCACGAGAGCACACCACATGCTTACTGGGTGAGGAGCCAAACAGATGGTGATAAAAATTACCTTGTCAAGCGGTATAGCACAAATTTTGTAGTTTGCGAATGCCCATGGTCTATTCGTGGAAATATTTGCAAACATGCCATTAAAGTCAATTGGTTATTCTACCACTCAGGTGATTCATATCCATTACTTCATCAGGATGCAATGCCTACCACATTCAATGACCCCCCTGAAATAAGTATGGAGCCTCGGAACCTCAACGTAGATATCCACACCACACCTGTGGCTACCGATAGTGTGGATGCAGATGTTGAGGCTCTTCAGTTGGCCAAAGAGGAGTTGTACAGCTACTTGCAATTGATTAAAGACAGCCCCCCCGCTACTCTGAGCAAGACCAACCAATTGATCGATATGGTTAAAAAAATGTTGAATGAGGCCAACAATTTGCACGTTATGGATTTTGACTTCACAGTTGGCTTGGATGCTCTTGACTCGTCTTTGAAGAGGAAGAAGAGTTTCCTTAGCCCTACAAAGAAACGAAGGAGGAGAAAACAAAACAATCGTGTGGAAATAGATTTGAATATCCATGCATCTGAATATGAACCGTTTCAGTTTCAATACCTCAAAGAGCGGGGACGTCTTCTAGCAAACAAGGCATTGCCTATGGTCTCAGGTTATTTTCATAGATTTTATATATTATGGTGTGTTGTTATTATGGTTAGTTTCGTCTACATGCTTATAGATTTATAGGTACATCCATGGAAGATTCCTTCACCATCAAAAATGAGTCCCACAATTCAAAATCATACATAATAATATTAACTTATTGTTTCCTAAGGAGCTTGAAGGAAACTTCATGTGTCATGGTTTCCTCATTAAATGCAGAAATCCCTCTAATAAATAATTTGTTACATGAATTCATCACATCTAACTCGCGAGTAGGAATTGAGATGTGGCTTTCCAATGCTTGGGAGTGATCCTTAGAAATTTTGAGAATTGGAAACTTCCCAACAACTGGCTTTGCTGCAGCAGCTGTCGAACTCAAGAATATATTGACTGATTGCAAAAAATTTCAAATCTGGAACATGGTGCTTATGATCCCTTTTCTAGCCTGATTTTCATGGTGGAAATACAACTGATTGTGGAAGATAATACTCAGCTGAAAGACAGTGATATTTTGCCACCAAGGATGTCAAAAGTCACTCTTCCTCCTGCCACAATTTCTTCCCAAACTCAGATCTGAATATTAATTCAAACACAAAGCACATGCCTGGAAAAATGATGGAAATATCCCATGTATTGATTGACCTTCAATAGGCAAGAAGAATGGCTCTCCAACAAGATACTGCTCTCAATGGAAGGTCACGACCTCTTCAATCACTTTTCTTCAAAGCCCCACAGCTGTCAACAATCATGCTCTGATACCACTGTAAAATCCCCAGTCAAATGGATGCAATTTTTTCCTCACATCTGCTCAGCCAATGACTATGGAATTTAGACAAACACTGGGTTTCAGACTGCTGTAATTCACTGTAGAGAAAATCTGATCTAATGTGAACTAAAGCATAATGTTTGGTTGTGGTATTTTGACGAACATTTAGTGGTCTTACTGCTGTAACTTCAATTCTGAACTTAATTAACAGGTCTGATTGTTCATTGTGGTTTAGTTCTTGGCATTTTGTTCTAGATAGCCCACAATATATAATATTCAAATATTTAACTTCAAATAGACCATATAATAGCAACCAAATATCAAGAATAATACTGTGTATATAATCCTATTTCCAACAGTAGTGCATTCAACAAGGCAAATCTGATATTAATTTAAATAAACTGATTTCTTCATGCCTGGAATAAGATGGGACAGATCTGGATTGACAAGTCTTGCCTCAAATAAATGTCTTCCCTTAAGTGTTGTAGCAGATTCCACAAATTCTGGAAGTGATGGACATTATTTGTTGAAGATATCACTCGCTCATTTCTCTCAATCACACAGAGCATTTATTTTGTAATTTAATTCATTTCTATTATGTACTTTGTTTTGTGTCATTGTATATGTCTGAATTTTATTTATTCGTGTTGTTTTTTTTGTTATTTGCAGAGGTGCAACACTCCACAACGGTGGCATCTAGCCAAAGCCAAAGGGAGATGTCTAGCCAAAGCCACGGGGAGTTCCAACATGACCACTTAATGGACGATTCTCCAATTGTTGATCTACGAGGTTTGGAAAAGGCTATGTTATCAATTCTTTGTCAATTACCCTTTTTTATGGCATCGACCTGCTTTAATGTGTATTTTGTTGATATGTTCAGAGGTGCAACCATCCACAACCGTGGTACCAATCCAAGGCCATAGGGAGATGCAATATTGGCATCCAACCTTTACTGTTGTGCCAGGTACGTTTGATGAGACTTTCATATTTTGTAATCAATGTTTGCATGCCTGTATTTCTTTAAATGCATTTCATAATGACTCTTTCATTTTTTAATTACAGATTATAGAAAATGTCCAAGGGATCGTCCTCCTTCAAAACATGCCCAATTAATTGACAAGTCTCCAGTTGGTGACCTGCAAGGTTGGTGATTTGCTTTGCATTTTCCTTTATTGGTGTGTTGGATGTTCTATTAGTCTTTCCATTGTGCTGACTCACGACATGCTGCCAGGTGACTATAGACGAAGGGGAGGAGCATCATCTTCTGCTATGAGAAATCCACCATGCAAGGGCTTCAGCTTTAACGATGACCAATGAGCCAAGCACATTTTTATGAAGGAAGATTCCATGAATATTGAGAAGGGCTCAAGGCTTGTGATAATTATCTGTATAGTTAATTGCTTTGAAGTTGCTGCACAAATGTCTTGGATCCCGCTTTCAACGCTTGTTCCAGTGATATGGGGTCTATAATTGGAGATTCTGCAATCTGTTATTGTAAATCATCTTTAGGGGAAGGGCTTATTTCTACAATATTTGGTGCTCCAAGATGTAGAGCTAGAACATAATTTGCAGAAAGAGGCTCAAAAACTCTTGTCCAAATTTTGTTGGCCTGAAACAAAGTTAGTTTAGGGATGCAAAATGGCCTTTATGGCCTAGTGCAAAGAGATTGAAGATGGGCCTGTGAAACTTTATATTCTGCTACACAGATTGAAGATGGACCTGAATATGATGGCAAAAATCTTTATCTTCGAAGTTAGATTTGTCTCCACCATAAATGCACTGTGGAATTCATCCGATACAAAGTTTAAATGGATCACCATGTAAGCAAGGTGGGATTCCACAAAGCTTTCGTATAAACTCAGAGTTGTGGTTGATCTTGTATCAGAAACTACCCTCTAATGCCTTGTTGAAAAATAGTCGTTTCACTAAAAATAAATGTCCTACTTGTTCCCAATTTGAAGTTATTAAGCACATTTTTTGAGATTGTCAATTTATTTTGAGATATTTCTCAATGAAAAGAGTGGTTTATTCTGGTATTCACACTGCATAATTTCCCTTTTTGAAGATCTATGGCAATGCATTCTGGTAAATCGGTATCCTTAATATGGAAATTGCCTCAATTAGTATTTTCAATATGAAAATTGCCTTCAACTTTGGATTCGAAAGTCTTAATTGATTGTAATTTTGGATTTAACTTTAAATTTGAAAGTCTTAATTGATTTGTCATTTATTTGCAGAAGATGTGTTAGCTGAGTCTCTCTGCAAAAGGTCACTTGCCTATTAGAAATGTTGATGATATCTTTACCCGAACATGGATGTGCAGTTATAAAATGAACACTGCATTAAGGGTATGTTTAACTTTTGAACATGGATACGTAATTGTAACTAGCAATTTTCCCTTGAAGGGGCAAAAAGTACACCATTATAAGGTGAAGAGAAGTGAAGATATTTTAAAAGAGTTATATGAATTACCATGGTAACAAAAATTGTTTAACAAGTTTTAACATTATTATTTAGTAGTATCATAATGCTGTAGCGACCCTGATTTATGGGCTATCCTGCATCACCCCAAAATATTTATGTTCCAGTTTTCTGGTTTGTTGAATTCCAGTAATAATTCCTAGTATTTAACAAAGGGCAAATGGAGCACGACGCAGAGACCTAGGCATAAATCCAGGAGGTTGTTAGTAGTTATGTGGACCCAGTTGACATGGTCAACTATGATCGGCTAGTGATGATGTGGAATCAACTGACATGTTCAACTTTGATTAACTTTGATAGACAACCTAAATCCTATAGCTGCATCATATGGTATCAGGGTTGGTTCAAGAACTTGCATGTGAGGACAACTCCAATAAAGGATTTCTTGGGTAGAGTTGTGAGAGGAAGTTACAACTCCAAAAGGGGAATTGGGTAGATATTGTAGAAGATCTGCAAAAGATAGTTTTAGAGAGTAAGGAGATTGTTGAAAAGACAATATGGCACAGAAAGGAAGCATGTGAGTCAGAGTAGGTAGGAGCAGACCTCACAGAGATGAGAAATGAGAAATGAGAAATTAAAGGAAAATGTATTTCTATGCTAAGATAGAGCCAGTGGCGTACTTGTCATGTGAAAATGTCACAGTGCAATATTTGGAACCACCATTATGCTAAAATTGCATAATATAGGAGTGCCATTAGAAACAGAAGCTAACCAAAAACATTTATTTTTCTGCAACAGAATTATGCTCAAAACAATGCACTTTCCAACTGCATTATTGAAGTAATATCCAATCTCCAAGGGTTAAAAAGTTCTGCCATATTATTTTCAACAAAAAGGAGGACAAATACTCCCTCCTATAATATCAAGCTAAATTATGTATACATCTCAAGCTTCAATAGCAAGCGATAGAAATTTACAAAGTAGTCAAAATGGCTTCATTGGTCCTCTGAGGGATGAGATGCCCCAGTTTTACAAAACATTAGCAGCTGACATTCAGTGGACCAAAATTATATGTACTACTGTACTACACTATATTATAAGACTTTTTCGTGACACTATAAAAGCATTATCCCATTTATGGGGGGCACTCTCGTTACATATATCCATGAGAGTTAATGTCTGAAAAACAATGACAAATAGTTAGATATACTAAATTTGGAACAAATCACAAGTCATATGGAGTTTAATGTTCAAAAGGTGCCTCTGGAACATTTAGCTGCAACCAAAACTTTGGACCATCATAATGACCAACAATAATATTTCATCCACGATTCAGAACCAAAACTTTGGACCAACAAGAATATTTTATCCACGATTCAGAACCTCAGAAGAAAATTTCAACTTTGTTTTCAATTAAAAGCATTAATCTTAATATAGGTCTTAATGTTGGGACTGTTAAGCAAGAGAATTGGCATAACCTTGAATGGAGTATGCTTAGCTTCAAGAAAAGATTTCCCCAATGAGCATTTTATTGTGCCCACTCATATCCCTCATGCTTTATTGTAAGCAATTCAAAATATTAAATCGAAGTATTTCAATAATGAAATACAGAAGAAAGGCCATTCACATTCAGATCTGCATAATAGCAGATTAGCTATAAGAAACAAGCAAACAATTTCAGATATATTGAGAACAAAAACTTAATACTGATAAAAGGGAGTCCACCATATTGTTTCAAAGTTGATGACCACCGAAACAATCCTCCATGAAGGTCACTCATGAGCTGAGCAAGGATACAAACATGGGATCACAAGCTTACTAGCAACACTCAACCCTGGTCCAGGAAACCTCATATCATCAATAATTAGTCCCATTGGATAAACAATCAAACATAGTAAGGCGTACTGTCCTGTTACAAGTAACAAGATTTAGTTCCATGTTGCCACCATGTGCTGAAAGAACACTGCTAGCTGACTGGAAACTGCCATCGTTCTTTGAGCACATGGTGATCACTACCAATAACAACATTTATTTCCATGTTGGCCACCATGGATCAAAGGGAGAGAACCTATTACTAGTTTACTGCCAGTGTTCATTCAACATGTGGTGACCAGTACCACAACCAGGTCATACCTTTTTTTTTTAATTGAAATTAAATCATAGATGTACAACAAGAATGATACATCAAGGAGTAAATGAGTGGTGAGTCTCCACATAAGATCACTCTTTCTACATAAGCAAGGGGGCAAGCATGTCCTCTTTAGCTCTAACTGGAAGAGTATCTATGCCCTTCTCAAAACCGGCATTTCAAGATCAACTCAAGGCACTATCTCTTAACTAAGAAAAAATGGCAAGGATACCTGGAGAAAGTTGGCAGAGGCGGATTGAACAATTTTTAACAATCTACATGTTGTTTCTGTATTAAATGCTTCTGCTGATTCCAAATATTTTGTGTATCATTCCAAATATTTTGTGTATCTTTAGGTGGCGGCGACTAGAAGGCAGCTTCTGGAAATGGCGGAATTGGTTTTGGAGCTTTCTAAAGATTAGCTTATGTTCTGGAAGGTGTAAAATTGTCATTGTATGCTGGCCAAAAGGAGTAATTTTTTAAAAATTCGAACAAGAAAGCATGTTATGACTGGCACTTCATCGGGCTTTAGGAGCAACTTCATGCCTGCAGCTGAAGGCTGATCGCTGCTTGACATGTTGGCCCTAAGTTTTAATTTTCTGGGAATTGGTTCTCAGGCAGTCCTTCTGCTTTGCAATTATCTCTCTTCAATTCATCTTGTGAGTCTCTTGAATGTAATTAGCCACCATGTTGCAAGAGTGGGTGTATTGATGCTCCAACAATGGGGTATTTGCATAATAAACTGTAAAAATATCTACAAATACAAAATACTCAAAAATATATACAAATAACATTTTAACATAAATGCATAAATGAGATCCCATATAGTATAATCAAAAGCTCATAATAATGGGTACCCAAATATCACATACTATTTATCATTGATAATTCCAACTTGTCCAACAAAAATGTCACTTTTCAGGTGAAAGTATTAAATGTATGGGTTTCAACGAAACAACCATGACATTAGAAACACCGCAAGGATCATAACAAGAATACTAATTTTACAGATTGCAGGTCTATATCGATTTCCATCGACAACTTTTGTTGGAATAGACATTGATAATAATTCCTCTTCACCACCCGCATATACTTTCGAAATGGAGCTCTCTTTTGAAACTTCTCCAAACACAAGACTGGTGGACAGCTTATGAATCTCTGCATGGTAATTTATGTTAAATGACTGAAATCGGACAGCTTGGATTGTTGCTTCTTTATGAAGAGGCTTCAGATTGATTGCCCGAACTTGATAGAGGCCTTTCATTTGGTTACATATCAGTTCAGAATTTGTGTAAACTACAATATCCTTGGCACCGTACTTTTTTGCTTCTTTCAATCCTTCAACAAGGGCAATATAGTATGCCTCATTATTAGTAGTTCTACCATAGACATCTCTTGTTCTTTGGACGACCTGATTAGAGGCATTGTTGTAAATAACATATTTAATCTTTGCTTGACCAGGATTCGAACAGCAAGACACTTCTAAGCATAACGTCCACTTGTGCACCATTTTTTATTTTTAGACTATTTGTGCTTCGAAAGACCTGTCAAAGTATAAAACAACAAATTTTGATCAGAAAAACTGAAGGTATGGTTGTGCCTCGAAAAATCACAAAAATTAAGAAAAAACAGAAAAATTAGTTTATCAGAAATATTGGGAAAATATTAGAAAACAGTAGCATTATGAAACTTGAAAACTACTTTGTGAATGATAGAAATCAACTAGATAATGTAAAATGGTTGTTTGTGAGAAAAGGAATGTCAAGGACACATGACGACGCTGCTTTGCTGAACATAGAGACAGTCTTAGATAGTATCAGAAGCTAGGGTTAATACTCATGTCATAATAAAGTAAAATATGTTCCTAAACCTTTATAGAAGCTAGGGTGTTACAAAATCAACCCAATTGTATATTTAATTAATATGTATCATTAGCAATGTCTGTCATTAGCTGGGTGCAAACAAAATCAATGCTTTATGTAGAAAAGTAGGGTTCAATCCTATTTAACATTCACCAAACAATTAGCATCAAATATATAGATAATCAATACCATAAGAACATCACTCATGACAATGCAAATAGATATCACTAATTAAGTACGCAGAGGTCACAAGCATGTATTAGGGCAAGGTATAACCAGTAATGAGCTAGATTTATTTACCATTCAAAATTAACCAATCAGATGTAGCAATTATGTTAGGCCTTCAATAACTGAGTTCACCAAAAGACTTGCAAATGTATGTATGTTAATATCACTAACAATGAATTCTGGCCAATAACCAACAGTCATCCATATGTAATTCAATCAAAAAGGAAGTACAAAGAAGATGATTATAAAGGACAAAAAGAAACTGATGCATGTGATATCATTCACTACTCATTAGATAACCAAATTTTCAGTATAGTGACATTTTAGCATTCAGCAGGCAACTAGGTATTTCAATACAATAAATGCACTTTCCAGATCTGAAATAAACTTCAGAGTTGTGTTTATAGGGTGGATAAAAATAAACTCCTAAATTAATTAACTCAATCTCTTCTTGTTTTGTATTTACAATTATAGCAGCAGTTCACATGAAAATAGTATAGAATCAGACCTCAGAATATTCTAAATGAAACACTAACCCAACTCTGATTTTGTTTGTTTTCTGTGTGGATATTGCAGGTATTAGGGTAGAACACACAGGGTCCACAATCTTTGATTTTGTAGGGATTGAACTGTTCCCTAATTATTGGCAAATGCCACCCTATAACGACTAGAATGCACTTGGTTAAAAATAGGAATCATATAGATTCGACTGGGAATGTTGTCAAATGAAAAATGAAACTATGGTAAGCCCAACCATGTGACAAGTTGGTGCACTTGCTGCAATGATGATCCAGGATAAAAAATCTGGCAAATGCACTCTGTCATTTTACTCTCCTTTTACTCTGTGTCATCAAATACTAAACTGCAGATAAACGAATTGCAATCTGTATCTCTTCCCTAGTGAGCTATTTAGAAGACAAGGTAGGGAGCGGTGGTGGAGGGGGGGGTGCTTCCACGCAACATAGGTTGAAACACATAACATTTAGTATCAGTTCATAGGAATTCCTCAGTTCATATGGTAGATATTCAAGGCTAAAAAGGCAATGCTAGTGACATGCAAACTTGATGATAAAAAATTCGTAAGTAGTCAATGTACGTAAGTCATCAATGTGAATCTCCCAAACCACAGTGTGAACATGGGTGCCTAACCAGCACAGAGTATGAACGCTGAGCTTCCCCATTTCAAAATCAAAGAATACCAAACTGTTTGAAGGAAAATAGACAAGGCTCAGGGTAGAATGGCAAAGTCTCTTGGGGAACCAACACAGAGTATGAACGCTGAGCTTCCCCATTTCAAAATCAAAGAATAGCAAACTGTTCGAAAGAAAACAGACGAGGCTCAGGGTAGAATGGCAAAGTCTCTTGGGGAGCTGTCAGTAAAATGAAATGTGACAATCAATTGACCATAAACCCAATTTCCTATTAATAGGCCTTTGTTAATACTAAATATCTATCTTAAATCTATCTCTAACTGTGAACATCAGAGTGTGTGGATTGACCATGTTGATAGCTCCTTCGACTGCAAACATATGTTCTCAACCAGCTAGTCGTAGATCAGTGCCAATGTGTGAATTAAAAACCAAACAAAATCAATTCAAATCTTTTAAGAGAGATCAATTGGCTGTAAATCAAAATTTCAAGAAGACTTTCATTCAGAAACAGATTGCCCGGATTGTATATATTCACAAAATCCATGCACATCAGTCAAAATATTGAATATTTGATTCTCACCGAACAGATAATTTCTCTGTTAAAATATTTTTGATTCAATGGGAATATATGAATATTATCCCAAAAAAATGTTTGCAAAACAGATTGGAAATTTAAATTTCTTCGACCCAATAAGTTTTCTTGATCTTCTGGAAGAAGGAGAGAGATTGCTTACATGCAAGTGATTACCTTGACTGGAGTCGAGTTTGCATAAGTATTCTCAGTAGACAGAGCTTGCAGGGTCTGGAATGGAACACAATCTTCCTCTCTGCCCTGAAAATTGGTATTAAGAAAGAAAGTTACTTGTATTAGGGCTTGTATAGAGTTTGGAATGGAACACATTAGTTCTCTCCTGTTTGAAAATTGATCTTAAGAATCTCACTTCTATTAGGACTTCTATAAATCCCACAAGTTGGCCGCTGTCGGCAAAATTTACAAATGTTGTATAACTAAATTATAGTGGCCGCTGAAGAACTAAATTATAGTTTGTAGTACACAGCACAAAATATAGATAATAATAGTTGTATTATGGTGATAGATTGAAGCAAATTCGGTTTGTGTAAATGTTAATTAAAGACAAAATTTCTCTAATAGCAACAGCGTATAAGGGTGTATGTGCCAAATTCTGCTATGGAATTGTTGTTACACTCAATGCCTACAATGTTGTGGCAGTACGCTGTGCTGCAGAATATCTTGGAATGACAGAAGCTATGGAAAAAGGAAATCTATTATTGTATGACAGAAGATTCCATTATTGTATTCCATACAATAAGATCAGAATTTAGTGTGAAATCTAGCTTACTCTCTTGCGTACGTTTGCTCTAAAAAACCAACGAATAATGAACTTAACTGGATTATCACATTCTAGGCCAAAGATCTAGTGTGACCCACCTAGCAGACTATCCTATTTTCAAAGGGCAGGTCTTTACACTATTTCATTCCCAGTAGGGATATATAGCACTGGAATTGTTGGTTTCAACATCTTAGTTAATTTATTCATTTGAAAGTTTCCCAATAAACACGCCCCAAGGGACTGCATAGATATTGGACTTCCTTTCGCAAAGGTACCAAGTCCAACGGGGAAACTTGCACTCGGCCTCACCCCTGTTAATCATGACCCTCGATCCCCATTCTTTCACAACCAAAATCCCCTTATGAGGTTGTTTCACATAGTCCCTTGGCTCCATGAATAATGAGGTTGTTTTAAATTAGTATTGAAGTTACCTGTGATGAATTGGAGGGCGTCGTCAGTCTCTATGGACCTCGCACATCGAACAGCACCGTGGGCCTGCTGAATGCCAGCAGCTTTGCAATGAACAGGATAGGAAGCTCGCAACGGAGAGGATGTAGGGACAGGGGAGAGGGGAACAGAGCACAAGCGGCGGGAGGGGGCGGACGAGCTGGTTCGAATTCGAGTTGGGTTGGTAGCATGCATTAATGCATGGACGGGACATCGGCGTGTTTAGGAGCGAATCCGGACGGGGACGAGGATTGGCAGCCCAAGATATCGCGTGGGACCCCCAACATCGTGGGGAGGAGTGAGACCACCGGAGAAGGGCGCCGAAGAAGGAAGACGTTGGGGCGCCGTTGACAGGAGGGGACGGAGGAGACGGACGTTTGGGTAAAACGTCGAAGGGTTAGACTCTTCCTTCTCAACACTGTTTTGGCAGCTTACAGTTCAAAAGCATAATTGTCCACAGCTACCGAAAGCAGAGGCATTTTCAACACTATTTTGGTAGCTTACAGTTCAAAAGAAAAATTGTCCACAGCTACCTAAATTAAGTCGTTTTAGAAGCTACCACTGTAACAAAGAAAAAGAGGATCTTCACTAAGTTCTCAGTTATCCACATAGCACTCAGATAACATAAGAGAGGAGATAGCAACTATGCATTGACTTCTTGTGTCAAATTCAACAAATTCCAAAGATGGCATTGATCCAATTTTCCTGTGATATTATGGCCTGTTTCATGTTCATGATTTCAATCTTTTCACTTGCTGAATGCAGAGCATTCTTCCACTGTATTAGTTTTCATATTGATAAAGCTTTCCTTTTCGGCGGCTTTTTCAGTTTGCACAGCTATCCTTAACCACCGAAAGCAGAGCTTTCGGTGGCTTACAGGTTAGAATTTTGGCTCACAAGCCACTGAAAGCACAGAGACAAGAAGAATAATGGTATTTTCACCCAAATCAAATGTTTTCATTGCCAAATCATTTGAGGAAGCTTCTAAATGAATGATAAAATTAAAAGGGATAGAGATCACTCTTTCTTTTAAGTTTTGAGGTTGTTACAAAGGAGATAAAGGTTGAAGAGTCTTTCTATTTTTCGTCAAGATGATGTCCAACTGTCAAAAGAAGAGTTAAAGTGCCTTGTCATCATCTTGAAGGTTGTTAAGATTGTCAAAGATTGCTACAGCTATCGAAAACATGAAGACTATCAAGATGGAGGCAAGGATATTTGCTGCAAAAATGGTGTTTTTACTGTGCAGAGTCATCATTTTAAAATAATGATTCTGAGCGTCTAGAGCATTGTTTCACAAAACGCTCGGAGGTTTTTGTTCCTAACATGTCAAAGAAAAATAAACTCTCTTCGTTTTCCTATAGGTGTTTCATATTGAGAGAATTGAATCCATCTCTGAGCCCCAATTTTCGGATCCCAGAATTTTCCTGTTTGACACATGTTTTTGAAATATAGATCTCGGGAAAATGAAAATGAATCTCAAGAAACTGAGAGAGGTTTTTTCTCAAAACAAACCAATATACAATAATCTCTTTTTTTTATACACAGGTGTCACATATTCAGAGAATCAAATCCGTCTCTAAACCCCAATCTTCGGATCCCATAATTTGCCTATTTGACACATGTTTTTGAAATACAGATCTCGGGAAAATGAAAACGAATCTCAAGAAACTGAGAGAGATTTTTTTTCAAAACATACCAATATACAATAACCTCTTTCAGTCTATATAGAGGTATCACATATTCGGAGATCTGAACCCATCTCTGAGCCCCATTTTTCAGTAGTTTGGCCAAATTAAAAAATCATTTTTCCCTAGTTTATTGAAAACGGTTTTGATCTTCTATCTTTAGTAAATTCGATCCAGCTTCTTAGGATATGAACGTTTTTGTAAAGCCTATAAGGCCTGTGACTTATGTAGAACAAGGGTTCATTTTTGGAGACTTTTTCACATGTTGTAAGCTCAGACTTCTTATGTTATATCAGTAAAACAAGCTTCTTTCGCCATTAGTTGTTCAGATTTCCATCTTCTGTCTATTCTGTACTTGCATTTGAATGCTATATTCATGCTGTTATGTTTATTTATGCCTGATTACTGTCATCTTATCATTGTATTCATAAGCTTAACTCTGCAAGTATTCTTTGATTATTGTAATCTTCCATTCATATATATGCTTTTGTGTATGATTCTGCTGGTATGATAGTTACTTCTCCACCCATTCATTTATTTACAAACCCCCTGAGCATTAGTGGTTGAGAGCCTTGTCCATCTGAGCGCATTTAGATATGTTTTGAGTGAATGAGGATTGATTGAGTCATCCAACTTGATCCACCCTTTTTATATTATTGAGATTTTGGTTAAGTTAACAGGCTCTTTCAATTGCAACCTAGAAAGACTCCTGGAGTGCTAACATTTTCGCACCACTGCCGGGGAAAGAAAGTTGAAGCTAGCTTCCCTAGGAGAACGACATAAGATCCAACTTTGATGATAGACAAAGTGTGGACAGTATTCTAGTTGTAATCATCTATCTGGCGACTCCATTGGAATGAAGTGGCTTCGAGAAGACCAAGTACCAGAGAAAATCCTCAAAGGCCACCAGTGACACATGTTTCAGATCCCGAACAGATTATAAGGAGAGGAAGAGCTTCACAAAGATAGACTTCCAGATCTACTAGGACAACTACATTAGGTACTTCTTTTTTTGTATCAAACGGACCTCTCTTTAAATATTCTTCTACTAAAGCATCTAGTTCTCAAAAAATTATAAGTGAATCAGAAAATTTGGAGGGTGATTAGCCTTCAATTACTTTTGCTGTTATAGGTCCTAGCTCTGATTTTATTACTGTATCTGACTTAGGAAAAGAAGTTGTAGAATCTTCCCAAGAAGAGGACTGTTCCTCTTCCCTGAATTCTTCACAAACTGAGCCTGAAACCAATGATCCTTATACTCATACCAATTTGCATGCCCTTGAGAATATCTCACAAGATCTTTCTGCTCAAGGTAAAGAAAATTTGGCTTTACTACTTGGCCAGTTCTATCAAGCTTCCTTTTTCCCATATCATTCAGAGATTGGAAAAGTATAGTTAGCTAATCATCCAACGAATCCTTCCATTTCATTTCCTATTGGGGTAAATCTACCACCTTTATCACAACCCATACCTCCTCAGCTACCACCCACCCCAATATCATATTCTTCTACTATTTCCACACCTACAACCACCATGGCGACTCCACTATTTAAAGATTGAAGGGTGAATCCACTGGGGATCCAAGTATGGAAGCCATTTTGGCTTGAAGGTTTTCCTTTTGTGACTTTTCATATATAGTTGGTTCTCCAAACCAAATGCTTAGCAGAGGTGAATGGGAAGGCATTCTTCCTATGTTCAAAGGAAAAGATTGGGAGGTTCCAGCTGAGCATCTGCTAGATTTTCACAAGTTTGTTCATGAACATCAAATTGCGCATGAAGATGTCAAGATCAATCTTTTCAGATATTCATTGAAGGGAGCAACCCTTGATTGGTGCAGATCTCTTCCAGCTTCAAGCATTCACTCATTGGCAAGTTTTCATTATGCTTTCCATTTGTTTTGTAAAGATGAATTTCCAGCTGAAAGCCTCTTTGAAGATTGTTGTGATGAATTTGAGAAGCATGTTTAGCAGAAAGTACTCTTTTCTTCTGATTGTCAAGATGAAAATTATGTTGTTAAGGAAGATCTTCATGATACAAATGATTATACTGGGAATTACATAGTTCTAGAAGCAACATACCGTATCTCTGTTGCACCTGCTGCCTTTGATTTGTATGAAGAAACAGTTAGAGAAGAGAATTTTTCTTAACTTTTTTAAGAGGTTGCCTACGATATGTTTTCACCTATGATTGGAGAGAAGGATCTTAAGATTGCTTGTCTTTCTTCGCAAGATACAGAGGTTTTCTGTTCACCTATTTTTTAGAATTATGCAGATGGAGAAGAGCAGATTTCTACATCAAATAATGTAGGCTTGAGTAGCAGTCAACCAATATATGACATTTATGAATCAGGTTTCGATGAGCCTTTTTCTTTTCCCATAAAGGAACAACATCATGTTGTAATCATCCCTTCCATGTTTGCAGAAGACATTGAATATGATGAGTTTAATCTAGCTAAACATTTCAATTCTTCTCTTCTGGTTATAATGCCTCATGAATAGAAAATTGAAATCACTTACGAAGAAGACATCAAAAAAGAAGGGATTAGCAGTCCAATCAGCTCACAGCTATTTTCAGATTTGCAGGAACCAGTTTGTGGCAGCCATATATCAGAGGTTGAAGAAGATACTTTTCATAAAGATTCAATGGTGTTAGATGACCTTTATTTTGACATTAAGTTTGTAGATACGTTTGACATCTTATCAAATGTATCTATTTTTCATAAAGACCAGGTCATTTCTTTTGAGATCTCAGATAGTAAAGAGCAAATCACATATGGCAGCAGCCCTAGATCTGATTAGGAGCATCGTGAAGCTGATAGAGAAAAGTTCCAAAAACAATCGATGCTTGATTCCGTGTCAGCTGCTGAGAAATCAATATATGAGCTTACAGAACTTGGAAATGACATTCATGATCAACCATCTCTTGAGATCGACCATGAGGAAAAGCAGTCCTTTGAATTTAAACAGCAAAGCAAGATCCTACATGAATTTTATGATCCAGTTTCTATATGGATGGAGTCACTATTGTTAGTTATGCCATATATTACAAGGTTTGGCATGATGGTTTGCAGCAGTAAACATGAGCTGGTTGCAGTTTTCTCGTTGCATATTTTGTTCTCCTTTCATGTTTTTTGTTGTACACATGAAGACAGGTCAAGCAATTTGTTGCTTAAATTATTTTTCTGGAAATTTGTATATACTGAAACATTAATTTGCAGCAGCTAGAGTAGGGTAGCATAGATGAATAAGTTCATGGCTAAGCATTTCAAGTTTGCATAATGCGTGAGGTTTGCATTTAGTATTGTGGTTTTAGTTTTGAATAAAGACTCCATGCCCAATGGAACACTAGAAGATAGGGTTAGATTTTTGTTTTACAGGAAAGGCATTTGATCTGTGGTTCTTTGAACCTCACCAGGAGGTTTCCATCCCCGAGTAGGAGCCAGATGTTATCTCCTCAAATAAACATAGACTAGTTGTGGTTTCTAGGTGATAGGAGGTCTTTCAATTTTTCATTTTTAGATGCATTTGAGGTTCTTTTTCAAGAGATTGAAGTATGTAATAAAGTTTGAAATAACATTTGATGTTACTTTGTCTCCGAGAAAGAATTTTTCGGTTTCGGTAGCTTAGGCAAACAGGGAAATTGTTCATTAGCTACCGAAAACCCAACTTTCGGCAGCTCACAGCGTAAAGGTAAAATTACTCAAAGCTACTGAAAAGAAAGGCACGTGTCATGTATCGTGGAACAATTTTCAGTGGCTTAGGAAGATATGATAGTTGCTCATTAGCCACCAAAAAGTAAGTTTCTGGCAGCTTACAATTCAAAGGAAAAATTGTTCAAAGCTACCGAAAGTAGAGGCATTCTCAACACTGTTTTGGCAGCTTACAGTTCAAAAGAAAAATTGTCCACAGCTACCGAAAGAAGAGGCATTTTCAACACTGTTTTGGCAGCTTACAGTTCAAAAGCATAATTGTCCACAGCTACCTGAATTAAGTCATTTTAGAAGCTACCACTGTAACAAAGAAAAAGAGGATCTTCACTAAGTTCTCAGTTATCCATAGAGCACTCAAATAATAGAAGAGAGGAGACAGCAACTACTCATTGACTTCTTGTGTCAAATTCAACAAATTCCAAACATGGCATTGATCCAATTTTCTTGTGATATTATGGCCTGTTTCATGTTCGTGATTTCAATCTTTTCACTTGCTGAATGCAGAGCATTCTACCACTATATTAGTTTTCAGATTGCTAAAGCCTGCCTGTGATGAACCTGCAATAATTAATTAATGCAAATACACGAGATATCAAAAATAATAGAACTCAGAATCACTTTTATATTGATCACGGGCCACTTCGAGGGGGCAACCTCCTTTGAGCAAGCTCAATACAATTAACTTCACGGTGCCTTCAATGACCTCAACACACACTTATATACTAAGTCTATTCCCAATAGTATGATTCAAAACCATGGGACATATAATACTATGAGACAACTTACAAAGCATATGCGTCCAATACTATGGGTCGATACCATGGGCTAATATAAACTATGGATCAACAAATACTACGGGATGACTTACAAAGCATATGCGTCCAACAACAATATACTAACAAAGTAAAGAGAAGGGTTGACATGGGTTCCTAACATCCCCTCTCCCTTAGAAAAAGCTTTGTCCTCAAAGCTTTGGTTGGGAAAATTGATGTAGAATCTGAATGAATGGTTCCTCGGTAGCATCCTCAAGTTGCATTTCGGGCCACTGATGCCTTTGGAGTTTCAGGGAGGATTGCTTGGAAGGCTGTAGACGAAGAAGAACCATATCAGTTGCGTGAAAAGTTTCCTTATAATGGTGCTGATCGGCTTGTTGTTGCAGTCAAATTCTAGCCATGTGAAGATTGTCCTACAGAATGAGAAGAATCTAATCGCGGTTTCGAAGAACCGAGTCAATTGCATGAACTGGGGAGCTGCTAAGGGTGTATGGAAGAAGAACCGGTGGTGTCTGTCCATAGTCTACTTCATATGGTGTCCTTGTAGATGTGGTATTGTACCACCAGAGAACTTCTAAGAAATCCATAGAAATAGTTGGCCAAATCTGTGTAGGGATGGGCAAGGGTTTGAGCAGTCTCGAAAGGAGTGTCGTCTCACCCTTGTTGACCTGGAAAGTATCACAGTCAACCATCATCTATTGAATTGTCATTTTCAGTCCCTGCCAAAAGAAGTTACATTGTTCCCAGTCATACATTTTGAAGAACCCGGAGTGCCCTGCTGATGAAGAAGCATGGAGTTCATAGAAGAGATAGCCCTGGTGAACATATTGCAACCAATTTGGAACAAGCAGAGAAATAGTTGTAAGAGAAACTGGGTCATCAATTGTGCAAGAAGGAGCATCTGCCACCATATTGTCCTTACCCTTATTGTAAGTGATCGCATAGGGATAACCCATGAGTTCGATAACCCATTTCAGGTGTGTTTGGGAGGAGACCCATTGTTCTAGAAAATTTTCTAGACCCTGGAGATTAGTCTTGATGCAGAAATAATTCCCTAATAGATATGGCTGCCACTTCTGTACTGCATGCAAAATAGACATCATTTCCTGCTGAGAGGTGGATGCGGCTAAATTATTACCGGAAAGGTCTCTTGAAGGTAGCAAGCTCATTGGTTCAGCAAAGACACCTGCATATCTATCCAAGGAAGTAGTGGAGACTGTTGATGGGTGCATCTGAATGGAATGCAGCTAAGCGATGACACCATGTGAATTCTTCTTCAGGATTTTTTCTAGGCGATGTGAACTGATGATGCAGAGAGACCCTGGTTGTAAGCCCATAAATTTGTGTTGTGCCCCATTAACTGAAAACTGCATCCAAAGTTCAGCAAAATCCCATAAGATGGGGCCAAGTGTGCGTAACCATTGAATGCCCAAAACCACATCACATCCGCCTAAGGACAAGGAAAACATGTCAAAGCGCAGGTTATAATCTTCCATAGAGATACGCACATTGTGACACTTCCCCTTGCAAGGTAAGGTGCCCCCATGTGCAACCATGACTTCAAAGTGGGAGCAAGGATGGACAAAACAATCAACCTGTTTGGCAATCCGAGGGTCAATGAAGTTATGAGTGCTACCAGAATCAATGAGTATGGTAAGAGGGAGCTTCTTGAAGTATCCCCTGACCCGCATTATTTGTGGGGTGGTGACACCGGTTACAGCATGGAGAGAGATCTCGGGTGGGTCATCGTGAGATGGGGTGTCAACAGGTGGGTGTTGAATGTCAACTTGATCATCTACTATATCTAGAGCTTCTTCACCAAGTTCAGAGGTAGGCGGAGAATCCACATCCAAGAGATAGAGCTTTTGTTGAACACATCTATGTCCCCGAGTGAATTTATCATCACAATTATAACAAAGCCCTTTTTCTTGGTGTGCCTGCATCTCTGTTTCAGACAAATGCTTGATAGGAGTTGGTCGAGGAGCAGGCATGATGGGAGTTCATTGGGAACCCATATTTCTGAAGGGAACAAAGGTGGGTTTGGAGCGTTGTTGAGCTACGATCTTGTCCTAGGCTATCTTAGCCAACCCTAGGACTTCCATCATTGTGTTGGGACAGAACATTTTGACCTCTGAGCAGATTTCATCCTTGAGACCACTGATAAAACAACTCCTATAGAATTCATCAGACAATCCTTCTGTGTGATTGGCTAGTTTCTCAAATTCCATCTGATACTCTCTCAATGTGCCAGTTTGGTGAAGTTTAGTGAGTGCTCCTGTGAAGTCATCAAAAGCACTAGGACCAAATCGTGACAAAAGGAGTTGGAAAAAATCTGTCCAGTTTGGCTCGGGATGAGCTTTGATGTACCAACAGTACCATTGAAGGGATTCCTGTTCCAAATGAAAGGATGCAAGTGGCATTTTGTGGACATCAAAAGTATTATGCAGATTGAAATATTGTTCTGCTCGATATATCCATCCAATCGGATCAGTACCATTGAAGCAAGGAAAATCAAGCTTCGGCCCACGAAAATTGCTAGAAGAAGAGAACTCGGTGGCTGCAAAAGATTCTGGCTGTCGGTTATTGTTCATGGCTGAATGTTGAAGATGGAGGCTGAGAAATTTTTCATCCAGATCTTGGAGTTTGGTTTGGATGGATGCAAGTGCTTCTTCCATGGTTTTTTCTCCTGCACGGCTGACAACCACAACCAAGAGTTTTTTTTTTTTTTTTGGGAAATGGATAGAAAAACACAAACAAAAGCTTATTTAGTAAAGGAAAATTTAGATTTGGGAAAAACTCGGATTGGTAATTGGGGTTTGACTAGGATTTGGACACTTTCTGATGGACAGGGAGGTAAGAAATGGGGATTTCAGAAGCAGGGTGAAAGAAAGGGAAAATTTGGCAGAGAGGGACAAAGAAGCAGAATTAGGAAAGGAACTATGTGGTAAAATTTGAAGATGATTGGGTGAAATCCGAGGAAGTTATGGCAAACCCTAAAAATAGACAAATGTGGGATTTCGGGCTTTGGGAAGTGGAATTGGGGGTAGGGTCCTCTGGAATGAAATATGCAGAATGGGAGTATAGGGGTTCCTAGGAAATTTCAATGGAAACGGAGTGAAAACAAGGGAGATATGGAGAAAAAACTAAATTTTTTTTTCTAGAATGGAGCAGCTACGGCTCGAAAGAGATATGAAACAGATAGATCTACAATGGCCTGGAAGTGAGTGGAAATAGAGGGATCTGAAACGGCGCCAGATGGATCGAAAACGGCTGGATCTGAAATAGATCTGAAATGGCTGGATCTGGAACGGATTTCAGAATGGATCTGAATGGCTGGATCTAAAATAGATCTAAAATGGCGCAGTAGTGATCGGCAATAGTTCAGCTAAAAATAGATATGGACCCCAGGTATGTGCGGCTCCTAATAGTTCAGGGGTTTCACTCAGCCACCAATGTTATTTGACGACTTGCGTGTTGGGGCAGTACCCCTCACTCCACGGCTCAGGTAAAACTAATAACCGCTTTGCCACAAACGACAGCTCTTGGTTTACCTCAGGGGTGGGAACTAGTCAATCAGGTAGGGGTCGTTGCCCTTTTCGCTGGCAGGTCCTCTCAATGGGCCAGCTACTTCGGGGTTCCTATGGTACTCCTCACAATGAGTTTTAAGGCTTATGCCCAAGTACTTCCCACGGTTAAGCGAATAGGGATTATTCCCAAATCCGAACCTGCAACAGATGCGAAAAAAAAATGGCAGAAATTTCATCCAGCGAGCCCAAGAAAGTACTCTGATACCAGATGTGATGAACCTGCAATAATTAATTAATGCAAATACACGAGATATCAAAAATAATAGAACTCAGAATCACTTTTATATTGATCACGGGCCACTTCGAGGGGGCAACCTCCTTTGAGCAAGCTCAATACAATTAACTTCACGGTGCCTTCAATGACCTCAACACACATTTATATACTAAGTCTATGCCCAATACTATGAGTCAAAACCATGGGACATATAATACTATGAGACAACTTACAAAGCATATGCGTCCAATACTATGGGTCAATACCATGGGCTAATATAAACTTTGGATCAACAAATACTACGGGACGACTTACAAAGCATATGCGTCCAACAACAAGATACTAACAAAGTAAAGAGAAGGGTTGACACAGGTTCCTAACACTGCCTTTTCGGCGGCTTTTTCAGTTTGCACAGTTGTCCTTAGCCACTGAAAGCAGAGCTTTCGGTGGCTTACAGGTTAGAATTTTGGCTCACAAGCCACCGAAAGCACAGAGACAGGCAGAATGATGTTATTTTCACCTAGATCAAATGTTTTCGTTGCCAAATCATTTGAGGAAGATTCTAAATGAATGATAAAATTAAAAGGGATAGAGATCACTCTTTCTTTTAAGTTTTGAGGTTGTTACAAAGGAGATAAAGGTTGAAGAGCCTTTCTATTTTTTGTCAAGATAATGTCCAGCTGTCAAAAGAAGAGTTAAAGTGCCTTTTCATCACCTTGAAGGTTGTTAAGCTTGTCAAATATTGTTGCAGCTGTCAAAAACATGAAGACTATCAAGATGGAGGCAAGGATATTTGCTGCAAAAATGGCATTTTTACTGTGCAGAGTCATCATTTTAAAATAATGATTCTAAGCTTCTAGAGAATCATTTTGCAAAACGCTCAGATATTTTTGTTCCTAACATGTCATAGAACAATACCCTCTCTCTGGTTTCCTACAGGTGTTGCAGATTGAGAGAATCGAATCCATCTCTAAGCCCCAATTTTCGGATCCCAGAATTTTCCTGTTTGACACATGTTTTTGAAATACAGATATCAGGCAAATGAAAACGAATCTCAAGAAACTGAGAGAGGTTTTTGCTCAAAACAAACCAATATACAATAAACTCTTTCGGTTTATACACAGGTTTCACATATTTAGAGAATTGAATCCATCTCTGGGCCCCAATCTTCGGATCTCAGAATTTGTCTATTTGACACATGTTTTTGAAATACAGATCTCGGAAAAATGAAAATGAATCTCAAGAAACTGAGAGACGTTTTTGCTCAAAACAGACCAATATACAATAACCTCTTTTGGTTTATACACAGGTATCACATATTCGGAGAAATGAATCCATCTCTGAGCCCCATTTTTCAGTAGTTTGGCCAAATTAAAAAATGATTTTCCCTAGTTTATTGAAAACGGTTTTGATCTTCTATCTTTAGTAAATTCGATCCAGCTTCTTAGGATCTGAACATTTTTGTAAAGGCTATAAGGCCTGTGACTTATGTAGAACAAGGGTTCGTTTTTGGAGACTTTTTCACATGTTGTAAGCTCAGACTTCTTATGTTATATAAGTAAAACAAGTTTCTTTCGCCATTAGTTGTTCAAATTTCCATCTTCTGTCTATTTTGTACTTGCATTTGAATGCTATATTCATGTTGTTATGTTTATTTACGCCTGATGACTGTCATCTTATCATTGTATTCATAAGCTTAACTCTGCAAGTATTCTGTGATTATTGTAATCTGCCATTCATATATATGCTTTTGTGTATGATTCTACTGGTACGATAGTTACTTCTCCACACATTCATTTATTTACAAACCCCTTGAGCATTAGTGGTTGAGAGCCTTGTCCATCTGAGCGCATTTAGATATGTTTTGAGTGAATGAATATTGATTGAGTCATCCAACTTGATCCACCCTTTTTATATTATTGAGATTTTGGTTAAGTTACTAGGCTCTTTCGACTGCAACCTAGAAAGACTCCTGGAGTGCTAACACAAGGATACAAGAATTACGTCCACACATGTGATGCCTATCAACAAGTTGGGAATCCCTCACAATGGGATAAGATTCCTCTCCATCTGGTGCATGCTCTACAAACATTTTGAGAAGTGGACAATAGATATCATTGGTCATATTTCCCCTTCTACAAGACATTTGAAGTCCCGCTATATCATTACCACAACCAATTGTTTAACTACATGGGTAATGTCACATCCCTATCCATCATCTTGATCATAGGAGGGGGTAAATATGAATTTAAGGCTTCTAAATTTTGCCCCATGGGAAATTATTTGAGTTCATAAATAAAAAAATGCACCTGCAAATTTGTGAATGTAAGACATAGGTAAAAGAAAACTCTATCCATGATGACACATAATGCATAAAAAACATATTATTCATAGAAATCAAATAAAATCATTCAATACGCATAAACAAAGAGAGTACGTATATTTTAACAAGAAGGTCCAAGCAATTAGTTGTGTAAGAGTGGTTTTCCACCAAATCATAGGTATCGTTTCTATAGATACCACCCCCAAGTTAGGATATGAGGCCATCGGGGAAAAGGAAACACTTACAACCTTCTCTCTCATCCCATAACCCATTTTCTCTCATGCTTAGCCAAAATACACACCTCTAAGAATTTACAAAGATATCTCTTAGCCATACTAGCCATGTAACTCTCTTCTACTTCCCCACATAAAAAAAAGGAGGGCGTTTCCCTTCACTACTCTATAGTTCCCTCACAAAATCCAAACATTATAGCTCTTACCACTATGTGCACAAAGAGTCCAACTTGTTGTATGTTGTTGGACAACCTCCTATAACACCAGCATAGATCCATCTTAACTATGGCTCTAACAAGCATTGAGAGGGATCAAATTCCTCAATATCATGTTGATTGTTACATACAAAGAATTAATCCATTCAGGAAAAAGAAGGGAAAATGAAATAGTGAATTTTAAAAACATGCGGTTCATTATAAGTGAACCCAACATACAATTCTCATTGGTTTCATTGTGTAGTGTCTTATGGCTTTATAAGACCCTTGTGATCTATATTAAAGCAAATCCTATACTAATATTTGATCCCATACTTGATCGAGTGTTAGTGCAAATCCAAACAATCACCTAGTCTTGATTAATAGTTTAAATTTCAATAAAAAGTTTTAGATTTAAAATTAAGATTTTATAAAAGAAGAAACAATGATAAATGAGATTTAAATTTCAACTATCAATGTTGATATTTAAACTTCCATAATTGATATTTAAACTTCAAACTAAGATGTTATAAAAAAGAGAGAAGAATCCAAATGCACCTTAATATACAAAGTTTTGAGAATCAACGGAATGATGGATTTATTAAACCTATATTTCTTTATTCCAATGTTTTTTGGACTTATTAGATACAATCTTTAAAACTACAATAAATGTTTGCGCTGCATCATATGAACTCGGAGAGAGTGCATTAACAGGTAAAATGCTACCAATGGTTTTTGCTGATTCTTATCAACTAGGAGAGAGTGCGTTAATGGTAAAAATGCTACCAACAGTTTGTGCTGCTTCTTAGCAACTGGGAGAGAGTGCGTTAACGGTAAAATGCTACCAATGGTCATTTAAAGATCAAATATTTAGAATTTTCAAGGAGTTCAAAATTAATTCTAGGTTTGATTTTAAGAAAGTATTTATGCCTAAGCTTTGTACAACTTTATTGAAATAAATTTAAAGTATTTATTGAAAATGATTGTTTCAGACATTGTACCACTTCTTCACCATGGATACAATATCGCAAACGAACTATAGCTCAGAGAACATGTTAAAAAAAATACAAATACGTAGAAGCTCTCCATTGAACAGATCTACAAAGACTTTTCAATTTTGTCAAATCCTTAAGAATGGAGTGGGATTTGACACAGAAAGGATGCAATGTAGCGAGCTTTGGTTAATGGAACCTATGCTAGCGTTAGTCTATTCGAATTGTTGGTGCTCAACTCTCTGCCTTATACAAGTCATACTACCTTCTCAAGGTTTCCTGTAGCTCACACGCGTGCCCCACTACTTCTAGAAGTCATTTGCAGATATAATCACACACCAACCGAAGGTAAGAATTTAGTGAACAACACCATCACAAAAGGAAAGAGTAATAATGTGAAATGTAATCCATAATACATATTTAACTTGTAATGTTTTTCAAACATGTGAAGAATGACAAATGTATTTATAGACCAAACATTTCATAAGCTAGAATCCCTAACTTGTATTGTTAAATCCTTATACTACAATTTTATTGATATAAAACTTATGAAATAATATGCAACGATGATAGAATATAATTCATCCTCTATGAGAAGTAATGTTTGACATAAATATTGTTTGACAGAAACAAACAAACAAACAACCAAAATAAACAAAATAAACTAATCATAGAAATCAGTCCAATTGTGCAAGTATTTTTACAATAAACCCAAATATACTTAGAATGTGAAATTGCTAGCTCATATGTCTGAATTCTGAAATTCTGAAATTGTTTAGATATTGAATTGATTTCTGTCATATGTAGGTTCCAAAAACAATTGGGTCAGATGTGTCACGTTTGTCACATATCCACTCCAAAAATATATATATATATATTTGTAAAACACATTATATATACATATATCTATCAAACACATTATATATACATATATCTATCTATAGATATATGTATATATAATGTGTTTTACAAATATATATATATATTTTTGGAGTGGATATGTGACAAACGTGACACATCTGACCCAATTGTTTTTGGAACCTACATATGACAGACGTGACACATCCGACCCAAATTTTTTTTTGAAGCCAATATGTGCCATGTCATCATGACAGATGTGACACATCTCACCCACTTTGGGCTATAGAAAGCTCCCCTCGACGCAATTAATTCATGTCTTCTCAAGCATTAAGGAGTAGCAAAACTAAATGGGTAAAGGCTCTTATCTTTCCCAACCTCTATGCTCACCTACAACCATTTTCTTTCCTCTAATGTTTGCAATTTTCCTTCATATTTCGAATTTATGGTTAATTCCCAATCTGGTATGGTAATGGCAAATGATAGCATGAGAAACTCTACCTCCTATTCAAAAAATCTACATGATAATGAATCGTAGACTATAAAGGAGATGAGAGGATGGTAAAAAGACAACAGACATAACTTATTACTACAGAAAAAATGAATCTTATAAATGTAATAGAAGTATATTCATCCCATGCTTTGATAACTACACGAGGAGACTTTTCCCACCAACCTCACACATGCATTCAATGATTGGATTTAATAAGTCAAAAGGAAGTAATTGTCTCATTAAGGAAAATGGCAGCAAAAGGATGAGCTATAAGGTTGACAATTGGAAATATAAGATTTAATCTCTCATATGCCCCCTTTCCTCTTCCCCTCTAGTGGAATCATATCCCCTCTATCCCTCTTTACATAGCCAACTTGCAACATTTTATTATTTTACAACATAATATTTACATATATTTTTTAGTTAGCATGACATTCAAACCACATGGTCCATATAGAAATATTTATATTATACATGCCTAGCCATTCACCAGTCGAGCCTTGGCGTTGAGATCTACACTAGGAATCCATACTAGCATATTTAGATCATTTACATAAATCGATTTAATACATTCCAAGGGCCAAAATTGGGGGTATACTACAGTCCCCTCCCCCTTGGAATAACACCTTCCTTGGTGCTTCCTCAAAATTAGCACAAATATGGATACGCCTCTCTCATGGCATCCTCCAACTCCCATGTAGCCTCATCAGTACCAAAGTGCTTCCACTGCACCTTTACTTGTCTGATGGCATGGTTTTGGAACAATGTTAATTTTTTGTCGAGGATTCATAATGGCTATATTTTTAACTCTTCCTCAAGTTCGACTTGGATCAAATCCAAACCAATGACATGGCTAGGATCATGTAGATATTTCTTAAGAAAAGAAACATGAAAAACATAGAACTTTAGTGTTATAAAGCAATGAAATTATTTATGCAACTTGGCCTATTCTCTCAAGCACTTCAAATGGCCTAGAATATCTTGGTGACATCTTGGCAGAACTTTCAAGCTTCAAAGAACTTTTTCTTGGTCTCACTAGGAGGTAAACATGATCCCAAACATTAAATTCCATATGCACCCTATTCTTATATTGTAACGACACAACATTAGAGTTTAGTATAATGAAATATGGTAATAATAGGAATGTCAAGCAAAATATATAAAAGAAATAAAAAATGAAAAAGTGCATTGTAACTTTATTTAGGTGCATGAGTGACATGTGTGTCACCGATGCAAAAAGTAAGACAAGACCAAGTGGAGTGGGTTCTAGAATCTTCTTGATTGATACTAGCGATTTTTTGCTTGTTGCTTTGGGTTTTTGGCCTCTGTGTGTCTATTAAGAGGGAGAATAAGGAGGAGGAGAGGGGAACTCCAATTCATAGAGGAAAAGAGAAAAGAGTAAAGGTATACTTGGTTTGGCATAGTGTTAATTGTTGAGGGATCATGGGGCCTCATCCTATAGCTAGGGATTGGTTGAGTGGAAATTTTTCCCCCAAATGTTGTTGTAGATAGTGAAGTTGGTGACTAGTGGAGGACAAGGTATGCATGCAAACATCAGGCAAGTGAAGATTCTTCTTTGTGGCTTACAACTATTATTTTTTGCTAGTTGTCTGATTTAATTTGCATTGGATTGATGTATGCTTGATAGACTAGTTTTCTTTGAAATTTTCTACAATAAATATGTACTTAAATATGGTTTTTAATATGTATATATATTATGGTTGTTACATATATATTTATCTTTCATGTCTATCTTGCATTTCCTTCAAATTTTACCTAATGTTTGCAACCTATTGTTCCATTTCCTTTATCATTTATGGGCCAAGCACAATTATGTTCACTATATTATCCCAAGTCACTAGTTTCCTACACCTTATACCATACAAAGCTTCAAATGGACTAATTCCCAATGATGCTTGATGCCCATTGTTATATGCAAACTCTACCAAGTGTAGTTAATCTTCCCACTTTGATGTCCATAACATACATGTGAAACATATCTTCAATCACTTGATTTACTCTTTCCGTATTCCCATCATTTTTTGGATGGTAGGCAGTACTCAAATTCAATTGTGTACCCAAATCTACAAAAAAGGCTCTTCCAAAATTTAGACGTAAACATTGTATCTTCATTGGATAAAATTTCCTTGGATAACCCATGCAATTTGAATATTACTTTCATAAATATCCCTATTATTTCATCAACCTTGTAAGTATATGTAAATAGAATAAAATGTGTTTCCTTGGACAATTTATCCACCACATCCATGTTGGAATCATGCTTCCTTAATGTAGTTGGAAATCCTGTAATAAAATCCATAGTTACCACTTCCCATTTCCATTCCAAAAGTGGATGTAATAGACCTATTGGGTGTTGTTTTCCAACCTTCCCTTTCCAACATTTCATACATCTAGAAATATAGTCAACAATGTCATTCTTCATTCCCTACCAAAAATATTGTTTCTTTGTTATGGTAATTGTTTTCTAGTATCCTATGTGACCAAAATATAACATTTTATGGATTTCATCCGTAATAATTCTCCTCAAATCTGCAACAATAGAAATATACATACTATTTTTGTAAGTAAGAATCCCATCATCCTCCAAATGATATCCTTCATAACTCTTTTCCAAATTTTGCTATTGTAATTTATCTATTATTTGAAGATAGTGTTCATCTTTAACAAGAGAGTGAACAATCCTTAGCCTTAAATCTGATTGGAAAATGATAATGGATTCCAAGTGCATTGTGAGTAATTCTCATTGTGTTTGATATCATAAACAAACTCACATAAAATTATATTCATCTAGCTTTCCTTGCATTTAGTGTTGGCTACTCAAACAAATATTTCAGACCATAGTGGTCCATACTAAATGTTGGAGCATTTTCCAACCACACATCATTTATTTGAGCCTTACAGCTTAATTATCCACTTATCCTAAGTATTTTGATTCAATCATGTGTTTACATCATCAGAAGATCACAGTTTAAGTAAACTGGGCCTCCTCCTACATTCTAGGAGCCAACTGGGCCATCATCTGAGCCTCCTCCACCATTTACGGTTTGATTTGCATGACTAATGCACACTACTCAGTCCAACTGAAAGCATTTACTAGTTAACTCACCCAGCTGAAGACTAGAAGGCACCCTACTACACTGTTTGACTTCATCTGGTGTTATTCTCACCTACTATTCAGTTAAACTACAGACAGAAAGCGCCCTCTCCTATTTTTTGGCATTCAGTTGAGTTCTGGATTGAGTTAGACTCGGTTACTCGGTTTCAAAGTCTGTTAGAGTCAAATATTGATTAGTTAAGTGGTTAATTGATGTGCCAAGTGGTGTTAACTGCCAAGTAAGCCACTCTCATGAATTCAATTCGAATGACCAATTTGGAATTCGAATTGCTTGGTTTATTGTAGCCATTGTTACACATTGTAATGTATCTTTTGAGTATATGACATTATTTTACTATTGCAAACCTTATGCACAGTGTTTTCATACATTTTGTTGCATGCATCTCTAGTAACTGTTGTGCTTGTTCCATATATATGTTGTGCTTGAATTTTACATGGTATCAGAGCCATGGCAGGGACAAGACAACTCTTTTGCAGAGATTTCATATGAAGATTAAGCAACTTTGCTCAAAAATATTGCAGCATTTTTTTGCAGTTGCAGCACTTTCTACAGTTGCAACTATTGCTCAAAAATTCCAATTCTGCACTAGAAGCCGAAATTTTTCCACATAATTCCTGGATAGTGTTCTTGACTCTTCAAGCTTGCTTGATAGTCTATGCCTGGTGTGATGAAACTTGAAAAGTGCAGGTTTTCGACCTAAAAAAATTTTGTTTGTATGTGATTGCAGGTTTCTCACTCCCTCCTATTGCATTCACTATTGTAGAGATGGACTCTTCTTCACAAAATATTCTCACTCCATTCAACTACCATCAGTGGAAGGATGATGTTGAGATTGTGTTGCACTCTAAGGGATTTTACAGAGTCACCATGGGCCTAGAACCAGAGCCTAATTCTGCAGTAGAGAAGCCCAAGTACTTCAATAAGCTTGATGAAGCTTATGGTTTTCTTTGTCTCAATATTTTGAAGGATCTTATTTTCCATCTCAGTGGATTGACTACTCCAAAAGAAGTGTGGGAACAACTTGCCAAGATTTTTTGTAAGCTGGATGAGATGAGGGCTTATCAGTTGGAGAATGAACTGATTGCACTAAATCCTGAGAATTTTGAAACCATCAATGATTTTTTCACCAAGTTTAAGCATTTGGTACTACAGTTGAAGCAAAGTGGTGTTGAGAAGAAAGATGAACAGTTGATTCTTTCAATCCTTACGAATATAGGTTCATATTATTCAGTGTTTGTATCTACTTTCCATTCGGGAAAACTCACCATCCTAAATTGGAATATGCCTACCTTGAATGCATTCATTGATTCCTTAACAAAATAGCATGATAATCCTGTTCAAATGGGGTCCATAAAAACCTCCAAATATCAAACCCTTTTTGCTGGAGGACCCAAAGCTATGAATGGAAAATGAAAGCAAAAGAAAGAGAAGGCCAAGTTTGATAATCCGAAGCAAAAGGAGAAGACCAAGCAGTCAGATGAGCCCTACGGTTCAAGGAAAGACAAGCAAAAGGGAAAAGAGAAGACAAAGTGTTCTTACTTTGGTAGGGGCTTTCATCCTGAAAGCTCATGCATGAAGAAAACTATTGATTAGATGGCCTTTATCTTGGATAAAAAAAACATTACTCTTCCAGATGGTGCAAGGAAGAAGAACAATAATGATCATGCAGAAAGAGGTCATGCACTCATGGCAAGTATTTCGAATTCTACAACTCTTTTCATAGATTCAGGAGCTTCGAATCACATGGTTGCAAGCAAAGAATCATTCTCATCATTGGACTCCGACATCTGCATCTCCATCCACATGGGAGATGATTCACAAATTTCTTCGAAAGGAAAAGGTACTATTCATTTAGAACATGGCAGTTTTCAAAATGTTCTCTATGTTCCTTCTCTAGCTTTGAACCTACTTTCTTTGTATCAGATGACACACACTGGTTTACCCAAGAAGGTTGTAGTCAGCCCTAATAATGTTGAAATTTCTTATATTTCCACCAAAAAGATCATTGCAGTAGGCAAAGCAAATCATGCTGCAAAAACATATGAGTTTTCCCACTTTTTGACACATTCAAAGCCAAGTTCCCTTCTGACTCATGGAAATGGGGTTAGCCGGATATGGCATGAGAGATTTGGTCACCTAAATTATAAATATTTGCAGCTTCTACAAAATAAATCCATGGTTGAAGACCTTCCGAAAATCAAATACTAGAAAGGGATATGCAAGGGTTGCATCATTCGGAAGCACCCCGAGCACAAGTTTGATCAAGGAAAAGCTAGCAGAGCTTCTTGTATTTTGGGGCTGATTCGTAGTGATATCAGCGGTCCGCTGCCAGATACCTCCATGAATGGCTCAAGGTATGTTCTGACATTTATTTATTATTTCTCCAAGTTCACATGGGTCTACTTTCTCAAGAACAAATCGGAAGTGATAGAAAAATTCAAAAATTTCAAGGCTTCTGTTGAGACTACTACTGAGAGAAAGATCAAAGATCTTGTATCTGATAATGGTGGAAAATATATCAAATCAAAGGTGTTGCAACTTTGTGCAGAAAATGGAATCCAAATCCATCACACAGTCCCCTACACACCTCAGCAGAATGGTGTAGCAAAGAGGAAAAACCGAGCACTGAAAGAGATGGCCACTTGTATGCTTGAGTCGAAAGGTTTGGATCCAAATATTTGGGCTGATGCCATGAATGTTGCTGCATGCATTCAAAATAAATTTCCACACTCATCCGTCAAAGGTACTACTCCCTTTGAAACTTACACTGGTCACAAGCCTGATGTGTCCAATCTCAGGGTTTTTGGCTACACTGCATGGGCTAGAATTCTGATTGAGAAGATAAAATATTTGGAACCATGGAGTACTGAGTGCATCCTCATTGGATATTCTGAATAATCCAAAGGATACAAACTCATGGATATCACATCCAAAAATATATTCATCGAGCGAAGTGTCAAATTTGAAGAACTGCTTCAAGATCTAAAACTAGTCGAGGAAGAAACTATTGAATTGCCTCCTCTGCAAGAAGAAGATTCGGAAGAAGATGATGAAAGTTTGTGTTCTTATATTTTTGATATTTTATTAGAAATCAATGAACATGAAATACCAGGTTCATTTCAAATCCAAATGATCCCCCTCAGTTTCCAAAGTGGGCAGAAAAGACCCTCAATTCTGTTGGTTCTAATATTGGAAATCCTGTCAATCCAAGAAGAACTCGAGCAGACTTTCAAATAGTAGGTATGGCTCTTTTGTATTCTGATCTATTAATTTCTGATAAAAAAATTTTATTATAGTTTCATATCCTAAATCATACTATCATGCCCACCAATATCTGAGATGGCAAACCACCATGGATGAAGAGTACAATTCTCTTCAGAAAAATGCTACATGGGAGCTAGTTTCTCTTCCACCTAGGAGGAAATTAGTTCAATGCAAATGGGTATACCGAAAAAATTTTGTTGTAGATGGATCAACCTAAAAATACAAAGCTAGTTTGGTCACAAAAGGCTTCTAACAAGTTCATGTTGTGGACTACACAAAAACCTTTGCACCGGTTGCAAAAATGGATTCAATCTACCTAGTTTTGGCAATTTCCACATCTAAGCACTGGGAAGTGCACCACATGGATGTGAAGAGTGCATTTATTCATGGATATATTTAGGAAGAGATTTACGTGACTCATCTTGAAGGCTAAATATCATATCTGACATTAGTGTGCAGACTAAAGAAATCATTGTATGGTTTAAAACAAGCACCAAGAGCTTGGTATGCAAAGATGGATTCCTTCCTTCTGTCACAAAATTTTGCAAGATGAAAATCAGATCCAAATGTGTACCTATAGAAGCATGAAGGTAATTTTCTGATCATTTTCCTTTATGTTTATGACCTTTTGATTACAGGAAGCATTCTTGCTTCGATCGGCAATATAAAAACCGCACTACATCTAGCATTCGACATGAGTCATTTAGGCTTGTTGAAGCAATTTCTTGCCTTAGAGACCACTCAGAATTTTGATGGGATCACCATATCTCAGTCAAAATATGATTCAAACATGATAAACAAGCTTAATGTGGCATATTGTAAAGCGACACCATTCCCATTCCTCTCAGGAATCAGACTTGAGGATGGTGATTCCACACCATTGGTGGATTCTACACTTTATCGACAGTTGATTGGAAGTATTCTATACTTGAAACACTCTAGGCATGATATTTATTATTCCATGATTGTTTTTTCAAGGTATATGCAGAATCCCCATGAGCTTCACTCGAAGGAAGCCAAAAGAATCTTGCACTATGTGCAGGGTACTAGACATTTTGGCATTCACTATGTTGTGGATTTTGATCTAGATTTGGTTGGATCACTGATTCAGATTGGGTGAGTGATAGCATTGATCGGAAGTCCAATTCTGGATATGTTTTCATGATTGTAACAAGGCCTATTTTATGGTCAAGCAAAAAGCAGGCCGCCATTGACTTATCTTCAGTAGAGGCAGAGTATTGAGGAGTAGTCAATGTTTGCACTCGGGCAGTTCGGTTGCAGGGTATTCTAGCAGAGTTTGATATTGGTAGCACCACTTCTACTGTCATATTTTGTGACAATCAGAGTTCTATCAAGATATCGACAAATCCGGTTCAAAGACAGAGGACCAAGCATATAGAGATCCACATGCACTACATCCGAGAGTTTGTGCATGACAGAACCATTGTACTGCAATGTTTTCCTACAGAAGAGCAAATTGCAAACATCTTCACCAAGAGCTTCACTGAGAGGAAGTTATCTTACCTTCATTCACTGCTGGGGGTGATTTCTACTATGATGAGGATAGATTAGATCCTTCAGTGTTCAGTTTGAGGGGGCGTTTTCTTTCCCACTGGGTTTTTCCCTCTTTCCTCACTTAGATTTTTTCTAGCATTTTTGGATTATTTCTGTACTGGGTGACCTATGGCCTTTGTTGCTAGGGACCTTTTATTATTTTTTATACCTCCATGAAATTAGATTAAAGGGGGGTGTTGGATCATTTTCCAACCACACATCATTTATTTGAGCCTTACAGCTTAATTATCCACTTATCCTAAGTATTTTGACTCAATCATGTGCTTACATCATCAGCAGATCACAGGTTCAGTAAACTGGGCCTCCTCCTACATTCTAGGAGCCAAATGGGCCATCATATGATCCTCCTCCACCATTCAGGGGTTTATTTGCATGACTAATGCACACTACTCAGTCCAACTGACAACATTTACTATTTAACTCACCCAGCTGAAGACTAGAAGGCGCCCTACTACACTGTTTGACTTCATCTGGTGTTATTCTCACCTACTATTCAGTTAAACTACAGATAGAAGGCGCCCTCTCCTATTTTTTGGCATTCAATTGAGTTCTGGATTGAGTTAGACTCAGTTAGTTAGTTTTAGAGTCTGTTAGATTCAATTATTGATTAGTTAAGTGTTTAACTGATATGCCGAGTGGTGTTAACTGCCAAGTAAGCCACTCTCATGTATTCAATTTGAATGACCACTCTGGAATTCAAATTCCTTGGTTTATTGTAGGCATTGTTACACATTGTAATGTATCTTCTGAGTATATGACATTATTTTACTGCTGCAAACCTTATGCACAGTGTTTTCATACATTTTGTCGCATGCATCTCTTCTAACTGTTGTGGTTGTTCCATAGATATGTTGTGCTTGAATTTTACACTAAACTCATATTTCCTTCACATCAAATATTGTCTCCACATTTTCAAAGCATGCAGTATGGAAGCAAGCTCCAAATCATGGGTAACATAATTATTTTCATGTTCCTTTAGCTTTCTTGACTCCTAACATACCACATGATTGTCTTGCAGAAGAAATCGTCTGATTCCTTGTTTACATGCATTGGTACACACCACAAAATCCTTTTATGGATCTGCAATGTTTAAAATTGGAGCACTAGTAAGAAGCTTCTTCAAAAGATAGATTTCTTCACATTTTTGTATCCACTAAAATTTTATTCCCTTCTTTTGCAAAGAAGTGATGAGGCGTGAAACCTTGGAGAATCCTTCAATGAAAGTGTCCATTAATATTGGTCACATGTCCATGTGAACAATCCCATGCTTCCATAACTACATGAGGATAATTTTCCCACCAACATCACACATGCATTCAATTATTGGCTTTAATAAGTCCAAATGGATTAATTATCTCATTAAGGCACATGGAAGTAAAAAGATGAGTTCTAAGGTTGACACTTGGAAATAGAGGATTTAATATCCCATAGGCCTCCTTTCCTCTTCCCCTCTAGTGCAATCATATCTTCTCTAGTTCTCTTTACACGACCATATTGGGAAATTTCATTATTTTCCAACATAATTTTTACATAGATTTTAAGTTAGAATGACAAGACAACTTCATGTTCCATATAGAAATATTTACATTATACATGCCTCACCATTCACTAGTCGATCCTTGGCCTTAAGCTATGCACTAAGAATCCATAGTAGCATATTTACATCATTAACATAACTTGATTTAATACATTCCAAGGGTCAAAACTAAGGGGATATTGCAGTCCCCTCCCCCTTGGGAATAACTCCTTCCTCAGTGTTTTCTGAAAATCAAAACAAAAATGGATATGCTTCTCTCATGGCATCCTCCAGATCCCATGTAGCCTAATCAGGACCAAATTGCTTCCACTACACGTTTACCTATCCGATGGATCGATTCCAAAGCAATGTTAATTTATTTTCAAGGATGCACAGTGGCTCTATTTTTAACTCTCCCTCAATTTCCACCTAGATCACATCCCAATCAATCACATGGATAGGATCATGTACATATTTCTTAAGCAAAGAAACATGAGAAACATTATGAACTTTGGTTTTATAAAGAAATTAAATTATTTATGCAACTATCCCTATTTATCAAGCACTTCAAATGGCCCACAATATATTGATGACATCTTGGTACAACTTCCAAGCTTCAAGGAACTCTTCCTTGGTCTCACTTGGAGGTAAACATGATACTAAATATTAAATTCCCTATGCACTATATTCTTATATGCATATATTTTATATCTATCTTGGGTTTCCTTCAATTTTTGTCTAATATTTGCAACCTCTCGTTCCATTTCCTTAAGCATTTATGGGCCACACACAATTATGTCACTATATTATCCAATGTCACTTATGTCCTACACCTTCTGTCATACAAAGATTCAAATGAAATCATTCTCAATCATGCTTAATGCCCATTGTTATATGCAAACTCTACCAAGTGTATATAATCTTCCCACTTTGATGGTTTATCCATCACATACATGCAAAGCATAACTTCAATCAGTTTACTCGATTTACTCTTTTGGTTTTCCAATTAGTTTGTGGGTGGTAGGAAGTACTCAAATTCAGTTGTGTTCCCAAATATGCAAAAAGGCTCTTCCAAAAGTTAGATGTAAACATTGTATCTCGACCAAATAAAATTTTCTTGGGTAACCCAATCAATTTGAATATTTCTTTCATAAATATACTTGTTATTTCATAATCTTTGTAAGTATATCTACCTAGAATAAAATGTGTTTCCTTAGACCATTTATCCACCACATCCATGATGGAATCATGCTTCCTTAAAGTAGTTGGAAATATTGTAATAAAATTCATAGTTAGCACTTCCCATTTCCATTCTAGAATTGCCAAAGGCTACAATAGACCTGCTAGGTGTTGATGTTAAACCTTCACTTTCTAACATTTCAAACATCTGGAAATATATCCAGCAATGTTCTTCTTCATTCCCAGTCAAAAATGTTGTTTGCTTGTTGTAGCAATTGTTTTATGGTATCTTGGGTGACCAGAATATGACATTTTATGTATTTCATCTATAATAATTCTCCTCAAATCTAGAACGTTAGAAATATACATTTTATTTTTATGAGTGAGAATTCCATCATCCTCCAAACGATAGCCTTCATACCTCTTTTCCAAAAACATTATGTTGTAATTTATCTTTTATTTGAACATAGTGTTCATTTTTAATAGGAGAGTCAACAATGCTTTTCCTTAAATGTGATTGGAAAATTCTAATGGATTCCACATGCATTGTATGTAATTTTATCTAAGTGCATCAACCACTTTATTTTCCTTCCCCTTTATGTGTTTGATCTCAAAAACAAACTCGCAAAATTGTAGCTATCTATCTTGCCTTGCATTTAGTGTTGGCTTCTCATACAAATATTTTAGACCACAATGGTACATTTTAAGCTCAAATTCCCTTTGCATCAAATAGTGTCTCCACATTTTCAAATCATGTAGTATGGTAGCAAGCTCCAAATCATGGGTAACATAAATTTATTCATGATCTTTTCGATTTTTTGACTCATACTATACCACATGATTGTCTCGCATAAGAAATCCTCCAATTCCTTGTTTACATGCATCAATACACATCGCAAAATCATTTTCTGGATCGGCAATTTTCAAAATTGGAGCACTAGTAAGAAGCTTCTTCAAAAGATTGAATCTTTCTTCACATTTTTGTATCCACTCAAATTCTATTCCCTTATTTTGGAAAGAAGCGATGAGGTGTGAAACCTTCAATGAACCTTTTATAATAACTAGTAAGACCCAAAAAATATCTCACATTTGTTACATCCCTTAGAGTTGGACAATTCATAATGGTCTCAACATTTTATGGATCCACTAATATTCCTTCCTATAAAATAACGCAACCCAAATAATGTATTTGTTTTTTATAGAAATCATATTTGATTATATTTTCATAAAAATTATTCTCTTAGCACTTGCAAATCCATTCTAATATGATCATCATGCTCCTCTCATTCTTAGAATAAATAAGAATGTCATATAGAAAAACAACAAAAACTTGTCCAAATACATGTTGAAAACACTATTCATGAGACATATGAATGTAGCTAGTGCATTAGTGAGATCAAATGGCACCACCACAAACTCATAATGTCCATATCTCTTTATAAATGTTTTTTTAAGTATGTATTATTCATGTATTCTAACTTGAAGGTAATTGGACCTCATATCAATCTTGGAAAATACATTTGTCCCTCTCATTTGATCAAAGAGATCATCAATTTGAGATAAAGGATACTTGTTGTTCAATATAGTTTTATTTAGATACTTGTAATCAATACATAACATGAGGGATCCATCTTTCTTTTTCACAAATAGCATTGGTTCTCCCCGAGACACACTTGGACAAATATATTTATTTTCCAATAGCTCTTGTAATTGCATTTTAATCTCTAGTCATTCTGGTGTGCCCATTCTGTAAGGTGTCTTGGACACTTGTGCATATCCTAGCAAAAGATCAATTGTGAAATCATGTCACAACCCCAAAATTACCCAAATTTAAAAAATATATATATAAGCATGTTGACGACATTAATTCTTATGTCACGGGTATGCAAAACAAAGAGGATGTTGTGTGACTCGGCATCATCCGTATATAAGGTATAACTTGTATTTTTGTAATTCATGCATGCATCATATATTTACCGAATGTAATTTGCGGAATAAGAGTCAGCCCTAGCTTGAAGATTACATGTTATTAATACAGTCATGATTGACTTGACTTCTGTCGTAACCCATTATGATTATTGTTTATCATCTTAACTTGTAAACATTATTATTGTTCTAGATTAATGACCAACCCATGGCCCATTTTAAGCTATCATCCTACCACTACTTCCATTACGGTATTATTAATCTCGTAATACATTATGTGTGAAAATTTGTTATTTTATTAACCTACAAGTGCTTATGGGAATGGTCTGACTTATGGTGTTTGTACCATAGTCGACCCCATCCGCGGTTTGCAATATAGCTTATAAACTATGTAAAAATATTATTCATTTATGCTCTTCAAGTTTCATATAACATTACCCTATTATCCATAAACTAAACACAAACCCAAACGTTTAAGCTCTTCGAGCTTTGAATTAACATAACCATCTATCTTTATAAACTATGCATAAAGCCCAACATACGCTCTTAGAGCTTTGTATTAATATTACCATGCATTTGAAACTGTGCACAACCTTATGCATATATTTAATTTGATTCCTATGTTTAAATGTCATATCATAACTATATGAAATTGTGGTACTGGTTATAAAATCTATACTATGATCATAGTATCAACTATGATGCTTATGCAATCTCTGCGCTATTAATGTTACATCATTCGATGTATTAAATGAGGATCTATGAACTATACGATATGATTTCAAACATTAGTCGTTGTGATATACCTTGGTTAATGCAGGGCCACCGTAATCTTTTATAAGGGTTTTCCCCCCAGTTGTTTAGTCATTTCGTTTATAGTTCAGCTCTGTATATTTTTGTTAGCTTGCAATGCGTTTTAGTCTGGACTCTCTATGTCTTTGAAGTTTGCTTATGAAGCTGTAGTTATCGTTTTATGATTTTCTAGAGCTTCATGGTTCTAGCCAACGGTGCTCTCATGAACTCTATGCTTTGTCATGTCCCAAAATTTTGCATTGGGTCACAATGGCCTAAGCCCCTTGGCTATACTCATGATAGTTTGTCAAATTGATGCTAAGGGTCAAATAATTGCCAAGAATGATGTCCATGTTAGTAATAATGTGAAATTAGATCTAAATGGACAAGGTGGGTCACATTAAAAGAAATCCCAATTCAAAGTTTGTAATATACCCATCCAAATGAACTATCATGGAGGAAAATTACTAGTTCCCTAGGTTGGGGGTGGAAGCATTAAAAGTTGGAATAAGGGAGCTACAAGACCCAAATTGAACTTAGAATTACAAATTCACATTAAATGGTTCGATTAAATAATAATACAAAGAAAATAATGTGGCATTGGACCATGAGGACACATAAGAGGTTGTGGGACCCATTTGTGGCAAGATTCCCCACTACACTTGGCATGATTCTCACCCATTCGAATCCAAGGTGGAGTCTAATGATCTTGGGGAGTTGGAAGGTCAATACACTTGGCATGACTCAATGAAGGTCGAATTGGAGTGGAAGAGTAACTCCCATGGAAGAGTAAGAGGCATTTTGGATCTAGTGGGACACTTGGACTAGATTCCCTAGCTCTATGACAACAATGATGAAGATGCTATGACACCTATGACACAAATCAGAACTGAATGCTGGCATATGACATATATGACATGTCAGGGCTAAAATTAGCCTCCAAGAGGGCGCTTAAGGGAGTTAGGGAATCCAAAGAGACACATATTCGAATTTGGTGGAGGAGGAGGCTAGAATTGGAGGGACAAGTGGCACACATTGGAATCTCTTCCCAACTTGAGTTGGCATGAATCTCTTGGAAAGAATTTGACCCATGGAGGACCTTAGAATTTTATAAAAGATAATAACAAATAAGGATGGTGGCTTTTTATCATTTTCATAATTTGCATTTGATAGGAGAGCTAGTGGAGTGCTACTCTACTTGCCTTAGCACCAATTTCAGGGTGAAAGATTCCCATCCTAGTTGGTAATTGGAAAGGAAATTCAGGCCTTTCATTTGGATCTACAGTGGATTCTTTTTTTATAGGTTGAAGCTACAGGGGATCTCATGGTCACATCTCTTTCAGCTTGCTTCTACAACCATTCTTCCATTTCTTGGCATGTTCTTGCTCCTTGAGGAGAGGTGCACTTGTTGAGGTGATGAACTCTTTGGGATAGATCTTAAGGCCCCATACATTTGTAATCTGATATATATACTCTGTTTTAAATTCTCAGAATACTTTCAGGTCAAAAATCAAATATATTTGATGTAAAAATGCTAAACTATGAACCAATGGTGTCATTTCCCCAATACCTTGTTATTTGCACTTGAAGTGGTATCAAATTTGAATGGTTCAGTCAATGTCTGAACTATTAATGTTGTATGGAGTTCCATTAATATGTTGAAGAAGTTTCATATTCATTATACAATCATTTGGAGCAATATTCTCAATTTTCATAACCATTTGTGAATATTTACTATCATTTCCCCCTATGTTGAAGCTAGTATAAAAACATCTGATTTATGGAAGTTGAAGAAGAATTTCGGAACTGATGAATGATTCATTTGGGCTCCCATTGAATTCATATATCTAATACATGTCTCTATTCTGAAATTTGGGAGGCTCGTAGTGCATTTGGGAATCCATTAGTGACCTCTACCCTGGGGGGTTTAAACCTCAAAATTACTAGTAAATTCCTCAATTTATCCTAGATAACTATTCAACCTTAAAACCACATATAATTATTCACAAATAATATTTCTAATGTCCTTTAACAGATCCAAGTCTCATACCAATAATTTTTGAAGTTCGTACAGTGTTTGGAAGAGCTTTCGTTACAAGACCTAGGGGGAATTTCCACTTCCCAAATTGACTAGTCTTGTCCTGAAACTTCTTCCCTTCAAAATTTCAGATAATGAATGGGTATATAAGTTTCTTATATGTTTTATATATGTGTTCATGTGTCCTATAACCCCTCATGACCTTCCTCATCAAATTCCAAATTAATTGGAGGTGTTTGGAATCAGTTGTAAACCATATACCTAGAGTTGAAATTTTGTGAATTTGAGCAGTTTGGGAAATTACAATGGTAGAAGAGCATGTTCCTTGAACATGTGAATTAATATCAGACATTGAAGAATAATTTGCAGCCATGTATTACTATTATGATCATTCATATGAGTATAATGCTTATGAGCAGTATGCAGATGATTGTGAGCAATATGAAGCAGAATGTGAATGGTTTGGGGAAAAGGTGCCATCATGCAACACTTCTTACAATTTCATGAGGAATGAAGATTATTATCATGACCCTATGTATGATAAATATGAGTATATCACACTAACAAAGGATAATTCTATGAATGAATTACAAATATGGAGAACAACATATAAAACCTTGCCCCAACAATATCAGGCATATCTTGACTTGTATAAGGGAAATACAAAAAAGGCCCCTCCTTTTGAAGACTTTGTTGATTGGGTGTTTTCAAATATGCCCAAAAATGAAGATGTGGAGTTAGTTAATAAATGTTTATGCCATTCTTGTAAAATACCTTGGAGAGAAAATCATATGTGTGTGGGTGAAAAGAGCAATTAAATATTTGAAGCTTCAGGGAATGCATGTATTTCCTACTTGAAGAGAGTTTTTGGGTTTTCCTTAAAAAGAGATTCCAAATATGAAGAGACATCACATGGACATGAAGAAGACTCTATTGAAAATATTGAATATAATTTTGAGACACATTCTACCTTGGACATGACTCAAAGAGCATCTACTGATGGATGCTTGAACTATGAAGGAGTACCTACTGATAGGTGCTCACACCTCTATGTTGGTAACATAGAGAGCACTTTTGAAAGTGTTGCTACAAGACAAACTTCCATTAAGCATGTAAATTAATACCTTGTAGCAATTGAATAAGAACCAAGATCAACTTCCCCATCACCACTTGAGCTTCATGAAGTTGGTCCAAGTAAGGAGGAAGAAGATGAGGAGGTTCACTTGCAAGAGCCTCTTTTTCTTGAAGGGTCATTAAAGATGAATGAAAAGAAGATCCAAGAGACCCTTAGCATGCTCCATGACACTCAAGCATTAGTGTCAAATTCTTGTTGTAAGGTTTCTTCATTGAAGAATGTTATACCTCTATATTTCACGGTGTCGCATCCCCATTACAACACATTTCGACGACACTTTCCCTACTGTTTTGAACCATCCAGAAGAGACAGATGATGAGTCAACCTTGAAGGTAAATCCACCCTGCCAAGTTTTGACCCACCTTGGACTTTATTTCCATACACTACCGCGCCCTTCCAGCTTGACAAAACGCGGCACAGTGCCGCGCTCTGTATCATTTGCAAAGCGTGGCACCCTTTTAATAGTTTTTGCCCTTGTCTTATGGGATCTTGGATTTTCGAAGATGATGGAAGATTGGGTTCCTTGATTCGATCCCAACTCACCTCCTTCGATTAGAAACCCTGATCCACTTATCCCTCCTTAGATCCACCTATCTCTCTTGTTGGTTAACCTCACCATTCACTATAAAAGAGAGGCATGCCATTGGAAAGGAGGAGGATTCTTGAGAGCATCAAACTTATGGTCTTGCAGCATTGTGGAGATAGCTAAGAGGAGAAGACACTTGGAGTTGGAGGATTGGCTTGGGCATCAAGCACCCTTTGTAAGTAATCTTCAAGTTGTAATGGAATAACTTGTCTTGTTTTCCCAAATCGTTTGTGTTAATCTTGTTTTAATCACATGATTTGTATCTCTTACAGATTTAGATCCTAACTCATGTTTCAGATTGCTAGAGAATAGTGCATACTTGTATTTTGGTTACTCTTTGACAGGTTCATTGGTGAAGACTTGGAGCTTGGAGCAAACACCAAAAACAAAGCACTTGGACATAAGGTCAGTTAAAATCCTTTGCTCTCTTCAGCATTTTAATACTGAAATGTATGTTAGATCTAGGGATTCAAGGTTGCATTTGTTTTGTCTGTTCTTAGTCTAAAGCTAGTTAGATCCTACTTTAGCCTAAGGGAGTTTTGACTTATCCGTAGGGAAGAATTCCACATAACAAGAATGGCGACTCCGCTGGGTTTGATTACTGCTTGATTGGTTCAAATTCATAGTCATTTATCTTTGAATTATCAGTCTTTTGTTGCACTTCAAACCAGCTTGAATTTTGGTCTCTTTTGACCCTTATTCACCCCTCCTCGCAGTATTTATCTCCCTGTTTAATTACTGAGTCCCCTGGGTTAGCAACAACCCTGAAAACTTGATTTTTTCTTTTCCAGTTGCGTTTTTTTTTCCCTCTTGCCACGGTGCCGCGCCCTCTGAACCACTTCCAGCGCGACATTTACACAGTGCCGCGTCCTAGGAATTCATACCAGCGCGACAGTTACACAGTGCCGCGCTTCAGGCAGTCTATAGCCCGCGGTAGTGTCTGCAAGTAGGTAAATTTTTAATTTTTGCTTGGTTTCCTGAGTTTCTCCCTGCCTCAGACAGTCTTTACTGTTGCCTGTTAGCATCCTGGTTAATTTCCAGTCTGTTTGGTCTGCTTATTACATGGTTTGTGAGCTGGATTGATTGATTGAATTAAGTGGCACTTTTGACATATTGGTCATTTTTCAATTTGATCGCATTTGACTTGGCTTTTCCCCACGACCAACTCAACACCACTGTCTTCTGTTACTGAACACTGTAGTTTTACAGTCATATTGTCATTATCATTTTCAGTAAATTAACAAGATCTTTGGTTGAGAGCAAATTTGTTGTTTAATTTGAAAAAGTCTAGTGACATTTTGCATAGAGAAATGAACCATTAATTTTGCCATAAAAATTCTCATCATAGAAGCATTGTAGATTGTAAAATCAGTGTATTGAAAAGCGTGTTTACTTCAGTTTGGTTTGGTTTATAAATCGAAAAGAAAAGAAAAATCTTTTACTTTGAGTGCTTGTGAAAATTGTCATGCATATTGGATCGAAGAACCTCTATCTTTACCTTAGCTAGATTTCATCGAAGACAAAGGCTTGTTTATGATTCATTCTCATTTGCATGGTTTGAGTCGTCATAACACCATCAAGTTTCACGTCCACTACCCGATTGAGTAAAGACAGCCACTAAAATTAATCACCCTAATTAAACCAACTTTAACCTCACTTGAGGAAATCAAAAGAATTTGGTAGTTAGGTAGGACACCGGGGATAGGCATCAAAATAATTCCCCCTTGTCAGTTTCATCTGAGACATAGTCGTTGTCTTTAGGGAACTAAAATCCTCTAGTACTTATTGACACGGTCACAGCTAGTTTGTGGAGGGGCCTCCTGACTGTTTCTAACTGTTCAGGGGTTAAACGGCCGCGAGATTGAGAACCGGACGGACTCTGTGGAATACCGCACTCCACTTAGCCCTAAGGCAACATCGATCGCTGTCTTCTTCGGAAGGCTGAAGTGCCCAAAACCTTTTCCGACGTGTCATGAACGAGGTGGCTTAGTATCTATTCTACTAGGGCTCTTTTACCCAGGATCCCTTTCGGTAGAGGGATATCCTTCTTATATCGGTCTCTCATGTTGTATTGTTCGACTTGGATTTCATCACCTTGCGAAGGATACAGCCTGTTGAGGTCTCCAGCTCTTAGTTAGGAGTTTGCTTGGCGTCTCATCTTTGTAGAGGGTCATTTTTTCTTTGTAGGGACTGCTTGTTGGCATTCTGGCCATTTTTGTTGATCAGCTCGCTTATTGAGACACCGGTCTCAGTATAGATTTTAGAGCTTGCTTTTTTGGCCTGTGAGCCTTGCTTTTTCTAGCTCCTCTTTTGCACACTCGGCTGCATTAGAGTTTTTGAGTTCTTTGTTTACAGTACTGCCCCCGATTTTCATTTTCCTGTCATCATGTCAGATCAACAAAGAAGATCACGAAGACAACAGGGCCTAATCCCTCCACCACCACCACCGCCACGGACTTCTGGTCCGCCTGCATCACGCATTCCTGCTCCTCCTGGCCGCGGTGCTGGTCGAGGCAACATCCCACCGCCGATCCGCACAACATCTTCAGTTACGCCTGTAACTGCCACACACAGCACAGTCTCAGAATCCATTGCAGCTTCTATGACCACTAGCATGTCTGAGGCTTTCACTGTCACCTCACCCACTGTCATCCCAGATTTATCTGTAACAGTGGGCACAGTTACAGCAGCTGAACCTAGCACGACCCAGAGTACTAGACCAGAGGTCATCCTTCTACCGGAGGCCAACACTTCCCGTCCATCAGACATTTTCCACGATGATATAGACGGATCTATTGGCACCACAGAAGGATCCGACCAGGACATACCTGGCCTAATTTCAGTCCCAGGCGGCTACGTTGAGATCATTGAAGATACTCGTCTACCTGACACACCTTTTGAACCTGATTATGGCTTCATTACTTCCCAGACGGAACTTCCGCCTGTTATTACTACGTCACCCAGTGTTCATCCTCAGGAGACAAGTTCTTCTAGCAACGTACCTCGCACTTTTCATCTACCCAACATCCCACCGGGACACGAAATTATGGCTTCCATTCAGTCTAGTATGGTTAGCCTAGCGAACTCTCCGTTAGCATCGGCACAATTTAGACGCAACACAGAGCAAATGCTTTCGACAGCGTCTAGATACCCCCCTGTTTCTCGTCCTTCTGACTATAGGGATCCCAACGTTCCGTCTAGCACAGAATTTCATCATTCCTTTGCAGACGGCTCAGGACCTTCGGACTTTACTACACCTAGGTTCCTGCCGGATCCCCAAAATATTTTTCAGGATATGAACTCGGATCCAGTTCTCGATGGTTCTCCTATTATTGAACACGTGATGGACGACGCTGATACTCCTGGGCTAAATTCCCCACATTTGCTGTCATCACCAATGTTTGGTGCACATTCCATGAGGGATAACCCAGTTTTTTCTCCGTCCTCACCTGTCCAATACGGACGACCTCCTCCGCTAATCGGTACTTTTGGCGTCGTTGGCCAATCCATGCTATCATATTTAGCTAGCGGCGGAAGAACACCTAGTCATACTGCTGGATCTTCCGCTTCGACCGGAGGATCACCTTCAGCCACCATTTATACTATTTCAGGAGGTGGACAACCGACTGCAATGGTCCCTAACTCCAACTTACAAACCCTCCCTGGTGGGCCATCAACCCAACCAGCTGGGGGGCAACCTTTTGTTGGGAACCCCATTGTTAGTCAACAACCTCCAACTGGTGGGCCATCAACCCAACCAGTCGGAGGACAACCTTTTGCTGGGAACCCAATTCCCAGTCTACAGCCTCCTCACATAGGGCCATCCAACCTAACTGCTGGCGGACAACCTATTGGCTCACTCCAACAAGTTTCCCAACCAGCAGTTTCTACTCAGTTTGGTATGTACAATCTACTTGGCAGTGGGCAACCTTATTCCGGTATTCCCACCGGGCCTTACTCTCAACCACCCCTGTCAGGTATGCTTCCTTCTTGGGATCATCAAATCCCACAGAGTGGGGGGTACTCACTTTTCAGAAACTGGAACCAAGCTGGGGGGCAATCTCAGATTTCCCCCAACTTGAATTCTGGCTTCCCTTACCCTTCGGCTGCCACAACTCCTTGGAACCCGTCACTTCAATTTCCACTCGTTCCTCAAGCAGGAACGAACATTCCATGGACACCACAGTCGCAGCCACCCCCCAACCCTGCTATGGGAAATTCTCCACTTACACAGTATGGTGGCAACATCCCTGGAACACAACAATTCCAAGGAACTTTTTCCCAACAAGGAATAGCAACCAATCCTGGGCATCAACAGCCTCAGGGTACTATACCCACTCAGCAGAACACTTACCAACCCGTTGCTTACAATCAACCGGTTAACCAGATGGCTTATTATCCGCAGAACTTCCAGCAGTATCCCGCGGGAAATACATATGGGTATAACACACAGCAGCATGCTATGCAAGGCCCTCCAGGGTTCCCTGCACCACATGGTTACTACTCATACCCGCAGACCAACCGTCAGCTTCCCTTCTTGGCCACACTTGATCTACCTGATTTGTCGAGGCTTATTAACGATCCTATTTGGCATGAACCTCACTGGCCACCTATCCCAGCCAAACTACCATCGGACATTCCCAAGTTCGATGCTAAGCCCGGGGAAGACCCCAAGAACCACGTGATGACCTTCCATCTTTGGTGTTCATCAAACTCCTTGATGGATGATTCCATCCGACTTCGACTCTTCCAACGTACGCTTACCGGAACGGCAGCAAAATGGTACATCGAGCTGCCACAACACTCTTTTCGTGATTTCAACACTTTGGCTATGCAGTTTCTGACACATTTCCAGCTTCCCATCCGATATGAGACTGGAACAGAACTGCTAACTTCACTGCGTCAAACCACTTCTACACACATCTCGGATCACATCCATGAGTGGCGAAGACGCCGTAGGCTAATAAAGGCACCTATTCCAGATCAGCTACTTGCTGATTGGTTTACAAAATCCTTTTTGCCTCCCATAGCCAGAGATATTGCTATGCGCGGACCTGTTACGGAAGAACAAGCCATCTCGGCAGCACAATACATGGATTTAGTATATACTCAATCCGGTACTTTACACGAACTTCTTCCACATGCTTCCCGCATTCACACTGATCCTACAAAGCCTACTACTGAACCACCCATTGATGGTATCGTTGGTTCAGTTAAGGCTCAGCCTGTTACCAACTCGACGGGGCAACAAGCTTCTGCTTCCCCCGCTTTTACCCAGGCCGCTTCAAAAGCTTCCACTTCTCCTGCTGTCTCCTCCGAAGTGAATGCAGTTCAATCTACATCACAACCCTCCGGAGGAAAGAAGAAAAACAATCGTGGTAAACCCAAGAAGAACCAGCAGGAGAACCCCAAACCACAACCTACCCAGAATGATCAAAAACCACGTCGGAAAGCTAAGTTTCCCTGCTTGATTTGTCAAGATGATCATTATACGCGTGACTGTCCCTACAAGGACGAGGTCCATAAGTTCGTTAAAGGATCCTCTAGACCGGTAGTACTAACTGACCCTTTCCCCCAACAGCAACAGCAAATGGTTGCCCAAGAATCCCCACAAGGGGGCAACCCGACCAATCCTTCCCGTGGAGAGACGTCCACAAACCACGAGATCCTAATGACAAGTAATGAGGAGATTAATATCACCACTCGTTCAAAGACGTATGACAATCCTCCAAGTTCAACCAAACAATCGGAGACAGCCAAAGGCAAGTCTCCTGTTGAAGATCCGATTCCTATTCCCCCCCCTAATGGTCACCTCCATATCGAGAGACCACTTATGGACACAGTGCTACGCCCACCTAAGGGCACCATACGAAAGGCGACATTCAATCCGAATGCGCGAGCTGCCCAAAACTACAACATTGTTGAAGATTTGGCTCAAGCACCTTGCGCTATGTCAACTCTCGAGGTTCTCCAACACTGCCCCACGCAGCGTAGAACCCTACTTTCAGCACTGGGGGCATTGGACCCAGATACTTCAAACTCCATCATGTTTAACTTGGAGCACGCTAAACCTAGGCTTTCTCACCAGTTAGCCTTCCAGGTGCATACGAAAATCCGTGGAAACGTTATCCACCGCACAGTGTTAGATGAGGGTGCTTCCACGTCGATTATGTCTTTGAACTGCTGGAGAGCTCTCGGCTCGCCTGAGGTCACAACTTCTCCCACTACTCTTAGAGCGTTTGATGGACATGGTTTTCAACCATACGGACTCATCCCCTCAATCGGTGTTGAACTGGGGGGCAAAACAGTATCCGTACACATCGAAGTCGTAGATGCACCTTTGGATTACAACCTCCTACTTGGTCGAAACTGGTTCTATGCCATGACTGCCATAGCATCTACAGTCTTCCGGATTGTACAATTTCCTCATGAAGGGAAAATTGTCACTATCGATCAATTGGATTACTGTATCCCAGACTCCCATCCAAACTCCGCCAATACCGTTCCGTTATTGGATCAACCTCGGTACCGGTTCCAAGACATAGGTGTTGGTCTCATGAAGGATTCATCCCTCATTGGAGTTTTTCCAGAGCTGGGAACCCATCTTCAACCAGTCAACATGATTTCATCACATGTCACCCCGTCCGATGATTCATGGGTGATCCCGAGTCCTACTCAGATCCAAGGCTATGGCAATTCCATGCCTTTGAACAGAAACCTTGCATCCTATGACGCGATCCAATCAGCCACAGATTGGGTCGACTGTTCTACTGATCACACAGTGGCACAGCTCTCGACTGAAACTCATACACGCCCACCATTGTTTGATCCTCTCAACTTGATTTTTCCTACTGACGAATCAATCATAGAGGTTATGTGCGGTAATGAGCCACCATGGGGAGATTTTCATCATCGATCTTCATTCCCCACCATCCAGTCACTCGAGCCTGACACCAAATCCAGTGCTTCACTTGGGATGGTTCAAACCAAGTTCCCCACTTCCCTCGACGAAGTATTTTCTGAAGGCAACTTGGCCAATCTTATGGCAACCACTCCCATTGATATTTCAGTAAAACCTGGTATCGTGGAAAATGTACACATTGGCAAAACATGTACTCCTCTTGAGACGGAGTTCTATAATGCCTACTTTAAAACTTTCCGCGATGTTTTCGCTTGGAGTTATGAAGAGATGCCAGGAATCGACCCATCGATTGTAGTCCACGAAATTCCAACTTTCCCTGGCGCCCGACCTGTTCGGCAAAAGCTTCGACCCGTTCATCCTCGTAAGGCAGCTGCCATTAAAGCAGAAGTTGAAAAACTTTTGCGTGCTGGTTTTATCTATCCTGTCCCATTGACAGAATGGGTATCCAACATCGTCCCTGTAGCCAAGAAACAGGGAACGATTAGAGTCTGTGTTGATTACCGTGATTTGAACAAAGCTTGTCCCAAAGACAACTACCCAACTCCGTTTATCGACCAGATCATCGATAACTGTGTCGGAAGTGTTATCTTTTCATTCATGGATGGCTTTTCTGGCTATAATCAGATCGATATCCTCCCAGCCGACCAGCACAAAACGGCCTTTATCTGCCCTTGGGGGATCTTTGCATATCGGAAGTTACCTTTTGGCCTCAAAAACGCCGGGGCAACTTTCCAACGGGCGATGTCCTACGCATTCCATGATATCAAACATATCGTAGAGCCATATCTCGATGACCTTCCCGCTCATTCTCGAACTCGGGAAGAACATCCAGATCACTTGAGTGCCATTTTCGAAAGGTGCCGGCGCTACAATATACGTTTGAACCCGCATAAGTGCGTCTTCTGTGTCGAAGCCGGAAAACTGTTGGGCTTCATAGTCTCCAAAGACGGGATACGTCTAGATCCCGCAAAGGTAGCAGCTATCATAGCCCTGCCTTCACCTACCAATATTCCAGAACTTCAATGTTTGCAAGGGCATGCAAACTTTCTACGCCGTTTTATTTGTAATCTGTCTGAGATAACAAAAGGCTACATGCGGCTTCTCAAGAAGAATGTTCCCTTCATATGGGATGATGAAGCCCAACGCTCCTTTGACAATTTAAAGGCAACCTTAACTAAAGATCCTGTGATTCAACCCCCCAATTACACACAGGACTATATCCTTTATCTCGCAGCCTCGATTTCCACCATTGGTATGGTGTTAGTCCAGGAAGATCACAACGGCATAGAACATGTGGTGTACTACCTCAGCAAGAGTCTTCTCGACTCTGAAACTCGCTACTCACATGTTGAAAAGCTGGCTCTGGCAACAGTGTTTGCTGTCCAGAGATTCCGTCACTACATCTTACTCCGCCGGACCACCGTCATCGCTGATTTCAATCCGATGTACTATATCCTCACACGACAAGTGCTTGGGGGAAAGTACTCTCGTTGGATTGTCATCCTTCAAGAGTTTGACTTGGAATTCGTCAAAGCCAAGTCTAAGAAATCTCTGGTCTTCGCTGAGTTAATTTGTCACTTGCCCCGTGCTACTGAGCAATCCGAGCCCATTGATTCTCTTCCCGACGAATCATTGTTCCTCATTAGCACGTCTGATCCGTGGTATGGGGATATTCTCTTATATCTCCAAACCCAACGCTTCCGTCCCAACCTCAACCGCGATGAACGACGACGTATCAGACATCACGCAAAATACTACCTTATAGTGAACGATACTTTGTATCGGCGTGGTGTCGACACTGTCCTTCGACGCTGTTTGACCTTAGATGAGGCGGAACGCGTTCTCAATGACTGCCATGCTGGAGCATGTGGTGGTCATCTCTCTGGGATGGCTACGGCCCAGAAAATATTGCGAGCGGGATACTTCTGGCCTTCAATTTTCAAAGACTGCATTGAAACAGTCAAGAAGTGTCCGCCATGTCAATTCTTTCATAGCAAAGCACGCTCGCATCCTGCTCCACTCCATCCTGTTATTGCCGTCGGCCCCTTCTCCAAATGGGGCATTGATTTTATGCACTGTAATCCCACTTCAGGCGGGGGGCATAGCTATGTCATAGTAGCTGTGGACTATTTTACAAAATGGGCTGAAGCGATGCCTACGTATGCTGAAGACGGCAAAACAGCAGCGCAATTCATATTCAATCATATCATAGCTAGATTCGGTGTCCCACAGTCTATTGTGACCGATCATGGTTCCCATTTTAGGAATCATATGATCGAAGAACTAAGTGCCAAATTGGGTTTTCGCCACGAAAACTCAACTCCGTATTACCCACAAGCCAATGGCCAAGTTGAAGCCATCAATAAGGTCCTGAAACGAATGATTCAGCGCATTGTGGGTACCCAAAAATCCAATTGGCACTCAGCTCTGTTCTCAGCACTGTGGGCATACCGAACCTCAGTGAAAAGTGCTACTGGGTTTACACCATTTCAATTGGTGTACGGCCTGGAAGCCATTCTTCCGATTGAATGTGAAATTCCATCACTCAAGATAGCCATAGAGCTACTTCCACACACTACTTCCGAAGAAGAACGGTTTCTATACCTAGCCAAGCTAGATGAAACCCGCCGCGACGCCGCTTTGGCTAATGAAGCTCACAAAAAACGCGTCAAAGCTCAATATGACAAATCCGTTCAACCTCGGATCTTTAATGAGGGTGACCTTGTACTTACATATGATCAGATGCATGACAAACTTGGAAAAGGCAAGCTTGAATCTATGTGGTACGGCCCCTTCATCATAAAACGTGTCTTAGAAAAAGGAGCCTATGAACTAGTCGACTGTGATGGTACGCCATTGGCACGGCCCCGCAACGGGCTATACCTCAAGCGTTTCTACGCATGAGGTTACCCCACGCGGGTTACTTCTTGTACATAATGTACTTAGTTTGCTTTTTGCTTTATTTTTAGTGTGCGCGTGGATCTTATGTATCTACTCTTACTTTGACTCGTGCTTTTATGCGCAGATGTCTACCTACTTTGGATTCGCTGACGGTGCAAGCCGACATACCCGGAATCTCGCTTCCGCAGCATGGGTGATCTATTCCCCCACTGGCGAGTTAATTTCTTCAGGAGCCATTTGTTTAGGTCCCGCAACCAATAATATCGCAGAGTACCATGCAGTCATTGGTCTCTTAACTGAGGTTGCCTCACTCGGGATTGACTCCTTATCGGTCTTTTTAGATTCCCAACTCGTGGTTTCTCATCTAAACCGTGTTTACACAGTTCGCGATCCTACATTACTTCGTTTATTTCGAAGAGTACGCCTCTTGGAACGGTCATTTGATTTTATCACATATCAACACATACCGAGAGAATTCAATTGTATTGCCGATTCATTGGCTAATTACATTTTGGATTGGCATCTTGCCCATACATAAACACATCATTAAAAATTAAAATGCACAAGTCATTGTAAATATTTAGATCATAAATAGGTCCATATCACTGTATATAAAAGTGTTTTTTCCAAAATACATAAAGTTTGTGTCAAAGACAAAATTGGGGATTAAATCCCATATACAAAAAATTGGCCCTCAAAGCCTACATATCGTGTACATGCCGCAAAAAGATCTAAAGACCATCTATGGAGACCTAGGAGACCTATCACGTCCCTCATCGGACTCCTCCCGCCGCTGGTGGTAACACATCACAGCTCGAACCACCTTGCGAAGAAGTCGACTGATACGACCAGGTACACCTACAGTATGACGCTGGAGGGGGTAAGGGACATCATCCATCCGCATAGCAGGGATCCCATGGGTCAATCCCTGCAGGTTCCTCTCAATATCCCGCACACCTCCTGCCTCATCTTCATCTTCTTCTTCGACAGGATCAGCTCGACGATCTACACCGCCACGACGTAGTGGTGAATATCCAGCTGGTCGTTGTGGTCCACGATCTGCAACATGCATACGAGTATACATTAGAAGTCTTTTACACATTCTAAAAAAGTATTAAAAAATTAAATATTCAAAAAGAAAAAATATATATCCATGAAGGTCATACCAGAGTTGTCCCAGTCATCATCTTCTGGCAAAGCCAAGTCAATATCCTCGCGGAAATCTACCCCTGAATAGGGATAGTCGTCGATCATGATTATCTGCTCCTCTAGCCAAGAGAAGAAATCCTCTCCAAAAGCTAGCCGCTGAGGCCCTCCAAGGCGCCCGGCATAGTCGCTCCATCGAGCCATCCATGGCTCAGTAGGAGGGCGAGGATGCATAGATATCTGCGGACGTAGTAATGGCACCCTTGCCAGGAAGAAAGTGACCAAGATACTCCCATAGCCAAACTGGGTATTTTTCCCAGTTCTACATTTGTGCACCTGTTCCTTCATATGGGACAGCACTGCATCACACCAGTTGAAGACCGTTCCTCCCATGCACTCTGCTGCGAGATTTACCTGTGTGCGGGTCGCCTGATGTGGGCTCACGCTTCCTGCTGCGCGTGTAATAGTGAATAGCAAAGTTTTGAAAGGAAGATTTGTGACCTCTTTTATGGCCACTTTCCCACTCTTCTTACTCGAACCCACCTGACAATATCGAGCAATTAAATCATCCGTGCTCGAGTCTGAAGCACTGTACCCGGTAAGATTCGGCCGGGCCCCTCTTTTCGAGAGGCCCGTGAGGAAGTAGATGTCTTCAAGTTGAATTTCAAGCACGTGCTCTCCTACTCGGAAAGCTTCGATATCAGGATCCCACAATTGAATGAGGTGAGTAAGTAGTTTGGGTTGTTGGCGGATTCCTTTAGTCTTGAAAAACTTTAGCAAACCACATTCTCTCAATGCGGTCACGGTGGGTAAGTGATTTTCGGCCCTAAAATCATCCGTTTCATGCTCCCTCTCTTTCCAACTCACCATTTTTCCTCAAACAAGTTGCAAATCCCTGCAAAAAGGCAAACAAAGTAATTAGTGGCTATTTAACAACTTGCTTCTAGCAAAAATTTGAGGAAAAATTGATTTTTCAAATTCAATTTTCGCACGTGCCGCGCCTGGAGGACATCATGCCGCGCGGCAGTCCACAATGCCGCGCCTCCTTTTGGAGTTACAGCGCGGCACTGTTGAACAGTGCCGCGTTTCACGATAGGGGTCCCACGCGGCAGTACGGCAGGCGATTCTTTCCAAAAGGGCTTGCCAAAAAATTAATTTTTCCCTGGTGAAAGTAAAAATTTCTTGCATGAAATGAAAGAGGGGTTCAAGCACTCTTACCTGGCACAGACGGCGGTCGAAATGGTGTCCCAGAACTCTCGGTATCGATCCTTGAAATTTTGCTCCAAAATGGGTAAAAATGTCTCCTTTGGGTAAAAATCACAAATGAATAGTAATTTCTATTTTTACCATGTTTTATATAGCATTTTTCCACATTTTTTAATTAATTAATTACTATTTCAAAATTAATAAACCCTTATTCATATTACTAATGTCCGATTTTTGAGCATTTATTGACAGGATCTGCGGTAAAAATGGGATACAGTCATACTGGTATTTGTTCGTAATTTGACCTTCATATTGAGCCCACTTTATCTTTTTCGTGCTCTGGATTTAAAACTTGAAAAAGATTCCAAGCGCTTTCACACCTGTGTCGTGCTTGTCAAACGCAAGTAAACGGTGTCGAGTATGGTCAGCTTTACTCATGCTCGTTAAACGATGAGGAAAGTATTATCCTGGTTGTATTTTATTCTTTTTTCGGGCCAGAATAATTAATTTTTACGAAAAAGACCATAGGAGTCCATAGTTAAGCTCTTTTCAGACTCCTTAAAATTGAAAAGATTGCCAAGTGATCTTGACTCTTTCACACTTGTAAAAGTATTTGAAAGGTCGTCTATTCGGTGATAGGTTACCCCTTTTTCGGCCCGTCTAGACTATTTACGAGAAAGGTATACCTCAGTCAATCTCGGCTGGGAGAGTTCTCTCGGGAATCGTTTTACACTTTTTCGGGATCGAGAGACTAAATTTTACGAAAAAGTACATTATGGAGCTTCCTTTAAGTTTTTTAGGCTCTCTAAATATGAAAAACTACCGAGTTTTCCTTCCTTGGACTCGTTAAAATATTAACATCGAAGGACCCACTTTGGGACGAACCCCTCCTTTCTCAGGTTCGTAAAATATGTGAGATTGGACTCATCCACAAGATGAGCTACACCGAGCATCTGTTATCCTCTTCAAGCTCGTAAAACAAGAAAGAGGTACTCGTCCATCATGTCGGGGAAATATGGGGGAACAAGTCAAGTTTATCTATGGCAGCTTGTCAGTCGTTACCTTTGAACATGGCATGTGTCCATCTCTTGTCTATATTTGGGTGTCCGTTTTTTTCATTGAGTCATAGTCATCATCATGGGTCGTCTCCCTGGCCACGAGTCCACTCATCTGACGTCTATCCTCTATTCATCAATAATCCCTGCTGCCAAGTCTTGTTACATGCCGTTATATGTTCAAAGGGTTGCATTGTATCGAGTCATTCATTGTGTCAGGCCTCCGCTGTGTCAGTACATATTCCATTACTTCATCATCCTATCCTATGTGCCGATTTCGTGTCGATGATGTGGGAATTATCATTGCCCACCTTCGACGAGTCTATTCCTGTCGACACCAAATCACTATCCAGGAATTGGACTTAGAAATCAACCATTAGTACCTTGGTACCTGCATGCCTCAATGGCAGGTTTCCTCGTGTTTGACAGCAGGTTCACATCATTGACCTCTGATCAAGCAATCTCTCGAATGCTCGACATCAACTCATTTATTCGCATTTCGTTGAGATGTACTATTGATACCTTGGGAATCATTGTCATTATTGGTGATCTCCCTCGCATTTGTTAACGGTCCACATCATTGACCGGTAATCAAATGGTTTCTTCCATGTTCGACTCCAACACCTTGTAATCACATGGTTAGATTCGTATCTTTATGCGATCGGGTAGAAGACCCTGGGTGCATCACTATATCTTAACTGCGTCCAGGCTGCGATGGAGATGTTTCTTGTATTGTCACACAGATCCACTTATTGTATTGGTCGTGGCTGTGTCATTACTGTCTCATGGATCTACGATTGTTCATAGTAGCCATGATCTGTCCACAGTTTACATTATCTCAGTACTCATGGATCTGCAATGTATTGGTCGGCAGCCATGCTTTGAGTCATTTGTTTCCGAGCATGGGAATGCCCGCCTCGGTGGTATATCTAACACTTTGTTTCCATTTCAGCTCCGTGTCGCTCTCCTCGATGCTATCTCTGCACATTTTATTCGTAAAGTCTTTCGGCCATCAGTCCCTTCTGACCTCACACTTTAGGGGGCATCTGTTATACCTCTATATTTCACGGTGTCGCATCCCCATTACAACACATTTCGACGACACTTTCCCTACTGTTTTGAACCATCCAGAAGAGACAGATGATGAGTCAACCTTGAAGGTAAATCCACCCTGCCAAGTTTTGACCCACCTTGGACTTTATTTCCATACACTACCGCGCCCTTCCAGCTTGACAAAACGCGGCACAGTGCCGCGCTCTGTATCATTTGCAAAGCGCGGCACCCTTTTAATAGTTTTTGCCCTTGTCTTATGGGATCTTGGATTTTCGAAGATGATGGAAGATTGGGTTCCTTGATTCGATCCCAACTCACCTCCTTCGATTAGAAACCCTGATCCACTTATCCCTCCTTAGATCCACCTATCTCTCTTGTTGGTTAACCTCACCATTCACTATAAAAGAGAGGCATGCCATTGGAAAGGAGGAGGATTCTTGAGAGCATCAAACTTATGGTCTTGCAGCATTGTGGAGATAGCTAAGAGGAGAAGACACTTGGAGTTGGAGGATTGGCTTGGGCATCAAGCACCCTTTGTAAGTAATCTTCAAGTTGTAATGGAATAACTTGTCTTGTTTTCCCAAATCGTTTGTGTTAATCTTGTTTTAATCACATGATTTGTATCTCTTACAGATTTAGATCCTAACTCATGTTTCAGATTGCTAGAGAATAGTGCATACTTGTATTTTGGTTACTCTTTGACAGGTTCATTGGTGAAGACTTGGAGCTTGGAGCAAACACCAAAAACAAAGCACTTGGACATAAGGTCAGTTAAAATCCTTTGCTCTCTTTAGCATTTTAATACTGAAATGTATGTTAGATCTAGGGATTCAAGGTTGCATTTGTTTTGTCTGTTCTTAGTCTAAAGCTAGTTAGATCCTACTTTAGCCTAAGGGAGTTTTGACTTATCCGTAGGGAAGAATTCCACATAACAAAGAATCCATCCTTCCTTTAAGACAGGGAGAAGATTCAAAGAGCAATGTGCAACATCAAATGTAATTTCATGTCTTTTCTTTTTGATAGAAACAATTTGGTTGATTTTAATGAATTGCTACATGATGCATACTTGAAGAATGATGAAGATATTCATAAACTCAAAATTCAAAATGAGCAACTTTTTGAAAGGTTACAATATACTTGCTCTTCCTCCTATGTTTCAAATTTTCAGATGGTAGATTGCATGGAGGATTCTCATGACATGGTAGATCATGAGAAACATGGAAATTTTCAGGGGCTTGATGTGTTTGAATATGAGCTTGATGATATACAAGCACTTGATGTGGTGGAAGAGGAACTTGAGTTTCCTCTTGGAAATGGTTACACATTTTTTGAAGAAGTTGATTCCACTACCTTGGAACCAACCTATGAGAAAAATTTTGCACTTTCGAGGGAGGTTTGTGATCCTACCCTTATAGATAGTTCACATGATGACACTTATGCACTTTTTGATCATTTGGGTGAGTTGGTTCATTCTCCTACATCCTACACTTCCATATTTTGTAGCATTCATCCTAATGGAGTATGGGTGAAAGGTTTATTTTGTATGGCACCACATGAGGAGCATGAAACTCCTATCTATCCTTTATGTGATGACATTATTAGAGACATTTCTTATTTACATTTGTAGAAACATTCCTTGTTACCTTATGATGAAACACATATACATGGATGCACTTAAGATGTTCACTTGAGTCACTTGAAGACTCATGATTTCCCTTGCTCCTTGTTTAGTTCAATTGATATTGGAGGAACTCCATCCACTACTTGGGTGAAGAGATATATGATTGGAGAAAATTATCATTGGAAGCAACATCCTTTGTTATTTCTTGATGATACATATGTTCATGGCTGCACAAATTCTACTTATGTGAGCCCCTTGAAGGCTTATTATTTTATTTTCTCCCTACTTGGTTCAGATTTTAGTGGAGGTTCTTCATTCACTTCTTGGATGAAAGAACACATGGCTGATTATTTTGATGCATATTACATCCTTTTGGAGCAGCATTATAGGACATGGGATCCTCACCTATGTCATTGGATCATATTTGGTTGGTCACTTGAAGCTTGTACGCACTTTGCAAATGGTGGTCTACTTAATTGGAGGTATAACCACTTTCATGATTCTTTGATGAGGCACCTCCTTGATGTACATTTTTATTATATGTACTTTGATGATATATATTTTGTACTCATGATTTTTGGAAGAATGCATACAAGAAAATGGGATCCAGGAATTTCCTTTCTTGATGGTATGGGTTGGAGAGCACTCTTAATTGTTGGAGTGCAATACAAGAAATGGGACCCTTGGATAATTTTTAGTCCCATTGATTTCAAATTTTGGGGGGAAACAAGTAGTATGGGAGATTGAGTCCCCACTTAATAAAGTGATTTTAATCAAAGTAGTGCAGCAGCAAGCATGGTGGTTCCTCTCTAAAATATTCATAGAATCTCGAAGACTCAAAGTTGGGAAACTCAGTGGCAACTTCAAAGAATATGCAGTGGTATCAGAAAGGGTTTCCAAAATATGAAAGAGGTAAAGAGTAATTGTGCAAACTTGGCTTTGATGGATTTAATTAAAATTTTGGTTTTTAGTGGTGATGTTACAGGGGATATCAAAATGAAAAACAAAATCCAAATCTCCTTGCTTTTGGAAACACACAATTGTAGTGCATGAGTGCCACTACTCAGAGTTTTAGAAGCAAAGTTTTGGAAGAAAAATTTTGGAAAGAAAGTAGGCTCTTTCACATACATGTGTTGAAATTTCTTGAGGACAAGCAATATTGGGAAGGGAGGATTTGTCATATCCCAAAATTTTTCTTTGTGTCACAATGGACTAAGCCCCTTGGCCATACTCATGATAGTTTGTCAAATTGATGCTAAGGGTCAAATAATTGCCAAGAATGATGTCCAAGTTAGTAATAATGTCAAATTAGATCCAAATGGACAATTTGGGTCACATTAAGAGAAATTCGCAATTCAAAGTTTGTAATATACCCATCCAAATGAACTGTCATGGAGGAAAATTACTAGTTCCCTAGGTTGGGGGTGGAAGCATTAAAAGTTGGAATAAGGGAGCTAAAAGACCCAAAGTGACCTTAGAATTACAAATTCATATTAAAAGGTAAATTAAATAATAATACAAAGAAAATAATGTGTCATTGTACCATGAGGACACATAAGAGGTTGTGGGGCCCATTTGTGGAAAGATTCCCCACTACACTTGGCATGATTCTCACCCATTCAAATCCAAGGTGGAGTCTAATGATCTTGGGGAGTTGGAAGGTCAATATACTTGGAATGACTCAATGAAGGTCGAATTGGAATGGAAGAGTAGACCTGAGTGTAGTGTGCTTCTTAGATGCACTTGTGACTTGAGTGTAGTGTGCTTCTTAGATGCACTTGTGACCTGAGTGTAGTGTGGCATTTTTCAGAGGGAGACGAAATGGGTTTCTCTACCAACTTTGATGTAAATAAAAAATACCGGCTTTCTTGAGGTATGTCGAATTTTTTCAAGTTTCGTATGGATTAAGGGTTCTATTTTGATGATTTTGAAAAGTAGTAATTGCTTGGATCATTGCTTGTTACCATAGATGCACGTTATTTTAGCGTGGACTGGAAATCCTCCATATATTTTATTTATTTACCCAGAAAAGTATGGGATCATTGCTTGTTACTGTAAATCTATTTTACTGCTGGCTTGAACTGAAATTACCATGACGATGCCAGGGACAGAGGCTCTCAAGGTTGCTATACCCATTTTTATCACTGTTTTATTTTATATATATATATATATAGTGACCACCTGTGGGATCGACCTTTGTGTTTAACTGTTGCAATATTCTATGACTTTGCATGTTGCATTCAATAGGGATAGGATGAACTTTATTTTTCATATTGTTTATTGATTATTGTGCCTTCGTTGAATTTTGAAAGGAAGGCTTGTTTTCATGAGAATGCTCCATACATTAATTTATGTAATTTCATTGATTTTAGAAAGAAGAGATATCTTCCAAAACATGCTCAAATTGCTAGTTATTGCTTAATGTATTTTCTTGTTTGCTAGGAAGAGGGGATGATCGGGAGACCTTCCTGTGGAAGGAATTGATCCATAATCCCATGCCTTATTTTTTTTGTAAGTCTGCACAGTATATTAATTAAGAAAAAGGATAAAATTACATAGCGGCCATGGATAGTGGGGAAATCCCGGTGTTACAAAAAAAGCAGAAGTAGCAAGAGTATTACAAACCAGCTTGCAGGTTATACAGAAAGTTTCCTCCAACGGCAAGGCCAAAAAAAAAAGATTGTCTGAACGAAATCTTTCAGAAACCACATTAAAAATCTCTTACAAAAAAAAAGAGTAGAGCAGAGAGACCTGGTTTTCTCGTCGAGCTCCCAAGCAGACATGGAAAAAGATAAGCAGGAGGGAAATCCTCCATAATGGGGCAAATCCTCGGAAATTCCTCCTATGGAAGCTTCACCGGGAGTGGCTTGGTTTTTCGAGCAGCGAGGAGATCAAACTCTGCATGGCTACACATCCTTTTGCAGGGCGGGGATCCAATCGTGGAAGGGACCGGAAAATGTACAAGAGGAGCCACCGGCGAAGATGGAGCAGGAATGTCCAGGAAGGGGTTCGTGGTATCAATTGCAGCAGCAACTGACGTCCCTTCAAAGGGAAAACCGCTGGTAATAGGGACACCAGAGACGCTACCAACATAACCCCTGCCACCATATTCGTCCATGACCAGGCTGCGGCTCACGAGAGCATGCTGGATCCACGAAAAGGTGGCATCAAGGTTAGCCAGACATTCGTCGAGCTCGATGAGCTTGGCCCTAGTGGCCAACATCTGATTCCTAGTAGAGCCCGATTTTCCCAGCATGTCATCCAGAAGCTTTCCCAACATATTTTTTATGATCCAATAGTGATTGATAATGCCTCCATTAATTCCAGAGGCCAAGTGATCCACAACCAGCTACCCTTCCCACTCTCCAATCAAGTTGCAGTTGGCGAAGGAGATGCCAGTGTCAAAGCCATCACCAAAGACAGGAGTGGTATGGGATTTGCAATGGCTCCCACTACCTCGACGAGAAAGGTCACGCGGCTTGTTCATGGCGGATAGCGCAGTGAGAGTCCACAACCAGAAATACAATTGAGCACGAGAGTTCACAAAGCCGAACCAGCGTCGAGGACAAGCAAACAAGATGACATCTAGGGTTTCCACTGGCCCTTTTAAATAACAAGATATAGGTTCGCAAAAGCCATAATTAAGTGCAGGGATCATAATTGATGGATCCGAGAGCTGAGGTGAGGGTCGTCTTGAATGCACGGAGGGCCAAGGTGAGGTTGAGCAGTACAGGAGTGGTAGCCAAATAATCTGTGAAGGGACTTGCATGCAAAGGATCGGGAGGGAGCCATAAAGCCGCAGATGTGAGGGAAGCCAGTTTTGAGGGCTTCTTTAAATGCGCAGAGGTTCAAGGTGAGGTTGAGAGGTACCAGAGTTGCATCCATCTAGCCAGTGAAGGGACTTGCTAGTGAAGAATCGAGAAGGAGCCATAAAGTCGCAGGTGTGAGGGTAGGCAGGTGGAAGCGAGGTAGGTGGTATATTGCATGGGGCACGCGTGCCATGTTAAGGGTGCCTGGGTCGAGGCTCATCCCCCATGTTCCCTCTTCGTGCCCAACACGTGACCCCTTGTATCATGGTGACGCCCGCATCCCGGGTTAATATATGGTATACTTTATTCACATAAGCAATTTTGTTTCTTAAAAACAATCATGGGAAGTAATTGCACAATTTAATATATGGTATACTTGATTCACATAGGCTGAAACTTATATTTTCTTTATTAATGAATTTTATAGTTTAAAATTTCTACAACATATTCCTACCTTCTGCCACCAAGTCTGTGCATGTTGTTCGATGGTAGTATCGCAATTCGTGATCGTCCTATCTTATGTGATAGTCCTTGATGCAATGTTCCATTTTGGATTGGTTAAAAGGAATGGCGGGTTTCCAAATAGAAAGGTGATATAAAAAAAATACATAGATCAAGGGTCATAAATTGTTGATGAAAAATAAATGGCGGAGATGAGTAGAAAAGAATGTTAAGGAATGATTTAATCCCTGAAACATATCCACGGTTGTGAATTAAAGTGTCTCCAGACCGATGACTGAGTATCGTTCAGGAGCGGGAAGTAGCGCGGAGAAGGAGAGGGGTGAGCCACGGTGGAAAGAATACTGCCCACCACGTGTCTAGCGATGGACCATTCTGCGGGTTGAAAATTGGTTATATAAAACCATTGTAAACGATCCCGAAACCACTCCATCCAATAAAGTGCGATGAAATCAACGGTGTAGATGCAAAAGGAGATAGGATCAACGGTTAAGGTTTTATCATTGATTATAAAATAATATTATACCTGGAAGAAGAACGCATCTTCGGCAATGGGGTGTATATGGCAACGGGAAGAAAGAATAAAATACATTATCTAGACATCCTTTTCCAAGTAGTTCACGAATATTTTTAACCGTTTTATTCCTTTAAAATGGAAAAAGAAGGGGTAGATGAACAAGTCAGGGAATGTAGTAGGTTGGAAGATATTTTTGAAGATAGGGATGGGGATCTTTTCGATCCAGTGTTTTCTTTTGTCCCAGTACAAGAAGTAAAACATAAGTTAAAGGTCCTATATGAGAAAGGAATGGATTTGCACGGGGTGCAAAGGTCATTGTTTCACCATTTTTGTCTACCAAAAACCATAAATTTCCCGGATTTCATAACCTGGTGTGCATCAAACTATTCTCAGTCAAAACACGTTATAATGGACTCAAGTAGGTATAGGATCCTTTGTATGGTGAATTCCCAAACTATCAGAGACTCTTTAGATGTTCCCGAGTCATTCATCCAAAATTTGGAGGAATTTGCCGAAGAAGCCCTAATTGAACATTTTAATCAAACCTCTATGCAAGAAAAACAAGTTTTCTTTTCTAAATGCCTAAAACCAGATATTTCTGTTGAGAATGAACCTTTTCCTTTAGGTATTTACTTGTTTAATGAAGAATCTCAGTGGGTCATTTCCTTGTTGAGTAAGTTCTTAGAGTTGGATACTGATAGATTTGTTCCAGAAACTCTTGTAGCCTTGTTATTCAGAATAGGAAAACAGCATTTTGAGTTTGAGTCCAGTCAGTTGTCTTGCCTTAAGTTTGATGAGTTTATAGCTGAGAATATTCACTCTCGGTTAGTAAATTTCCACATGACTAGAAATTTTTGGTTTTAGTATTATTTGATCAAAAAAAAATTGTTCTTCAATGGAACAAATTTGCAGTTTCTAGACATCCTGTTCACATCTGAAATCAGAAACAGTACTTTTGATTACATGAACCTGATCATGTCAGAAATATACAGACTAATTTTTCAAAAGCAGGCCCCTAGATTTTTTCCTGAGATGCAGGAAGTTTTACGGTTTAGCGCATATCAGAAAGTTGGAGATTGGTTCCTTTTAAAAGACCACACCATCATCAGAGTTTATGGTTTTGTTTATGAACCATATATCTTGCCTGCGTTTTTAACACCCAAAGTTTTTGCTATAGAATTTTTTAGACAAAAGATAATTGTAGAGAATGAAAACTTTTTAATTTTCAGAAAAGCTTCTGAGATCAAGTATCCCATGAAGATTGGCCCTTTGATCATAAAAAAAAAGCTTCCCTCTCACTTATTTAAGGCTTACTGCAAGACCTGAATTTTGCAAAAGCCACCAAAGTTAATTATGATCCTCTTCATATTATATCAGAGAAGAGAAACCAAAACAGAAATAAAGCTTTTGATCATGAAAAAATAGAAGGATTAGCTTAAAAAGATAATTTGATGGAATATCATCCAAGCATGGAGATAGTATAGATTGATTCACCTAAGATAAAAAAAAATTCCTTTGTATTAATTTTACCAGCTTCTAGTAAAATGGATGTTACTGGTAAAAGAATCCTTTGAGAAGATAATGAAAAAGTAGTTGAGAAGTCAGAGATATAAAAAAGAGCCAAAATTGATTCAGATGAGGAAATGGTGGAGATTGACACCAGAAAAACTGAAATTATGGAACAGGAACCTGTTTTCCGGGTTCAAGAGTATAGTTTTGAAGAAGCCCAACAAGCTAGACCTAGTGAAAGATTCAAGTCAAGGAGTGACTTATTCACTAAGTGTGCTGAAGAGAAACGTGTTTCTTCACGAGAAATGGAAAAATTATATTCTAAAGTGATAAATATATCGGACCAAGAAGTTTCACTAATTACTACAAAAGATCATGTCAAAAACACATTGAATTTGGCAGTGGCAACCCAGGATAGAGTTTCAAAAATGAAACTAAATTTACATCGGATCTCCATACCCGATAAAATTCATTTACACAAGCAAATCGGGGAAGTAATATATGTAGATTTAATGAAGACTGTTTTGCAAAATTCCAAATTGCAATCCATGGTTTTAAGGTTGGAAAACCAGTTGAAGTAGGAGAAGTTGGAGAATAAAACATATCAGCATCAAATTAAAAGACTCCAGAATTATACATTTTCTATGGACAGTGAACCAGACAAAGGGAAAGCTACTAAAAATATTTTGGCTAAGAAAGATAATACCATCCAAATACTGAAGAAAAAACTCAAAATACCAACCACTCAATTAATTCAGGACTCTGAATTGACAGAATTGGAAAAGAGAAAGAGGCCTTGTCTCAAGAATTAATTGACACCAAAGCAAAACCGCTGAGGATTACAGAAGAATAGAGTGAATGGGAAGAGGAAAGAGCTACGTTATTAGCTAAGATTGATGTCCTTAATGAAATTCAAAGTCAATTGGTTTTAGAAAAAAGTAATCAAATACAAGTAATCCAATCCAGTGCAGAAAGTGGTACAGAGGATCTTGTTCAAGCAATGTCACAGATCAACCTGTAAGAAGAGGAAATAAAAAGTTTAAAAACCAAAAATCAAGGTTTAATAGGAGAAGTGCAAAGAGAAGAAAAAGAGAGAGAAACCTTGAAATAAAAGAAAAAAAAGTTAGAGGAACAAAATGAAAGATTGGTGGAAAAAGCGACAGGAAGATTGCCTCTGCAGGGAGCTAGGCACTTAATTTGGGATGCAATCATGGTTGAGGAAACTAACTTGAGATCTTATTTAAACTTCATAAAGGATAAGGGAACAGTGATAAAGATATCCTTGTAAAATTGTGCAGTCGTGATGGAGACTCTGGGAAAAAGACCAATGGAAACAACACAGAGTGCTATTGATTTCCTAAATTCCTCAACTTTGGATGATATGAAGACTTTGGGCATTAAAGACATAATTTTGATGATAGATCATGCAAGGAGGATCATCACAAAACATCATCATGTTCAAGGGGTCCAAGCTAAGGTGAATCAAATGTCGCAACATGTAAAATCCTTTAAAAGCTTGTTTTCAGAATGATTTCAAAAGGGACTCCCTTCCTTTTGGGATAAAAATGAAGATCAAATTTCCCAGTCGGATTATCAAGCATTTCTAATTAAATCCAAGATGGATCACAGAATATTTGAAGATATGGCTCTGTTGATGTATATGTAACTTCGGAATGTATTTCATATATGTATATTGTATCCCTACAAAGATTTTATTATTCCTTTGTACAGAAGTGTCGTCATTTGTATTTACAAGTGTCGCAAGTTGCATTGCATGTACCACAACTTGTATGTGATGGGTTATTAGACCACCAAGTGTGGGGTTGGCCCTAAGTTGAGTTACCATGGGTTATTAGACTCTCCTAGAGAAGTCAGCCCTGTTAGGTTATTAGGCAAGTTAAGTCGTGTATAAATAGAGTGAGGGTGTCACTCTATTTTATCATTCACTTACTCATTTATTCTCTCACTTGAGTGATGCGCACTAGTGGAGGAGGAGAAGTTGCTAGGAGACTATCTCTTGTATTTGGGTTTTTTATCATTGCTCTTTCTATCTCTAAGGAAGTTGCGGAGTTTTTCACCTTCTTGGTTTTCCCCAAGGAAACTCTATGTCTATTGTCTCTTGTGATTGTCTATTGTGATTGATATGTTGTACATGTTATTCTCTCAAATAAGATCCTAGATCAGATCAAATTAATGCTCAAAATCTAACATGGTATCATATCTAGCCTGAAGGAAGGCATGGTATAGCATTTATGAGAATTGTTGCACTTGCGACAAATTGGAAGCTAGGGCTTGATATAGAAATAACCAGTCATCATAGAAACTTCGCTATAAATCCATTTTTGTGAAGGTTCAGGATAGGATATGTTTATAGGTCGTAGATAAAATCCCCATGTACCTTTTGTCCGAAGCACAGCATCTAATTCGTTATAATTTTTGTTTTATGAGCTATACAATCTAGGGTTTCGGCCTCTTCTAGAACTCAGTCATAAACCAGTGACCTAGGAAAAAAGGTCACATCTTGGGATAGGAAGCTCCAAATGAAATTTCGTAAAAAGTGACAGGTAGGGAACATACTGTACTTTCACAGGTCCTCTTTTCAAAGGCCGAATTTCAACCAGTGACACGTGGAATGCCATACAAGTTCGTTCTCTTGTTTTATCCCATAAACACATCATGTTGCGACACTTGGCATAACTCTCTCTCAGAGAATCCAATTGAGGTCAGACATATGGGGTTGAAAAGATGATAGGTCTAGCTACCACAGGCCAAAGTTTCAGACCCTGCGGATTGGTAATTTCAAGATGCATCATAAACAATCAGGTGCATATTTCTGTCAAAACAGAATTGGATTCTGAACACCTCATTCTTGGCTTATCACTGCTACAGGAATTTAGGGCTTCAGAGAAAGTTGGAATTTTTGGAATCGGAGTCCACGGATGAATTATCCTCATCAAAATCAAAATTTACAGACCAAGATCCAAGTTTTTTGTTGGGCAGAAGGCCGAGCTTGATCAAACCCTAGTTCAGGATTTTGATCGGAAAGGTGGAAAATTAGGGCTTCTACAAAAGTTGGAATTTTTTGAAATTTGTGACCACGGCTGGAAGCTCCTCAGAAAAATTGAAGTTTAGAACACAAGATCAAAACTTTTGGATGGTAAGAATACTGGGCTTTATCAAACCCTAGTTCGAGATCCTGTCGAGAAGATCCAGAAGTTTCAAAGGCAATTTTGAGGGGTCAAATTTTGCAGTTTTCAAAATTGAAGTATACCAGCTTGATCAGCTCAACAAGGCACATCTTTCCGTCCATTCAAAAGTTTGAAATTCAAAATCTGAATTTTTAGAGTTTCTCTCACAAACCCTAATCCAGCTCTAGATCCAGTCTCAGCAAATCAAAGTGGATTGGGTTAATCCTAGAAGAGAATAAATTGGACACCTACATAAGTGAATAAGTTCTAGTTTCAGAGGGAGATGAGGCTAAGGCCTTACATAAGAAGACTACAAGAAATCTCGACAGGTATGACTTGAGGAGATACAGGTATGTGTTGAAATATGTTCATGATTAAGTTTATGATATGTTTGTCTTCGTATTATTGAGGTTAGTACAATCTTGATTAATCGTAGAATTGTCTTATCACCCTAGTAAAAGTATGAATGCATGTGAATGATAGAAGACATTCATTGATTAGGGTTATATGATTGTACTAATACACTGTGGTATTGTATGAGGACGATGTTGTCCGCTAACATGAAAGGTACAAATCAAGTTCTAGATCAAGAACATATGACCATGGTGACATGAATACAAAGACTCGTGGATAAATAGAAGCTCTACTTACGAGGTATGTATAATTTGGTTCTACAATGGGTAACTTATGAGTTATGCAGGTTACTAAGCACAAGTCATTGAAGAGAACAAGAATACATTGTTTGGGTATGTTAGACATAACTAGCAAACATGATAACCAGGTATGTTTTTCCTATATCAAGTTAGAATCCTACCTTATGTTAGGATCTTATACTTTTGTATGAATGATTATTCTTGAAGTTAGAAGTTTAAGTAATCAACAGTTTATGCATATTATGTTTCTTACTTTGATTGATGATATGACTAACCAAAAGAGTCCTATGGTCAATAAGAATATGCATGAGTAATAGAAGTCCTCCCTGAAACCTTGAATACTAATGCTTGTGATAAATTACCTGTGTGTGAAATGATCATGACCATAGATGTTAAGAGTATTTCGGATCATAATGTTTTGATAGTATTGATATTATACTAATATATGTATGGTTATGTATGAGATCTTGAGGATGAAACAATGATGACACTAGTGCACACTTAAGCATGCATAGTGGTCCAAGCTGGATATAAGTTCAAGACAGATAATCAAGGAAGCAAAGATCAAGAGGGAGCACACTCCAGTAGTTCCCGCAAGGAAGCAAATATTGAGAGGGAGTCCACCCTACAACTAAACAAAGATAAGTATTTGAATTATCATTTCTTATTACTTAAATGATGTTGTTCATTCATGTACATACTTATGTTCCTAGATTTAGGTTTTGTATTATTCATATTAGAATAATTGCATTAATGAACAGTATACTACTAATATGCATGTAATGGGTAAGTGGCTTATGGCACTGTACAACATTCCATTGCTACTTATCTAGAATGAAACCTCTTTGCTGACATGTTAGGAGTAGTGCAAACTCTTAACAATGTTCTGGTAGAGATGGAAGGCATCTAGAAAGTTACGGGATATGGATAAATGTTGCATTGAAGCATTGGCTAATTGCATGACTGTATGACATATGTACTTATGTGTAAGATTTTGTTTTTGAAAAACTATGAGAAGTTTCTAATCATGCAATTGAATTTGACTTGTAGGAAATATTGTGTACAATCACCTACAAGGACAACAACATTTGTTCCAGCAACGAAGTTCAAGAAAACTATCTATTGAAGATATTGAAGAATCTGAAGTTCCGAGGATCCGGGATGAAGTAATGAAAGGATGCAATGATCGAGGAGTACCAGTCGATCATGAAGAATGATGTCTGGGATGTGGTCCCGAGACTAGAAGGGAAGTATGTTGTGACTTCCAAGTGGATCTATAATATCAAGCATGCTGCAGTTGACAGCATAGAGAAATACAAGGCGAGGTTTGTAGATCATGGCTTCTCCCAGAAAGAGGGAATAGACTATGAAGAGACTTTTGCTTCTGTAGAAAGATACACTTCCATCAGAACAATACTTGCTCTGGCTATAGTGATGAAGTGGAAGATACACTAGATGGATGTCAAGACAGCTTTCTTGAATGGTGTAGTTGAAGAGGAAGTGTATGTGGAGAAGCCACTCAGTTTTGAGACACATTACAGGGATTCATATGTGTGCAGATTGAAGAAAGCCTTGTATGGATTGATGCAAGCTCCTAGGGCTTGGTATGGTAGGATAGACATATTTCTATCCAGTTTGGACTTTACCAAGAGTAAAGCAAATTCCAACCTTTACTACAAGGTTGAGGAAGGCAATCCAATGATACTACTATTGTATGTGGATGACCTGTTCGTTATGGGTGAGGATAGATTGATTGTTGATATGAAGAGGAAGCTTGCTGCTGAGTTCGAGATGAAGTGCTTGGGGATGATGCACTATTTTCTAGGCATGGAGGTGTGGCAGAGTGCAGATGGGATCTTCCTTGGACAAGGGAAGTATTCCTGAAGCGGTTCAGGATGATGGACTGCAAGGCCATGGCCACACCTATGGCATTGAACCTGAAGCTACTTTGTGATGCTTCATTTGAGCTGATTGATGTCACGATGTATCGTCAGATGATTGGGTCCTTGATGTACCTGACGAACACGAGACCAAATATTTGCTTTGTGGTGAACACATTGAGCCAGTTCCTGACAGATCCCAGAGGTGTTCACCTGATTGCTGCAAAGCATATTCTGAGGTACCTGAAGGGTACAGTTGACTATGGGCTTAAGTATGATGCAAATCAAAAGTTTAACCTAGAGGGTTATGTTGATTCAGATTGGGTAGTCAGTTCCATTGATAGGAAGAGCACTTCGGGGTGTTGATTCAGTATGGGATCCGATATGATCTCTTGGTTTAGCAGGAAGTAGTCCTGTGTGGCACTGAGTACAACCGAATCAGAGTATGTTGCAGCTTGTTCGGCTAGTTGTGAGGCAGTATGGCTTAGGAAGATACTGTCTGATTTGTTTGATCTTCAGTTGGATGCTACTTGTATATATTGCGACAACCAGAGTTGTGTGAAGTTGTCAGAGAACCCAGTGTTCCATGACAAGTCGAAGTACATTGAGATCAAGTATCACTATATCAGGGATATGGTGCAGAGAGGAGCAGTGAATCTCCTGTATGTTGCAATAGACGAGCAGATAGTTGATGTCTTTACCAAGCCGCTGGCCAGAGTGAAGTTTGAGTACTTCAGAGAGAGACTTAGTGTACTTCAGATTGAGATTCCTTCCAAGGGGAAGTGATGAGTCCGGAGACACAGATGCACATGATCCTTTCTCACATGGTGATAGATGTGTTCTCCCATGGGGAGATGTAAGGGCTGGAGCCATTCTCACATGGTGATAGATGTGTTCTCCCATGGTGAGATGTAAGGGGTAGAGCCATTTTCACATAGTGATAGATGTGTTCTCCTATGGTGAAATGTAAGGACTGAGCTATTTTCAGATAGTAATAGATGTGTTCTCCTATGCTGAAATATAAGGGCTGGGCCATTCTCACATGGTGATAGATGTGTTCTCCCATGGTGAGATGTAAGGGATGGATATGCCTTTCCGACATGGTGGCAGGTTTGTCCTCCCATGGCTGTGATGTAAGTGTTGGTTCCTTCCCCGAATGGTGACATATGTGTTCTCTCATGTCGGTGGTGTAAGTGCTATGTGATGTGCATCTGGGTTGTGCTCCGTGGACTATGAGGTGGTCTGAAGACGATGATGTGACAATAGGGTACACAAGTTTTGCAGAGGCATATAATCAGTCCTGAGATGCTCTTGCTGGTTTTGCAGAGGCAGTGTAATCAGTCCCGGGAGATCTTGCAGGTTTTGCAGAGGCAGTATAATCAGTCTTGAGGTGTACCTACTTGATGGCTTGCTCGCAGAGATGATAAAGACCTACATGGAGGCTAGGCCTACATCCAGCATGAAAAAGGGCTGGCTCTGTAGAACTTCTTATGACGAATAGATTAGAGATTGATTGAGATAGCAGTAGTAGTGACGATGACGATGATTCGTTGATGATGATCCAGTGACGATGATCCAGAGAAGAAGACTTGTACTAGAAGACCTGTGTCGATAAATACCTTCCTAGAGGGAGTGTTGATGTATATGTAACTTCGGAATGTATTTCATATATGTATATTGTATCCCTACAGAGATTTTATTATTCCTCTATACGGAAGTGTCGTCATTTGTATTTACAAGTGTCGCAAGTTGCATTGCATGTACCACAACTTGTATGTGATGGTTTATTTGACCACCAAGTGTGGGGTCGGCCCTGAGTTGAGTTACCATGGGTTATTAGACTCTCCTAGAGAAGTCAGCCCTGTTAGGTTATTAGGCAAGTTAAGTTGTGTATAAATAGAGTGAGGGTGTCACTCTATTTGATCATTCACTTACTCATTTATTCTCTCACTCGAGTGATGCGCACTAGTGGAGGAGGAGAAGCTGCTAGGAGACTATCTCTTGTATTTAGGTTTTGTATCATTTCTCTTTCTATCTCTGAGGAAGTTGTGGGGTTTTTCACCTTCTTGGTTTTCCCTGAGGAAACTCTGTGTCTATTGTCTCTTGTGATTGTCTATTGTGATTGATATGTTGTACATGTTATTCTCTCATATAAGATCCTAGATCAGATCGAATTAATTCTCAAAATCTAACAGGCCTAGCCTCTGATAGGACAAATTGTAATTGATAAACTAGCAACAGACTTTGAAGTTCAATACATATTGAAAATGATAATTGAATAATTACCCCCAATTTCTTATGTGGAGCATGTTGGATTAAGAGTCTTGGTCAAAGAAATGACAAGCTGCGAGATACCAAATATAGAACAATGGAAAACAGTATAAAAATATGGGAGAATGAAGTACAAATTGCATTCATACAGACAGGTGTCCAAGAACACGTAAGCAGCAAAGTACCATGTTTTATTTTGTTACGGATTAAAATATCTTTTATGTTTTATTTAAGTTTATTTTAATTTTCGACAATTGTGGCAAAGACAGTTATGACAAAACAATTATGAACTTACTATTTTTTGAATACAAACAGTTATTCACAGCTCATGGAGCAATGTATTTTATCAAATTTTTGTAAAAGATTAAGGGTTGGAACCCGAGAGTATGAGAGACATTTACTATTGAGCACTGCAATTTTGGAATAAAGTTGGTTGAGCAGAATTAAGCACTTTTAAAAGAGTAAAGATTCTTATGTTATCGATTTTACAGTCTGGGAATTTCCTTCCTTTCTTTGTGTATTGTTATTTCCAGTAAATAGTTTTCATTGTGTTTTCTTTCATGCTTACAGTGCCACTAGTTTTCTTGTTTATTGAAAGGATTGTTTTTTTTTTAAGAAAAAAAAAAGAGAAACTTTGTATTATATACTGGTAAAAAGGATTACATTCGTCTTCTTTTCACATTGCACTTCTGAGACAAAAACTGCCATATAGAGAAATTCCCATGTCTACTATCAACCCTTGAGACTGAACAAAAAGCCTTACTATTTGACATCAAAACAGTCATGACAGAAAAGACCCAGCTAGGTTGATAGACAGACTAGAAGGACTAGATAGACTGGCTAAGATCACATCAAATGATATCCGAAGGAACATCCATCCCACTCTGAACACTATGCCCCATATTTTCTCGTTGTGCCTTGACTGTTTCAAGTACCTTCTCGTTTATGCTAATTTTTTCTCTTGTCCATCCTTTCCTTGGTGACCATGCCCATATGATGTTATTTACATCAATCATCATATTTTCTTCTGCACCAACAACCCATTGTTGCTTTCTATCTAAGCATTTTTTGTACAAGACCTTCAGATCCTTCGATGCTCATGTTGGCTTCCATCATTGCACCTCTACTTTGTAAGACCCAACAGTACTAGCATTTGACTCCCGATAAATATCACCAATCGCCATACCCAACCAGATTGCACAATCTAGCTCCGGTGATTGCACAATGACCATTTGGCCCTTTACAACATCTACTCTTGGAATGAATTCATCTCTAGGCTTGTTGCATAGTGGTCCAACATATCAATCCTACAAAGTAGGAACATTTTCCTTCAAATAGGCATCGATAATTTCATGTTCAGATCTTGTAGTTTCACTACTATGAATATCACGGCTTGTCGATGGCCAAAAGTTAGTTGATGACTGATCAACACTCTCGAAAGGACTGTCCAAAGATTTATATACAGCCTCCCAATAATTTTACTAGGGACGCCAAAATTGTTCACCTCCCTTCTCAATCTCTCCATTCCAGAATGAAATATATGTTTCTAGTCCTTTTTTTATTTCGTCAATGTCCGAAGGTCTTTTTGATTGCAGATTTAATAACCTAGGTTGTCCCACCGGCAAGTTTGCACTACCATCTGGAAATGATCGCCAGAGATGAATAGGATATGACCAAGCTTCATCCTGAAGTGATGCCTTCCATTGCATGACTGGAATGTCATCTATGAGCTGAAATTTAAAAAACTGGCATTTTTGATACCGATGATCTTGGCATTTCCATCCAAAAGGTGGGGTTTCACAAAACTCTTAAAATTGTAAAGTTCATCAATTAGATAAGGGACAAAGGAATTTTGATCTTCACATGTCCTATACGTATCCATAATTTCTGAGAGTGAAAATATATCCTTGCACATTAGCTTTGCTCATAACCTTCCATAAGTTCCATCTATGTCTTCATGGGTGTGTTTGGAGGGGAGGAATCCAACTTCAACTATCTCGAACACTCTCCTTGCTGTTAAAAGAGATAAAAATGCAAATACAAAGCGTTTTTTGTTATCGCCTGAATAATTATCCATTTGCAACAACAATATGGGTGGTAGTTTTCTATTTGGCATGCATTGATTAGTACCATCAACACACATTACATCAGCTTGCATTACATCTTGTCTATATATCAAACACTTTTCATATGATTCTGATTGCAGTAGAGCATCATGCAATTGGTGCTTAGATGTTCCACGTTTGTAGAGAAAATCACCATATTTATCAACCACTGGTTCGTCAAGACACTTCAAGCATTTAGCCAGGGATGTCACAGTGAAATTCAATCTCATCTCTAAAAATGAGAGGCTAAAATGAACAAAACCCCCAGTCTTGTTCCCATGAGTCAACATTCCAGTCAATGATATGGAAATATTCATAACATTACTAAAATATTTTTCCTTCTTACCCATCCTTGGAATGGAATTCTTTGACTTATCCATTTTGTCATGAACAATACTCAGATAAGTCTTTGGATTTTTTTGTGAAGCTAATCTGTGAGAATAATATAATTGGTGACAACTTGCGATATATTTATTATGAGCTGCTTGATTTGCTCGCAACTTTCCACCTCAGCTGGATCAGTGGTCCCCTTAAGCCTATCCTGTATTTTAATGCACTCATTAAACCTTACAAAGGAGTTTGATTTAGAAATTTTAACATCTCGGAAATCTTCTCTCATCACCTTGCTAAAGGAGGATTGTGATACTGGAGGCAAACCGATTCTTTCGATTTCATTATTAGCCATTTTTCACAGCAAACCATGGGACATATTAGATGGCAATAATTTCAAGGTTGTCCTTGTTCCATCTCCATTGATTAATCGTATAAGATGTGAATATTTTTCTGAGTTCTCTCACTACAATTTTATTAATAGTAGCTACCAGTGCAATAGTGTTCACCCTAGATTTTTCCAAGCCATTGTTACCATGCACAGCTCTCACATCACCATTCAAGAACATTCTTTTATAATTGAAGAAAGTGCTCTTTTTTATCCCATGGCATTTATACCATGCATTTTGACAGACGTCTAATGTGTCTAATTTCATTGTAAACAAGCTTCTTTTTCTGTCATCTCCTTCTTTGGCCACATGAGCATTTGATCCCGTAGAATTTATAACATACTGGCATTTTGAATTTCCATTCATACTATCAAATATATTCACATTCAACTATCGATTGAAGTGAAATTTTTTATAAACAAAAATTTGAGCAACAATGTTCGGTGACAATGTTTGAAGGAATGCACCCTGATTTATTGCAGGCCTATAACATACCGATCTTGAATTTCTTTCGAAAATTTTAGTTCTAGCTTGCCGCTTTATGGAATTGTATGGCCTTGTTCCATTACCTTTAACATCTGTATATTCACAATGGGGAGTACCTGGAAGGACCATCTGTAAAGGACATTCTTCAAAAATATTCTAAAATTTGACCATATCTTCATCTATTTTCTTTTTTAGTATAACATCCAAAGGAACATCATCGAGGTCAAGCAAATTGTTTGCAAGCCATATTATAAGGGATCCTTCAAATACACCACAATCCTCGCAATTGCAGAATACTTTATGAACTAAAATACCAAACTCACCAGCATATAGTGCTCTGAATTGTACAATGTCTCCCTCAAAAACAGTTGACACTATTCCCCAAGCAACATACTGTGGCTTTAAAGAACATTGATGTATCAATTTAACTTTCTTTCCCACAAACCTAACATTGTGATTTTCTCTTAATACTTTCAAGGTAGATTCAGAATTATTATTGTTGAAATTGATTGCAACAGAAAGCAATATTTATGTATTAAAATCTATGATTCTTTTAATCGACCATACAAAAAAACCTCCACTGCTCAACCCTGGACAACATTCCATACAAGAAAACACCACTTCATCCACCAGAACACAAAAGGAGAAGTCACCCAAAAATGTTCCCCCAACAAAATCAGTCCCACTCAGATTTGTTACAAAACCTATGGAAATGCAATCCTTGCTTTCTGAATACTTATGTAACAACTTAAATTTTCTCATAATAAAAGAAGATTTATTCTCAGTTGTTATGATATGTGCTACACTCGTCAAAGTAGATGTTGGTATATCATTCACCTAATTCTTGCGAAGAGCAGATTCAATGTGGTTAACGATCTCAGATACAGGCCATTGAATATAACCAACAACATCCTCTGACAATGTATTTGTACCTTCTGATGGATAGGGAAATGGAAGACTTGCATTTAAAGTCCTAGTAGCATTTACAATGATACATCCACCATTAATTTTGATATTATGCAAAAAAAATATTTCTGAAAAAGAGATTCCTTCAACAACTTTCAATCCATTCAAAAGCAGGTCCACACATTGTTCAGTACCAAAATCCATTTCATAAACGATATCTGAAATATAAAATAACAGGACACGTTGTTTAGAACAAAAATCCAGTTCATAAGCATTTTATGAAATATAAAATAACAGGAGCACATTAAAAATCATTTTTATTTTAAACAAATATATAACATAAGTTATAATATATATAAAAAAATGTTTGTCCAGACTTCCAATTTTTCGAATGGAAGGATCAGTCGCCCCTTCTTATAGAAGAAGCGAATAGAAGAAGCATCGAACGAACCTTCTTGCAGTCTAGAAAGATTACAAAAATAATAGCGGGTAGAAGAAGCATCTCCCACGCATTCATTTATGACATAAAATTAAAAATGTTCAACCTACGAATGCAAGGTCGTCAATCCATGTATTTCCAAAATTGTGAACAAGGGAAGAATACTGAGCACAACAAGGGTTGACCGACCCTTCATTTATGATATAAATTTAAATATATTTAATCTACGAAGCCTATGTCGACAATTCTCGACTTCCGACTTCCGTTGTAAATAGTAGGGACCCGAACATCATCTAAGTTCTAACATATAAAAATATTTGTCCTGACTTCCATTTTCCGACGAGAAGGATCGGTCACCCCTTCGTTTAGGATATAATTGTTAACAACTATATCCAACAATTCACCTTTAACCAGAATGGCGAAAGAAAGTAGAATCGACCGAACCTTCTTGCATTCTAGAACTATTATGAATACAATACTGGGCAGAAGAAGGGTCGGCCACCCCTTCATTTATGAGGGAATTGTAAAATTATTCAACCTACGAAGGCTAGTACATCAATTCATCTATATCTAAAATGTTGAACACCAGAAGAATATTTAGCACAAGAAGGGTCTGCCAACCCTTCATTTATGAGAGAAGTTTAAAAACTGGACATCAGCTAAGTTATAATATATAAAATTGTTTTCCTCGACTTCTATTTTACGAGAAGAAGGATCAGATGCCCCTTCGTTTAGTAGATAATTGTGAAAACCTTTATCTAGAAATTGAAGGATATCTAGAGTGGTGAACACGAAGAATGATCAACCGACCCTTCTTGCAATCCCAAACTATAACGAATAAGAATATTGGGAAGAAGAAGGGTCATCGTCCCCTTCTTTTACGAGGGAATTTTAAAAATAGAACTTGGAGAAAGAGAGGCTGATCTTTCTCTGTGGATATTTTCACTTTCCAACAAAATATCTGAAGTAATGTTCCTATGAAATATGTGTTTATAGTGTCAATATCTACTTTCTCCACTCCTAAAAACTCATCCCTAGAGGAAGGAGCGGACGCTCTTTCTCCTCGGTATCTACTTCAAACACCTTGAAATGGAACAACCTGACCAAAGAGCGGCTTCTCTTTCTCTGACAAAATTTTGACTTGACAGCAAACTCTTTGTAGCAAAACGTCTGTAAATTTTGTGGTTAAAATGTCAAAATCTAGTCTCCAGGGTGACACATGGAACGCTCAGACTGTGCCACACGGATTTGATTATTCCATAATTGATATGTGCTACACTCGGAGAAGTAGAAGCTGCTATATCTTTCACCTCATTCTTGAGAAGAGCAGACCCAAACGTATATTGTTTCTATTTAAGAAAAACAACAAAAAGAAAGAATGTTTCTGTGTGGTTAATCGCAGTCAGAATCATTCCAACTAATGGCATCACTATCTGCATTGTTGTCACTGTTAAATTCATTTTCCAACACGGTATCCTGCTTAAATTTTAATTAGCATTATGGTGTGTCTGGGAAGGCGTGCATGTGTTGCTTGTTTTTGAAATTATACATGGAATGTGTTGAATATAATTGTCACTGATGAAAAAACTATTCATTAATGACAGTCTGTAAATTTCCTTCCTTTCTTTGTTAATTGTTATTTCTAATAAATATTTTCCATTGTGTTATCCTTCATGCTTGGATGAAAGTAATATTAAATTAGAATTCATATGTTTATGCTCTAGTTTACCGCATCTAAGTATTCACCAATTTTTTGCTAAAATTAATATTGGATTCATTTATGGCCAATGCCCAATATTAATGGACTATTTTATTTTCTTCATTATCAACCTGCAAATTAAGACCTTGACTGTAAGAAGATAACTACCCAAAATTGAAGGAAATAAATTCTGGAAATCTGAAGAAGACAGACAAGGGTGGAAGGGTGGTGTTAGGGAAGGTTGCAACCTGCTAATGGTGTTGGTGCATCCAGTCAGTTGTAGCTGACAAAACAGGGTGTTGGTGCATCCTTCAGTTGTAGCTGAAAAATTGGGTGTTGGTGAATCCAACAAGTTGGAGCTTGCAAATTAATTGTAAATATAATTTTGCAGTATTAGAAAGAGTTGGTGGTTTTCCCAATTGGGCTTCCATGATAAAATTGTGTCTTCCATTTTTTTTTTTATTCAGTTTTAATTGTGATAAAATTTAAGAATAGTGAAAATCCTGATTCACCCCCCCTCTTAGTATTGCTTGATATTCCAACAGAATGATGGAACAGTCTGATGCAAAGCTTACATGTTTTAGGAATAATGACTCATTATTTTTGCGGTTGCAGGGGATGAGACTACTGCTTCTATGTCTACAAGTCGAAGCTCTAATAAAATTTTGGTCTTTTATTACTCCTTCAAAGGAGATGATCTGATTAAGGATAAGGAGAATCTAAAACGTTCAGAGACTTTAAATTATTGTGAACTTGAAACTGTCATTGGATTGATTTTTGACAACCATGGAAGATATGTATTTTGAGCCCAAAGGCTGAATAAGCATGCTCTGTTACAGATTTAGATTTATGGTTTGAATAATATAAATACCTGCCAATTGAAAAACTAGCAGTCGATTATTCAAACCAATCTTACTTCTCTAGATACCAGTGATACTGATATATAAACAAGCAAGCATATAGATACCAATGATACATGATATATAATAAACAAGCGATACATGATATATAGATACCAACGATACATGATACATGATATATAGAATTATAGTCAAGATTTCAAGAAGTATTCTATTACTCAGGACCAAGTACAATACAATACAATCTCTCAGTGTCGACCAAGTACAATACAATTCAATGTCTCAGTGTCGCCTGGAGCTGGATAAACATATGAACTTCACCGCGACTGTCAACATGGGTGTCCTGTTGTCAACATGTCGACTCTTTCTGTCAACATAGGTATTTTTGCTGTCAACATGGCTATTCATGTTGTCAGCGTGGCCATCCTAGTTGTCAATAAGGCCATTATTGCTTTCAACATGGGCCTTCTTCTTGCTCTCAATATGGCTCTTCTTGTTGTCAACATCGGTATTTTTGTTGTCAATTAGGCTATTCCGAGAGGACTGTTGGAAGCCTAACATTGAAGACAGTGGTTTCTCATGTTGTTTCAGAGAAGTGTGCCATGAAACAATTACCACGACCACCAATCAATATTGGTGGCAAGGAAAAGAATGCCAAATCCTAGTCTTGGGGCTTCGAGAGTGCTCGAAATTCCCATATATCATGGTGTGGTGAGGATTTGTTAGGGAAGATAAATCGAAATGCTCATATATCACGAAGAGAACTGGGGAGCGACCACAAGACTCAAGTATTTCTGATAAAACAACAAAGGAAACGAAACAGAGGCCGTAAATAAGAGTGCCATGACTTATGGAATATTTCTTTTTGCAGCGATATGGGGTATGGTTCATCCTATATATAGTGAGTGGCTAGTAAATTGGTCAATTGACTGGGATGGGAGGGATGGGGAATGGTAATTAACATAGTATGGCGAGATGGTTATTTTCTATTTTTTCATTTGAAGGATAAGGAAATTTACTATATTATATAATATTGTTCATTCTTTTATGAAATTTCATTCTTTTTATAAGATTTTTTATCTACGCCATTGCAATAAAAAGTAAAATGTTTCTATTTAAAAATAATAATAAAATAAAAGTAAAATGTTTCTATTTAAAAAAAAACAAGAAGAAAAAATAAAATGTTTCTGTTTAAAAAAAAACAAAAATAAAGAATGTTTCTCTTTAAAAAGTAAAATGTTTCTATTTAAAAAAAAAAATGTTTTAGTTGTAGCTGAAAAATTGGGTGTTGGTGCATCTAGCAAGTTGGAGCTTGCAAATTAATTGTAAATATAACTTTGCAATATTAGAAAGAGTTGGTGGGTTTCCCAATTGGGCTTCCACGATAAAATTATGTCTTCCATTTTCTTTGTTTATTCAGTTTTTAATTGTGATCAAATTTAAGAATAGTGAAAATACTGATTCACCCCCCCTCTCAGTATTGCTTGATATTCCAACAGATTGATGGAACGGTTCGATGCAAAGATTACATGTTTGAGGAATAATGACTAATTATTTTTTAGGTTGTAGGGATGAGTCTACTATTTCTATGTCTACAAGTCGAAGCTCCAATAAAAGTTTAGTCTTTTATTACTCCTGCAAAGGAGATGATCTGATTAAGGATAAGGAGAATCTAAAATGTTTAGAGACTTTAAATTACTGTGAACTTGAAACTGTCATTGGATTTATTTTTGACAACCATGGAAGATATGGACAGAGGCTGAATAAGCATGCTCTCTTACATATTCAGATTTATGGTTTGAATAATATAAATACCTTCCAATTGAAAAACTGGGAGTCGATTCTTCAAACCAATCTTACTACTCTAGCCTCCCAACACTCTTCTTGGTTCCACCTCAGCAAAAGAAAACCTTGGTCCTCAGGGAAAACAGAGCTCCAAACTAGAAAACACAGAGTTTGAACTTCTAGTTTCAATGTAGGAAGAGGGCAACAGGTATCCCGTATCAATGTAAAAACGTTTGTGACATTAATTATCATAGTGTGGCGGGATATCATCTGTACGTCGTGTAGATTTTGTTGGTGACAAGACATAAACACAATGTGGACTGAAGCACGATGATATTATTCACACGAGTGATACAATCCATAATTTACCATTAGCTCCGTTAGGATCACTACCATGGACATGTTTTATTCATTGACATGACCGCCATGCCAACGTACAAACCATTTTCAAGGAATCGATTGGAGTGATACGTGTATGATTAATCCAGGAAAATCATTTACCATTAGCACCGTCAAGATCACCACCATGGACATGTTCTATTCATTGACACGACCGCCATGCCAACGTACAAACCATTTTTAAGGTATCGATTGGAGTGATACGTTTATGATTACTCCAACAAAATATGTAGTCTCTACAGATGATATCTATGACCACCATGATCCTGCCATACTGTGATAATTAACATTCCCCATCCGTCCCAGACTCCCATCCCATTCAATCCATCAACACACTAGCCACTCACTATATATAGGCTAACCATGCCCCATATCACAGCAAACTGAAATCGTCCGGGAATCCATGGCATTTTTCTTTACTTCCTCTGTTCTTTGTACTTTGTCATTTTATGACAAATGCTTGAGTCTTATCATCGCTCCCCAGTTATTCTCATGATATATGAGCATTTCGACATCAGCTTGCTGGAAAATCCTCACCACACCATGATATATGGGCATTTTGAGCACTCTCGAAGTCCCAATACATGGATTTGTCATTATGTTCCTTGGCACCAATCACGTTTCTGTCAATCTTCTTTCTATCACTCTTCTTTCAATAACTGATTGTTATGCAATGAAGAGAGGAGAGGACACAGGAATATTAACAGTCTTGGAATCTTTATTCTCTAAGACAACATGCGCTGCTGCGGTTGTCAAAGTTAGGCTTGCAGCAGTCGTCAAATGTTGTTTTAGTACCAGACCATGCTGTTAGCTTCTTCTTCCTGCATGGACACATTTCTAGACATGACAACCCATTTCCATCCAAGGGAGTATTCGGTAGCAGCTCATAGTCATCAACTGTCTACACTTAACTACAAGACAAATCACAGTGAAGTTCATTTGTTCATCCAACTCCAGTTATTTTCTAATTTTTCGGGACGAAGAAAGGTATTGTTCATGGGGGAGATTCTGGAGGAACTAGGTCGGCCGCTCGACTGTAGATTATGATGGATTGTATCACGTGTGTGAAGAAAACAATTATATAGAATTTCGTGACATTATGTCTTGTCATTAACTTTTACTTCGCCAAGGAATTCACTTTGATGGGCATTTCCTTGGCGGACTTTTAAATTATTAAAATGCTCTGCAACTTGATATGTCAATTTACAAATTAAGATATACATATTGTCAAAAGGATGATTGTTTCATAATTATTCAACATTAAGTGATATAGATCCAGCAAAAACATTTACTGTTCATAACTCCTACACATAGGATTACTAATATTACACTTTCTCCTTTGTAAATAAAAAGATCATCATGCAAAGGAATATGAAAAAGCAATAATTAAAAATGCGTTTACTTAATACATAAGGGGTGATCTATAACATTGATTTTCTTGGGACATAATTAAATCGTAATACTCTTAGGTTCGCAATACTTCCAAGAGTGCAATAATATACAATTTGATGGGTGCTTATAATTCATTAACCACACGATATACATTGATATACCATCAATAGTCCTAAATGTCACAATTATATGTAAACAAATTTCTACTAATTTGTACATGGAATCTTAATTCCATTACCCACCATAAATGACTCAACTATGCATATATATCATATCTCATCATTTATTCATAAGTAGCATCATATAATTAGTCTCCTAACATAACTACAAAATATAATGTCTAAAAATATAATTCCCAATTGACCGCAACCTAACACATTATATATATATATATATATATATATATAATCTCTGTGTGTTACAGATAAACAATAAAAACGGGATAGTAAAAAGGATTCAAACAACCCTGTGCAAGAGTGGTTCTATCCCCAAATTGTTTGGTGTGACTGAATCTTATTTTTTATAAATCTTTGGATTTCGTGCAATATGGCGCATAATATCGATTATGATATTCAGTTTCAGGCACCTAATAATCAACCGTGAAAAACATAGCATTTACCCAGATCCGCACCCTTCAGAAGCCACCCAAATGTTGTTGGCGCATTCTGCAAAAACGATCATAGATCAACAGTTCAGATTGAAGCGACAAGGGATATCTACGGTGGACGTAGGTTCCATTGGAGGAATATGCATGGGATATAACATTGTGAAGTGACCGCTGGAGTACCATTAAATGGCGGAAAATATCAACAGTCATTGATTGGGTGGTGAAAGATCAACGGTCATTGATTGGGCGGTGAAAGATCAACGGTCCCACGTCCATTCCGCATCCCCAACATGCACGGTAGGACGGAGGGATGGGTGGTTGCGAAATCTGAAACCGCTCTCCACGTGGCAGCACCACATGATTCCACAAGTTGGGAGGGTGGTAAGGAAAACCACCTTCCTCCATTTGCAAAACCACCATGGCCCCATCCTTCACAGTCACTGGCACGTGTGGATATGATGTGGCCGGTCCACATCACACCTTATGCCCACGCAACTCCTCCATGTCGGGCCTCATGCCCACGTGTCTCCTCCATTCCAGACTTCCTTCCCACATGGTTCCTCCATGTCACCCTGCCACCTAGAACGGGTGGGGCCAACCAAAATGTTCTACGCCCACCTGGAACATGTGGGAGAAGAACATAAATAAACATTTACGGTGGAATTAAAAACCTTTCCACACACATATACCATTCAATTCCACAATCACAACATACAAGCATGAAATAAAAATGCATCAGAATCAAACGCTTAAAAGTACTTATCTTTATCCAATGCAGATCCAAGCAACTGGCTGTGTAAGAGCGCTTTTCCACTTAGCATCAATATAAATGTGTAGGTGTTTATCAGTTGCACAAATAGATAAAATGAGTTAAACAAAGAAATTCTTTTAACACATAATAACACATGAATCGTATATTAAGAGAAATTTAACCTACAGATCGATGCATTCATTAAATTGGCAACACAAAACAAAGTTCATAGAAATTGGACAAATTATGCAAAAGAGATGGCCAAGAGAAACTGACTGAATTTCATTAATTCTGCAAAAAATTGCAATGTCTCAATACATAAACATTAGAATAAATTTACTTAATACATAATAACATCCAAACAGTAAGTTAAGAAAAATATGAACCAACGAATCAAATGCATTCACAAATTGCAAAGACAACACATAATTGTTTCAATACACGAAGTGAAGGAAATCAAAAATTTATGGCACCACGCATCAGCAAAACTGCATGATGCTCCAACTTCATGCTTCCAAGTGCCCTTCTGCCAAGCTACGCATTCTCACTGCGCTTTCCTGGACTTCGCAATGCTCAAAAAATGTATCACTTGGGCCACGCCCAACAGGCCCCTAACACTTACTCGTGGATCGTCCCCAATCCACTCTGACAAGGTTCCTCCATCTGCACATGTACTGATGTTCCTGATCGCGCAGTGAATTCCTGAACAGTTGTGTTGAGCTTCGCAACGATTTCCTTGGTTTCTTTATCGCATTATTTGATTGTTCCGAGCATTTCCTCCAAGATAGGTTCTAGAATTTGTCCTTTGATAGTGTGTTATGTCGCCTGTAGGTCTTGCAAATTTTGCTCTATTTCATCTGTGAGTGTTAGAGCTTCTTCTTTTAATGGTTGCAACCTTGAGGAAGCTTCAACTTCCTTTTCTCTTAATGCCTCCAATTGTTTCTAAAGTTCCTTACTTTCAGCGAACTTTTGCATCTTCTGCCTCGCCGGTAAATCATTCATGGCAGCATTAACAGTATTGATATCTTGTTTCTTTCACTGTACTTCATCCTAAATCCCCTTGAATTCTAGTTCTTCTTGCAACATATCCCATATGTTATTAACTTCATCTAGCAGACTGGCCTCTTTCCATTTCTGCGTAGATGCTTTGATTAGAGGCCTTCACGCTGTGATGTCGCTGATTGTTTTGGGCATTTATCTCGGCAATGTTTGCTTGATATGCCACTTCCATTTCAGCAATTTCATTCTTGTGGGTTTCTACCATTTCTGTCATTTCAGTCTTGTGAGCCTCTTCTAGCTCTATAATTTTATTCTGATGGACCTATTCCATCTCCCTCATGTATTCCTTGAGGTTGTCGACTGTAGTTCCAATATCAAGGATGATAGTTTCTATCTCTTGATCTTCGGCACATTCAGGAAGCTTTGCACAAACTGTCAAGACTGCCTCCTTTATTTTGCGGCTGCTTCTCTTCTGCGTACCTAAGTTCCATTTTCTTCAGCGCACATTCTTCTTGTAGTTGTTTGCAATTTTATTCTAGTCTTAGGAACAGGGTATGGGAGACTAATATTCTCTCATGGATCTCTTCGACAACTTGTCTCTGAAGATACTACAATCCTTCCATGGCTACTAACCCCATATTAATTTCTAGATGTGCGAGCCATCGTGCACTATCATCCATGTCATCTATGGGGTATATGACTGCCATCGTCTCAAGTTTTAACAGCCAGGTCCTCGTAGTATAGGCTGGACGGCTTCTCTACGGCTTACTTGGTGCTCCTAAGCACACATCATGGTCTAGTTCTTTTACCAAGTCACGATGGACTTGTTCAATTCTAGTAACCAGGCTCTTTAAATCTGCGATGCTTTCATTGATGCATGTTTGTGATGTCACGTCCTTAACATCTTTCAGCGTGATTATGTATTCCATATATGCTGATACCCTCGCTGCGATGCACTCATAGTCGTCGTCGTGCAGCATCTTATCCAGCGACTTTTGGGTAGCTTTGGTTTTCTTTTTCTGCGGTTTTTCTGGTACCCCTGTGTCTAGTTCTTTTCTTTTCTCACTGCCTCCCTGGTCAAGTGTGGGGTTCTGCACGTTGTTCACCTAGGGACCTTTTGCTTCAGGGCCGTCCTCTTTGCTTTCTTCAGAAAAGGTGATGAGCGACACAGGCGCATCGACTTTCCAGTCTGTTTTCCAGTCTTTGATTATTAGTTCAATGTCATTCGGCTCAAGCCGGTATGGTCCCTCATACCATGTATTTGGCTCGGCTAGTATTTGCGGCTATATGAACATGGAGTCCAGTCCGGCCTTGAATAAAATATTTGGGATATACTTGGTGGTTACTTCCTCTGTAATCCATGAAGTATTCTTAATGGCTTCGCATAGTTTCTCGTAGTAGGTGAGCAACTGCAAGTTACTCCACCTCTGCTTTTCTGGATTCATCGTGGCCCACATGTTGGCGAATCTCACCCCTCAGCAATATGAAGATGCCACTCGTAGACCGTTTTGGTAATGGGGTTCTTTCCACCCCACAAAGAAAATCAGCACTAATAGCCAGTTGAAATGAAATGGAGATCCATTCTCCTTCGTGTCTTGGACATCCTCTAAAAATTCATTTAACAAATAGTTTTCCCAATTATATTGACAGTCATCCTTAGCTGTCGTAGCTAAGGCTATTGCTCCAGCAGGAACCTTGGACAACCTATACTTTCTTAGAATTCTCCCTGCAATAAGCTGAATCATGAAGCATAGGGGTATGTTAGTAAGCTGGGATGTGGGAAATCCATGGTGACCCTTGGTGAAGCCATATTTAGCTTTTATCATGGCGGTCAGTTCTCTATCTTCTTTCTTTCCCGGAAACTCAGATGCAGGATCAGCGCCTCTTTTACTTAGGCCTGTAATTCTGACAATAAGATCAATGGTAATGTTCATCGGCCGGTCCAACCATAGGTATCCCTAATGAGTGCATGATAATAGAGTATACACTACGACGTTCAATTCGTTACTCTGCCCAAAATGAGGAATCCATAATAGGTTGAGTAGTCCTAATTCAGATAAGTGCTTGGCCCAATCCATTGGTATAACAATAGATTGCTTGAGCAATTCATCGTCTTTCCTCTACATGAATTGGTGTGGTTGGAACTGCGGGAACTTGTCCCCATCCAACAAGTCATGGTCTTCAAATTTACAGTAGGGGATCTTTCCAGTCAATTTCTCTTTGCTCAGACATGTTTCGACATTGACAGCATGGGAATTTCATACTGTGCATTTTTTAGAAGGACCATATCCGGCGCATCGCTTCCTCTCGAGCTGAAATATTCTGGCCCCATCCATACTGGTGATGGTGGTTGTTGTTGTGGTATAGGGGTTTTCTTAGTACCGGAAGCCCTCGGTTTATCTTGAGTTGTTGCCTTATGCTTATCTTTCTTTTGCTGCTGCTATGGAGGGTTCCGTGGAGAACGCCTAGATGAGCCACCCTACTCTGGGACGGCTGGCTTTGCTGGTGACTTCATTACTCCTTCCAAACCAGAACACTAAAAAGTACCCAATATTTCCTCTAGCGTTTGTTCTTTGGACATATGCTAACGATCTGTTACTGCTCTCAGCGGGTAAACACTTAGAATTTTTACAATTGGTAAAAACTGAAATTTCATGGTAAAAACTAAGAAGTAACCTGGCTTGGAAATTTATAGGCCTTCCTGCCCTAACTACATGTTAACATGGGTAGTCTGGCAGTAAATGTCATAACTGTTGGGAAAATATCCCAAGGATTGCGGTCCTCTCCTCCATTGAATGCATTGGAAACGGCTAAGCTTGGTCACTTAATGCCATGTCCTTCAGTCAGATCTCGATCCTTTCCTCCATTGATTATTATCTGATCGGATAACGTTTCCTTAATTGCTAAGATCTGTCAGCATCGCCAAGCTATGTGAGTGTTAAATCAGGCCTTCTACTGCTCTCAACGGGTAAACACTTAGACTTTTTACAATTGGTAAAAACTGAAAATCTGTGGTAAAAACTAAGAAGTAACCCGACTTGGCAATTTATAGGATTTCCTACACTAACTGCATGTTAACATGGGTAGTCTGGCAGTAAATTTCATAACCGTTGGGAAAATCCCCCAAGGATTGTGGTCCTCTCATCCATTGAATGCGTCGGAAACAGCTAAGCTTGGTCACTTAATGCCATGTCCTTCGGTCGGATCTCGGTCCTTTCCTCCATTGATTATTATCTAATTGGATAATGTTTCTTTAATTGCTAATATCTGTCAGCATCACCAAGTTGTGTGAGTGTTAAATTAGGCCTTAATTGCTATGTCAGTCATCTGTATCTTAATCTTTTCCATTATTGATTAGGCTCGAACGGACAAGATGCTATTTTAATTGCAATATTTTTCGGTGACGACACTTGGATAACGGCTTAACTCACCGGCCTACAAGTGGATAACGGATTAACTCACTAGTCAACAAGTGGATAATGGCTTAACTCACCGGCCGACAAGTGGATAACGGTTAAGTTACCTTCCGGTAACTATAGTGGTTAACACCCTCAAACTGTGCTTCTGCCAAGCTGCGCATTCAGACTGCGCTTTCCTGGATTTCGCATAGTGAATCCGCAATGTGCTTTCGTGGACTTCGCATAGCGAATGCGCAGTGCACTTTCATGGACTTTGCAGAGTGAATGCACAATGTGAATGCGCAGTGCGCTTTCCAGGACTTCTCAGTGCGCTTTCCTGGACTTCATAGTGAGAATGCACAGTGCGCTTTTCTGGACTTTGCAATGCGCTTTCCTGGATTTCACAATGCGAATGTGCAGTGTGCTTTTCTGGAATTTGCAATGCGCTTTCCTGGACTTTGTAGTGTGAATTCACACTGCACTTTCCTAGTCTCCCACCCCTTCATTTATGAGGGAATTGTAAAATTATTTAACCTACGCAGGCTAGCCTGTCAATTCATTTATATCCAAAACGATGAGCACTGGTAGAATACTTACCACAACAAGGGTCATTCAACCCTTCATTTATGAGATAAGTGTAAACATATTTAATCTATGAAGGCCAGTCTGAGAATTATAGACTTTCAGCTTCCATTGTAAATAGTAGGGATCTACCCCTTCGTTTAGTAGATAATTGTGAACACCCATATCCAGCAATTCACCTGTATCCAGAATGGAAAACACAAGAAGGATCGACCAACCCTTCTTGCATCCTAGAACTATTATGAATAGAGTTATGGGCAGAAGAAGGGTCAGTTTCCCTTTCCTTTAGGATTGATTTGTAAAAATAAACAACTTGGAGAAAGAGCGGTCGCTCTTTCTCTGAGAATATTTCCCCTTGTAAGCAAATTGTGCGAAGCAATGTAAAATTATTCAACCTACGAAGGCTAGACCGTCAATTCATTTATATCCAAAACGGTGTGCACTGGCAGAATACTTACCACAATAAGGGTCGGCGGACCCTTCATTTACAAGTGAAGTGTAAACATATGTAATCTACGAAGGCCAATCTGAGAATTCTAGACTTCCAACTTCCACTGTAAATAGTAGGGATTCGCCCCTTCGTTTAGTAGATAATTGTGAACACCCATATCCATAAATTCACCTATATCCAGAATGGCGAACACAAGAAGGATCGACTGACCCTTATTGAATCCTAGAACTATTATGAATAGAGTTATGGGCAAAAGAAGGGTCGGTCGCCCCTTCCTTTATGAGGATTTGTAAAAATAGACAACTTGGAGAAAGAGTGGTCGCTCTTTCTCTGAGAATATTTCCACTTGCAAGCAAATAGTGCGAAGCAATGCAAAATTATTCAACCTACGAAGGCTAGACCATCAATTCATTTATATCCAAAACGGTGAGCACTGGCATAATACTTACCACAACAAGGGTCAGTGGACCCTTCATTTACAAGTGAAGTGTAAACATATTTAATCTACGAAGGTCGGGCTAAGAATTCTAGACTTCCAAACTCCACTGTAAATAGTAGGGATCCGCCCCTTTGTTTATTAGATAATTGTGAACAACCATATCCAGCAATTCACCTATATCCAGAATGGCTAACACAAGAAGGATCAACCGACCCTTCTTGCATCCTAGAACTATTATGAATAGAGTTATGGGAAGAAGAAGGGTCAGCTGCCCCTTCCTTTATGAGGGATTTGTAAAAATAGACATGGAGAAAGAGCGCTCGCTCTTTCTCTGAGAATATTTCCACTTGCAAGCAAATTGTGTGAAGCAATGTAAAATTATTCAACCTACGAAGGCTAGACCATCAATTCATTTATATCCATAATGGTGAACACTGGAAAAATACATACCACAACAAGGGTCAGCCGACCCTTCGTTTACGAGATAAGTGTAAAAATATTTAATCTACGAAGGTTAGTCTGAGAACTCCAGAATTTCAACTCCCGCTATAAATAGTAGGGATCCACCCCTTCCGTTTAGTAGATAATTGTGAACAGCCATATCCAGCAATTCACCTATATCCAGAATGGCTAACACAAGAAGGATTGACCGACCCTTCTTGCATCCTAGAACTATTATGAATAGAGTTATGGGAAGAAGAAGGGTCGGACGCCCCTTCCTTTATGAGGGATTTGCAAAAATAGACAACTTGGAAAAAGAGCATCTACTCTTTCTCTGAGAATATTTCCACTTGCAAGCAATTTGTGCGAAGCAATGTAAAATTATTCAACCTACGAAGGCTAGACCATCAATTCATTTTATCCATAAGGGTGAACACTGGCAGAATACTTACCACAACAAGGGTCGGCTGACCCTTCATTTAAGAGATAAGTGTAAAAATATTTAATCTACGAAGGCCAATCTGAGAATTCTAGAATTTCAACATCCGTTGTAAATAGTAGGGATCAGCCCCTCCGTTTAGTAGATAATTGTGAACACCCATATCCAGCAATTCACCTATATCTAGAATGACTAACACAAGAAGGATTGGCCAACCCTTCTTGCATCCTAGAACTATTATGAATAGAGTTATGTGCAGAAGAAGGGTCGGCCGCCCCTTCCTTTATGAGGAATTTGTAATAATAGACAACTTGAAGAAATAGCATCTACTCTTTCTCTGAGAATATTTCCACTTGCAAGCAAATTGTGTGAAGCAATGTTCCTAAGAAATTTGTGTTTGGAGTGCCGATATCTATTTTCACCACTGCTAAAAAACATCCCTGGAGGAAGGAGCGGATGCTCTTTCTCCTCAGCATCTACTTCCAACACCCTTTCACTAAACACAAGTTTCAACTTGCCATCAAACTCTTTCAAGGAATCTTTCTATAAATTTTATTGTTAAAATGTCAATATATAGCTTCCGGGGTGACACGTGGAACACTCAGATTGTGACAAGTGGCATATTTGATTTTTAGCATTAGTTTTGTTCATTTTTAAAAGATATTATGGATCTGAAAGGTACCATTTCAATATAAACCTATGGATTTAAGTTATAGTAATTTCAATGCAAGAGCAGAAACATCAAGGGAAAAACCAAGAAATACATGACCTTTGATAATACTCTTTTTATAATAATCCTACTTGTTGATGTATATGTAACTTCGGAATGTATTTCATCTACGTATTTCATATATATTTATTGTACCCTTATTAGAGATGTGTTATTCCTCTATAAGGAAGTGTCATCATGTGGATTGACAAGTGTCACAAGTGTGTGTACTTGCCGATGGGTTATTAGACCACCATGTGTGGGGTCGGCCCTGAAATATATATATTATAATGTGGATGTACCTAGCTAGACAAGTCGGCCCCATAAGGTCACTGGGAAAACAGATTAGTATAAATAGAGATCAGGTGATCTCTATTTAGATCATTCGGAAAGTTATATCTCTCTCACTCAGAAAGTGGCGCACTAGTGAGGAGGAGGATCATCTGCTACTAGGAAACTATCTCAGTGTATTTTGGTTGTACTTTGGTTGAGCCATTGCTCCTCTATCTCTGAGGAAGTTGTGGGGTTTTTCAACTTAGGGTTTTCCCCATAGAAACTCTGTGTCTCTTGTCTCTCATGCTTTTGATTCTTTTGATGCTTGTCATGCATTGATATACGGTATATGTTATTCTCTCAGTGAAGATCCTAGAGTATTGTGAATTAATGCTCAAATCTTAACATGGTATCAGAGCTAACCTGAGAAGAAGACATTTTGCAGTGACGGAAACTTGAGTTTCTTGTTTATTGGGTTTCTCTCCACAGTTTTTGGAAAAGCAGTATAGTAGATTGACTCTACTCATCAAGGCGCATCTATCTGTCCAATCATAATTCAATTCCGAACATTTTTAGATTTGGTCCTAAAATATAGGGTTTCCACAAAAATAGGAATTTCTGAAATCTGAAGACATAGCTGGAAGCTACTTGCAAAAATCAAAGTTTAGAGCTTTGGATCGAGATTTTTGGCTGGGTAGATCTCTGGGAAACTCAAACCCTAATTCAGGGCTCTCCCTAGTGAACCCGGGAGGACAAAAAAACAAATCTGAAGGGTAAAACTTTGCTGATCTCAAATTCTGAATGCACCAGGTTGATCATCTCATAAAGGTGCATCTTTCTATCCTTTCAGAAATTTGAAATTCACATTTTGAATTTTTAGGGTTTTTCCAACAAACCCTAATCCGGGACCAGATCCAGTTTTCAGCATTTCAAGTGGTAAGACCTAAAACTTTTCTATTTCCATTTGAATTACTCTTTAAGATGTCTCACCACACCAAGCTTGAGGATAAGCTTGAAGGGGCTGATAACTTCCAAGCTTGGAAGTATAGGATTGGGTTAATCCTGGAAGAGAATGAGTTGGACTCATATATAAAAGAAGACATCCCTATCCCAGAGGATGAAGAGGCCAAGGTATTGCATAAGAAGAACTTGGTCAAGGCAAAGAGAATCATTGTTGATTCTATCAAAGACCATCTCATACCCCATGTGTCTTCTCTAAAGACACCCAAAGAGATGTTTGACTCTTTGACCAAGCTATTTGAAGGGAAGAACATAAATCGAAAGATGACTCTATGGAATCAATTGAAAGGGATCAAGATGTTGAATGGAGAAACCATTCAATCTTACTTCTCCAAGGTCTCTCAGATCAAGGAGCAGCTTGAAGCTGTGGATGAAGTAGTGGACAATGGTGAAGTTGTTATGACCACTTTGAATGGCCTACCTAGGTCATGGGACTCCTTTATTCAAGGAATCTATGCAAGAAAGAAATTGATCTCTTTCAGTAAACTATGGGAGGAATGCTCTTAAGAAGAAGCTAGACTTGTAGCTCGTGAGGAAAAGATGGGAGGTGAAGATCAAGCTCTCGCAACTCACACCAAAAGAAGCAAGCCCAAGAAGGAGCACTCTCGCTACAAAAGATCCTATCAAAAGAATAAGAATGATCTAAGATGCTTCACATCCAATGAGAAGGGTCACTTTGCTTCAGATTGTCCTAAGAACAAAAGGGATAATAACAACAACTTCAGCAAGAAGAAGAAGGGAAGCAAAAGAAAGTTCCATGCTCATGCTACCGAAGATGATGAACCTCCAAAGAAGAAGGCTAGGGCAGAAAGTGATGATGACTCATCAAGTGAAGAAGATTATGTTCTAATCTCTGGTCTCACAGGTACTATCTCCCATGGTTGTAATAATTGGTTGATTGATAGTGGGGCTTCCAAACACAGGACTGGGTTTAAGGAATCTTTGTGAATCTATCTGAACATGAATCACCCCATAAGGTGAAACTTGGGGATGATTATCAATACCCAATCAAAGGAAGTGGTGAAGCCTCCTACAACCTAGATTCTGGAAAATCTTTGAAGATGAAAGAAGTCCTTTATGTACCTGGGCTCAAGAAGAACTTACTCTCCATCTCTGCATTGGATGCAAAAGGTATGAGGGTTGCATTTGTGGATGGCCAAGTCCTAATGTGGCCAAAGGGAAAGACCATAGATGATGTAGTAGTGATTGGAGAGCAAGAGGGAGGATTGTATAAATTGAAGGGACAACCTGAACATGCCATGGTGCATGAATCCATGGAGCCAAGTGAACTTTGGCATAGAAGACTTGGTCATATGCACTATAGGACACTTCCAATTGCAAGCAAGGCTGTAGAAGGTCTTCCTGAAATCAAGACCAAACATGAAGGTGTTTGCAAAGGATGTGCAAAAGGTAAGAACATTAAGAAGGCTTTCCCAAGCAGTGAAAGCAAGGCCAAAGATATCCTGGAAATCATCCACTCATATGTATGTGGTCCTATGTCATCCAGTTCTCTTAGTGGGTATGTTTACTATGTATCATTTATTGATGACTTCTCTAGGAAGACTTGGGTATAATTCTTCAAGAACAAAGATGAGGTGTTTGATAAGTTCAAGGAATTCAAAACTTTGATGGAGAATCAAACTGACAAGAAGATCAAAACATTCAGATCCGACAATGGTGGAGAATTCACCTCAGGTGACTTCAAGAAGCTTTGCAGTGATTTAGGGATTAAGAGGGAGTTGACTGCTCCTTATAATCCTCAACAAAATGGAGTTGCAGAAAGGAAGAACAGAACTATCATGGAAGCAGCAAGGGAAATGTTGCATGAACAAGATCTACCTATGCACCTATGGGCAGAAGCAGCTAGAACAGTTGTATATGTGCAGAACAGAACACCCCACAAGATATTGGACAACAAGACACCAGAAGAGGTCTTTTCTAGTAAGAAACCTGAAGTCAGCCATCTCAGAATATTTGGTTGTCTAGTATACACTCATGTCCCAAAGGAAAAGAGGACTAAACTAGATCCTTCAGGAAAGAAGGGTATCTTTGTGGGTTACAGTGAAATCTTGAAGGCTTACAGAATATACTGTCCAAGGTTCAAGAAGATTGATGTCAGCAGGGATGTAACATTTGATGAAAACTCAGCATTCATCAAATCAAGGAAGGCACCTATCGAAGTTTATGAAGAACCTAAGGAAACTAGATTTCAAGACACTACCATGACTGAAGCAGTTCCAGAAGTTGTTCATGAGTTTGAAGATCCACAAGAACCTATAGATCCACCCCGTGAGGATAACTCTCACAAGAGGAAACCTGCATGGGCTAGAGAGCTCATTCAAGATGCAGAAAGATTTGGCATTCCAAAAGAAGAACACAGAGCAAAGAAGAGAGCGAGATCACATACCAGCTATGTTGCTTTACTCTGTGACATTATGAACAAAGAGCCTTCCAGTTATGAAGAAGCAACGGAAAAGAAAGAATGGAAGGATGCCATGGTTGAGGAATACCAATCAATAATGAAGAATGATGTTTGGGATGTTTTCCCAAGACCTAAAGAGAAGTCTGCTGTGACTTCCAAATGGATTTACAAAATCAAGCATGCTGCAGAGGGCAGTGTAGAGAAGTACAAGGCAAGATTCGTAGCTCGTGGCTTCTCTCAGAAAGAGGGAATAGATTATGAAGAAACTTTTGCACCTGTAGCCAGGTATACTTCCATCAGAACAGTACTTGCCCTGGCTGCTGCAATGAAATGGAAAATAGACTAGATGGATGTCAAGACTGCTTTCTTGAATGGTGTAGTTGAAGAGGAAGTATATGAGGAGCAGCCACTCGGTTTTGAAATACATGACAAGGAGTCGTATGTGTGCAGATTGAAGAAAGCCTTGTATGGCTTGAAACAAGCTCCCAGAACTTGGTATGGTAGGATGGACAGTTTCCTATCTAGTTTGGGCTTTACCAAGAGTAAAGAGGATTCCAACCTTTATTACAAGGTTGAGGAAGGGAATCCTGTGATTCTACTCCTGTATGTGGATGATTTATTTGTAACAGGATATGACAGATTGATTGCAGATATGAAGAGGAAGCTTGCTATTGAGTTCGATATGAAAGATTTGGGAATGATGCATTATTTCCTAGGTATGAAGGTGTGGTAGAGTACAGGTGGGATCTTCCTTGGTCAAGGGAAGTACACAGTAGATATCCTGAAGAGATTCGGGATGATGGATTGCAAGGCCATGGCCACACCTATGGCATCGAATCTGAAGCTTCTATGTGATGCTTCATCTGAGCCAGTTGATGTCTCTATGTATCGTCAGATGATTGGGTCCTTGATGTACCTGACAAACACGAGACTAGATATTTGCTTTGCTGTGAACACATTGAGTCAGTTCCTGACAGATCCGAGGAGTGTTCATCTAGTTGCTGTAAAGCATGTTCTGAGGTACCTGAAGGGTACATTGGATTATGGGCTCAAGTATGAGGCGAATCAAAAGTTAAACCTGCAGGGTTATGTTGATTCAGATTGGGATGGCAATGCTGCAGATAGGAAGAGCACATCTGGGTGTTGCTTCAGTATGGGATCAAGTGTGATCTCTTGGTTTAGCAGGAATCAGTCCTGCGTAGCACTGAGTATAGCTGAGGCAGAGTATGTTGCGGCCTATTCAGCTAGTTGTGAGGCAGTATAGCTACGAAAGCTACTGTCTGAGTTATTTGATCTCCCGTTGGATGCTACTGGTATCTTCTGTGATAACCAGAGTTGTGTGAAGCTATCTGAGAACCCAGTGTTTCATGACAGGTCAAAACACATAGAGATAAAATATCACTATATCAGGGATATGGTGCAGAGAGGAGCTATGAAGCTCCTGTATGTTGCGACGGACGAGCAGATTGCAGATGTGCTGACGAAGCCACTAGCCAGGGTGAAGTTCAAGTACTTTAGAGAGAGGCTTGGTGTTCTTCAGATTGATGACACTTCGAGGAAGAAGTGATGGACACATTTGCTGAAGCCATTCCAAGCATGTTGGAAGGAGGATCCTTCACATGGCTGTGGATGTAAGCGTTGTATGATGAGCATCAAGATGATGTTCTGGTTTATGCTGGATATGATCAGTTGGATCATTTATATGTATATGTATGTATGCATCATGTTGGATGCTGGATATGATCAATTGGATCATCTATATGTATATGTATGTACGCATCATGTTGGATGTTGGATATGATCAGTAGGATCATTTGTATGTATTTTGTGTATGCATCATGTTGGATGCTGGATATGATCAGTTGGATCATCTATATGTATATGTATGTACGCATCATGTTGGATGCTGGATATGATCAGTAGGATCATTTGTATGTATTTTGTATATGCATCATGTTGGATGCTTGGACCATGTATCTGTATATGTATCAGGTGGATACATTGTATGATCAAGTGGATCATGTATGGTCATATGTATCATGTATTTGTATTTGTATCAGGTGGATACACTGTATGATCAGGTGGATCATGTATGATGATATGTATCAGGTAGATACTTGGTATGCATCAGGTAGATGCATTGTATGATCAGGATGATCATGGATGACGAGCTTCAGGATGTTGCTCCAGATGACATGCATCAGGATGTTGCAGTGATGATGATCAGGATGATCATGTGCACGTCAGGATGATGTATGGTGAGTATCAGGTTGATACTCTATGGCCGTGGATCAGGTTGTGCAGATGAGCATATAATTTGGCCCTGGGAGATTTGCAGATAGTCTTTCGAGGTTTTTCCTATGGCATATAATTTTTCCTTGGGATATCTGGCAAATGATCTTTCGAGGTTTTGCTCTAGGAGGACATATAATTTGGCCCTGGGAGATCTGCAGATAGTCTTTCGAGGTTTTTCCTATGGCATATAATCTAGCCCTGGGATATCTGGCAAATGCTCTTTCAAGGTTTTGTCCTATGGCATATAATATGTCCCTGGGAGATCCGATAGGTTGGGTTGTGTGCCCGTAATAAGTCATGGGATGCTCTTGCGAGGTTTCTCCATGACCACATATAATCTATCCCTGAGAGATCCTATAGGTAGAGCTGTGTGCTCGTAATATCCTGGGATGCTCTTGCGAGGTTTTGTGGTGAGGTCACATATAATATGGCCCTGGGAGATCCTATAGGTAGAGCCGTGTGCTCGTAACAGCCAGGGATGCTCTTTCGAGGTTTTGTGACGCACGTAATGAGTCCTGAGGATTCCACAATATGGCCAGTGATGACGAAGACCTGCAGGTGGTGGGCCTACATCCAGTATGAAAAAGGACTGGCTCTGTAGAACTTCCTATGATGAGTAGAGTCAGAGATTGGTTGAGATAGCAGCAGTAGTGACGATGACGATGACGACGCATTGATGATGATGATCCCGAGAAGAAGACTTGTCTAGCAGATCTGTGTCGAGAAATACCTTCCTAGTTAAGAGGGATTGTTGATGTATATGTAACTTCGGAATGTATTTCATCTATGTATTTCATATATATTTATTGTACCCTTATTAGAGATGTGTTACTCCTCTATAAGGAAGTGTCGTCATGTGGATTGACAAGTGTCACAAGTGTGTGTACTTACCGATGGGTTATTAGACCACCATGTGTGGGGTCGGCCCTGAAATATATATATTATAATGTGGATGTACCTAGCTAGACAAGTCGACCCCATAAGGTCATTGGGAAAACAGATTAGTATAAATAGAGATCAGGTGATCTCTATTTAGATCATTCGGAAAGTTATATCTCTCTCACTCAGAAAGTGGTGCACTAGTGAGGAGGAGGATCATCTGCTACTAGGATACTATCTTAGTGTATTTTGGTTGTACTTTGGTTGAGCCATTGCTCTCTCTATCTCTGAGGAAGTTGTGGGGTTTTTCACCTTAGGGTTTTCCCCACGGAAACTCTGTGTCTCTTGTCTCTCATGCTTTTGATTCTTGTGATGCTTGTCATGCATATTGTGATTGTCATGCATTGATATACTGTATATGTTATTCTCTCAGTGAAGATCCTAGAGTATTGTGAATTAATGCTCAAAACTTAACACTACTGATAATGTTTTATTAAAAAATATTGTTTTCAAACTTGAAATTTAAGCCATATTTAGATAACGATGTATATTATGCAAAGTAAAGTAAGGTAATTTACAAACATTACTTTGAAAATCAACACAACTCCATTTTCAAATATTATTCAAAATAGCTAAAATGCACTTCCAACAAAAATATGGTTCCTCGCTCAATCTTAAAAATGAAATAAAATATGGTTTGTTAATGTGTCTCCTGGAGTTTTTCTACATTCAAATTGTTTTTCTCCAGTAAATAATCGCTATGTGGAATTGATGGCCTAGATTTTTTTTTTCCGTTATTTAAACTATCATCCAAAATAAATTCAAAACTTTATCTAAATTGAAACAGAATACATAAATCCAGACATAATCGATAAATAAGAGAGGTTAACAATTTAGAGAAGAACAAAGAATTAAGAAAATTGATTAAAAATAATATTCAAAAAACTGCATATATTTTATTCAAATAGTAGGGATCCAAACATCATCACAGAGTTAAAATTTTTCAAAATGTAGGGAATTGGACAAAAGCCCTCCCCTAAACTAACAGAAAAGAAAACCTAAAATAGCTATCGATACAAACTGAACAGAAGGGCCTTGGAAAAAATCCCTCCCCTAAACTAACAGAAAAGTAAACCTAAAATATTAAAGTTATCATGAAAATAACAAGAGACCATGGTGGGTGGGCTGCATTATTCCCTCAGCCATCGATGTCCATTGATTTGACCCCTCCTGATGATCTTGCCTCTGAGGGAGTTGAGGGAGTTTCGGTAGTTGGGTAGGACTGTCGAGAACCTACCGAAGTAGCTGGGCTCCCCTCGGCATTACCTTGAGCTCTAGGGGGTTGTTTTTGAATGGCTTCTACGCGTTCACGGAACTTGGACTCGCATTTGCTCCATCATTTCGGATTTGGTCCTTTCCATGGTTTCCTCCAACATGTTTATCATTTCGGTTTTGTTACTTTCCATGGTTTGACCCAATGAGTTTAGATTCTGTTGAATCTCTTCCATATCCTTTTACAACTTCTTGACTCTACTGCGGGTGTGTGCAATGGTGATGTTGGTCCTTCCGTGACTACTACCTTTCCCCATTATAAAAAAAAAGAGATAGGCCTGAATAAATGTTGTAAGAAAGCTTCGCGTATAGGATCTCATGGTCACTAAGCAGAGCAGTGGTCAGAATCCGGAGACATTCCTTTTCTCTGAATTTAACAACCAGACATTGAGGAGGGCCAGTGGAGGGAGAAAGAGTCGAACACAAAACTAATTTAGAAAATATTTTCAGCAAACTCGAGCAAACGGGAGCAGATCCTATTTAAACGAGCGGAAATGATCAAAAAAACCAGAACACAGATCGGAGGAAATCTACAGAGCCATCGGAATTAAAGATCAAAGTAATTGAAAGAGTGTTATAGCACGTTATAGGACATTAAGAGTCAAAGACGTTACCCGAGAACTGACAAACCTTACCTTTGATTTAATTGATGGGACATATTGATGGCTAGGGTTCATAATTGGGCTCATAAACTTTTCAAGTCCACCATCGATCTTGGATGGGGCGATCCAACAGTACAGGATTGGGGTGATCCAATGGTATAGGATAGTTACACTAGGTTAAGTTGTGCACCATTTAAAAGACAAGATACGATGTGAATTCTTTATGAAATCTAGTTAAGCGCATGTTGAAGTCCACCGTCAATGTGGATTGACGAAGATCAAATGGTTTTGAATCATTTAGCTGTTGAGAGATGTTGGAGGGTTAATTAAAAGGATCGGATGTGAAATATTTATAAATCCTAGTTGACCGCCAGTTTGACGTCCACTCTGTTGAAGAGATGTTTGGCAATGGTATATTTGGAGAACAATTTGGCCAAATTGAAAACTTTGGAGAATTTCCAAAATTGGTTAACTCTGCAAAATAGTAATTCCTTACTAGTTAAAACAAGATTGAAAGACTATGAAGATCAATGATGAATCGATTCCATTATAAGGATCCAATTTTTTTTATGAAGAGGCATGATTTTCCTTAATAAAGTTCTCAAATAATAAAGTTCTTTGAAATTTAAAGATATATAACCATACAAGTCAAATGTATGAAGAGTACCATAGGTGTTTCTGAATTTTTGGTCATTGCATATTAGAAGGAAGAAAGAGGCTAGTGAGATTGATGAAGTAGTAAAAAATTTCGAGCTGCCACTAAAGATCTGAAAAATCGAATTTAAAACTATTATAAATTGGAGGGTTGTTGGGTGGTTCTTGGGGCAGGTTCAGGCCTTCTAAGGGAATTGTTTCCTCCTTCCAGTCATAGCTAGAGAATTAGGGTGGTGGAGCATCCTTGTCTGTTGAGAAGGTAGAAAACCAGGGGTGTAGGAGCATCCTTTCTGTAGTGGCAGAAGAATCCATGAGATTAAGTTCTCCATCAAGTTGGTGCTTGTAAAACAATTTTGTATACGATTACCTCATTAATAGATAAGCTTTGCTGGTTTTACCTTTGAGGTTTCCACCATAAATCGGTGTGTTCAAATTTTTAATTGTCTTATTCACGTTGGGAATGATTATTTAACTTGTGCTTAATACTAATTTTATATAAAAGGGTTGAAAAAGGAAATATTGATCCCCCCCACCTCTTAGTATTATTGGATAAACCAACAACTATCGCATAGCGCCTTCATCATTGGCTAATGTCCTATGTAGTTGATGCTCTAGAACCTCTGCTTAATATTTTAAGTGCTTGTGTTAGTTTTTCAGAATTTACTTCAATCTAATCTAGGATCTTAACTGAGAGAACAACATGTACAGCATATTAATCATGGACACAATAATGCAAGCACACAAGAGACACAGAGTTTACTTGGGGAAAACCATAAAGGTGAAAAACCCCAATAAATTCCTCAGAGATAGATAGAGCAATGATACAACCCAAGCATAAGAAATAGACATCTCCTAGCAGCAGCTTCTCCTCCTCCACAAGTGTGCCACTCTCCCGAGAGTGTGAGAGAGAATAGAATGATGAAATAGAGTGCCTCTCGCACTCTATTTATACTTGACAGACTTACCTAATAACCTTTACTAGGTTGGCCTCAACTTAACCACATAACACAAAGCTGACTGGGCCGACACCCAATAGGGTGGTCTAATAACCCTTCTACCCACATGGCCGACCCCCAATAGGGTGGTCTAATAACCCTTCGACCCACATGACTTATATAGGTCCGACCCCAACAAGGTGGTCTAATAACCCATCAAGTATAAGTTATGACACTTACAATATAAATGACGACACTTCCGTATAGAGGAATAATAACATCTCTATAGGAATACAAACACTTCCGTATAGAGGAATAATATCATCTCTATAGGAGTACAATATACATATATGAAATACATTCCAAAGTTACATATACATCAACACTCCCTCTTAACTAGGAAGGTATTTCTCGACACAGGTCTTCTAACACAAGTCTTCTTCTCTGGATCATCGTCATTGGATAATCGTCATCGAGTCATCGTCATCGTCACTGCTGCTACTATCTCAATCAATCTCTGAATCTACTCATCATAGGAAGTTCTACAGAGCCAGTCTTTTTTCATACTAGATGTAGGCCCACCACCTGCAGGTCTTCATCATCTGTGCGAACGGTCTGATAGAGGTGGTTTCTCAGGATTAATTTTATGTGTTGATGCAATACCTGACAAGAGCATCCCAAGAACATTTATGTGCCTAATCACGACTGGCAAGATCTCCCATGACTGATTACATGCATCCCCTTGACAATACCTTCAAAGAGCATCCCAGGAACACTTATGTTCTGTAGCATGATCGGAAAGATCTCTAAAGAGCATCCCAGGACTTATTACGAGCACACAACTCAACCTCTCGGATATCCAAGACTAATTACATGTGAATAGACAATACCTTTAAAGAGCATCCCAGGAACATTTATGTGCCTCAACACGACCGAAAAGATCTCTAAAGAGCATCCTAGGACTTATTACAAGCACACAGCTCAACCTATCGGATCTCCAGGACTGATTACATGTCTCCATAGTAATACCTCATCCCAGGACTGATTACGAGCACACAGCTCAATCTATCGGATCTCTAAGGACTGATTACATACTACAAAGCAATACCTCATCCCAGGACTGATTACGAGCACACATCTCAACCTATCGGATTTATGAGGACTGATTACATGTTATTTGCACAACCTGCCACATATCATCTCTGACCTCCAAGTATCAACCTGATACTCATGATCTAACTGATCATCATCACACGAAGCATCATCCTAATGCTCATGATCATACTAATCATCATCACTGTACCATCCTGATACATATCATTTGGAGCAACATCCTGAAGCTCGTCATCATGATCATCATGATCATACAATGCATCAACCTGATGCATACCAAGTATCTATCTGATACATATCACCATACATGATCCACCTAATCATACAATGTATCCACCTGATACATACATAGATACATGATCCACACAATGTATCCACCTAATATATATCAACATACATAATCTACCTGATCATACACAGTATCCACCTGATACATATACAGATACATGGTCCAAGCATCCAACATGATGCATATACAAATACATATAAATGATCCAGCTGATCATATCCAGCATCCAACATGATGCATACATACATATACATATAAATGATCCAACTGAGCATATCCAGCATCCAACATGATGCGTATACAGAGCAGTAACTGGAACATCGTCCTGATGCTCATCATCCAGTGCTTACATCCACAGCCATGTGAAGGATCCTCCTTCCAACATGCTTGGAATGGCTTCAGCAAATGTGTCCATCACTTCTTCCTTAAAGTGTCGTTGATCTGAAGAACACCAAGCCTCTCTCTGAAGTACTCGAACTTCACTCTGGCTAGTGGCTTCGTCAATACATCTACAATCTGCTCATTTGTCGCAACATACAGGAGCTTCACTGCTCCTCTCTGCACCATATCCCTAATATAGTGATATTTGATCTCTATGTGTTTTGACCTGTCGTGGAACACCAGGTTCTCAGAAAGCTTCACACAACTCTGGTTGTCACAAAAGATACCAGTAGACTCCAGCGGGAGATCAAATAACTTAGATAGTAGCTTTCGAAGCCATACTACCTCACAACTCGTTGAACAAGCTGCAACATACTCTACTTGAGCTGTACTCAGTGCTATGCAGGACTGCTTCCTACTAAACCAAGAGATCACACCTGATCCCATACTGAAGCAGCACCTAGAAGTGCTCTTCCTATCTGCAGCACTTCCTGCCTAATCTGAATCAACATAACCCTGCAGGTTAAACTTTTGATTCGCATCATACTTGAGCCCATAATCAACTATACCCTTCAGGTACCTTAGAATATGCTTTACAGCAACCAGGTGAACACTCCTCGGATCCGTCAGGAACTGACTCAATGAGTTCACCGAAAAGAAAATATCTGGTCTCGTGTTCGTTAAGTACATCAAGGACCCAATCATCTCACGATACATAGTGACATCAACCGGCTCAAATGAAGCATCACACAGAAGCTTCAAGTTCGATGCCATAGGTGTGGCCATGGCCTTGCGGTCCATCATCCCGAACCTCTTTAGGATCTCTACTGCATACTTTCCTTGTCCAAGGAAGATTCCATCTGCACTCTGCCACACCTACATGCCTAGAAAATAGTGCATCATCCACAAGTTCTTCATCTCGAACTCGACAGCAAGCTTCCGTTGCATGTCAGCAATCAATCTATCTTTACCTGTAGTAAACAGGTCATCCATATAGAAAAGTAGTATCACTGGATTGCCTTCCTCAACCTTGTAGTAAAGTTGGAATCCGCTTTACTCTTGGTAAAGCCCAAACTGGATAGAAAGCCATCTATCCTTCCATACCAGGTCCTGGTTTCCTATTTCAAACCATACAGGGCTTTCTTTAGTTTGCACACATGTGACTCTCGGTCATGTGTCTCAAACCCGAGTGGCTGCTCCACATACACTTCCTCTTCGACTACACCATTCAAGAAAGCTGTCTTGACATCCATCTGGTGTATCTTCCATTTCATCACTGCAGCCAGAGCAAGTACTGATCTGATGGAAGTGGATCTGGCTACAAGATAAAAAGTCTCTATGCTGCCACCTGTAGCATGCTTGATCTTAGAGATCCATTTGGAAGTCACAACAGACTTCCCTTCAAGTCTTGGGACTGCATCCCAAACATCATTCTTCATGATCGACTGGTACTCCTTGATCATGGCATTCTTCCCGAATCTTGGGAACTTCAATATATTCAATATCTTCAATAGATAACTTTGTTGCTGAAACAAATGTTGTAGTCCTTCTTTTGTAGGTGCTCGTATACGATATTTCCTACAAAACAAGTTAAATTGCATGATTAGAAACATCTCATAGTTTTCAGAACAAATTCTTACACATAAAGAAATATGTCATACAGTCATGCAATTATTTTAGCCAATGCTTCAATACAACATTCATCCATATCCTGTAACTTTCTAGATGCCTTCTAATCTCTACCAAAACATTGTTAAGAGTTTGCACTACTCCCAACATGTCAGCAAAGAGGTTTCATTCTAGATAAGTAGCAATGGAATGTTGTACAGTGCCATAGGCCACTTACCCATGTATATTAGTAGTATACTATTCATCAATGCAACTATTCTAATATGCATAATACACAACCTAATTCTAGGAACATGAATATATACATTATTGAACAGTATTATTTAAACAATAAAATATGCAAGGAATGATAATTCAAATACCTATCTTTGTTTGTTTGTTGGGTTGACTCCCTCTCAGTATTTGATTATTTTCCGCAACTCCATTTTGATGTAGATTGTGAGAAGTGGTCAACTCCCTCTGAATATCTGCATCCTTGCAGAAACTACTGAAGTGTGCTCCTTCTTGATCTTTGCTTCCTTGCAGGAACAACTGGAGTGTGCTTCCTCTTGATCTTTGCTTCCTTGCAGGAACAACTGGAGTGTGCTCCCTCTTGATCTTTTCTTCCTGGATTACCTGTCCTTGAACTTATATCCATCACTATGCATGCTTATTAGTATCATCATTGTGTTATCCTCGAGGTCTCATACATAATCACACATTCATTAGTATAATCTTAATACTATCAATACACAATAATCTTAAACATGTATAGTCATGATCATTTCAAACACAGATAATAAACATTAGTATTCAAGATTTCAGGGAAGTCTTCTTTTACTCATGCATATTCTCATTTGATCATAGGACTCTTCTGGTTAGTTAAATCATCAATCAAGATAAGAGACATAAAATGCATAAACCCTTGATTACTTACATTTCTAACTTTATGAACAAACATAACCAATCATACCAAGTATACTTATATAAGGGATCCTAACACAAGGTAGGATTCTAACTTGATATAGGAAAAACATACATGGATTGGTATGTTATCTAGTTATGTCTAACATACCCACATGATTTCTTCTTCTTCTCGTCAATGACTTGTGCTAGTAACCTGCATATCTCATAGGTTAACCATTTATAGAACCAAGTTATACATACCTCGCAAAATAGATCTTCTAAGTGATTCATGACAATGGATGAATCTTTGTCCTCGTGTCATCATGATCATATGTTCTTAAACTAGAACATGATTTGTCTTTCTTGGTGTACCTTTCATGTTAGTGGACAATATAAACCTCATAAAACACCATAATGCATTAGTACAATCATAAGTGTCAACACCCTAATCAACGAATATCTTCTATCAAACATTCATAATTTTATTAAGGTGATACGACAAGTCTAAATTTAATCAAGATTGTACTAACCGTAATAACATGAAGACAAACATACCATAAACTTAATCATGAACAAATATCGAAACATAACTGGATGAGTCATACCTGTCGAGATTGCTTGTAATCTTCTTATGTAAGGCCTTAGCCTCATCTCCCTCTGAAACAGGAACTTCTTCACTTATGCAGGTGACCAATCCATTCTCTTCTAGGATTAACCCAATACACTTGATTTGCAGGAATTGGATATGGAGCTAGATTAGGGTTTGTCAGAGAAACCCTAAAAATTCAAACTTTGAATTTCAAACTTCTGAAAGGATAGAAATATGCGCCTTGATGAGTTGATCAAGCTGGTATACTCATAATTTGAAAACTGCAAAGTTTCACCCCTCAAATTTGCCTTTGAAACTTCCGAATTCACTTAACATGACCCAGAACTAGGGTTTGATAAATCCCACCCTTCTGCCCAATCAAAATGTTCGATCCAAAGCTCTAAGCTTCTATTTTTCTGAGGAGCTTCCAGCTGTGGTCACAGATTTCAAAAATTCTCATTTTTGCAGAAGCCCTAATTTTCCACTTTTTCGATCAAAGTCCCGAACTAGGGTCTGATCAAGCCCGGCCTTCTGCCCAACCAAAAATTATGATCTTGGTATCTAAATTTCGATTTTGATGAGTATCATTTATCCGTGGTCTCCGATTACAAAAATTTCATTTTTCTCTGAAACCCTAAATTCCCGAAGCCATGAATGAAGGTGCTCAAAAATAATTTTGTTTTGACAGAAATATGTACCTAAATGATTCTGGTGTAACTCCGAACTTTCTGATCCATAGGGTCTGAAACATTTTCTTGTGATATCCCGACCTGTCATCTTTCCAACCCCATAGGTATGATTTCAAATGGATTCTCTGAGAGAGATTTATGTCAAGTGTCGTAACGTGAACTGTTTATGGGATAAAATAGGAGATATAACTTGTACGGCGTTCCACATGTCACTGGTTTAGTTTCAGCCTCTGAAAAAGTTACCTGAGAAATTTCATTCCGTGCACTACCTGTCACTTTTTATGAAATTTCATTTGGAGCTTCCTAGTCCAAGTTATGACCTTTTTTCCAAGGTCACCTGTTTTTTACTGAGATCTGGAAGAGGCAGAAACCCTATATTGTATAGATCATAAATCACAAAGTACAACGAATTAAAGGTTTTCCTTTGGAAAAAAATTACATGGGGATCTTAGCTTCGCCCTATACGATTTTCAGACCCTGAAAGCTCGCCAAAATTTATTTATAGTGAAATGTCTACGATGACTGGTTTTTGCTATATCAAGCCCTAGCATCGTAAGTGCAACAACTGTCATACATGCTATACCATTCCTTCTTTCGGGCTAGCTCTAATATCATGTTAGTTTTTCAAAATTTACTTCAATATGATCTAAGATCTTAACTGAGAGAACAAAATGTACAGCATATATACAACATATTAATCATGGACACAATAATGCAAGCACACAAGAGAGACAAAGTTTACTTGGGGAAAACCATAAAGGTGAAAAACCCCAATAACTTCCTCAGAGATAGATAGAGCAATGATACAACCCAAGCATAATAGATAGACATCTCCTAGAAGCAACTTCTCCTCATCCATAAGTGCGCCACTCTCCCGAGAGCGTGAGAGAGAATAGAATGATGAAATAGAGTGCCTCCCACACTCTATTTATACTTGACTTGCCTAATAACCTTTACTAGGTCAGCCTCAACTTAACCACATAACACAAAGATGATTGGGCCGACACCCAATAGGGTGGTCTAATAACCCTTTGACCCACATGGCTGACCCCCAGTAGGGTGGTCTAATAACCCTTTGACCCACATGACTTATATAGGGCCGACCCCAACAAGGTGGTATAATAACCCATCAAGTATAAGTTACAACACTTACAATATAAATGACGACACTTCCTTATAGAGGAATAATAACATCTCTATAGGAATACAAACACTTCCGTATAGAAGAATAACATCATCTCTATAGGAGTGCAATATACATATATGAAATACATTCTGAAGTTACATATACATCAACAGCTTGGGCCTATTGGAATAATTTTGTAGGCCCCCTAAGGTAAGCTTCCTTCCCTTATACTTTTTAAGCCTTCTTTGGACTCCAAAGCTTAATATGAACTATTTACCCGATCTTTTTAGGTACTTGGGACAAAAATAATGCTAAGAATGGGGTCCCTTTGTGCAGATATTTTGTACCTTGTCCTAGAGGACTTTACCTTATGAACACCTTCCAAATATATCTTTCATGTGATCATGTATTCCATGCAAGATGATATCCATTTCCATTGCATTATTATTTGTTAGCTCCTTCATGGCTGCAGTTTTTGGTAGTCTTTTTAGAGCGATGTAAGCATTTAGAATAGATTTCCAGATATCAAAACCTTGTGCATTTAAACGGATTCTCATTCTTATAATCCAATCAAATCAAAATTTGATCCATAGAATAGTCGAACCCCATCTGCAGAGTAGAGACTTCCATGTTCATCCATGTGCTTTAGAGATATTCGGTCCAGCTATCAGACTCTCTCAAAGGAATTGACTCCCTAATTTAACTACACCAACTGGAAGGAGGATCCAACACCCTAATTTATAGGCTCCAAACTAAAGGAAGCTCCAACTCCTCGGTTTACTAGTTCCATCTAGAACAAGGCTACAACCCATTGGTTTTCATAATTTCCAACCTATAGATAGGATTCCAGTCCTCACTAAATTCCAACTCAATAGTTTTACTAGCACCAACTGGAAGGAATCCCCAACTCCCTAAGATCATAAGCACCAACCCAAAGGAGACTTCAATCTCCTATCCTTTCTCCACCCAATCTCCTATCCTTTCTCCACCCTGCCACCCTGATATGAATAAGAAGAACAATATTCCACTTCCATTGTATCACGGTTTCCATCAACCTATATTACCTATATCTATGTCCTTATACCTGTATCATTGTCCCTGTATCATTGTCCATGTATCATCGTATTGATGTCACTATCACAATCCATGTTCGTCATAATGACACAATCATTGTCTTTGTCATAATGCCACAAAAACTATCGATGTCACAATGTCAACTTGTACATGCCTCAAATCGTTCCTCCAAGAATGCCACCAACTTCTTCTAAGATATACTTCAGATGTATAGCAAGACCATAAAGATGCCTCCAAAGAGTGTAATCAAATCCCATAAATAATCACCAATAGACTTCATCTATTTTCACCTTCAAACCCTTAAATCATAGACCTCACAGTACAATCCAAAAGCTTAGAGGGATCTCATGCCAATAATATTACCATGGAATATTCCAATACAATCACCAATAATATATATGCCAATGGAGAGTGGTTTTTGATCATTTCTCATTTTTCATATTGGAGAGCATAGCTTGTCCATGCTTGTGGAGTGTTTACTCTACTTACCTTAGTACAAATTTCGAGGGTGAAAGATTCCCATCCTAATTGGGAATTGGAGAGGCCATTGTGCATTGTACCATGAGGACACATATTAAGAGGTTGTGGGACCCATTTGCGGCTAGATTCCCCACTACACTTGGCATGATTCTCTCACCAATTTGAGTTCAAGATGAAGGGTAACATACTTGGGGTAGTTTAAGAGGTATTATTCATGGCATGAGTCATGTAAGGTTGAATTTGAGTGGAATAATAACTCCCATGGAAGAGGAAGAGGCATCTTAGAAGAATTGTGACACTTGGGCTAGATTCCCTAGCCTCTATGACAACAATGATGAAGATGTGACGCAAGTAGCCTTGGGACAAGGTTCTTTCTTAACGTAATACACAAAACACACACATTCACATAAACAGGATGTAAATAAGATGCCAGAAGCTGGCTTATATTACTTCTATCGAAACGGTTACAATGCAAACTTCAAGAAATGAAAAACAACTAACTATTGTCAGCCTTAGCCGATTACAATACCGAAGTAACTGTGTGTTATCTCAGTGTGTTGGCCTTCACCCTCCCCTACTTCACTGCGGAACTCTAAGCTATGGTTTGATCTTCTCTTCCTTTTTTCCTCCCACTGATCCAAACTCCTTGGCCTTCTACTCTGCTACTGTTGATGTTCCCGAATTCACCCTGACCCCCGAGACACGCTTCCTCTGTCAACCGATCTCCCTGATTCTGCAAACCTGCAACTGTCAGCACCTCTACAATGATGCACAATCTCTTCCTGTGTTGACATCTATCATGATCCCAACTACCTTTCATAATTTCTCATAACTTCCTTAGCAACCCCAAACGGCTGTCAAGTACTCTCCTTGACTTCCTGTGCATCCTTCTGACACTGCTACAGTAGTCGGTCATGTCTCTGACTCAACCATACTATCTTTATTCAACCATAGACATACCCATCAGTTTCACTCTACGCTTAGGCTTCGCCAGTCTGCCCCTTCCTCCTGGCTTGGCTCATGCCCAAACCTGTCGGAGTCGCGGTTCGACACATGTTGACCATCGACGCCTTCCGCTCTACTTGTCATCTGTCGACTTCCACCCTGTCGACTCTTGACCTGTCAAAACTTCATGTTGGTCTCATACCAGCTTCTCCTGCTCGACTTATTGACTTCGACAACCAATATGCTCTTTCACACCAGTGGTTGTCGGCACTCCCTTTGGTCGGCATTCTTCATGTCGACTATCTTTGACTGGTCTTCCTAGGCCCTGATGCTCTTGCATCAAGATGCTATGAAACCTATGACAAAAATCAGATCTGAATGCTTACATCTGAAATATATGACTCTCAGGTCAAAATACCAAGTGAAACTATGTAAAAATACCAAATAATGCATAAATGGTGCCATTTTCCCTATATCTTGTTATCGGAGCTTGAAGAGATTATTTTGAATTGTATCAGTCAATATCTGTGATTTTTTTTTATGTATGGAGTGTAATTAATGTTCTGAAGAAGTTTCATTAACATTGCACAAGTCCTTGGAACCTAAATCTTGAATTTCATAACCAGTGGTGAAGTTTACTAGCATTCCCCCCTATGTGAAGACATGTATACAAACATCTGATTTATGGGAGTTGCAGAATCCTATAGAAACTAATTGATGATGAATTGGGGAGATCATTGGATTCCTTTATCAGTACCATGTCTCTGTTCTGAAATTTGGGAATTTCTTACAATATTTGGGAAGCCATCTTTGTCCCCTACCCTTGGGGGTTTCCTCGATTTGACTAGTAAAATTCCCCAACTTATCCTGAAGTTAAATGGATGTTGCAGAAGTATTCTAATATTAGTCTATAATCACCCATGAGGTTCCTTTTTATGTATTAATACCCTTCATATACCTTCAGACCCAATTCTTAATCCTTAAGAGTCTTTTGAGCCATCTACCCTTGGGGGCTTCAACATAGATTTTCCTAGTAATTCTGCCTTTCATTCTCTAATTGTAAATGAAAGTGGATGAAGTCTTTTGGAAGTTTCTGATCCTATAATAGTTGTATAAATGTGTCATATTACACCTCAATCCACTCTAGACATAGTTTGAAACCATTTGGGATCATTTGGGATCATTTGGGACATTTTGGGGCTTCACTAGTCCAAGTTTCGAAAATTGACCAAATTGGAAAAAGTTCCAAGTTGGGTACATTACACATCTCAAGAGAGAAAATAGAATGCCTTAAAGGAAATTTGAAAAGCACAAGAAAGTAAGGCTTACTAAAATCATAAAACCCCATAGGTGTCAAAAGCACTTTCCAAAACTGTTTAAAGGCTCACAAATTGGCTATAGCTTTAGCTTTGTTTAATGTTACCTTTGCACTTTGTCGTCCACTTTTACGTTTCCAAAGGGGTTCAAAGGAGTGGAGTTTGTTAATGAAGTGATTCAATATAATAGTTTTCATATTCATGAACATATTTTTTAGATTCACTCCCTCTTTTGTGTTTATCGATCTCTGTATTCATTGGACATTGCATCTCTGTATTCATTGGACATAGATTGTATTTCATTTGCATCCAAACTTGGTTTTTCTATTAGAAGTTTGATTACTTGTCAATTCAATCTCAATGGTTATGAATATTTTTCAAATGTTTTTTTTATGTTTCTAAAATTTCCTCTATATAGGTTCTTGGTTTATCTGGGTTAGACATTGCTTATTAAAATTTGTAGAGAGGAACGATGCAAATTTTGTCGTTTTTTATGTCCTAATACCTTTCAAACACCTTCGGACCCAATTCAGGAGCATTTGGAGCCATTTGGAAGCATTTGAGTCATTACTAGTCTAAGGATGGGTTGTGTAAAAAAATAACACCAACCTTAGATGTTATTGTTACGGCATGTGATCTCTCCTTCTTTTCCTAATTTAATGTTTCATCTCAATGCCATATTGGAAGATTGATCTTGTTGTTTAGACTTCTCTTATCTCTTATGGTCATCTCTCCCTCTTCTTCATCGACTTTTTCCCATGTTACACTAGATCTTCTACAAACCCATCTACAAACAATGTCTAGAATTGGTATAATTGATCAAACAAGTGATTTCTTCATATTGTTAGCATTTTTGTTTTTATGTTTTTTAAACTTATTCTATATGGATTCTTCGGTTATTTGACATTAATATAACATTACTTATTAATGTTTATAGAGAGGAACAATGCAAATATTGTCACTATATTAAGGTCTATATATAAGGTCTCTCACTCGTAATGTCACCATATCAGGGCGTTTTGGTTGTCTTTTATCCTATGCATGAACTTTGTGCATGTTAAACCAGCGAAATGCTTGTGATCCATTGGATTTGATTCCTCCGAGATCGATGGTGTTCTTTGCAAGTCAACTTCATGGCCTTCATGATTGCGCATAGGGTCTTCTAATGCACAGAGGGGCTTCAAATGACCAAGGGAGGAGATGGAAAAGGCGCTAAACAATTGGACGACTAACACCAAAAGTTGCAAATGTGTAAAAACGAGGCGGACTGTTGATGCAGACCCACCCAGAAGCAAATCGATGGTGGAAAAGGGTTTCCACGCTAGAAATTGCACGGTGGCTAAACTTGGAAAAGATGGAGCAGAAATTAAACCACTTACCACATGGCAAGCATTGGTGGAGTCCGCTATGAAAAGCGGTTAAATTTAAACCGCTCATCGCAAGTTACGAAACCACCTAAGCATATGTTCTATAAAAGGTTTGTTCGAAGTTTTAAAAAATGTTTTTGTCGCTTATTCCCTGGAAGAAAAGAACCCGCGGGAAACACGTCGTTGTCTTCGTCAACCAGAACAGCAGCCAACAAGCTCACTTCATAGGTAGCTCGAAACCCTCAGTGTTTATCTTTTGTTTCCCAAATGGAGAAAACCCAAGACCTTCTTCCCTTCAATGAAATATTAGATGAAAATGAGGAGCTTGTAGTTGACAAGGAAGGGGATATTTTTTACCATGTTTTGTCTGTGTGTAGTAGTTCATAGTATAAAGAGAAATTAATGGAGTTTAATTCGCAGGGAAAGGATGTGTTTAATGAAGAAAATTTGGTAAAGTTTTATAGAAACTGCAGTCCAGTAGAAAAAGACAAGTTATTATTCCAAGTCTTGAAAGATGGTCAGTTGCATGAAAACCTATCGTTCCCTTTGAGTATTGACGTCTTTCAGCAAGACACACAATTATTTTTGTCCTTGTTGAGTCAAATTTTAGGTCTAGATAGTGATAAGTCAATCACGGAAGCTATGTTAGGTTTCCTTCTCCAAGTAATTTCACCCCAGTCACAGTCGAGTTCAATTGGTGAATTTCCATGAGTTGAAGCATTTCATATATCAGTCATATCTCCTGAACCTTTTCTTGTGTTCAAACATTTCGGATTGAAGTTTCTTGGTACCATCTTTTCTCATGACCTTCCTAAACAGGTCAATATGTTTGAGTTCAACCATAAAATCATGGCAGAATTTTACAGAATTATTTTTAATGTTGAAATGCCCCTAGTGTTAGAAGAAATGAAAGAAACTTTGCATCCTACACCAGAAGGACAAACAGGTGATTGGTTCTTGTATAAAGAACATACTATAATTAGGGTGTATGGTTTTACTGGAGCACTGTATCTGTTGCCAGCCTTTTTAACACCGGGGGTTTTTTCCTTGGAATTTATTAGACAAAGGTTGCATTCAGAAGAAGAACATTTCGGTGTTTTCAAAAAAGCATCAGATGTGAAATTCCCTCTTAAAGTTGGTCCATTCATCATTAAGACTAAGGCAGCCCTATCTGTAGTATAAAAATTACTGAAGATTATGGATTTCCAAGAGGTTGAAAGGATTAATTATGATCCTCATCAAATTATATCGCAAAGGAGACATCAAAATAAAAACAAGGCTTTTGATCATCAAACATTAGAAGGATTAAAAGAAATGGAAAATTTATTCAAATTTGAACAAAATAATAAAGAAGCGAATATGGAACAAACAAGCAATTTGGCAATGCTGGTTCAGACACCAACTAAATTTGATATCACCAATAAGAGAAGTATTTCAAAATTTGATACTATGGAAGTCAATGAACAAGTTTCAAGCAAGAAATGAAAAGTGGAACGATAGAAGGAAATTATTAGTTTGGAGGAAAGAGATTTAAGTGTTCCATAAAAAACTACATTGGTTTTGCAACCACCTACAAATATTATGCGGCAGTATTATTTTTCAGAAATAAAGGAATATGGAAGTAACTCTCAGTATAAGTCCATATTTGATGTCCTTTCACAATATGCAGCAAAGAAGAAGCAGTCTTCGGAAGAAACTCAAAAATTGTACCCTCAAGTAAGAATGTTGGCAGAACAAAAAGTTTCCCTTCTTACAGCTACGGATCCAGGAAGAAACACTATAAGGTTTGCAGTGGTGAACGATGAGAAAGTTTCTGAAATGGAAGTTAAGCTTGATGTGATTAATATACCTGATAAGATTCAATTGCATAAACAAATAGGAGATGTCCGGTATTTCTATTTATTACAATTCACTTTAAAAAATTCTAAATTGCGGTCTATGATAGCAAAGCTGGAGAGTCAATTGAGGCAAGAGAAGGCAGAAAACAAAGCAAATTCGATCCATATTAAAAGACTACAAATGAACCTTGTGACCGTGGGAGCCAAGCCAGAGAACAGCCAGTGTACCAAAAGTCTCCTTGATGAAAAAGAAAATACCATTCAAATGCTCAAGAAAAAATTGAAGGTGCCAAATAATCAACATGTGTGATCTCTAGAGTTGACAGCAGTACAACAAGAAAAGGAATCCATAAATCAAGAAATGATGGATCACAAAGGTAAAATGTTAAAGTTACAATATAAAACGCATGCTTGGGAAAAAGAAAGGATTGAATTGTTGTCACAAATTTCATTGTTGAATACCAATCAGATTGAAACTGTGCAAGCACCAAAGAAGCAAAGGGATCAATCTCTATGTACGGATGAAGGACAAATGGAAAAGTCCTCCACTGAGGAACTAACCAGTGCTATGTCACAAATTAGTCTAAAATATGTAGAGATAGAAGAGTTGAAAGCATAAAACCAAAAGTTAAAAGAGGAAGTAATTCAAGATACTAGAGAAAATAAAAAGGCTTTGAGTGATATAAAACATCTGCAAAAGAAACTTGACGAATTAAAAGATAAATTGACAGGTAGGATTCCATTACAAGGAGCTAAACACCTTATATGGGATGGGATATCAGTAGAAGTCACCAAATTCTTGTCTTATTTGAATTTTATAGCAGATAAAGATGTTATAGCTAACATAGCTCTCCAAAGGTGTAAAGTGGAAAATGGGAAATTATCCAAAAGGCCTTAAGAAACAGGTCAAAATACAGTCATATTTTTAAACACCCTAACCCAATTAGATATGCATATTTTTGGAATCAAATACAGACCATCAATCATCATTTGGGCAAGAAGAATTATTGGCAAGCATGATCGTGTTACAAAAGTAGAAGACATGGTGCAACGGATGGTCCTTGAAGTTCAAAATTTTAAGGAGTTATTTCTGGGGCCTTTTGAATGTGGGCTACCTTCTTTTTGGAGTGTCGATGGAAAATTAATGACTCAAGAAAATTATCACAGTTTGATAGTACAGGCTCGTATGGATCACTCGAAATTTTAAGGTTTGGTCAAAGGATTGACTGGAAAGACAATAATTGATAAATTGACCGATGATTTTGAAATATAATTGAACAATTTATAATGATTAAGAAGGTTCTACCAGATGTATGTTACAAAGAATGCATAGAATTGGAGGTGATGGTGAAAGAAATGATGGATTATGAAATCCCAACTCAAGAGCAATGGAAAGTTGTTCAAAAATTTGGGAAAACAAAGAAATGATGGATTATGAAATCCCAACTCAAGAGCAATGGAAAATTGTTGAAAATTTTGGGAAAACAAAACACAGGCTATGCCAAGAATGAATATTCAGGTTTCTCAATTTTAAATGACGTTGTGGTTCCTTTGTTAACTGCCCCAGTGTTACAGCAGCCCAAATCAAAGAAACACTATACCAGCGTGGTCGACAATAAAACAAATGTTCTTGAAGTTTAGATATTTCTTTGAAATTTATTTTTCTGGCGAAGAATTCAAAGAACATTTTGTATAAATTTTGATTTTACAAAGTAATGGGGGTTGGATCGGAGAGCAAAAAAATACCATGATGTAATTTTTTTAAGACTTTAATGAAGAGCATAAGTACATGTCTATGGGAAACAAAGATTCATATGTTGTCACTTTCTTCAGTCTTTCAATTTCTATTTTGTGAATGTATTTCATGTTACACCATCTTATCGCTTTGCCTCATATTCACACATTTAAATACTGTCAATGTTCTTTCTTCCAAATTAATGCAGAATTCATCCTAGTTAGATGGTCTTTTTGTTTTCACAGAAGAAAATGAGCCTCTTGCTATGAATATAATGAATCAAATAAACCACACATATTCTTGTCCATAAAAGTCAGTGATAATGATAATCATTTGTTTCATGTGAGACATAGTTGTCTCCCAAATGGCCACTATTCCTGAGTGAGCTTTATCCAGAATGGTCAACACAAGAAAGATCATCTGACCCTTCTTGCAGTCTAGAACTCTTATGAAAATAACACTAGGCAAAAGAAGGGACGGTCGCTCCTTCATTTATGAGGGAATTGTAACAATATTCAACCTACGGAAGCTAGGCCGTCAATTCATCTATATCCAGAATGGTGAACACTGGAAAAATATTGAGCACAAGAAGGGTCGGACGACACTTCATTTAAGAGATAAATGTAGAAATATTTAATCTGCGAAGGCTGGGACGATAATTCCTGACTTCCGACTTCCGCAGTAAATAGTAGCGATCGGTAAATTGGCTAAGTTATAACATGTAGACAATATTTATCCCGAGACAAGAAGGATTGATCGCCCCTTCGTTTAGTAGAGAAGTGTGAACACCTATATTCATCAATTCACCTATATCCAAAATGGTGAACACCTATATTCATCAATTCACCTATATCCAGAATGGTGAACACAAGAAGGATCGACCGACCCTTCTTGCAGTCTAGAGCTATTATGAAAATAATACTAGGCAAAAGAAGGGATGAACGCCCTTTCATTTTCCCCTTCATTTATGAGGGAATTGTAACAATACTCAACCTACGGATGCCAGGCCGTCAATTCATCTAATTCATCTATATCCATAATGGTGAACATTGGAAAAATATTGAGCACCAGAAGGGTTAGCCGACACTTCATTTAAGAGAGAAATGTAAAAATATTTAATTTGTAGTAAATAGTAGGGATGATAATTCCCGACTTACGACTTCCGCAGTAAATAGTAGGGATCGGTAAATTGGCTAAGTTATAACATATAAACAATATTTATCCCGACTTGCGACAAGAAGGGTTGACCGCCCCTTCATTTAGTAGAGAAGTGTGAACACCTATATTCATCAATTCACCTGTATCCATAAAGGATAACACAAGAAGGATTGATCGACCCTTCTTGCAGTGTAGAACTATTATGAAAATAATACTGGGTAGAAGAAGGGATAGCTGCCCCTTCATTTATGAGGGAATTGTAACAATATTCAACCTACGAAGGCTAGGCCGTCAATTCATCTATATCCAGAATGGTGAACACTAGCAAAACATTGATTACAAGAAGGGTCGACCGACACTTCATTTAAGAGAGAAATGTAAAAACCGAATATGGGGGGTTAGAGAATCAAGCTTTTGTAACCATGGAGATCAGGACATTGGCTAAGTTATAAAAAGATCGGTCGCCCCTTCGTTTAGTAGAGAATTGTGAATTCACTTGTATACAGAATGGTGGACACATATAAACAATATTTGTATTGGGTCCTTTCTGCAATTCTGCAACACACAATGCGGATCCCTGTAATTCCACAATCCCACAATTCACCAAACCTGCAACCCGCAATGCGGATTGCGGGAAGATCGAATTTACTAGAGAAATATTTCACTGGCCCTTCTGGCATCACCTTGTAAACATGTTGAACTCTCACCCGAACCGAATATGGGGGGTTAGAGAATCAATCTTCTATAACCGTGGAGATCAGGACATTGGCTAAGTTATAAAAAGATCGCTCGCCCCTTCATTTAGTAGAGAATTGTGAATTCACCTATATACAAAATGGTGGACACAAGAAGGATCGACCGACCCTTCTTGCAGTGTAGAACTATTATGAACAGAATACTGGGCACAAGAAGTGTCGGCCTAACCTTCATTTATGAGGTAATTGTAAAATATTCAACCTCCGAAGGCTAGGATGTCAATTCATTGCTGTGAATATTTATTTAATATTATTATTTATAAATTAATAGATTATTAGGTTACTAGTGGAAGGGTGTAACCCTTCACTATGCTTGATCAAGCCCTATAAGAGGCGATCTTATTATAATTTATCAACATCATCAAATATATTATTCTTATTTATTATTCAATATGAGAGTCGGATTCGACTATTAACAGTCCAACCGGATACATTTGCTGCATTTGGTATCAGAGCGGAACGCTCCTCCACCTGAGCTCGGATTCAGCTCACATTCAAAGCGGACTCGCTCCTCCTTAGGTGAGCTTGGACTCGGCTCATTCCTCCATTCTGCTGCATCACTCGCTCCATTCCTCCTACTGCACTTCCATCCATGCTTTCCCCCTAGTCGTCCCACTCCACGACTGCTCCATGTCCCACCCATTCAGCTCCTCGACAGTTCTCTTCACTGCTCATCCACTTCATCGCTTCCCATCCTCTTCACCTGCCATATGCTTCATTCCTTTCGCCCACCACTCTATCCATCAACCCTTTCCCCATCTGTTTCACTCTACCCACCACTCCTCCGGCCGACCTCTTTTTCTTAATCCCTTCACATTCCAACTCCTCACCCTTGCATCCTCCCTTCTCCCTTCCACCCCTACATTCCTTCTATCTCCCTACTCACCATCCTCTGTGTCCATCGTCCATTCTCCCTTCCACCCGTGCATTCCTTCTATCTCCCTACTCTCCTTATCTCCCCTTGCACCTAGTCCAGCGACCTCTCACATGTGCCATACTCTTCAACCCTCCATCCTTCACCACACCCCGCATCTCTCCATTACCATCCTCATCCTCACCCACGCACGCACCATTGTTGCACCCTCCTACCAACTTCTGCACATATCCCCATCACCCATTTCCCCCAACACCTCCACAACTCCATGCTCTCCCCCACATTCCCGTGCGTGCCTCTTCACAAAAACCACGCCCATCTGCACTACTCCATCTCCCTTGGGCCCGCGTCCACATCACCAACCTACCCCCATCTCCCACTTCCTGCCACCATTGTAGCGTCTCGTCATACCTCCAAGCGCTCTTCTAGCCGCCATCTCCATGAAACCCTAATTCCCTCCACGAGATTTCAAAAAAATATTATAATAATTTTTATTAATAATTATAATTATTATTATATTAAAAAAAAATTATTGAAAACTATATATGTGTATAATAATATTATTATTTTTAAAATAATAATTATTATTATCATCTATTATTGATTCTCTCTTGAAAATTTTTACAATTATCCATGAAGTCAATGTGGGAAGAATTGGATCACATCTCCAATCAATTTCATAGGAAAATGGACGAACTGTTTGATCGGATGGAACAAACAGTTGTAAAAGCTGCTCAAAAAGCTATTGATGACATCTTCAATAAAATAAGCCAACAAAGCAACCCGAAGGCCTCTGAAGACAAGGACTCCGAAACTAAATCTAAATATGATTTTCAAAGCCCAGAAGAAAAACCAATTAAAGAACATAAAAATGATAAAGAGGAAGATACAAAAAACTATTATGTCAACCAAGAAGAGAGTATGGATCTTGATCAAACTTGCAGCAAGAAGCAAGCCAATTATGCAGTTAAGTATCTGATGGAAGCTGTATGCACAAAGGAAGAAAATACAAAGGAACTTTTGATAAAGACTAAAGAAAAGGGCAATAATGAAGATCAATACGTCAACAATAATGTCACAAACATAAACACACAAAGAGAAGATGTCATCATAAGGACTGCTATAAAGAACATCAATAAGAACAACTATAAGGTTAATCGGAATAACAACATGAAAATAGTTATCATGGGAAAGTTGATCGAGTCTGTTCAGTTGACAACAAAAGTAGTTAAAAGCAACCATCAAGCAAGTGGAAAAAACATAAACGAAACTTCATCAAAATTTGATTCAATAGAGACTCCAAAGCAAAAGAAACAAAATGAAATAATTGACATAATCAAAATTGCATGGCTCACGTCATTAGTTCGACACAGAACCAGAATAAAAGATGACAGCAATAATCTAAGCTTTGAGGACAAAGCTTTCCTAAGGGGAAGGCAATGCTGTGAATATTTATTTAATATTATTATTTATAAATTAATAGATTATTAGGTTACTAGTGAAAGGGCATAACCCTTCATTATGCTTGATCAAGCCCTCTAAAAGGCGATCTTATTGTAATTTATCAACATCATCAAATATATTATTCTTATTTATTATTCAATATGAGAGTCGGATTCAATTATTAATAGTCCAACCGGATACAGTTGCTGCATTCATGTATATGCAGAATGGTAAACTGTTGGGCGCAGCCCAAGTCAAGGCATTTTTGTCAAGTCAGTTTTGGGAGCTGCGAAGTTACAGCGCAGCACATAATTGAAAAAGTAAGAACAACGCGGTGAAGATCCAGTGCCGTGAAGATCGATCATGGTAGTTTTTTGGAAGGAAACCGGTATAGGTTCCGGTAAGATCGATCAGCGATCTATTTTGGGTAAGATATTCTAAGATTCCTGGTAGGTGGGTTAGGAGTGGCAAAGGAGGAAAGCGATTGGTCACATGAGCAAAGGAAGCACTAAGAGGACCTGGTGCACGAAACCGTTAGAGGAGAAACGGCAATTGAAAGCGACCTGTCGACATGTGCTCATCAAAGAGGATGAAAGAGACATGACCACGTGCAATCAAAAGATGCCAAAATCCAAAGACAGCGCATAAGGGCAGCCACGATGATGAGTCGCTATCATAGCCTAACAGAGTTGGTTAGCGGGGTAACCTTTAAAGTATCAAGTGTACATGTTGAATGCTAAATATGCAATTAATGTCGAATACGATGAATGCATGAGTTATTTGGGTAACACTTGAACCAATGAAGTCTGTATAGTGCGATTCCTTGAAGCATAGCACCGGGAGTGCGCAGTTGCATCATAGTTCATCATATTGCATAAGTCCGCAAAATACATGGTCTATATACTTGTCGAATGTGTAAGCTGCACTAAGTAAAAGTCTGTCATAGCTGTGTGATTATTAATTAGGTAGCGCAGTCCTCAGTTGCATTGTCCTATTGATAAGTAGCTGCCCCGAGTTGCGCAGTCCTTGTGTGCACAGTCGTATAAGTAAGGACCGCGAAGTAGGTGAATTTCACGTAGTCTCCCATTCTGTCCAAGCCGTGCATCACCCAGCTGTGGAAAATTGATTCCACAACCTCCCCATAACTTCGCCTCGGGTGAGACCTCAGTCTACTTACAGATTGTTGCCGAAAGGGCCGATGAAAAGTGGTTTTTTTGGTTCCCTGAACCGCGCAGAAGCTGGGTCTATCTTGAAAATCTAAAGAACAGTATATGAGCCAACATGAACACTGAAAGAATACTGAGCACAATAAGGGTCAGCCGACCTTTCATTCACGGGATAAATGTAGGCACAACAAAACCGCTTTCACTGGCCCGCCTACAACAAAACCCCTTTCACTGGCCCACCTACAACAAAATCCCTTTCACTGGCCCCTTCGCCATCACCTTGTAAACAAGTTAAAGTCTCACCCGAAGCAAATATGGGGGGCTACAGAATCAAGCTTCTGTAACCATGGCGAAGGGGCCAGAATAATATGACTTCGCACAAGAAGGATCGGTCACCCCTTCTATGATGATTGCTCCTTCTGTGATTGATCCTATCTCAAATGACTGTATAAAATGTGCATTCGATAATTAAAATGAACATTTGCAAGTATACATATAATATTAAAACACTAATTTATAATTATAAACATTGTGTGCATTCTTGTATTAACTATTTTATATTTATTGTTTTGCAGATAAAACATGTCTTTGTTGTTGAGCCTTAGTCAGTACCAGGAAATCTCGTTCCTTGAATTGGAAAAATATCACAACCATGGTTTATTCGAGCATGGATGGTATGTTGAGATGGATGAACCAGACAATTTGTACCCAGATTTATATCTATTCTACTTAAATGAGGAAGGAGCTCCACCTCGAGCTGGAATATTGACATCTGTGGATCCCATTACTAACGATGTATTGCGTTTTCAAGTTGAAGTGGTCGATGGATACCATTGTTGCATTCGACAGGTTGATCTTATGGTTTGTAATTTTCGACCAGATCTAATGAAAAGTGGTCCCGATTCAAATACGGTTTCCTGTGCGAAACAAGGGTGGGTTTTTCCCTTGTATGATGTTTCTAATCAGTCTGAAATTAATACCGCGTCATCCTTGAAGAAAGGAATTCTTGTAATTCCACAATCCCGCAATTCCCCAAACCCGCAACCCGCAATGCGGATTGCAGGAAGATCGAATTTACTAGAGAAATATTTCACTGGCTTTTCCGGCATCACCCTGTAAACATGTTGAACTCTCACCCGAACCGAATATGGGGGGTTAGATAATCAAGCTCAGTAACTGTGGCGATCAAAACATTGGCTAAGTTATAAAAAGATCAGTCGCCCCTTCGTTTAGTAGAGAATTGTGAATTCATCTGTATACAGAATGGTGGACACAAGAAGGATCGACCAACCCTTCTTGTAGTGTAGAACTATTATGAACAAAATACTGGGAACAAGAAGGGTCATCCTACCCTTCATTTATGAGGTAATTGTAAAATATTCAACCTCCAAAGTCTAGGAAGTCAATTCATGTATATGCAGAATGGTGAACTGTTGGGCGCAACCCAAGTCAAGGCATTTTTGTCAAGTCATTTTTGGGAGCTGCGAAGTTACAACGCAGCACAACATTGGAAAAGTAAGAACAGCGTGGTGAAGATCCAGTGCCGCGAAGTTCCAGCGCCGCGAAGATCGAGCATGGTAGGATTTTGGAAGGAAACTAGTATAGGTTCTAATAAGTCTGCGAAATACATGGTCTATATACTTGTCGAATGTGTAAGCTACACTGAGTAAACATCTGTCAGAGCTGTGTGATTATTAATGAGGTAGAGCAGACCTCAGTTATGTTGTCCTATTGATAAGTAGCTACCCCGAGCCGCGCAGTCCTTGTGCGCACCATCGTATAAGTAAGGACCGCGAAGTAGGTGAACTTTGCGCAATATCCCATTCTGTCCAAGCCACGCATCACCTGGTTGGGGAAACTTGATTCCACAACCTTCCCATAACTTCGCCTCAAGTGAGACCTCAGTCTGCTCACAGACTGTTGCCGAAAGGGCCGATGAAAAGGGGTTTTGTTAGTTCCCTCAATTGCGCAAAACCTGGGTCTATCTTGAAAATCTAAAGAACAGTATATGAGCCAAGATGAACACTGAAATAATACTGAGCACAATAAGGGTTGACCGACCTTTCATTCACGGGATAAATGTAGGCACAACAAAACCCCTTTCACTGGCCCTCCTACAACAAAACTCCTTTCACTGGACCACCTACAACAAATCCCCTTTCAATCGCCCCTTTGCCATCACCTTGTAAACAGGTTAAAGTCTCACCCGAAGCGAATATGGGGGGTTACAGAATCAAGCTTCTATAACCATGGCGAAGGGGCCAGAATAATATATGATTTCGCATAAGAAGGATTGGCCGCCCCTTCTATGATGATTGCTCCTTCTATGATCGATCCTATCTCAAATGACTGTATAAAATGTGCATTCGTTAATTAAAATGAATATTTACAAGTATACATCTAATATTAAAACACTAATTTATAATTATAAACATTGTTTGCATTCTTGTATTAACTACTTTATATTTACTGTTTTGCAGATAAAACATGTCTCCATTGTTGAGCCTTAGTCAGTACCAGGAAATCCCATTCCTTGAATTGGAAAAATATCACAACCATGGTTTATTCGAGCATGGATCGTATGTTGAGATGGATGAACCAGACAATTTGTACCCAGATTTATATCTATTCTGCTTGAATGAGGAAGGAGCTCCACCTTGAGCTGGAATATTGACATATGCGGATCCCGTTACTAACGATGTATTGCATGTTCAAGTTGAAGTGGTCGATGGAGACCGTTATTCAATTCTACAGGTTGATCTTATGGTTTGTAATTTTCGACCAGATCTAATGAAAAGTGGTCCCGATTCAGATACGGTTTCCTGTGTGAAACCAAGGTTGGTTTTTCCCTCGTATGATGTTTCTAATCGACCTGAAATTAATAATGCGCCATCCTTGAAGAAAGGAATTTTTTCGGTATGGAAGAAAAGAATGATGGTTGCAAAAACTTCGTATGTATTGCTTCACATGAATTTTCAAAAGAAGTTGACAAACGTAGCCCATGAAAGGATTTTTTTCTACCTTAGAAGAGCATTTCTCCAATGTATTGTAAAAGATGTGCACAAATATTCCTTCCAACCACTCATATCAAGTCCTTCTAGAGTGATGATGCGGAAAGTGACTAAGAGCTTTGAAATTTCAAAAGAAGTTCAACAAGAGCAGATCAAACACTTTTTGTTCAATGAGAAAGTTTTTCCATTGATGTGACAAGATGTGTTGTTGCGCCATCACAGTTACAATATCGAAAAGTTGATGAGGAGGTCATGCAAAAGATGGTTGTATCTCTTCTCCATACATTTACAACAATATTGAGAGATGCTATTCTATTTCCTTTCGATAAGGAGACCAAGTTGTTATTTATTCCTGGAAATTAGGACGAAATTAATTTTCCCTCAGTAAATTTGTATATATTGGATGGGCAGCATACTATTCTTTCCCAGAAAAAAAATCCTTGAAAATGATAAATATGAGTCGGTCCATTCAAGGTATCGGAAACAAAGAGCTCGTCTTCTACATAAAGATGTTCCTCAGAACATTATCACCAAATGATGCAAACAACAAAATTTATCAAACAAGGAATTTGTAGACACTCCATTCATTTCTTAAGTTGTGAAAGCAAGGGAGAAATGTATAGCTTGCGGTAGCCCATCCCGCCTTGGAAAGGGAAACGTTTCGAGTGATGCTTGGCAGGTATAAAATTTGTATTCTTATCAATCAAAGTCTTTAGATTGCTTCCTGTGTTATGAAATTAGCAATTTAAATATTATCTTCAATTTTATATGATTGCAGAACTTCCAAGCTGAATCTATGGATATCTTTGTTCTTCAAACAAAGGACAGCCTTAAACATAGGCTAACTCTTGTTTTGACATCGGATCGATTGTGGAACAAATGGATGTCCGTATTTGAGCTTTACAAAAGTGGTTCCTTGCCATGCTCACCCAAGAGCATCAGTCAAGTTGATTTTGTTCTAAATAAAATAAAGAATCATGGATCAAATTTTTTTAGACCATTGCGTGATATTGACGAACATGAATTGACCATTGTGGCGGACAATATAATCAATGGATCGGTTTGGTTGAGCACATCGGTCGATAAAAACGTTTGCGCAGAGACTTTATAGCAATGTTGCAAGCGAATCAAGGATGAGAGGTCATCCAGGCATTTAATCGTTGAATATTTCAAATTTCATGATGTTCAAACTGGTCGATCACAAATTATCACTGACGATAATGTCATTGATACATATAAAGTTGCACCAAATCATCTCCAGCAACTGTGCAGTATTTTAGGCTCTGAAAAGCAAGCAAAATCTGTGGGTACAAAGAGAAAGAAAGAATCTGAAGAGGATAGCGGTACCAAACTACCAACTAATGCTGAGAAAATATTGAATATATATATATCAATAAAGAGGGGATGGGTATGTCTATTGACAACGTCAAATATAGTTCACAGTATGCTTGTCAATGTTGTTATCCTGCATATTTGGTCAACACACTAAGATCCATTCCATTCTTCGGTGCGGCAATCAGCTGTGAGTTGGTTGTTGTTGATATGTGTAATTGCGATATGCCCTAGACAGAAGAAGATATGCTTGCACTATTGTACTTATTAGAATGTAATTAAGCGGCATGTACTTTAATTTTTTTAGCTGATATGGAAAAATCTTGTATGGTTTCCAAAGCTTTCAGACTTTTCAGCAAGAAAACCAAAAAAAAGGTAACATGGAATCCTACCAAGGGAGTGTATAGAGATTTCTCCAAGGACTTGTTTATAGGATTCTCTATTATACAGAGTTGGAGCATTGGAATGGATGAGGATAGTTTGTCTACTTTTCAAATGGATATGGATTGGAAGGATGAGGGCCTACCAATGATTGATTTACCTTTTCCCAAGGTTAACAATGATACCTCGAGAAGCCATGTTTTTGCAAAAGAAATGACACAGGAATTCTGGGATCACATTGTTTCCAGACTGGTCACTTCTCGAGGTACAGTTCTTTCATTGTACATAGGAGGTAGAGTTCTTCGTTTGTTGATCAAGTCGCCAGATAGAATAGTTATCTCTATTGTGAAGACTGTACAACAAGAGTTGTTTATGGACAATATCTGTCATGAATTAGGTGTAAAACAATGTATTTGTATTAACATTTTCAAATGTCTTCTTTCATTGTATTATACTTTTCTCAGCCGGTTATGTTTAATAACTTCTTCAATTTCCTATTCTACTACAGGTTCAAATATTGAGCACACTCAGGTATCATACAATCAATATTATAGTATCTTATGACAACAATCAAATTATAGTATCCGATGACAACATTGAATGTGATAGAGAATCCACAAAGAACTACCAAACTGTAGAACAAGATGGACAAGAAGGTAAAAAAATAGTTTTCAAAGACCGTGGTTAAATTAACTAAATTATGAAAGGGGATAGTGACCTTGAATACTTGCAAAAAAATATATAAAATGTATACCTGCAAATTTGCAGGTCAAGATGATTGTTTTGCTACTCAACATGTGGATCATCAACAGCCAGAGCTGGCATCGACAATGTCTGTGGATATTTGCCAACAAATCACATTGGATAATAATGAACCACGCAAGAGCTTGGACAATAATGACCCAGGAGAGTGCTCAAATGTTGGCCCGGCATTGACAGGTAAAAACAGAATATTTTCTACATAAATTGATGAAACAAATTTATTCCGAAATATATAACGAGAAGCAATATTTATGTGCAGCTCCCCATACAAAAAAATTATTGATATTAGAAATGGAAAGTTTTCTATTTGGCAAGAAAGTCACAGAAAACGACTCCAAAAGAGAAAAAAAGGGAAATAAAAAAAATACTATTGGACGGAAAAAAGTAAACAAGGGGGAAGAAAGTACTAAATTTGGTGAATTTGAATTTAAGCACCAAGAAACTACATATGAGTCACAAACAAATTCCATGCAATTTTTGGCATTATGTTTTTCCAAATTCAATGTTGGGATTTGGTCATCTAAATGTGGGTTCAATGAGGGGAAATCATTGTTTACAAATTTTTTGAGGGCAGGCACTAAAGAAAAATCATATGAGGACAAATTTTTATTTTTATGGTTTCGAAATAAATGTACCGACGATGAAGGAAATACACATAAATATTTGGAGACTGAGTGGGAGGAGTTCCCAGTGAAATCTTCGCAAAGTAATACATCAATCATTGTTTTGGAGAGTGATGGTGTGAAAACACATCCATCTAAAAACTGTATTTTGAGTAAGCCCTTTATTGCATTGTCCGCTAGGACAGATACTGAGTTGGTACATTGACTTTGGCAGGGTTTTAGTAAAATGATTGAATCAGTTGATGTCAAAACCTTCAATGCCTTCTCCTGGTTGGAGTGATAGCCTTTAAATGTAACATGTCATTGTCTATTTTTAGATGTAACCTATCATTGCCTATTTTAAACAATTCAATGTGTTTTCTGTTTTTTACGTGACATTGCTATTTTTGTCTTAATCGAACATATTATTAGTTCGGTGTGATGCTTTTATTAAATCATTTGAATCTATGAAATTTTGGGTGAAGTGTTGTTGTTGTTGTTGTTATATATATAGTCACAGTTCTTGTATGCAGTCCGGATATCACCGCAAAAGAAACTATTGGTCCTGGGAGTAGAGGGATCGCTCTTTGGAGTTCGGATGTTATCCAACATTGAAGATTCTTCCAAACAACCTCATTTTGTCCATAATTGCTATCGTTATTATGCACGGATGTTTAGCCCCGATATTATCAGTGTTTCTAGAGAAAATTTCGACGTTGCTCTGTGGTTTGCTTCACTCGACAACATGGAAATTAAAAAATTCCTTGATATTTTTTAATGGTTGAAGAGTGAAGACTTTGTATTTATTTGGGGTCGAGAGCAATGTAAACTTAGTACTATTTATAATTACCTAATGTCTACATACTATAATGTTGGTGAAGTACCGAATAGATACAAAAATTCGTTCAAGGATGTACTTATCCAATATGGAGATATATATAAAGAAACATACATGTTGTTTATATATGAAGGCCAATATCAATCAACAGATAATAGCAAGGAAAACTACTTCAAAATGCCAACTAGTTGGACATTCGACGGTTCACAAGAGAGAGAAGTAACTATAAAAACAATGTTGTGTTCTCTGTTGAATTATCTCGGGCCTCGTTCAAAAATGGGGCGTTTGTTGAACACATTCAATTTGAAATGATCGTCACATTATACCAAGAAATTCATTTAGTGATTTGTATATTTTTGACAACTTCTACATTTAATTGATGTAAGTTTTATTGCACAATTCTCGTATTATTTGTGGACATCGTACCATGTATCTGGTAATGTGTTTCAAAAATTGTTGAACATGAAATCAATATACTTAGAAACATTGAACCATAATATTTTATTGACTGGGTTGTGTGTGTTTTTTTCTGGTTTGCAGATGGTACTAGAAGATTTGTTTCTAGTAAGGTTCCATTGATTATTTTTTATTTCAATGGAGTTTTGTTACACGCATTCCATAAAAAAAAAAAAATTGGATTGCCACGAGAACCGGATATCGAATCAACGACAAAGTAATATTTTATAAGTCTGGGATTAAGGGAATCCTTTTAAAAATGCTTTAGTATATTTGAATTTGGGGTATGGACATCTGCCCAACAAAAAAACGTTGACAAGCTTTTACCAAAATTATTACAAAGAACGGGATTGCAAAGAGAACAATTTAGAGTAATTTTAACACAGGAAGATTGTTCTTGCATAGCCAGAGAGGGTTATCAGGGTGATGGAAATCCTCATGTATTTCGCAAGCCTTTAAATATAGTTTGGGACATTTTGGTCCATGGTTGGGATGCTACAAATACAGTTAGTGTAGATGACTCGAAAGGAAAACATGTTTGTAACGAGGAAGGGAACTGTATTATAACAAAAACTTATACTTGCCAAGATGTCAATGACACATTCTTGTTAGATCGATTATGGCCTTGCTTGCTGCACCTGGAAGGCGCGAGTGATGTGAGGACAATTGTGAATAAAATGAAAATAAAAGTATTTTGTTAAATAATACACTTCTGGTGTTTTGTACTAGTATGTTAAATAAAGTTTGGGACATTTTGATCCATGGTTGGGATGCTACAAATACAGTGATTGTAGATGACTCAAAAGAAAATCATATTTGTAACGAGGAAGGGAACTGTATTATAACAAAAACTTATACTTGCCAAGATGTCAATGACACATTGCCAATTGTGAATAAAATGAAAATGAAAGTTTTGTGTTAAATAATACACCTATGGTTTTTTGTGCTATTATGTTAAATAAAGTTTGGGACATTTTGATCCATGGTTGGGATGCTACAAATACAGTGATTGTAGATGACTCGAAAGAAAATCATGTTTGTAACGAGGAAGGGAACTGTATTATAACAAAAACTTATACTTTCCAAGATGTCAATGACACATTCTTGTTAGATGGATTATGGCCTTGCTTGTTGCACCTGAAAGGCGCGAGTGATGTGAGGCCAATTGTGAATAAAATGAAAATGAAAGTATTTTGTTAAATAATACACTTATTGTTTTTTGTACTAATATGTTAAATAAAGTTTGGGACATTTTGATCCATGGTTGGGATGCTACAAATACAGTGATTGTAGATGACTCGAAAGAAAATCATGTTTGTAACGAGGAAGGGAACTGTATTATAACAAAAACTTATAATTGCCAAGATGTCCATGACACATTGCCAATTGTGAATAAAATGAAAATGAAATTTTTGTGTTAAATAATACACCTATAGTTTTTTGTGCTATTATGTTAAATAAAGTTTGGGAATTTTGATCCATGGTTGGGATGCTACAAATACAGTGATTGTAGATGAGAAAGAAAAACATGTTTGTAACGAGGAAGGGAACTGTATTATAACAAAAACTTATACTTGCCAAGATGTCAATGACACATTCTTGTTAGATGGATTATGGCCTTGTTTGTTGCACCTGAATGGCGTGTGTAACGTACCCCACATTACACATATACATATCTACAATGTATAAGACTATAAAAATGAGATTTTCTTTTAAGCATCTAATTAACAACTTCATAACTAGGATTATGCCTATCATTCTAAGAACATACACGAGGCATCCATCCATCAATGAGGTTGTGACAGCATAAGCACATATGTATTACATAAATGAATTTTTAGCCATTCATCATTCACATACAAAATAAATACAGCATATAGCTTATGCAATTGAAAGAAACCTCAACCTCATTCATGAATACAACCTTCACATAGAATATTCATGGCTTACATTTATTTACACATTCATTCCACGTATTGGACATATCAAGCATCATAAAACACATGAACATCATAATTCATACACATCTACACTTATATGAAATTCACATGAATTTGGAGACTAGCTGCATGTGAGCCACGCTCCACCCAACCTTAGAACTTGTCCAGCCTGCACTATTTTAGCTCCCAAGTTCACCCCCACGCCCAGATCTAGACATTAACCAGAGATATATCACCAATCCCCTTAGCTCACACACGGAGTCAAAGGTGGAAATAAAAAAGAGAATGGATATACACAGGGGCTCAACAAGGAAATAGAATAACAACCAATTCCATGCCAATTCCGCAATTGACCCACTTGAGTTCCTTCCCAAAACACACAGCGATACACTTCTTTGCAAGCGTCGGGATTCCCTCTGGGCCTCATGCTTCATTTCCAATTGACTGGTGTATGCAACCAAGGAATTCATGGCCAATTCAGTTATCACAGCATAACAATGTTCAAGTTATATGTGCAATTTGGGTTCAAGTTTGTCACAGGAAATCTTTCCAAGTTTTCTTCACTCTCCAGAGAACTCAAAAACACACAGTGAACCTCTTCACTTTCCACGTCTGAACTTCCCTTCCCAGATTTCCTTACACCCCCCATAATTTCCCAGGCAATAGTCTTTTTCCCTTCACTGTCCCTCTCAGACTCACGTCCCCCTACGTGCATTCTCCTCCTCACGTCCAACCACCCAGGTCATGCGTACTGCAGCCTACCCCACTTCCGCCTGGATCACCGAGGCAACCCGTGTCCTCCTTTGGGAGCCCACGTGACTATCCCAAAAGAACAAGTTCCTCAATCCATAGTCACGATTAGCCACTAAATCTCCAAATTAAATCATAATTAATCCCCCATTAACATTGTATCAAAACATATAAAAAATTTCGTTGTCGTAATGTTTTGTTATATACACATTTTCAAAATAAATGCGGATACTCTTCATCTTGCCCCACTTCCGCCTGGATCACCGAGGCAACCCCGTGTCATCCTTTGGGATCCCATGTGGCTATCCCAAAGGAACACATTCCTCCATCCATAGTCACAATTAGCCAATAAATCTCCAAATTAAATCATTATTAATAATAATTAATTATAATTAATCCTCGATTAACATTGTATCAAAACGTATACAAAATTTCGTTGTCGTAATTTTTTATTATATACACACTTTCAAAATAAAAGTGGATACTCTTCCCGCATTATATCTTCCAAGTCCCAAGTAGATTCCTCAGGACTGTAATGGGTCCATTGGACCTTTACCTATGTCCAATTACCCTGTGCCTGAGTATCTTGCTTCTGCGATCTAATATGCAGATTGGTTGAACCTGCATTTCCCCTTCTGGTTCCACCTGAAGAACAGACCAATCAAGCACATGATTAATATCGTAAACATACTTTTTTCAAAAATGAAATATGAAACACATTATGTATTTTGATAGTGGGAGGTAGTGTTAGCTCGTAAGCTACTGATCCCACTATGCTTAAGATTTTGAATGGTCCACAAAATCTAGCGGCCAATTTCTTGCATTTTCCCAACCGCAAGGAATTTTTCTTGCCTCTGACCTTCAGGAACACCATGTCCCCAACCTGGAATTCTCTGTGTGTCCTTCTTTTATCTACATATCTCTTTTGACGATCTTGTGTCATTTTCAAATTATGTTTTATCTTTACCACTTTAAGGAAATTATGTGAATACTTTGATCTGATTAAACCAGAGCATAGTTACATGAATTCTGATTTAAAACAAACTCTCATCAAAGCATGAAAGAAAACATAATGGAAATATAATTACTGGAAATAACAAATCACATGAGGAAAGGGAAAATACAGACTGTAAATTAATAACACTGTAATCTTTACTCTTGAAAATATGCATCAACTCTGCTCGGTCGTCTTTATTCAAAATTGAAGGGCTCAATACAAAACGAGTATCTCTTCACGGGTTCGAACACTTACTACATTGCCAAAAAAAATCATTTATACATTGTAAAACCTCTTGAGGTAAAACCCTAACTGCTTCATAACTAAAAATATAAAATTATAAACTAACTATTACATTCCATTTCGGTCAAAATTTATACAATTTCCAAAATTTCTCAAAATATAACATTTGATGTCTTTCTATTGGTTGTAGTTGCTAACAGGGCTTCTTTCTTGAACAATAGTATTCAAGTTTGCAAGTTGTACTTCATTTTCCCATATCTCTCCACTGTCTCCCATTGCTCTGTAGAAGGTACCTCATAACTAGTCATCTCCTCGACCAAAACTTTCATCTCTATGTGCTCTGCTGTGGAAGTTGGAGGAATCTTTTCAACTATCATGACCAGCTGGTTTAGAATTTCAAAATCAAGGGAGAGCTTCTTCAGTAGAATTTTCCCTATTAGAACATGAGTAAAACCTTGAAATTCCTCATGGTTCCTCCCGATCTTATATATTGAATCCTTATAATTGTTCAGGGAAATTAACTCATTATTTTCATCCTAAAAAGAAGGCAGACCCTTTTGTATTAGCTTTTCAAATCCCTTTTTGAAGGCTTCAACCTGTTTCTTCATATGTTCTGCTCTAGCCTGAACATTCTCAATGTGAGAATGTTTTCCAAGGACTCTCCTAGCCCAAGTTATGACTGTTACCCTGTTTTCGATAGCCATTGCTTCTAGATCACCTTCTGTCACAGTATTTAAGAAACTTATGGTATCCTGGGTTGTATCTTTTGGTATCTTATCTAAAACTTCTCTCATTGCTTTACAGCTTTGTAAGCTATCATTTTCTATGGCTTCCTTTGTCTTCCTAAAATCTAAATAAGGCCTGAATTTTGCAGCCTCATCGATGATTGAATCCCAAATCGAACAATTTGCACCTTGCAATGCTAGTTGTCCTTTCACTTGACCTATCATCCTCTGATTTATGTCTACCAAATCTTTATTGTGTTTTGTCAACTCTTTTATTTCGTTTTCCTTTTTTTGATTTTCCTCTTCTAGTCTTTGTTATTCTTCTTTTAGTTCTATGATCTCCACCTCTTTCAAGCTAACTTGGGACATAGCTTGAACTATATCATTTGTGCTTGCTTCTTTGTTGCCTTGATCTTTTCCTTGCTTCTCTTGTGCTGTATTTTCCAATTTGGCCTTTAGATCTTCAATTTCAGTCTTAAGACTCAATCTATCTTTCTCCCAACTTTCCTCTTTTTCCTCAAACTTGAGGAATTTAGCAAGACAGTCATCCAATTCTCGAGATAAAGTTTATTTTTCTTGTTCTAACACAGTTAATTCATAGGTTTGAATTAATCAAGTTGTTGGAATACTAACCTTTTTCTTAAGTAATTGGATGTTCTTTTCTTTCTCAGCTAAAATCTTGTTAGTTTCCTCCCCTCTATTTGGTTCATCATTGCTCTTCACCAGGTCATCTTGCAATCTTTTTATTTGCAGCTGATGAGCTTTGTTCTCTGTGTTCTCTTGCCTCAACTAGATTTGCAGCCCGTTCACTGTTTTCTCTAGTTTTTCCACTGTTAAAGTAGCTTTCACTATATCAGCATAAATCACCTATCCAGTCTGTTAGTGTAGGTGAATTTTATCAGGGACTGTTATCTTCTGCAAATTCAATTTCATTTATGTGACCTTATCATCAAACAATACAATCAAATTAAAAGTATTTTTGTCTGGATCTCTACTATTCATCATAGTAATTTCTGAATCAACAACATTCCTGACTTCTGGAAACAACTTATGCATTGCTTCTGCTGTTGTTTGTCTATCTTTGCCATATTTTACATATATTTCATCTCTTGAATAAAATTTGCTAGAATCACCTGCAGCTCTTGCCTCATCAAATTTGTATTCATGTACTTGAATTTCTGGCCCTTGGTATTTTTCTTTCTTCTTTCCCTTTTTTTTGTCGGATACAACTACTTCATCTTGCTGGCTTGATTTTAATATTTTGGCTTCTCTTTCTTCCTCCATCTGCATATCGGTACTTTCATAAAAACTTCTTTTACTTGTTGCTTCAACCTTTCCTGGGGTAGATACCATCTCAGGTACCAACTCAGCTGAAACTTTATCCAAGGTAGAAGGATTAGCGTGTGAACTTCCCGAAACTTCTGTGTCTGATTCATACTGTAGTAAATTTGCCATCTTCGCCAATCCTTCAACCTCTTGGTGATCAAAGGCTTTATTTTTGTTCTCTTTCCTTCTGTCAGAAATAACATGACAAGGATCATAATTAATAGTTGTCGCTTTCCTAAAACTCAGTGCTTCTAAATGTTTTTGTACAAAAGGGAGAGCATTCTTGTTCTTGATGATAAAAGGACCAATTTTTAAAGGGAGCTTTATCTCTATAGCTTTCTTGAAATGTAGAAAATGGTCATTTTCTACTGTCAATTTTTGTCTAATAAACTCCAAAGCAAAAACTCTTGGAGTCAAAAAGGCTGGTAGAATATAGGGCTCCTTAACAAATCCATAAAGTCTGATTACTGTATCTTGCTTCCCTAAAGACCAATCTCCAATTGCTTTTTCTGGGCTTAATTGCATCAGGGTCTTCATCTCTGATAATGCTCTAGGCAAATTTTCTCCAAACATCAATCTGTATACTTCTGATAAAATAAAATTCATAAAATTAAACATACTATCTTCCACTATTTCAGAAAACACAGACTGTGGAAAATGTAAACCTTTTTTACTGCTAAACAGGAGCATTTTCATTAGGTGTGTCTAGAAGTGTGGAAATTCACTAACTGAGAGTGGATGTTCCCAGCCAATAATTCATCAAATTTAAGGTAGGGTACTTGACTGTAATCCATTTTTGGTTTAGCAACACTTAATCTAAAATCAAACTTAATTGGACCTCTGTGACCATGGAATCATCATCAAACCCTAAAAACTATGAAATGAGTGACAAAAATAACTGTGAATTTTCATCAAAAGAATTAATGTCAAGTGGATAGGGGGTGTTATCAATGGCAAGGCCGGGTTTCATACAACTTGTCATGAAGGTTTGTTTGGTCTTAGGGGATGACTCTCTGTACTGGCTAACTAGGGCTTCTTCAACAAAACATTCCTGGTCGTGGGAGGAAAACAAGGGTACTGCTAGAGCTTTCCTAACGATAGACGCATTTACAAGGCAAAGAATTTTCGTTCTTGATGAATTCATAATGACTCTTTCACTCTAAGAATAATTTACTGCACACCACGAAATGAATTCTGGAAACCCTAAAGGTTGTTCTGGACAGAAATGGATAAAACGAGACTTAAAAACATTGTGCACATCTAAATTTTGTTTATATAAACCCTCCCACTTGCTTTTGATTTCTGAAACTGAGAATTTAACCATTATGGGGTCACGAATGTCACTATCTCTGTCCACTAGGGTTTCTTCTATCCTCGTAGTTTCAACATTCTGACCGACGGTTTCACTACTTCCTTCCATTATGTAAACAGTTTTAGTTACTTTTGCGAGTTAAGAGGACCTACCTCGCACGGACAGGTTGAATAAATTATGCTCTGTCGCTTTCCAACAGCACGGGCATGTTCCAATCCTCCGTCGTTTGAAACATGAAAGTCAAATTTTGATTTTCCCTTGTCTTTTATACACCACCAAAGGTGGTTTCGCAATGCAGGGTGGTGGTTTCCTTACCGCTTTCTCTAATTGCGGAATGATGTGGAGACGACACGTGTATAGCGGTATGGTATTTCGCAACCGCTCCAACCTCCATTACGTCGTGAATGTTGGTGGCGCGGAAATATTATGGGCCATCGATCTAATCGCCCTTTATCGAATAGTCATTGATCTTGGTGTGCCTTTAACACCACTTGACTTGACTTTTTGGCGCACTTCTTCCACCATCGATCTTCTCCAATGAAATCGTGACCATTGATAATTTTGTTTATTATTTAATTTTTAATTAATTAATTAATTAAAACCTTCATTTATTATCTCAGGCCCGCGGGCTTCTCATCTCAAGGATGCGGTCTCCTTCCATAAGTGGGCTTCTCCTCCCATGGCTAACCTTCAAGTCTGCGGACATCTTCATTTGCAGTCTAGCCTTTATCTTCAGCCAGCAGGCTTATGCCTTAAGCTCCTTTGCAGGCATAACCTAATCCCTTGCAGGAATTTAATCCCCTGTGGGATTTTCACAAGCCCTTGTGGGAATCTCTTTATCCCTTATCCATTGAGCCCCGTGTGGGCATACCTAAGCCCTTGCAGGCATCTCTTTAAGCTTTTGCGGGATTATTCATTTAAGCCCCTGGGGGCATAAAAAAATCCTTGTGGGCATAACGCTAAGCCCTTGCAGGCATAATAAACCTCTTGGGAGCTTTATGCTTCAATCCCCTTGTGGACATTCCCTCATTTTGGCAGGCTTGTATTTCGCACATGTGAACTCCATAGGAATATCTAAGCTCATGGTTGAACAAGCCTATGCCACCTGATTAATTTTATTAGCAAAAGGACACCTCCTTGCTGGCATTTCCAAATGGCCTCTTAGCCATGTGAGTTCAACACTTAGCCAAATTTTTGTTCTTAATATGCAAAACAATTTTTCCTTCACTTTGGCAGATTGATTTCTTTCATATCTAATCAACATAAGTAAAACTCAAAACATGGATGGATATACGCTTCAACAATGAACAAGACCATGTCAATTGATTAACTTATTGACACACACACAACATCTCACGGGAATTTGTAAGTGTTCTTCCAAACTGCTGATTTTACACTTGGACAATTTTTGCACTTTCCTAGACTTGGTCCAATTTGCCTGAAACACTGTTTTGGCAGATCCGTAAGTTCTTCCTCAGGAACTTGCAAGTCAATATGAGAACATGGTTAGGTAGAAAAAACAACAAACTATAAGATAACAATATGGTGCGGGCATTTTCTTCAACCCACAAACTATGGCGGGCATTTCCCTGAGGCCACTTAGGCAGTTTTGCTACTTTGGTGTAAAAGTAAATTGGAACCCTGTTTTGGCAGGTTGTTAACTTTGTCATCAAACACCTTTTTGTGAAAACTAAGACCATGGAAGATAGGCTCTTTGAAAAGGTAGAGCATGATAGTTCCAAATAATTTTTATCATTCTCCCATGAGGTATGGCGGGCATTTTCCCAAGGCCACCTGAACCAGTTTTCCAACACTTAGTCATTTCCAAGAATTTCTCCAAGGTTGATCCTAAAACCCTATTTTGGAAGACTTATAACTTTCTCCTCGGAAATTATTAAGGAAAACTGAGACCATGACTAGATAGCCAGTTCAACAAGCTATAGCATGATATGATGGTGCGTGCATTTTTCTCAAACCATGAATTATGGCGGGCATTCTCTTAGAGCAGTTTTGACTACTTTTTCCATACTTTTTCAATTTCCAAAGTTTCACAAACTTGTCATACTTTTCCATCATGATGTCAGATTGAAACAATGACTTAATGATAACACCAGAACACCATCATGTGTCTTTCCAGCCTCATCACACATTCCATGTCATCATACATGCCATGTCATCACTTCCTATGGTGTCAGTTCTCTCTTTGAGTCTCACACATGTGATATTTTGGCCTGCCAAAATAGAGATCAATTCATGTATAACCAGAATGGTCAAGACTGGAAAAATAAAAATCACAAGAAGGTTCGGTCAACCCTCCATTTAGTAGATAATTGTGAACACCAATATCTAGCAATTCACTTGTATCCAGAATGGTGAACATAAGAAGGATCGGACGACCCTTCTTGTAGTCTAGAACTAGTATGAAAATAATATTGGGCAGAAGAAGGGTCGGTCGCCCCTTCATTTATGAGGTAATTGTGCAAATATTCAACCTACAAAGTATAGGCTTTCAATTCACGTATATCCTGAATGGTGAAGACTGCAAAAATACTAAGCACAAGAAGGGTCGACCGACCCTTCATTTAAAAGAGAAATGAAAAAATATTTAATCTATGAAGGTTGGGATGACAATTCCCCACTACCGACTTCCACAGTATATGGTAGGGATAGGGACATTGGCTAAGCTATAACATGTAAACAATATTTATCGCGACTTCCGACACCCAACAAGAAGGATCAACCGCCCCTTCTTTTAGTAGATAATTGTGAACACCAATATCCGACAATTCACCTATATCCAGAATGTTGAACACAAGAAGGATCGAACCACCCTTCTTGCAATCTAGAAATATTATGAAAATAATAGTGGGAAGAATAAGGGTCATCCGCCCCTTCATTCATTTATCTCGAGCCTCATTCAAAAATCGGGTGTTGGTTAATGACATTCAACTTCAAATGATCGTCATATTATACATACAACAATTCATTTAATGATTTGTATATTTTTTACAACTTCAAATGACCGTCATAATTATCATATCTTAACACCGCAAAAACCAATTTCAAAAGTGGCAATATCAAAAGAAAAAGTATGGTTTTGGAACCTGGATTTGGCACTTTTGGAAACGGATTGGCAGTTTCGGAACCGGTTTGGTCACTTTTGGAACCGGATTTGGCACTTTTGGAACCGGTTTTGGCTCTTTAGGAACTGGATATGTCACTTTTGGAACCTTGATTTGGCACTTTTGGAATCGGTTTTGGCACTTTTGGAACCAGTTTTGGCACCTTTGGAACCAGTTTTGGCACTTTTGGAACCTGGATTTGGCACTTTTGGAACTGGATTTTGCTTGATTTTAGGGTTTAGAAAGGTTGTTTTTGACCCATCTTCAAAGTGACTTAGACTAGAATATGTCCAAGTTTAATGAAATTGGCGTTATAACTTTTTTTCCACATAAATAGGTATTTTTTGCATTAATAAAACTGATGAATAGTAGGATCTAAAATATTACAGTTGCATTGTTTGTGCCATTTAAGGAAGAAGTATAAAAGATAATCAAAATTTATGTTACAGTCCTCCAATTTTGAACAACTTCTACAATTTATATTGGTATATATTCTGTAAAACAGTCCTAAAATCAAGATGCATTTTCACACCATAAGAAATTACTCTCTAATTAGAGTTCTAGCTACTTCTATAAGACTGTGAAATTCTGATGATTTCCACTTTTTCTTGCAATTGCTTAATTGTTTCCTCCTCCCTTGGAATACCTTGAACTTCTTTTGTTGCACTTTGTTGATCCAAGACCAAAATTACGGAGTTATGAATATCATTTTTGGTTGTGTTTCGAAGAGTTTCCACTGCTTATTTGAGGGATATTATATGTTGACTTTGAGCACCCACAGATTCTATTGTAGTAGCATTTTGCATTCTCAATTCATGTAGTCGATTTGTGATGGATTGAATTACCGTAATATTGATCTTTAATTGATCCTCCTGGCGTATAACAATAGGATTCCTTAGATCAACTATATCATGCATATTTTTTATGCATCTTGGACAATCCATTTTCAAACATCCACCATTTCTATCTAATCCTCTGTTTATTCCTTCCTTGGCACTACTCGTGTTCTTCTCAGCTCTCTGTGCAGATACCCAACACAAAATGACGAAGGAAATCCTGAGGATCAGACTAGAGATTGATTTCATCAATTTCAAAAATGTTGGTGTTGTATCTTTTATATCCTTATCTAAATAGGAATGAGTTTTCACCATTTTTATCAAAGGTGAACTGATTCGGTGTCCTATAACTCTGATCTCTCCTCCAATGACATTGATTTCTTCTTGCCAAATATTCATACAAAATTGAGATATTGCTAGAATAATTCGAGAGTTAATCCTTGTTTGTCAAACTATCCTTGAATTGGTGCCCTAGTTTTTGTAATTGTGGAAGCAAAATGAAATATTGACCCTTGGGACTTACTTGTCCATTACCTATGAGAGCCAAGACCAATACTGTGTGAGCTTTGAGATCATCATGCACCTTCTCCCTGACATGATTGTCATGATTCCCTCCCCACTTGCAAACGTTCTAGAAAACAATTAAGTTCATAATTTCAATGTTAAGTGTTATCAGTCTCCCACTTATGCGAGCAATATGGCTATCCATTTGCTCAATCTGAAATGTACTTGATATATTGATGCACCTTATTTTATTTCACTTAGACATCTTATGCATGAAATATTTAGGGAAATTGACTCATTTTGATGTCCCCATTTATGTTGAGAATCCCTGCTAATATCCTTGAGGCGTTATTAGTACTTTCACCTACCTCTTGATTTTGTTTACGAGGAACATGAAAAAAATCTTATGTTGTTGAATTTCTTGGCCTCATTTTTTATCCTGATTATCCATATAGACATAGCAATGTCCTTAGGAGGGGAAGTACTTAGCATGCGTTTAATTCTAATCTCAAACTCTCCAATCACAACGATCTTGTCTCGTCCAAGCAAATCTGCTTGTACAAGACCTTGATAAAGAGTTGTTGTTTCTACTTGGTTATTTTTGGTATTTCCTAGCCCCCATTCATAGTACAGCTCTTGTTAAAATAGGAATGAGCATAAATATGACTTAAAAGGATAAAGCCATAATCAATTGTATTCACACGAATAGTACCATTATATAGTAAAAAGGGTAATACCACCTCAGGGAGAGATTTTCTCTAGATCCTAACACCTTGCATGGTGACTAGGCTAGGCTATCTTGTCTAAATCACTTAGCCATCATGTCACGTCCCCATTTTGGCCCCCTTTGTATTAAATCGTAAATGATGTAAATACTGATATTTAATCATGGTGAGGAGCTCAAGGCCAAGGCCCCACCATTGATTTAGCGTTTATGTATCAGCAATTAAACTAGATGCTTATGACTCTGGTGCTAGATGGGCACAACGTAAATGAGACATCCTGTAAATACGAATTTTAATGAAAAATACCCACAACTAGCTATGCAATGCAACAAAGATATGGGGCATGATTCTACAAGGAATAGGGAGGGAAATTATTCAAACCCTTGAGCCAATGGTGTTAATCCATGTGTCAATGGAGAAACCCATAAACCACCAACTACCCATTTTGTCTCATGCACCCAATCATTTAATTCTTCCAAAGATTGGTTGGGGCAGTTATTGTCTTGGGATTGGAGAAGTATGGCAGCCAGATTTTCGTGCATGGGCAAGCCATCAACCTAAAAATCATATTTTTGGCTTGCTGGGCAAGAAAACCCCCACGAAATGCTGCCTAAGGCAATTCCTAATGCATTACGTCCTTCCTCTCACGCAGACTGAGCTCACTGGAAGTTATCCTCACGTTTTTCACCATAACCCTGCGTTTTTCCATGCCCAGGAACTCGTTTTTGGTATTTTGCAGCAGCTGGGGAAGGAGGGACGCGATTTTGGACTGAGGGAGAGGTCGTTTTTGCCCTTGGGGCGTTTTTCTGGAATGGGTTGCTCTCCTAGTCGAATTTTCCTAGTTGCCAATTCGTTTTGAGTCTACCCACGTTTTTCTGAAGCTCAGGAAACCCCACCTCATGCATTCCACTGTTGAAACCTTTTTCTCATGCTCAGCAAGTGTAGTTTTGTTGTTATGAGCATCCTTGTTTGATTTGAACCTGTAAGCAAGAAACTGGAGTGGTAGTGGACAGAATTAGCTTGATAAACCTAGTGTAGGGAGTAACCTCTCAAGAAGATCAAGAGGGCTGGCTACTTTTCTATGCACACCCTGAGAGCACTAGAAAGGAAGGTATGGCTTGAGGGACTGTGTGGCAGTGAAGAGAATACTTCCTGGTGTTGGGTGTGTAGGCATTGTGAGTGCCAAGCTGAATAGATCTGGGAGGGGTACCCATAGCTCTGTGGTTGAGCTCACTAGCTTAGCAATTCTTCCTTTCCATCTCCTAGCAGCCTGATAAACCCAATTGTAGATTGGCTTGGCTCATCTTGGTGTATGCTTGGCTATGTGTGAGTCTGTTGTTCCCTGGTTCCTTGTAGAGATCATGCCCAGCTCGGGGGTGGCAGTGGTTCTGAGAGATTGAGGAGCACACTGGCCTACGGTTGGGTGGAACGTTGCAGTTGCATAGCCAGTTGCTTGGGGCTACTATTATAAGATAAGTATTCTCCTGTATATTCTTGCAATTATTTAATTGATGGATATCTGAATGTATGGTGATGGTGTAAATGATGTTACTTCCGCTGTGTTATAAAAATAGTTATGCATCTACATTTCTCTATTATATGATGTGAATGCTTATGTAATAAGTTCATGGGACTAGATGCCCAGTTTAGTATCACGTCCGTTCTGCACTTTCATATGTATATGTATATTTTCATTTTTAATTTGAATGTTTGTTTACTATGTATGGGGCTGGATGCCCAGTTTAACCTCATGATCCTCTCCATCTAGCTGGAATGATGGGAGGGGACGTGACACATCATTTAGGATAAATCATCATTATCTTAAATTATAAATACAATTAAAGGTGACAATTAAACTTTGTGATTGTTAGGTTAAGCCATAAGGCTAACATTCCCCCCCTCAATCACAAGTCTTTATATATATATATATATATATAAAGACTTGTGATTGAGGGGGGGAATGTTAGCCTTATGGCTTAACCTAACAATCACAAAGTTTAATTGTCACCTTTAATATATATAAAGACTTGTGATTGAGGGGGGGGATGTTAGCCTTATGGATAAGGAATAAACATTGATGTTGAAGCTGATACGTTGGATATTTCAGAAGCCTTCATCTGTGCTTCAATGAAAATTTTGCCTGAAAAACTGCCAAACTGGATGTTGAATGGAATGAACTGGAAGAGAGCTGGAATTATGGAGTGAATAGCTACCATATATAAACATTCCCTATCTTCTTAACAATTCCATCATTTTCCAAGTGATTTAGCTAGAAAAGAATGGCGTCTTCTGCTAATTGGTGAACATATAGTATCACCATTCTACAATCAGTGAATCACTGAAATTCTCTCTAAATATTTCAACATTGTTATGTGTCGATAAAATTCCTAATGCATAATGTTTAAGTCTGCCATCTATAGACTAATGTTACCTCTTTGGCAATTTGGAGTCTTCCATCTACAGACTATTGTTTCCCATTTGGCAATTTGGATCCTATCATCTACAAACTATTATTTTCAAAACTTGAAGTATGACAACCATCATCAAATATTCCCCCTTTTGTCAACCAAAGGTGAGGCATCCTTATATCTGGTGGTTCTGGTTGAACACTAACCATTTTCACTTCACAGTGTACCCCCCTTAAGCTAAAAGAGAGTACAATTTTGATTTCAACTGAAAGTGAGCATGTGGAAAAAAACCACATGTTATATCATCCCATGAGAGCCATGCTTGAAAGCCACACCATAAGGGGACCACTTTTGAGTTATATAGCCTTATGTTAGGTACAAAAAAGGCTATGTACTGCAAGATGAGACTTTACTCGGATTAAATTCTTTGGTAAGACCAATATAATTTATTGGTTGTTGATGACCATTGCCAAGGATTGATCCACCCATAGACTATAGTGAATCTTTAACCTTGTAGATTTGTTTCTCTTGGAACATTTTTCTAATGCATGATTCTTCTTTCCATAATGTTGAGAAGGATAGATGGAGATCATAACATTGATCTTCCATGTGACTAGTGCGATTACAATGTTGGCACTTTGCATTCTCATGTTCTACTCGAACAGGTGAAGTTAAAACTTCTCGAAGCAATCCAACACTCTAAAAGTGGATCAATTTTGAATAATTTGGGATATGCAAGTTGATGTCATCGTCATATCCTAGACCATGTCTTTTTTTTTTACTTGTATTTCTTCCCAAGGTCTAATGATTGGCTTGGAAAGAGATCGTTGAACTTGTTCATGCTGAACTTGAACAACTTCATCTTTATCCATATCTAGAGTTGTCTTGCAGGGTTGTTGTTGAATGCACTATTGATTTGAATGACCATCATCATCATCATCATCATTATATTCATCCTCAAATAGGGGGTTTTTTTTAACAAGGACTAGTTCAGAATGCTTCATTGATTCCTAATTTTTGAGAGCCTTGATTTCATCATTCGTTAGTTGGGATTGTTCTTGAAGAATTCTAACTTTATCTTGTGCCACTTACAAACAAGTTAGCACTGACTAAAGAGTTGTTTTGTTGAGTATGATTGTGTTGTCTTCAGTAGTGATTATTAGAGTGTTCAACAACTCTAATCATTTAAGACTTATCTCCATTTGAAGCACTAAATAAGGCCTCCTTGTGTATGTAGTTCCTAATTACAATTCAACTCAAGAAAAGAAGGGCTTCTTGCAATTCCTCCATTTTTACAATTCAACTCAATAATTTTGACTCGGATATTGGAGGGTGCTAGGCTCAACCGAGAATGCACCCAAAAATTAAAATTCAACTAAATTTGATTTCGACACATACAAAGGAACTCTTGCAAGTACATTTCTCAAATTTGAGTTTGAGATTGAATTGATGTGAATTAATCTTGATGTAAATTGAGAACCTTATTGGTTGAAGATGGGTGACAACTACTTGATTGCTTGTGCTTAATTATATTTGAATAACATGAATTTTGATTACTTATACTTGAATTGCAATTGTATTAATATCAAAACTAGACAATAAACAATATAATCCTCCATGAAAAAATTCACCATCACACAAGCAAAAATTGCCCTTAAACCACTTTATTCAATTTCGAGGTGCTCTAAAACATAAACCCAAAAATGATTGTATGAAAATATCCTCCTTGCCACCACAAAAAAGACCCTCTAATAATCTTCAAAAGATATTGATTGAGCTTTCCACTTTGCTCTAATAAACTTTTATAAAAATCAAGGGATTCCTTTACAATGTTATCAAACTTTTAAAAGTTGACAAATATTTTCATTTAGTTTCCAAAGAAAAAACAAATCGAGCCTCTTTAATCAAAGAATACTTCCAAAACATCATCATTATTACTCCCACTTTTTCATTAATGACATAAAGTTGGAAAACACACTTTCATATGAAAAGTTATAAAATGTGTCTACTTTGTTTGATGCCAAAACTAATAAAGCAGGTAAAGTTTGGTATCTCTCTTACAAACTTTGAAATATGCTTCTTATCATTTTGTTCCATGCACTCAATCCGTCCTCCACTTTGACTTTTTTATTTGTTTTCTTGGACCATTAAAATAATGAAATATTTTGCACACCATTGATTTTTATTATACATGATTAAACTTAAGCAAACACACAAGATCGCCATTACCCATGAGTCAATTTTGCCACGTTTGATTATATGCTCGTTTGGGTATGCATGTGGACGGAAATGTAGTGATCTTTCACACAATTTCAATGACAACCACACGTTGAGGCTGCCCAGTGGAGACATTGCCATCGTTTCTTCTGGGATTAGCAGACGCGTGGGAGAAGAGGATCAAGTAGTAGGATTCTCAGCACATGACCGTTTAATCACACAAAATTAAAGATTAACTCAATGACCATAGTTAACAAAGGTACATAAATGATGAAGGCTCTCATTAACAAAGAATACAAATATGTTTTAGCTCTCTTCCAATAGCTTTCTCAAAGATTTCGACATACCATAAAAGATATTTTCAACAAAAAAATAACTCAATCGTGATTGCCCATATATTTGAAAAACATTACCAACAATATCTCACCTTCATATTTGTAGACCTCATGTTGAACTTCTTGTCAATCATATTGCAAATCCCGTTGCACCAATAACAGAAAATAACCTTCCTTAGTGGACCTCACACAAGTAGTTTTTACTTGATAGCTCGCAGCATTTCAAGCTCTTTAAGATTCAAGGTGTGCTTGTACATGTAGTTGCTCCTCTTTTCACCTTAACATTAAGATATTACAACATGAATTTCTCACGGAAAACACTTCCATGGAGAATCTTCATATTAGCTACATCTCCCATGGATAGGCCCTTAGAACTAAAGGAGTTCGGATACCATGTTAAAACATGCATGAGCATAAATATGATGGAAAAGGCTAAAGCCATAATCAATTGTATTCACACAAATAGTACCATTATATAGTACAAAGGGTGATGCCACCTCATAGAGAGATTTTCTCTAGAGGGCCTAACACCTTGCATGGTGACTAGGCTAGGAAATCTTGTACAAACTACTTAGTCATCATTTAGGATAATCACCATTATCTTTAATGATAAATACAATTAAATTTTGTGATTGTTAGGCTAAGCCATAAGGCTAACAGTTCTTTATGTCCTTCGGGATCACGAATGATCCCCCCATGCCTGCCACCCCTAGATCGCCCTTTGAGGCCCCGTCAAAGAATAGAATGCTCATCTTTTGGGATATTTTCCAACTATGTAATTCCTCAAATGTAAGCTTCAGTTTCCATCCTTTGTCTAACTGTATTTTGTCCACTTTTTTTATTGTTGGAGGAGGATCTAACATTTCCCTAATCCAATCCTTTTTGTTTTGATCTAGATGCTAAACATTTTGAGTTGTTCTTCTCTTGTTCATAAGACAACCTCTCAACAGTCCCCAAGCTTTTATGGATATTTTCCAAGGTAGTTCACTTTGTTCTTGAAAAAATGGAATCGTTCCTTGCTAGCCATACCTTCAAACAAAGATACTTAGGGAATGCATTTCATATCCTCTTGAGAAGAGGTTTATTTTGAAATTTTCCTTTATACTTCTTATGCTAGGAAGTGAACATGTCCTTACTTCTTATTCCACCTATTCGAAATTGGCCTTCCAAACCTTGACAATATAGCAACATTCTATAAATAAGTAATGGCAAGTTTCCTCAATCTCTTTACACAGCACGCATCTGGACAGACCTTGCACTCCTCTTTTTTGAAGATTGTATGTTGTTAAAATTTCATTTTGCACTAGCATGCAGTTGAAATTGTTGATTTGAAAGACCTTATGGATTCCATATATGTTTCCACATTCTTGAGACAAGAGGGAGAGGTAGATTCTGAAGATCTGTCTTGTATCATCTTTAACTAAGTATCCTTGTTTTCCCCATCCTCGTGAATCTAGTTCATTGTTGATGGGAGCGCATCTAGTCAAAGCACTGTATAGTTCATCCAAGAGATGTCTTAACCCTGGTGGGACGTTAAGGAGCTTCCATCCCATGCATCTTTCATTTTTGGTGCTCTAGTAAGAGATGTCGGCCAGCCTTTAAAAGTCGTTATCTTCCATCCACTCTTGCAGAGTCCTAAGATTTTGTTGTAGCTTCAATGGGAGATTTCCCATGATGTTGTCACTCCATACTTTTATTGTTTTATCGTTGCTTGGGTACCATGTCAAATTTGATTGAATAAAAGGGGAGGCTGCTTTTAACAATCTCTAGATATGAGAGCCAGCTTTGATCTCTTGAATCAGCATGTCTAAACATCACTTTCTCTTACCCTTTCAATATATTTTATGAAAGCATTTATTCCACCACTCCAATTTATCCGTGATCATCCTCCCCGGAATTTTCGCACCTAAATCTTTGTTCATGATGGATGGGTTTTTTAATCCCAAGCCTCCCCTATATTGGAGGGCTAAGATTTTATTCCAATTGACAAGATTGTATTTTTTGTTCTCCTCCCTTCCATATGAATCGCCGGATTTCCATAGAGATATTTCACATCACCCCCTATGGGGGTGATGTCAAAGATCTCACAATATCTGTTGGTATGTTTCCACCTTCCTTCCATTTGTATTCTTTCTCTCGGCCATCATTAAGGGGGAGTGTTAGAATATGTAATGATGACTTATGTGATATATTGGTAAAATATCATTTAAAGGCATAACACGTGTGGGATAAATGAATTTCCACCTCTTTATATAGAGAATGGTTACAAAGGATATAATTACAATGATGCATGTGGGGTACCAAAATGGGCTACGTCCACGGGAAGGGTTGCATCTTCCATTATTATGAAAATAGATCTCCAATATTACATGGCATCCTCACATATGCATCACATCAAGCTCCATCACCCAATCATGTCACAATCATGTGTGTACAAATGACATACACAACATGCGATGTGTGATGAACTACAATCAACACATACCCAAAATGGTCTCCTTCACCTCTCTTATATACCAAGAGGTTTGGATTACAATACATCCCATAACACATGTGGGATAAATGAATTTCCACATCTTTATATAGAGAATGGTTACAAAGGATATAATTACAATGATGCATGTGGGATAACTCTATTTTATAATATTAGAGTTATTTTATGTCTTTAAATGATATTTTACCAATATACCACATAAGTCATGATTGCATATTCTAACACTCCCCCTTAATTGATGATTGGGAGAAAGAATACAAATGGAAAAAAGGTGGAAACACACCAACATCCCCCTTGATGACAACTTCTAGAATGCTCCATAAGATGTGAATAAAAAACACACTTCGCCTCATGGACTTGATGAAGACAACATCCACTTCTCATGAAATTGCATCCGAACCAAGTTGTATGATGAATGTTTGCATAACACAACAATGTATGACAAATACAACAGAACATGTGGTTGCAAACTCATCACAACCTGTAACTCAACTAATAGATGAAAGAACTTTGCAATAGACCACATGATGAAGACAAGAACCCTGGATCCATACATTGAAACAGTCTTCAGAGAGCTCTTACTGAAGATTACATCGCAAATACAAGACCCGAATGGTCTATCCATCAAAACATGAGCCAAGCAGACAGTCTTCACAATCCTGTTGAAAGATGCATGAACAGTAGAAGATGGATGTCCATCATACAACGTTATTGGAATATGGTGATATAATATGATAAAATTACAACATTACATTCCTTCTTAACATTAACCATCTTTGTTGCAGTCAAGGATAAGTTGAAAAGAGGAACAATGTTGAAAAACCAGAGATCCACAACCATCATATGCTTAAACAAGGAAGGAATAGTAGAAGCAAGCTATCCCACAACATAGATAGCTAATATGCACAAAAGAACTTCCAACAGTAAAACATATAATAAACATGACAAGCCCAAAAAAACATAAGAGATGATAAAATGACATTGCTCAAGAACATATAAATAATAGGAATTACTTATATGTTATCGCTTCTATGCAAGAGCATATAAATTTTGAGGAAAAGATTATCAAAAACAGACATGACATGATATAATAAATAGAGGAGCATAACATAATATCATAAATAGATACCAAGATAGAATAATGAGCCAAGATATCACTTAAATATATGAAAAATATAGCCATCAAGCAACTAATCTTAATCATAGGTTCATTTCTTGTTAACATCATGTTAATATGCAAGAAATGAATGCCCTGAAAATGTCAATGCTTCCATATAGGAACGTTAGAGACAAGAAACACATGTCAATGCTTCCATATAAGAGCGTTAGAGACAAGTAGGAATAAGACAACCTCTGCAATAATAAGAATAGAAATCTCAATGCAACAAGAACAAGGTGGTCATGACAAAGATTTCAAGATTATAAGATTGCTCAAAGCCATATAAACATTGAATAAAAGATGGTCGAAATAAACATGACATGAGATATATGAAAATAGATCAAAATGTTTAAAATGATCAACATATAGCAAATTATGATCAACTCATGATATCACTTATAAAAAATTATGAAATGACAAGTCACTAATGGCCATAATCATGGGTTTATTTCTTGTTAACATCATGTTAATATGCAAGAGATGAAATGCCCTGGAAATGTCAACGCGTTCATATATGAACGTTAGAGACAAGAAACACATGTCAATGCTTCCATATGGGAATGTTAAAGACAAACAACATGGGAACTAGATACAGTCTCTGCAATATATGAAAAGGAAACTATACGCCAATTAAAGATCTTATGACAAGCCAAAAATATGATATCATATAGACTCAAAAATTTGATTTTACTCAAGAAATTAATTAGCAAGAGCATATAATGATCATAAAGAGATTGCTTATAAAACCAATGAAATTATTTTTACACAAAAGTTAACAATAACATATAAATAAAGAAAATAATGATCACAAGATAACACATATAGAAGCATCATTATCGTTATTAGAAGAGTGAGACCATGTTAGAATATTGAGCAAAAAAAATTGATCAAATAAAATAATGATATCATTTATAGATATGAAAATATAGCCATGAAGCAACTAAATCCTAAGCATAGGTTCATTTCTTGATGTCATCATTACCATACTAGAGATCCATGCCCCTAAAAATGTCAAAACACCTTCCACACAAAGAAGGTTAGAGACATAAATAAGAACAACACAACCTCTATAAACATGATGAATAAGAACAGAAACCCTAATGCAAAGAGATCAAGAAGCTAATGACACGAACTTCAAGATAAGAGATGAATAAAAACTGAACTTTCTCACCAAACCCGAATCCCAACAATTGCTAAAAGATGGATCTGTCACTCTACAGTAGAAAACCGAAAGCATAAAAAACAAACAAAATTAAAATGACCATAACTCGGTCAATATTTCCCAGAATGTTTATTATAACCTATTTTCGGAACTAGAGAAGTCATTCTGCATCCACCTACGTGAACATCACAGAAATTTGGGCACTCAATCAAAATATATTCACTCTGGAATCTGTGCAGCCATCCTAAAAAAACTGAAAAATAGCTAATTTTAAAATAGCGATATCTCCACCATCCGGACTCCAAACGAGACGGTTTGTTTTCTGAAATTGAGTATTTTTGCGAGAGGAACTCAGATTTGCAATTTGTTTCTTAAAAATATGCACAGAAAGTGTTAAAAAATAATATGAAAGTCGCCGCCCAATTTTACATTAAACACTTCTCCACAAGGGTTAGGGTTAGAAAGAAAAAATTGAAATATGTAGAATAAAGTCCAATTCTGAAAAACTACCACATGGGTATTATAGATCGGGTCACAAAACCACAAAAAATGAAGATTCCAAGTAAAATCATGAACATATGTTGCTTAAAAATAAAAAATAAAAATTTATCGAAGAAGGTAGAGCATAGCAACCTGCTCTGATACCATGTTAGAATATTGTGAACATATGAAATAATATCATAACCCAATATAAACTACAGAAAGCATTACTATTCTATCATTCTATCTACCAAGCAACATAAAGCATGAAATAAAATTGGAGAAAAGAGAATAGTAAAAGAAGACCGATGTACATGGTTCACCTCTCTTATATACCAAGAGGTTTGGATTACAATACATCCCATAACACATGTGGGATAAACGAATTTCCACCTCTTTATATAGAGAATGGTTACAAAGGATATAATTACAATGATGCATGTGGGATAACTCTATTTTATAATATTATAGTTATTTTATGCCTTTAAATGATATTTTACAAATATATCACATAAGTCATCATTACATATTCTAACAATATCCTAGCAAGCCCTGTAGAAGTTTATAGTGAAGTCGTCTATACCATGAGATTTGTTCGGCACTAGTGACCAAATTGCTTCAACAATTTCATCCTCTTCAATTTCCTTACTCGACTCTATGTTTTTTGCTTCGGTTATCATTGAGGGAATGTTCTCTGCAAGAGGGAAATCTGAGCTTATTGGACCAGGTCTTTCTTCAATGGACAATTGTTGAAAATGGATTTTGGCCTCCTCCTTGACCTCGACAAATCCTGAGATGAGGGAGCCATCCCTAGTTCTGATTTCCATAATCCTATTTCTTTGCTCTCTTATTTTATATTAATGATGGAAAAAAGAGGTATTCTTATCCCCCGTTTTGAGCCACAAGCTCCGATATTTTATCCTCTATTGCTCCTCTTCTTCTCTCTGAGCTTTATAGATCTGGTATCCTACCTCTTTTTCTTCCAACCTGATTTGATGGGTGATCTCGACCGTCTCCATTTTCTGTTGAGCAGATTCCAATCGAGTGACCAACAACTCAAGCATTTGAGACGGGTTGATGAAGGACTATTTGGCCCATTCCTTGAGCCTGATCTTGTTATTTTTTAATTTTTGTTCCCACACATTTGAAGGGGAGCAAACAAACGGACAAGCCAAGGCAAAAGAGATAATGTCTTTAACACTAGGATCTTCAAGCCGGAGGGGATTAAAGCGAAATGGGATGGGGCCAAGAGCAGGTTGATATTGAATGATGAGTAATATAGGCTTAGGATCTGATATCATGGAGGGAATGATGCAAGAGGTAAAGGAATGACTACCAATCAAGAGGTCGTTGTGAAGAAGGAACCTATCTAATCTGGTAGCTATGTTTCTAGGACCTAATTTGCGATTTGTCCAGGTGTAGCACCCATTAACAAGCTTGAGATAAATCAAGTCCCAATCCCCCATGAATTCTCCCATGGTTTCTCGAAAAGGATGTCTTACAATTCTCCCCCTTGCTTCTCTTTGTTATTTAGAATTGTATTGAAGTCTCCAACTACCATGTTATTTTTTGGAGGTTGTATTATGTAAATTATGCAAAGTCTGCCAATAAAGGGTTTTTTCTAGGTAGTGAATAGGCATATACACATTGAACATGTTTAGGGTTTTACCTGAGCTTTGATTGATTAGGGATGTGAGAAGCTAGTGTTTGGTTTGTTGGTGATTGTTGAGACTGGGAGTCCTGGGATCCCACATATTGCAAATTCCGCCAAAATATCCTCTGAAGCTTACTACTTTACATTCACAATTTTTCCAAGTCTTCTTTGCTAAGATTATTGTGTCTTATGAACTGAGATTGGTTTCCTAGATCATAATGATAGTCAATCTCTCCTTTCATATTATATCCCTTAATGCTATTTATTTTATTGTATTTCCCATTCCTCGACAGTTCCAAGAAATGATCTGCATCATTTAGTTTGCCAAGATTTGGTTACACCCCCATATTGAGGGATGTTGTTTCCTTGTGTCCTAATTGTGCTACTGCTTCCTAAGCTTTTCTCTATGGTGGCTTGGGTCCCTAGCGCTTTTTCTTTATTTTCCTCTTCTTCTCTTTTTTCCTTGGACGTCTTTCTTCCAACTTTCTTATGCACTTGTTCTTCTCCTGGTGATTCTTCACTTTGTTCCACTTCAAAATTTTGAGAAGCTTGTGATCTTGTAAGAATTACAATGGGTTGAATAGGAATAATTGGTGGATCTACTAGACTTGCTAGTTCCTGGCCATCATCGTCGAGGGAGTATGTGAAGGGAGGAGGGATCTACTACAAGAGAGGGGAATAAGGGGGTTATTTTTCAAATTTCATAATATCTTCAATTGGGGTGTATTCTTAACGTAATGTTGCAAATTTATTAGGGCTATAGAAAGTGATACTAAGGGGAGGAGTTCCTTGGACTGTTGTTGTGTATGATGTGGGGCATGGAGAGGGTTGAGAGGGAATTTGGATAGGATTCGAGGATGACTTAGGAGACCTTGAATCATATGAAGGGAGGATGAAGGATGTTCTGAGGCCATTGCTTGTTTCCATGGATTCTATTTTTTCTTCGCTCTTTGCCATGGTTCTTCTTTATCAATTGTTGTTGCATTTGGAGGATTTTGATTTTGTTTGCAATTTTTTTCGAAGTGTCCATACTCATGGTGGGTTTTGCATTTGAAGGGCAGTTGTTTGTAATCTAATATTTGTAGATGCTTCCATATGTGCAAAGATAGAAGGACTGCTTCCAGTAGCCACTTTTCCAGATATATCTACTTTGACACAAATCCTAGTGCATGCAAACATTCCATTTTTGGGCTTTGATTTGTCAATTCACTTCCCAAGATTGTTCCTGATTTGTCTCAGAGACTCATCCCCCCAGTAGTGAAGGGGAAAATGTGGAATCCTAACCCATATAGGGACAGATGAGGCCACATCTAGTTTTGGATCAAAATCTGGCGTCCATCTATTGAGATACATTCCTCTATTCTCATCGAAATACAACATGTTTCTAAAAATTGGGTCTCTATTTGATTGAAGCTCAAACAAAAAGGAATAAAACCCTCTGCCACATAAGAAATGTTAAAGCTTTCCTTGGATTAGCACTGCCTAATTTCTTTGAACCCGTTTTTCCATGTGCCTCGGTGATGGCCATATTTCGATGAATTGCCTAAGTAGACCTCTGGTAGTAAGATCTAGTGCCATTGGTCTCGAAGATGCATGCAAGAGTCCCACGTCTGAGATGTCATCTAACTTTTTGAAATTTTTTTAGGGTTGTGATTTTTTTGTCAGAGTGAGGGAAGAGATCAAATCCTGGAAGGCAAGTTCATCTTCACTTAGGGAGGGGGGCAGCTCCCTCTAGAGGCCGTTGCAATTGTAGTCAACTAGTCCACTAATATTTTTCACACCTCTATTGTTGGTCGCGCAGAGCGCAAGCAGTCAGATTTTGCACAAATATTTGCAAATTGTATATTATTATAACTAACATGAATAGAGAGGTGAGTTTATTTTCTGGTAATAGAGTCGAGGACATCATATTGCCTCTAATGGACACATCAAACCCTAGCAACAAATATACACAACAACCAATTCATGTAATTACTTTTCTAGAATGCTCTATCTTACTTCAATGCATGGTTCTTCATTGTCTTTGATGTTCAAACCACTACATTTTCGCCATACCAACTTTCCACTAGAAAAACATAATTGTTTATGTGATTGAGGAATATGAGTAATGTTATGATAATAATGAGATATATTTATGATAGTATACCATAGTTACAAGTATGTGAAACTTTATTTTCATGTATATACATGATTTGTTCATTGGAGGGAAATGAAACCCTCCAACTCTATTGCAATTGGTATTTTGCTTCACCTAGATACACTTTGCATTTCATTGTTAGCAGCGATATTTATTCAGTGCAAATAATTAACACAACCGTTATAAGTATGTAGAACTATATTTTTGTGTATGCATTTGAAAAGGTGATGAAAATAATTGTTTTTAAATATCAACGCACATAGATGAGAGAGCACTTACAATTTATATAGTTATAATAGTAATAACTATGATCATCTATTACACTAGGGAAATCATCTTCCTACAACTATAGTGATAGACCAATCTTAAAGCATATCTCTAGGCCTTAGACTCCACCACTACCTTGGAATAGAATCGCATTGCTATAGTAATGGAGTAAGCTTAAAGCAACTCTCTAAGCCTTAGAATCCATTGCCATAGCCATCACCACCACCATGCATGGCACATGTGTACAAAAAACTATTGATAGCATGGATGGAATAAACGTAAAGTATTACAATATTAGTGTAATTAATAATAAATTTCATTTTTTCGTCAATACATGTATTTCATTTCCAAGTCCATATGAAATGGGATTGAAACAAAAGCTCCGTAATTCGATGAGCATAAGAAAATTAAACTTGTTAATTTTGGGTTTTTTAAGTTTTATATTTTTAATTTAATTTTAAATTAATAATTAAACATAATTTTTCAACACATTAATGATATACTGATATATTAGTCAATCCCATTAAACCAATAAAAAAATAAGATTTAAAAATTCAAAAAACAAATTGAATAAATAATGTTAATAAAAAATAATTGAAAATCTTGCAAAATCTCTCTAAATGAATGAAAACTCTCTAGATGAAAATTAAATTCAGATCATGGTATATAAATATAAGTTACTTCACCATTACTACTATTTTTAAGAGTAGTTTATTTATTTTATGTTTTAGTTTTTGATAGTTTTTTTTAGGAATAAAGTAAAAAAAATTGTTGAAATCCAAATTTTGAATTTTGGAGTGCATAAATAGATTCAACACCCTTTAAAATTTCTCTAACATTTACATTATACAATTTCCAAAAGTGATATCAATAATTCTAAGAATTTTTCAAGATTTCCAACCTTATTCTAAATAAAACTAACCATATATTAAAAACTTAAAATATTTACACTATTAACTATTTTTATAATAACAACACACTCTTTTCTCACTCTAAGTTTTATCCCATTAAAAAGTATGCTCTTAGTCAACCCGCTAGAAAATTCTTTATAAAATATCCCTTTATGTTTCAGCTTGCTTTATTGCATCTGTCAATTTTTTGGGGGCGCCTTTTTGAGTTTTTTTATTCACCTTTGTTTCTATAATTAATATACAACTTAAAAGAAAGAACCTAAGAAGGAATTAAAATAGCATAATATTGAAAAAAGTGCTCTTCCCTTAAAACCGTGAAATTTTATGTCCATTTTCGTATATTTTAATAGAAATTTACATCAATTAAGTTTATTTAGTTTTATAAAAAATTATAAATTATGAATTTTTAATAAAATATTGATCATTGTTTTTACAAAAATGAATTTCAATATAAAATAAAAAAATTAAAAATATATTTTCAATATTAATTTAAATAATAATAGATAAATATTTTTTATGTTCATTTTTATTTTTAAATAAAAAATTGACCATGTTTTAATTTTCATTTTAATTTATATTTATATAAATTAATAATCTATTTATTTAAATTTCATAAAAAATTACAAATGATGAATTTTTAAATAAAATATTAATACTTGTTTTTTAAGATTCAAATTAATAAAATGAAAAGCTAAATAGCATATTTACAATTTCAGATTGAAGAACGTTGAAATTGCTCCAAGAAACCGTTTAAACCCATAGCAGGAGGGAATGAGATCTTCACACAGTGAGATTGCGACCCAGCAGGGTTTATTGCGGAATCGCTGGGCTCTGTTCATTGATTTTATTGAATAGGGCTGGAGTGCGTTGGTGGATTCCGCGCTTACTGATATAATAACTATGATCAAGGAACCAGGATAAATGATTCAGGATCATCTCAAACCATTCTGAGTAATATTTCCTAACTGAAAAAATTTGACAGGAGAGCGTGGGTTTCTTAGCCTTGGGCGATGGCGGCTTGGGGAATGAGGGCTTCTGTGCTTTGGAGATTGATCGTGGGCTTCTGTATAATGGTGAATGGCTGGACGAGATGATTTCTTGGGTTTGATGCTTGGAGACGTGTGGAGTAATTGAGGGGATTTGCAGATGGATGGTCTTCTTGCGGTGGATGTGTGCCGGGCTTTTCGGGGCTGCGTGGGGATCTGAGGACGGCATGGTGTTGATAGAAGATATCTTGGAATTGCGGATTGGGGGCCGGACCCTCTCTATATTTGGTTTTTTATCCAGGGATCTCTGTCCTGTCAGTGCAGGTGTTCCCTGTTTTGTGCTTGGGTTTGATCTGGCTGACTTGTTGGCATGGCGGAGGACGTGGATTACACCACTGACAGGGTTATTGAAAGAGGTGGACATGCTGCGGTTGCCCCAGGAGGTGGAGATTTGTTACCTGAAGATGAATCCCTGATTGCTCCTCGTACTGGGGTTCCTGAGAATCCTGACTCACATAAAAAGAATGCTAAGAAGGTTAAAGATCGGAAGAGAAGGGACAAGTTAGTGCTCGGGGTGGATGTTTCGATGGAGGAGGCAAAGGATTTCTCTCTCACAGCGGTGGTTGGACATGTTCGGGGCAAACGATTTGGTCGCGGTTTCCTTCAGCGTTGGACGACTGAACAATGGAAGGATTTAGTGTCAACTGCCCCTGAGATACGGGTTTTGACGAAAGGATGGTTTTCCTTCATTCTACAACACAAAGGGGAGGTTGATGCAGTTTTAAGTCGAAATTGGTCGATGTTGGGCGTCCCTATTGTTCGGAAATGCTGGTCCCCATTCTTCGACTCAAAATCGGAGAAAATTGATAAAGAACCACTGTGGGTGAAGCTCCCTGGGTTCCCCATGCATTTGTGGAATGAAACTCGGTTTGCTGAGATTGGGAATTATCTTGGTGAATATGTATGCTCTGATTACTCCCATTATGCGACTGGTTTATACACGGTGGCTAAGATATTGGTTAAAATTGACCTATGGCTGGGGCTCTCTGCTGAGATTAATGTTCAATCCAAGGATGGGGACTTCGTCCAAATTCTGGATTATGTGGGTGTGCCGTTTAGATGTCACCGCTGCCACGCTCATGGGCATCTGGTAGCCGGGTACCCTTTACCGTTTCGGGCTAGTAAGTCATTGGTAGATGAAGAAGCCAAATATTGTGTTGATCCTAAGTTGACGGTGAACTCTCCGGCGGTGGTGGCTGATGGTTGTGAGCCTGCTTATGATAGTGGGGTGATCTCCGAATCTGTGGTACCATCAGACAATCGTGGGATGCATGGACCAGAGGAAAATTTGACACATTTGGTGAACAAAGGAACGGTGATTATTGGGAGTGCAGCTCAGGTTGCTGTGGGGGCATCGATGTGTACCGCGACTCCTTTGACTCGGGCCACCTCCAGAATGTTACTAGATCTGTCCAGTATTCGACGGGGTTCTCCTGCGAATCCCGAGGGTATGTCTCATTTCTCTTCTCCTGATACTTCCATTTTTGCTGTCTCTAATGATTTGGGGGGGGATGGTATTGGGTCTCCTCCACTTGCCTGTACTGTCTTCCCATGCACTATAGCTCCTTGTATGTTGCCTGATGTGGATAGTGTTTACTTGCCGACCATTGTATCCACCCAACAATCTTCTAGTTCTATGGGTCGCAGTATTCGCTATGCTCTTAGAAGTAGGGAGATTTCTGTTGATGGATCGGGGGGGAAGGGACTTCCTGAATTGGCTTATAGTGTTGGGGGGAAAGGTCGGGGTCGTAAATCACTTTTTTCAAAAGCTCAAGATCGGGCTAAAGTAGATTTAGTGATGGGTACACAATCTTCTATCGAGTGGGCACTTAGAGTAGCAAAAGCCCTGGATGGGGTTTTTTTATGAAACTAATGTCCTTCAACTGTCGTGGGTTGGCGAGTCCCATTAAAAAATTGTCGCTTCGGAGGTTGGTGGACTTAAATCAGCCGGATGTTTTACTGTTGCAAGAAACTTTGGGTGGTAGTGCGGATGTAGTTCGGGCTTTAGAATCATTGCTTCCAGGTTGGAAGTTTGTTGGAGTGGACGCTTGGGGACGATCAGGCGGGCTGGCCTCGAGGTGGAAGGTGAAAAGTTGTAAGTATGCTAGTTCTTGGGGTATCCCTTCTGGTATTGGTTTGGAAGTTTGGGATGCTGAGATTGGTAGGATGATCGCGGTTCTCAATATCTACGGGCCCTATTTAAACAGGGTTGAATTCTGGGACTCATTGTTAAGTATGGATATTTTTGAAGGAAGGGATGTGATATTGGGTGGGGATCTCAACCTTTCTTTGGGGTCTTCTGAAGTGTGGGGGCCTTGGGCTACACTGGATACATTAGCTAATTTTTTTATTCAATCCTTCGCCAGGAAGGATCTGCTAGACATACTACCATCTAAACTTACTCCAACTTGGAGGAATAAGAGAGCAGGGGATCAGCGGGTGGCTAAGAGGCTGGATCGGTTTCTGGTGGCTGATGTGTTGGCACTGGGGGTTGATGTCGTCAGGCAGTGGGTAGGGTCAGGAGGGGTATCTAACCACTACCCCATATTTCTGGAGTTAAGAGGTAGAAGGAATAAACCTCCCAGTCCTTTCAAATTCAATCCTAGTTGGCTGAAGGCGGAGGATTTTCTTAAGTTGGTTCAGGATCTGTGGGTTCATCAACCTCATGATTCTCAGGAGCATGTGGGTGCACACTTTCATCATAATCTTAAGCGTATTAAAGAGGCCACTATTCTCTGGGCTCATGAAAAAAGGGTGATAGATGATCAGGAATTGCGGGCTGCTGAGCAGTATATTGACAGGCTTCTTCATGGTCAGGGAATGGGTTATCTAGATGAACAGCAAAAAGGAGAGATGATGGAGTGGGAATGACGTAGGAATGTGATTCTGTGTGAGAGAGAAGAGATGTGGAGAATGAAAAGTAGGGCGATCTGGCTACAGTGCGGTGATGAGAACACTAAATATTTCCAGGCATATGCTTAGGGGAGAAAATTCACAAACTCTATTTGGGAACTATCTTCAACTGAAGGGGAACAGGTCTCCAGCTTTGACGGATTGGCAGATTTGGGAGTTAGACACTTTGGAGATTTATTCACTGCTCAACCTGGGGCCTCTATTGCAGAGGTTATTCGGGTGGCTCAGCTTTTCCCTCGTTTTGTGGGGGAGGATGATAATCGCATGCTGATGGAGGAGGTGTTGCCGATTGAGCTCTCGCTGGTTATGCATTCCTTTCAGAAAGATAAAAGCCCGGGGCCTGATGGTTGGCCTATAGAATTCTTCTTAGGATTCTATGATTTCTTTGGGGAGGAATTATTGAATGTGGTGGAAGAATCGCGTAAGGCTGGGTTTGTACATGGCCCCTTCAACTCGACCTTTATAGCTCTTATTCCCAAAATGGATAAGCCTGACAGCTTTGATGAATTCAGACCTATCTCTCTCTACAATTGTATCTATAAGATCATCTCTAAGGTTATGGCGAGGAGACTCAAGATTATTTTGTCTAAGCATATTTCTTGTGAGCAATTTGGCTTCTTGGAGGGTCGCCAAATTCATGAGGCCATCGGAGTTACCCAGGAAGGATTACACACTCTGAAAGTGCAGAAGCAGAAGGGTGCTGTGATTAAGACTTGATCTCTCTAAAGCATTTGATAGGGTTATTTGGCTCTATATCCGGATGCTTCTAACTCACCTGGGTTTCTGCTATGAATTTATAAGATGGATTATGGCCTGCATCACTACGGTGAGCTTTGCTGTACTGATCAATGGTTCAGCTAGTCCATTCTTCCAAGCTGGAAGGGGTCTACGACAGGGATGCCCCCTCTCTCCGTTGTTGTTTCTCCTTGTTGCTGAAGGCCTCAGTCGTTTTATTCTGAAAGAAAAAGCTGATGGTTCCTTTCGTGGCATATCCATTTCCCAGGTATTGTTTATTACACATCTCCTTTTTGTTGATGACATTCTGATATTTTGTGATGGCACGAGACAGGATATTGATAAGGTGGTTGAAGGTCTCACGTTAGTGCAAGCTGCAGCGAGTATGTTAGTGAATATTGGCAAATCTACTATCGCATGCTCGCATTTAACCGAGCAGGAGATTCTTAGAATGACTATCAGTCTACCTTACAGGATTTTGGATATCGATGATGGTTTAAAGTACCTTGGCTTTCACTTGAAACCAAATGCTTATATGAAGGCTGATTGGCACTAGTTATTAGCTAAATTAGAACAGCGCCTTCATGGATGGAGTCATAAATGGCTCTCTTGGGCAGGGAGGCTAGTTCTGGTTAACTCCATTTTGGAAGCAATCCCGGTGTATTGGATGTCTCTAGCTTGGATTCCCAAAGGAGTCTTGGAGCAGATCCGCAGGTTGTGTTTTGCCTTTCTTTGGAAGGGTAAGTGTGACAATCGAGCTTTGGTGTGGGTCAGATGGGAAAAAATTGCGGTCCCAAAAGCACTGGGAGGATGGGGGTTAAAGAATATTTTTCTGTTTGCAAAAGCATTGGGGGCCAAGGTGTCGTGGCGACTTATCCATACACATAGTCTCTGGACTAGAGTGGTTATCATAAATATATTTCTCCCCTAACTATAATCGAATGGATTAGGCTGGGCAATAAGTCGAGGACAAATTGCTTTGTGGTCTGGAAAGCGGTGGTGCAGCATTTTCATTTGGTTGGCTCTGGATTAGTGTGGAGGATTGGAAATGGGAATCTTATTCGTATTGGACTGGACCCTTGGGTTGGCTGTATGGGAGGTCATGTTCTTCCTGTGGATTTGAGGACTTTTTTGACAGCTAGAGGTTGTCATTTTCTGGCTGATTTAGAGGACCTGGGATCATCTAATATTTGGCATCAGGGGTGGATCTCTGCACAGCGTCTTGAGATTCCTGAAGAATTACTAGAAGCTTGGGAGGATTATCTCTGGATATTAAGACATTCGAATATACGACTAACCAATAGGATTGATGAACTTATCTGGGATCACCACCCCTCTGGAATTTACTCCCCAAAGAATGGATATATTCAGCTGAATGTGGAAGTACATAACAGGGAATTGGTGTGGTGGTGGAAATATCTGTGGAAGTTAAAGTGTCCGGGTAAAGCAAAATTGCATTTCTGGGCTATTTTGGAAAATAAGGCTCCAACCTGGGACATTCTGCAAAAACTTTTCATCCAGGGTCCGGGGTTCTGTCCACTTTGCAGAGAGGCGGAAGAGACCATTTCTCATCTATTTGTTCATTGTTGGTTTACTCAGGAAGTTTGGGCTGATATTTGCAAATATCTGGATATCAATGTGAGGTGGCAGGGGGAGAGTGCCTATGAAGCATTCCAATTGTGGTGGTCATTACAAAAGACCACCTCCATCTGGTCTCTCCCTTGTATATTTGCCTGGGGCATTTGGATTACCAGAAATAAGATCATTTTTCAGGATTGCAGGGTTCCGATGGCGAATGTAGTGGCTCAAGCAGTGGCAGTTATACTACACTACAAGGCAATTGTCAAAGCGATTAGTACTCGACCTGTGCGCATGGAAGTGATAGATATATCCATGCCGTGGGCTTACTTTGATGGAGCATCACTCGACCATCAAACGGTGTGTGGAGGGGGAGGAGTACTATTCAAAACTGAGACTCATTACTATCATACTGTGGCAGGTTTGGGGAGGGGATCAATTAACTATGCTGAACTAATGTCTCTTAGGCTATTGATGTTATTTGCTCTTGAACAAGGATGCCTTACTCTTCAGATCTTTGGCGACTCCATGTTAGTTATCGATTGGGAAGAGGAGATGACACAGTGTCATGTGATGGTACTATTACCAATCCTGGAGGAGGTGATCTGTTTAAAGTTGTCATTTGATCATATAACTTTTACACATGTCTACAGAGAGAGGAATGGGTTGGCCGATCAGCTATCGAAGGAAGCAACGCAGCAACAATTAGCACTTGGTACATGGCGGATTACCATTCACTCACCAGGGGGCACTTACAGCTATTATCACATACCATTTCATGAAGCTTTTGAGGCACGGAATTGAGCATTAGCTCAGATTTCAAATGACCGATGATGGACACTAATCATGTAATAGTATGCTTATTTGTATTCGGATATGGCGGGCTGTATGGACAGCAGTTTTTAATCTCTGATACATACAGCTATTATCACAGACCATTTTATGAAGCTTTGGGGGCACGGAATTGAGCATTAGCTCAGATTTCAAACGATCGGTGATGGACATCCTGTTACAGTATGTTTATTTGTATTCGGATATAGGTGGGCTGTATGGACAGCAGTTTTTAATCTCTGATATTGTATTTGTGAATATATAATCGGATATATGCGGGCTGAATGGACAACCGTATCCATGGTATTTGTTTTTGTAAGGGGCATTATTCTTGATGTTAATATGGGACAGAAAATTTGTGACAATGTAGGGATCTCAGTGATTCTATTACATGTGCAGAATGTAATTTTGTTCATTTTAAAAAAAATAAAATTACGACTTTTTCCAAGGAAAAAAAAAGCATATTTACAATTTCAATATCAATAAAATAAAATACACTTTAAAAAACAATTATTATTAAATTTTTAATATAAATTTTATATTATATATAACTAAATAAAATTGCATTAATTTAAATTATTTTATTTATATTCATAATCAAACTTAAAATTAAATAATTATATTTATTTAACCAATAATATATAATAATAAATGTAAAATGAGTACATCTGCAGGTTAAGGGAGGACATGGAAAGAATTTAGAAGCAGCTTTATGAACTCGCGGTCGCCGTGGACGTGTCATTTCAAATGGGGAGTGGCTCGATCAATCATTTCTAGGTGTAATGCCAAGTCTCTATTGTTTTGGTTTTCATTAGTGTCAGTTTTGATATGTTTTATGTTTGGTCCATGTTGGGGTCTCGAATTGATGTCTAGTCGGCCTAGTTTCCCCGACTGGGGAAGGTCCGATATTATTATTTGTACCTATGTTAGTCTAGTTCACGTCACTTCATTTTGTCTTTCAACTTTGCATCTAGTTCCCCTTACCAAGGAAGGCAATAAATTTGTCTAAAGCTCTCCCTAGACTTATCATAGTAATCATGTTTGTTTTGTAGCAACATGTAGGCATGGTTTCCTTCAAGCAAGCCTACAAAAGTTTTGTACTATAGCTTCTTTATGTTAATGTAAAGTTTATGGTCTTGCTTAAAAAAACTCATTAAGTTGTTGTCACTCATTTAATATATATATATATATATATATATAGAAGAAGTATTGCAATAAGAAAGGAGTGGCATTAAAATGAAAATTATTTTTTTTAATTAATTGTAAAAATTAATTAAACAATTCTTTAAAATAAATTATAAAATTAAGTGGAAATTGTTTTTCCTATTTGAATTTTGCCATGCAAAATCTAGTCACCCAAACATCAAACACACTTTACTTCTTATATGAACTTTGTACTACAAAATCTAGCCACGTACATCGGACACACTTTACTCCCTTATGCATTTAGCACTTGAGTCTTGGATCCTCAATATTTGAAATACCCATGTATTGTTTTGTCAATGAATTGATTTAAAATTTAAGCATATATATATATATATATATATATATATATATATATATATTAGTTCTTATTTTAGTGTTATCTCCTCAGAAGCCAACTCTTATTTGAAATATCATAAATAAGAGTCCACCTTATCACAAGAAATCCACACCATAAGGAGAGCATTAAACACTTATTTGTGTGTATCAATTGGGTCTAGCTTGGGCGGTTGGGAAGAATTATTGTTATCCTCTACTTCCAAGTTCAATTCCAATAAGTGACATGTGGAGCTCTTAATAATGAGTATATTGTTGTAGTGGCCTTGAGCCATATGTTGACAAAGACTTGAGCTTCTGTGAAAATTTCAGCACTATTATATCATAACTTTCTTGTAAATAAGTACCTAATCTTTCACAACTAATTCTTTCTTTTTAATCTTTTAATCTAAGTTTTCACAACTAATTCTTTATTTTCACTAGTCAAATGATTTGTCCTCTTATTTGACCTTGTACCGAGCCAATTTTGGTTTATGAAGCAATCTCTAATTATTCAAGTTAGAAATTTGTTAAGATTTGACAAATTATTAATATTCAAGATTCGCGTGTACATTAATGCTATCTACCATTTAGCATTATTTCTCTATCATTTTCTTTTATGAAACTTTTTATGACTTAAGTAAATCTATGAATCACCATCACTTAATGCTACCAGGAAGTTTGAACACCTCAATGCACTATTGTTGTTGCTTCATGAAAGTTCTTGCTCCTACTTCATAACATTTGTTGTTGCTCCATGACAAGTGTGTGAGGGTTGTGTCTATGTTTCGCCAAAAGTTGCCACACGTATATTGAAGCTACCATACATATCTATCTAAGCCTTCAAGAATTCAAGTTTGACCTAGGTTTCTTATGGTTCATCAAAGACTACCAACACCCAAATCTATTGGCATTGATAGAGAGGTATCACATATTGATTATTTCGTTGATGGAGATGTTATAATTCATCGACCTCTAAGAATGAGTTGGATTGCCTACCTCACTAAAATCAAGACCATTTATGCCCTTGCCTTAGGTGATTCTCTACATCACCCACAAGCATTGTCTATGCCTTCACAATTCGTGTAACATGGAGGGAAAAGGGAGATATGCCCTTGAGAGATAGAATAAGCTCTTTTGCAAGTTATAGAACTGGAGAGAGCACATAGCCATGAGGAAGGGGAGCAATTCCCATGCTTGGTTCCATTCATGAATAGAAGCTCGAATCAAAATTTAGCACGAACAACTTTGGTTTTCCTTGAGAAACCTTATTGCTTTCCTTGAACTACTAGAGATTCAATTAGTTCTCAATTTGGAAAGGGGACCTATACAAACTTCTGAATCCAATCAAAAAACCAAAAGCAAGTGCAATTGTCATAAAGATGGGAGGTATCAATTTTAGAAACATCAATATCTTACTTAGTTCCAACTTATATCCCATCTAGTATACCCATAAAAAAAGGTAAATCCAACAATAGGTTGCTAGACAAAACCAACCACTAATGTTTTCTCAACAGCATAGAGGAGGAGACTTGAACTAGCAACAATTGGCTTTTCTATGTCACCTTATATTAGACTCTAACTAATATTGGTATTTTGGTTTTCCTATCTTAAAGTTACACCTTCTTGGGCATATAAATACATTACACCTTATCTAATATTGTTAGTCACAGAGCTTGAGTTGTTCTCATAAAGCAACCATTAAACGATGCTTTATTTTGAAGCAAGATTCCTAGAGTCCCTCAAAAACCTACTTTCCATATGTCACTCTCAAAATGACTATAAGAGGATCGATTGTTGCTTTCATTAGTGTAAACCCCAAATTGCAAGCTATTGGGACTTGCTTAAAATGAAAAGGGAGTTCTTAACTCATGGAGCAACTTTCCATCACCCGGCGAATCCAATCCCATAACCATAAGCATCAAAGTCAACAATAGTCCTCTTTGTTCCAAATACAATATATGTTGATGTTGTGTCCATAATAATTTGTCTTCATTGCTTTCCCCAATGGCATACCATGGATGTCTTCAAAGTAGCACCAAGAGAAAAGGTAGGCAGAGTAGCAACTCATTCCCCAACTCCATATTAATATCATGACAAAGAGCTATAAGTTCTAGGTCAACATCCTACAATAAGTTGTTTACCAAGTGAAAGTAACATGTAAGGTCAGAGAAGCAAGGAGCCTTTCTTTTTCTTTAGCAAGGGACCATGCAAGGCTTCATTCCATATTTATTTTCCTGAACCAGGCACTAATGCAATCTCCATTGCCAACAATAGCTACAACTATTCACTTAGAGGGTAGCATGCTAGGAGCATTCTCAAAATGTCTACATCTTGAAGTGTTATTGTATGATGTGCTAACATATTCCCATGCTAAAAATGAAATGGCATGTGTTAGCATGTGCGTGCCTCTAGAAATCTGATTGTGTGCTTTCATATATTATAGTAGAATGCTATTTATCTCTCAAGTCAAACACTCTTATAAACCCACATGCAAATGTAAATGTAGCTAACTAATTTGATGTTGATGTCGATGAAACAAGTAGTGGCAATCCCAAAAGGCAAGAACTTGCTACTCTACAACTCCGCTTATTTTTACTAGAGTTCAATTCCTCTTCTATGTAACATGTTTACTTCTTTTGAGTCAACACACCCCCTTAAAACAAAATATCAAATAGTCCTACCTTTTAATAATATGTGGTGGTCTTTTTCAAACCATCAATGGATTCCCAATGCTACATGAATCATATAACTATTCATCATAACAATGGTGGCCAAAAGAATAAGTACTTTCCAACCCCATGTACTCGTAGTAGTAATCCATGATCCATGTTCTTCTCTTTCCTTCTCTTATGAAAAGATGCCTCTCATATATTTTAGGTGATGTAAGGTTGTCTATATATATTATGCCAAGGTGGTTCGATTTTAGGGCCAAGCCAAGAAACCCTAGGGTAAGGCAAAAGTGGGAGAAAATGAAAGGGTAAGCCACTTGATTAACTGGGACCTTGATATCTTTTTTAGGGCCAAACCAGGAAACCCTAGGGTAAGGAAAAAGAGGGAGAAAATGAAAGGGTAAGCCACTTGATTAATTGGGACCTCGAGATCTTAAAAATGTGAAGCTAGGGTTATAGTTGATTAGGGTAATTGATTAGGCTTCAAAATAGGTTTTACCAATAAATTAGTAAAGGAATTGAACAAAATAACTAAGGTTAATTAACTAACAATTCCTTTAGTGAACTAGAAACCATAATGTTGAAAACCAAAAGAAAAGAAAGGAGAGAATTCACCCAAAATTTGCTAATGCATATGATGAAGCCCCCTAGGGTACAATGGAGAGTTGTGACAATCCTCTAAGAGTGATCCAAGCCCTAAAATGACCTTGTGCACTTAGCTCCAAATTCCTATAAGAAGACTTACCTCAATTTTCAATACAAATATAACTCCACCCCCACTAAGGGGATGATACCTAGCTATCATATAACATTTTGGGGTTTTAGGGTTGAAACTTCCAAGGTACGAGTGAAACTATGTCAATGAAGATGCCCTAGGATGAATAAATCAAACGTAGAAGATTGAAACCAAGGTGGCCAAAGAAGCCCTTGTTAAGGTGTTGGAGATGATGAGCGCAAGTAGCTCTAGGAGTTTGAGAGAGGTCGAAGGAGACAAACAACTAACTCGTGTACCTATAAATTAGGGTTTTCAAAGATACAAGATTAAATGTTAGATGAGTCAAAGAGCTTAAGAGGCTTTACAAAGAGGAATATAAAAGTATAAATAGGCAAATGTTGTATTAGCCATTAGGATACTCGAGTCATATAATATTGTCATACCACGCCTTTCACTATGTAGTGGGTTTGGTTATGATAGTACTATGGTCTTTTAGGTCCAAAATGAATCTATTATGTGACCTGTAGATTGACAATCACAATTCCATAAATGAATCCAGGGTACGATCAATGCCAAAAGATCGTAAATAACAAGTTCATATTGGTATAATGAAACCAGGAAATCAATTCAAGGCATCATAAGTTACTATGGAATTGGGGGGTTTGCACCCCCAAGGGGTTTGACCTAAGTTTTCTTCATAAATAAAAAGTCCCTATTAGGATTGGGCCACTATAAAATTGATTTAAGGCATCCTAAATAACCATATACTTGGGGGTGTTGACCCCCAACCAAGCCTATAAAGTTAGGGAATGCCCCAAATAGGTGTCCCAAGGGATCAAAATGAGTCAAATTGATGACTAGGGACTGGAGACCATGGGGAAATAAGAACCTAATCAACCCTCCCAAGCACTAGACAACCTAATGAAGTGCCATGTCTAAGTTAGGGTGAGAGAAACTCCATAAAGGTGATCCATCACATTGAGAGATATCATATCATAATAAGTAACTAAATTATCATACCTTGACAACGTCTTTTTGTTCCTTATTGCCACAATCCCACCCTCTAGCTTCTAGGCAAGAATGAGAATGTTGACACTTTCCCAACCCCAATCAATAATTAGCTCACGGAGAGCCCTATTCAACAACAAACTCACGAAGCTAGTAGGGATTATAACAACTTCTCTCTACCACTTGAGCTAGAACAAATCAACATCACCTTGACAACACCTACTCCACATATCTTCATTAATTAGGGTTCATTTATTAAGTAAAAAGTAGCACCAAACACCTATGTAAAATGATACACTTAATTCCCAATAAATGCTTACTTAGTTCCCAATATACTTAATTCCCAATAGATGCTTGAAAGGAAGGAACATGCATGTAGCCAATGAGCAAAGATGGCAAGCACCAACTCCAAATGGAGCCTTCAAATGAGATGCTACCTTGCGAACAAAGAAGGTAATAAATAGGGTAGTAAGGATGCTTTATACACCTGTGTTAGAGGAGATTTCATGTCACTTTTAAATTTAACAAATATTCTTATTATTGAAGCCCTTTCAATAACAAAAAGTTGTCAAACAAGTTTAAGAAGTCAAACTTAATCAAACTTCCTCAAATTTACAAAGTCAAACTTCCTCTTTTATTAAAAGTCAAACAAATTTAAGAAGTCAAACTTCCTCTCTTTTTTGTTTTCTTCATCAAACTTCCTCAAATTTACAAAGTCAAACTTCCTCTTTTATTAAAGTCAAACAAATTTAAGAAATCAAACTTCCTCTCTTTTTTGTTTTCTTCATTTAATGGAGTGAAAATATTAATATTTTATTTTTATTATATCTTACTAAGATCTTGATCCTTGTGTGAAGGTTTCTCTCATTCTTTCATTTTTCCTTCTCTTATGCATTCATGAATAAACAAAACGTTCTCCTTCCATTTTTATTTTACTTTTTCCTTCTTATTTTTTATACTTGTATTAACTTAGGTTGCATCCTTTTACTTCGATTCCATGGACATCCATATTTTTCTGGACATCTCTTTGCTCATTTTCCTTCAATCCACGTTCGCACACCTATTTTAAATTATATCCAAGGAAATAAAGAAATGGGAATAAGTATTCATTTTGGAAATCACATACAATGTATTATTGACATTCAAGTTTTCAACCAAATAAGTTAACGATTTAACACATAAATCAAATGTTGATAGCCTAAATTGTGCCAAAAGAAATTGAAAGTAACCGAATAAAAAACGTGTTACCCAAAAATTGTGCAAAGAGATATGGAAAGTAAAATCCTACTTTATATGCGTATCACACATTTTCAAGTATGTCTGTTGGAGGCATAAACCATCAAGGAAGCCTCCCAGGACAGACAAATGCTTCTGTTTTCAAAGCTTTCATCCCTGAAAAGCCTTTTATTCCAAGGTGAAGAGTGTAATAAACTATAAAACACACAACATACATCATCTTGAACAGAAACCCATTATGTATGAATGATTTTGAAAGAGTGTATTTAAACAATATGCTATTAGAAAATAAATTTGTTCGTTATAATCCAAAAAGCACGTTAACAAAAAAATCAAAAACACCCTTGCTTCAGAATGCTAGCAGGTTAGATTTTTCATTCCTCTGTGAGCTCTCCTTTTTTCAGGTCCACTAGATTAGAGGAGCAAGCTGCTCCCAAATATTAAGATCAAGGTTAGAGTCCATTCATTGATTATGTTCCTCAGGGCTTTGTGGCCTTACGTTCCTCAGGGCTTCACGACTCATTGAATGTGGGGTTAGCAGGAATATCATTCCATGGCCCAGCATCAGAATTCTCACAACCACCGGGGCATTTGCAGGAACCTCCTAGGAATTCGGGCAGATTCTCTGCATCCACCAGCTCAAGCAGTTTATGTGCATAGTTGGAGCCATGTACTTCTATTTTCTTTTGGGTTCTCTTATCAAGCCATGGCTTTATCATAGACCATATTGCCTTAAAGGCTGTGGGAGAATTAACAATGATCATTTTTCCAAGGTATTCAGGGTAGTAGTCTTGATCCATCTTTGATACCTTCTGAATGAAGTGTCGAACTTGCTTGCTCATATGCTTCATTGTCTGCATAAAATTAGGAAAGCTCTTTCAGCACAATGAGGGAATGTAAATAAAATTTAAAGAGAGAGTAAGAGGGAAAGAAACTGTTTTACACAGACAGAAAAAAGAGAATCACGTTACTGTCCCCAAATACAATGTTCTGTTTTGCTCATTTTAAAATCTTACTAGTTGGAGATTTCAAATTTCGACAAGTATTATCATCTGACTGCTATTTTTAGATTAGATAAGAGACTATAGTTTCCAGGTCGGGAGCTCTTTCAGCACAATGAAGGAGTATTTATGAAATTTAAAAAGAGAGAAAAAGAGGGAAAGAAACTGTTCTACACAGACAGAAGTGTTGCTCAGTTTAAATTTTACTAGTTGGTTATTTCAAATTTCGACAGAGAATTTTCATCTCAGTGCTATGTTTGGATTAAATGAGAAGCTATAGTTTTTAACTATGTCAATTTGATGGCAAATTTTCTGTGGGGAGAAAGTTTCTAGGCCTGTGAGGTATCAAACAGGGCACAAAGTGGCTGTTATGAGTGACCACTATTGTACATATTTTCCTGCCATTTGCCTATCTGACCACATGATATAGTTGATGTCACGACATAATGATTGTAACTCTGCAAATATTTGAGATGTTATTTTTGGAAATTCCCTGTAATATACATTGTATAGTCTGCTTCTAAACTCTCACCCATGTGAGCAACCTATGTGTTGTTCTGTAGGGTTATTGTTTTTAATCTTCTAAAATTAGATGATAAGGATCAAATGTGATGGGCATAAAGGACACATTATATCAGTACAGAAGATGGTCACAAAAAAAAACATTGAAAACGAATAAGCTGCATTAATCAACACCCAGGTCCCATGTCACAGCTTTGGTCAGACATAAAAGATTGTTAAAGAATTTCCTTGGAACAGCTAATTCTGGCAGGAATTCTATGACCAGCAAAATATTTTCTAAATGCAATGTGTACTCGAATCAATATCCTGTTATGGGCTTCTAAGTATCAGCTTTCAGGGGTGGGTGCTTACTCCTAAAGTTCGGAGCAAAATATTTTCTAAATGCAGTGTGTCCTCGAATCAATATCCTGTTATAGGCTTCTAAGTATCAGCTTTCAGGGGTGGGTGCTTACTCCTAAAGTTCGGAGCAAAATATTTTCTAAATGCAGTGTGTCCTCGAATCAATATCCTGTTATGGGCTTCTAAGTAACAGCTTTCAGGGTTGCTTATTCCTAAAGTTCGGAATAGAATAAATTGATAGAGATAGAAACTCTACGAAATCTTTGATGTCAAAAGCCCTGATCACCCATGAACTGTAATGTGTAAATTTTAGCTTCTAATCAAATCCAAGAAAAAATAGAAACAATGAATAAAGGTTTATGTGACACACCACTCCTTTAAGATCCAAAATTGTTAGGGATTGATTAATGGTCCTTCCAGCTTTCCTGGAACAAGCAGGGAACTTCCAATCAATAAGAAACTCCCATTCTTTGACATGATACTGAAGCATACGATCCAATGTTGTAACCTTCAACAGCTCCTCTAATTGCAGCTGACCAAGCCTTTCTATATACACAGGGCGACCAAACTTGTCTGTTTTATGATGAAAGTGAGGATAAAGCTCCCTCACTAACTTCCTTTCAGGAAATTGGAAGGTCTGCAAAAAATTAAACTGTTTTAGGTTCCAAAATCATTAAAACCATCAAAACAAAGAAAACAAGCATTAGAACACCAATTTTTTGTCCGAGCAAAAGTTATGAATTGCAGCACTTTCAGATAAATGTATGAACCTGAGAACAATATACACATATGTAGATCTCAATCTATAAACATCAAATATTGACTTTAACTTTCATAAGATGCATCATTTAAAGATTGGTGTGCAGTACTAAGCCAGGTGTATACTCACCAAATATTGAGTCCAACTTTTATAAAATGCACCAATTAAAGAGAGGTTTGCAGTGCTAAAGCCATCTACCCAAAAGTTGCAAAGAGATGAAGCCAGGTAGCCATCTACCCAAAAGTTGCAAAGAGATGAAGCTAGGTTCTAGTCTTGGAAAAATTTGGCAGAATCCCAAACCCTCACATACTAGGTATCTAAGCTAAAGGAAGTCTGTTCTATACATTTCACAGTATTTTGGTAAAACATGGGAAAATAATAAATATGTCATTCCGCAAATTATAGACCTACATATTGGGGAATCTACATCTCTCTCAATTACGGGAAAATTTCATAAATCTAACCATTTACAGAAAAATATGTGAACCTTGGCATAGTAAATATCTATACAGATAGAGAAGGTAAATAATCTTGGACAGATCTATCGTACATTGAATTAGAACCAATTTCCCTAAAATGTAATCAGATGTGCACCTCTTTGATGGTATCAGCGCCGATCTCTTGACGCCATTCAACCATGGCCTCATACATGGCCCTGGCCTTACCAACATCGAAGGAACGAGCCCTTAAAAACCTCAGCAGATCCAGCTCCGTATCTCTGCGGCACATAAGCCCGGACTCCTTCAACACCCCTTTCAGTCTCCTCAAAGCCTCCTCTTGGGCAGGAGTTCGATCCTCCGTATGAACAGCAGAAGCTCCACCCATACTGTTCTCTTCCTCGCTATCTTCCTCAGGCTTCACGCTGCTCTCACCCCGGGAACCGCAGTGCCCTAGATCCAACACAGGCCGAGACAGAGCCGATGTAAACTTCCCGACTAAATGGGCTTCCCTCAGCTTAGAATACATATTTATCTGACAAAAATAACAAAGACCGTGGATAATACTATTTAAACCTTTTTGATATCTGCAAGCCAACTATATAGAGAAAGGAAGCTGCATTGCCCGTAAACGAAACTGTCAGGAATTTGTCTATATCTTTTTGAGCCTGTTATGCTCTGGAAAGTTAAAAGGCAAATCCAGAGCTTAAAAACTGGTTTAAGCCCTCTTCTCTCACACAGAAAATACCATTTCACGCTCAAAAGAATCAATTCTTCCCCAGAAAAATGAATACGGCTCCCACCCACCACAGATGTTAGATTTATGTAGAAGGATCCCTCCGAAATGGCAATCAGTGGCTGTAACGTAAGACAAGGGCAGGATTAATTAAAAGATTAAAGAAAAAGTTAATGGGCAGTAGTGGAACGGCCAAATTTATCACAGCGAGCCACAACCGACGGAAAAGCCAAACAGTGGATTAAACACCATGCCTGTATATTAATGCCGCCCGAGCATTGAAGAAGAAGGAATCTGAAAAAAGAAAAGGAAATTGGATTGCTTGGACTGAAAGAAATGATCTAAACTTGCCAAACATTTAGGCATGAGAGCCACGATACCTTGTTAGAAGTAAAAGAATTGGCGTCACAACCAGAAATGAGATGTGAGGTGTGGGTAGATCGGAAAGAATGAATGGAAGTAATACCCAAAGAATATAACGTAGCCGTTACATTTACAATCAGTGCGTGATCGACATCCGGTAGCCGTTGGCAGTCAGATCGTCATGACGCACCTGCAACCAGTCATGTGAAGCCTAAATCTTCACACTCCAGAGGAAAAGGATAATATAATGAAATTTTATGAAAATTGTGGGTTTAGAAATTCATTTACATCTGCAAACTCCAGAGGAAAACGAAAATATAATGAAATTTTATGAATATTGTGGGTTTCGAATTTCATTTCATACGAATCTTGTTTTGTCGCCCACCAACTAAAGCGGGTCATTATTTTTTAACAATTCAAATGGGTTTTGTGGTTGTCCTAACCTCGACAACCTCCCTTGAGCTTAGCCCAAGGTTGACCTTATTTCAGTAGGGAAACAGGAGATTCACGTCATTTCTACCTTTATAATTAATTCATTCATCACATTTTCACTAAATAAATTAACGCAACGGGATTTTTTATTCATTTCAACTACAAGTGGGCTTTCGAGGTTCTTGTGTTTGAAGTAGAGGTTCATAAAGGTGAATCAAAGAAATTTACAATATATCCTATCCCATGGATAGTGAGTGTGACTAATCATTCAATTGTGATTGTCATTACTAAACCATCTATCATAACCAAATTATATCTATAATTTTGATTTCTACAGTAAAGACTCACAGGTAGAAGTTTGCTTTGAGGTGCAAGTCCCTAAGTTGATGTGATACCCCAATAAATATGTACGATACATCATAAACCTAACTATTGTGTGTTTTAGAATTATTTTCATGATATAAAATAATAATACTACTCTAATTTAAAAGTCATGGTCTAACTAGACACCAAATTGATGTATGGTAGTTACACCAAATTGATGTATGAGATTACTATGTTTGTAGGACAATGTCATCTATGAACAACAATTTGATTGTTAAAATACTTGATATCCTATGTTGGTTTAGATGATTGGTAATATGGTAACATATAAACCATAAAAAATCATGATCCTTATACCAACGTGCACAACCACATGGGAGTGTTGTCTTCTACTAACATAATGGTTGATTTGTTGCAGGGGCTTGACCTTCCCCTCTCCCCCTTTGTGCAACACTTTATCCCATATTTTATACCAAATGATCATATGAGATGACAAAGTTTACATTGTGTGCTACATTTTCCAAGAGAATAAAGTATGAAATTACAATGGCTAAAGCTAGTTATATAGTCAAAGGTCCCTACTCACCTATCCCTCATTTAAGACCGAATGGCCATATGGGACAACAAAATATACATCATTTGCATCAATTTCTTATATAATAAAGTAAGAAATCGTAGTGAGTAGAGCTATTGGTTTATAATCATAGGTGCCAAATAATCTACCATGAGGCTAAATGGCCATACGAGACAACAAATTTTATGTGATGTGCACCATTTTCCAAGAAAATCAAGTCTAATGGTGGTCTAATGCTAATGGTGCAATGGCAAGACCTAAGTCATGGAATTGGGCATCCTGCCCCCTCCCAACACACTCTGTATCACATGATAATTGTATCTTTGATGCTACTCTCAACCACTTGCTTCTTGCCCACATCATTTTTTGATCCAAGCGTGTTTTAACCCTCACTAAATTCTCCTAAAATTTTGATTCTCAATCTTTAATAAATAAATCCAACTTCTCTTTGATTTATTAGTTTCTTGTATAGTGTAGGAGAAAGTGTTTCTTAGTTTCTACATCCTCATTTCCACATAATTGGCATAACTTTTCCTCTTATGAGTCCTTTGTTGTTCCCATCTACCTACTTCACATATCACCCTTTGTGTTTGTTTTGAGTTGTGTTATTACTCATTTTTCACACTATGAGATGCTAAGATTCAAGTAGTCTTGCACATTGACTCCCTCGTGCCTATTGAAGTCGTCTATGTAGTATTGTTGTCTCTTTTAGTGTGATGTCTCCATTTTAGCTTTTTGTGACATTTTTGTACATGACTTTTCAATGCCATTTTATATGTTAAATGTCTTTCTTCTTCTATATTCAACAATTCAAACCATTTTTTGCATTATCAATTTTATGTTTTCTTCCTCGTTTTTAGGGTATAATGTAGGGTAAATTGTTGCTTAGTTTCTACATCCTCATTGCCCCATAATCAACATAACTTTTTCTCCCATGCATCCTTTTGATGTTCCCATCTTCATGTTTCACATCCCACCCTATGTAAGTTGGTTCTTAGTTGCATTATTCCTTGTTTTTAACATCATGAGATGTTAAGCTTCAAGTAGTCTTTCACTTTGATCTCCCGACATCTATTGAAAATGTGTATGTAGCATCCGTATGTAGTATTTTTGCTTTTTAAATTGTGGTGTCATCTTGTAGCATTCTTGTACCTTACTTTTGTTTTCAACACCTTTTTATTTGTTGGACACCTTTCTTCTTCTATATTCAAATTTTCAAGCCATTTTTTTACTACCAATCTAATGTTTTATTCCTCATTTTCAGGGCATAGCACAAACTGTTACTTTAGTTTCTACCTCCTCGTTTCCACATAATCAACATAGCTTTTGCTCTCAGCTATCTTTGTGTTATTCTCATCTCCTTATTGCACATCTCATCCTATGTGGGTTGGTTCTAGTCAAGTGTCATTACTCATTTTTCAAACCATGGGATTTTAAGCTTCAAGTAGTCTTGCACTTTGATATCCTTGCATATATTAAAGTTGTCCATGCAATATTGTTGTTTCTTTTACCATAGTTTCTAAATTTTCTCTTCCCTTAACATTATTGTGTATGACTTTTCAATACCTTTTTTGTTTGCTAGGTTAACAATAACATTTTTTTTATATACTCGTTACATCCAATTTTATTAGATATACCTATTTTAATTTTAAAAAGTGTAAATACTAACATTTTTTATTAAATTAAAATTATTATTATCAATTGCTTTAATTGTTCAATCAAATCTAAATATTCATCTCTAATTTTAACTTCCATCAAATAATATTAATATTATACCAATTTCATATATATAATGATAATAATATTTTTTTTAAACTCTTATTTATATATATATATCCCATTTTAACTTCCATCATATTAATATTATACCAATTTCATATATAAAATGATAATAATAATTTTTTTAAACTTGGGTGTTTTTTTTAAATCTTATCTCTATATATATATATATACGTTTTTGTTTTTTAAACATATATATATATATATATATATATATATATATATATTGTGGTTTACTGGTGTCATAGATTACATCCACGAAAGAACAGACATTTGCTATCCATGAAGAATCAAGATATTTTTAATGTCCATCATAACATGTCCCAAGCTAGATTTGAACTTGGATGGGGAGTATGGCAACCAATACTCCCAACCATCTAATCTAAAAGTTTAAAAAGGAGATGAGGACGGGAGCAAACATGAGGTCTAATGGTTGTGATGGTTTTCTTTGAATCCCTATGGGGGTGGGGGAAAACATACCCTTATCCTTAAAAGCCTCATACGTGCTATAATGACTGTACTATGGATGAAAGTTGTGTTCAATAATAAAGCTGCCCCCCAAAGCTTGCTAGGTGGTTAAAGGGTTCCTCACAAAATATATATATATATATATAACTAACAAAATATATATATATATAACTAACAAAAATAGAGATTTTACACTTCACCTCCCTGGATGTGCGAGCATTACTAATTCACTGATATATATATATATAAGGGGTAAGTGAAGTCTTACACGAACCATCGCTTTTTACTTTGCCAAAAACACAAAGAGTGAATGCTGCCAACCGCTAATTCCACCCTGTAAACAAAATTCTAAGGCACCGACATCCTTGAGTGAGAGCATGGACAGTGGACACTTGTATCTGTCCATCCATTTTTATTAATATATATATATAACTAACAAAAAAGAGTATATATATATAACTAACAAAAATAGAGATTTTACACTTCACCTCCCTTGATGTGCGAGCATTACTAATTCACTGATATATATATATATAAGGGGTAAGTGAAGTCTTACACGAACCATCGCTTTATATATATATATATAAAAGGGGTAAGTGAAGTCTTACACGAACCATCGCTTTTTACTTTGCCAAAAACACATAGAGTGAATGCTGCCAACCGCTAATTCCACCCCGTAAACAAAATTCTAAGGCACCGACATCCTTGAGTGAGAGCATGGACAGTGGACACTTGTATCCGTCCATCCATTTTTATTAATTGAGCGGGGTGGGCACTTATTTAAAATGCGGAGAAAGTAATGCCTTTATTTGATTCCGAGAATCTTCTTTTATTTAGTTTTTCTGCTCCCTTAAAGTCGTTTTCTGAGAGTGATTGTCTTTTTCATATTTTGTCTACTATTTGAATTTTATTATTTCTTAATATTGTAATTGCGTTAATAACAGGATATGTTACACGCCATGGCGACAAACATAACATTTTAGCTGATTTGACTTGAAAACATTTTGGAAAGTTAACTTTGCTTAACGTGTGAGAAAAAAAAGAAGTTAACTTTGCTTAATGTATTTTGATATAAGATTCGCAAATGGTGGAATAATGTTTTTATGATTTTGTTTAATTTTAAGTTGATTTAGATGATCAAAAATTTAATTAAAGATTGGATAGTAAAAAGTTTTTTTGGATCGTAAAAAGTTTAACTTACAAGGAATTTTGTTACAATAGTAAACAAGAGCTGCAAGTAGCAATGTCCATGACATTAGTTTGCAGCATAGATGTATAGGCATGCATAGATAATGCAAATGAGAATTGCAAACATGCAAATGAGGAAGCTCAATGATGTTATATGTACAAAACTGATTGTACAGATGCCCAAGTTTAGATGCAGGGATTATGATAGGTGTCATGCCTATAAATATATCTCGTTGTCTACACATGCATTTTGTTTGCCGACCTGCAGTGGTGAATCCAAATATGATCAGAAACTTTATAACAGTTGACTTTAACTATTTTGTCAATATGAAGTCATACGTCTTGTGAACACTTTTGTTCAAAAGTGATGATAAAATGGTTAAAAATTTACAATTACACCAAAACCTAAGTTAAAAAAGAAAAAGCTTTGAAATCTTCACCGATTATGATGGAAAATAAAATAAAGAAAAAGCTTTGAAATCTTCACCGATTATGATGGAAAATAAAATAAAGAAAAAGCTTTGAAATCTTCACCGATTATGATGGAAAATAAAATAGTTAAAAAAAATAACTTTCTTTTTATCAGTGCCCTAAATGCATCAATCTTAATCTAAAAGGTTAATCCAAAGCTGTTGGATTCAGGCGAAGAGTTTTCAAAACCAGAAACATCCAAAGAGATGAGAGAAAACATGATTTTGATCGTGATGGAGGAGAAAATGCACGAGTTGCCTAAATGCATCAGGTTAATTCAAAGCTGCTGGATTCAGGACGAGGTGCAGACCAGACCAATTGGCACCTTTTAATTTGTGTTATTGATTCAGAATGGGGGGCAAACCAGACCATACTAATTGGCATCTTTTAGTTTTTGTGGTGTTGATCCTCTTGCTCGAGAAAAGTTAATCTAACTCTATCAGCACAAGGAAAATATACTATCTGTATTACCAGAAAATCCATATTGATGATTGGTTCACACAAATTTTCTGATGCAGGAGCATCCTACTCTCATTTAAAACCTCTAAAATTTGGTCAGACCTTAGGGTCATGATACTAGCCAATGAGTGGTCTCTTGTAAAAACATTGTAAATCCTCTTAGCTAGTAAGCATAGATCTAGTAAATTCTAAGAAGGATCTAATCGAATGATGAGATGAGTGTTGAGTCAATACCAAATGATTGAGTCATCAAATAGAGATAGTATCGTCCTATTTTAGGAATTGGTTACAGAAATGGTAGGAGTCAGTTGCAGATATGTAGGAGGTTGTAAGGGTTGTATTGATCATCTTTCATGTAAGCCTACGGGCCAGAAAAAGGAGGAGAGGTCGAGTAGTAGGATAGGAGAAGAGGGTCAAGGCTGTGCACCCATATTGTGCAACAAGCCCAATACTCTGTATTTTTATTTGGATTAATAGATAAGCATGTGCAACAGGGCGAATACTCTGTATTTTTATTTGGAGTAATAGATAAGCATTTGTATGTGTTTCTATATCTCTGTCGATTGTGTTGAATGCCTTAGCATGATGTAAATGGTAATTTGTCTAAAACATATGGTTGGAAATTGTACGAAATTACAATAGTTGGTAATTGCAAAAATATTCAAGTTCCTGTAGGAGGGTTTGAACCTGTGTTAAAAAACAATCGAATCCGAACTTGATTTGGGAAGGAGATGTTTGAAGGAAGATGTTTCCAGTTGAAAGGAGATGAGATCGAGGCCTGATTGATTGTATGAAGTACTCCATAGAGATATGATTCTATTGGATAATCGTGGTCAACCCTGAGAGAAAGAGAGTTATTTTTTTTTTATTGGAATAAGGGAAACCGATCTGAGGATTGCGATTTGATTTGGCGTTGGCATGGTCATTTGAAATTCAAATCCGCGTTGAATGAAATTTACCCTTTGGAAATGTGTAATCACCTAACCCGTGACAGAGTAATCTAGCGAACCATTTGGAAGGGATTCAAGCCAATTGATCAACAGCGTGTGGGCAATTTCTGTAGAGGTAAATCATGGTCGAATCCTTTGATATTATGCATTCCAGTTTATAATGGGCGTTGAAATATTTTAAGAGAATATGAACTGTTGTTTAGCTCAAAATTTGGCTAATAGTGCCCAGCTTATAGGTAATTAGGGCACTCATGCTCTAGAATTTGATTAGGGAAAATCACCTTAGAGAAATCAAGTGTTCAAGAGTCTGCTATTGAAACCCCAAATCAATGTTGAATTGAAACGCTAAGCTGGAGTCATTAGTAGTGAAGCTTTGGTCAAATAATCATTATAGCCGTTGGATCCATCAAGTAGTAAAAGTTGGAATTGAGAGTGAATGCGTTGAGGACATAAGACACATAATTAAATGGACCACCCAACAGAGTTGGATCTGGATCTGGAGGAAACTGTTGTCAATTTGGAATGAAATCGATTTTGTAAAAAAAAAGGAACAACCTCCATTTTAAACGTGGACCACATAGGCTTGGGAAGTCTTTCCATTTCTTGTTCCAGCTACATTGAAATTCTAGTCCAAACAATGATGGTTTGGAGCGTAAAATCCAATATAATCACATCTCATCAGGCATTAAAATACTTGGGCGAAGGTGGAGATTAGGCATTGAAGGCAAGAGGGTTTTAAAATTATGTTTTACATTAGGTGAATGGTTCTCATATTATGAAATTTAGTTGACAATGAAATATTGTGAATGAGTCAAGCATGGATGTGTATGGATACTTTGATGTCAGTAGTGCATTGACATTGCAGAAGAGGAGAAGTTAGAACTTGCAGGAAGGAAAAATTCCCTGCATCAGTTTCCTTGGCACTTTTGCATTTGTAAAATAGCACAAATCTATATTGATGATTGGTTCCCAGGAAGTTTCCTTGGAAATTTTGGATTAGTAAAATTGCACAAGTGGATGTGTATCCCAGCCTGCATTGTGTTCAATCTATTTGATTGGGGAATAAGTCTACAATTGCTAAAATTTATGAATAATAAAATTTTCCTTGGGATTAGTATAACTTCAGAAGCAACTCTAGGTTATTTGATAAGTTCCTTTAAGGTTTATAGAAAAATAGAAGTGGCCTACTCCAAAGCTCTAGGCTTCATAAAATAAAATCTAAGATGAATGTTGTGAGATCACTGAGAAATTGATCAATTATCAAAAAGATGCAAACCTAGAGAATAAACAATGGAGGTTTTTGCACACTCATTATCTGAAAGTTTCACAAGGCTAAATCAAAGAATTATCCTCTGACAAAACTAAATGTAAAGTCTTCAACAAGTATGAGATTGTCAAATCATTAACTTGTGCTTGAATGCATGCACGTCTTCGCCTTACAGTAATAGAAAATTCAAATTTACATATATTAAAATTACCTTGGTTGCCGGAGTTAGCCAGTTACTCTAACGAGTTCTTCCTTCACTGTTCATTGTGTCCCGCCAACCTTCTCCTGCAACTTCTCTTTGCGTCATCAAATTCCACTATGCCATGGAATTAGATAGGCACCACATCACATCAACACCTAGTTATTCATATGTATTATCAGATTATACTAGTATGTATGAAGTCATGTTGACCTACTCAGACAAAAAAAATTGAGGTGCAATCATCTCCTGGCTAGTTACTTGCTACACTACTGACAGAAGCATTACTTGGTGCCGAGAACAATGGATTTGGGGGATTTGGAATGCATTTCACAGATTTTATGCCTTCTGTGATATTCTTTTGCATTTTCCAACACTACGTTGCACCCTTCGACTTGACAATGGGCAGGTTGGGTGATCAAAGCTGGAAAATCCCTCGGCTTCTTACAAACGCAATCACCATTGCTATTACTAAAGATTGGCTTAATTACCTTGGCCAAATTCGCACGTCAAGGAATCCCCTTGAACACCCTTGATGACATTAATATTTTCTCTCATGGGACCCTTGTTAGCACTTTGATAATTGTCATTCCTCCCACCCAAGCCAACTACAACCATATTTCTCTAACCAAAATGGTTATACTCGGAACCCGGAGAAAATTACCACCATTTGCAACCCCTTCAACAAGCTAACCCTATAATAATCCACTTCCTTCACTTTTCACAGAACCCTCGGCCAAAGGATTCTAATGAATCTTGGCATCTAGAGGAAACGGTGCCTTACGGTTCCCTGAAAAACTCCTATCGTTGATGACTTCAGTATAATTACTAGCAACCATGAGAGGCTCAGGCAGGGACAAGGACTCATGAACCATGTCCGACTGTTGCTGTTGTTACCGCCATGATTTGCCATCGAATTTGAGTCCATATTCTTAAAATGATTTCTTCACAGACCAAAACTAATCCAATCCAATGAAAATGCAGACAAACTTTCAGGCTCTTTCACATGATGAATATTTCCAAATCTAGCGATCCCCATATTTACTTCGATTTCCAAATCCGAGATGATAAAAATACTCACCTTGTTGTCTGAACAAAACTTCCATAAGAGCAAAGCTTTTGACAAGACCTGAACACATAGCATAATAACGTACAATTGCAATGTACAGAACCTCGATAGAGGCTTTTTCAATGTGTTGGGCCTCTGTAGTAGTGTACAACCCAACTCCAAAATTCGAAGTGGGAGAAATGTCAAACTGATTCCCCGCTCCAAATTTCGAGGCACAAAATCAAGCATTTAACCAAAGTTTCACCTTGCTAAATGAAAAATGCATTCTCACCAACAGATTAATATGTCCAAAATGACTACAATATGTCATGGACATAACAACTCCACTTCATTTGTAATTGATATAATTTTATTTAAAAAATAATATTTCCATTCTATTTGTAAATGATATAATTTTATTTTGTTCAACGGGGTTGGATTTATTGGTGAAGAGTGAGGAGTTTTTCACTAATGGACATGGTTCAATTCCAATGAGGGCCGATCCTAGAGCCATGGGGGCACCTTGACGTCATGGTCGAATGTGTGGTTCCACCCAGAGAGATTGTATTAAATGATCTCATGACCCGTGGACAAATAAGTGGATCAAAGTCCACCCCCACGCGAGTAGGATAAAGACAACCAAAACGCTCCGCTTTTCCAGTGAATTTTTGATAAAAACCGGTTAAAATTGTTCCTGAAAATTGCTATTTTGACAATTTTGCAATTTCAACGATCATAATTGCAAGTTTTAAACTAAATGCCCAATTTTAAAACTATCCAGATCGCCGAAATTTCGATTTGAGCACTCCAAATTGCAATTTGGGTGAAAATTGCTCTACCGGATTCCAGCGAGTCAGGGGCGTTTTCATTAGCGCTTATACTGCGCCACCCCCATGTCCTCCTAACATTTATCCCATGGGGCGTAGAATAGCTGGTGAATGGGTGTACTATTAAGGCAGTCATTGCATAAGGTCATCGGTTCGAAACTCCTTGGGAATGAGCCTCTCTCTCTCTCTCTCTCTCTCTATATATATATATATATATATAACATTTTATTTAAAAAAATAGTATTTATATGGAAGACTATTGAGATAAGGATAGACATCTTTGGTTGTAATTTGTAACTTTGAAATTATGTCATATAATCTAAGTTGTTATGTGGTGGCTTTTCTCACATGTGGTATTTGGAAAAATCTATGTAACTCAATTATTGAACGAAGAGGTGTTAAATTTTCAGAATTTACTTCAATATGATCTAGGATCTTAACTGAGAGAACAACATGTACAGTAAATCTACAGCATATCAATCATGGACACAATAATGCAAGCACGCAAGAGACACGGAGTTTACTTGGGGAAAACCATAAAGGTGAAAAACCCCAATAACTTCCTCAGAGATAGATAGAGCAATGATACAACCAGAATACAAGAGATAGTCTTCTCCTAGCAGCAGAGCCTCCTCCTCCACAAGTGTGCCACTCTCCAAGTGTGAGTGCGAGAATAGAATGTGTAAAATGAGAGAGACACACTCTCTATTTATACACTAACTTGACTTGACCTTTACTCAACTAGGTCGGCCTCAACTTAACCACTTAACATAATGCTGACTGGTCCGACCCCCACTAGGGTGGTCTAATAACCCTTTGACCCACATGGATGACCCCCAATAGGGTGGTCTAATAACCCTTTGACCCACATGACTTATACAGGGCCGACCCCAACAAGGTGGTCTAATAACCCATCAAGTATAAGTTACGACACTTACAATATAAATGACGACACTTCCATATAGAGGAATAATAACATCTCTATAGGAATACAAACACTTTCGTATAGAGGAATAATAACGTCTCAATAGGAATACAATATACATATATGTGAAATACATTCCGAAGTTACATATACATCAACACTCCCTCTTAACTAGGAAGGTATTTCTCGACACAGGTCTTCTAGCACAAGTCTTCTTCTCTGGATCATCGTCACTAGATAATCGTCATCGTCATCGTCACTGCTGCTACTATCTCAATCAATCTCTGAATCTACTCGTCATAGGAATTTCTACAGAGCCAGTCCTTTTTCATACTATATGTAGGCCCACCACCTGCAGGTCTTCGTCATCACTGGCCATACTGTGGAATCCTCAGGACTAATTACGTGGGTCAACAAAACCTCGAAAGAGCATCCCAGGACTGATTACGAGCACACAACTCAACCTATCGGATCTCCCAGGATCTTTTACATGTTACTGCACAACCTGTCCACGGCCATAGAGTATCACGAAGCACAACCCAGATGCACACACATAGCACTTACACTCAACGGCATGGGAGGACCAACCTACCACCATCCGTGAAGGGCTCACAACACTTACATCAACGACCATGGGAGAACACATTTGCCACCATGTTGGAAAGGCCCTGCACTTACATCAACGCACATGGGAGAACACTTCTACCACCATGTCGGAAAGGCTCTGCACTTACATCAACGCACATGGGAGAACGCATCTACCACCATGTCGGAAAGGCTCTGCACTTACATCAACGCACATGGGAGAACGCATCTACCACCATGTCGGAAAGGCACTGCACTTACATCAACGTACATGGGAGAACGCATCTACCACCATGTCGGAAAGGCATTGCACTTACATCAACGCACATGGGAGAATGCATCTACCACCATGTCGGAAAGGCTCTGCACTTACATCAACGCACATGGGAGAACGCATCTACCACCATGTCGGAAAGGCACTGTGCATTTGTGTCTTCAGAACTCATCACACATAATCCAACTGATTATGTACTATATCCACCTGATACATATGATCCTCCTGATCATCATCACTGTACCGTCCTGGTACATATCATCTGGAGCAACATCCTGAAGCTTGTCATCATGATCATCCTGATCATACAATGCATCTACCTGATGCATACCAAGTATCTACCTGATACATATCATCATACATGATCCACCTGATCATACAGTGTATCCACCTTATACAAATACAAATACATGATACATATCACTATACATGATCCACCTGATACATATACAGATACATGGTCCAAGCATCCAACATGATGCGTACATACATATACATATAAATGATCCAACTGATCATATCCAACATCAAACATGATGTGTACATACATATACATATAAATGATCCAATTTATCATATCCAGCATCCTCCTGATGCATATACAGAGCAGTAACTGGAGCATTGTCCTGATGCTCATCATCCAGCGCTTACATCCACAACCATGTGAAGGATCCTCCTTCCAACATGCTTGGAATGGTTTCTACAAATGTGTCCATCACTTCTTCCTCGAAGTGTCATCAATCTGAAGAACACTAAGCCTCTCCCTGAAGTACCCGAAATTCACCTTGGCTAGTGGCTTCGTCAGCACATCTGCAATCTGCTCATCCGTCGCAACATACTCTGCTTCGGCTGTACTCAGTGCTACGAAGGACTGCTTCCTGCTAAACCAAGATATCACACCTAATCCTATACTGAAGCAGCACCCAGGAGTGCTCTTCTTATCTACAGCACTGCCTGCCCAATCTGAATCAACATAACCCTGTAGGTTAAACTTTTGATTCGCATCATACTTGAGCCCATAATCAACTGTACCCTTCAGGTACCTCAAAATATGCTTTACAACAACCAGGTGAACACTCCTTGGATCCGTCAGGAACTGGCTCAATGTGTTCAAAAGCAAATATCTGGTCTCGTGTTCGTCAGGTACATCAAGGACCCAATCATCTGACGATACATAGTGACATCAACCGACTCAGATGAAGCATCACACAGAAGCTTCAGGTTCGATGCCATAGGTGTGGCCATGTCCTTGCAATCCATCATCCTGAACTTTTACTGCATACTTCCCTTGTCCAAGGAAGATTCCATCTGCACTCTGCCACACCTCCATGCCAAAAACAAATAGTGCATCATCCCTAGGTTCTTCATCTCGAACTTGGCAGCAAGCTTCCACTGCATGTCGGCAATCATCTCTTGTTACAAACAGGTCATCCACATACAAGAGTAGAATCACAGGATTCCCTTCCTCAACCTTGTAGTAAAGGTTGGAATCTGCTTTACTCTTGGTAAAGCCCAAACTGGATAGAAGGCTGTCTATCCTACCATACCAAGTTCTATACATATATGAATCCCTGTCATGTGTCTCAGAACCAAGTGGCTGCTCCACATACACTTCTTTTTCAACTACACCATTCAAGAAAGTTGTCTTGAAATCCATCTGGTGTATCTTCCACTTCATTGCTGCAACCATAACAAGTACTAATCTAATGGAAGTGTATCTGGCTACATGAGCAAAAGTCTCTATGCTACCACCTGCAGCATGCTTGATCTTGTAGATTCTCTTGGAAGTCAGTACAGACTCCCCTTCAGGTCTTGGGACTGCATCCCAAACATCTTCATGATCGACTGGTACTCCTCGATCATGGCATTCTTCCCAGATCCTGGGAACTTCAATATCTTCAATATTTTCAATAGATAACTTTGTTGCTGAACAAATGTTCTAGTCCTTCTTTTGTAGGTGATGGTATACGATCTTTCCTACACAATAAGTTAAATTGCATGATTAGAAAACATCTCATAGTTTTTAGAACAAATTCTTACACATAAAGAAATATGTCATACAGTCATGCAATTATCTTAGCCAATGCTTCAATACAACAATTATCCATATTCCGTAACTTTCTAGATGCCTTCCAATCTCTACCAGAACATTGTTAAGAGTGTGCACAACTCCTAACATGTCAGCAAAGAGGTTTCATTCTAGATAAGTAGCAATGGAATGTTGTATAGTGCCATAGGCCACTTACCCATGTATATTAGTAGTATACTATTCATCAATGCAACTATTCTAATATGCATAATATACAACCTAATTCTAGGAACATAAGCATATACATCATTGAATAACATTATGTAAGAAATGACAATTCAAATACTTATCTTTGTTTGGTTCCTGGGTGGACTCCCTCTGAATCTTTGCAACTCCATTCTGATGTGGATTGTGAGAAGTGGTCAACTCCCTCTGAATATCTGCATCCTTGCAGAAACTACTGAAGTGTGCTCCTTTGCTTTATTGCAGGAACAACTGGAGTGTGCTCCCTCTTGATCTTTGCTTCTTGGATTACCTGTCCTTGAACTTACATCCATCCTTAATCACTATGCATGCTTATTAGTATCATCATTGTGTTATCCTTGAGGTCTCATACATAATCACACATTTATTAGTATAATCTTAATACTATCAAAACACAATAATCTTAAACATGTATAGTCATGATCATTCACAGATAATAAACATTAGTATTCAAGGTTTCAGGGAAGTCTTTTTTTACTCATGCATATTCTTATTTGATCATAGGACTCTTCTGATTAGTTAAATTATCAATGCATAAACCCGTGATTACTCAAACCTATACCTTCATGATTCTTCTGGTTAGTCATATCATCAATTATGGTAAGAAACATAATATGCATACAGCCATGACTATTCAAACCTATGACTTCATGAATAATCATTATCAACAACACAACAGTATAAGATCCTAACACAAGGTAGGATTCTAGCTTGATATAGGAAAAACATACCTGGATTAGCATGCTAGCTAGTTATGTCTAACATACCCACATAATGTCTTCTGGTTCTCTTCAATGACTTGTGCTAGTAACCTGCATGTCTCATAAGTTATCCATTGTAGGACCAAGTTATACATACCTCGTAAGTAGATCTTCTAAGCAAATCCATGACAATGGATGAATCTTTGTCCTCATGTCATCGTGATCATATGTTCTTGAACCAGAACATGATTTGTCTTTCTTGGTGTACCTTTCATGTTAGCAGACAACATAAACCTCATACAACACCATAATGCATTAGTACAATCATAAGTGTCAACACCCCGATCAATGAATATCTTCTATCGTGCATTCATAATTTTATTAAGGCGATACGACAAGTCTAGATTTAATCAAGATTGTACTAACAGTAATAATATGAAGAAAAATATACCATAAACTTAGTCATGAACAAATCTCGAAACATACCTGGATAAGTAATACCTGTCGATATTGCTTGTAATATTCTTATGTAAGGCCTTAGCCTCATCTCCCTCTGAAATAGGAACTTCTTCACTTATGCAGGTGACCAATCCATCTTCTTCTAGGATTAACCCAATCCACTTGATTTGCAAGAATTGTATCTAGAGCTGGATTAGGGTTTGTCAGAGAAACCCAAAAAATTCAAACTTTGAATTTCAAACTTTCGAAAGGATAGAAATAGGTGCCTTGATGAGCTGATCAAGCTGGTATGTTCAGAATTTGAAAACTGCAAAGTTTCACTCCTCAATTTTGCCATTGAAACTTCCGGATTCACTGGACGTGACCCCGAACTAGGGTTTGATGAAGCCCACTCTTCTTCGCAATCAAAAGGTTTGATACAAATATCTAAGCTTCTATTTTTTTGAGGAGCTTCCAGCCGTGGTCACAGATTTCAAAAATTCCCATTTTTGCAGAAGCCCTAATTTTCCACTTTTCCGATTAAAGTCCCGAACTAGGGTCTGATCAAGCCCGGTCTTTTTCCCGACCAAAAATTCTAATCTTGGTCTCTAAATTTCTATTTTGATGAGTAGCATTCATCCATAGTCTCCGATTACAAAAATTCCAACTTTCTCCGAAACCCTAGATTCCGGAAGCCATGAATGAAGGTGCTCAAAAAATAATTATGTTATGACAGAAATATGTACTTGATTGTTTCTGGTGTAACTCCGAACTTTTCAATTCACAGGGTTTGAAAAGTTTTCTTGAGATAGCTCGACTTGTCATCTTTCAATCCAGATAGGTCTGGCCTCAATTGGATTCTTTGAGAGAGAGTTATGCCAAGTGTCGCAACGTGACCTATTTATGGGATAATACAGGAGAGCAAACTTGTACGGTGTGCCACGTGTCACTGGTTGAACTTCGGCCTCTGAAAATTTTTCCTGAGATAGTACAGTTTGTGTACTACCTGTTATTTTTTAGGAAATTTCATTTGGATCTTCCTAGCCCAAGTTATGAGCATTTCCCCAAGGTCACCTGATTTTGACTCAGATCTGGAAGAGGCAGAAACCCTATATTGTACAGATCATAAATCACAAAGTACAACGAATTAGAGGTTTTCCTTTGGAAAAAAGGTATATGGGGATCTGATCTTCTACCTATAAAAGTTTCAGATCCTAAAACGTCGCCAAAATGGATTTATAGCGAAAGTGCTACGAAGATTGGTTTTTGCTATATCAAGCCCTAGCATCGTAAGTGCAACAAGTGTCATACATGCCATATCATGCCTTCTTTCAGGCTAGATTTGATACCATGTTAAATTTTCAGAATTTACTTCAATATGATCTAGTATCTTAACTGAGAGAACAACATGTATAGCAAATCTACAACATATCAATCATGGACACAATAATGCAAGCACGCAAGAGACACAGAGTTTACTTGGGGAAAACCATAAAGGTGAAAAACCCCAATAACTTCCTCAGAGATAGATAGAGCAATGATACAACCAGAATACAAGAGATAGTCTTCTCCTAGCAGCAAAGCCTCCTCCTCCACAAGTGCACCACTCTCCAAGTGTGAGTGAGAGAATAGAATGTGTAAAATGAGAGAGACACACTCTCTATTTATACACTAACTTGACTTGACCTTTACTCAACTAGGTCAGCCTCAACTTAACCACTTAACATAATGCTGATTGGGCCGACCCCACTAGGGTGGTCTAATAACCCTTTGAACCACATGGCCGACCCCCAATCGGGTGGTCTAATAACCCTTTGACCCACATGACTTATACAGGGCCGACCCCAACAAGGTGGTCTAATAACCCATCAAGTATAAGTTACGACACTTACAATATAAATGACGACACTTCCATATAGAGGAATAATAACATCTCTATAGGAATACAAACACTTCCGTATAGAGGAATAATAACGTCTCTATAGGAATACAATACACATATATGTGAAATATATTCCGAAGTTACATATACATCAACAAGAGGTGCTCTACAACCCAATATGAGGTAGATGTAATAAAAAGTAAAAAACAAAAAGTATGTTTAAGGTGCTTGATAGATCCAAGTTTAAGATGGATCTATGCTGATATAACCAATCTCACGTGAAAGTGTCAATGCAATGCTAACACACACTCTACCTGTACCAATGCATAAATAAACATTCCACAACTTTTTACTAAGTTCAACATTATTTATCCTCAATAAAACTTAAACCTTTATTTTTCCACATAAAATTCAAACAAGAATTTACCAAGCTTAAGCAATTAATTGTTTTTTTCAAAAGAAAAAACCCACTTTCTTGCTATTCTATAGGATAAAAAAATGTAAATCATACAACCATCATAACTTGACAAAAGGACAAAAACAAATAGCCATAAGTAGTCCGCACTTAACCAATACTTAAGTCTCGATACAAAAAATGAAAATGGTTAACTAGACTTCAAACTCCACAACAAACAAATTAGGACTAGATCCACTAAACAATTCCAAACTGTCCAAACATATGAAACCAATCAAGCTAAAGACTAAATCAACTGATCAATATAATAAAGCCTTCATAAACTACAGAATCTTCAATGACTTCTTCAAAACATAAGGTACCATCAAAGAGATTCTTCTTCGAAAGAAAATCAACTTCTTTATTGAAAAACCTAATTCTCATATAAATTACCTAGTTTACATATATATATATATATATATATATATATATATATATATGTATGTATGTATGTATGTATGTATGTATGTATGTATGTACACACACACACATATAAGCATGAGTTTTAAAAACTTACAATTATACAATTAAAAAAAACATAAATTAAGAAGTAAAATTGAAATGCAATTATAATATAATACTAGCAATTGCTAACACCCCACAATTTGATGGAATGGTTAAACAACGTTTAGAACTATATTGTATTTATTTGCTTATTATTTGTTGAACTTGCTTTATTGAGTAAATTGTGTGTGTGGATTTATAAGCCTACTTTGTGTGCCAATTATGTTTTAAGTTATCATTTATCTTATTAATGTGGATAGTTATGTGATTTCTTTCAGTATGCAAAATTTAATGAATGATAGAGTACATCGATACCAATGTATATTACAATTAAATGAATGAATGGATTTCATGTGCATGCTAGATATATTAACTTGTTTATATTAACTGATGGTTGATAAATTGGTAATTGACATGGAAATAGTGAAATAATATGTATGATCTTGTGTTTTGGATAAGACTAGCCTACATCTTTGAGGGGCTAAGCAATAGCCGGATACTTGTTATGATGTGTGTGCTAGTGTAGATTTATGCAAGGTACCAAGTTTATGAAATTGGTCATTCAATGGCACAACTCTAAGAACCACAATGTTAAAACACTGTGATTATTGATAGGGTGTTGACCCTAGTTCCATTAGGAGGGGTGGAGGTATTTGTCATCAGGTATCCTCTGAAACTTGGAGTCGTGGGAGGGTTGTGTGAGTCACACTCCCCAAGTTATGTGATGGTGACTATAAGTTGCTTGCTGGGAAGTTAGGTCAATTTGGTCGACACTCCCACTTGCGGGTTATACCTGGGGTTAGGTCAATATAGTTGATGCTCTAGGTTATTCCAACAGAGGAATGGGTAGGAAGTGGAAGTTGGAAGTATGTTAGGGATGAATGATGATTATATTAGTAATGTTTTAGCTTGGAATTTGAGACAACAACTTAGTTGTATTTCGTTCCTTTCACTTGTAAATCATAGGTTAATTCATTAAGGTAAATCTACGTATAATGTTGTTTAGTGTTGAGGTTTTGTGACTCAGTTTGTAAAATTTCTTGATGTTGTGGGTACTGGATTGTTGTCTTGCAGGTGTGGTTACCTTGCCTTGTATGTGTAGTCATTGTTGTCTTGTTAGTCAAGGACTATGCATAAGAGGTGATGATGATTGCCTATAGTACGTGCACAAGCTATGTGTATTTTAGTCACACACACAAACACACCTTGTGCATGCATGCTAGTATTAGTTACGATGCAAATCTATATATACATATTGGTGATTGTTGTGTTATCGTTTATGGTGGTTGATGGATGTAATATTAATAAAATATAATATTATTTATAGCATTAACTTGTTATTATTTAAATACTCTTTGCATTAGTTAAATTCCTTAGTAAGTTCATTTACATAAACTTACATTAATCACATTTCATTGTAATTGCATTAATTGTCATCCATTTTATTTCTCACTAGTAAACACGTTAGAATAAATGATCTCATTACATTTGTTTAAAATTTTAATTAATATACATAAGCTATTTAATTTAATTTCATGTTATTGATGGGAAAATTAATGCTTACCAAATGAAAAAGGATGTGAAAGATAATGAACTGTCAAACAATAAATACATAGATATATTTTATTGTTTAATAATGTTTAAAATTTTGAAAACTGGGTTGAGTTGTGTGTTAGACTCACCTTATTATGGAGTGGTTGTCAGATCTGTAAAGAGGTACGTGATCGGTATTATCTCATGATTGGACCTTCCTAGACTCTTCATGAGTGGGGAGAGGATTGCGGTGGTAGGGGGAAGGTAAAACAAAATTTTGGAGTATGTGAAGGGGGATTCTTTTGGACTAAAGGTGAGGAGTGGAAAGGAAAAATATAGAGCTACATGATCTATATACTGGACTTGGACTTGATTGGTTATTGGACTAGGTATACTATGATTGAAGAGGAGGTTTTTATTGTGGTTAATGGGGTTGCAGGCATGGAGGGATAGGAAACCTCATAATTTTTTTATAACTAGCAGCCTAGCTTCTAGTTGGATGGGAGGAAACATATCAGTTTGTGTAACACTAATGGCTGGACTAGTGGTTTGGGTTGGAGCAATGGAATAACTATCTTGACTAGGCACTAAATTATTCTACTAGTTCTCACTCATTCATACTATTTGGATTATCATTCTTATTCAACATTATGGACATGCTACTAGAAATTGAATATATTATTATTTTTAGCCTATCAGGTGAATGAAACATGCTCATCAAAATAAAATAGAAAATTACATAGTTACTTTACACCTGTTTTTTTTTCCACAAGAACGATTGAGTGCTTTTATATATAAGAAAAGAGAAGTAACCGAGTTACATAGTGATGGAGTAGGTCTTCTCCTCGACATGAAGGAGCTAACCAGTCTCTACATTCATATTTTACCATACTGTAACTAACATAACAAAGTTATAGCCTATTACAGCTATATAGTCGAACAAACTGCCCTAGGAGATTTAAACAAAAATAGTACATTGAGGAATCGTTTTCATGCTATCTTCTTCTGCTTAATACAAAAACCCAAAATTGCTACATAGTTTTTTCTCATAACCACAGTGAAAGAGATCCAATTCATCCTAAACCACGCCAAAAAAAGGCCCCAAAACTTGAGGATTTTCCCGAGCAGCAGGATAAAACTGACGACGTAGCTCTGGTTCTGCTCCTCCCACATTGTCACGTTCTTTCTGCAGCTCCTGCTTCAGTTCACTAAGCTCAGCTCGCATTCCATCAATATTTACCTCTATGATTCTGGCACAACAGTGTACCACCCTGATTTGGGTGTCCAAATTGACCAAGCAAGGGCATCCATTGTCCAAGACTTAAGCGAGACTATCCACCTTCGTATTGAGCTTGCTGTTGTTCTCTCGAACCTCATTATTTGTTGCTTGAGCCAGGGTAAACATATGCTACATTTCCTTCTTGATTTCATAATTTTCACCTCTCAATAAACAAACTTGGGATTCCAGCTCTTGCAAATATTCTTTGGCATGCTATTAGCTTCCTACACTAAACCATAACTGCCACCATCAACCATGATAGGGAAGGAGTCAGAATCCTGTGCATGTTGACGACTATCATTCTGAAAATTGTACTGAAACGGAACCGAGCCACCCTGACTCCCGGGAAAAGTGGGATGTTTCTTCCTAAAATCAGGAATCACAGAGCCTCCCGCACAAGGGATGGTTTTTCTGCAAAGAAGATAACTAGCAGTTACTACGGATTTGACCATCTTCTCGAACGCTGAAGGCATACAATGCTGCCAGCCTTCCCACCACCTCACATTTAAACTATGCTCTCCTCGTGTCCCAGCTGCAATTAAGACGTGCATGCCGACCATGTGGAGTCCATGTGCCTCCGGCGTGCAGTCTTCCCTCCTGCCAATGCACAAATTTGGGTCTAAAACATTAGAGTTAGCTCCTTCATCGAGCCAGATTAAAAACTTGAACGTGAATGGAGTATTTTCAAGACTCTAACCCAATTTTGAATACTTCTCACAATTTGAAGACATAAGGTTTCTACCCGGATGGTAAGACAAGGAGATTTTTAGGGGATCCAGACTTGGTGTGTCACCATCTGATTGCTAACCAGGACTCCACGATCCTGCATTACACCACTATTTTCCATTATGTCCGCCTCTTGATTGTTGGCTCTCAAAATGTGAAGAAAGTTTATGGTTTTGAACTCATTGACTAAACACTTTAGGATACGATGGGTTTTAGAGGTAGGGTTCTTGTGATTTGTGATCAAGTTCCGAGCATCTCTAATAAACAACATTGAGTCCCCGAATACTATTAGGTCTGTGAGGCTCTCATCTCTTGCAATCTCCAATCCTTTTATTAAAGATAACCATTCTGCGCTATTATTTGTCATTTTTTCCGAGTCCCCGAGCATAGTATTTCTTTTTATTTCCTTCTGATTCATACAAGACTCCACCCGCACCTGCCAACCCTGTAGTTACTTTAGACATGTTAGAATGACTTAGTTTAGCAATTGTTTATTAATTTAACACCCATCACTAGGATGGGTGTTACACATAGTATTAGATCCTTGGTTATAACTTTGAAACCTTAGGGCCTATAGGAATAAATCATAGAACACAACATAAATAAAGCAAAAAATTTGAACAAAAACTCCCTTTAATTGAGAAGGAAATGAAAGTTCAATTACAACTTCTGAAAATAGGAAAGCTGGTAGCTGCCTGAGATAAAGAAAGACAAGCCTGGAGGAGAGGCCGCCTTGAAACTTAAATTACTACAATACAAAGAACAACAAGCCTCTAAAAGGGATTCTTCACAAAAAAATAAACTTAAGTAAGCTAAAAAATATAAGACTAAGATTCCACAAGCCTAAGATAAAGGAGACTTAAAGGTCAGAAGGAGATGCCTTTGGCCTCCATAGTTTGGGCATAATAGAGCACCCCATTTTAGCTTAAACCTGAATCATCTCTTGAAAAACTAAACCAACATCCATAGCTGAGACTATGATAAGAAACCCTTGCTACCTGCACATGAAAGAGGAAAACAAGATTAAAAGGGTAAGTAAACAAAATAGAAATTTTAGGATCCTAATTTACTAAAACACAATTTATGTATATATAAATGTGGTTCCTAGAATAATTATATATAAATAACATGTATAGTTTGGAGATAAACATAAAAAAAGGGGGAGATATATAAAAATACATAGGAAAACAATTTGAATATAATAATAAGTAAATATATAAAATATATTTGAAAAAAATGAAAATTCATTATACATTTGAACATATATATGGTCTAATGAAGTGGCCAAATTCTAGCTAGATGACTTGTATTCATGGGATTGGCAGCAGTGTGGTAAATTATGTCATATATGATATCCCTTTATACAAAAAATGATAAATCAAGACATTTTAAGCTACCACGAGCCTGAATTAGATCATAGACCTTTAATTGTAACCCTCACTTTTGGCATGCATAGCGATCCTACATAAGAGAATTATCACTGTTAAAAGCATTTGATCTTCGACATAAACAATGATGATCCTTTTCTAAATGATTTAAAAAATGACTTGTTTCCTTTATCAAGTATGGACAATATAGAAGACCTCTATCATAATTTTACTACAATTCTCTCATCTTCCATTGATAAGTTCTCCATCGAAGTTTTGGGTAAAAATAGAAATAGAAGAAAAACCCCTGGTATGATAAAGAATGAAAAAATGCAAGAAGATCAATCAAGGAAGCTATTGACGAGCCTCTAAAAATTGAAAATATAAATACATACAAAACCCTAATTAAAAGAAAACAATGCTCTATATAAATAAAAAGCAGGAAAATATTTTACACCTCTCTAAGGTAGCTCCTGATAAATTATGGAGGCAAATTCCAACTAGCAAAACTAAAGATAATAATAGGATTGTTTTGAAGGATTGGAATTACTATCTTAAATTTTTTATGAATCCATGGATGCCAAAGATAACATTCAAACCCTCCTTACAGCATAAGAAGTTTTCTCATTAGAAGATAGATTTTGGGGTTCAATGCATAGAAAATGGAAAAGATAAGGGCATTGAAGGATATACAGCAGAAATATTAAAAATTGGAGGGCATGTACTCATACCTCACATCCACAAAGTCCTTAATCTAGTGGTCAAGCAAGGTTTCTGTAATCCATGGAATAAGGGCCTCATTATTCCTATTTTTAAAAGCGGTGATAAAAATAATCCCATTGATTATCAAACCATTATGATTATCCCACTCTTATCCAACCTATACAGTATTGTTTTGGTAAAGAAAACCAACGTATGGATAAAAAGTGAAGGTAAGTGAGCTAAAGGTCAGGTGGGATTTAGAAGACATCACACAACCATGGACCACCTTGTTATGCTTAGGATAATTATGGAGGAATTTTGTAATAGTAAATCCAATATCTTATGTTGCTTTGTGGACTTTAGAAAAGATTTCAATTCAATGCCTATAAATAACATATGGTATGGATTAGAAGAGCTAAAGGTTCATTTTGAGTTGAGAGATATCATGATAAGGTTGTACAAGTTTTCCATTGCCAAATTTAAGAGCACTAAGGAGTGGTCGAAATATATTAATTGTAATATTGGAGTTAAGCAAGGTTCCCCCCTCTCCCCTACTGTTGGCCTTAGGATATTTTTGAACTAGTTTGTATTGATGTGAATGGGGGTTGCACAACGAAGTGATCGAAACGAAGCGCACCCGAAAAAGAAGGATGGACTTCGACGTAGTGCCATAAAATATTGAAGGGTAGTGGTTGATCACATCATCCGAGAAAGTGAGTAGAGTAAGTTGGGGAGTAAGTCAGGATTTTCGGTCCGCTTAGTGGCCCCGGGGGCTATGCCAATACTATAAATATGTAATGAATCGAGTAGAGTAGGATGCTGATATTTTTTGTAAGATTGGTAATTTTGGATGTAATGTGGTGGAAGAGAGAGTGTGACGAAGAGCTGAATGATCCCATGTATTGCTTTGTGTACTAAAGAGTTATGAAGGATTGCGATCTGGAGGTGTTATATCTCAAATTTCCACAGCATGTGTAAGTGAGGATCTACATGTTTCACCACCATGGAAAAAATGATGTTTATGCCTCCTAAGGGTGTTAGGACCCTTCATTCTAATGTTGGTCCCTTCCCTAGTCACATTTGGAAGCAAATCCAATAAGCAAGGGGTCGAAACCCACCTTAACCACCTCCAAAAGTTACCTTACTGGAATTTTTGCGCCCTGCTAGTGTTCCTAGGAGCGACAATTTCATATTTTGCATGCCTATGGGGGAGTGAAAAATTTCATCTTTTTCGCGCTTTGCTCAGTTATAGGGGAGCGGAAATTTTGTTTTAGGCTTATCCCTTTGATTTTGGATTTTGGATCTCAGGGAGATTTTCTTGGGATGAGGTACCCCTTCGAATCTCATCTCACATTCCCTCCTTGGAATGGTTTAGATCCTTAATCCACATCTTACTCACTTAGATCCATCATTTTCTCCTAGTAGTTGGCCTTCCCAAATCCTACTTAAGTAGGACCATCCATGGGCTAAGGGGGATCTTGGAAGCAACAAACTTATGATCCTAAGAGTCTTCCAAGGGTGATGGAGGAGAGCTTGGATAAGATCTGATCAAGCATGAGTCAAGTATAACACATGTTGTATGGATTCTTTATGGATTTCTTTCTATTAATATAACTTAGCCTATTCCTCCCATTTTCATGTCTTTAATGATGAATGCATGAAATTGTCTATTTTTTTATAGTTAGATCTTTGTTTATACATATATTGCTTGGAACTTTTGGTCCTTCATCTTATTTAACAAGTTCAAGCCTTGAAGATCAAGCTTGTAGCTAGAGCTAGGACAACCGACAGGTTGGAGGTAAGTTTTACTTCTTCCTTTCTTCTTCCATGTTCAATAGATTATGTATTGTGCTAGATATAGGAGAATAGATCACCATTTGTTATGTTTCTGTCATGGATTAAGTATCTATGGACTTAGTTATGTCCATGAGAGAGTTTAACTATCCGTAGGAAGAATTATCTAACATAGGAGGATCTATGAGCAGGTCTGAATAAAATTAAATGCTTTTGTAATGGGATCAATGAATAAAAAAATCATTTCTATGGTTTTTCCGAGTTGGATTTCCACATAAAAATATTTGGTATCTTGAGTATGTGAATGATTATGTGTGTGTTGTTGTTTTTTGTTTCTATCTTGCTGTTAAAATGATAAATATTCAATGACATGACAATAAGATATGAAATTTTTTAGTTACAATACACTATGTAGTAGATGTACACAATGTATTAATTCTGTGGGTTAAACTAATTTTTGTTGAGGTCCTGTTAATGGGTGTGATTGTAGAACAAAGTTCTCTCCCCTTTGCTACCTCAGCCACATGGTTATTGCAATACCCATAGGTGCTTCAGGTGAGACTTCGCCTATTTGCAAGTGATGCCAAAAGGGCCAGTATCTCGGGATTTGTTGGTTTGTGTCGTAGTGAACCTGGGTTTTCCCATAAGTGAGCCAACAAATGGTTCCATTGTAGGGAACTTGATCTGCAATTGAAGGGGACATGTAAATGTGGTATCCAAGGAAACAAGAGATATTGGATTGGATAGACCAGAAGCAACTAGAGTTTGTCGAAGAACATAACACAAATCCATGGCTCAATTCATGGGACTGGTTGGAAAGGTATGTTTTCTCAAATCTACATGAAATTTTCTTTGGTGAGTTTCCTATTTTGTTAGAATAATGGTTATTGAAGTTAGTAGAATATAAGAGATGCTTCCAGGGAGGAGAGCCAATGGTTTGGACTTGCGATTTAGTTTGAATACTTAAAGGTATCAATAATAAGATTTCTCGTGTTGTTGATTATTGGCTTGATAGTATACTTGCAGGTTATATTACTGAGTTTGTCGTAGAAAATTTAAAATCTTATAGTGCAGTTGAAAGAGAATTTTTCAAAGGACTGTGAGGTAAATATTTGAAATCTATGAACTTGTGGACTAAGATGTTACTCTATGAAAAAGGTCTCATGAGAATGGAATCTAAAGAGTAAGTAGCTTCACACATCGAGAACTAGGTATTGAATGGGGGAAGGCCTGGGAAGTATGTGGGAGAAGAGTGAGATGAAATGCTAAGGGGAGAAGAAAGTGATACTGATGAAGAGTGTGGATTTATGTGAAGTGGAACAAGATTTCGACAATGTAAGAGAAGGAAGACTACGACAGGAAGAAGAGAGGTTTGTAGTGTGACCGAAGGATATAACTACATCGTTGTACCGTAGCTGAGAGAAGAATCAATTAGTGTAGAAGAAGAAAAGGAAGATCATCAGGTCATATCAAAGGAGGATCCAGTTGATTCATCTTTGGTCAGATACTACGATATACCCACGACCCCATGTGCTTCTCCTGAAATTGAGGTAAGTACTTATAGCCCCTCGCATCTTGTGGAAGAAATTCATAGTAGTAGAAGCCATCATAATAGTGGTTCATTTGGTCAAAGTCATAGTTCAACAAGTCAGAATAGCGAAAGTTTTGGTCTTATAGTTCAAATTTAGTGGGTACCGTCGAGAAGGAAAATGGCAGGGGATGATATGAAACTTCCATTGTTTCATGGGAATGGATCAAAAGATACAAAGCAACATTGGTTTCTTTGTGAAGTTGTTTGGAGTGTTAAGCAAGTGAAGGCTGATAATTTAAAAAGAGTGTAGTTGATCATGACCTTCCAGATCGTGCATTGAACTGATTTATGAAATTTTCTATTGTACCGCAAGGAGGGAAACACAAAACCTTGGCAGAACTTAAAGTCGAGTTGTAAGATGGGTTCAGTAAACCTAAGTCCGAGTCACATTGTATCACTGATCTCAATGAAATTAAGCAATCACCTAATGAGTCAATATGGGATTTCAACTAGGGGTTTAAAACTTTGATGGATCGATTAAGTTTTCATATTCTAGATGCTCAACATAAAGAGTGGTTTATATCTACATTGTTACCACATATAAGGTTACCATTGATGCAATAGAAGTTTGTGTCACAATATGAGGTTCTTGAAATTGTGATGAATTTAGAGGCGTCCCTAGTAGGAGAGACTAGCATAGGGATTGGTCAAATCGAAACACAATTAGCAAATTTGTCACTTCAAATCCAAGATATTAATAAAGGAAATGAGATAAGAGAGGAAGTATGGTGTATTAAGTGCAAGGAAGAAGGTCATCATAAGGATCAATGTCCACTGTTTCAAGAGTACGTGGCCACAAGGGGTTCCTAATACCTTGAATCATGGAGCTGGAGTCTGGTGTGAAGTGTGCAAGAGTAAAGTACATCGACTAGAGGAATGCTACTTGATACATAAATATGTGTGTTATCTCCTCAAATATTTTTTCAAATTTTATTATTTCAGAATTTTCGGGTTTCGGTAGCTTAGGCGGACATGGCCATTGTTCATTAGCTATCGAAAACCTAGCTTTCGGCAGCTTACAGTGTAAAGGAAAAATTACTCAAAGCTACTGAAAGGAGAGGCATTTTCACCACTTCAAATAAGGTCTCGGTGGTTTAGGCGAACATGCTGAATTGTTCATTAGCCACTGAAAGCAAAGCTTTCGGTAGCTAACAAAATTAAAATCCATCCTTTCTAGCTACCGAAACTAAAAAATAATGCAGAAGGCTACTTTTTTGCACAAGGCCTGAGTTTTTCTGATCCAAACAGTTCGAGGACGTTTTCTAATGATAGATAAACGTTAAAGGCATCATGATCAAAATTCTGTTCCAGATTGAAAGGCTCCAGCAAGGTGAGAGGAGGAATCTTCTTATCTATTTTGGGCAAAAGATGGCCTATCAATCCTCCAGGTGGCAGTTTCAACCTTACTCATCAACCTTTGCAGGCTTGTTACAACTGTCAAAGATTGCTGCAGCTGTCGAAGACATGAAGACTATCAAGATGGAGGTGAGGAGATTTACTGCAAAAATGGAGTTTTTATTGTGCTGAGATATCATTTTAAAATGATGATTCTGAGCGACTAGAGAATCATTTTGCAAAACGGGAGGAGGTTTTTGTTTCTAACATGTCATAGAACAATAACCTCTCTCAATTTTTATACAGGTGTCACATATTGGGAGAATCGAATCCATCTCTGAGCCCCAATTTTCAGATCTCAGAATTTCCCTGTTTGACACATGTTTTTTAAATACAGATCTCGGGAAAATGAAAACAAATTTCAAAAAACTGAGAGAGGGTTCTGCTCAAAACAAACCAATACACAAAAAAAAATTTCAGTTTATACATAGGTGTCACAGATTTGGAGAACTGAACCCATCTCTGAGCCCCATGTTTCAGCAGTTTGGCCAAATTAAAAATGATCTTTTCCTAGTTTATTGAAAACGGTTTTGATCTTCTATCTTTAGTAAATTCGATCCAGCTTCTTAGGATCTGGGAAGATGTTGTAAAGACTATAAAGTCTAGAAATTGAGAGCAAGTAGAGGTTCGACTTTGGAGACTTTTTATAATATTACTATCAGACTTCTCATTGCATCTTGGTTATATAAGCTTCTTTTGCCATTTACGTTCAGTTTTCCTTTTCTACCTTTCTGTACTTGCAGTGAAATGTTTATTTCATGTATGTTCTATTTGTCTAATGCTTGATAGTTGTCATCCTATCTTTGTATTGATAAATTGAATACCAAGTATCATTTATCTATTGTGATTAGCCATTCATATATGCTTTTGTATGAGTCTGCTAGCATAATAGGATTTTTACATACATCTACCTTTTATAAGCTTTTTGAATAGTGTGGTTAAAATCCTTGTCTATCTGTGTACGCCTGGGCATGTTTTGAGTGAGTGAGTTTCATTAAGTAATCCAACTTTATCCATTTCACAAATCATTAAGAAAATTGGCAAGTTACCAGGATCCTTTGACCTACAGCCTAGAAGGACTCCTGGAGTGATAACAAATTGGCATCGTTGCCGAGGAGAGGAGATTCAAGCTCAGCTTCCTTGGGAGAACAAAATAGATCCAACTTTGATGATAGACAAAGCCTGGACACTCATTTGGTTGTAATCATCTATCTGGCGACTCCATGAAGGATGGATTCAGTGGTTCAGTGGCAACTCCACAATATTCAGATGTCAAAAGCATTCGTTGCTCTTTTGGCTCGGAGGTTTGCACCTCTCAACTTCTCTTCAGTTCCTAGTTTCCCACATCCAGTACTTGATATATCAGAATCGGGAGATTTTCTGCCTATCTTCAAGGAGAGCAAAGAAGAAAATCCTGCAGAACACCTCCTCAAGTTTCATGAATGCATGAATCTATTAGATCTGCAGCATGAAGATGTTCGTATGAAGATGTTCATGTATTCATTGTATGGTGATGCACGTCAGTGGTATGGTTCTTTACCTCCTTCTAGCATTTCATCATTAAAGGATTTTCATAGAGCATTCACTGAGCATTGCAAAAAGTATTTTTCAGATGAGTTTGCATTAGGTAATTGCTGTGATGAAAATGAATTACATCATAACGTTGAAGATGTAAATAGAGATAGATCTCTCCCTCACAATATGTAGCACCCCTTCAATGATCTTCAAAATGATACGCTTTCCCATAAACATGAATTAGAAATAGATAATAAAGGAGCCGAAGGTTCTCCTATTAACAATATTTCTGATTTTCATCAAGCTGAAGAGTTAGTTTCGTTAGTTATGAATCATGAGGATCAGCTTTCTGTTGATCAAAAGTTCATTGAAATCAGTAACGATAGCTCTCAATTTCCATATTTGCAGACTAAGGGAAGCTACAGTTACCATGAGAAACAAGATTTTCAGGAACCGTCTAATCTCTAGCTAGAACATCAAGAGGACTCTCTTTCTCCTTATGTACCTTTTGTTTCAAATTTTGATGGAAACATCGATAATGATGAGGAAGAAGGTGATATTTTTCCAAATTTGTTTCAAGATCATATTGCTGATAATTCTATGCAAGAATATTCATCTCTGTTATTAGAATTTGATCCGAATATCCCCATATTTGACAAATATAGTGATGAGGAGGAAGATTTTAAATTTTATGAGGGTTTGTTGACTAATGAAATCTCATCTAGTTCTACTCTTCATCAAAGAGTTGATAAAAAATGTATGTATGTTATGACTGATGACAGTTGTGGGTCTGCTTTTCAAAATTCTAATGAAGAGCTTTCTAGTTTTGATATATCTACCAAAGAGGTCATTATTGGAGAGAGTAGTCAGCATTTCCTTAATGATACATCTTTTAAGACTCATTTTTCACTGGATCATTATCAAGAAAATGATATAGAAGATGAAGAACATATCTTTTCTTCTCTCTTAAAAATTGTCAGTTGTAATAAGCCAGCACATCATCATGATGAATTCAGATTACAGAGATATGGTGAAGGGGAGGAGAAAGGTTCAGATCATCAGTTAAGCTTGCTTTTTCTTCCGACAGAGGAAGAACAACTTACTTTCAACATCAGTATTAGTGAAGGTAGCCAACATCACTTCAATTTTCAGTTGAAACACTCTTATGAAGAGGTATGTCTTTGTGACATTTATGACCCTATTGTTGATTATTTGGAATCTATGAATAGCATGGATGTCAAAACATTTTTGTCAGATGAAGATTGTTTCTGTTATCAACTACATTTCTGCATGCTACAGTTTTGTTTATTTTTGGGGTCCAGACTAAGCATGATATCAGTAAATTGGTTTCTTACTTGGTTGCATTGGAGATACAGTTTTACTTGATCAATTTGCCTCTGCAGATTTGGTTAGAGTAGAAGTAGGTAGAAAGAATAAGTTCTCCCTATGAGAAAGTAGATTCTTTCAGTCATTTTCAGTTTTTGTTAAGAAGGGCAGGCTACAGGCATGCTACAGGTTTGCAGTGGATTAGTGGTAAAGGTAGTTCTTGAAAGGTGCTCAGAAGAAAATTGTACTATTGACTCCATATCCCAATGGAACACTAGAGAATAGGTTTGAATTTTTGTTTTATAGGAAAGGCGTTGGATCTGTGGTTCTCGAAACCTCACAGGGAGACTTTCATCCCCGAGTAGGAGCCAGATGTTATCTCCTCAAATATTTTTTCAAATTTTATTATTTCAGAATTTTCAGGTTTCGGTAGCTTAGGCGGACATGGCCATTGTTCATTAGCTATCGAAAACCTAGCTTTCGGCAGCTTACAACGTAAAGGAAAAATTACTCAAAGCTACCGAAAGGAGAGGCATTTTCACCACTTCAGAGAAGGTCTCAGTGGTTTAGGTGAACATCTGAATTGTTCATTAGCCACCGAAAGCAGAGCTTTCGGTAGCTAACAAAATTAAAATCCAACCTTTCTAGCTACCAAAACTACAAAATAATGCAAAAGACTGCTTTTTTGCACAAGGCCTGACTTTTGCTGATCCAAACACTTCGAGGGAATTTTCTAATGATAGATAAACGTTAAAGGCATCATGATCAAAATTTTGTTCCAGATTGAAAGGTGCCAGCAAGGTGAGAGGAGGAATCTTCTTGTCTATTTTGGGCAAAAGATGGCCTGCCAATCCTCCAGGTGGCAGTTTCAACCTTACTCATCAGCCTTTGCAGGCTTGTTACAACTGTCAAATATTTCTGTAGCTGTCAAATACATGAAGACTATCAAGATGGAGGCGAGGATATTTACTGCAAAAATGGCGTTTTTACTGTGCTGAGACATCATTTTAAAATGATGATTCTGAGCGACTGGAGAATCATTTTGCAAAACAGGCGGAGGTTTTTGTTCCTAACACGTCAGAGAATAATAACATCTCTCTGTTTTTCTACAGGTGTCACATATTAGGAGAATTGAATCCATCTCTGAGCCCCAATTTTCAGATCTCAGAATTTCCTTGTTTGACACATGTTTTTTAAATACAGATCTCAGGCAAATGAAAACGAATTTCAAAAAACGGAGAGAGGTTTCTGCTCACAACAAACCAATCCACAAAAAATTCTTTCGGTTTATACACATGTATTACATATTTGGAGAACTGAACCCATCTCTGAGCCCCATTTTTCAGCATTTTGGCCGAATTAAAAAATGATCTTTTCCTAGTTTATTGAAAACGGTTTTGATCTTCTATCTTTAGTAAATTCGATCCAGCTTCTTAGGATCTGGAAAGATGTTGTAAAGGCTATAAAGCCTACAACTTGAGAAAAAGTAGAGGCTTGACTTTGGAGGCTTTTTATAATATTACTATCAGACTTCTCATTGCATCTTGGTTATATAAGCTTCTTTTGCCATTTACGTTCAGTTTTCCTTTTCTACCTTTCTGTACTTACAGTGAAATGTTTATTTCATGTATGTTCTATTTGTCTAATGCTTGATAGTTGTCATACTATCTTTGTATTAATAAATTGAATATCAAGTATCATTTATCTATTGTGATTAGCCATTCATATATGCTTTTGTATGAGTTTGCTAGCATAATAGGATTTCTACATACATCTACCTTTTATAAACTTTCTGAACAACGTGGTTAAAAAGCCTTGTCTATCTGAATATGCCTGGGCATGTTTTGAGTGAGTGAGTTTCATTAAGTATTCCAACTTGATCCATTTCACAAATAATTAAGAAAATTGGCAAGTTACCAGGATCCTTTGAACTACAGCCTAGAAGGACTCCTGGAGTGATAACAATGTGAATACTCCTAAGAACTTGTATTGTAAATTTCGGAGATATGTAGGTCATGATGAAACAAACCGCCGAGCATATGACTTGTTGAAGGAACGTATAGATGATTCCTACAGAATGGGAGGGGAAGAGAAAGCTGAAGGGGAAATGCGAAGTTCAATTCCCATAGAGGAGGCTATTACCAAGGACCAGGTGGATTCATAGGTTGTGGAAGAGGTGTATTTGGAAGAGGAAGAGGCCAGATAATCTGTTACAATTGTGGCCAACTAGGACACTTGGTAAAATATTGTTCGAACCCTTGTTCAACGTGTACATATTGCATAGAATTGGACCATACCATTGACGATTTTCTATAGCTAATAGAAAAATTTCAGGCTAAAGGAAATCAAAACTAGAACCAGAATGTCCATAAAAGATTTGTAGAAAAGAGAGAAGAGAAACCTACTATAGAAGTAGTTACATGTGGGGGAGCTGCGGCATGAAGTGATCCAAAAACAAAAGAGAAGCAACATGGACCATGGGTTAGAAAAGCACCAAAACAACTGCCAGTGTTTAATCCCCATAAATAAAAATAAACTTATGTCGAATCTAGAAAGGAGTTTAATACAACAAATAAAAAATGATCAAATTTGCGACTCATCCAATATATGATACGGTTCCTATGTACGGCATGCCTCAATTTTACGATCATTAAATTTCAAGGAGGCCATCAGGAAAGGTAATTCCTTTAAATAATTTCTTGCAAAGTTTTCTAGATTTGTTAAAGAATGAAAAAGTTGTAAAAGAATTCTGTAGTATGATTGATCAAGGTGACCAGGAAGTAGTAGATCCCGTTGAAGAAAAAATTGTCAATCACTTGCAACGTAAGAAGAGGATTGGTAGGGAGATGCAACTTAGTGCTTAGGTTGGGGATTATGATATGGATTTTATTATTCTAGATCTGGGGTTAGATGTGAATGTACTCACTAAGAAGACATGGGAAAACATGGGTAAGCCTAAGCTTGTATGGTCACCAATACAGTTAATATTAGCGAATCAACAAAATGTGGTCCCATTTGGTAGGTTTGTAGGGGTATCTGTCGAAGTAGAAGGATTGCAAAGTTTTGCATATTTTGAAGTCATTGAAATTATAGATGATACTAACCCTTATCCGACATTACTTGGGATATATTGGGTAATGTATAATCAAGTTTTTATTAATTTGAAAAAGAGGACGATGACATTCAAAGGAGGAAGACTCAAATTTATTGTACCCTTGGATCCCTTAAAAGGCCAGAGATATGTCAAACCTATTAGAGAATAAAATGATGTTCAGGAACTAGAAAACATTTATAAGATGAATTCAAGAATGGATGATTATATTAACCCTACATTAGATGGAAACTTGAGTTGGGGTAGTATTATCTCATGTGCATTAGATTCAAATGAAGGACTAGAAAATTGGAAAAATAGACTACATGAGGTATCTATGAGGAGGTGTTCTTGCATTTCCAAGTCACTGCACTGGATTGGATAGTTTTTAGTCTACCAAAGAATAATATTGAGAATTTAAGGTTGATGTTGGACCAATGTAGACAATATCAGATATATTTAAATTTGAAGAAATGTATCTTTTGTGCCCCTTTTGGAATTTTATCGGGACATGTGGTATGTAAATAGGGTATTTTGATGTATCCTACCAAAAGTGTTATTATTGTAGACCTGCCACCACCAAATCAGTGCGATAGCTTAGAACAACATTGGGACATACAGGTTATTACAAAATTTTTATTAAAGGATATGCACAAATTACTACTACTATGAAAAAACTATTGAAAATGATGTTAAATTCCAGTGGACTAAGGAGTGCTAGAAGATCCTAGACACATTGAAAGAGAAGACGGTGACTGTGCCAATACTGGTCTTTCTAGATTGGAGAAAAGAGTTTCATGTACATGTCAATGATTTATCCATAGCTTTGGGTGCACTTTTGTTACAACCTAGAGAAGGAGACATAGATCACCTAATTGATTTTTCCAACAAAAAGTTATCAATAGCTGAAAGAAATTTTACTACGACAAAAAGATAAATTTTAGCAATGGTATATGCATTGCAGAAATTTAGACATTATTTGTTGGGGTCTCATTTTAAAATGTATACTAACAATTCTTCTTTAAGTACCTGGTCAATAAGGCAGTGTTGGGGGGGATTTGTAGGTGGCTGTTATTATTCCAAGAATATGATTTTGAAATTGTAGTCAAACCGAATAAGTTAAATGCAAGACCTGATCATTTGTCGAGGTTGGAGAGAAGAGAAGAACCATTAAGCTTAGATGATAAATTTCCTGATGTGCGGTTATTTTCAGTAAGGATGGTGGGTAATTACTTCAAAGAAAATTTTCAGTTCTTGAGTATAGGTATGGATCCTAAGGAATATACTGTGGAACAGAAGAAGCAGTTGGCTATAAAAGCAACAAATTATCATCTTATAGCAGGACAATTGTATAAATTGGGTCTAGATTAAATCTTGAGAAGATGCGTGTTAGAGCATGAAAGACCTATGATTTTACTAGATGATCATGATGGTGTTGTAGAGGGACACTATGCAGGTAAGGATACCGTGTAGAAAGTATTAAGGAAAAGTCTTTGGTGGCCTACATTACATAAGGATGCAAAGGAGTACTGCAGATCATGTGATGTCTATCAGAGGGTTGGAAAACCCTTCAAGAAGATATGAAATGCCATTAGTACCTCAGGTAACATTACAATTTTTTTATAAATGGGATATTGATTTTATTAGACCAATTAACCCACATGCGAAGAGAACAAGATCTAGGTACATACAAACTACGATAGACTACTTGACTGACTGGGTTGAGGCTAAACCCATTCAGGATTGCAGCTCTATGACTGTTGCGAGGTTCTTATTTGAAAATGTGGTTACTAGGTTTGGTTGTCCTAGGATCTTAATGAGAGATCAAGGAACTCACTTCTTAAATAGGACTATTGAAGAATTGGCAGAGGAATTTTAGATCTAACATCAAAAGAGTAGGCCATACCATCCTCAGGCTAACAGAACTGTTGAAGCTTCTACAATATTTTAGAGAATTCTTTTGCTAAAGTATGCAATGTTAACTGAGACAATTGGGACTTAAGGATACCATCAATATTATGGGTTTACTGAACAAATTATAAAAAATTGATAGGTCAGACGCATTTTAGATTGGTATATGGGAAAGAAGATGTAATGCCTATGGAGTACATTGTGCCAAGTTTAAAGATTGTTGTGTTTATGGAGATGACATATATTGAAGCATTAGAGGAAAGTTTGTCACATCTATTGCAATTAGAAAAAGACAGATTTATTGCAATTTTTCATCAACAAGTACAGAAAGCAAGGGAGAAGGCATGACATGATTGACATATTAAAAAAATAAGTTCCAGGTAGGAGACCTGGTTCTCCTTTACGAAAACAAGTTCTTCAAACACATTGGTAAGTTCAGAATGCACTGGTTAGTACCTTATGTGATTAAGTATGCAACATAAGGGGGTGTTGTGCAATTACAAAATTTGAATGGGGAATTCATGGATGGATTATTCAATGGAAGTTGGCTGAAACTGTACAGGGACAACCAAAACTTCATTAGATATGAACAGAGCTACGACATCTAGGTGCTATGTGCAGTTGAAATAGGCACTGGATGTTAAAGAAGTATTCGCATAGGAGTAGGAAAATGTCGAAGTTACTTAGGATCACATGTACAAATGTAGATATGTCAACGATGATTTAAAAAAATGGTTGGAAGTAATAAAGTGGTGCATTAATTACAACAAGTGTCGGCCAATTATGAAAGGAATTGCATTTAATGCAAGACGTAGCAGAAATGTGTGAAAGAATTTCATGTTGATTAAGGAAAATAAATACCAAATTGGTTAAATCTAGAGGGAATATTTTATTAGATACACTAAATATGGATTTAATGCAACGACGAGAAAGGATGGTTGAGCTTCAAAATTATAAAGGCACGAGGATCAAAGTCATTGTTTGTTGAGTATTGTTAAGAGTTGAGCTAAGAATGAAACCGAGAAACTAGTGTGCTATGGAAGAGTGTGCCTAATTATGCCCGGTAAACCACTTGAGGACATTGTGAGAGAATTCATGGAATCACGAATACCATAGAGCGCGACAAAACCAAAGGTTGTAGAAATAAGGTCGTATGCACCAACAAGAAAGTTATCTCAGACAAAGAACATGGAATATCGCACCAAAGGAAGACATGATGTAGAGGCCTCACCATCCATCATGTCATCTATTTTTCCTCCATATGTGTCGTCAAGGAAGAAAAATGCCAAACCAGTGAGGTTGATTAAGGATGCAAAGTATACTTTGTAGGAACTAGAAATCTCGAAAGGAGTGAAGAAGGAAGGTGATATGATAGGCAAAGTGTTGAACTTAAAATATTCATATCATGACTTGGACAATAGAAAGAAGTTCCCAGAGTTCACTCCAGAAAAGTACTTATTGGAAGTGTGTCACGAAGACACGATTTCTTGGGTTGTTGAACCACAGCCATGGGATCAAGGATTGGAGAAATATGGTATATTGTCCCTTTTGCAAATTCCACACTTTGGTCACAGTGCATAAGTTAATACGCATGTGAAGTAGCTATTAGTGTGCGTGCATGGTGTATTTCTCTAGTTAGACCATAAAATTTCAATAGATACTGACTTAGTGTCGAGGATTATGGGATTTCCATCTGCAGGATCATGCCTAGTAGGATATTTTACGGGAAAAGAAAAAGACAAGGAGATTTATGAAAAAATGAAGGATAAGTGTGGGTTGGAGAATAGCACTCGAGGCTATGACATAGCTTCTATTGATGATACATAAGTGACATTTGTGACACAAGCGTTGGATAGTAAATTCATGAGGAGGGGTTTCCCAACTAGGTCTCAACAACAGTAATTGCATTGGCCGAGCAATGTGTCGAAGGTGTCTAGTTGAACTGGGCAACGTTCCTACCCAATGTGTTTATGAGTGATTTCCTTGATGCATAAGAAAATGGTATGCCATGTCACTATTCTTGGTGGATAATTTTGATTGCATTAGTTGTTTGGAACGAGCTAGAGGACTCATAGTTTGCAGACCAAGCAGGGCATTATTTAGCTACGCGATATGCCTCTTTATGGTACAGTGACAATGCATATTGACAAAAGGACATGCATAAGGAGTGTATTCAATATAACATACAATGAACTTCTCGTATGGAGCCTCGTGTTGTGGAATTATTAGGGAATATTGTTCAGTTCAAATCCGGGTCGCAGTTCATGTTCGTGAAATCTAAGAGGAAAACAATTAATGGTTACCTACACATTATAAATTAGAGGAAGAAGATGTAACTAGGATCATTCATGACTGGTCGCAAGAATGGAAGGTACCAGTTCTTGTAGAGGAAATTTCGCAAGATATTTCACAGACAATAGAACAACAGAACGATATAGCAGAGACCAAGTAATACCAAGAAGGAGAACATGTATTCGGAGCACAAGGCAGAGCAAGTGAGGAACATGACCCATTGCAATAAGTTGAGAAAGAATCCAATGCGACTTAGACTGACCTTCGGTTAGGGAAAAGAGGAAAGCTTTAGAAATAGCCAAAGGAAAGAGGACCAAGATAAAAGCGCAGAAGGGCAGCGCAGAAGGGCAGCGCAGATCTGTCCATGACTAAAGATGACATCAAAATGTTGGCTGATAGGTACAAAGATACTATAGTTGACATATGGAAAAAGATGAAAGATAAGTAGTTAGATATTTTTGGAGGGATAAAAGGGAAGTTGATTGAGTTGTGCCAAGCACTAGAAGATATAATCTTAATACCAATTTACTTAGTAGCTCAACTACAGAGTCACTTGGAAAGGGAAGTAAGGCCAATGCCATATTCATCATTGGCTGCACAACAATGAGTGGTAACTTTGATGCCAAAAGCATTAATATTTCCAATAGAATAGGTATAGTTCAAATTCCATGCCTCAAGTCATGTTGAGTTGATGCTAGTAGATTTTTCCATCCATATGCTACATGACTTGCACCAAGCAATTACAAAAGAAATAAAGGGTCGTGAAGAACATAGCTTTGTTGAAATTAAGAAGTGTAGTGCGGAAAGGGATTAACTCTGAGGAAAATATAGAGAGATTCAGAAGGAGAAATATGAGATCACAACACATAAGGAAATATGACAGAAATTCATGGAGGTGACTTGCAACGCAGTTCCAAAAATCGAAATAGAAGAGGCAGCGCCCATAGAAGAAAAAATGTTGGGCCTCAACCAAGTTATTGAGGGATTCCTAGTCAGAATAATTGAGTTGGAGGCGTAGTTGGTTCCCAGTACACCACCGGAAGTTTGAGAACTAAAGGAATCTATAATGAAAGCATCACTTGACTGTATCAAGGCCTTAGAGGGGGAATGCGCGAAGATATTCGATGAAAGTTCACAAGCTTGGGTAGCGGTGATGGATGACGAAGAACCACAAGGGGTGAAAACAAAGATGGAGGATGCACATTATAGAGATCAAAAGTTGAAGGATATTATCCATACTTTATCGTCATTGGAAAAAATGACCAAGGTTACAGAAAGAAAAAGGCTGCAGGTAGAGGTAAATCATCTAAGGGAGGAGCACCAACATATGAGCCAAAGGGTCGAAAAATTGCAGAATGAAGATGTAAGAATCTATGAAATCATTGGAGGTGGGGATGCAGATATACAAAAGGATACGTAGATAGTTGAATCATGGTTGAAGGTGGAAGTAATTGCACAGTTAGTAGATGAGCTACATGAGTAGTTATATAAGATAGAAGGGATAGTCAAAGCATCCAAGGAGATATATGTTGAGTTTTTGGCATATTGGAAGACTTCGCAGGAGCAATCTTGAGTTTCTTGGGATGAGAAACATGTGAGTGTTAGGGGTCTGTTAGCCCTAGGATATTTTTGAACTAGTTTGTACTTATGTGAATGGGGGTTTTGTAGCGAATTGGTGAAAAGGAAGTGCACCCTCAAAAGAAGGATGGACTCCGACATAATGCCATAAAATATGGAAAGGTAGTGGTTGATCACGTAAACCGAGAAAGTGAGTAGAGTAAGTTAGGATTTTCGGTCCACTTACTGGACGAGGGGGGCTATGCCAATACTATAAATATGTAACGGGTTGGGTAGAGTAGATTGCTGATATTTTTTGTAATATTGATAATTTTGGATGTAATGTCGTGGAAGAGAGAGTGCGACAAAGAGTTGAATTATCCCATGTATTTTTTTGTGTATTGAAGAGTTATAAAGCATCACAATCTATAGGCTATGTTTGTAGGTGTCACCTACCCAAATTCTGAAAATATTATTTTATTGGCAAAATACTTTATGTTAAATTTAAGTTACAAAGTTTTGTAATTATGACCAAGTTTGGTCAAGGATGAATGTAATTACTGATTATTATTATTTAATAAATTAAAGTAGGAAACAAACACCCAAGGGAACTGTTAAATGAGTGTTCACTGACCCACTAGGAGGAATGGAAGCTGTTAGAAGGCATGGGGCAGATGGCAGCAATTGCACTTCACCACTAGCTGTTGGTTATGGGACAACTAACCCTAAAATGTGGCAATATCCCCCAGATGGTGGGAGTGAGTAGGCAGCTCATTCAATGTCTAGTTAACAACTGAAAGGCCTAGGAAGCCTACATAAGGCAAATTTGAATTGAGCAAGCAAATCTTACACAATATTTTCTGCAGAAATATTCCTCAAGTGCATCAGGTGATCACTGAGAGATTCGAATAGGGAGGCTACGTGAGAGTGCAACTGTAAGTCTGCAAATTATTCTAAGGAGGAGAACCAAAGGTGCCAGTGCAGGTCCCTTTGACTGCTAAGTCTTTAAGATTGGATAACTGTTGTTACTACAAGTGGAGGTCCTAAGCTTCTAAGTTTCTTCCTCCTTGTGGTTCAGTGAACAGGTTCAGAGGTCCTAAGGCAAGTAACTTGGCTATCTTCAGGAATTAGTTGGGTGGAACAGGCTCCTTGGGCTGTTTGTTTCTCTACAGTTAACCAGGTTTTGTTGTTTCTATTTTGTTTACAGTTCAATGTTCTGTTTAGTAGAATTTATCAAACTCTGTTTTGTGAAAGAATTCATTTTATTTCTAATTTATGTTCGATACTGAATGATAAAGTCTGTGAATTATTGCTTAGATAATCATCTCTATATTTTTCCCATGCTGTTATCTGCATAGTACTCTAGTATAGAGAAGCAAATTAAATGATAGATGAGAGATAGGTAGATTTCCATTGATTGGACAAATAATTACAGTAGGTGTTCTATTTACAATTCTGTCCTATATCTAAACATTGTAAAAATTTACCGTATAGCATTGATAGTAATATAGAATTCTTTTGTTATTTCACAAAAGAAAAACATAGTCTAACTTCTGTATAGTCATATATTTTTCTCTTATCTCTATTCATTTAAGATAGCAAACAAATGCAATTAAAAACATACATATCATGTTTTCCAAGTAATAGTATTTCCAAGGATTTTTAACAGTTGTAAGAACTAATCAATATATAATTTTCTTATCATTATACATACTTTCTTTCTTCACTGGTTTCTTATTTGATTTCATATATCAATTATTTATTTCAGTAGTATCAAAACCTAATACACTACAAACCCTAACTCTGTATGCAAACATCATATTTTCTACCTCAAAGACAAACTGTAAACATTATTCAAAGAATGATATCATTTATGACTTTTTAAACCATAGTCATTACTTTCTAGAACCATATTATCCTTTATATAGGGTAAGTTACTATCTAAGAATCATCTAACAGTTAGCCGAAGGCACATTTACACATTCATGTTTAAACATTAGCTCACATGCTAACACTTAAACAAATACATTATCAAGATTTTCATCACAACGATTAAGTTTTGAGTACAAACCCTAGCACAAGTCCGATAGCATTTGGAAAATCACAGGTAGGGTATCCATGGTAAAACGAAACTAGAACATGGAGGCATAATCCTCTCCGAAAACTTTTAACAGTCAAAACTACTTCGACTATTTTCCAATTATGATTATCAACAACAAGAACGAAGTACACGCATATAAATATGCAAACTTTAAACCCTCGGCCAAAAGACAACCATTATGGCTCGACAAAACCTTAACATTCATTTACAAAGTGTTCTCAACAACTTATTCAATATTATATCATTTTATTACAAGAAAAATGAACCATAGTTTACAAACATAAAAAGAACCCTCGGTTCCGTTTTCCCTTTTCAAGCATTGACAAAAAATTTCAAGAGTCATCTTCGACAATCAACATTAAGCCGAGACCGCAATATCATGAAAACTACACAAGGTTTTACCCCAACTTAGCAACTCATGGCACAAAAAACAACTCGAAGGCGGTTCCATAGTTTCAGCAAAAACACCACTGAGCCGAACAACAAATACAAAGATAAGAGGATCAATCCCTTTTTAGTTTAATATCAAAACTTTACAAGCTTTCAACTATCACTGATACAAGCTTGTAAGAACCACCGGAGCTTACCAGGAAGCCGTAGTAGCTTTCCCTTCCAAAACCGTTGCATAGAAACCTTCCAGCAAAGAGAGCACTTGCCAAAGCACAATGCGAGTTGTCAAAAACTGCTAACACAATTTAGAATGCAAAATCTACGTTATCAACATTCGTTTATTTACTTACGTTATCAACATTCATTCATTTACTTACTTACTTACCCTGTAGAGTGTTATTCCAAATATCAATGGCAGAACCAGAGGTCAGCTGCAATCTTTCATACACGCAAGAAAAACCAGAAGGCGTTACCACCATTCGAAAGAGCCAAAGGAAAAAATACCAACTACTCTCAACAGCTGATGAATATCTACCCTTCATACTATGACATCACGGCTCTATGGCACAAAGCCAAGCCTGCAACATTTAAACTTTTTCTCTCATAAGTCACAAGGTCGAAACCCTGGAAGAGCACCTCCTCTAACCCTAAAAATTTCGCAGCCTGTCGGCCTCATTACCACATAACAATGAAGGGCCGAGAAAATTGCTAACAATACATACAACATGGATTAGGGTTACACAAACCAACTACCAAGATCTGGAGCGATTGACGGATAGAAAAGAGCCAACAATGCTAAGTTGAAAGATGAGCAACCTCACATTAATATCTCATTAAATTCCAACAACCATAGAGTTTTCAACCCTGCATGCCAAGGAACGATACAGTGTACAGCGTGGAGGAGAGGCGACAGGGCATCATTGCTAGCTAGAAATCCCGGTTACAATATCAATCAAAGTTCATGTGGATGGACTACGTGGTATGACATCCACCCATTCCACTATGGAGTGCATTTAATTCACAAACCATAACTTTGTCAACCTGCAACTAGAAGTTAATACCTGTCATTTCATCACTTTAACGTCGAGACTTGGGTGATTACATTAACATGATATTAACACTTAGGATAAGAGCTTTTACATACAACATAGTTCAAACTACCATCAAGCCATAATATTTCTAAGGTCATGTTTGTGGTATGCATAGGATATTATCCTATGGTGTTAATACAGTAGCTAGGATTACATTTTGGAAATGCATAATATTGTTTTGTTTATCATATCTTTGTGTAGTAACACCATATCATATTACATGGAATATGTAGTGTAGATATTATATAATTCCAAAGTTTAAATTAGTATCGAAATGATCGAATATTATGCCATGTTTTATGTAAATAAATAGTAGCTATAAGATATATAGCTACTTCATTTCTATAGTTTGTACAGGACATAAAGTAGTCTAAGAATTGTAGACGCCAATTATAATGATAGTTCGAAAGTGCATTTTCCTATAAGTTTTGTAATTGCATACTTAATAGATAGTAGTACTGTTGCATTAATATTAATGACACTAGTCTCATGACGATAAATGTAAAATCATAACAGAAAACTTGGACGACATGGATTGATAAAATTAAGGAGCTTTGTAAGATAGTACTTAAGCTAGGAGCAGAATCCTTGTATCCATACCTTCAGTTATTAATGTCGCAAGGAAGTACTTAACATTTTACATTGACGATGAATTGAAAAACATAAGTACTCTAAATATTATGTTGTCTTGTAGATTTCTTACCTGCGGTCTGCACATGGAAACAAGATTCAAATGCCTTAGCTAAACGTAGCTAAGTAAGCTCCATGGTGCCTCATAGGACCCCTTCTTCAACAAACAACAAACTGTCAGCACTCCATCAAGAATATGAAAGCGGTACAAACAGTAACAGCATGTAATAATAACCAAGAACTTAAACAAAATTTTAAATTGTACTCGTCTACTTAAGCATACAAAGATCTTTCGTTAAGGAGTTTACCATCCATTTATATCTGAAGTAGAAATTACAACTATATTTATTTGAGAATTATGACGTGTCATCGTCATTAAATTATCTTAGTTAAGATTTCAAATTAGTTTATATGTTTTGCATTAAATGACTTGATAATTATTGCTATTATAATTTTTTTTTTTTTTGGTATTTTCGGGATGTTACATGTGGTATCAGAGCTCATGTTCGAACTCTAGGCCTGAAAAAGGTCCAAGAACACACAACATAAAATTTTATTATAGCAGAAAATATTACTAATTAAAATTTAAACTATTGTGTTATACCGAAATGATTTTAAGTTATAGGTATGGAGAACTCAGCTGAACATTTCGAAGACAGATTTCAACCAAACAACCATAGCACGGGACAACACTATGCAGAATAAGGCCATGGTAAATTGAATGACAATTCATCAGAATTGTTACGTGCATTTCAGGAGTTAAAGGAATAAATTAGATCTGTGAAACAAGACAATGAAAGAATTCTGAAGGCACAAGAAGAGTTAAACCAAGTGCTGTTTGAACGATTCCCAATTGATGAGCAAGAGAGAGAAAATGAAGATATCTCCAAGGTTGAAGATATGCCTCATGGTAAAAAAAGTAAGAAAATGAAAACCGATGATGTGAACAGCATTTCAACATCATCGAGAGATGCTATTGAAGTACGTAAAAAGAAACGTAACTATTTAAGTGATAGCAGTAAAGGAGATTACAAACCCAGAAAGAAAATCCATAAAGAGTATGAACAAATTTCTGGGGAGTTAAAAAAGATTAGACCTCCGACTTTCAATGGAGAAACTGAGAAGGGCAAGACAGCTGAAGCATGGCTGTCCGGCATGAAGAAATATTTTCAAATTTATAACTATTCAGAATCCTTGAAAGCAAAAATGGGTATATATAACTTGACCAGAAAAGCGGACATTTGGTGGCAGGACATCAAAAGAGTAAAGGGCATCAAGAATAAAGATGTAATCTAGAGTACTTTTAAACGATACTTCAAGAAGAAGTTTTTATCTGAATAGTACTATGAAGAAAAATCCAAAGAATTCTACGATTTAAAGCTGGGAAATATGAACATGAAGGAAATGAACTTTAAATTTCTGAACTTACTGAGATATGTGCCATATCTCATGGAAGAAAAACCGAAGATTCAAAGATACTTGAGCTGTCTACCTTTCAATATTAAGGATAGAATCGAGTATGACAATCCAAAGACCTTGGAAGAGGCTATGAGGAAGACAGTTTTCTGTTATGACACTAATCGGAAAAGAGAAGGAATGTCAAACTGGAAAGGTCATAAGCCCAGCAATTTTGAGCTGAAAAAGAAAAAATTTAGGTTTAGTGGGAATTCCGGTTTCCAATAGAAAAATTTTCAGAATCGGAATTTTCAAGGAAATAATTTCAGAAACAGTCGACAGCAGAATTCTACAGCACCAAGAAATGCTCCCAATAATACCAGGACCAATGAACAAAAGGCACCTATGAAATGTTTTGAGTGTCAAGGTCCTCACTATGCATCAGAATGTCCCAAGAGGAAGTGGATAGCTAACAACATTCACTCTATTCAGACTGAACCTACTGTTGGAGACGTGTCGAGGGAGCTTCCCATAATCAATGCAGCACTCGACAACAGGCAAGCAGATAATCAAATCTCTATGGTAGAGATTGAAGGTATGCTACAAAATCATCTTGTTACTGTTTTAATTGACCCAGGTGCTAGCTTAAGTTATATATCACCAGATATTGTGGAAAGTCTTAAATTAAAAACATAAAAGTTTAGTAAATCTTGGTTAGTTAGACTGGCAATAGGAACAAAGAGGAAAGTATCATATTTTATTGAAAGTTGTGCTTTATCCATGAATCAGTTAAAGACACAAATAAAGTTGAATATTTTACCTTTAGGATCCTATGATATTATAATCGGAATGGACTGGTTAGAAGCCCATCATGTCATTCTGAACTGTCATGAAATTTTTTCTACATGTTTAAATGATGAAGGAAAAATTGTAGAAGTAAAAGGTATTCCAAGAAAGGTAACCCTTAGACAGATTTCAGTAATACAAGTTAAGAAGGAAGTTAGGAAAAGATGTTAGTTGTTTGTAGTAAATGTAGTAAATGATGAGTCTATTTGTAAAGAGGACAAATTGAAATTAGAAGACATACCTGTACTAAAGGATTTCAAAGATGTTTTCCTTGAGGAGATTCCAGGATTACCTCCTAAGAGAGATTTAGACTTTACCATTGAGTTAATACCAGGAGCAGTACCAAATTCTAAAGATCCATATAGGATGAATATACTGGAATTAAACGAATTGAAATCATAGTTGAAGGAATTGATTGATAAGAATTATATAATACCCAGCGTGTCTCCTTGGGGAGCACTCGTTATATTTGTTAAGAAGAAAGATGGAACTCTAAGACTGTGCATAGATTATCGCTAGCTTAATAATATGACAATCAAGAATCGATATCCGTTGCCCCACATAGACGATCTATTTGATTAGTTGCGTGGAGCAACGATATTTTCAAAGATTGATCTAAGGTCAGGATATCATCAAGTGCGGGTTAAGGATGAAGATATTTTCAAGACAGCTTTCAGAACTCGATATGGAAATTACGAGTTCGTAGTCATGCCATTTGGCTTGACTAATGCCCTGGCTGTATTTATGTGTTTGATGAACAATATTCTACACAAATACTTAGATAAGTTTGCTGTTGTGTTTATAGATGACATTTTAGTGTATTCTAAGAGCAAAGAAGAGCATGATGAACATCTTCGGATTATCTTACAGGTTCTAAGAGATTATCAACTTTACGCTAAGTTTAGTAAGTGTGACTTCCACAAGGACAAAATTCAGTATTTAGGACACATAATTTCTAAAGAAGGAATCTCGGTTGACCCTGACAAGATAAAAGCCATTAATGATTGGCCGGTTCTTAAGGATGTGTTGGATGTAAGATTATTTATGGGTATTACTGGATATTATAGAAAATTTATACAGGGTTTTTTAAAGATTGCAAACCCCATAACCTCCTTGCATAAGAAAGGGAAGAAATTTGTGTGGGATCATAAATGTACAGACAGTTTTAAGAAGTTAAAGGAATTATTGACTACAACACCTATTCTGAGGATAGCGGATCCTAATAAGGATTTTATAGTGTGCACAGATGCTTGTAATGACGGACTCGGTGGAGTCCTAACACAAGAAGGGCATGTTGTGGCATACGAATCTAGAAAGCTAAAAATACATGAGAAGAATTACTCTACTTATGATTTAGAGTTATTAGCAGTAATTCATGCTTTAAAAATGTGGCGTCACCACCTTATTGACAGAAAATTTACCTTATTGATAGACAACATGGGTCTGAAATATTTATTAGATCAGACAAATCTGAACGCTAGACAAGATAGATGGTTAAATTTCTTAAGTGAGTATGATTTTGAAATTCAGCATATTAAAGGGAAAGAGAACAAGGTTGTTGATGCATTGAGTCGTAAAGCAAAACTGAATTTTATTTCAGCCATCAATACTTACTCAACAGATTTAGAAAATCAGATCCTTGAAAGGAGTGAAATGGATGAAGAATACAGAAAATTGAAGGAAAAGACAGCAAATAACAGTTCTGAAAATTCTATGGCATATTACAGAATGAAGGAAAATGGACTATTGCTATACAAAAATAGATTGTATGTACCTAACACACCAGAGGTAAAAATTCTAATTTTAAATGAGATGCAGAAAAGCCATTACTCTAGCCATCCAAGTTATTAGAAGACCATTACTATGCTAAGGAAAAAAATACTATTGGCCCAAAATGAAAGATGAAGTAGTAGGGTACATAGCTAAATGTTTGGATTGTCAAAAAGTGAAAGTTGAACACCAACATCCCGCCGGATTGTTGCAACCATTACCTATACCGAGTTGGAAATGGGAAGTTATAAGCATAGAATTTATTACTGGACTACCAAAAAATCAGAAACAAAATGACTCTATCATGGTGGTAGTAGACAAACTGAGCAGCAACACACTTTATACCTGTGAAGACTACTCATAAGGCGCCAGACATTGCAGAAATCTTCATGAAATAGATTTTTCGACTACATGGTATACCGAAAGTGATAATTTCATATCATGACTCTAAGTTTATTGAAAACTTTTGGAGGTCTTTGTTTAAAGGGTTGAATACAACCTTAAATTTCAACACAACATTTCATCCACAAACGGATGGACAAACAGAAAGGGTGAATCAAGTTTTGGAAGACTTACTGAGAATGTATGTTAAGGATTAGCCTTGTAAGTGGGAAGACTACTTGCATTTAGTAGAATTTTCATTTAATAACCATTATCATGCATCATCCAGACTTAGCCCTTTTGAAATTCTTAATGGTAGGAAATGTGATACACCCGTTTCTTGGAATGACTCAGTAAATAGAGTTGTTTTAGAACCTGAATTGTTGCAGGAGTTAGAACTAATTTTGAAACAGGTACAAGGAAATTTAAAAGCTGCCCAAGATAGGCAAAAGAGTCAAGCAGATCTAAAAATGACTCATAAAGAGTTCTAGGTTGGTGAACATGTGTTCCTCAAGGTAAGACCAAAAAAGGGTTCATTGAAATTAGGAAGCTGTGCCAAGTTGGCACCTAGGTATTGTGGTCGCTTCGAAATATTGTCCAGGGTTGGACCAGTGGCATATAAACTGGCTTTGCCACCAAATTTAAAGATACATAATGTTTTTCATATATCATTTTTAAATAAGTATGTACACGATGCTACTCATGTTGTAAATTGGAATGATGTACAGGTGGGACAAGACGACGATTTTTAGGTGGAACCGAACTGTATCCTCGAAAGGAGGGAAATTCTGCTCCAGAATCGCACCATTGGGCAAGTGAAGGTGCAATGGAATCACCTTAGCCCAGAATAGGAAACCTGCGATTTGGAGAGTAGTATGCAGGTAGCATACCCAACTCTATTTTAAGGACACTCAGAGAGTGATTAACCAACATCGAGGATGATGTTGAGACTTAAGGGGGGGTGTATGTCACCTACCCAAATTCTGAAAATATTATTTTATTGGCAAAATACTTTATGTTAAATTTTGATTACAAAGTTTTGTAATTATGACCAAGTTTGGTCAAGGATGAATGTAATTACTGATTATTATTATTTAATAAATTAAAGTAGGAGACATACACCCAAGGTAACTGTTAAATGAGTGTTCACTGACCCACTAGGAGGAATGGAAGCTGTTAGAAGGCATGGGACAGATGGCAGAAATTGCACTTCACCACTAGCTGTTGGTTATGGGACAACTACCCCTAAAATGTGGCATTATCCCCCAGATGGTGGGAGTGAGCAGGCAGCTCATTTAATGACCAGTTAACAACTGAAAGGCCTAGGCAGCCTACATAAGGAAAATTTGAATTGAGCAAGCAGCTCGTACACAATATTTTCTGCAGAAATATTCCTCAAGTGCATCAGATGATCACTGAGAGATTCGATAGGGAGGCTATGTGAGAGTGCAACTGTAACTCTACAAATTATTCTGAGGAGGATAACTAGAGGTGCTGGTGTAGGTCCCTTTGACTGCTAAGTCTTTAAGATTGGATAACTGTTGTTACTACAAGTGGAGGTCCTAAGCTTCTAAGTTTCTTCCTCCTGGTGGTTCAGTGAATAGGCTCGGGGGTCCTAAGGCAAGCAACTTGGATGTCTTCAGGAATTGGTTGGGTGGAACAGGCTCCTCGGGCTATTTGTTTCTCTACAATTAACCAGGTTTTGTTGTTTCTATTTTGTTTACAGTTCAATGTTCTGTTTAGTAGAATTTATCAAACTATGTTTTGTGAAATAATTCATTTTATTTCTAATTTATGTTCGATACTGAATGATAAAGTCTGTGAATTATTGATTAGATAATCATCTCTATAGTTTTCCCATGCTGTTATCTGCATAGTACTCTAGTATAGAGAAGCAAATTAAATGATAGATGAGAGATAGGTAGATTGCCATTGATTGGACAAATAATTACAATAGGTGTTCTGTTTACAATTCTGTCCTATATCTAAACATAGTAAAAATTTACTGTATGGCATCGACAGTAATATATAATTCTTTTGTTATTTCATGAAAGAAAAACATAGTCTAACTTCTGTATATTCATATATTTTTCTCTTATCTCTATTCATTTAAGATAGGAAGCAAATGCAATTAAAAACATACATATCATGTTTTCCAAGTAATAGTATTTCTAAGGATTTTTAACAGCTGTAAGAACTAATCAATATATAATTTTCTTATCATTATACATACTTTCTTTCTTCATTGATTTCTTATTTGATTTCATATATCAATTATTTATTTCAGTAGTATCAAAACCTAATACACTACAAACCCTAACTCTGTATGCAAACATCATATTTTCTACCTCAAAGACAAACTATAAACATTATTCAAAGAATGATATCATTTATGACTTTTTAAACCATAGTCATTACTTTCCAGAACCATATTATCCTTTATATAGGGTAAGTTACTATCTAAGAATCATCTAACAGTTAGCCGAAGGCACGTTTACATATTCATGTTTAAACATTAGCTCACATCCTAACACTTAAACAAATACATTATCAAGATTTTCATCACAACGATTAAGTTTTGAGTACAAACCCTAGCGCAAGCCCGATAGCATTTGGAAAATCACAGGTAGGGTATCCATGGTAAAACGAAACTAGAACATGGAGGCATAATCCTCTCCGAAAACTTTTAACAGTCAAAACTACTTTGGCTATTTTCCAATTATGATTATCAACAACAAGAACGAAGTACAAGCATATAAATATGCAAACTTTAAACGCTCGGCCAAAAGACAACCATTATGGCTCGAAAAAACCTTAACATTCATTTACAAAGTGTTCTCAACAACTTATTCAAAATCATATCATTTTATTACAAGAAAAATGAACCATAGTTTACAAACATAAAAAGAACCCTCGGTTCTGTTTTCCCTTTTCAAGCATTGACAGAAAATTTCAAGAGTTATCCTCGACAGTCAACATTAAGCCGAGACCGCAATATCATGAAAACTACACATGGTTTTACCCCAACTTAGCAACTCATGGCACAAAAACCAACTCGAAGGCGGTTCCATAGTTTCAGCAAAAACACCACTGAGCCGAACAACAAATATAAAGATAAGAGGATCAATCCCTTTTTAGTTTAATATCAAAACTTTACAAGCTTTCAACTATCACTGATACAAGTCAAAGATTTCCAAATCTCAGCACACAGAAAACACATCAAGGCACCTACGAGGCTTGTAAGAACCACCGGAGCTTACTAGGAAGCCGTAGTAGCTTTCCCTTCCAAAACCGTTGCATAGAAACCTTCTAGCGAAGAGAGAACCTACCAAAGCACAATGCGAGTGGTAAAAAACTGTTAACACAATTTAGAATGCAAAATCTACGTTATCAACATTCGTTGATTTACTTACTTACTTAACCTGTAGAGTGTTATTCCAAATATCAATGGCAGAACCAAAGGTCGGCTGCAATCTTTCATACATGCAAGAAAAACCAGAAGGCGTTACCACCATTCGAAAGATCCAAAGGAAAAACTACCAACTACTCTCAACAGCTGATGAATATCTACCCTTCATACTACGAAATCACGGCTCTATGGCACAAAGCCAAGCCTGCAACATTTAAACTTTTTCTCTCATAAGTCATAGGATCGAAACCCTAGAAGAGCACCTCCTCTAACCCTAAAAATTTGGCAGCCTGTCGGCCTCATTACCACATAACAATGAAGGGCCGAGAAAATTGCTAACAATACATACAACATGGATTAGGGTTACACAAACCAACAACCAAGATCTAGAGCGATCGACGGATAGAAAAGAGCCAACAGTGCTACGTTGAAAGCCGAGAAACCTCACATTAATATCTCATTAAATTCCAACAACCACAGAGTTTCCAACCCTGCATGCCAAGGTACGATACAATGTACAACGTGGAGGAGAGGCAATAGGGCATCGTTGCCAGCTAGAACTCTCAGCTGCAATATCAATCAAAGTTCACGTGGATGGACTACGTGGTATGACAGCCACCCATTCCACTATGGAGTGCATTTAATTCACAAACCGTAACTCTGTCAACCTGCAACTAGAATTTAATACCCGTCATTTCATCACTTTAACGTCGAGACTTGGGTGATTACATTAACACGATATTAACACTTAGGATAAGAGATTTTACATACAACATAGTTCAAACTACCATCAAGCCATAATCTTTCTAAGGTCATGTTTGTGGTCTGCATAGGATATTATCCTATGGTGTTAAAACAATAGTTAGGATTACATTTTGGAAATGCATAATATTGTTTTGTTTATCATATCTTTGTATAGTAACACCATATCATATTACATGGAATATGTAGTGTATATATTATATAATTCCAAAGTTTAAATTAGTATCAATATGATTGAATATTATGCCATGTTTTATGTAAATAAATAGTAGATATAAGATATATAGCTACTTCATTTCTATAGTTTGTACATGACATAAATTACTCTAAGAATTGTAGACGCCAATTATAATGATAGTTAGAAAGTGCATTTTCCTATAAGTTTTGTAATTGCATACTTAATAGATAGTAGTACTGTTGCATTAATATTAATGACAGTAGTCTCATGACGATAAATGTAACATCATAACAGAAAACTTGGACAACATGGATTGATAACATTAAAGAGCTTTGTAAGACAGTACTTAAGCTAGGAGCAGAATCCTTGTATCCATACCTTCAGTTATTAATGTCGCAAGGAAGTACTTAACATTTTACATTGACGATGAATTGAAAAACACAAGTAATCTAAATATTATGTTTTGTAGATTTCTTACCTGCGGTCTGCACATGGAAACAAGATTCAAATGTCTTAGCTAAACATAGCTAAGTAAGCTCCAGGGTGCCTCATAGGACCCCTTCTTCAACAAACAAACAAACCGTTAGCACTCCATCAAGAATATGAAAGTGGTACAAACAGTAACAGCATGTAATAATAACCAAGAACTTAAACAAAATTGTAAACTGTACTCGTCTACTTAAGCATACAAAGATATTTCATTAAGCAGTTTAACATCCGTTTATATCTGAAGTAGAAATTACAACTATATTTATTTGAGAATTATGACGTGTCATCGTCATTGAATTATCTTAGTTAATATTTCGAATTAGTTTATATGTTCTGCATTAAATGACTTGATAATTATTTATATTATAATTTTTTTTATTTTGGTATTTTCGGGATGTTACAGTAGGTTTGGAGAACATGAAATTATTTTGTAATGGGATCAATGAATAAAAAAACATTGATGTGGTTTTCCCCATTTGGGTTTCCACGTAAAAATATCTAGTGTCTTGTGTATATGAATGATTATGTGTGTGTTGTTGTTGTTGTTGTTTCTATCTTGTTGTTAAAATCATAAATATGGAATGACATGACAATAATGTATGAATAGGTCCAGTTACAATAAACTGTGTAGTAGATGTACACAACACACTAATTATGTGGGTTAAACTAATTTATGTCGAGGTCCTGTTAATGGGTGTGTGATTGTAGAACAAAGTTCCCTCCCATTCACTATTGCAGAAACATGGTTCCTACACTACCCATAGGTACTTCGGGTGAGAATTCATTTGTTCGTAGGTGATGCCGAAAGGGCTAGTATCTCAGGACTTGTTGGTTTGTTTCATAGTGAACCTAGGTCTTCCCACAAGTGAGCCAACACCTACCCTTTTTGGCATATACATCGATAAGATAGAATGTTGTGCGCTGGCACAATCTTAGCTAGAATAGTCATCATCCTTCTTGTTTATGATGATGATATTGTTCTTATGGATTTATGATGATATTGTTCTTGTTTATAATGATGATATTGTTCTTAGAAACATGGTTCCTACACTACCCATAGGTACTTCGGGTGAGAATTCATTTGTTCGCAGGTGATGCCGAAAGGGATACTATCTCAGGACTTGTTGGTTTGTTTCGTAGTGAACCTAGGTCTTCCCACAAGTGAGCCAACACCTACCCTTTTTGGCATATACATCGATAAGATAGAATGTTGTGCGCTGACACAACCTTAGCTAGAATAGTCATCATCCTTCTTGTTTATGATGATGATATTGTTCTTATAGAAGTTGTCCCTTTGACCTTGATAAGCAATTAAGAATTATCAAGGATTTATGCTCTAATATGGGTATGACTATTAAAAATGACAAAACAAAAGTTATGATAATCAAGTCCAAGAAGGTCACCTATGCTAATTTTGTATATGACAATAACAACTTGAAGAAAGTGTCTTCTTACAAATATCTCAGAATTGATACCCATCACAAGCTTAACTGGAATTATAACATTGAGAAAAGGATTAATGGAGGGTGGAAAGCTTAATTCGGTCTTGAAAACAATTGTAAATCAACAAACCTTGTGATGTGGGATAAAAAGAAGTTCCTTTTTGAAAATCTCATCACTCCCATTATATTGTACTATTGTGAATTTTGGGGTTGCAACATCTCTAGATAATTTTGGAGAAATATTTAACAAGTCCATAAGAATTTTATAACTTACAACCTCAAAATTAAAAGCAATACGCCTTATCCTATTCTCCTAGTAGAATGACTAGGTACCTAATGTACAAGCACAAGATAAATAACATGGGAAACCATAGACTTCCTAAAATTGCTTTAAAATCTAGTTAGGACTACCTATGGCTCAAGAGAGGCTGGTATAAAGAGGCCATGGGTTGGTTAAAAAATTGGGGGATTGATGAAAATGCCACTTTGCAAAATAGCAATAACATTGAAAATATTATTACATCTAAGTTTAAAGAGAAATTGTGGGATGAGAAAGAATTAGAGGTTAAAAGAAAATTAAGATACTATAATGAGGTCATTAACCCTAATATAGAAGATCAAAATGATCTCTTTGTTTTAACTAGTTCAAACAATAAACTTAATATAGCCAAGATAAGAACGAACTCTCATGAGATTCATAGTGAAACATGGTACTAGACAATTCCTAAAACACCATGGGTGGAAATGATTTTCCATATTTGTGAGACTATGAGCATTGCGGATGAAAGCCACTTTCTCTTAGAGTGCCCTATGTACACCCACATTAGATTGCAATTTCATAATCTTTGCTACAATGGATTCATCCCTAACCTTATAACATGTCAAAACTATGGTGACCTAGGAATGCCCCTTTCTAAGCTTTTTGAGCATAGGAATACAGTTTTACAACAAACCAAATAATTAATGTATTTCCTCTTAAAGTCCGATAGACCAAAGTTGGTCTCATTGTACGTAAACCACCACCACCATCACCATCATCATATAAATATATATTAGATATATTTGAAATTATTATATGTTTCAAAATATATAATAGTTTGTTGAAAAAAAGGAATATAGAAAAGTATATTTGACAATATATTTGAAATAAAAAAAACGAAAATATATTATATATTTAAATATATATAATAACTTATTAAATATGTGTGTGGGGGGGTGGATAATATAAATAAAATTGTGTGAAATTAATATATAAATATATTTATAGTATTTAAAAATAAATAAATATAAACAACAACAACAACAATAATTAGGTTTGGAACAACCATGGCTGCCATGGCCACCATCACTTGCCAAAAATAATATTAAAAAAAATCAGACTGCGAACTAAGCACGAGTGAGGGGAGAGCCAGGGTTAGACCCTAGAAGGTTGACCCCATCTTTACTAGAGAAAATAAAAAATAAAATCAAAACCAAAAGAACTACATAGTTAAAAAAATATCTACCTGAGAAGGGACACATATAGCCATCTTGAATCCCTCTCCCTGAGACCTGGCAAGGTGAATTGAAGAAGAGCAAAGGAAACACAAGACTTTAAAACTGTTGAATCGTTCCTAAGCATGAATGCAAACCTTCCAAATTTAGATCCATTGCACTACAAATGCCCAACTTTGTGTATTATTGTAGCCTCCACAACCTATGCCAAAGTGACATGTTCCTAACTTGTAGCAACTGGTGATTTGAAAATGTATGAACAAAATCTTCGATATGGTGCATTTCCATACACATTTTAGCCTTTAAGTTACTACTCTTTGGAGCACTGTCACATTGCATTCCAACTTCATCCATATTTGAAATCAACCAGGTCTGAGGAAGAGACGTTGGCTTTGAAACCTGAAAGAAAAAGACTAGTAGAGTGCAACAAACCTAGGCCATTTGCAAAGCAGAGCGATAGAGAAATTTTGCAAGTGGAAATGAGGAAGAGGAGTGAGGGGTATGTAATGCCCCCATTTTGAACCTTAGGGTATTTTGGCTGCAATGTAAATATTGTATGCAATGTGTGTGTCCTAGTGGGGAGCTCAAGGCCAAGGCACCACTAGAGGATGTCTAGATTTTAATTAAAAGGAAAGTAGTTGTTATTATGGTAACCATGTGCTAGTAAGCCATGGAAAATTTAAATGATGTAAATGGCACCATGTAAATAAAAATACAAAGGGTTGGCTTGTTAAATTTTGAGCATTAATTCACAATACTCTAGGATCTTCACTGAGAGAATAACATATACAGTATATCAATGCATAACAATCACCATAAGCATGACAAGCATCACAAGAATCAAAAGCATGAGAGACAAGAGACATAGAGTTTCCATGGGGAAAACCCTAAGGTGAAAAACTCCACAACTTCCTCAGAGATAGAGAGAGCAATGGCTCAACCAAAGTACAACCAAAATACACTTGAGATAGTCTCCTAGAAGCAGATAATCCTCCTCCTCACTAGTGCGCCACATTCTAAGTGAGAGAGATGTTACTTTTCGAATGATATAAATAGAGATATCCTGATCTCTATTTATACTAACCTGTTTGCCCAGTGACCTTATGGGGAAGACTTGTCTAGCTAGGTACATCTATAATATAATATATATTTCAGGGCCGACCCCACACATGGTGGTCTAATAACCCATCGGCAAGTACACACACTTGAGACACTTGTCAATCCATGTGACGACACTTTCTTATAGAGGAATAACACATCTCTAATAAGGGTACAATAAATATATAGATGAAATACATTCTGAAGTTACATATACATCAACACTCCCTCTTAACTAGGAAGGTATTTCTCGACATAGATCTGCTAGACAAGTCTTCTTCTCGGGATCATCGTCATCGATGCATCGTCATCATCATTGTCACTGCTGCTGCTATCTCAACCAATCTCTGACTCTACTCGTCATAGGAAGTTCTACAGAGCCAGTACTTTTTCATACTGGATGTAGGCCCACCACCTGCAGGTCTTCATCATCACTGGCCATACTGTGGAAATCTCAGGACTTATTACGTGCATCACAAAACCTTAAAAGAGTCTCTTGACTAGCAAGAACCCTAAAGAGCATCTGAGGCCTTTTTCATCTTGTCCAGATCTACAGGACTTATTACATGTGACTCCACCACAAAACCTCGAAAGAGAATCCTAGGACTGATTACGAGCACAAGACTCAACCTATCGGATCTCCCAGGGCACAAATTACATGTGGTCACCACAAAACCTCGAAAGAGCATCCCATGACTGATTACGATCACAAGGCTCAACCTATTGGATCTCCCAGGGCACAAATTACATGTGGTCATGGCAAAACCTCGAAAGAGCATCCCAGGACTGATTACGAGCACACGGCTCAACCTATCGGATCTCCTAGGGCACAGATTACATGCCATAGGACAAAACCTTGAAAGAGCATCTGCCAGATATCCCAGGGCACAAATTACATGCCATAGGAAAAACCTCGAAAGACTATCTGTAGATCTCCCAGGGCACAAATTATATGTCCTCCCAAGCAAAACCTCGAAAGAGCATTTGCCAGATATTCCAGGGTACAAATTACATGACGTAGGAAAAACCTTGAAAGATTATCTGCAAATCTCCCAGGGCACAAATTACATGCTTATTTGCACAACCTGTTCCATAGCCACAGAGTATCAACCTGATACTCACCATACATCATCCTGATGTACACATGATCATCCTGATCATCATCACTGCAACATCCTGCTGCATGTCATCCGGAGCAACATCCTGAAGCTCGTCATCCATGATCATCCTGATCATACAATGCATCTACCTGATGCATACGAAGTATCTACCTGATACATATCATACTACATGATCCACCTGATCATATAGTGTATCCACCTGATACAAATACAAATACATGATACATATCAACATACATGATCTACATGATCATACAATGTATCCACCTAATACATATACAGATACATGGTCCAAGCATCCAACATGATGCTTATACAAAATACATACACATGATCCAACCGATCATATCCAGCATCCAACATGATGCGTACATACATATAAATGATCCAACTGATCATATCCAACATCCAACATGATGCGTACATACATATACATATAAATGATCCAACTGATCATATCCATCATCCAACATGATGCATACATACATACATATGAAAATGATCCAACTGATCATACAAAGCAGAAACCAGAACATCATCCTGATGCTCATCATCCAGCGCTTACATTCACAACCATGTGAAGGATCCTCCTTCCAACATGCTTGGAATGGCTTCAGCAAATGTGTCCATCACTTCTTCCTCGAAGTGTCATCAATCTGAAGAACACCAAGCCTCTCCATGAAGTACTCGAACTTCACTCTGGCTAGTGGCTTCGTTAACACATCTACAATCTGCTTGTTCGTCGCAACGTACAGGAGCTTCATAGCTCCTCTCTGCACCATATCCCTGATATAGTGATATTTGATCTCTATGTGTTTCGACCTATCATGAAACAATGGGTTCTCGGACAGCTTCACACAACTCTGGTTATCACAAAAGATACCAGTAGCATCTAATGGGATATCAAATAACTCATACGGTAGATTCCGTAGCCATACTGCCTCACAACTAGCTGAACAGGCTGCAACATACTCTGCCTCAGCTGTACTCAGTGCTACGCAGGACTGCTTCCTACTAAACCAAGAGATCACACCTGATCCCATACTAAAGCAGCACCCAGATGTTCTCTTCCTATCTGCAGCACTGCCAGCCCAATCTGAATCAACATAACCCTGCAGGTTAAACTTTTGATTCACCTCATACTTGAGCCTATAATCCACTGTACCCTTCAGGTACCTCAGAACATGCTTTACAGCAACCAAATGAACACTCCTCAGATCTGTCAGGAACTGACTCAATGTGTTCATCGCAAAGCAAATATTTGGTCTTGTGTTCATCAGGTACATCAAGGACCCAATCATTTGACGATACATAGAGACATCAACCGGCTCAGATGAAGCATCACGTAGAAGCTTCAGATTCAATGCCATAGGTGTGGCCAAGGCCTTGCAATCCATCATCCCGAACCTCTTTAGGATCTCTACTGCATACTTCCCTTGTCCAAGGAAGATTCCATCTGCACTCTGCCACACCTCCATACCTAGGAAATAATGCATCATTCCCAAATCTTTCATATCGAACTCAGCAGCAAGCTTCCTCTTGGTATCACACCAAGTTCTGGGAGCTTGATACAAGCCATACAAGGCTTTCTTCAATCTGTACACATGTGACTCCCTGTCAGTTCTTGGGACTACATCCCAAACATCTTCTTTATGATCGACGGATCATGGCATTCCATTTCTTCATCCCAGATCTTGGGAACTTCAATATCTTCAATATCTTCAATCTTTGTTGCTGGAACAAATGTTGTAGTCCTTTTGTAGGTGAAGATATATGGTCTTTCCTACAAAACAAGTTAAATTGCATGATTAGAAACATCTCATAATTTTCAGAACAAATTATTTACACATAAATAAATATGTCATGTAGTCATGTAGTTATCTTAGCCAATGATTCAATACAACATTTATCCATGTTCCACAACTTTCTAGATGCCTTCCAGTCTCTACCAGAACATTGTTAAGAGTTTGCATTACTCCCAACATGTCAGAAAAGAGGTTTCATTCTATATAAGTAGCACTGGAATGTTGTACAGTGCCATAGCCCACTTACCCATCACATGCATATTAGTAGTATACTGTTCATTAATGCAATCATTCTAATATTCACAATACATCTCCTAAGTCTAGGAACATAAGCATAATATTATTTAAACAAACAAAATAGGCAAGAAATGATAATTGAAATACTTATCTTTGTTTGTTTGTTGGGTGGACTCCCTCTGAGTCTTTGCTTCCTGGCAGGAGTTGTTGAAGTAGCTTCTTCTACACCTTTCTGTTGTCGAATGTAGGAATATGGTCAACACCCTCTGAAAATCTGCATCCTTGCAGGAGCTGCTGGAGTGTGCTCCCTCTTGATCTTTGCTTCCTGGATTACCTGTCCTTGAACTTATATTCATCCTTGCTGACATCAATCTTCTTGAACCCTGGAAAGTATATTCTGTAAGCCTTCGAGATTTGACTGTAACCCACAAAGATACCCTTCTTTCCTGAAGGATCTAGTTTAGTCCTCTTTTCCTTTGGGACATGAGTGTATACTACACAACCAAATATTCTGAGATGGCTGACTTCAGGTTTCTTACCAGAAAAGACCTCTTCTGGTGTCTTGTTATCCAATATCTTGTGGGGTGTTTTGTTCTACACATATACAACTATTCTAGCTGCTTCTGCCCATAGATGCATTAGTAGATCTTGGTCATGCAGCATTGCCCTTGCTGCTTCCATGATTGTTTTGTTCTTCCTTTCTGCAATTCCATTCTGTTGAGGATTATAAGAAGTAGTCAACTCCTTCTTAATCCCTGAATCACTACAAAGCTTCTTGAAGTCACCTGAGGTGAATTCTCCACCATTATCGGATCTGAATGTTTTGATCTTCTTGTCAGTTTAATTCTTCATGAAGGTTTTGAATTCCTTGAATTTATCAAACACCTCATCTTTGCTCTTCAATAAGTATACCCAAGTCTTCCTAGAGAAGTCATCAATAAATGAGACATAGTAAACATACCCACTCAGAGTACTGGATGACATAGGACCACATACATTTGAGTGGATGATTTCCAGGATGCCTTTCACCTTGCTTTCACTTCTTGGGAAAGCCTTCTTAATGTTCTTACCTTTTGCACATCCTTTGCAAACACCTTCATGTTTGGTCTTGATTTCAAGAAGACCCTCTATAGCCTTGCTTGCAATTGGAAGTTCCCTATAGTGCATATGAGCAAGTCTTCTATGCCAAAGTTCACTTGGCTCCATGGATTCATGAACCATGGCATGTTCAGGTTGTCCCTTCAATTTATACAAACCTCCCTCTTGCTCTCCAATCACTACTACATCATCTATGTTCTTTCCCTTTGGCCACATTAGGACTTGGCCATCCACAAAGGCAACCCTCATACCTTTTGCATCCAATGCAGAGATGGAGAGTAAGTTCTTCTTGAGCCTAGGTACATAAAGGACTTCTTTCATCTTCAAAGATTTTCCAGAATCTAGGTTGTAGGAGGCTTCACCACTTACTTTGATTGGGTATTGATAATCATCCCCAAGTTTCACCTTATGGGGTGATTCATGTTTAGATAGATTCACAAAAGATTCCTTAAACCCAGTCATGTGTTTGGAAGCCCCACTATCAATCAACCAATCATTACAACCATGGTTGATAGTACCTGTGAGAGCAGAAATTAGAACATATTCTTCTTCACTTGATGAGTCATCATCAATATCACTTTCTACCCTATCCTTCTTCTTTGGGGGTTCATCATCTTCAGCAGCATGAGCATGATATCTTATTTTGTTATTCTTCTTCTTCTTATTGAAGTTGTTGTTGTTGTCTTTCTTCTTCTTGGGACAATCTGAAACAAAGTGTCCCTTCTCATTGCAATTGAAGCATCTGAGATCTTTCTTATCTTTATGATAATGGTGGTGTGAGAATCTTCTGTTATGAGATGATTCCTTCTTGGACTTGCCTTTCCTGGCATGTGCTGTGAGAGCTTGATCTTCATTTCCCATCTTTTCTTCTCGGTACACAAGCCTAGCTTTTTCTTGAGAGCATTCTTCCCGCAATCTGTTGAAGGAGATCAACTTCTTCCTTGCACAAATTCCTTGAATAAAGAAATCCCATGACCTGGGTAGGCCATTTAGAGTGGTCATCACCACTTCACCATTCTCCACCATTTCATCCACTACTTCTAGTTGTTCCTTGATCTGGGAGACCCTTGAAATATAAGATTGAATGGTTTCTCCATTCTGAAACTTTACTCTTTTCAATTGGTTCTGTAGGGTCATCTTCCAATTTATGTTCTTCCCTTCAAATAGCTTGGTAAAAGAGTCAAACATATCCTTGGGTGTCTTTAGAGAAGACACATGGGGTATGAGATGGTCTTTGATAGAATCAGCAATGATTCTCTTTGCCTTAACCAAGTTTTTCTTATGCAATACCTTATCCTCTTCATCCTCTGGGATAGGGATGTCTTCTTTTACATATGAGTCCAACTCATTCTCTTCCAGGATTAACGCAATCCTATACTTCCAAGCTCGGAAGTTATCAGCTCCTTCAAGCTTATCCTCAAGCTTGGTGTGGTGAGACATCTTAAAGAGTACTTCAAATGGAAATAGAAAAGATTTAGGTCTTACCACTTGAAATGCTGAAAACTGGATCTGGTCCCGGATTAGGGTTTGTCGAAAAAACCCTAAAAATTCAAAATGTGAATTTCAATTTTCTGAAAGGATAGAAAGATGCGCCTTGATGAGCTGATCAGCCTGGTGTATTCAGAATTTGAGATCAGCAAAGCTTTACCCTTCAGATTTTCCTTTTTGTCCTCCCGGGTTCACTAGGGAGAGCCCTGAATTAGGGTTTGAGTTTCCTGGAGATCTACCCAGCCAAAAATCTCAATCCAAAGCTCTAAACTTTGATTTTTGCAAGGAGCTTCCAGCTATGTCTTCAGATTTCAGAAATTCCTATTTTTGTGGAAACCCTAATTTTTAGGGCCAAATCAGAAAATGCTCAGAATTGAATTCTAATTGGATAGATAGATTCTCCTTGATGAGTAGAGTCAATCTACTATACTACTTTTCCAAAATCTATGGAGAGAAACCCAATAAACAAGAAACTCAAGTTTTCGTCACTGCAAAATGTCTTCTTCTCAGGCTAGCTCTGATACCATGTTAAATTTTGAGCATTAATTCACAATACTATAGGATCTTCACTGAGAGAATAACATATACAGTATATCAATGCATAACAATCACAATAATCATGACAAGCATCACAAGAATCAAAATCATGAGAGACAAGAGACACAGTGTTTCCATGGGGAAAACCCTAAGGTGAAAAACCCCACAACTTCCTCAGAGATAGGGAGAGCAATGGCTCAACCAAAGTACAACCAAAATACACTTGAGATAGTCTCCTAGAAGGACATGATCCTCCTCCTCACTAGTGCGCCACTTTCTGAGTGAGAGAGATGTTACTTTCCAAATGATCTAAATAGAGATATCCTGATCTCTATTTATACTAACCTGTTTGCCCAGTGACCTTATGGGGCCGACTTGTCTAGCTAGGTACATCTACAATATAATATATATTTCAGGGCCGACCCCACACATGGTGGTCTAATAACCCATCGGCAAGTACACACACTTGTAACACTTGTCAATCCACATGATGACACTTTCTTATAGAGGAATAACACATCTCTAATAAGGGTACAATAAATATATAGATAAAATACATTCCGAAGTTACATATACATCAACATGGCTATGGAATGCAACTAAATGAGGGGGAGCTATGTATCCACTCGGGAGTGGTGAGGGGGTGTGGGATGGAACCCTAGGCTGTCATACGTCACCTATAGAACCCCCTTTGACCTGTCCTAGCTAACATTAATTCTATTGTAGGATGGTGGTTGAGAAAACATGTTCATGAGGCCGATAGGGGATGGAGAAGCCCTAAGATCTGTATGGCAGGGTATGGATCTGTTTTTCCTTGACCCACATGCCACTCAACCCTGGGAATTCATATTCCTTGTTTCCCATTCGATTAGGCAGAAGCAACAGAGGTGGAACACAACACAGGGAAAGCCAAGCGTGAAGCAAAGAAGAAAAATCGTGATTCTGTGTAGGGTCGCGATTTGCAGAGCTAAGAATACACAGAAACCTTGATGGGAGGAAAATCCTGTTGAGAAATCCATGAACATGAGTCTGGGGGTGAATTGAAAAGTGTGAGAAGCTTAGGAAACCCTTGAGGAGAACCAGATTGGAGTCTCAAGACCTTGTTGTGGGACAGAGCCACTCAACCATAGCATTTGGGAAGATCTGAGGGCGGATTGCAGTAGGAAGAGGCTAGAAGGGTTTAAGTTGCATGGTAAATTCTGATAGGTATTATTTACCTTGATATAGTAGGTAGGGCCACCCACACTTAACAAGGTCAATGCTAGGGGAAGGGGTACCCTAGGGACTATGCAACAATGGAGGGTACCTTACCTAGGCTGAGAGTTGAGGTGATGGGGGTGCTTGAACTGTCTGAGATCATTGGGATATCCCATAGCTCTGCGGATGAGCTTATTGAGCTGGAAAACCCTTACCTTCCTTTCCCATTTGCTTGACAAAGCTATTGTGTGTTGGATTCCTTGATGGAATGTGAATCCAAGCCATGAGTTAGCATGAGAGGGACTCCTTAGTGGATACATAGCCCCATATAGGGGGTGATATATGATTGCTGAAATAATATAGGCTAAGCAGAGATCTATGGTTGGGTTGGAACGTTGCAACCCATAGTCGGTTTTCTGGAGACTTTCATGAGAAGATAAGTGTTCCTTGTTCCTTGAATGATGCCTATTTTGCATCCATGCATGTGTATTGTTTATGTCCGAGTGTACAGTGGATCCAACTGATTAATAGGGTTGAATGCCCATGCCTTATGTTCATTATGTTGTGCATGTTATTGGTTGATGAATTCATGACACATTGTTTGTGGATGATGTTGCCTTCAACCATAGTTGTTATGATCCAGGTGGATATTGGTGGCCACCCACCTTTCCAACTGGCTCCAAATAGTTTTATGGCAATTTTGGTATTGTACTATTTTTAGTAGTTTTTCGGGTCCTGAACTTTTGGGGCCATTTTTAGGCCCTAAACGACCTTTTTTGGCGATTTGGGGGGCCAAATGGTTGCCTCCTGATAGAACTTTCCAACGGGCTATCGAGCGCCCCAAACGAAGATTGTATGCAAAAGTTACGACCCCAGGAAGTTGATTTACTAACTTACCCAAACGGGGCCCACATGACTTTTGGCACTTCATCTCCTAGGGTTAGGTTTTTGGATGTCTAGGGTTTTTGACATTCCTGTTTATTGTAAAAGGCATTGAGAGCCTCATTGTAACCATCTTCTTGCGAAATGAGTGCAACCGTCACATCTCTTCTCAGAGATAAGCCGCCACCATTCCAGCAAGCTTGTTTTTTGTTGCATTTTACAGTTCTAGCTTATTTCCTTATTGAATAGAAAACCAGTTTTACTGTATCTCAGTTATTTTGTGTTAAGCATCTGATAATAATCTGTATTCATTTCGTTCTGCTCATAAAATCCGGATCATGTTAAGTATATAAATGCATCTATTTTCTTATGGGAATGGTCCATTGATGAGTAGGAATGTATGCCCATACCTTGTGCTAAGTCTGTTGTGTATGTTGTTCATTTTGCTTCTGCACTGTTTTAACTAGTAATTACTATTATGGTTGGCATATGTGTGTGTTATTATGACTAGCTTCTACTATGTGTGTGTTAATTACAATGTTCTTGCATCTTACATTCTTATCCTTATGTGGGTACTTATATGTAATTATGCTTGAGGAATAGGACTAATCCCCTGCATACTTTCATCACTCTTCCTGGGAGAAATATGTGCATGTATTCCATTCTATGTGTGTGGATCATGTTTCATTCCTTGTGTTCATGAAGTATGCTTATACCTATTTACAATTCCTTTTAGTAATGCATTGGAATTGTCCTTTGAGGAATTGGGGCTAAGTATGGTAAATGTGTAGGACACTCCATCCAGGACTTGGGGAAGGGATGGGCACCCCTATGGACCAGATGAAGGAGAGAAGGTAGGGTAGAAGTGGAGAAGAGTTCCTTGTAGAAAGGTAAATGCACATAGAGGAGGTTATGGACAATGTTTTAGTTGGAAAAATGACAAGGTTAGGGTGCTTAGAATGGTTAGGGGATCATACCAGTGGATAGAGCTCTCCAAGATATTTCCAACAGTACTGGCCTTGTCCAATTTGTCCCAAGGATGAATTGGTTATAAGATTTGGAAGTTATCAGGTGCAGGGATCTGTGGTCTCGACCTTTTCCGCAATCCAGATTGTGGATTGCGAAGATCAAGGACAGACCGTTGGAGTGGCGTGGTTAGCCTTCCGAATTTTCGCATCCGCAAGGTGGATTGTGGGTTGTGAGAATCAAAAGGTGATTTCCACATGGATTGGAGCTTTGGACTTCCAACTTTCTGCATCTGCAAGCGGATAGCGGATTGCGGATTGCAAGAGGTGGTTTTCCCAGAATTCGAAATGTGGTTTTTGATTTCCAACATCCGTAACGCGGGTTTTAGATTGCGGAATTGTGGAGGGGTAAATTCCCATGGACGACGATATTAGGACTCGGAGTTTCGAGTTCCGCATGCGAATTGCGGAGGGCCGATGGGTAAATTTTGAGGCTGTGAATTGACCTCCGGTTTCTGACTTCTACATTGAGGATTGCAGAAGTCTGGAGCACTATTTCGTCGGGGAGTCGTATTTGGGAATCCGAATTCTAAATCCTGACTACGGTTTGCGGGAAGGAGGTTTCAGATTGCGGATCAGAGGCCATTGCGGCTGTGTGTAAAATGAAAGGAATTTGTTGAAAAAAAAAGTACCAGTGGGTCTCCCATCACCTCTGAAGGGCACTGAGGTGACCGAGGATGTGACAGGGTAGGGTTTTTTCCACTATTGAACCCCCCCCCATTTTATTTATTAATAATGCTTGGGCTCATGAGTGGGGGAGGGGGTGTGGCCCGTATGCAAGAACCCCCAACCTTATCAAAAAAATCTTTTTTGTTTTGTTTTGTCCTAAGTTATCAAATTGCAATTAATCTTAATATTAATTTAAATTAACTTATTGTAAACTAATTATATTAATTAAATTAAATTGCTAATTAAATTATTCTCTCTCTCTCTCTCTCTCTCTCTCTCTCTCTCTCTCTCTCTCTCTCTATATATATATATATATATATATATATATATATATATATATATATATATATATATATATATATATGTTAATAATTTTTTTTGTATAATATCAAGCAAACTTTTTTTTGGCAAAGCAACAGTTAATAGGTGATTAGCCAAGCATGATAAGAATGAGAATTAGGAGAGGGTGTGCATGTGTTTTGGAACCTAATGTGGCTCTATGTGGACAATTTCCAAAGAAGCAAAGTCAAGGAAATACAATTTTAATTATTATATATATGTGTGTGTGTGTGTGTGTGTGTGTGTTAATACAATTTGTTTCATACTATTAAGGAAACATTTTTTAGAAAAGCATCAATTAATAGGTGATTAGCCGAGTGGGGTAAGAATGAGCATTACTAGAGGGTGTGTGTGTTGTGGAACCTAATGTGTCTCTATGTGGATAGATACCAAAGACACAAATTTGAGGCAATACCAAGTGTTACACTTAATTATTTGTGCCTTATGTCCTGACTATAATAGTGACGTTGGGCATGGTGATTGAGTAATACCACCATGCCCTTGACCCTTCCAGGGATTCTTCCTCTATATCAGTAATGCCCTTTACATGCAAGTGTAGAATAGAAACTTACACTCGTGCACACATGCATGAGCATGTGTTTAATTATGAATTGTCTAGGACCTAAAGAAAATATTAATGATAATTTATTCAATGAAACATGATTAATCATGCTTAGGATGCTAAGAAAATGAGGTCAAGCATCTCCACCATCAGCACCACCACTGATGTCATCAACCTTGACATCAGAGATGACATTCATAATGCGTTCCTTAGAGATTATCATGACAAATTTGTGAAGGCACCTAGGGTTGGGTGTAGAAATTGAAAATCCCTTGGAAGTATAGGGAAACTTGAAAAGGGCACAAGGCCCATAAAAATAACCTCCTCGAGATATTTCAAGGGAATTGCAAAAAACAAGATTCTCGAGTTTTCTAAGGGACGCCTATGGGGACACATTGAAGCATGGCTTCAAGGCATGAGAATATGCTTTGCACTAAATGAGTATACCTCAAGCTCAAAGTCCATGATGGCCATTTTGTACCTTAAAGGTGATTCCTTGAACTGGTGGTTAGACTTAGATAAAAACTCCACTTCACTCCCTTCACAGTCTCTTGGGAATTGTTTGAAGAAATATTCCACATGAAGTAGTTTCCTACATTTTACAAGGAAGAGTATGTGGGTGCATTTTATGGTCTATTATAGGGGAATAATATAGTAGAGGAAAACAAAGCCATATTTATAGATCTAGTAAACTATGTTCCCTATATGGATTCCGACAACATCCAGGTAGAGCGTTTTGTATACGGACTTAACCATAATATTAGGGATTTTGTACAAATGTGGAATCCAAATTCGGTTGCCATGGAAATCAAATATGCTCGTTATATGAAATATATTTTTGATGCAAAAGGGGGTAGTAAATTGATAGGGTCACACTAGTTTGGATTTTTAAGGAAGGCCCCATGGTCTTACTTCAGAAGAGGACAATCTAGGTCTCCTCTCTATGGAAAAAAATTCACACTGTAGGTTAATGATCTAGTAAATGTGGTGTTTCAAGCTTCATAGAGGACTCATGAGAGTCCAAGGAAATATCAAGGAAGTTTCAATAGGGGTTCCAAGGGTTCCCAAGAAAGGAATTGCTTTCAAAGGGCTCCACCAAGAAATATGCATGCCCCACCTCATATTTATTTTTTGGAATGTGGGGGTCCTCATTTCCATTAGTATTTCCCTAAGGAATAATCAAATAACACACAAAAAGAAGGAAATGCACTAATGGGGAGTACTGGCAGTGACTATCAGATTCATGTAGCGATTAATAACCACCAATCAAAACATCAATCCATTGTAGTGGAACCCATAAGTAAAGTAAACAATGTTAAGCTTAAAATCGTATTTGAGCTCAGTGGAATTCTCCATATGAATTTAAAAGGTGTGTTGGAATCCTCCAAACACGATGAATTTAAGCTGGTTGAAATGGATTTGGGGGTGAAGCAAGCAATGGCCTAGTAGGGCTTAGTATGAAAGAATGTTGGGTTGACTTAGGAGTATGAACTACTAAGTTAAATGTATATGTCACCTCCCTGGGAACATAGGACCTCATTATCGACATGGATTAGTTAGAAACTCATCGATATTTCTTAGAATTGTATGCAAAGAGAGTACTATGCCTTGATGATGAGGGAAAGACAATTCAAATCTAGGGTTTTGAAAGGAAGGTGTCTCTTCATTTTATCTAAACAATGAAAGTGAAGTGACGTCTAATACAATGATTTTAGTTATATGTAGTAGAGGTAGTAAGTGATGAGAAGGGACCCGTTCTAGGTTCATACCTAGTTCTATCATAATTCAAGGATGTTTTTCCAAAACAGTTGCTACGGTTACCACCTGAAAGGGAGCTCTATTTTACAATCGAACTAAAAATCGACATAGATCCAATATCTAAGATCCATTATAGGGTGACAATGCAATAAATTTGTGAATTACAAATGAAATTAAAGGAATTGCTAGAATTGGGACTCATTAGACCCATCATTTCACCATGGGGTTCACTGGTTATCTTCGTTAAGAAGAAGGATGGTTCCCTATGATTGTGCATAGATTACAAGGATTTGAAAAAATCCATAATAAAGAATAGGTACTTGATACCTATAATATACGATCTCTTTGATAAGATGAAAGGGTATTTAGCTTTCTTAAAGATCAATTTACGATCAGGGTATCACCAACTAAGAATTAAGGAATGTGGCATCCCTAAAAATGCTTTCCAAAACTGGTTTGGACATTACAAGTTCATAATGGCATTGTTTGGTTTAATCAATGCACCATCTATATTCATGAGCCTCATGAATATTGCTTTTTAGAAGTACTTAGATTGATTTGTGCAAGTATTTTTAAATGATATTCTCATCTTCTCTAAGAATTAGAAGAAGCACAAGGCGCACTTACAACTAGTCTCATCATGCTTAACAAAGCATAATTTATATGGTAAGTTGTTGAAATGCTCTTTCTTCTAGAAGGATATTAACTACCTAGGACATATTATCTTAGGGAAAGGAATTTCAATAGACCCAGAAAAGGTAAAATCCATCGAGGATTGGCAAGTTCCAAAGAATGTGCATGAAGTGTATAGCTTCATAGGGTTAGCTAGGTATTACCAAAGGTTTGTGGAAGGGTTCTCTAAGATTCCAAAACCCATTATCAACTTGCAGTGCAAAGGGAATTAGGTATGAATGGACCAATGCTTGTGACATCTAATTTGCGAAACTAAAAATATTGCTAACTAGTGTTCCAATACTATGCGTGTCCAACATGGATAAAGACTTCATATTATGCACAGATGCCTCAGAGTAAGGACTAGGTGCGATGTTAATGTAATAGGGTGGAGTAATAGCTTATGCATCGTCAAAATTGAAATATCACGTGGAGATTTATACCACACATGATTTAGACATGGTTGCAGTTACGTTGGCTCTAAAATTGTGGATGGATTACCTTATGGGGAAAAGCTTCACATTCAAGAGCGACCGCCAAATCTTACAGTACATTTTCACTCAAAGGGATTTGAATGCTTGGAAAAGGCGACAAGTGAATTTATGAGTGAGTATGAATTCAATATAGCATACATCAAAGGGAAATAGAAGGTAGTGGTTGATTCCCTAAGTAGAAGACTGAGGATCTTCTCCTTAGTACCCTTAAAAGTCAATTTAAGGGAGAGAGTGCTAGGACAACCTATTGGAGATGGTTTGTATCTAAAGGTTACCTTAGTAATTGAGAGTAGGAGGTAGTTAGAACCTAAGTTTGAAGGGTATCACCTTGAGGCAGATGAATTGTTTTTATTTCAAGGGAGGCTGTATATCCTTGAGGAAGGGGATATTAAAGGCACTATACTTATGGAATCCCACAGAGCACTTTATAGTGCACATCCGGGGGTGAAGAAGTTGCATGCAGACATGAAGAAGCTCTTCTTTTGGGAAGGAATGAAGCGTGACATAGTGTAATTTGTTGCTAAATGCCTTGAATGTCAGCAAGTAAATCCTAATCATAGCCACCCAACTAGTCTCTTGCAACCTCATGACATTCCTATGTCTAAGTGGGAGGTCATTTCCATGGATTTCATTGTAGGATTTCCCATCATGACTCTAAGATATAATGACATTTTACTGGTAGTTGATAAACTAACCAAAAGCACCCATTTTATTTTAGTCGGGGAAACTTACAATGTCATGGATGTGGCGAGAGTATTTATAAGTGAGATTATGCACCTTCATGGGTTTCTTAAAAATAAAATCTCAGATAGAGACCCTAAGTTTAATTCTATAATTTGGAAAAGCTTGCAATTAGTGTTGGGGACTAAGTTAAACTTAATCTCTGCCTATCACCTCTAGGCAGATGGGTAGACTGAGAGAATAAACCAGGTGATGGAAGATATGATTAGAATGTATGTTATGGGCCAATAGACCCATTTGGGAAAAATATTTTCCTCTGGTGTATTTTGCGTAGAACAACATTTACCATGGCTCCATTGGTATGCCTATGTATCAGGATCAGTATGGAAGATCATGTAGGATACCACTAAGTTGGGACATGTTAGAAGACAATGTTATAATTGGACTTAAATTGATTAAGGAAATGGAGTAGGTGATTTAGATAAGGAAATGGTTAAAGGAAGTTGATGATAGAAAAAATATTTATGTCGATGCACATAGAATAGATCGAAGTTACTAGGTTGGAGAGCATGTGTTTATTCATATTAGAGTAAATAAAATTATTCGGTTTGGAAAGAGGACCAAGTTGTCACCACGATTTATAAGGCCATTTGAAATTCTAGAGAGAAATGGACTAGTTTCCTATCATCTTGCACTGCTACTGCACTTGCATAAAACTCATAATGTATTTTACATATCTGTATTGGAGCATTATGTGGGCGATGAGACTCACACATTTCACTGGAAATCATTGCAGGTCTCAGATGAGGGAAGTTTAATGGTCAAACCATTACACATACTAGATCATAGGTTTTGATAACTCGGACACCATCTTGTGGACCAAGTTAAGGTCCAGTGGGAAAAATATAGCCCAAGAGCTACTTGGGAGGACACATAGACCATGCATTATGATTATCCCTCACTTTTTTTTAGTGTAACTTTGGGACAAAGTTTCCCAAAGGATGGGTGTATGTAACGCCCCACATTTTGATGGGACCACTAAACAACATTTGGACCTATATTATTATACGTATTTGCTTATTATCTATTGAAATCAACTTGATTGAGTAAACTATGTGCGTGGATTTATAAACCAAGTTATATATGTCAAATATGTTTAAAGTTATCATTTACCTTATCAATGTGGACAATTATGTGATTTGATTCTAGTATGCAAAATTTAATAAATAATAGGGTATGTGGATACCAATGTAGATTACGATTAAATGAATGAATGGATGCCATGAAAATGGTGGAAACATTAACTTGTTTATATTCATTGATGGTTGATAAATGGGTAATTGACATGGAAACAATGAAATAATATGTAGGATATTATGTTTTGGATAAGACTAACCCACATGTTAGAGGGGCTAAGCAATAGCCATATACTTGCTATGATGTGTGGGTCAGTGGATGTTTATGTAGGATATTAGGTTTCCTAAACTGATCATTCAATGATGCAACTCCAAGAACCAAAATAAAAACACATTGTGATTACTAATAGGGTGTTAACCCTAGTTCCATTAGGAAGGGTGGAGGTGTTTCCCACCACCTATCCTCCAAAACCTAGATTTGTGGGAGGGTTGTGTGATTCACATTCCCCAAGTTGTGTGATGATGACTGTTGGTTTCCTACTGATAAGTTAGCTTGATTTGGTCAATGCTCCCACATACAGGTTATATCTGGGGTTAGGTGAAAATAGTTAACACTCTAGGATATTCTAATAGAGGAATGGATAGGAAGTGGAAGTTGGAAGTAGGTTAGGGAGGAAGGATGATTATATTATTAATGTTGCAAGTTGGGATTTGAGACACCAATTTAGTTGTATTTGGTTCCTTTCACTTATAAATCTCGGGTTAATTCATTAAGGTAAATCTAAGTATAATGTTGTTTAGTGTTGATGTGTTGCGACTTAGTTAATACATTTTTTTTATATTGTGGGTATTGGATTGTCGCCTTGCAGGTGTGGTTACCTTGTCTTGTATGTGTGGTATTATTGTCTTGTCAGTTAAGGACTATGCATTAAAGGTTATGATGATTTCCTATAGTATGTGCACAAGCTATGTGTACGTTGGCCATGCACACACATCTTGCACATGTACACTAGTATTAGTTACGTTGTAAATCTATATATACATACTAGTGATTGTTGTGGTATCGTGTATGGTGGTTGATGGGTGTAACAATATTAAGATATAATATTATTTATAGAATTGACTATTATTATTTTTCATTGGTTAAATTCATTATTATTAGATTCGTTTACATCAGCTTACATTAATCACATTTCATTGTAATTGCATTAATTATATTAATCGATGTCCATTTGATTTCTCATTAGTAAACACATTAAATCAAATGATCTCATTACATTTGTTTAAATTTTAATTACTATGCATAAGCTATTTAATTTCATGTCATGTTATTGATCGGTCAATTAATGCTTACCAAGTGAATGAGGATGCCATAGATAATGAGTTGTCAAACAATAAATACATAGAGATATTTCATTATTTGATAATGTTTAAAATTTCGAAATTTTTGTTGAGTTATGTGTTAGAACTATCTTGTTAGGGGGTGGTTTTCATATTCGTAAAGAGGTAGGTGATTGGTATTATTTCATGATTATACCCCTTTGGGAGCATGTGAGGAAGGCAGTGGAAGAGGGAAGATAAAACAAAATTTTGGAATATGTGAAAGGGGATTCTTTTAGACAAAAGGTTAGGAGTGGAAAGGAAAAATACAGAGCTACATGATTTGTATACTGGACATAGACTTGACTAGTTATTGGATTGGGATTACTAGGCTCAAAGAAGAGGTTGGTATTGTTGTTATTGGGGTTGTGGGTATAGAGGGCTAGACAATCCCATCAGTTTCCTGGAACTAGCATCCTAGGTGCTATTTGGTAGGGAGGAATAATCCCATTATGGGAAACACTATTGGCTAGAATAGTGGGTTAGGTTGGAGCAACGGAATAACTATCTTGACTATACACTGAGGTATTCTATTGGTTCTCACTCATTCATACTATTTGGATTATCATGTGTAGTCAACATCAATGACATGCTATTAGAAATTGTATATGCTACTATTTTTAGTCTACCCAGTGAAAGAAACATGGTCAAGAAAATAAAATAGAAAATTGCATAGGTTAGAATGACTTAGTTTAGCAATTGTTTATTAATTGAACACCCATCACTAGGATGGGTGTTACAATTGATATTGTTAGTGCAAAGGGATGTAGTTAGAATGTTTTTTGTAAAAAAATATTGTAAATATTGTGGATTTGGACATAATTCGTGCATGATATGCAATACTTAAAAACATCAAAATTATTTCAATCCTTTTTTAACTATTCTCAAGTGAAATAAAACCATAGATATTTGAGAAATTCCTAGTAAAATATCCTGAGAGAAGAGTAGGACTGATAATTACGGACATACATTAACATTGCAGGAAAAGTGAAACTACTTAATGTATTTGGATAGAAAACCATTAAGGCCATGGTGCATGAAGACAAATTCATTATCCACTGTTGGCACAAAATTGAGATTAGGGTTCTTGTGCATGGTCCAACAAAAGGGTGTCATTGTAGTCTAGTGTGCTAAAAATTTCAATCCCCTTGAGGGGGAAGGCCTCACCCAAATCATAACCAAGACCAGAGTAGATTCAAGGTTGGTTAATTGTATGGTTGCAATAGGGATAAATAACGAACATAACAACAACATTCATCATATCGCAATAAGACTTAGATTCATCATTCATCCATTGAAACATCGCAGTAAAAATTAAGCAAATACATCATTCATCTATTGGAATAATACTGTTATACAGAAATAAACCATTACAGAGACTAATGTGGAAACATAACAAACACATGTTCAACAAAATTTAGGGGGGATAACGATTTCCTTTATTAGATCATCATATTCACATTATAGAAACAATACCATGGTTGAAACAACAGAACCACAAAAACCCATTACAAAACCCACATATCTGGATATATCTTCTGCAACTGGTTCTGATGCTTATATGTTCTTACCCTGCACTTTCTTACATGACCTCTTCTCCCTTTGTTCTCTTCATCTTCTGCTTCCTTTTATAGTTGTGTGTCGGGTCCAAAACAGGTCAAAAAATGATTGTGGTGTTTACCTTGCTTCCAAAACTTCCGGTTCTTTCTTCTATTTCCATTACTCTTCCACTACTTCCACTTCTTCCTCTATTTCCTTTATTTCCTCTACTTCTGCTTCTTCTTCTACTTCCGCTACTTCCTCTACTTTTTCTACTTGTTCTACTTCCGCTTCTTCTTTGGTCCACTTCAAAAGGAAGGAGCCAAAAGTCCCCAACGACAAAGGTTGACTTTCCCTTGAGTCAACTCTGCTTTGTGACTAATTCTTGGACTTCTTCAAATATTGTTCCTTCAAATGATGGAGGAAACTCTAGTACTTGCAAACAATCCTTCTTTTCAAGTTTAATGAACTCATCTAGTTTGGTCTACCATCTGCTAATCAATTCATTAGTGTGATCTATGAATTTCCTGAAATTTTTCCTTATCATGACTAGTGGGTTTCTGCTGCTCTAATTGTTGAACTTCTGTATCAACAAGGAGATCTAACTACTGTAACTCATAATATATGTCTTGGGATGTAACCTTAAATTCATGCACAACTGGCTTGGAGGCACACACTTTCTCATGTATACTATCCATATCATTGTCAAGTGCCTGGGTTTCTTGATATTTTTGTGCTTTTTCTTCCAGATCACAGTAGCGAGTCAAATTCCTAGTGTAAATGTATAACCTTCTCGCTTAAGGATTCCATGGATCATTGTTTATTCTCGAGGATGCTTACCCAATCATTCAAAGAAAAATGGTCTATGAAGAATTGGAAAGGTCCTCCCAAGAGATAGTGGCAGAATTTTTGTAATGCATAGAACACAACCAATTCCTCCCATTATGTGGTAGTGTAGTTTCACACTGCTTGCAATAGTTTTTTTGGTGCCCAAGTTTTGAATAGTAACTACACGCCGAGTCAAACATTTATAGTGCAATTGCACACCAATGGAAAGTAGTTACACTATGATACTTGCAATGGTCTAAGAATATTTCCCAATCCTCTCAAACCAAGGAGAAAAAACCATTGGCTGCATCAGTGTAGCATGCGTGCAACCCATAACATATAAGGGCATAATAGACCTGTTATTGTCTCAAAATTCTGTGGCCTAAATGGCCATATTCCCTCTAAGAAGTTATCCATGAAGGGGAACCTTCACATAGCTAGTTAGCAAGTTAGTCTCATTCATTATTGGAATTAACCGACTTGATGATGTCTTAAATAATATGGTTCCTACACAATAGTATGGTTCCTACACATACTAGTGGAACTTCATCTAAAGGGAAATTGCTAGTGATAAACCTAAGAGGCTTGAGTCATGTTTTGACACAAAGGACAACTAATTAATTATCATTACTTGAAGGAAATTATACCCCACATGCCACTGATAAAATTCAAGAAAAAAAAGCAAAGATTTGAAGACACAATAGGTAAACATCATTTTGATGGAAATTATTATGTTTATCAAAATGGAAGGCATTTACTTGTTAATATAAGTGAGAAATAAACTAACAAAAGTATAGTGTCTAATGAACAAAGAATGGATAGTGTCACGTGTAGTGAAGCTGTCAAAAACCCTAACCTTGACATCATTTCTGACAAAGTAAGTGATATTAATTTTGAGCCAATTGTCAAGTAACAAGGAAAATAAGTAGGAGACAGACTTATAAGCTTTAGATTCTCAGGAACTCCTAACAAACAATTCAAAATTTATTTGCATTTGTTCTCATGAGAATAGATTGGATGGTGCAAACATGGTAGCTGAATTACAGAAAAATATTGAATGTAAAAGTAGTGAAAGCAATAGGTGATATTCATAAATGTCACACTTAACCCATGGACATAAGTGATACTGATAACTATCACACTTAACCCCAAAAAATAAGTGATATTGCACCTAATACCATTGACACACTAACTTATCAAGAAATTGACTGACTCTAACCACTATGACCTTGGACATGTAATGACAAAGACTCCATAGCAGTGGTCTTAAACCACTATCTTTGATCAAAAACTATAGAGACGGTAACATAGTGTCATAAAAAACTCATTAGAATGATCAATGATGGAAAACATTTTTCTACAGTCACCAAAAGTAACCAAAAAGAGTATTGGTGAGGGCCAATAAAAGATTGTCACTAGAAGTGTCACCAAAGAGAGATTTAGTAATGGGCCTTTTACAACCCTCACCAAAAGTGTCACTGAAAAGGGATTTGGTGACGAACCTTAAAGGACCATCTCAAAAGGAACTTATAACGAGGATGTTTTAAGGTCTGTCACCATATCCGACATTTGTGACAACCCTTAAAGGTCCGTCACAGGCATGACCCTCACCAATGACCTTTTTTCTTGTAGTGGGACAAGGACAAAGCTATCTATTCTAAATGGTTTAGATCTACAACAAAATGCGACAGCATATATATACTTTCCTAGATTAATCAGATTACAAAGAGAACAAGGAATTTATTACCTTGTAATCGCGATAGTGTTTTCCGCATTTGATGTAGTCTTCAATCTCCAACTGTGAAGAAACATAAGACAAACAAGTGGAAACACAAGTAAAATTAATATGTAATATTGATCATTCTAAAAAAGTGGTCAAGGAAACAAGTTCTAAAGATCCAACACAATTAATATATATGGAAATAGCATATATATTACTGTATTAAAACAAAATAAAAAGAGAGATGTTACAACCATTGCCTTGATGCCGCAATTTCTTCCAGTTATCCTTTGCCTTAGAGATCCAACCTTGTTCCTAATGGAGAAGAGAAACTTAACTCTAAGAGTATTTTAACAGCATTTAGGTGATATATCTTTCCTCCCCTATCCCATGAGGGTAAGCTTACATATATAGGACAAAGAGGATAGAGGGAGTTGAGGATTCAATGGAGAAGGATAAGGGATCATACCAAGAATTTAGGGGTTCAACTGCCACCTATGCTGATTTGTTGGGATCAGTCTCCACGCAAGCTTCTTTCTAGAAGACTCTAGAATCTTCTATTTTTTCCTTTAAACAAGCAGTCCCACACCCTATCAAAGAGAAACATGCATAATTGGAGGGTGACAGATGCTGAATGAAGGAAAAATGGGTCAGCGACATACCTTGTCAATGTGTGGAGTGCATCATCAACGGTCTAACGCTTATTGTAAACATGCAGGGTGCTTCAGTGTAGCAAAAATGTAAAATAGGAAGGTAGAAACCGCTTCTCAAGCAATTTGGAATTAACACTTTAGGGATTAGGGAAAATCCAAGGGAATATATCTCATTACCAAGATGATGACATGATTTTGGTGTAACATATTTCCCCCCAAAGTATGAATTTAGATGGATAGGATAGGTGAAATGCTTTGATATATGAAAGTCAAGGAAAAATACTGTTGGTTTAAATGTTGAACAAGCACTTTGCAGTGTGTATTTTGTTTAGAATATCTTTAGGGAGATTTTTTTTTTGTTAGACATTCAAGCTTAGCAAAATTTGAGGAGATCTTGCAGAATGCAAGTTTTGTCACCCGAAAATCCCCCCCTCGAGGAGGGGAATGGAAGGGAAAACACAGACCAACCTACTACAACTGGTACACACGAAGAAGGGATCCCAATTACTGAATCATGAGGATATTATTCTCCCCCTGTAAATCCACCTATCACTGATCCCATGGGAACACTGGTGGTAGCACAACCTTCTTCATGTGTTACCTATTTTCACCATTCACTAGAAGAGCATTATGGAGCCGTATCTTGAATATTTACTCGACCTCTAGATGACCCAGTAGAAACCGCTTTTGGTCTATCTGCTCCATTTTGGGGTACTTACTTAGGATAAGCTATTTCCAAATTTGGTACACCGTTAACTGTGGAAGAAACTCCACCTCCACGTCCTACCAGATACATCTCAAACGGAAATTTTAGAACCACTTCAAGATACTATATCCTGCATGTGGGCACTTGGAGTGTTACACAGAAATTTTGTACTCATCATGATTGCATACCATGTACACTTTATCCTTGCCTAAATACCTGAATTACTTGACCAAATTCCTTGGAAGATGAGTCATGAGGTTGTTTCCCTGTAAAAACCCTGTTTAGAGAGGCTTACGCACCTTGCTTTACAGCAGAGTGCGTCTTTCTTGATCGATGCACCTTGCTCTACTACAGATTGCATCACAGGCACATGTTGCTAGTGTCTAGGGTGCGTCGATGCCCGTATGAGCAAAAAAATGAGAAGTTTCGAGAAGTCTCTCAAAGGAGACCCTCGTGGAGGATTATATCTTCCATATAGGGTGGATCTTACTCGCCTCCCGACTTAGTAGGATACCACCTCCTCCTTCTCCCTGATCCTCTCCTCTCCTCCTCACCTCTTTTGGCCTATAAATGAAGCTCCTCTTCATGGGATATGGTGGGTTGAAATGGGGGAAGCCAAATGTTGGAGAAATTAATCCAGGAATCCATTCTTCCATGATTGAAAAATTGAGGCAAGGTTCCATTAGAAAGTATCTTCAACACCAAGGCTTCATTGGTTGTAATTATTTCCTCTATTTTCATTAATACATCAATGTCTTCCTTTCCCATAAATCATGTGTAATTTAATTTATAGTATTTATCCTTGGTCAATTGCTTAGATGTATCATGTTATCTTGTAGTCTCTTGTCTTTGTCCTTTTGAAATATTTTGCAGATAATCTCTTCATCAATAAGAAGGATTGCAAAAGATTCAAGCCACGAGGATGACCTTCATAAATAAGGTATGGGCTTGACTCTTTGTATTCAAGTAATTTGATAGATCTAGGGAAAGGTTTTCATTTTTGTTTTTCTTTGTTCTAAATTAGAACCATTTGGACTAGGGAGATTGGTCAGTGTCTGCACTAACAGATTTATCCGTTAACATGGAGAAAGTGTGTGACCCATCCACCTCGGAAGTAGTCAATCTCGAATACCATACTGATGTTCATTATTTCACCTTTTCTTCACCAGGAATGCCCTTGCCCAACATGGTCTCTTATGAACTAGGCCAACCATCCTTTCCGACTGCATGGCCTCAAAATCAAATGGCTGGTTCTAGACCTCTTTTGACCTCGAAGAATGGATGCTAGATTCTCTCGCAATCTCCACAACAAGTTTGAACCAGAAAGGGACTTTTTACTCACAACAAATTCGTAAAAACACAATGGTGAATTTTTTTTACTTTTTACCCCTTTTTATTCATCTGGAATAAGATATTTTAATATTTTATTTCATTATTTTAAATTGTTTTTATTATTTTAAATTGTTTTTATCAATTTAGTTATATTTCATTAATGTTTTAAGCAAAATAAGGTTCTAATGCTCATTGTGAAGATCGCAGGTGAAATTTAATAACAATTGACTATGGTGGATTTCATTTTTTACTTTTTCGTGCTCCTTATCAAATATGAAAAAGCTTCTGAGCTCTTTTGATACCATGGTCATGCTCTTTAAAAACCAGGTAAAAAGGTGTTAAGTACACTTTTATTGCTTTTTCGAGCTCGAAAAACCTTTATGAAAAAGGAACCCCCCTGTAAAAGTACTAGAAGGGTTGTCTTCCCGGTGATAGTTTACCCCTTTTTCAGACTAGTTAGACTATTTACAGAAAATGAATACTCTAGTCAAAATTTGACTAGAAGAGTTCTTCCAGGTATCATTTTATACATTTTCAGACATTGGGGACTAAATTTACAAAAAAATTTACCTTGAGTCTTCTTTAGTCTTTTCAGACTCTCTAAACATGAAAGGACACCGATTTAACCTTCTTTGGCCTCGTTAAAATTTAACATTGAAGGACCCCTTTTGGGAGAGAACCCTTCTTTCTCGGGTTCGTAAATATGTGATATTGGACTCATCCAAAAGATGATCTATAACAAGTGTTTATTACCCTCTTCCAACTCGTAAAAAGGCAAAGAGGCACTCATCAATCATGATGGGGAAATTAAAGGAAAGAGTATGTATTTACACATATATTAATGGCATCTTATAGTCACCCTTGAGCATGGCACTTGTTTGCATTTCATTTAAACAATTGGGTAATCAGCTTGTCCTCAAGTCATACCAATTCCAAAATTAAGTTATCTTACTCCTTTGGCTCATCCGAAGAATACCTGAGTCATTTGTTGTATTATGTCTTGGTCTCTGCCTCATTAGGTCAATACTGCCAGGTCACTTGTCGTGTTGTTATATGTTCAAGGGAGATATGTCACTTGAGTCAACCCTTGCAGTCATCTTACCTTATTTTGTGTCGGTTACCCCTGAGTTAGTCCCAAAATTCACTCCTCAGTATGATCTACTCTAGAAAAAATATTTGGTCATGTTCTGTGTCGATGATGGGGGAAAGATCATGGTCCTCCTTCAATGGGTCTATCCTTGTCGACTACAACAAATTATCCAATAATTATACCTATAAAACACTTAAGTACCTTGGGCCTTCATGCCTCAATGCCAGGTTACCTCGCTTCCAGCAGTAGGATTACATCATTGGCCACTGATTGAAAGATTCCATCAAATGTTCGACCTCAACTCATTGATTCACATTCGGGGGAATGTACTAGGGTACCTTGGGAATCATCGACATCAGTGATGATATCCCTCGCACTTATTAACGGTATGCCTCAATGTCCGGTAATAAAATCATTTCTACCATTTTCAACACCAAGACATTTATTCACATGGATAGAATTGTACTTTTTCGGGTTCGGGATGAAAATCCTGGGATATATTTGTTACATATTTTACCCAGGTTGTGATGGAAATTTTTGAGTACATTCCCACATGGATATTATGTTGGTTACCCTATTTGAAGCACTATCACACAAATCCACTCTTGTATTGGTCGTGGTTGTGTCATTATTTCATCATGGATATATGCGTGTATTCTAGTAGCCATAATTTTGTTCAGTTAGTCAATATTGACATGGATCTACAATGTATTGGTTGGAAGCCAGGTTACGAGTCATTTGGGACATATATATCAGAGTCTATTGTACTTCAAAGTCCTTGTTCAACATTTCAACCAACAGTCTTTTGCCTCGCTTCCATATATCAAATCATTTCACCTATCCTATCCCTCTAGCTTCATACTTTTGGAGGCAATATGTTACACCAAAATCTTATTATCATCCCAGTAATGAGATATATGCCCTTGGATTTTCCATAATACCTAAAGTGTTAATTCCAAATTGATTGAGAAGAGGTTTCTACCTTCCTATTTTCCAATTTTGTTGCACTGATGCATCCTGCATGTTTACAATAGGCATCAGACCCTTGATGATGCACTCTGCACATTGACAAGGTGTGTCACTAACCCTTTTTTCCTTAATTCAGCATGCATCACCCTCCAATGATGCATGTTTCTCTTTGACAGGGTGCGACACTGCTTTATTAAAGGAAAAAAGAGAAGATTTGAGAGTCTTCTAAAAAGAAGCTCTCGTGGAGGCTTATACCAACAAATCAACATAGGTGGCATTCGAACCTCTAACTTCTTGGGATGATCCCTTAGCCTTCGCCATTGAATCCTCAACTCCCTCTATCCTATTATTCCTATATATGGAAGATTACCATCATGGGGCAGGGGAGGAAATATAGAGCACCTAAATGCTGCTAAAATACTCTTAGAGCTAAGTTTCTCTTCTCCATTAGGAACAAGGTTGGATATTTGAGGCAAAGGCTAATTGGAATAAATTGTGATGTCAAGGAAATGGTTGTAATATATCCCTTTGTATTTTGTGTTAATACAATAATATATATGCTCTTTCCATAAAGATTAATTGTGTTGGATCTTTAGAATTTGTTTCCTTGACCACTTGTTTAGATTGATCAATATTACATATTACTTTTACTTGTGTTTCCACTTGTTTGTCTCATGTTGCTTTACAGTTGGAGATTGAAGACTACATCAAAAAAGGAAAACACTATAACGATTACAAGGTAATAAATTCCTAGCGCTCTTTGTAATTTGATTAATCTAGGAAATCATATATATTATGTCATGTTTTGTTCTAGATCTAAAACATTTAGACTAGAGATATTTGTCCTTATCCACATAGATGAAGTGTCTTCAAACAGCTTGAAACTACTATGCTAGTTGAAATTTGTCTTAGGTCTACTTTCTTTATGTTGGCTCAAACCCAGTCGACAAGGGTTCCACTCACTGTCGACATATATCGCAATCTCCTTGGCCATCGGCCTAGATAGGTTTTATCTCGGAAAGCAGATGAGGTCTCACCCGAGGCGTCTAGGGAGAGCAGACAGAACCATGTTTCCGCCAAATGAAGGAGGATGGTTGTGGCTATAATACTTAAACTTATTGCATAACCGGGATAGAGATTTCTAAGCATTGAAAATGGTATTTAAAGCAATATTCAACCAAGACATTCATCATTGCAATGATAGTAATTGTAAAACAAGCATTGCATCAAAGAAGCATGACATTATTCGTATAGTGCAACATCACATTACCACAACTAAACAGATTGAACACAGAGATTGTACCAACATAGCTTCATCATATTATCATTGTCGACCCAGATACAATGTTTCTGCAAAAACTAGATCTTCGCAATGACTCTTGACATTAAAACATACCCTGAAGACATACAACCAACAATAGAGCTTCGCATTATTCTCCATCATTCTGTTCTCCTTCAACACTTACAATTCTTATCTATATATAGGATTCTGCCTTACAACTCTTGTACACTTTCTAACAACTTATTAACCGACACTATGGACAAATGACTCAATATCTAACTGACCTAGTCCAAAAACAAACAAAAACCCACATTCTGCGGTATAAATGACTCAATAATACATAATATGTGGTCCAAATGACCCAAAACCCACAATCTGCGGTACAATTGACCCACACATGCACAAAATAATCTTCCGCTTATCGCCTTTCGTGCCACCTTCTGCCTTGTCACAGCATCAGGGATGCTCCGATAACATCTTACCAAACCGCCTACCAATAGGCCCCCAACACAATCTTGTGGCTCGCCTTCGAGCCATGTCAGTTGGATACGATGTACTCAGTCGTTTTGACTTTGAAGTCCTCATACGGTTGTTCAACTGTCCGCACCGCCTCCTTGGCTTCCGTAGATGCTGACTTACTGTCGACCACGTCTTCGGCAAATGGGTGATCTGTAAGCTTTGCCACTACTTGCTGTCGATATTTCTGCACTGCCTGTAGAGCTTCACTAGCTTGCATCATGAATTTTCCGCTGCTATCCTAGAACTCCTCTAATTGTGTTGTGCGCATATTGTGTCACTCGTCCACCTTGGCGACACGGTGTTGTAAATCTTTTAGCTCCTGAGACTTAGCAACTTGCTCCAGTGGTGGCATAGTGCACATTGTCGCTTTCAATGTGGCAAACTGTCCCTCAGCTTCCCTCCGATACTTAGTTAGCTATTCAACCTGCTCGTCGTGAACAATGCGGCCCTAGAATTGTACAGTGTCGACCATGAGCGTGGTTTCCTGTGTCTTCAGATCCTCCATCTGAGCGGCAACTTCATCAATTTCCCTTCTCAGTTCATCAACTTCAGCCTGAGGCGTATCCGGATTCATCTAGGCCTTCAATGCCTGATGCTTCTATTGCAACTGAATAATGGCAGCCCCCAGTCGCTGTACCCGGTGGAGCACATCCACCTCTTCAGTGGGCTCTGACACATGTTGATAAGCTTCCGTGATAGCCCGATCAACCCGTACACTGTCATCCCACATACGATCCTTCTCCACAATAAGGAAATTGTGGTCCTTTTTCAGGCCTTCGATTTTGCATTCCTTCTCAGCCTGTTCTCCCTTGATGTGTGTTTCGAGGTCATCCATAGCTTGCCATGCAGAAGCATCCCTGGCGGTCAATTCGTCGATAGTGCGCTTTGCCTCAGCCTCACTAGCCTGTAGTTGTACAAACATACCACTGATCTTCCACAGTCTGTCTGTCATTTCTTTGCTGGTAGTAGCCTGCATAGTGGCCAACCCTTCTGCGGGAAAGGCATTCACATTAATGGTCATTGTTTTCAGTTGCTACAGCACGACGTTGGCATCTTCGTCTTCAGTCACAATCGCAATCAGAGGAATCTCCACATTCCTCACCCACGGCTCGGTGCTGATTGTGCCAAAGGTTGGTACCGCTGCTTCCTCTGGTGCCTTTTTGGAAACCATATCATACAGAGATTCTAACCGAGTGGTGATCGCATGGAACCCTTCATCCGCTTTCCTTGACATCTTGTCCGCTGCCGCAGAGGATACAGTATTGAGCGCTGTGAGCAGGTGGCCCAACTGTGCCTCGGTTGGCAAGGACAACCCGCTGATTGTTGAATGCTCTTGGTACCTTTTCGATCAGGTTTCTTCAAGGGCCCGATCACTATCATCCAATATCATTTTGGTTGATTCTTTCCCTGAGTTATGGTGACTCTGCTGGTTCTGGGCCAATGCCCGATCATCTGGGCCCAATGCTGGGCCACCAGATTTTATCTTTGCTAAACTCATGGGTTGTCGCCATGCCTCCAGCCACTCATTCACAGTAGCCTCTAACTCTCTGTACGTCACCTTATATGAGGTCTGCAACCATTGCCGATTAGGATCACGACAGGCTTGTATATGTATGTTATGTGGTCGAATTGCAAACGCCATGACTGGTTTGAACTGCGCTGCAGTTTCTTCAGATATTCACGGGACTTGTGTGGCCACAGCACAAAGTATCTCCCAAAAAAGCCAAAACTACATTTGGAAATCCCAGAGTCTCTCGGGCTCCCATATATACCACAGATTCTGATATCGCACACCCCGTCGTTCTGCTGTGGCCAGAATGTCCATGCCCTGGTACGTGTCGGGATCTTTCCATGTGATGAAGGCGATCAATAGTAGCAACCAACTATATGTGAAGGCACCCTTTCCCGATTGGACACCACAGCATCCTCCATTAATTGATTCAAGAGAAACAGGGACCAGTTTATTTGGACTCCTTCTGCACATTGCTCTGCACATGCAACAATCCCCGAGTTGCACTGGTTAGTTCAACCACCCCTAATCACCTTACAAGATAGGATCTTAATGCCCGTGAGTATCGCTTGATCATTGTAGGTGTTGGTGCGATACCCATGCCCGTCTGTTTCTAAGCCATATTTTTGTGCCAACTGCAATGCCCGCTTTTTGTCATTTTCCTTCCCTTGGATGAACTGCGCGGGATTGACTCCATTTTTCCGCAAGCCGGTAATGTACGATATTAAATCGATGGTGACCGAGATTTCTCTGTCCATCCATAATGAACCACCATGAAAGCACGCAAGGAGCTACTTCATGCATGCATTGACTTCCGTCAGTCGCCCAAAATGTGGCATGTTAATAAGCCCTATCAAGACGACCAGCTTCAATCCTCGCGCCCTGTCTTGTACAGTCGGTGTCAGGGAACTACATGTCTCAGGCACATATGGGGTGGATGCAATTTCAGGGTAGGCCACCATATCATGGTCATCGTAACGCAGGAACATCAACGCTAGCCCAATATCCATGGAGCACTCCATTCCAGTCGGGAGTGCTGACATCCTCACACCATACTTCTATTTTGGGTTTATCTTGCGTGTGGTGGCATCCGACCGAATGGGAGGGATGTACCCAAGGATGTCACCGGCTGACAGTCCCGCCCATGGGGCAGATTCGTGAATGCAGTGATAGGACTGCCCCACCTGCTCCTGAGCTTCGCTTACCGTCATGGTGGATGACCGAAGCACCCTCTTACTCTGCAAAGACTCAGAGTGTTGATCCACCCTCACTTCCTCTTAGCGATGACTGATGCTCCCACCAGCATATTTTCAACTTCGGCTCCAAGATCAACGGCTCTGGATGACACAACTTCTTGCTCGACAACCACCGGGATGAAGGGAGACTCCACTTCGCTGCTAATCTCAATTGTCTCCAGTTCGCCTGGCATACCTCACAGCACTTATAACTAATAGCTAGTTCGACCTAACACCACTCTGCAAATTCAACAGAACCTTTCCCAACACATCACCAAGTTTATGCCGATACTCGTAACCTCTGCACAGGCACTTATCAACGAAAATCTCAGTGCTTTCCAACCAACTCCTACCTAGTTTTATAGCTTCTAGCCGAATCTTCCGTAATCATTACGAAATCATGCATTAATTCAACCAAAATCCTGTATTAATGACGCAAATCCATCGTCGATCCTGTCAGTCGATCGGCCGGATCCGCCATTAATTCCCATCATTCCAACACGCGCTGTTAATTAATTGTTTAACTTTTGGCATTTATTGCTAATTTGACCCAGTTATAACACGGCCAGTTGTTGCGGACCGCTTGTCACTTGCGACACAAGCCCTCCTGCTTGCGCCTTTGTTTCTTCGTCTGTGCGCCATCCTGCCACCGATCATCCTGCAACACACACATTTTTTTTTTTTTTTTAGAAATCTCTGTCCCGACAACGGAACCATTCAGGCTCAAACCCAGTTGACAGGGGTTCCACTCACTGTCTACACATACCACAGTCTCCCTAGCCACCGACCCAGACAGGTTTTATCTTTCCCAGCAACACCTACGGAGTAGATGAGGTCTCACCCAAGGCGTCCAGGGAGAGCAGACAGAACCATGTTTTCGCCGAATGAAGGAGGACGGTGGCAGGTATAATACTTAAACTTATTGCATAACCGGGACAGAGATTTCTAAGCATTGAACATGGTATTTAAAGCAATATTCAACCAAGACATTCATCATTGCAATGACAATAATTGTAAAACAAGCATTTCATCAAGGAAGCATGACATTATTTGTATAGTGCAACATCACATTACCACAACTAAACAGATTGAACACAGAGATTGTACCAACATAGCTTCATCGTATTATCATTTTCGAGCCAGATACAATGTTTCTGCAAAAAGTAGATCTTTGCAATGACTCTTGACATTAAAACATACCCAGAAGACATACAACCAACAATAGAGCTTCGCATTATTCTCTAGCGTTTCGTTCTCCTTCAACACTTACAATTCTTATCTATATATAGGCTTCGGCCTTACAACTCTTGTACACTTTCTAACAACTTGTTAACATACACTATGGACAAATGACTCAATATCTAACTGACCTAGTCCAAAAACGACCAAAAACCCGCATTCTGTGGTATAACTGACTCAACAATACATAATATGTGGTCCAAATGACCCAAGACCCGCAATCCGCGGTACAATTGACCCACACATGCACAAAATAATCTTCCGCTTGTCTCCTTTCGCGCCATCTTCTGCCTTGTCACAGCATCGGGGATGCTGCGATAGCATATTACCAAACCGCCTGCCAATAGGCCCCCAACACAATCTTGTGGCTCACCCTTGAGCCACGTCAGTTGGATATGGTGTACTCCGTCATTTTGACTTTGCTAGGCTAAACGATAGTGCTGCAACTGTTCTTTCTATCTATATCATGCGATGTTGTCCTGCTCCTTCTGCTACATGGATCATCTGCTTGCTGTCATGTACTTCTTGCCCAATAGTGGACTCGCGCCGGCTTACTGTCGTAGACCTTGCAAACTCATCCTCCAGTCTCGAGAGACCGAGTGTATATGGAGAGAAATTTTGCAAGCAATGCTAGGGTGTAAAACAGGCCAGCAGTTTCGACACATCTGTTTCACACTAGTAAGCATATGTTACAGGGACCCATGGTCGATGACCCCCTCCTTTGGTGTGGTCATAGGGACCATGAGAATTTGAACCGTCACCAATTGCCTAGACATCTCAGACAAGAACTCATGCTTGTAACCCCATGAGTGGCTGAGGCGCAACTTGCTCTAACCACTCATGTACACTCGTGGTTCGGGCCCTCAGCGCACCTGGTGTGCTCCCACAGGAAAAATGGATCATTTCCACAACCTCCTTGGAATTCCTAACTTAGTTATATGCCCGAACATCTCGTAACATAACCTCTCTGAACTAAAAACAACCTTTGTGCTCCCGTTATCCTTGGGGCCTATATTTATATAGCACGTTCGATCATTCGTCTGCCTTGGCGATCCTGTGCACCTTTTACTCACGTTCCAGGGTAATCATAAGATTCCATTACTCGGACGTCAGAAATGGGCGGAGCGATCATACCCCCCGCTTGTTTCCCTATGTGAAAAAGTGTGCAAAGTAGCCCTTTGGCCATACCGCCATGGTGGATTCCTCATGCCAACCTTGTAACCCATCCCTCTAGGTGTCGTCGGCCATGCTGCCTCGGTGTATTCCTCATTCCACATGTGCATATTTCTGACACGATCTGATTCGTCTAATGAACAGATCTTCCAAAAAATAAAGATGCTGGCTGTGTAATGATTTCTGATGTGACCCGAGCGCAACATTGCTAGTTGTTGTGGGTTGTTTTTCACTTGCGACACAAGCCCTCCTGCTTGTGCATTTGTTTCTCTGTCAGTGTGCCATCCTGCCATCGATCATCCTGCAACACACACATTTTTTTTTCTTTTCATGTGACTCAGGCATTGCACTATTCCAAGTCCGACTGATAGGGCTTCAACCTATGACCATTCACCAGTTTTGAGAGCATTGCCCCGTCCAGCTGCTACAGCTGAACCGCGCCCCCTGAAGTAATACTATTGATGTGATACAAACCAAGCCAATGCATCTAAAATTTTCCTGGGTGTTTCATAAACTTGCTGTCGTACAACAGCACCAAGTCGCCCTGCTGAAACAGTTTGTTTTTTATGTGTCGATCATGCCATTCCTTCTGGTGATCCTTCTCTACCCCTTGGCGGAACCCAGCGATGAAACGATCTTCCTCCAACTTCACCAACTGCTCTAGACAGTCATCAAGGGCCGCTACATCATCCAAGCCTGTTGCAACCGTGATGCGCAAACTCGGGACAATATACTCCATGGGCATAATTGCTTCTTGTCCATATACTAACCTGAATAGTGTTTGCCTTGTCAACCTTTTACACGTGGTGCGATAGGCCCACAACACCGCTGGGATTTTCAGATCCTAGTCATCGCGGTTCGTATTGCACACCTTTGTTAGCGCATGCTCCAATACCTTGTTGAAGGCTTCCACCGTGCCATTTTCTTGCGGACGATATGGTGTACTCTTTTTGTGATGTATCTGCATTTCCTCTGTCAATGCGTTGATGGTGCGATTGAGAAAGTGGTTTCCCTAGTCACTCAGCAGTATCTTGGGGCAGCCGAAATGAGTGATGATGTTATCAAACAAAAATCTCGCTGCCATTGCTGCGGAACAATCAACTATTGGTGCTGCCTCTGCCCATCAAGTCAAATACTCTGTCGCTATGATAATGTAGCACGCACCCGTGCGCTTCCCTAGTGGATTGATCAGTCCTACAAAATCCACTGCCCATTTGTCGAATGGCTGCAATGTCAACTGAGGCATGAGTGGCATCTCATCGCATCGAGATGGTTTTCCAGTTCGCTGATAGATATCACAAGACCATGCATAGTCTGTCACATCATTATGTAGTGTGGGCCACCACAGCCCGACACGCATCACTTTCCTAGCAATCGCCCGACCGCCATAGTGTCCTCCGGCTACTGCTCCATGTGCTTTTGCTAGTATCTGCACTTGCTCATGCAGTAAGACACATCTGCACAATACCTCATCGGAACCCATTTTGTATAACTCTCCTGCAATTAGCTAGAAGTCTACTTCCTTGACTACCAACTGCTTCTTCATACTGGTGGTGAACTCGTCGGGTGCAGTACCCATTGTCAGAAACTAAATGATTTCCATAAAGTAGTCATCTGCAACCTCAACCCGAAATAGTCGGGAATCCGATAAACCATCTTCAATGTTGGTCGGCTCTTCTCCTGTATCGATCCACGAGAGATGATCAGGACCGGTGTTCAACCGGTCGGGCTTCACAATAATTTCAAAATTGAATTCCTGAAAAAGAAGTAGCCAGTGGCATATCTCCCCCCCTCAACACAAGCTTATTTACTAGGTATTTTAATGCATAATGATCTGTGAACATCTTGAAATGGCCTCCCAATAAGTAATGGAAAAACTTCTGCAAAGCGTAAACCATTTCCAGACCTTCCCTCTCCGTAGTAGTGTAGTTTTGTTCTGCAGATGACAACTTTCGACTAGCAAAAGCAATGGGGTGATCAAGATCCCCTTCTCCTGGTTGATCCAATACGACGCCCAATGCAATCGATGAGGCATCAACATGGACATGGAATTCCTTACTCCAGTTTGGAAATACCAATATTGGTGCTGATGCCATCTTCGCCTTCAGTGTTTCGAAGATATCCTGACATTCCAGGCTCCACTAAAACGTCGCATCCTTCTTCAACAACTTCTCCATAGGGACAGTAATCGCAGCGTAACTCCCGATGAACTTGCGATAATACCCTGTGTGTCCCAGCGTCATCCATAACTGCTTAACAGTAGTCGATGGTGTCAAACTCAGAATAAGCACAATTTTTGCTGGGTCAACCAACAATCCTTGCTTACACACAATATGACCCAACAGTATGCCAAACGGTGCACAAAAGATACACTTCCTTAAGTTCAACGATATCGGATGTTGCCGGTATCGCTCCAGCATCAACCGCAGATTTGCTAGATGATCGCGAACCAACCCATAGACCATCCAATCATCCATGTATACCTGTAAAAACTTCTAAATGAAATATTTGAATGCAGCAACGACAACTCGTGAAAATATCATAGGTTCATTCTTCGATCCAAACGGCATCATGGTGTACTGAAAGTAGCCCCATTCGGTAAAAAAAGTTGTCTTATGGTGATCTTCTTTGGAAATGTGTATCTGATGGTAGCCAGAGAACCCATCTATGAATGAGTACATCTCCTGGCCGCCCACTCCTTCGAGCACTTCCTCAGTAAATGGGGTCGGAAAGGGGTCATGCAAGGAGGCATCGTTCAACTTTTGTAAATCCACACAGATGTGCACCTCTCCAATCTTCTCGTCCTGCACCACCATAGGACTAATCCATTTCGACTCCTCAACCGGTTCAATAATACCAGCTTCCAGCATGCGATCAAGTTCTACCTTGCCCCTCTCCTTGTGTCGCTGTCGGACCGACTTAGCATCTGGTTTCAATGGAATCTTCATCTCCCCTAAATCGCCCAAAATCCCCTTCATGTCAGAAAATTTTCTCAGGAATACATCCTGAAACTCATGGAGCATATCAGTGACCTTGCTTATCAGCTCATCATCCCAATAATCCCCGACATTTGCGAACTTCAAAGTGTTCTCTGTCCCAATGTTAATCTTGCGGATCTTCAGCGGCTGACTGATAGGATTGCTTGGCATATCAGGTGGTACCACAACACGACTTCCTTTGGATTCCGAGATATTCACATTCCGCGGATCATCACCATCTTCTGGCCCACCACTGATATTGAAGCATTCCATGAGAGACTGCATCTGGCAATGCGCATGTGGATCCATAGGATAGGCCACCGGGACAACCTGTAGAATTACATTGCAAATGAGTTGTAATGCATTATTGATCTTAGGATCATCATCCACAAAACTGAATGTATGGGTAAAACACACGGTGAGTTCTAACCAAGTAGAAATTTCCCCTCGCAACTCAGCTACAGTATACCATGAGCGTGGCATCTCATCGAAAGTGTGGATAAAATCATGGACCCACTCATCTTTTGGTTGCGATACCCATAACTGCTGACACTCCATCAAATGACCACCAAGGTCATCCCGACCATCATACTTCCCAGTGTGCTAGACCTCAGTATCTCCAAAGCGTACCATCATCAATCTTCTGCATTTCGACCACCCATCAATTGATGCCTTGTGTGTTTCCCACCAGCATGCTGGAGTAGCCTTCAATGCTTCGTTCAACACCAGCAATCACTGAGGTTCGAAAACTCTTTCTTCAAACTCCGTCAGAAATTCAGATAAGCTAGGAAGACCTTCATATGTTGGGAGTGTAACCGTTTCAGTTGCAATATGACATACTGACTGTGTAACCAACCCGCACTTACGGAGCGATACCTCGTGAAAGTGGTTTTGCCAATATTCTAGCGCATCATCAGAGTCGGAGGACTCAGAGCTATCGCTGCGCCATGCCAGCTCGCTGTTGGCAGTCGGATGGATATAATATTCAGAAATATTGAATGCATGGTCCCATCTACTGGGATCATCGTCCTTCACTGGCTCTATGTAGCGGCGTCCTTCAGCCAGATCCAATGGGGCGATAACTCTGAGATCGCGATTTTCAAAAGTCATCATTCGTCGCTTGAAGTTGATTACAGCTCCACTATCATTAGCCCATCCAATCCCCAGTAATATTGGATAAGAGATTCCTCCCTCGACTACTTCTATTACATCAAAGTCAACATATGTTTTCATTCCCTCAATGTCCACCACCATTCGTGGAACTCTCCCAATTGGTGTTACTTTAGCGTGATTAGCTAACTGGAGTTGTACAGGAGACCAACTCAATGGGGGGCTCCCCATCTTCTGCCAAGACTACTTGGTCAAGATGTTGACATCCGAACCAAGGTCCAGAATAACCAAATCAACATCGTAGTCGCCAAATTGAATAATCATCCGCATCTCCTTACCCATCTTCTGTCGTTGCAGGGAATTAACTGCAAGCTCTTGTCGATCCTGGGCTAGTCGTTGCAACAAGGCTTCAATCGCAGCAAGAGCATCAGGATCTCTGTCCAAGGACAAACAATGTTCCAAAAATGCTCGAAGCATGCTGGACCGTTGTGATTGGCCGGCCTCCGAAGTGGCATCAAAAGTAGAGGGCATGCCATACATAACAGATTTACCTCGGTCGTTTTCTAGTGCACGTCGTGTTTGAAGAAACATCTCCTACTCCTCATCAATGTCAAATGCTACCTTCTTTTGTCCAGCTAACCTGATCATTGAACTGTCCGCTCCAGTTGTATTTCCTCCGTGAGTGACCACAACAACAGAAGCATCCCGCGGTCTTGGTTCTGCAGAATTGTCACGATGTTTGCACCCTGGGTCTAGTGTAATGGCGGATTCCTAGGTGGGTTCACATTCTGATTTTGATTCTGCCGCATATTCTGGTTCTGTATTGGTTATTGTACTGGGTTCTGGGCAGGCTGCTGTGCCTGGGGCTGGTTCTGCAACTGGGGAGTATTTCCTGCTTGCCATCGCGCAATCAAATGTGGACAATTCTCAACCGTGTGATCATTAACAAAGCAGAACATACACTGGTTCTGCAGTGGCGGACAGTCTCGCTAGTGTTATACCTCCATATTCCACAGTGTCACATCTTCACTACAAAAATAGTTGATGACACTTCCCCTACTGCTTAAAACACATAGAAGAGAAAAATGATGAGTGATCCTTGAACACAAACCTACCCTGACAAGAATCAACCTAACCGAGACTTCATTTACCCTCACTACCGCGCCTTACTCCATCTTAGGCGCGTGGTAGTCCATACTACTGCGCTATGCTCCTTCTTTGCCATGCGGTACTACCGCATTATGCTATTTTTTGGAGGTGCGGTACACCTTTTTTAGCCTTTTTGCCATGGCTTGTGGGATTTTGATTTTCGAGAGATTTTGGAGGATTGGGGTCCCTGATTTGATCCTAACTCACTTTCTGTCATTAGTAAGCCTGATCCACTAAACTCTCCCAAGATCTACCCTTCTCTCTTGTTGGTTAACCCTACCACACACTATAAGAGAGAGGCATTCCATGAGAAAAAGGAGAGGACTCTTGGAGATATCAAACTTATGATCTTGCAGCTTTGTGGAGATAGCTAGAGGAGGAAGAACTTGGAGCTGGAGGATTGACTTGGACATCAAGCAACCTTTGTAAGCATTCTTCAAGTTTGTAATAAAAATAACTTGTCTTGTTTTTCCCATTTCATGTGTATTGTATAAGTTTCTGACATGGAATGTATCTAGTTTAGATTTGAATTTAATCTTTGCTTCAAGGTATTTGGAAGCTTGCACGCTTGTTCCTTGTTTGGTTTCAATAGGTTCTATATTGGAGCTTTGGGATCAAGAGTTAGAAGCGGGGCAAACGTCAAATCGAAAGGTGATTTATGTCTTTCATCTCTTCTGAATGCATGTAATCTTGTTGTGAAAATTAGTTCAGGAAATTCAAGGTAGCATTTGTTTAGTTTTGTCTTATCTTAGAGTCAGTTAAAAATCTGCTTTAATTTAAGAGAATTTTTACTTATCCGTAGGGAAAAATTCTACCAACAAGAATGGCGACTCCGCTGGTTTGAATCCCATTTGATTGATTGAGTTCACTATTATCCATCTTTTGATTGTGACTTTTTCTTTCTCTTCAAACCAGTATTGAATTTTGGTCTCTTTGACCTTTATTCTTCCCTCCTCTCTGTATTTTTCCTCCTTATGTGATTAGTGAGTCCTCTAGGTCTGCAGCAACCCTGAAAAACTCATTTTTCTTTTCAAAAGTTGCGCTTTTCCATACTCTGCAACAGTACCATGCCCTCTGCACTGACCACAGCACGGTAGTACTGCGTATCCTGCATTAGTACCAGAGCGGTAGTATAGCAGTACTGCGCTATAGTCTGCTTCTGCCACGCAGTAGTGTCTGCATACTGTCAATTTTTTCTCCCCTGCTTGGTTTTCTCAGTCATTTTCATTTTCCTCTGCCTTAGTTGGTATTTTCTGTCTGTTGTTACCATCCTGTTCATTATACAGTATGTGTGGTTTGTTTATTTCTTTTTGTGAGCTTGATTATTTTGTGAGTTAGTGGCATTATTTGCACATAGGGTCACCCCTTCAATTTGATTGCATTGGCTTGATCTTCCCATCACAACCAGACCATTACTATTGTTCTCTATTACTGAATTGGTAGCTTTCATAGTCACATTGTTTCCATTATTATCATTAAAATTTATATTGAAAATTACCATTGGAGAACATTTGTGTTGTTTCGGTTGAATTGATCTAGCGATATTATTGTGCATTAGGAAGTGAACCACTTAAATTTGCCACAGAAATTCTCATTTTTTGAAGCATCTTAGTTGTAAGATCAGTGAATTGGAAAGAAGGGTTTATTTCAGTTTGGCTCTATTTACAAAAAGAAAACAAAAAGTTTTTGTTTTGGTTTTTAATTGCTTGTGAAAGTTTCATGCATTTATGATCGAAGAACTCTCTCTCTTCCATAGCTAGTTTTCATCGAATACAAGGCTTATTTCGATTCATTCTCACTTGCATGGTTTGGGTCGTCACGACACCACCAAGTTTCACGTCCATTTACCCGATTGAGTAATACAACCACTAAAATTAATCTCCCTAACTAAACCAACATTAACCTCACTTGAGGAAATCAAAAGAATTTGGTAGTTAGGTAGGACACCGGGGATAGGCATCAAAATAATTCCCCCTTTTCATTTTCATCTGAAACATAGTTGTTGTCCTCTAGGGAACTAAAATCCTCTAGTATTTATTGACATGGTCACAGCCAGTTTATGGAGGGGCCTCCTGATTGTTTTTAACTTTCAGGGGTTAAACGGCCGCGAGATTGAGAACCGGACGGACTCTGTGGAATGCCGCACTCCACTTATCCCTAAGGCAACATCGATCATTGTCTTCCTTGTAATTCATAGTAATGCAAGGGTGATAAGGAAAAAGCACCCAAAACCTTTTCCAACATGTCATGAACGAGGTAGCTTAGTGACTTTTCTACTAGGGCTCTTTTACCCAGGATCCCTTTCGGTAGAGGGATATCCTTCTCATATTGGTCTCTCACATTGTATTGTTTGACTTGGATTTCATCACCTTGCGAAGCATACAGCTTGTTGAGGTCTCCAGCTCTTAGTTAGGAGTTTGCTTGTTATCTCATCTTTATAGAGGGTCATTTTTCTTTTTAGTGACTGCTTGTTGGCATCCTGGCCATTATTTTTCTCAGCTCGCTTATTGGGACACCGGTCTCGGTATAGATATTAGAGCTTGCTTTTTTGGCCTGCGAGCCTTGCTTTTTCTAGCTCCTCTTTTGCACACTCGGCTGCATTAGAGTTTTTGAGTTCTTTGTTTACGAAACTGCCCCCAGATTTCATTTTCCTGCCATCATGTCAGAACCACCACGGAGATCACGACGAGTACAGGGAAAAATCCCACCACCACCACTGCCATGTACCTCCGATCCACCTGCATCACGCATTCCTGCTCCTCCTGGCCACGGTGCTGGTCGAGGGAACATTCCACCGCTGATACATACTACATCTTTAGTTCCGTCTGTAACCATTACTCACAGCACAGTCTCAGAATATCTTGCAACTTCTGCAACCACCAGTATATCTGAGATTCCCACTGTCACTTCACCCATTGTTATTCCAGATATATCTACCACATTGGACAACATTACAGCGGCTGAATCTAGTATAGCCCAAAATGCTAGACCAGAGGTCATCCTCCTACCTGATGTCAACACCTCCCTTCCACCAGAAACTTTCCACAATGACACAGATGGATCTGTTGGCACCACCGAAGGGTCCGACCAGGATATACCTGGCTTGATTTCAGTCCCGGGTGGGTATGTCGAAATTATTGAAGATACTCGACTTCCTGACACACCTTTTGAACCTGATTATGGCTTCATCACTTCCTAGGCAGAGCATCCGCCTGCTATCACCACGCCACCCAGCGTTCATCCACAGGAAACCAGTTCTTCCAGCAATGTACCTCATATAATATCTCTCCCCAACCTTCCTCCGGGACATGAGATCATGGCCTCCATTCAGTCTAGTATGGTTAGTCTAGCAAATTCCCCATTAGCATCGGCACAGTTTAAGCATGACACAGAGCAAATGCTCTCCACAGCTTCCCGATATCCACCTGTTACTCGTCCTCCTGACTTTCGAGATCCCAACATCCAGTCTAGCACAGAGTTTCATCACTCCTATGCAGACGGCTCCAGACCTTCAGACGTCACTATACCTAGGTTCCCGTCGGACCCCGAAAACCCTTTTCAGGACATGAACCCAGACCCAGTCTTCGATAGTCCTCCTATCATTGAACACGCCATGGACGATACCCCCGATACCCCTTAGTTAAATTCCCCACATTTGCTTCCATCACCCATGTTTGGCGCACATTCTATGAGGGATAATCCAGCTTTTTCTCCATCCTCTCCTGTCAGATATGGAAGACCCCCTCCACAAATCGGCACTTTTGGCGTCGTTGGCCAATCAACACTATCATATTTGGCTAGTGGCAGAAGAACACCAAGTCATACTGCTGGATCTTCCATTTTGACCGGAGGTTCACCTTCGGCCACTATCTACATTATCTCAGGAGGTGGACAACCGACTGCTGTGGTCCCCAACTCCAACAACCAAACTCCTCCTGGTGGGCCATCAACCCAACCAGCTGGAGGACAATCCTTTGTTGGGAACCCCATTCCTAGTCAACAACCTCCTCCTATAGGGCCATCCAACCCGTCTGCTGGAGGACAACCCATTGGCTCCATCCAACAACCCTCCCAACCAGCAGCATCTGCTCAGTATGGTATGTACAACACACCTGGCAACATACAACCTTATACTGGTTTTCCAACCGGGCCTCATCCTCAACATCCCCCATCAGGTATACTTCCTTCTTGGGAACCTCAAATCCCACAGAGTGGAGGGTACTTACTATTCAGAAACTGGAACCCATCTAGGGGGCAATCTCAGATTCCCCCCAACCTGAACTCCGGCTTCCCTTATCCTTCAGCTGCTACAACTCCATGGAACCCATCCCTCCAATTTCCACTCATCCCTCAAGGAGGAATGAACCTTCCATGGACACCACTGTCGCAGCCAACCCCCAACCCTACTATGGCAAACCCTCCACTTACTAAATATAGTGGTACCATTCTTGGAACACAACAACTCCAAGGAACTTTTCCCCAACCAGGACCAACAACCATTCCTGGGTTTTAGCAACCCCAAGGTACCATACCTACCATCCCCACTCAGCAGAACATCCACCAACCGGTTACCAACACTCAACCAGTTAACCAGATGGCTTACTACCCACAGAACTTCCAGCAGTACCCCTCGGGAAACACATATGGGTATAACATGCAACAGTATGCTATGCAGTGCCCCCCAGGTTTCGCTACACCACACGGTTATTACTCATACCCGCAAACTAATCGTAAACTTCCCTTTTTGGCCACGCTAGACTTACCTGATTTGTCGAGTATCATTAACAATCCCATATGGCATGAACCTCACTAGCCACCCATTCCAGCCAAACTCCCATCGGACATTCCCAAGTTCGATGCTAAGCCCGGGGAAGACCCCAAGAACCATGTAATGACCTTCCATCTTTGGTGTTCATCCAACTCCTTGATGGACGATTCCATTCGACTACGGCTCTTCCAACGTACGCTTACCGGCACGAAAACAAAATGGTACATCGAGCTGCCACAACACTCTTTTCACGATTTCAACACCTTGGCTATGCAGTTTCTGACCCATTTCCAACTCCCCATCTGGTATGAGACTGGAACAGAACTGTTAACCTCACTGCATCAAACCACTTCTACACACATTTTGGATCACATCCATGAGTGGCGTCGACGCCATAGGCTAATCAAGGCACCTATTCCGGACCAGCTACTCGCTGATTGGTTCACAAAGTCCTTTTTGCCTCCCATAGCCAGGGATATCGCTATGCGCGGGCCGGTCACAGAAGAACAAGCCATCTCGGCAGCTCAGTACATGGATTTGGTATACACCCAATCCGACACTTTACACGAACTTCTTCCTCATGTCTCCCGCGTTACCACCGATCCAACAAAACCTGCCACTGAACCCCCCATTGATGGTATTGTCGGTTTAGTCAAAGCCCAACCTACTACCAACTCAATGGGGCAACAAGCTTCTGCTTCCCCCGCTCTACCTCAAGCTGCTTCAAAAGCTACTACTTCTCCTGCTATCTCCTCCGAAGTGAACGCAGTTCGATCTACGTCACAATCATCTAGAGGAAAAAATAAGAACAACCATGGTAAATCTAAGAAGAACCAGCAGGAGAACCCCAAGCCACAACCTACCCACAACGACCAGAAACCACATCGAAAGGCTAAGTTTCCCTGCCTAATTTGTCAAGACGATCACTACACGCGTGACTATCCCTACAAGGACGAAGTCAACAAGTTTGTTAAAGGATCCTCTCACCCGACAGTGTTAACTGACCCTTTCCCTCAATAGCAACAGCAGATGGTTGCCCAAGAAACCCCACAGGGGGGAAACTCAAGCAACCCAAATCGCGGAGAGACGTCCACAAATCGCGAAATCCTGATGACGAGTAATGAGGAGATTCATATAACCACTCGTTTAAAGACATATGAGAACCCTCCAAGTTTAAACAAACAGTCAGAGATAGCCAAAGGCAAATCTCCTATTGAAGATCTGACTCCCACCCCTCCCCCTATCGGTCATCTCCATATCGAGAGACCGCTTACAGACATAGTGCTACGCCCACCCAAGGGCACCATACGAAAAGTGACATTTAATCCCAATGCGCGAGCTGCCCAAAATTACAACATTGTTGAGGATTTAGCTCAAGCACCTTGCGCCATGTCGACTCTCGAGGTTCTTCAACACTGCCCCACGCAGCGTAGAACCTTACTTTCAGCACTGGGAGCAATGGACCCAGATACTTCAAACACTATTATGTTTAACTTGGAGCACGCCAAACCTTGGCTTTCTCACCAGTTAGCCTTCCAGGTTCATACAAAAATCCATGGAAATAGCATCCATCGCACTGTTTTAGATGAAGGTGCCTCCACGTCGATCATGTCTTTGAATTGTTGGAGAGCCTTAGGCTCACCCGAAGTTACAATGTCTCCCACTACTCTCAGGGCATTTGATGGACACAGTTTTCAACCTTATGGACTCATTCCCTCAATTGGTGTTGAACTGGGGGGAAAAACAGTATCCATACACATTGAATTCGTGGATGCACCATTAGATTACAATCTTCTACATGGTCGGAACTAGTTTTATGCCATGACTGCCATTGCATCTACTGTCTTACGGATCGTGCAATTTCCTCATGAAGGGAAAATTGTCACCATTGATCAACTTGATTACTGTATCCCCGACTCTCATCCGAACTCCGCCAACACTGTCCCGTTATTGGATTAGCCTCGGTACCGGTTCCAAGACATTGGTGTTGGTCTTATGAAGGATTCTTCCCTTATTGGAGTTTTTCCAGAGCTGGGACCCCATGTTCAACCAGTCAACATGATTTCATCCAATGTCATCCATTCTAATGATTCATGGGTGATTCCGAGTCCCTCTGAAATTGAAGACCACGACAACGCCATGCCTTTGAATAGAAACCTCGCAGCATACAAAGCGATCCAATCAGCCACCGATTGGGTCGACTGTTCTACACATCACACCATGGCACAGCTCTCGTTTGAGACTCATTCGCCCCTACCACTTATCAATCCCCTCAATTTGATTTTTCCCACTGACGAATCAATTATGGAGGTTATATGTGGTGATGAGCCACCATGGGGAGATTTTCACCATCGATCTTCATTCCCCACCATTCAGACGCTTGAGCCTGATACAAAACCCAGTCCTTCACTCAGAATGGTTCAAACCAAGTTTCCCACTTCCCTTGACGAAGTATTTTCTGAAGGAAACTTGGCTAATCCTATGGCAACCACTCCCATAGATATTTCAGTGAAGCCTGGTATCGTGGAAAACATACATATTGGCAAAACATGTACTCCCCTCGAAATGGAGTTCTACTCTGCCTACTTCAAAACCTTCCGCGATGTTTTTGCTTGGAGTTATGAAGAAATGCCAGGAATAGATCCCTCGATTGTGGTCCATGAAATTCCAACCTTCCTTGGCACCCGACCTGTTCGGCAGAAACTTCGACCCGTACATCCTCGTAAGGCAGCCGCTATTAAAGCAGAAGTTGAAAAACTTTTACGTGCTGGTTTTATCTATCCTGTCCCATTGACAGAATGGGTATCTAACATCGTTCCCGTAGCCAAAAAATAGGGAACGATCAGAGTCTGTGTCGATTACCGTGACTTGAACAAAGCTTGTCCAAAGGACAACTACCCAACTCCGTTCATCAATCAGATCATCGATAACTGTGATGGGAGTGTCATATTTTCTTTTATGGATGGCTTTTCTGGCTATAATCAGATCGATATCCTCCCAGCCGACCAGCACAAAACAACCTTTATCTGCCCTTGGGGGATTTTTGCATATTGAAAGTTACCTTTTGGCCTGAAAAATGCCGAAGCAACTTTCCAACGAGCGATGTCGTATGCGTTTCACGATATCAAACATATTGTAGAGCCATATCTTGATGATCTTCCCGATCATTCTCAGACCCGGGAAGACCATCCTGATCACTTAGGTGCCATTTTCGAAAGGTGACATCGCTACAATATCCGTTTGAATCCACATGAGTGCGTCTTTTGTGTAGAAGCCGGAAAAATTTTGGGCTTCATAATCTCCAAAAGCGGGACATGCATAGATCCTGTGAAGGTAGAATCTATCTTAGCCCTGCCTTCCCCCACAAACATTCCAGAACTTCAAAGTTTGCAAGGGCATGCAAACTTTCTACGTCGTTTCATCTGTAATCTTTCCGAGATAACAAAAGGCTATATGAGGCTTCTCAAGAAGAACATTCCCTTCATCTGGGACGACGAAGCCCAACATTCCTTTGACAATATAAAGGCGGCCTTAACTAAAGATCCTGTGATCCAACCCCCCAATTACACACGGGATTACATTCTTTATCTCGTAGCTTCGACTTCCACCATCGGTATGGTGCTAGTCCAGGAAGACCACAACGGCATAGAACATGTGGTATACTATATTAGTAAGAGTCTTCTCGACTCCGAAACTCGTTATTCACATGTTGAAAAACTGGCTCTGGCAACAGTTTTTGCTGTCCAGAGATTCCGTCGTTACATTCTACTCCGCCGGACCACTGTTATAGCCGATTTCAATCCAATGTATTATATCCTCACACGTCAAGTGCTTGGGGGAAAATATTCTCGTTGGATCATCATCCTACAAGAGTTTGACTTGGAATTTGTCAAAGCCAAGTCCAAGAAGTCTCTGGTCTTTGCTGAGTTGATTTGTATCTTGCCCCGTGTTACTGAGCAATTCGAGCCCATCGATTCTCTTCCTGATGAATCGTTGTTCCTCATTAGCACGTCTGATCCATGGTACGGGGATATTTTATTATATCTCCAAACCCAACGTTTCCGCCCCGACCTCACTCTCGAAGAACGTCGACGTATCCGACATCACGCCAAGTACTACCTCATAGTCAACGATACTCTCTATCGACGGGGTGTCGACACCGTTCTTCAATGCTGTCTAACTTTAGATGAGGCGAAACGCATCCTTAATGACTGCCACGCTGGAGCATGTGGTGGTCATCTCTCTGGGATGGCTATGGCCCAGAAAATACTGCGAGCAGGATATTTCTGGCCCTCGATTTTCAAAGACTGCATTGAAATAGTCAAGAAATGTCCACCATGTCAATTTCTTCATAGTAAAACACGCTCACACCCTGCTCCACTCCATCCTGTTATTGTCGTCGGCACTTTTTCCAAATGGGGTATAGATTTCATGCACTATAAGCCCACTTCAGCTGAGGGGCATAGCTATGTCATAGTAGCTGTTGACTATTTCACAAAATGGGCTGAAGCGATGCCTACTTATGTTGAGGACGACAAAACAGCAGCACAATTCATATTCAATCACATTATAGCTAGATTTGGTGTCCCACAATCCATTGTGACCGATCACGGCTCCCACTTCAGGAACCATATGATCGAGGAACTAAGTGCCAAGTTGGGTTTTCACCATGAAAACTCAACCCCGTACTACTCACAAGCCAATGGCCAAGTTGAAGCCATTAACAAAGTCCTGAAACAAATGATTCAACGTATTGCGGGTACTCATAAATCCAACTGGCACTCAACTCTATTTTCAGCACTATGGGCATACCAAACCTCAATAAAAAGTGCTACTGGGTTTAGACCATTCCAACTGGTGTATGGCCTGGAAGCCATTTTACCGATTGAATGTGAAATTCCATCACTTAAGATAGCCATAGAGCTACATCCCCACACCACTTCCGAAGAGGAACGGTTTCTATACCTAGCTAAGCTAGATGAAACCCGCCACGACGCTGCTTTAGCCAACAAAGCTCATAAAAAACGCGTCAAAGCTCAGTATGATAAATCTGTTCAACCTCGGGTTTTCAATGAAGGTGACCTCGTACTCACATATGATCAAATGCACGATAAACTCGGAAAAGGAAAACTAGAATCTATGTGGTACAGCCCCTTTGTTGTAAAACATGTCTTGGAGAAAGGAGCCTATGGACTCGTCGATTGTGATGGAACGCCCTTGGCATGGCCCCGCAATGGGCTATACCTCAAACACTTCTACGCGTAAGGTTACCCTATGCGGGTTACTTTTTGTACATAATGTACTTAGCTTATTTTTACTCATCTTTTGGTGTGCGCATGGACCTCATGTATCCATTCTTACTTTGACTTGTGATTTTGTACGCAAATGTCTGCCTACTTCGGATTCGCTGACAGTGCAAGCCGGCATACTCGGAACCTCGCTTCCACAGCTTGGGTAGTCTATTCTCCCACTGGCAAGTTGATATCTTCAAGAGCCAATTGTTTGGGTCCTGCAACCAACAATATCGCAGAGTACCATGCAGTCATTGGACTCTTGACGGAGGTTGCTTCCCTTGGAATTGACTCCCTATCAGTCTTTTTAGACTCCCAACTCGTGGTTTCTCATCTGAATCGTGTTTACACAGTTCGCGATCCTATCCTACTTCGTTTATTTCAGAGGGTACGCCTCTTGGAACGATCTTTTAATTTCATTTCATATCAACACGTACCAAGGGAATTCAATTGTATAGCTGATTCATCAGCTAATTACATTTTGGATTGGCATCTTGCCCATACATAAAAGCACATCACAAAAAATAAAACACACAAGTCATTGTAAATAAATAGATCATAAAAATAGGTCCATATCACTGTATATAAAAGTGTTTTTCCAAATACATAAAGTTTGTGTTTTAAAGACAAAATTTGGGACCAAATCCCATACAAAAATTTGGCTCTCAAAGCCTACATATCGTATACATGCCGCAAAAATATAAAAGATGCCATCTAGGGAGATCTAGGAGATCTATCATGTCCCTTGTCAGATTCCTCATGCTGCTGGTGATAACACACTATAGCTCGAACCACCCTACGAAGGAGTCGGCCAATACGCCGAGGCACACCTACAGTATGCCGCTGGAGATGCAAAGGGATGTCGTCCACCCTCATAGCAGGAATACCGTGAGTCAAACCTTGCAAATTCCTCTCTATTTATTGGACCCCTCCCGCTTCATCTTCGTCTTCTTCCTCATCTGGAGTGGCTTGGCGATCAACACCACCTCGACGTAATGGCGAGTACCCTGCCAGTCTCTGTGGTCCACAATCTGCGACATGTACACATACATACATTAAAGTCTTTTACACATTCTAAACAAAAATAAAAATTATATATTCAAAAAAGAAAAATATATCCATGAAGGTCATACCTGAGTTGTCCCAATTCTCATCTTCCGATAGTGCCAAGTCTATGTCCTCGCGGAAATCCACCCCTACATAGGGGTAGTCATCGATCATCACTATCTGTTCCTTGAGCCATGAGAAGAAATCCTCACCGAAAGCCAAACGCTGTGGCCCTCCAAGTCGTCCTGCGTAGTCACTCCATCAAACCATCCATGGCTCGATAGGTGGACGGGGGGCATGGCTATCTATGGGCGCAACAACGGCACCCTCGCCAAAAAGAAAGTGACTAAGATGATCCCATAACCAAATTGAGAATTCTCTCCAAGCCTTCACTTGTTCACTTGCTCTTTGAGGTTGCTCAGCACTGCATCATACCAGTTGAATACTGTTCCCTCCATACAATCCACTGCAAGATTCATCTGTGTACGGGATGCCTGATGGGGACCCGTACTCCCTGTTGCACGTGTGATGGTGGACAACACGATTTTTATAGGAAGTTCTATAATGTCTTTGATGACCACCTTGCCGCTTTTCTTCCCCAAACCCTGACGGCAGTAACGAGCAATCAAAGCATTTGTGCTCGCCTCCGAGGCTGTGTATCTAGTAAAACTCACCCGGGCTCCTCTTTTTGAGAGGCCTGTGAGAAAATAGATGTCCTCGAGTTGAATTTCGAGGATGTGTTCTCCTACTCGGAAAGCCTGAATATCGGGGTGCCACATTTGAATAATGTAGGTGAGAAGCTTTGCCTGCTTACGAATACCCTTGGTCTTGAATAATTTTAATAGACCACATTCCCGCAGTGTAGTCACAGTGCTTTGGTCATTTTCAGCTAGCAAATCATCGCTTCATGTTCTATTTCTTTCCAATGGACCATTTTTCTCCAAACAAGTTTCAAACACCTGCAAAAGGTCATGGGAAACATTCAGTAATTATTTAACAACTTGATCTCAGCTAAAAATTTGAGAAAAAATAATTTTTCGATCTTAAATTTCACCTCTATCGCGCCTGGGAGAAACTTGACTGCGTGGTATTTCACAGTACCGCGCCCCTATTTAACCTCATAGCGCGATACTATTTCACAGTACCACGTTTCTCGATACGTCCCCTGCGCGGTACTGTGAAGGGCAAAAATTGCCCAATAGGGCTTTCCCAAAAAATAACTTTTTCCTACTGAAAACAAGTTATTCATACATGAAATGAAAGAGAGGCTTAAAATCTCTTACCTGGCGCAGACGGCTGTTGAAATGGTGCCCCGAATCTCCAGATATGGACTCTTGAAGTTTTTGCTCAAATGGGTAAAATCTCCTCTTTTGGTAAATGCACAAGTGAAATGGTAACTTTCTATTTTTACCCATCCTTTATATAACTTTTTTACTTATTTTTCACTCATTATTTTATCTAGTTAAAATAAAACCCATTTCACATTACTAATATCTGGTTTCATGAGCACTTATTGGCAGGATCTCCTTTAAAGACAATATATTCACACTGGCGTTCATTTATTGTTTGACCTTCATTTTGAGCCTACTTTATCTTTTTCGTGCTCTGGATTAAAACTTGAAAAAGATTCCAAGCGCTTTTACACCCATCTCATGCTTGTCAAACTCAAGTAAATGGTGTCGAGTTTGGTCAGCTTTACTCATGCTCGTCAAACGATGAGGAAAGTATTATCCTGGTTGTATTTTATTCTCTTTTCGGACCAGAATAATTAAAAATTACGAAAAAGACCATTGGAGTCCATAGTTAAGCTCTTTTCAGACTCCTTAAAATTGAAAAGATTGCCAAGTGATTTTGACTCTTTCACACTTGTAAAAGTATTTGAAAGGTCGTCTATTCGGTGATAGGTTACCCCTTTTTCGGCCCGTCTAGACTATTTACGAGAAAGGTATACCTTGGTCAATTTTGGCCGGGAGAGTTCTCTCGAGAATTGTTTTACACTTTTTCGGGATCGAGGGACTAAATTTACGAAAAAGTACACTATGGAGCCTCCTTTAAGTTTTTCAGGATCTCTAAATGTGAAAAACTACCGAGTTTTCCTTCCTTGGACTCGTTAAAATTTAACATCGAAGGACCCACTTTGGGATGAACTCCTCCTTTCTCAGGTTCGTAAAACATGTGAGATTGGACTCATCTATGAGATGAGCTACACCGAGCATCTGTTATCCTCTTCAAGCTCGAAAAACAACAAAGAGGTACTCGTCTATCATGTCGGGGGAATATGGGGAACAAGTCAAGTTTGTTTTGGCAGCTTGTCAGTCGTTACCTTTGAACATGGCATGTGTCTGTCTCTTGTCTATTTTGGGTATCGTCACTGAATTATGGTCATCATCATGAGTCATCTCTCTCACCACAAGCCTACTCATTCGATGTCTATCCTCTGCTATCAATAATCCCTGCTGCCAAGTCCTGTTACATGCTGTTATATGTTCAAAGGGTTGCATTGTTCAGAGTCGTTCATTGTGTCAGACCTCCACTGTGTCAGTACATACTCCATTGTTTCATCATCTTATACTATCTTTCGTTTTGATTTCATGTCGATGATGTGGGAATCATTATGGCCCACCTTTGACGAGTCTATTCCCGTCGACGCCAAATCACTATCCGGGAATTAGACTTAGGGATCAACCATTAGTACCTTGGGACCTGCATGCCTCAATGGCAGGTTTCCTCGTGTTCGACAGTAGTTTTACATCACTGACCTCTGATCGAATGATCTCTCGAATGCTCAACATCAACTCATCTATTCGCATTTCGTTGAGATGTACTTCGGATACCTTGGGGATCATCGTCATCATTAGTGATTTCCCTCGCATTTGTTAACGGTTCACATCATTGACTGGTAATCAAATGGTTTCTACCATGTTCGACTTCAACATTTTGTAATCACATGGATAGATTCGTATCATTTGCGATTGGGTAGAAGACCCTGGGCACGCCTTTGTATCTTGATTGTGTCCAGGTTGTGATGGAGATGTCCTTGGTATTGTCACACAGATCCACTTTTTGTATTGGTCATGGCTGTGTCATTACTGTCTCATGGATCTACGCTTGTTCATAGTAGCCATGATCTGTCCACAGTCTATATCATCTCAGTACTCATGGATCTGCAATGTATTAGTCGGCAGCCATGCTTTGAGTCAATTATTTCCGAGCATGGGGATGCCTGCCTCGGTGGTATATCTAACATTTTGTTTCTTTTTTCAGCTCCTAGTCGCTCTCCTCGATGCTATCTCCGCTCAGTATTTGTAAAGTCTTTCGGCCATCAGTCCCTTCTAACCTCACACTTTAGGGGGCATCTGTTATACCTCCATATTCCACAGTGTCACATCTTCACTACAAAAAGAGTTGACGACACTTCCCCTACTGCTTAAAACACACAGAAGAGAAAAACGATGAGTGATCCTTGAAGGCAAACCTACCCTGACAAGAATCAACCTAACCGAGACTTGATTTACCCTCACTACCGCGCCTTGCTCCATCTTAGGCGCACGGTAGTCCATACTACTGCGCTATGCTCCTTCTTTGCCATGCGGTACTACCGTGTTATGCTATTTTTTGGAGGCACGGTACACCTTTTTTAGCCTTTTTTCCATGGCTTGTGGGATTTTGATTTTCGAGAGATTTTGGAGGATTGGGGTCCCTGATTCGATCCTAACTCACTTTCTGTGATTAGTAGGCCTGATCCACTAAACTCTCCCAAGATCCACCCTTCTCTCTTGTTGGTTAACCCTACCACACACTATTAGAGAGAGGCATTCCATGAGCAAAAGGAGAGGACTCTTGGAGATATCAAACTTATGATCTTGCAGCTTTGTGGAGATAGCTAGAGGAGGAAGCACTTGGAGTTGGAGGATTGACTTGGACATCAAGCAACCTTTGTAATCATTCTTCAAGTTTGTAATAAAAATCACTTGTCTTGTTTTTCCCATTTCATGTGTATTGTATAAGTTTCTGACATGGAATGTATCTAGTTTAGATTTGAATTTAATCTTTGCTTCAAGGTATTTGGAAGCTTGCATGCTTGTTCCTTGTTTGGCTTCAACAGGTTCTATATTGGAGCTTTGGGATCAAGAGTTAGAAGCGGGGCAAACGTCGAATCGAAAGGTGAGTTATGTCTTTCATCTCTTCTGAATGCATGTAATCTTGTTGTGAAAATTAGTTAAGGAAATTCAAGGTAGCATTTGTTTAGTTTTGTCTTATCTTAGAGTCAGTTAAAAATTTGCTTTAATTTAAGAGAATTTTTACTTATCCGTAGGGAAAAATTCTACCAACAGCTGGTAGTGTCCCCATACCACACAGTGATAGCATTGAACAGGTCCACGACCACCTAGTCATCCTCCATGACCAAGTCCACTGCCACGGCCACCTCGGTATTCTCCCCAGAATCCTCCCTGTTGTTGGTATTGTGGTTTATTAAACTGTTGCTGCACTGGTGCCGGTTGCATTCCTTGTCCTTGTGGTGCATATTGTGGTTGCTGTACATATTGTGGCTGTTGTGGAGCAATCTGCATCGGAGCGTATTGTGGCATGAACTGTGGCGGTTGCTGCTGCTACGGTACAAACTGCATCTAAGGTTGAGGTAGCGGCTGGGCTACCTGCGATTGTGGATGTTGTACGGCACACTGGTCATCCTTTACATAAAACGCATCACACATTCTTTCTTGTAGCAACCCATATGTAGGGCAATCCTTGTCATCGTGACCCACCGATTTTCAAAATGTACAATAGAGATTCCTCGGGGTGGTGACCATTTTCTGCATATATGGGCAATTGTCATGACTGTGCCCATACACCTGGAAGATGCGACACCATGGTATGCTACCACCATTCAATGGATTTGGAGCTCCTGAAACCAAATAATTGCGAAAGTCTGGGAAATTGTCCTTCGTATGCCCTTCTCCTCGACATTGCGTACACTAGACATTATCGCACTGCTCCTTGCCCTTTTTCAAATCTTGCAGCTGTATAGTTAAGTTAGCGAGCTGTGTTTGTTTCTGCGACATCCCGGCTGCATTTTCTCCAATCGGCGACGCCTCCAATCGCATTGCAATCTCCAGAGCTTCACTGGGCATCGAGATGTTTTGGTGCATCAATGGTAGCCGAATATGTGGTAGCAGTGCCGTGACGAACCATTCTCTATGTTGGATAGTGCTCATATCAAAACTAACCTTTGCCATTAGTGTCTTGAATCACTAGTTGAAATCCCATACCGTCTCATTGGAATACTGCTTAATTTCTTTCAATTATGTAATATATTGAGCCTCAGATTTGGGCCTTCTAAATTCGACAATCAGCCCATCCCGAATCTCATCTAGTGACTTTTCTAGGGCTCCTGTAGGGACTAGAATGAACTTCATAAACCAATCTAATGCACGACCTCGTAGAGTCGTCGCTAACTGTCCTTTTTTAGCAGCATCATTGGTGATCTGTTTGATGGTCCATACTGCTTCACACAAAAACCAATACTGTTATGGGTTGTCTGCCGCACTCCCGTGGAACAACGGTAACTTAGCATCATCGCCCGCCATTATGGGCTTCCTTCCTCCTTTCATTGTACTACTACCAATTTACTTATGTGGGATTGACGAACATGACAGTGTCGAAGTGGTATTTCTTTCTATCTAAGAGATAGTGAGTGGAGGTGTGGGTACGTTGGTGCTGGGGTTTGGTCCTGCCTCTATCTTGGGCATAGCCTGGATTTTCTTGTCAGGACTGTGAGGTTGGTTCGTCCCATGTGGTATTCCTTCACGGTCTTGCGGTTTGACCGCAGTAAGACCTTCTGCCATCATCTACCTCTTTTCCTATCGGAACCTCGCTCCTCCCCTTGTAAGACCACTCTCTTCCTTGGCTTCACTCACAGTCTCATCATGACCTGCACCCATCTACCCCTTAACATTCCATGCACCACCCCCAACCGTCGTGGTACCCATGGCCTCCGCCCACTAGGCTTTCTACTGATCAAGATGCATCTTCGATATACCTTTTTCTCAAATAAGCATCTTGATTGACAGTTGAAGTGATAGTAAAAACCTACCTCGAGGTTCGTGGAAAAAATATCTTTCAGCTTCACTATAGGACTTCTGAGTATCAACCGCGAACTCTGTGATATAGCTCTCTAGGATGCTATCGAACCACACTTCGACAGCCTCGCGATGCTTTATCATCAACTTCCTATAGTTCTTGAATCAATTCGGGGGTCTAGGTCGTCGGTTCACCACCTTGGAAGTTCCTCTTCTAGAATGTCAACTTTGCCAACCATTCAAACAATAGGACCGGGAACTCACAAAAGAACCATTCATGCGGTCCGTCATGAATGTATCTATCTACCCACTATGCTACTATCAATCGAGTGTTCCGGCTTTCCTGTTCAGTGAATTCCTACAACTTCTGATCAAACCATTCTTGGATCTCCGGTTTCATCGGGTGCCACAACATCTCCTCCTTTCACTTCGAACACATTCCCGGCAATGGAACCATTTGTTGGCTCAAACCCAGTCGACAGAGTTCCACTCACTATCGACACATACCGTAGTCTCCCTAGCCACCGACCCGGATAGGTTTTATCCTGCCCAGCAACACCTACGGAGCAGATGAGGTCTCACCCGAGGCATCCAGGGAGAGTAGACAGAACCATGTTTCCACCAAATGAAGGAGGATGGTTGCAGCTATAATACTTAAACTTATTGCATAACCGGGACAGAGATTTCTAAGCATTGAACATGGTATTTAAAGCAATATTCAACCAAGACATTCATCATTGCAACGACAGTAATTGTAAAACAAGCATTGCATCAAAGAAGCATGACATTATTCGTATAGTGCAACATCACATTACCACAACTGAATAGATTGAACATAGAGATTGTACCAACATAGCTTCATCATATTATCATTGTTGACCCAGATACAATGTTTCTGCAAAAACTAGATCTCCGCAATGAATCTTGACATTAAAACATACCCGGAAGACATACAACCAACAACAGAGCTTCGCATTATTCTCCAGCGTTTCGTTCTCCTTCAACACTTACAATTCTTATCTATATACAGGCTTCCACCTTACAACTCTTTTCCACTTTCTAACAACTTGTTAACCGGCACTATGGACAAACGACTCAATATCTAACTGACCTAGTCCAAAAATGACCAAAAACCCGCATTCTACGGTATAACTGACTCAACAATACATAATATGTGGTCCAAATGACCCAAAACCTGCAATCCGCGGTACAATTAACCCACACATGCACAAAATAATCTTCCGCTTGTCGCCTTTCGCGCCATCTTCTGCCTTGTCGGAGCATCGGGGATGCTGCGATAGCATCTTACCAAACTGCCTGCCAACACTTTAGTTTCCAAGGTGTTCTATATGTACAAACATGCATTGTTATCGGATCAACCATATCCCCAGTATTTTCCAAGCTTTACATGGAGCATTTCAAAACCAAATCCCTCAATTCCTCTCCCTTGAAACTTGATTTCCGGGTCAAATATGTTGATGACACGAATGTGAAATGGCCTCAAGGAAAGGACAATCTCTACAAATTTGTTGAGCATTTGAATATTCAGTCCAAGCATATCTAATTCACCATGGAATTAGAAGAAAATAATGACATCCCTTTCCTGGATGTTCTGATCTCTAAGAAAGTTGATGGTTCCCTTGCCCATCAATTCTTCCACAAAAATACTCATATTGAGCTTTAACTTCATGTTGATTCTCACCATAATCCTTCCCAAAAAATTGGTTTCATCAACACCTTGGACTCTATAGCTTTAAGAATCTCTAATGATGATCACCTTGATCAAGAAAAATATCACCTTATTAGGATTTTTGGAGGTAGAGGTTATAAGAGATGGAAGGTTGAAAAGGCACTCCAAAGAGATGGTAAAGACCCCTAGGACCAATGAACAAAATGTTTCCTCATAATATCATAAGGTTTTGTTCCCTTATGTTAAAGGTACCTAAGAAAATATTGTAACAATTCTACATAAAAAGCATATAAAAACTATTTGTCAACCCCCTAGTACCATTGGACGCCTTATCAAATCTATCAAAAACCTGGTGGATCCTCAACTTCGAAAAAGTGTATATTGCATTCCTTGCTCATATTTCCTATCTTATATTGGGGAAACAGGTAGACCTTTCCATGTTATAATCAAATAACATAAGGCTTCCATTATGCATAATCATGTCAATACCTCAACCATAGTAGATCATTTGAATAAAACCAACCATCATATATGTATCGAGGATACTAGTATTCCTTCCCAAGAAGACCACTTATCCAAAATACGTGTAAGAGAGGCGATGGAGATTATAAAAGATAATAATTGTCTAAATAAATATGATTGTTTGAATCTTAGCAAGTTGTGGCTCCCAATTCTTCATCCCTTATCAAGTAAGAACACGTCTTTAGGTTAGCTCCTCGATTGCGTCCTAGCTCTTCCCCCTCCCTCAACTCCTTTTCCCCTTCTTTGTTTTTGTCTTACTTTCTTCCTTGCTCTTCTCTTTTTATATTTCTCTTCTATTTTTAATATTTTCTTCTCTCTTTCCCCCTTTCATTCTTATTATTTTTTACTTTTGTCCCTTTTAAATAATTTTGTGTAAGCCGACTCTACTTTTTATGGTTTTGATATTTTTAGTGTTTTTGATCATTTCTCTATTTTTGCCTTGGGTAATCATATGTATTCATTGCATTCTTTCTTTTTCTCTACTCTTGATCATTATATCTTTCCTTATCCTGATGATGTATTACGTATTGCTGATCTAAAACGTTGACCTAAAAATTTCAAACATAGTGAATCCAAAAGCCATTAATAACAAAGCTGTTAAATTTGATGAAAATATCTCATCCTACGTGCCTAAATTGACATTTGTTCTATATTTGGCTTGAGAGCCATGTTTGGCGATTGTGCCATCTTCTATTCCCAACTTCTTTGTTGGTGATCATACTCTGGTTTCTTCTTCAAATGATTATAGTGAGGATGAAAATCCAACTCTACCTGCTCAATTTCTTCTAATCAGGTCCATTGAACATGAACCTACACTAGTACCACCACTTCCTAGAGGGGATCATACAACATGTGAAGTAGTTAGTGATCTTTCTAGTGATCCTAGAGATTGGCATCAAACACTTTCATAATTCCAGCAATCAACCTCTTCTCTTTCTCTTAAGTTTTAGAGGCTTGTGATCCAGAAACATTTGTAGAAGATCCCAACCATCCATATTGGGATGCAACAATGAAAGAAGAATATTTTTCCTTAATGGCGAACAATACTTGGGATATTATATCTCTTCTAAAAGGAAAAAATCTTGTTAGATGTACAAATGTGTGTATAGAACTAAGTATGCATCATATGGAAGTGTTGAAAGACTTAAGGAAAGGTTAGTTTCCCAAGGATTTTCTCAATTTGGAGGAATTGACTATAATGAAACTTTTTCCCTCATTTCCAAAATGAAATCTATCCACCTTGTTCTATCCATTGCCACTTCAGATAAATGGAAAGTCCATCAAATGGATGTCAAGTTTCCTTCTTGCATGTGGATTTGGAAGAATAAATTTACATGGAGCAACCTCCTGGTTATGTTCAGAACAAATCCAACCTAGTTTGTCTCCTTAATAAATCTCTCTATGGTCTTAAGCAAGCTCCTTGGGCTTGGCATGCCAAAATGGATAGCTTTCTTCTTGACAACGATTTCTCTAGATGTCATTCCGACCCTAATGTCTATACCAAGAAAGTAGGAAACCATCTCATAATCCTTTTTCTTTATGTTGATGACCTTATTCTTACTAGTACTGACCCAAAATTTTTAACTCAAGTGAAATCTAGGCTTAAGAATAAATTTGAAAGGATCGACTTATGGCATTTGCATTATTTTATTAGCATCCAAGGCTTGCAAATTAAAGAAGGAATTTGTATTTCTTAGTCTAAGTATGCTTGTAACGTTCTTTGCCAATTTCACATGTAATATTGTAAAACAACCTCATCTCCTTTCGAGTATAGAGTCAAACTTATTGCCACCTTGTATCCTTAGTTAGTTAACAACCTTTTGTGGTTGACTCATACACATCCTGTTATTTCCTTTGTCATTGGTCTTCTTTCTTGGTATTCGCTAACATCCCATGTAATTTATTCGAAAGCAACAAAAATATACTTCCATATATTTAGGGTGCAATTCAGTTTGGGATACATTATAGTTCAGGAGGGACTCGTCTGTTGGCTGGTTTCATTGATTTCGATTGGGTTGGTGACCTTGATGATTGAAAGTATAATGTAGGTTATGATTTTATTCTTGGTTCCGAACTTGTCTCTAGCGATTTTAAGAAACAAAAGCTCTTGCTCTTTCTTTAGTAGAATCAGAGTATCAATTCAAGAAGCCTTGTGGCCTTGACAAGTCCTTTCAAAGTTTGGATCCCAACAACACCATTTGACTACCCTATGTTGTGACAATCGGAGTGCCATCAAGCTTTCCACTAAGATCTAGTTCAACATTAGTGCATCAAACACATTGAGCTACAGATGCCTTTTGAATATCATGTTCTTGAAGTGCTCTTTTGCCTTACAAATCATCAAGTTGCAAATATCTTCACAAAGTATTTTATTGAAGCGAAGTTTTCTAAAATTCAATTTATGTTAGGATTTAAGGAATTTGTCATTAAGGGGGGATAGGCTCCAATGCCTCCTTCCTTTTCCTACCATGTCACCTTTGTACATGCTTCAATCATATCCCAAGTTGTTCTTAAGGGGGGATGTTAGGATATTTAGATGCTTAGTAGTTAGTTAAGATCAACTTGGTGTAATGTGTCTTTAGGTAAAGTGTGTTTCTTTAGTATGCATTAGTATGGATTTGTACGTATTTAATATGAGGGTCACAATAGTTCTAGACATAAAGTGATATGATAGTTCATCTTCACCTTGATATTAATGACTATTGATCCATGGTTTAACGCCTGATTGGTCTATCATATCTATTTAAAGAGAAAAAATGGTCATTTTCTTGATGTTCTATTGTGAGAAACTCATATGTATTTTTTTTCCTTTTTAATTAATATAGTGCCTCAAGTCGTTGTTTGTCTAGGGCCATGGATTGTTTCCTTCTTTGAGGGTTTTAACCACATAAAACATCGGTGTGTTGATTCATAATGTTTTTGTGTGAGAGATTGCTTCAAATGTGTGGCCTGTGTGGAAATATGATGTTTTTGTCGATCAAAAGGATTCTTTGAGCCATTCTATCATAATATTGGAGTCCCTAAACACTTGCAACCTAGGTAAATCTTTTCCCAAAAAAAATTTAACAAATTGAGTAACGCATGTAACTATACCCAATATGTGTTCCCCTACCTAAGACTAATTTAGAAGTGATGGCACATCTATCATTGATATATAAAAATCCTCTTACTACACAAGGGTCGAGGTTCCACTAGCTGGCTCCATCAAAGAAAAACAAAGTTTTGGATTTGTCAATTATAGAAGGGTTAAGTTTCTTTTGCATTTTTTTTGGAGGTAAGTATATGTCTTCATAAATGTAGTTGATTTTGTAAAACACTTCCAATGGGAAAAAGGTTTATCTAGGAATAATATCTCGATTCTAGTGGTCCATGTTGACTAGCGTACAATGTAAGGAAGTTCATTGTGATCTACCAACCTTGAGTTCTTGATCTATCTTTTATACAAGTGATCAGGATCGACCTTCCCATTTACCTACCCCCTATCAAAGAATAAATCTATTTATGTACCTCCTTGGTAAAAAGGAAACCCTTTAATAAGTGTTTGATATTCTCTTCACCACCTCTACATAACATACATATACCAGACACTTTATAGGATCTCCTTTAATGTACCTTTTAGGTAGATACCTCATTATTTAGATTCAACCACATTAGTAATCCATTATTTATTGATCCCTTGATTTTCCACAACGAATTCCACTACCTTTTTGCATCTAATACTTCATTAATAAACATGGCCTTATATCCTAAACTTACAGTAAATTCTACACAACATCCCCGTGATCATGCTAAATCATCTTTCTTTTCATTTAGAAAAAAGTAGTTTGTCTTCAATATGTTTACATAAGCATTTCCATGATTGGCATTTCGTTTATCCAATCTAAGCATTACAACATCCTTCCATCCAAAATGTCATAAGTTACCTAGGTCTTGAATTGCAACATCAACCATGTGTGTTATTCCTTGGTGTCGCATATTCTCAATTAACACCTCATTTAACATATAATTTCCATTAGTCCCAGCCTAAAAAACAATTCCAACTCTAACACTAGGTCTTGAATTGCAACATCAACCATGTGTGTTACTCCTTGGTGTTGCATATTCTCAATTAACACCTCATTTTAAAACATATAATTTCCATTAGTCCCAGCCTAAAAAACAATTCCAACTCTAACACTATTGTCATTTGCTATCTTCTAAGATAGCTAGTTTCGCCACAAGGAGGAAAACTAAAGCTAGTTAATATTTCCACATAATAAAGGAAATTGTAAAGTATTTGGATCTCTATCTAATCCATTAACAATATTAAGAGCCTTTATGTATTTGAAAAGGTTATCATTATGTCACACACCAACAATTTTCAGTAATCCTATAGGCTCATAGTTACCCCAAAGTTACCCCAATAAGAGGAAAATGAAAGTATAAGGAAATTTTATGAATATACGGGTTTCAAATTTCATTTGACAGGAATCGGCCTTTTATTGCCCACCAAATAAAGTGAGTGCTTATTTGTGGTTGTCCTAACCTTGACAAACTTGACCTTAGCTCAAGGCTGACCGTATTATATTTTATTCAATTTCGCGCTGAGCAACTATTAGTTTGTGCTGACCGGTCATTAGTTTCTGTTCATTTTTCATTTTAGCCAAAGTTTCAATCATTTTATTTCACATGTCCCACTTACCCAAAGTTTTTTTTGCACCGTTCACTTCGCATCTTATTCTAGCGATGATGGTGGAATCCTTGGTCCCCTCGTAGTGCATTTAATTGGCATTTAATTACCTTGTAGTGGTGTGTGCATATCTGATTCTTGTAGCAAGGATGAACCTGTAACAGTTTCCACGTGGACCTACAACTACTACAATTTTTGCTTGTAAGTTTCCATGTGCCATTAGCGATTGCTAGCTATAAGTTGCCATGTGCCGTTAGTGGTTTCTAGCCATGGAACTATTTTATAGTCTTTCTACTTTATTATTCTTCTTTATAGTTCCCAAAAACCAATTTCATCTATGCTCTGTTATTGTTCACTTGTCACACTTGTCTCTGTCTACACTACAATTTCACTCGAAGGATTGACCCTTATACACCCATGTTGCACTTGACTCTATATACGCAACAATTTCATTTAATGGATTAACCCTTCAACCCACAACCCATTCAAGCATGACCTCCACCAATAGGCTTTGGATTCTCAACATGGGTACTCGACTTAGCCATTGACCTAGAGCTATTGTAATCTCAACTCTCTATGATTTCCTCAGAATTACTCAGTTATGCTTAACAATTTGAAATTGATATCATTGTAAACAGATAAACACATATGGAAGCTACAAAGGAAGCCATGCCATTTGTGTCACCACACAAAAGGTACAAGAAGATTGATTTTTGTTAGTTAGAGCAAAACCCTTTGCACCTTTGTTGTTTGACATAACTAACTAGTGGAATATAAGAGGTGGAAGGAGTCAGGTTTTAAAGCTAAATGTGCATATCACATATGCCAAAAATAACATTTAGAATGGTTTGGATTGCAAGTGTCAGGAATAGTGGCACACAACTTATTACTTGAATTGAAACCATCTCTGGATCGCTGAACACCTCTAGATCAAAATCTATTCATGGCATTTGCAAATCCTCTTGACCTTTTAATCATTTGAATGATGTAGGCAACCATTATCCTTGATTCTATGTTTTCATACTAAAAAACATAAAATATTAAGATAGTAAATAATCATCGGTTTCATGGGGATTCTAGAAATGGTTTCTAAACTCATATTGTGCTTTTTCTCATGACAATTTTTTTAAGCATAGATTCAAATCTATGTGAATAGGTTCATCTCCATGAAATTTATCCAAAAATTCAACAAATGCACAACTATATTATAACTTGAGCAATTATAATGTGAATCATACCTGAGTGATGGAGTATCCTCTACATAAAATCATTTATCCTCTTTTCGAGCTGCCAACAATAATGTAGTTTGTTCCCATATTATTGGAAAAGCATGAACCTATAAATACCATCTTCTCTTGATTCAATCAATGACCTAGGAGTACTTTCTATATGGGATCAGAATGAAAAAATCATACATTGTCGATGTTTGATACACCCACTTCCTCTTCGACTATTGTCCATGACATCTTCGCATTCCCAAACCCCTATAGTTCCTCATGGATCAAGTGTTATGGACAATCTTGTTTGATATCTATTTCAGACCATAAAAGAGGAAATATTGATGGTTTCAAGTAACCACATGTATTATAAATAAATACCTTCCAACAACAAATTAAGTTTGTAAACAAAACTCAACCGCCTATATGATACAATTCATTCTACTATTAATTCCCCTCCTATCTCTATCTCGTTCATTAAAAATTCCCATATCAAATTGTGGTAGTAGATGAATGGTTAGATAGATGTACACTATATATCCAAAGAAATCATATGAGAGTGTTGCATTAAATATACTACAACAATAAGGGATCATATGGGGAAAAGATGAACTTCAGTCAGCATCCGCTGGATGGAGATTCAATGTAGTTGTTGCAAAATAAATATTTTACTAAACATACATATACTACATGGATTACCGTACAAAGATACACTACATGGCTACTAGATGTAAAGAGCATTGAAGTAATTTACAATGCATTAGCTTATTTGAAATAACCAAAATATGTGTTGAGAAAATGTTGCCTCCATAAATTTAGTAATGGAAGCCACTTCAAGGTGTGTGCATGGAAGACGCTTACCTTGAATCCATTGTAATATAAGCTTGGGATCATGTTAGGATCCTACCCTAACTCGCCTTACTTTAGGATTTAGTGATACAATTGTATAAGGACATATCTTTGAAATAAGGCCGAGTAAGTTAGTGTTCATCAATCAATGTAAAGAGGGTCTCTTTATTAATTAAGACCCACTAGGAAGTTGTATTTGTTAATTATTTGATCATGTCAAGTAGTTAGGGTTTTGGATCTCAAAAGTCTATTTAAAGAGATAAAAGGATCTGTAGAGTTTTGTCAAGTATTATTGTAATGGAGCTTTGCTCAAGTGAAAGGTCACCCTACCCCAAGAGGCTCGTGAATGGTGCTTCCATAAGTTTTCTCTTAATATAAACATCATATTTTTCCATCTTTATCTTTCAATTGTCTAATGTTTCTTGTTTTGCTCTATAATTTTTGGTTTATTGCATATTAACCTCTGTATACCCTCTATTATTTTAAGTTACAAGGACAAAGAACTGTTATCACATACATAGTAGCTGGGCTACCATGTTGTTAGAGCATATATCTACACATTTTTTAGCTTTGCCTTTACACTTATTCAGTGAGATCAGCTATGATGAGTAGCATTATTTATGATCACTCACACATCAGAGCATCTTTGTATCAGATAGTTAGTAGACCTTTTGCCAAGGCTGAGCCTTGAGACCTCAGATTTGATGCCCAATGTGGCCTTTTATTCCATACAGTTGCAGTTCAGTTCTTCAGTATTTCAGATACAGTGTTCTTAGTGGTTATAGTTGGTTCAGATTACAGATATTCATTGGTGACCCGGTATATATATATATATATTGTGCATTGATGTTATTACCATGTTGTTTAGGTTATTTTTATTAGCATTGACTTGGTATAAAGTAATTATGATCTGGCAGTGTATTAAAATTGAAATGAAATTGGTTATGGATTATATGTATTGGTTGTACTACTGACATTTGGAAACTCTTGTTTATACCGTTTGTTGGTCCTTACCTTCTTATGAATGTGAACATGATCATTTAGTGTCTTTTTGATCTGCTAGCTTATGCACCATCTTCACTTGTATCCACCCATCCATTTGTCATCTCCCCATATATTGGTCTTCACCCTGACTTACACCTTGACTTGTGATATGGAGGATCTCCCCGCTTGTGTCTCTGTGTTGGACTTGCATCCATGTTTATATTGTGTCTCGGCTCTAAGTTGGCAACAAAACTTGCACTTGGTGAGTTGGATTTTAGGCCTTTATCATTCTAGTCGGTTGCCCCGATGTTTGATTTAGATTGCGGAAGTCCCCCTAGTTGCTTAAGTTGTGTTGGCTAAAACCTGAAGCAAAATTGTACTGCATATGGAAATTATTGTTGTATGTTGTACAACCCAATGAAAATGGATATGAAATTGAAGTGAAATTCAAATGTTATGAAATGTAAATGCACCCCAGATGTAAGCTATGATTAGTTGTGCTTATCAACGCATGTGAAATCCCAGAGGGGTCATATTAGGCCTAAAAAGCAATGGATAAATGTATGCTAAATCTAAATATTGATGGCCATGAAATGAAATGAAATGAAAGGTCCTAAAAAGAAGTGGCTAAATGTATGGTAAATCTAAATACTGCTGACCTTATGTGAAACTTTCCTCATTGAGCCTGCGGCACGATGATGTGAGATGGATCAAGGGAAAGCTAATTCTTAGTGTCCCCTAGAACCTCAAGTTACGGTTAGTCAAGCACCTAGTCCATGACGGTTCTAGCAGTAGACAATTGTTGCCAAGGTTGAATAAGCACTTCTCTGAATAACTTATCCATTTGTGAGACACCTCCATTCCATGTGTATCTCTTGTCCAACACATGCTTAAGTGTGTAACACCATGTCCTTAATCAAAAGTATCACAGTTTCAAGCCATTCAAGTCATCCCATTTAAGCCTAGCCTTGTGTCTTTAGCCCTCACCCTTTTCTATCAACTTGATCATGTTTACAAACAAGTATATTCTTGATATTCTTCTTGGAAGTAAATTATTTAACTAAACTATTTACTATTTATTAACTTCCAGTGAAATAATGATTAATACTTTAGATTCTAGCTATGAAAATGATCTAGAGAGCATGTCTTAACTATTTGCACTTGCAGCAGCTTGGCTTCTTAGCCAGGGTCATATTTTGATCAATTTGACAAGTCAAACATAGTTTGACCAAGGTCAACCTTGGGGTCCATGATGAGATGGACCACTTTATGTATGATGCTGATATATGGTCTTATATATACCTTTTTTATGATTCCATATGATGGACACAGGCTTCAGATGATGATTGATGCAGTTTGTCATGTTTATTATTATTTCCAAATCATCATATTTTTACATTGTTTGGGTATGGTGGACCCTACAGATAATCCTACAAGTTATCATGACGTGTATGAGTACTCATCTCTAGTGGATTTGGGTCTTCTGGATCCATTGAGACACTTATCTATCAGTTTCAGGCACTCCTAGGCATGTTATGAGCAGGTTTCCACCTGTTGACCAAATTGGCCATGCTGATATGGCATGTCTAGCTAGAGCCTTGGAGGCTAGTCATTGCCTAGGGCGCTATAGGGGAATGGGGTGGTCCAAACACTTGTTACTACCATATTAACCCCCTTCCGGACATGATGGCACACTCAGTTTGACAGCGTGGGCACCTGGAAGTCAGTTATGGGCAGTATCAGGGTTTACAAGAGGATTAAAAATGGAATAAAAAGGTCACAGAGGAATTCGATTTGGGAAATTGAGGCAAGGTTTTGGCATCATTTCTTCTCTGAGGTCATCCATGGTGTATCCCACTCCTCCCATATCAGTTTGCAGCAGTCAGTGGGGTCCACACAGTCAGCAGGATGTCTTTTGATGTACTTTTCTCTCATATTGAGGGGACAAGATTTGATCATTTCTGTACTTTGACATGAAATTGAGTCTCATGTTATATTATTGTTCCATGGGGTGATGCTATTGAAGGGAAATAATACCTCCTAGCCCCACCATGTGCCCATAGTCAGTTGTCCTAGTCATCTTATGTGGCACTCACTTGTATTAGTCTCCCTTAGCCATGACGTCATCCCCCCTGGGGTCTTTTTAGCCACGACGTCATCACTTTAGTGAGTGATCCATGTCTTATGTTGTATTGGCTCATCTTAGCCATTGATTATATTTTTGTATCTTTTGATCTCAACCACTCATTTCAAAAGTGGTTTAGGGTTTTGGTCTTCCTCATCCTATTTAAGGAGGAGACCCGCCTATTGTAAAGGCACCTTTAGAGCTCTACAAACTTGGAATAAAAATACTATTTTGTGGATCTACTTCTATTGTCTTGATGGATTCTTTTGCAAGTTGAATATACAATCTTTTATCTATGTATCATTGTGGATCTTGGGGTTCCAAGATGTTTTTCTACAGGGAGGCCAATTTGGTGAAGAGGAGGACGATTTTGGAGGAGAGCTATTGTGGGGAAACCCCATATATTTCCTTGGATTGGCCTTTTGTCTCAGGGAGTATCATTATTGTATATTAGTGACATAGTTGATGCTTTATCTTTCATCTTTTCATCATTTTCATCATTCTTTTGCTTGGCTTGTTTCTTATTGATCTTGTCTTGCAGGATGAGGGTGAATTGGTCACCTTAGGAGGAGGACAATTTCACTTGGGCTCTTGGATCTCACTCTTGAATATACACATAGGGGAAAGGTTATCAATTTGAAAAGTGGCCACAATCCTTTGAGGTATGTTCTACAAGGTATGTATCTAGTTCCATCCATCTTTTATCCACTGGTCATATAAACCCTTAAATCAAAACCCTTGCATTTTTTATTTTTCATATCTATGGAGATCTAGCAATCACTTGGGCTTAATAACTAAAACCCGCCTTGGTAATTATCTTAACTATTCTGATCCATAATTTGGTAGACATCTGACTCCATTTTCCCCTTCATCTAAGGCACTAGTCCTCCTTGAGGCAAGTCGCACTCCTTGGGTTAGTGGTCTTTTTCTAGATCCCAAATGTGGTTATTGCTCATTCCTTCTCAAAACCATAGATCCATGCTATAGCATACCCCCTAGTACCATCTCATCTTGATTTTGACCTTGTGGGCCCCATTTGGACCATTTTCCACTTTTTAAGGGTGGGCCCCACTTGGGTACTTTTATTTGGAATTAGATCTATCTAGATCTACTATTCTTAATCCATAAGTGACCCTATCTTACACTTGGTTGAACACTTGTCATTTCCTAAGCCTCTTCAACCAATCCCTAACCACTTTGGGTCCACTTATCATCCTAGATCTAGATCTTGTTTCATCTTGGTCTCCTTATATTTCATCATCACATTTCCCTAGGAGGCTTTGATTACATTCGCTAGCCTTCATTGGCTAAGATAGGGTCTCCCCCTTGATCTTGATTAGGCTTGATCTAAAGTGAATAGTGCCTCGGTTAATGTGACACCCATCTTGCATTGGGAACAGTGGCATCTCTTGGGTCACCTCTTTAGTTTTCTAAACCTCTACCGTCCTAGATGGGATACCTTTAGAGACAACTACAAGTTGTGTGATAACATTTTTGGTGCCGTTGCCGAGGAGGTAGAGGCTTACCTCAGGTGTCTGCGAGTATCCATGCGTAATTCATATCTTATTGTATCCAGTCTTGTAATTTGATGGTTATCATTTATTTTCCTAAATATTTCATAACCATCCATTTTCACTCATCTCTTCCCGCTATTTTAACGACATATACTTTGGTAAACAAGATCAATATTTTACCTAGTGACTCCAAAAAAAGCGACTTCACTAGTGATCGATCCTATCATATCTAGAAACCATGGGGTGCATTTAAGCTCCTGAACTTTTAGCATTTGTTATCCATGGATGCTTCTAAGCGGCCAATGACTTTTGGTCGATTGAAGGTTTTTGAATTCTCAAAAATTATTGGGTATCCTCATCAAATCCCTCATCAAGCTTGTGAAAGATTGTCTAAATTCAATGGAATTCATGAGGAATCTGCTAAAAGGCACCTTGAACTTTCTAGGGAAGTTATTAAAGAATTATCCATAACCCATGAGGATGTGTGTATGAAACTATTGGTCTCATCTTTCCAAGCAAGAGTTGAGCTCTGGTTCTTGAATTTGACGACCAATAGCATTTCCGGATATGACATGTTTGAAAATAAATTCTTAGAAAGATGGGGAAACGAATACGATGATCAAATCCAAGATCCAAGCCTCCCCTTTTCTGATCCTATTGTCAAAGCAATTAATAATCAAATATCAATTGATTTGTCATCATCCAGAGATGACCCCTCCTACCCAACTTCTTTTGAGGATGATTCTTCTACTTGTAATTCTATTGAAGTTCCTTTTTATGAGAAAATCCCTAATCATTGCATGAATGATGAAGTTTCAAATCAATTCTTAAGAAGCCCTAGTCTCGATCCTGGTGATTTTTCCAAGGTTGAGCTTTTAATCATCAAATATATTGAGGATCCTCATGAAGAGGAACCCCTTAATCATTATGTCATTAACGATCATTCAATTTCATATCACCTTATTGAAGGAGAATAAAATGGGGGCATAATCCAAAACTCTGTTGAAGTAATTTCACGTGATCATTGTGCAAATAATCAGGATGTTGTAAATAAACTTGTTAATTTTATCTTTGATCAATCCAATAAAAATGATCATTTGTCCTCATATGAATTTAATGATAAGTCAATGGAAGAACAATCTCAAGATGAGGATGAATAGATGCTCTAGGCATTGCTCAACTTCTTATGGTAAATCCTTAAGTTTTCCTTTTTCCATCTTTAGTCAAGATAACTTTAGCCAATTCTTGAAGTTAGATAGTTATGGTGAATCTTGTCCTCAGATAGTAAGTATTAGATTTAATCAAAATCTTGAAGTCATTCCTAGAACAAAGAGTGCTACTTTGAAAGGCCTTTCCTTTTGTCAAATTCCAAGGTCAATTTATTTTATCCATCTGGGAGAATGTACATATTTTCAATCCATCCTCCCATCCCAGCTTTTTCAATATTCTTTGGGTTTGTGGTCTAGTCAATCTTTTGCTTTTGAAATTTTCAATAGGGAGTATGAGCATTTTCCTGTAATTAGAGAAAAAGTACTTTATTTCCCTTTTCAGTCACTTTGGAACAATAATGCTTTTTCTCAATTTATCAATCATTCTTGGTGGCTAGAAAAGGTGTTTAAAGATCAGTTTCATCTTTTCTCTATTTTTGAGCATCAAGTGGGCTTGATTTTGATTCTTCGTCTTCTAAGCTTTAATTTGTCCTCATTTGGTTTTTGTTTCATCATCAATCCTAGGGAGAACCAAATTGAATATGTGAGAGAAATGAATGAGGAAAGTAGTTTGTGTAAAAAGAATTTGAATCACATGCCATATGTTTTCCCTCTGTCCATTTTATGCAATCATTTGCATAACTTCTACGATCCAATCAATTCTTTGATGGAGGATGTTTGCATCAGTCATTTTTCTCCTTGGCATGATTTCTTGTTGCACCATTCAAGCCCTTTTTCAATTTTTGAACAAACTAGGAAGATTGTGCTATCAAATTCTTTAATATTTAACCCAATCCTGACTTGTTCTATTAATGAAAATCAAAGAAGAATGATTAACCTATTTGATGAATGGTTGCACTAGATTTATGATTTCACCTATCATATGTGTTGCCTGTTTAGAGTAGGTAGGTCTTTGAATAAGCTCGCTTGAGCAGTAGGATTTGAGTGCCTTTTTCTTCTTTTGAGTGTTGAGTATTGTGAGTCCTTTTACTTTTCACTTTTGTTGAGCCTTTTGAGTTTTCTTCTGAGTGCTTTTTCTTGTTGCTGAGTTGTTTGAGTGAGTTGAGTCAAGCTCCTTCCTAATATTTTCTCATCTCCTGCATCCACATCAACAAAATATGAAAATGTTGAAAAATTCATGAGTTAGTACTTTTATGTTATATGCGTTTTATTTTTGCTCTATAATAGAATAGAATTTATGAAGTTCATTTTGGTTTATTTTATCCCATACATGCTTCACATGGTATTTTGTTTTCCATGAATGCAAAAATAGGTGCAAATAAATTTGAAAGCAAAGAAAGTCGAGTGGCGGATTTAAGACTGATGTAGTTAGTGTTGGGGACCAGAGATTCTGAGGTTCTCAAGCACTATCTCCCTTAGAGCACTTGTCCCAGCTGGAGCCAGATTTTATCACATACATAGTAGCTGGGATACCATGTTGTCAAAGTAGATATTTGCACATTTTTGAGCTTTGCCTTTACACTTATTCAATGAGATTAGCTATGATGAGAAGCATTATTTATGATCACTCACACATCAGAGCATCTTTGTATCAAACAGCTAGTATACCTTATGCCAAGGATGATCCTTGAGACCTCATATTTGATGCCCAATGTGTCCTTTTATTCCATATAGTTGCAGTGTAGTTTTTCATTATTTCAGATATAGTGTTCACAATGGTTATAGTTGGTTCAGATTACAGATATTGATTGGTGACCCAGTATATATATATATATATATATATATTGTGCATTGATGTTAATACCTTGCTTTTTAGGTAATTTTTATTAGCATTGACTTGATATAAAGTAATTATGATCTGGCAGTGTATTAGAATTGAAATGAAATTGGTTATGGATTATATGTATTGGTTGTACTACTGACATTTGCAAACTCTTGTTTATACTTGTTGGTCCTTACCTTCTTATGAATGTGAACATGATCATTTAGTCTCTTTCTGATCTGCTAGCTTAGGAACCATCTTTGCTTGCCTCCACCCATCCATTTTTCATATCCCCATATATTGGTCTTCACCTTGACTTACACGTTGACTTGTGATATGCAAGATCTCCCCGCTTCTTCCTCTGTGTTGGACTTGCATCAATGTTTATATTGTGTCTCGACTCTAAGTTGGAAACAAAAATTGCCCTTAGTGAGTTGGATTTTATGACTTTATCATTCTAGTTGGTTGCCCCGATGTTTGGTTTAGATTGTGGAAGTCCTGCTAGTTTCTTGAGTTGTGTTGGATAAAACCTGAAGCAAAATTGTACTACATATGGAAATTATTGTTATATCTTGTACAACCCAATGAAAAGGGCTATGAAATTGAAGTGAAATTCAAATTTTATGAAATGTAAATGTACCCCAGATGTAAGCTGCAATTAGTTGTTCTTATCAGCGCATGTGAAATCCCAAAGGGGTCATCTTAGGCCTAAAAAGAAATGGATAAATGTATGCTAAATCTAAAGATTGTTGGCCATGAAATGAAAGGTCCAAAAAAGCAGTGGCTAAATGTATGCTAAATCTAAATACTGCTAACCTTATGTGAAACTTTCCTCATTGAGCCTATGGGCAATGATGTGAGATGGAGCAAGGGACAGCTAATTCCAAGTTTCCCCTAAAACCTCAAGTTACAGTTATCTGGGCACTTAGTTCACGGTGGTTCTAGTAATAGACAATTGTTGCTAAGTTTGAATAAGCACTTCTCTAAACAACTTATCCATTTGTGAGACACTGCCATTCGTTGTGTATCTCTCTTCCAACACATGATTAAGTGTGTAACACCATGTCCTTCATTCAAAGTATCACAGTGTCAAGCTAGTCAAGTCATCCCATTTAAGCCTAGCCTTGTGTCTTTATCCCTCACCCTTTGCTAGAAACTTGATCATGTTTACAAACAAGTATATTCTTGAGATTCTTCTTGGAAGTAGATTATTTAACTAACCTATTTACTATTTATTAACTTCCAAGGAAATAATGCTTAGTACTTTAGAGTCTATCTATGAAAATGATCTAGAGAGCATGTCTTAACTATTTTCACTTACAGCAGCTTGGCTTCTTAGCCAGGGTCATATTTTGATCAATTTGACCAAGGTCAACCTTGGGATCCATGATGAGATGGACCACTTTATGTATGATGTTGATATATGGTCTTCTATATACCTTTTTTATTATTCCATGTGATGGACACAGGATTTAGATGATGATTGATGCAGTTTTTCATGTTTATTATTATTTCCAGATCATCATATTTTTACATTGTCCAGGTATGGTGGACCCTACAGGTTATCATGAGGTGTATGAGTACTCATCGCTAGTGGATTTGGGTCTTCTGGATCCATTGAGACACTTATCTATCAGTTTCAGTCACTCTCGAGCATGTTATGAGCAGGTTTCCACCTGTTGACCAGATTGGCCATGCTGATATGGCATGTCCAGCCAGATCCTTGGAGGCTAGTTGTTATACCTCAAAGTTACACTTCGAGCTCTAGTGTCTCATCTTTGTACCATGTGACCTAGTGACATTTCTCCCTAATAACCGTCACACATTATTGGCTCCCTCCTTGGTCTCATCTGGACACCCAGGAGAAAAATCCATTGACTGAATGCTGAGACATGACCTTATATGCCATGTGTCACAGCAGCTAACCCTATCTGCATAGATTTTCACACTCTGCACATCTGTTGGGTAGTGAAAATTAGCGTTTTTGTGATTTGCACTTTCCCCGGGGCATGAAAATCGAGATGATTTTTCACGTTATGCTCAGGGCTAGGGGCGCGAAAATCCCTTTTTAGCCTTTTTTCCATGGATCATGGATCTCATCCTTCGAGAGATTTTCTTGGGATTATCAGTCCTAATTCGATCCCAACTCCCTCTCCCTATTTAGTTTGGCTAATCCACTAAACACTCATTAGATCCACTTTACTCCCGTTATGGTTAACCCTTCCAAGCACTATAAAGGAGAGTCATTCCATGAGTCAAGGGGGGACTACTTGGGGCATCCAACCTGATGATCTTGATACTTTTGCAACGATAGCTAGAGGAGGAACTTGGAGCTGAAATTTGGATTGGACATCAAGCAACCATTGTAAGCATTCTCAAGTTTCCAATAAAGATAACTTGTCTTGTTTCCCAATTTGTGTATGTTGATTATGATTCAATTACATGATTTGTATCTAGCTAGATTTAGATTCTAACTTGTAATTCAAGGTACTTGCAGAATCATATATGCATGTATCTTGTATGATCTTAACAGGTTCATTGCAAAGACTTCGAGATCTGGACTACAAGCGGGACAAACATCAGAGTCAAAGGTTAGTCATTTTCTCTCATATTCTCCAATACTTAAATATTGAAATGCTTGTTTTATCTAGGATTCAAGGTAGCATTTGTTTTACTTCTGTCTTAGATTATATTCAATCTATCATGCTTTAACCTAAGAGGGATTCTTTCTATCCGTAGGAATAAATCTCTACGACAAAAATTGGCGACTTCACTAGTTTGAACCCCTTTGTTTTGAGTTTTTTACTTTCATCCATTTTTTATTGTGAATTTTCTCTCCTTTCAAACCAATTGTGAAAGTTGGTCTTTTAGACCCTCATTCACTCCCCTCCTCTATGCATCAGACCTATGTCAGTGAACAGTTAGTCCTCTGGGTTGGAAAACCCTAGAAAAGTCAAAATATTTTCTTAAAATTCTTGCCTTCATCCTCCTTCTGATCATTTTCGTGCCTTTTACACTAATTACAGAGCGAAAATCACCATATTTTCGCTACCCAGCCACTTTTTAGAATGTGAAAATTCCCAGTTATCGTGCCTGGGCTGCTTGCAGACATGCGAAAATCTCAGTAAAAAGGGAATTTTTTTTTAAAGTTTGCTTGGTTACCTTCAGTCAAGTTTTGGTTTCTCTATTTCTGATTGTTGTTCTGATATTTATCAGACACCTGTAACCTGCCCAGCTGCAGTCCATCACTTGCATTTCATTTCTATTTGAATTTTTTTAGTCTTTGCTTGGTCTAAGAAACTCTTTGGTAGACACATTGGACATTTTCGGTTTTAGGTCACTGTTATAGCCATACCTACTTACTCATTACCTTTTACATCTTGTTTGCACATTTCTCTTGTCACCTTTCACCAAAATTTCAAGTGTCTTTTGGTTTGTTTTGTTTATTTTCGAGCTTGGATTTTTGAGTTTTGTGGCATTGTACCCAGTTTGATCACCTCCTTACCATTTTTGCAATTGATTGGTCCTTTCAAGATAGTCAAGTTTATTTGTTGTTTGTCAAATTCCTTGATTCTATTATTGCAGAGACTACATTGTTCTTACAGAAGTATCCTTCCATTCTTGTTATCAAAAATCACATATTGGAAGACTTTTTGGAACATGTTCTCTTTTTGCTGAAAAGATCAAGTTCGTAATCTTGCATTTAGGAAGTGAATCGGTTTTCATTGCTTGTCACATAATTTTACTCATTAGAAGTAGCATCAGTTGTATATCAGTTGCATCTTGAAAGCAGTTACATTAGTTTGGCATATTCAAAAAAGAAAACAAATTTTTTGGAGTGGTTTTTTCATTTCCTAGAAAAAGTTCATGCTTACATTTGATCAAAGAAATCTCTCCTTACCTTAGCTAGCATTCATTGAAAATAAATTATTATTTTTATTCATATTCATTTGCATGGTTTGAGTCAGTCATCACACCACGAGTTGCACTTCCATTACCCAATTGAATAATACAACCATTAAAATTTAAACTCCCTAACTCAACACACTTTAACCTTGCTTGAGGAGAAAAATAATTTGGTAGTTAGGTAGGACACCGGGGATAGCAATCCAAATAATTCCCCCTTGTCATTTTCATCTGATACATAGTTGTTGTCCTCTAGGGTACTAAAATCCTCTTGTACTTATTACCCAATTGAGTAATACAACCATTAAAATTTAAACTCCCTAACTCAACACACTTTAACCTCGCTTGAGGAGAAAAAGAATTTGGTAGTTAGGTAGGACACCGGGGATAGCAATCCAAATAATTCCCCCTTGTCATTTTCATCTGATACATAGTTGTTGTCCTCTAGGGTACTAAAATCCTCTTGTACTTATTGACATGGTCATCGACCATTTTGTGGAGAGGGCCTCCCATTTCACAGGGTTAAGATGCGAGGACAGGTTCCGGATGGACTTCATGGAATGCTGCACTCCACTTAGCACCTAAGGATATCTATCCATTGTCTTCCTTGCATTTACCGTATAGGTGATACTTGGGCTCAAAGACAGAAGTTCCAGTTCACTTTCTCCGACGTGTCATGAATGAGGTAGCCTAGTGACTTTTCTTTTAGTGCTCTTTTACCTAGGATCCCTTTCGGTAGAGGGATATCCTTCCACTTTGGTCTCTCATTTCGTATTGTTCAAGTTGGATTTCATCACCTTGCAAAGGATACAATTTGTTGATGTCTCCAGCTCTTAGTTAGGAAGTTTGCTTGCTATTTCACCTTTTTAGAGGGTCTTTTTTCTTTTTAGTGCTGCTTGTTGGCATTCTGGCCACTTTTGTTTTAGCTCGCTTACTGTGATGCTGGTCTCAATACAGTTTTTTGAGCTTGCTTTTTTGGCCTACGAGCCTTGTCTTTTCCTAGCTCCCCTTTTGCACACTTGGTTGCTCTAGGGATTTTGAGTTCTTTTTTATAAAGTTGTCCCCCAAACTTGTAATCCCACCATAATGGTTGATCCAAGGATATCACGGAGACAACAGGGGAGAATCCCTGACCCACCCACATGAACTTTTGGTCCCCCTACATAATGTATCCCTACCCCTGCCAGCCGCGGAGTTGGTCAGGGAATAGATCCACCATCTACCGATACAACGTCTTCAGTTGCTTCCATACCTGTAGACCACAGCATTGTCTCAGAACCTCTTACAGTCACTGAAACTATTAGTACACCTAAGATTCATGTTGTACCACAATCCACTCCTGTTCCAAAAATTCACACCACAATGGACACTCTGTTAGCTTCTGAAGTCAGTACTTCACATGATGTTAGGCCGGAAGGGATCACCTTTTCGGAGACTAGCACTACACCACACTTGGCTACATTACATGATGTCCCTAAAGGGTACATTGAAACCCTTGAAGGATCTGATGAAGAAACAAAAAAATTGATTGAATTCCTTGACGAGTACGTTGAAATCATTGAAGAAATTGAACTACCTCCTACACCGTTTCATTCTGATTTTGAATATCCTACTACACAGGTGGAACCTCTACCTGCCACTACTACATCATCAAGTTTCCGTACTTATGAAGCAGGCTCTTCTAGTAATGTACTGTTAAGTGTTTCCTTCCCTAATCTCCCTTCAGGACCTAAGATCATGGCATCAATCCAATCCAGTATGGTTAGTCTAGCCAACTCACCCCTAACATCAAAACGTTTTAGATGTGATACAGCTAACATGCTCTCATCGGCTTCACAATATCCCCTGGCATGCACCTCTCAAATGACAAATCCTCCTGGTTTCCGAGCTCCCCTACCTCCGTATAGCAAGGAATATCATGAATCCTACATAGATCGGCCCGGACCCTCCGACTGGACCATAGCAGAACTCCTTCCGAACCCTGATAGGATAGCTCACATTTTTTATCCATCCTCCACTTTATGGGATACAAATTCGGGCCAAGCCCTTGATGATTTTTGCACCATTCCAATTCCTATGGATGTGATGCCTGAAAGTCCTCGGTTATACTCCCCACACTTATTGTTGCACAACATGTTCGGCTTAACTTTAGGGGACGAACCCCTTATGAGGGATAACCCAATCTTTTCACCGTCACCATCCGGAACTCGTGGAAGATCCTCTTCACAAGTCGGCACTTTTGGTGCAGTTGGCCAATCTGCACTACCTCACTCTTCTAGGTTCATTATTGGAATAACATCTATCCATACTGTTGGATCACCTATTCTGACCGGAGGTTCACCTTCGGCCACCATATATACCATTTCCAGAGGACAACTGTCTATTGGAACCATTGGTCCCAATAACCAATCTCCTCCGGCCGGACCATCAATCCCATATGTTGGAGGACAACTGCTTGGTGCCATCCCAAGTGGGGATACTCAACAAACACCTCCATTTGTTTCATCGGCTCAGCAAGGCCCACATACCACACCTTTTGTAGGTATACAATTTGTTAACGCCCCAACCGACACTATTCAACAACCCCCTCCATCAGCATCATCTGCTCAGTGGGGCACATATAATCCACCCAAAAGTGGACAACCCTATGTTAGTATCCCGACCGGAACTAATTTTCAAATTCCCTCGTTAGGTCCAATTCCTTCTTGGGGACCTCAAATCCCACAAGATGGGGTTATTCTTTATTCGGAAACTAGAATCAAGCTGGGGGGGAACCTAACCCACATGAAGCTTTCATTCCCCCTAACTTGAATCCCAGAATTCCTTATCCTAACGCCGCGAATACTCCATGGAACCCACCTATTCAGCCTCCACCTCTTAATCAGGGTGGAACAAACATTCCATGGATTCCATTTTTTTAGGCACCCCCTAATAGAGCTATGGGTAATCCATCATCCAATCAAGGAGTTGGAAACATCCCTGGGACACAACAATCCCAAGGGACTATACCCAATCAAGGAACTGGAAACATTCCTGGGACACAACAATCCTAGGGGCATATACCTACTATCCCCACCCAGCAAAACATCCAACAACCGGTCTCTACTTTGATCCCGAATTAGACGGTAAATCCTATGATTCTGAGTACACCACCGGTTAACCAAATGGTATACTACCCTCAAACTTTTCAACATTATCATGTGGGTAACATGTTTGGGTACAATACGCAACAACATGTTATGCAGGGTCCCACAGGTATCCCTATACCCTATAATTATTACTCATACATGCAGCCTAATCGGCAGCTTCCATTTTTGGCCACGCTCGATTTGCCTGATTTGTCTAGACTCATTAATGATACAACATGGAATGAACCACACTGGCCACCCATCCTGGCCAAACTACCATTGGAAATCCCAAAGTTCAATGCTAAGCCCGAGGAAGACCCCAAGAACCACGTTATGACTTTCCATCTCTGCTATTCATCAAACTCATTGATGGATGACTCCATTCAGTTACATCTCTTCCAGCACATGCTTACCGACACAGTAGCAAAATGGTATATCGAGCTTCCACAGTACCCTTTCTAAGATTTCAATACCCTGGCCATGCATTTTTTGACACATTTCCAGCTCCCCATTCGATATGATACTAGAATAGAACTGTTGACTTTGCTATGTCAAACCACTTCCACACATATATTTGATCGTATTCATGAGTGGTAGCAATGCCGAATATTAATCAAGGCACCCATCTCAGACCAATTATTGGCTGATTGGTTCACTAAGTCATTTCTGCCTCCTATTTCCAAGGATATTGCCATGGGCGGACTTGTTACGTAGGAACAAGCGATTTCTCACGCTCAATATATGGATTTGGTATATACCTAATCCAGAACTTTATACAAGCTTATCCCTCATGCCTCCCGAACCCCCGTTGACAGTATCATCGGTTCAGTAAAGGCCCAGTCTGCGAACAAATCGAGTGGGCAACCACAAAATGTTGCCCCATCTCCGAACCAGGCTAATCCAAAAACCTCCACCCCTCCTATTACTTCCTCCGAAGTGAATGTTGTCCAATCTTCGTCACAACAATCTAGAGGAAAGAAGAAGAAGAATCAAGGAAAATCTAAGAAACCTCCCAACCAGCAGGAAAACCCCAAGCCACAAACCAACAATGATCATAAACCATGTCGTAAAGCGAATTTTCCTTGCCTTATTTGTCAGGAAGACCACTATACACGAGACTATCCTTACAAGGAGGAAGTCAATAAATTTGTTAAAGGATCTTCCCGCCCAGCAGTGCTAGCCGATCCTTTCCCCCATCGGAAGCAACAAATGGTTACTCACGATCCCCCGCAAGGGGGCAATCTGAACAACCCACCCCGTGGAGAAACATCCGCAAACCATGATATTTTGATGATGAGTAACGAGGAGATCCATATATACACTTGAGCAAGGAAGTACGATACCCCTCCAAGTTCAAACAAATGGAGACAACCCATGGCAAGACTCCTCCTGAAGATCCTCCTATCACACCTCCCCCCAATGATCATCTCCATATTGAGAGACTTGTCACTGACATGGTGCTACGCCCACCCAAGGGCACTATCTGAAAGGCGACATTTAACCCTAATGCGTGAGTAGCCCAAAATTACAATATTGTTGAGGACATAGCTCAAGCACCATGTGCGATGTCGATTCTCGAGGTCCTACAACACTGTCCCATATAGCGCAGAACCTTACTTTCAGCACTAGGGGCGGTGGACCCGGATACTTCTAACACAATTATGTTTAACTTGGAGTATTTTAAGCCTAGGATTTCCCATCAGTTAGCCTTGTAGATCCAAACGAAGGTCCGTGGGAACAACATTCATCGCACTGTCCTAGACGAGGGTGCTTCCACGTCAATCATGTCCTTGACTTGTTGGAGAGCCATAGGCTCACCTGAGGTTACACCTTCTCCTACTACCCTTAAAGCGTTTGATAGACATGGTTTTAAGCCATACAGACTCATCCCTACACTTGCCGTTGAACTAGGAGGAAAGACAGTATCTATACACATTGAAGTCATAGATGCGCCATTAGACTATAATCTTCTACTCAGCCGGAACTAGTTCTATGCCATGACTGTCATTGCATCCTCCGTCTTTTGACTAGTACAATTTCCTAATCAAGGGAAAATTGTTACTATAGATCAGTTGGATTTCTGTACTCCGGACATTCATCCGAACTCCGCCCACAATGTCGCGTTGCTGGGTCAATCCTCGCACCATTTTGAAGATATTAGCATTGGTCTTATGAAGGAATCCTCCCTCATAGGGCTATTTTTAGAACTTAAAACCCCTGTCTTTTCCATAAATATGATATCGTCGAGTGTTATTTCATCCAATGAACCTACAGAGCTTAATACCTATGGTAGTTCCATGCGATTGAATAGGAACCTTGCAACTTACCAGGTGATCCAGTCAACCACAAATTGGGTCGGTTTTGTTACACATCACGCAGTGGCACAACTCTTGTCTGAGGCTGGTCCATAATCACCATTTATTGATCCTCTCACACAGATTTTTCCTTTCGATGAGTTAATTATGGAGGTCATGTGCGTCGATGAGCCACCTTGGGAAGATTACCATCATCGGTCGTCTTTCCCCACTATCTAGGCAATCGAGCAACATACCAAATCCAGTAGTTCACTTGATGTTGTCAAGCCCAAGTTTCTCACTTCATTTGATGATATATTCTCTAAAGGAAACTTGGCCAACATCATGGCAACCACTCCTATTAACATTTCAATGAAACCTGGTGTCATGGAAAATATTCACATAGGCAAGACATGCACTCCCAATGAGGTGGAGTTTTACACTACCTTATTCAAAGAATTTTGCATTGTGTTTGCTTGGGGTTATGAAGAGATGCCAGGAATAGACCCATCGATCGTGGTCCACGAAATCAAAACTTTTCCTGGTGCCCGACTTGTTCGGCAGAAACTCCAGCCCGTTCATCCCCGTAAAGCAGCGGCTATCAAGGTAGAAATTGAAAAACTTCTGCGTGCTGGTTTTATCTATCCTGTCCCGTTGATAGACTGGTGTCTAATATCGTTCCCATGGCAAAGAAACAGGGTACAATCAGGGTCTGCATCGATTACCGAGATTTGAACAAGGCTTGTCCAAAAGACAACTATCCAACTCCATTTATCAACCAGATTATCGATAATTGTGCCGGGAGTGTCATCTTCTCATTCATGGATGGCTTCTCTAGCTACAATCAGATAGATATACTCCCTGCATACAAGCATAAGACAGCCTTCATTTGTCCATGGGGGACCTTTGCGTATCGCAAGCTACCCTTTGGCCTTAAGAATGTCAGGGAAACTTTCCAACGGGCAGTGTCGTACGCATTTCACAACATTAAACATATTGTGGAACCATATCTCGATGAATTTCCCGCCCATTCTCAAACTCAGGATGATCATCCAGATCAGTTGAGCGCCATCTTTTCAAGGTGCCGCCACTACAATATTCGCTTAAATCCACACAAATTTGTCTTTTGTGTTGAAGCCAGAAAACTGTTGGGATTCATTATTGTTAAGATTCAATATGCTAAGACAGAAAATACCAGCATTACATTCCATTTCATACCAATAGCATATACAGGATCACTGAAAGAACAACAAGCACAACATAAACACAAGAGACACATATTTATCCTGGGAAACCATCATGGGGAAGAAAACCCAACAAAGCTTCTTCAATATAGATGACCAGCAAATACAAAGATGTAAACCATAGACATGAGCTCATTCTCCTCCATAGCAGATCTCTCCCTCACCTATGCGCTATTCACAGGTGAGTGTGTTGTGTGTTAAATGAGGAACACACCTCCTCTATTTATAGACATCTCCGACTTGTCTTTTACATTAACTAGGTCAGCCCCAACTTAACCACTGGGTTAAACACCCCATTACAACTGACTAGGCTGACCCCTCTAGGGTGGTCTAATAACCCTTTGAGCCACATAACACATACAGGGCCGAACCCCACTAGGGAAGTCTAATAACCCAAGTTACCACATTCCGACGGAGGAATAAACATCTCCGTATATACAATAAGGTCTTCACGGAGGAATGAAACATCTCTCGAGTAATAAAGTACAAATATAATAGGCTTAGAAGTTACAATATTTCAACACTCCCCCTTAACGAGAAGGATATTATAACAACATCTGCAAGAGCAAGGATTCATCAACATCATACATGATACATCTATAAATCATTGGAAGCTTTCTCAACATCATCAGTAACTCAAGCAACATCTTCAGTACCGAGTCTTCATCTTCTGCAGCACTCGAACAACTACAACAACATCAACATCAACATATGGATCCTCATGATCATCAGCATCGTCATCACACAATCATCAGCATTGGCATCACGCAGTCATCAACATCATCATCACACGATCATCAGCATTGTCATCACATGATCATCAGCATCATCATCACACGATCATCAACATCATCATCACGTGATCATCAACATCGTCATCTAGATCATCATGATCAACAACATCGTCATCTAGATCATCATGATTAGCAGCATCATCATCTAGACCATCACAATCAGCAACATCGTCATCTCACAATCTGCATCATCGTCATCACATGATCAGCATCATCGTCATCACACGATTGGCATCATCGTCATCAACTGGATCCTCTCGATCAATAGCACAATAGCAGCATACCCTGCAACACACATGATCTATTTAAGACACCATATCATTTCTAGGGACGATGCAGTCCACTCGTCAACTTAGACAAAGTCTAAGTGCTACTTCTCGGAGACATATGTCTATGGATCAATTTAGGGACCAAAGTCCGGGGATGATACAATCCGCTCACTCTTGGAGACATCTATCTGCGGATCAGTTTAGGACTGAAGTCCAAGGATGATACAATCCTCTCACTCTCGGAGAAATCTATCTACATATCACTTTAGGACTGAAGTCCAAGGATGATACAATCCACTCACTCTCGGAGACATCTATCTGCGGATCACTTTAGGACTGAAGTCCAAGGATGATACAATCCCCTCACTCTTCGAGACATCTGTCTGTGGATCACTTTAGGACTGAAGTCCAGGAATGATACAATCCACTCACTCTCGGAGACATCTGTCTGCGGATCACTTTGGGACTGAAGTCCAGGGATGATACAATCCACTCACTCTCGGAGACATCTATCTACGGATCACTTTAGGACTGAAGTCCAAGGATGATACAATCCCCTCACTCTCAGAGACATCTGTCTGCGGATCACTTTAGGACTGAAGTCCAGGGATGATAAAATCCCTCTCATCCACTAGGGACTTCTTTCTCAGATACATATGTCTATGGATCAATTCAGGGAACCGAAGTCTAGGGATGATACATTCCCTCTCGTCCACTAGGGACCACATTCTCGGAGACATATGTCTACGGATCAATTCTGGGACCGAAGTCCGGGGATGATACAATCCCCTCTTGTCCACTAGGGACCACATTCTCGAAGACATATGTCTACGGATCTCTTTTAGAACATGTGTTCAAGGATGATACAATACTACCTCGTCCACTTAGACAAAGTCTAAGGACCATATATCGACCTCATCGTCGGAACCGGTAACCTCATCATCGACCTCATCGTCGGAACAGGTAACCTCATCATCGATACAAGCATCCACATCAATATAGTATCCACATCAACGATACAGTATCCTCATCAATATAGTATCCACATCATCAATACAAGCATCCTCGTCATCGATACAAGTATCCTAAATGATACCAATATCCAAATATCATCATTGACCATATCACTCCCCCTTTCGAGGAGGGTCCTTCTGAACTACACCAAGCTTGTCTCGAAAATAATCAAACTTTACTCAAGACAAAGGTTTGGTCAATACATTAGCAACTTGTTCATCAGTGCTCACATACTTGAGCTTGATAGCTCCTTTCTACACCATATCCCGTATATAAAAATATCGTATCTCTATGTGCTTTGAATTATCATGGAGCACTGGATTCTCTGTCATCTTGATACAACTATGGTTGTCACAGTGGAGTCCATCTCTAAGTCAAACAGTCCTGATAACAACTTCTGAAGCCATACCACTTCACAATTAGTAGAGAAAGCAACTATATATATTCTGCTTCAACTATGCTGAGAGCCACATTAGACTGCTTCCTGCTAAACCAAGAGATCATGGCAGATCCCAGACAATAAGATCCACCCGATGTTCTCTTCCTGTCTGATACACTTCCTGCCCAATCAACATCTTGTGTAGCCATACAATCTGAAGTCATGATCTCCAGGACAACATAGACCAAATTCTATCGTACCCTTTAGGTACCTCATCACATGCTTTGCAACTATCAGGTGAACACATTTAGTTTCCACTAGATACTGACTCAAGGTGTCCACAGCAGAGCATATATCTGGCCTGGTATTCGTCAGATACATCAGTGACCCAATAATCTATCTATACAGAGTTACATCCACTAACTCTAATGATTCATCAGTTAACAGCTTCAAGTCGGAACCCATGAGAGTGGCCATGGTTTTACATTCCAACATATCAAATATTCTCAATATTTCCACAGCATACTTTCCCTAGTTGAGAAAGATTCCTTCTGAGCCTTTTCATGCTTCCAGTCCTAGGAAGTAATGCATCAAATCTGAGATCTTTCATCTCTAATTTTGTATCTAGCTTCTTCTTGCTTTCCATGATCTATTTCTCATTCCCTGTCAGAAAGAGATCATCCACATACAATAATAATATCATTCATAACCTTAAGGTAAAGGTTAGGATCAAATTTACTCTTGGTAAAGCCCAAGCTTGTCAAGAAGCTATCAATTCTCCCTCTGTAACTGAACATCATTCACACTCTGCATTGAGTGATCTTCTTCATATCTATATGTTCCATTTCCCGTCAGATGGATCCTCAAGATCATTCGAACTCGGTGGTGAGTTCCTTCTTGCATCCATGTCATCTGTATATAGAAACCATCTTCAACCTTGTAGCAAGGGTTGAAATCCGCATCACCCATGGTGATCATTAAGATCATCAAATGATTATTGATCTTGGGTACCCGTACAGAGCTTTCTTCAATTGAATCCTGGGATTTTTCTCTCGATTCGCACTTCTTCTTCAATTACACCATTAAGATAATGGTCTTATCTAGCCACTTGGTGAAAATATCTCGTCATGATCCTCTTCCTCTTTATAAGAGAATCTTCTAGCCACGAGCCTTCTATATTATGTTTGATTTGTAAATATTCTTGTTGAACATCCATCACTTGTTCGGTGTTCATCATTCTTCATGATCTTTCCTACAAATCAAAATTAAGTACATGATTAGTAATACTTCATAATCATCAAATCATGTTGACTTGATAACCTATTATGCATATAGATAGGATTCACATAGTTATGCAACTATCTTGACCAGAACTTTGGCACAATACTTTTCCATATCCTGTATGCATACAGTGGCTATCTAGATGCCTTCCATCTCTACCAGAACATACTATGAAGAGTGTGCACAGCTCTCGGCATGTCAGCAAAGAGGTTTCATTCTAGACAAGAAACAATGGAATTTTTGTCTAACTTACCAATCATATGCATATTAGTAGTATATTGTTCAATGCTATATGAATGTTTACACTCAGCATGATATATTCTAAGAATGGATACAACTACTACGAGCAATATCATTTACTATTCAGAGATTTCAAGAAGTAATTCAAATGACAGCTTAAACACTTATCTTTTATGTTTGTGTGGTTGCCTCCCGCTTGATCTCTATTTTGAACTTCTATCCATCCTGGACCACTATGCATGCTTAAGTGTGCACTAGTGTCATCCTCATGATCTCATACACAAACATATATTCATTAGTATAATTTCAATATTATCAAAATATTATGTATGGTCATGATCATTTCATACATGGGTATACTAAGATCCTAGAACAAAGTAGGATTCTAACTTGACATAGGAAAACATACCTGGATTAGTATACATGCTTAGTTATGTCTAACATACCTAAAAAATATTTTCTTTGTTCTCTTCAATGATTTAGAGACCTTGTGCTAGAACCTGCATATCTCATAAGTTAAGCATAGTAGAACAAAGTCATACATACCTCGTAAGTAGAGATTCTATATGGTCAAACATTATGGATGAGTCTTTGTCTTCATGTCATCATGGTCATAGAACTTGATTTGTATTTCTTGATGTACCTGTATCTTGTTAGTAGACAACATCATCCTCATATAACACCACAGGTGAATTAGTACAATCATAAGTGTCATAACCCTAATCAATAAATGTATTCTATCATTCCAATGCATTCTTACTTTTACTAGGGTAATAAGACAAGTCTAACAATAATCAAGATTGTACTAACCTAAATAATATGAAGACAAACATAAACTTAATCATGAACATATTTCAACACATACCTGTATCTCCTCAAGTCATACCTGTCAGGATTGCTTTTAACCCAATCCACTTTGATTTGCTGAAACTAGATCTGGAGCTGGATTAGGGTTTGTTAGAGAAACCCTAAAAATTCAAACTTTGAATTTCAAACTTCTGAATGGATGGAAAGATGCGCCTTGCTGAGCTGATCAAGCTAGCATACTTCAATTTTGAAATCTCCAAAATCTGACCCCTCAAAATTGCTTTTGAAACTTCTGGATCTTCTAGATAGGATCCCGAACTAGGGTTTGATGAAGCCCACCCTTCTGCCCAATCAAAACGTTCAATCCAAATCTCTAAACCTTGATTTTTCTGAGGAGCTTCCAGCCGTGGTCACAGACTTCAAAAATTCCAACTTTTACAGAAGCCCTAATTTTCCACCTTTCCGATCAAAATCCCGAACTAGGGTTCGATCAAGCCCTTCTGACCAACCAAAAATTTCGATCTTGGTCTCTAAATTTTGATTTTTATGAAGAGTATTCAGCTGTGGACACCGATTACAAAAATTCCAACTTTCTCCGAAACCCTAATTCCCCAAGCCATGAATAAAGGTGCTCAAAATCCAATTCTGTTTTGACAGAAATATGCACCTGATTGTTTCTGGTGTAACTCCAAAATTACGAATCCAGAAGGACTGAAACTTCATCCTGTGGTATCCCGACCTGTTATATTTCCAACCCCACAGGTGTAACCTCAATTGGATTCTCTGAGAGAGAGTTATTCCAAGTGTTGCAACGTGACCTTTTTATGGGATAAACTAGGAGAGCGAACTTGTAAGGCGTGCCACATGTCACTGGTTCAACTTAGGCCTTTGAAAAAAGTTACCTGAGAAACTAAAGTCCATTCTCTACCTGTCACTTTTTAGAAAATTTCAATTCGAGCTTCCTAGCCCAATTTGTGACATTTTTTCCTAGGTCACCTGTTTATGACTGAGATCTGGAAGAGGCAGAAACCCTAACTTGTACTGATCATAAATCATAAATTATAACGAATTAGAGGTTTTCCTTTGGATAAAAGGTACATGGGGATGTTATCTACGACCTGTAAAGGTTTCAGATCCTGAACCCTTGCCAAAATGGATTTATAGCGAAAGATCCACGATGAATGGTTTTTTCTATATAAAACCCTAACCTTCAAATTGTCGCAAGTGAAGCAAGTGTCGTAAGTGCCATAAATTGCCATCCTTCAGGTTAGCTCTGATACCATGTTAAGATTCAATATGATAAGACAGAAAATACCAGCATTACATTCCATTTCACACCAATAGCATATACAGGATCACTGAAAGAACAACAAGCACAACATAAACACAAGAGACACAGATTTATCCTGGGAAACCCTCATAGGGAAGAAAACCCAGCAAAGCTTCCTCAATATAGATGACCAGCAAATACAAATATGTAAACCATAGACATTATCTCCTTCTCCTCCATAGCATATCTCTCCCTCACCTATGCGTTATTCACAGGTGAGTGTGTTGTGTGTTAAATGAGGAACACACCTCCTCTATTTATACACATCTCCAACTTGTCTTTTACATTAACTAGGTCGGCCCCAACTTAACCACTGGGTTAAACACCCCATTACAACTAAATGGGCCAACCCCTCTAGGGTGGTCTATTAACCCTTTGAGCCACATAACACATACAGGGCTGACCCCCACTAGGGAAGTCTAATAACCCAAGTTACCACATTCCGATGGAGGAATAAACATCTCTGGATATACAATAAGGTCTTCACGGAGGAATGAAACATCTCCGGAATAATAAAGTACAAATATAATATTCTTAGAAGTTACAATATTTCAACAATTATCTCCAAGGACGGAATACGCCTAGACCCAGCGAAGGTAGAAGCCATTCTAGCTATGCCATCACCCACTGACATTACAACACTCCAAAGTTTGCAAGGGCATGCAAACTTTCTACACTGTTTCGTTTGCAATTTTGTAGAGATCACAAAGGGCTACATGAGGCTTCTGAAAAACAAAATCCCTTTCATCTGGGATGACGAAACCCAACAATCCTTTGACAATATGAAGGCATCCCTCACTAAGGATCTCGTAATTCTACCCCCCAACTATACACGGGATTACATCTTGTATCTCACAAGCTTCCACTTCCACCATTGGCATGGTGTTAGTCCAGGAAGATGCAAACGGCATAGAACATGTGGTTTATTGTCTCAGCAAGAGTCTTCTCGACTTTGAAACCTGCTACTCACATGTGGAAAAGTTGGCTTTGGACACAATTTTTGCTGTCATGAGGTTCCGCCATTACATTCTGCTTCGCAAGACCACTGCCATAGTAGACTTCAATCCAATGTACTACATCCTAACACGCCAAGTGCTTGGGGGAAAATATTCTCGTTGGATTGTTGTCCTTTAAGAGTTTGACTTGGAATTTTCCAAGGAAAAATACAAGAAATCGTTGGTCTTCGCAGAGCTGATTTGTACCTTTCCCCATGTCACTGAGCAACTGGAGCCCATCGATTCTCTCCCATACGAATCGCTGTTTCTCATTGGCATGTCTGGTACTTGGTATGGGGATATCATTCCGTATCTCCAAACCCAACGCTTTCGTCCTGAACTCAATCGGGATGAACGTCAATGCATTCGACATCATGCTAAGTATTATCTTATCATTAGCAATACTCTTTATCGCCGTGGTGTTGACACCGTTCTACGACGTTGTCTAACTTTAGACGAGGCTGAACATGTTCTCAATGACTGCCACTCTGGAGCATGTGGTGGTCACCTCTCTGGGATGGCTATAGCCCAAAAGATTTCACGCGCGGGATATTTCTAACCCTCGATTTTCAAGGATTGCGTTGAAACGGTCAAGAAGTGTCCACCCTGCCAATTCTTACATAGCAAGAAGCGCTCCCATCCTGCTCCACTTCATCCCGTTGTTGCTGTTCGCTCCTTTTCCAAATGGGGCATCGATTTCATGCATTATAAGCCCACTTCAGCCTGGGGGCATGGCTATGTCATAGTAGCCATAGATTATTTCACAAAATGGGCTGAAGAGATGCCTACTTTTGCAGAATATGGAAAAACAACAACACAGTTAATATTCAACCATATTATAGCTAGGTTCGGAGTTCCACAATTTATTGTGACCAATCATGGTTCCCATTTCAGGAACCATATGATTGAAGAATTGAGTGCCAATTTCGGTTTTTGTCATGAAAACTCAACCCCGTATTACCCGCAGGCAAATGGCCAATTAGAGGCCATAAACAAGGTCTTGAAGTGCATGATTCAATGCACTATAAGTACCCAGAAGTCAAATTGGCACTTATCTCTTTTTGGCTTTGTGGGCCTATCGAACCTCAGTAAAAAATGCAACCAGGTTCACACCATTTCAACTGGTGTATGTCCTGGAAGCTATTTTACCAATTGAATGTGAAATTCCATCACTGAAGATATTCGTTGAGCTACTTCCCAATACAACCTCTGAGGAAGAACGGTTTATGTATCTAGCCAAGCTAGATGAGACTCGCCGTGATGTCACTCTAGCTAATGAAGCCCACAAGAAACACGTCAAAGCACAATATGACAAATCCGTTCAACCTCGGATCTTTAACGAGGGAGACCTTGTCCTTACATACGACCAAATGCATGACAAGTTAGGAAAAGGAAAGCTAGAGTCGATGTGGTACGGTCCCTATATTGTGAGACGCATATTGGAAAAAGGAGCTTATGAGCTCGTCGACTGTGATGGCACACCTTTGGAATGGCCCCGCAATGGGTTGTACCTCAAATGGTTCTACGCATAGGTTTACCTTGCGTGAGACATCTTGTACATAGTGTACTTAGCTTGTTTTCAATTTTATTTCTTTTTGTGTGTGTCTACATGGATTTTGTTTCATGTACCTTTATTTACCTTGACTTGTGCTTCTATGCGTAGATGTCAGCTTACTACGGATTCATAGATGGTGCTAGCTGACATACCTGGAACCTTCCTTCAGCAACATGGGTTATCTATTCTCCTGCTGGAGTTGATATCCTCAGGTGGCACCTGCTTGGGCCCCGTAACCAACAACATTGCAGAGTACCATGCAGTCATCGGACTCTTAACTGAAGTTGCTTCCCTTGGAATCCACACCTTTTCTGTCCACTTGGATTCCCAACTCGTGGTATCCCATCTGAACCGTGTATACACTGTCCACAATCCTATGTTACTTCGTTTATTTAGAAGGGTGCGCCTCTTGGAACAATCATTTGATTATATTTCATATCAAGATGTACCGAGAGAATTCAATATTGTAGATGACTCATTGGCTAACTACATATTGGACTGGAATCTAGCTCATACATAAAATACATCATAAACAAACACACAAGACAGTGTAAATAAACAATTCATAGAAATAGGTCCACGTGTATATAATCACATATAAAATGTTTTTTCTAAATACATATAATAAGATGTGTCCAAAGACAAAATTTGGGATCTCGTCCCATATAAAAATTGGCTCTCTGGCCTACATATCGTGTACATGCTGCTAAAAACAAATACTTCTATCTAAAACACTAGACATCATCCTCGCGATGCTCGTGGTAGCATACTACTTCTCTGGCTACCCGACGAAGCAGTCAGCCAATACGCCCTGGCACACCTACAGTATGCCTCTGGAGATGAAGAGGGATATCATCCATCCTAATAGCAGGAGCCCCCATTGTCAAACCTTGAAGGTTCCACTCTACATCACGGATCCCTCTTGCTTCTTCTTCCTCCTCCTCATCCTCATCAATGGCACATTGGTGAATGCCTCCTCGATGTAGCGGTGAGGAGCCTGCTGGCCTCCTTGGTCCACGATCTACAACATGAACATGTACATACGTTAGATCTTTATACACATCAAAAAATCACTAAAAATCATATATTAAAAATTATCAAAAAACACAATGGTGAAGGTCATATACCTGAATTATCCTAGCCCACATCCTCAGATAGTGTTAAGTCAATGTCCTCACAAAAATCCACCCCTTCATAGGGGTAGTCCTCGATCATAATGATTTGCTCCTCAAGCCATGAGAAGAAATATTCACCAAATGCTAAGACTTGTGGGCTTCCGAGTCGTCCTGCATAATCACTCCATCTCCCCATCTAAGGATCGGTCGCAAGGTGGATAGGCATGGATACTTGATGGTGCAACAATGGAACCCTCTCCAAGAAGAAGGTGACCAAGATACTCCCGTACCCAAATTGGCGAGTGTCCCCATTTCTAAACTTGGTGACTTGTTCCTTGAGGTTAGTTAGGACCCATTCACAATAGTTGAATAGTGTCGGTGCCATGCACTCTACAACAAGAGTCATTTGTCCCCGTGTTGCATGGTGGGGAACCACACTACTTGCTACTCATGTAATGGTGAACAACAAAGTTCTCAACGGAAGTTCTATTACCTCTTTTATGGGCACTTTCCCACTTGACTTGCGGGAGCCCTTTAGCGAGCAACCACATCACTTGTGCTCTCTTTCGAGGCCCTGTTCCCATATAGGTTAACCCTTGCCCCTCTCTTGGAGAGGCCAGTGAGGAAGTAGATTTCCTTGAGCTCAATCTTGAGGGTGTGTTCCCCGATCCAGAAAGCCTATATGTCATTGTCCCACATTTGGATTATATAATTCAAAAGCCTTCCTTTCTTTCGAATATCCTTGGTCTTGAAGAACTTGAGTAACCCACATTCATGTAGTATGGTCAGTGTCATTTGATCATCCAAATCCAATCAATCATCATCTTCATGTTCCCTCTCTTTCCAATCAATCATCTTTGCTCAAACAAGTTGTAAAACCCCGAGACATGCAAAACAAAGCATCTATTAGAAGATGGCAACCTGATTTCATCTTTAGCAACTGAAAACACTTGAAAATTTTTCTTTTCTATCGATTTTCGCGCTACACAAGTCTAGAGCTGTGCGAAAACTAGTCATTTTCATGTTCCATCTTGACCCTGCTGCACGAAAATCATGTGTTTATCGCGTTTCCCGATATGGGGACAACGCGAAAATTACTGAGGGTGAAAATGATTCCCTAGGATCTTTCCCAGAAAAGAAAAAATTCCCTGAAATCGATAAATGTTGATATTAAATGAAAGAGAAAACCAAGAACACTTACCTGGTTCAGACAACGGTCGAAATGGTGCCCTGGATCTCCAGATATCTCCGCTAGAAGATTTTCCCTCTCCAAGGTAATTTTCCTCTTTGGGTGAAATGGCCAAGGTAAAATGAGTAATTTCCTCTTTTGCCCTCCTTTTATACATCTAAACAGTCATTTTTTACTCATTATTTTATTGTAAAAACCTTTTTGAGTCAAATTTTCCATATTACTAATGTCCTGTTTTCCAAGGTCGTTGACCAATTTCCAGCAGAACTTTTACGCTGTTCACACAAGTGTTGAGACAAAAATTTTTTTTACCTTCATTTTGACCTTACTTTTTCCTTTTTTGTGCTCTGGATTCAAACATGAAAAATATTCCAAGCGCTTTTCACACCTTAGTCGTGCTTGTTAAAACCTAGAAAAACGGTGTCGAGCTTAGTCGACTTTACTTGTGTTCGTAAAACGATGAGGAAAGTATAATTTTGGTATAATTTTATTCTTTTTTCGGACCAAAGTGATTAAAAATTATGAAAAAGACCATTGGAGTTCTCTTTAAGCTCTTTTCAGACTGCCTCGTCACGAAAATATTTCCAAGTGCACTTGTCTCTTTCACACTTGTAAAAGTATTTGAAAGGACGTCTATTCGGTGATAGGTTACCCATTTTTAGGCCCATCTAGACTATTTACGAGAAATGAATACCTCAAACAACATTTGACTGGAGGAGTTCTCTTATAAATTGTTTTATACTTTTTCGGCACTGGGGGACTAAATTTACAAAAAAGTACATTTTGTAGCCTTCTTTAAGTTTTTCAGACTCTCTAAATATGAAAACCTGTCGATTTTTTCTTCCTTGGACTCGTTAAAATTTAACATCGAAGGGCTCATTTTGAGACAAACCCCTCCTTTCTCAGGTTTGTAAAACATGTGAGATTGGACTCATCCGTCAAATGAGATATATTGAGCATCTATTATCCTCTTCAAGCTCATAAAACAACAAAGAGGCACTCGTCCATCATGTCGGGGAAAAATGGGGAATGAGTCAAGTTTACCCTTTCTGGCAGCTTGAAAGTCGTCACCTTTGAACATGGCATGCGTCTACGCCTTGTCTTCTTTTGGGTATTCATCTTTTCCTGCTGAGTTATAATCATAGTCCCGAGTCATCTCTTTGGCCATTAGTCCACTCACCTTGTGGTTGTTCTTTGCTATCTACAATCCCTACTGCCAAATTCTGCTTCCTGCTAACACATGTTCAAAGGGTCTACGTTGTTTTGAGTCATCCATTATGTCAAAATTTCCATCGTGTCAGTACATATCCTTTCAAACTGTTGCTTCACATCTCACTCCTTCCGATTTCGTGTTGATGATGTGGGATTCATTATGGCCCACCTTCGACGAGTCTATTCCTGTTGACATCAATTCACTATCCAGGAATTAGGCTTAGGGATCAACAATTAGTACCTTGGTACCTGCATGCCTCAATGGCAGGTTTCCTCGCACTCGACAGTAGGTTTTCATCATTGACTTATGATCGAATGATCTCACTAATGTTTGACGTCAACTAATCTATTCGCATTCCATTGAGATATACAGAGATACCTTGGGGATCATTGTCATCATTGGTGATTTCCCTCGTACTTGTTAACAACTTACATCACTGGCTGGTAATCAAGTAGTTTTTGCCATGTTCGATGTCAAAACATTGTAATCACATGGTCAGATTCATATCATATGGGTTCGGGTAGAAGACCCTGGACATTTCTGATACTGTTTCCACGTCCAGGTTGTGATGGCGATTATTGAGTAGGTCTCCACATACACATCATGTTGAAGACCTCAGTATTGTATTGTCACACAAATCCACTATTGTATTGGTCGTGGTTGTGTCATTATCTTCTCATTGATCTACGATTGTTCATAGTAGCCATGATTTGTCCACAATCTATATCATCTCAGTACTCATGGATCTGCAGTGTATTAGTCGGTAGCCATACTTTGAGTCAGTTGTTCCGAGCATGGGTATGCCTGCCTCGGTAATATTTTTGACATATTGTTTTTGTTTCATCTCCTCGTTGCTTCCCTCGATGCTATCTCCGCGAAATTTATTTGTAAATTCTTTCAGCCATCAGTCTCTTTTGACCTCACACTTTAGGGGGAATCTGTTATACCTCAAAGTTACACTTCGAGCCTTAGTGTCGCATCTTTGTACCATGTGACCTAGCAACATTTCTCCCTAATAACCATCACACATTATTGGCTCCCTCCTTGGTCTCATCTGGACACCCAGGAGCAAAATCCATTGATTGAATGCTGAGACATGACCTTATCTGCAATGTGTCATAGCAGCTAACCCTATCTACATAGATTTCCACACTCCGCACATCCGCTGGGTAGCGAAAATTAGTGTTTTCTCATTTTGCACTTTCCCTAGGGCGCAAAAATCGAGATGATTTTTCGCGTTATGCTCAGACCTAGGGGTGTGAAAATCCCTTTTTATCCTTTTTTCCATGGATCATGGATCTCATCCTTCGAAATATTTTCTTGGGATTATCAGTCCTGATTCGATCCCAACACCCTCTCCCTATTTAGTTTGGCTGATCCACTAAACACTCATTAGATCCACCTTACTCTCCTTATGGTTAACCCTTCGAAGCACTATAAAGGAGAGGCATTCCATGATACAAGGGGGGACTACTTGGGGCATCCAACCTATGATATTGAGACTTTTGCAGAGATAGCTAGAGGAGCAACTTGGAGCTGAAAGTTGGCTTGGACATCAAGCAACCATTGTAAGCATTCTCAAGTTTCCAATAAATATAACTTGTCTTGTTTCCCAATTTGTGTATGTTGATTATGATTCAATTACATGATTTGTATCTAGCTAGATTTAGATTCTAACTTGTAATTCAAGGTACTTGGAGAATCGTATATGCTTGTATCTTGTCTGATCATAACAGGTAAATCGTGAGGACTTCGAGATCTGGACTACAAGTGGGACAAACATCAGAGTGAAAGGTTAGTCATTTTCTCTCATATTCTCCAATACTGAAATATTGAAATGCTTGTTTGATCTAGGATTCAAGGTAGCATTTGTTTTACTTTTGTCTTAGATTAGAGTCAATCTATCCTGCTTTAACCTAAGAGGGCTTCTTTCTATCTGTAGGAAGAAATCTATACAAACTATTCGTTTCCTAGGGCACTACGCGGAAAGGGGGTGTTCTAGCCACTTGTCATTACCATATTACACCCCTTCCGGACATGATGGAACACTCATTTTGATAGTGTAGGAACCTGGCAGTCAGTTATGGGAAGTATCAAGGTTTTCAGGAGGATTAAAAAATGGAATAAAAAGGTCACAGAGGAATTCAATTTGGGAAATTGAGGCAAGGTTTTGGAATGAGGTATGCTCTGAGGTCATCCATGGTGTATCCCACTCCTCCCAAATCAGTTTGAAGTAGTCAGTAGGATGTCTTTTGATGTACTTTTCTCTCATATTGAGGGGACATGATTTGATCATTTGTGTTCTTGGACATGACATTGAGTCTCATGTTATATTATTGTGCCATGGGGTGATACTAGTGAAGGGAAATAATACCTCCTAGCCCCACCATGTGCCCCTAGTCACTTGTCCTATTCATCTTATGTGGCACTCACTTGCATTAGTTTGCCTTATCCATGATGTCATCCCCCCTAGGGTCTTTTTATCCATGACATCATCACTTTAGTGAGTGATCCATGTCTTATATTGTATTGGCTCATCTTAGCCATCTATTATATTGTTGTATCTTTTGATCTCAACCACTCATTTAAAAAGTGGTCTAGGGTTTAACCCACCTTGGTAATCATCTTAACTATTCCGATCTATAATTTAGTGGACATCCGACTCCATTTGCCCCTTCATCTAAGGCACTAGTCCTCCTTGAGGCAAGTCACCTTGGGTTAGTGGTCTTTTGCTAGATCCCACATGTGGGTATTTCTCATTCCTTCTCAAAACCATAGATCCATGCTATAGCATACCCCCTAGTGCCATCTCATCTTGATTTTGACCTTGTGGGCCCCATTTGGACCATTTTCCACATTTTAAGGGTGGGCCCCACTTGGGTATTTTTATTTGGCATTACATCTATCTAGATCTACTATTCTTAATCGATAATTTACCCTATCTTACACTTGGTTGAACACTTGTCATTTCCTAAGACTCTTCAACCAAGCCCTAACAACTTTGGGTCCACTTATCATCCTAGATCTAGATATTGCTTCATCTTGGTCTCATTATCTTTCATCATCACATTTCCCTAGGAGGGTTTGATTGCATTCGCTAGCCTTCATTGGCTAAGTTAGGTTCTCCCCCTTGATCTTTCTTAGGCTTGATCTAAAGTGACGAGTGCCTCGGTTAACGTGACACCCATATTGCATTGGGAACCATGGCATCTCTTGGGTCACCTCTTTAGTTGTCTACACCTCTACCATCTTGGATGGGATACCTTTAGAGACAACTACAATTTGTGTGATAACAAGAACATCACAAGTGGTATCAAAGCAAGTTTCCTAATCCATCAAGCTTCCCATATTTTATAGATTGTTTTTTAGGCTAGAGATGTGTTTTGCCATCTTTAAATAACTGTAGATATTTGTCATTCAATGGGTAAATCTATCATTGGGGAACACTATATGCATTGAATACAACTAGTTCTTAGTCACATTGTACCCTCATTTGGGGAAAGTGTTGGACACTGTTGTAACTCTTGTTGATACCCCTTCAAGTAGTACCACATTAGACAACACTTGCACATGGAATCACTTCCATGTACCCTAGGGTATATCAAAAGACCCCCTTAGTCAACTAAAACTAGCCAACACCCATATTATTGCTATAGTGTCAATGAGCATAGTAGTCAGGAAGAGACTCTCATGTACCTGGGTACTTGAGTCGTATGACTAAGGGCATGGTTCAGCCTCCTTAGTTAGCACCATGAGAGATTGGGTCGAGTATTATTGTTGGACCCTACGAGTATATAAGAGAGCTATAGCGCATGCTAATCCTTTGTCTTTAGAACCCTAGGAAACATGGAAACCCTTATCTCTGCAACTTGTTTGTGAAATTTATTCATTATGTCAAAGAAACAATCAAACTCATAGTGTGTTAGAGCAATATTATTCCTTAGTACCTTAATCATTAATTAATTAATGGTTATTAGGTGCTAAACTAGTTAATAATACATCCCTGGGTTTGAAACTGGTTATTATGAAGTGGTTTGGACTTATCTGGATAAGTGTGAACAAGTTGACAGTGTATGAGCCAAAGTATGGGCCAAGAGGTGGTCAAACTAGCTATTAGGCATGCTTATCCAAGCATTTATTTCCCTAGCATGCCTAAGGCGCCCTCTTTCCTTGTTTTAAGGAGCTTCCTTGACCAAGTGCGCTCATGCATTGTATCTAGACATTCTCCACTCCCTAGGCCATTTTTGGCATGCCTAAGCCTAACCAAATTCTACCAACCACCTTCTCCACATGTGTGAACCCTAGTTTTGGTCTCCCATGCTCATCCAGTGTTCACATACATGTTTTGAACCTGTTTGGGATATTTTGGATCCATTTGGTCAAACCTAGGGGGGATTGAGGCTAAATCTAAGCTAGCTAAGTGTGGACACTCCAACTGGATATTTTTCCTTACTATTTCTATATAAGGATGATCCAAGCTCATTGTAATATTGGACATTTAATAATATATCGTATTTGATCACTTGTGCATTTCTGGAATTTTGATCATTTGTGCTGAGTTTTGATCATTTGTTCATTCTGAATAGTTTTGCACTTGTCTCTTGCTTAATGAATTTAATATTTCAGCTGTGAGAAATCCATGGTAGCTAGATACTACTACGACATAGATTTTACATGGTATCATATCTCTTGGAGCTATTGTTAGTGTAGATCCCTCCTGAGTGTTGAGAGTTTTCATTTGCAGGTTTTCAAGAGCACCATTGTCACCCAATGCGTAAGCAGTAGAAGAAGATGGAGCCATCTCACCCAAATCTTCTCACTCCTTTCAACTACTTCGATTGGAAGGATGAAATGGTGATTTTGTTGAGATCCAAGGGTATTTTCAGGATCACAATGGGCACAGAGGTTGAGACAAACTCTGTTGTGGAGAAATCAAAGTTTTTTAACAAAGTGGATGAGGCATTCGACCTCCTTTGTCTCAGTATTTCGAGAGACCTCCTATTTCATGTGGAAATTCTAGCTACACCCAATGAAGTTTGTTTGTTGGAGAAAACTCACTATGGCTTGGGAATATCACAACAAACAGATGACTACCATAAATCAACTCAATTCTCAAAACAATGCTATTATAAATGACAATGTTAAGATAATGGAGAAATGTGACCAACCTCGATCCAAACATTTGATGTAGATCGCCATTGGAGCTTTCAACCCATGCACTTGAAATCTGCAAATTAGTCTTGACAGCCAATATCCAACAAGCACATATAATATAAAAATGACATTAACATTATCAATAACAATGGTCCATAATATCACAAGCAAATGTAACCCAATGTATAATAAACAACATTTACAACATGATGGACGAGAATATGAGTATTTCTATTAATGAACAAGAAGAAGTACAAAGTGATACGACCTCTTGCCGGCAACCAATCTGAACCAAGATCTAGATCAATCCACTTATGCCTCCACCACTTCAATCCTCCATGAATGGCAAACTCAAACTAGAAAGGAGTTTGGAAGGTGAACATAAGGGGTTCACAACTACAAGGATCAATGAGTACAGACTCAAGATATGGAAAAAATCCACTAGAGTTCTCTTGCTATTCTCTTCTTCCCCTCGTCCATAAGCCATATGTGCTCAATATATAGTCCTCTCAAAGGTAGGTGAAAGGACACATCGAGACGTTACTTGGGCAGATGGAGAGCCAAAGGTCACCCAATGACCGCTTTTTGGGAGTAAAAAGTAATTAAAAGTGGTTTTTACCATTTTACTTGATACCCGCAGGCTATAGTGATGCAACTCGCGGGTACGCATGCTATAATGATGCAACATGTGGGTAGGAATAAAAATAGGGAAAAATAGTATCACTGAAGCATATAAATGGATCTGAGTCACTGAAATGGATCCTACAGGCCAAAGAATGTTGATGCTCACAGGGTGGAAGATTACGATGTAACAGATGCCCCCTAATGTGTGAGGTCAGAGATTGAATGTGCTACGATCACTGAAATACATTATAAAACTCAGAAGTGGAGTGATGGAGACACAAGTGGAAAGAGCAGCTCACTCGTCATAATATAATAGTATCTCTGAATACATGTCGGTATAGTACAACAATCTGATATAATGGCCATGAATAGGAAGTACATAGTGAATACATGTCATAAGTGATCATAGCCATGATCCCTCTACAGTAAGATATGGTCTTCTGCTGAAAAGAAAACAAATGGTGCAAACTAGAGATACAAACTGTTGAAATCTGAGAGGTGATATCTTAGATGTAAATTCAAAGTCATATGTAGCATACTGAATGCCACAATCGCCTGGGGTCTTCTACACAAGTCTTCGACGGTGCAAGTCCCATCAAGTGAATAAAGGAGTTGGGGTCAAACCTGATGAGACATCGTCTGATTACCGGTCAATGATGTATACCGTTAACAGACGTGAGATGACCCACCAATAATGAAAATGGGCATCAAGGCACAGAGCACAATCATCAGAGTGTGAATAAATGGGTTGAAGTCGAACACTAGGATGAATCCATCGATTAGGAGACATTGATGTATTCCCAAAACTGTCGATGGCTAGAGAACCTGCCACTAATGACTGCAAGCCTCAAGGTACTCAAATGAACTCTAAGCCTCAAGTCCCAGAATAAATGAGTTGAAGTCGACGGAACGAGACTTGGTGGAAGGAGGGCATTAAGGCATCCCCCATCAACCAGCACGAGGTACCAGCAATGCTGAAAGATTTGGAAGATCTCAGGTGAAATGGACTGACTCAATAAGGATGGATGACATGCAATAGTCAAGAAATCTGAGGAGTGGCCGACACTGGTTCAGGACTTCCTTTGAACAAGAGCATGAGAAGATGGATAGACTCAAGCAGCATAGACTTGACATAAACTGTGCAATGCAGGAGGCATTACAGAGGGCTCTATAATGACTGGAAGCTTAACCAATCGGTGGAGAAAACTGAGAAACAAGTACATCTCCTAAGGCCCAACTATAGTCACGACTCATAATGTACAGAGTGCAATGAATGCTCTGTTCAAAGGCGACACAATAGCTGCCGACAAGAAATAGTGACCATAATCCCGTCCGGCTTTTTGGAATATTTGATTTTTTTGGTCTTTTTCATATTTAGGAAAAGCTTGAAAAAGAATAAAATTGCTTATAATACAACAAATGAGGGAATGAGTGTCAAATAGCTAGCAGACTAGCCCCAAGCAGTGGAACATACCTATGCTCAATGCAAGGAAATGCGTGCAGGATGTGGACACTCGGGGGTATGTTCCCTCAAGGTCAAAAAGGTCATCAAATTGTGAAGGGCAAATATAAGCTCTGCAGGGCTCGACAGGGAAAAGTGCTCAGGCACCAAGCTAAAAACTGAGTAAGCGGGAGCTGGCACAAGGCTCAAGTGGCAAGTAAGATGATGCAATGTAATCACAACATGATATAAAAGGGGAGTCCTTTTTCGTAAAGTTAGTCTCCTTACCTGAAAAAGTGTAAAACAATGGGAGAAGAACTCTTCTAGTCACGTATGACTAGAGTATAACTTTTTCGTAATTAATCCACAAAGGTCCGGAAAATGGGGTAAACTTATACCTAAGTGAATGTCGCTTCAAATCCTTTAACGAGTCTGAAATGACAAGCATACTCGGCAATCTTGTTTGATTTTGAAAAAGTCTAACAAGGGCTTAAAAAAGACTTTATAAAAATCTTTTCCGTAAAGGTTTAACGAGCCCGAAAAAGTAAACTCGTGACCTCCTTACTGTTTTTAACGAGCTCAAAGGAGATATGGAAAAATGCTCGTAATGAGAGTAGACGAGTGTCAGGGACATGCGAGACTAGTTCCAAGCACATGGGACAAAGCTATGCATAATGCAAGGAACATGAGCAAGATAAGGACACTCAGGGGATGTCTACGAATTCGGATGGCACAAGGTTCAAATGCATCATAAAAATGGGGAGGCCTAAATCGATATGCAAGGTTCCGAATATGCCTGCCATGAATGAAGCAAATGTCGAAAAGGACTAGTAAACGAGTATAAGTTCAGCTAAAAATCCTGTCTCCAAGAAACATAAGTACCAAGATCATCTCTAAAATGTACGTAAAGAAAAATCTGATATAAGTCACTACAGTAGAAGCATTTTCAACTTCACTATTGTTAACCTCAGACATAACGTAGGTAGAGCTAACCACTGAAGGTGCCATAGTACCAATACCTGAGGGATAAAAATGATCATCTTCAAAATGAAGAGCAAAGATGAAGGATGTGAAGGAATCTGCAGTGCCAAATTCATCATCACAGGAGTTGGAAATTCTAGAAATAGAATCAAACTCTTCAGGAGCACCGGTTTGCAGATCTATAAGCGAGCTCAAAGACTCATCAGAATCAAACATCAAATCAGGGCTGGAAGAGACTGTGAATGGATCCAAATTCAAATGGATGGCAGCTTGTATTATAGACTCATCTTGTTCAATAAGATTAAGAGTAGGAGGGGAATGAGATCTATGATAAAGATCCGCCCACGGCTCATCGTTACCATGCATGGACTCGATAAAATCTTCATCCTAAGGTAGAGTACCATCAAGGCAATTGTGGGAACAAGATGAGTTGGATGCCCAAACAGGCAGCATAGCGGGATCTTCCTCAACTGTCTGGGAAGAAGAGAGATCCGGATCTGCAGTGGTTTGTTGGATATGATCGTAAGCGAGCTCCGCTACAAATAAAGGCATAGACATCCCGACATGCGCAATGTCTCCAGATGTGGAATTTGTGGATGGTAAAGTCCACGATTCATCTAAATAAGAGGTCCAGAATAACATATTATTCGAAGGAGGAGACGCATTGTCGATAATGGTTCCAATAAAATTCACAGGTGCAGAATGATTAAAAGTTCCCATCAATGAAGGGTACATTCCAACACCTATGTTCCCAGTTGCTGGCTGAGAATTAGAAACTTGCGGGATTACAGATCCCGTGGATGCTGTGGAAGGAGTGCCAACATAATCCAGCTGATCGATCGTCACAAATCTTGCCTTCATGGGGAAAGCAGATAACTCTAAATACAGTAGACGCGACAACCTTCATAGCATACATCCAGTTCTGACCCAGTAAAAGGTTGTAGTCGATGGGCGCATCAACCACTTCGACTTCAATAGGCACAGACTTACCTCCCAAGGAGACAACAAGGGAAGGGATAATTTCGTGCAGTGTAAAAGATCTACCGTCGAATGCAGTGAGTGTAGTTCTAAACGCAAGTAGAGGAGGAGAGCCAAGATCTTTCCAACAACCTAACGACATTACTGACGCGGAGCCACCTTCATCAACCATAGTACGTTTGACGAAGCTCTTAAGGAAAACCACCTAGATTTGAAAAGCCACGTGGTAAGGCAAGCGAGGCTAGACATCAGTAGTATCGAACTTGATAACACTAGGATTTCCCCCATCCTGAACTCCTAACGCACTCAAAAGGGCATGCTTCTAAGAAGGACAAGCTTGCAAAACTTCAAGAGCCGACATGGCACATGAAGTTTGACCCAAATCTTCTACGATGGAGTAGTTCTGGGCGGCTCGAGCATTAGGATTATGCGTGGAGCACTTGAGAACACCTTTCGGTATCCGCGGCATAATGGAAGGCTTCTCGATATGCAAGGAATTATTAGGAGGAGGGGGAGGCTCACTCCCCAAGTTGGGTTGTGGTGCACCATAACCGCGTTGACAAGTAGCAACACAAACCTCTGATTGAACCATATTCACACATCCATAACAACTAGTATTAGAAGAAGACGTTGCCGTTTCATTAGTACCATAACCAGTGGTGGGAGCATGCGATGCCATGTTTTGGTGATGAGGTAGGGGATCCTTCAACATAGCTGGGCTCTGTTCCAAATGCTTCGATGCTTCTTCAATTTGAGGACATAAGTGAGTAAGATGATCCTCCCCACAAAGCTTGCAAGGGAATTTCACCTTACGCCTAGGTTTACGATCCTCACTAGCATTACCACCTTCCCGAGGAGGGTTGGCATTCTCTTTATGAGGAGTATTATGATTGCTATTGTTATTACTTCCATTGTTTCCACCCATACGATTATTTCTCCCATTTTTCTTACCACTAGGTTGCTAGTTACCCGATGGTTTCATTGATTACACATTGTGTACATCAGACGACGGAGTGGAAGTGGACAAGGTGTGAACTTGTCCGGAAGGAGACTGGTTTAGAAACAAATTTTGCATTTGATTAGCTACCAAGTCTACGGGGCGAGTGCATGCGGACCCCACGATGCCATCGGCATGTGGTCCAGGAACTGACATAGGCTCATGTCTTGTTCTCGGTGCATCAGGGATAATGTCATACAAAATGCCAGACTGAGAATAAAGTAGATCGAACTGCTGGACTTTCAAGATAGCTTGTTCCTCAATCACAATGCCGGACATCGAAACATCCTTAGCAATGTATGGGAGTAAATACTTAAGGAACCATTCCAACAGGAACTCTAGAGGAATGTTGGCTTTCACTAATCTCTTCCGTCGATGCCATTCTTGAACGTGGTCAGAAATATGTGTGGCCTTATTCTGACAGAAGGTGGACAACAACTCAGTACCAGTATCATAACGAACCGACAACTGGAAATGGTCTAAGAAAACCAAAGCAATCTCGTTGAATCCCCTATAGGTGTTTCCAGGCAACTCCACATACCACTTTGTGGCTACCCCCATGAGGGTGTGTTGAAATAGTCGTAATCTAATGGAATCATGATTCAAAGAGTTGGAGGAACACCAAAGGTGAAACGTCGTGACATGATCTCCCGGGTCCTCACCACCTTTCCCCTCAAACTTTGGAATGTCCGAAGGAAGCTTGGTAGGGACTGGGGGCCAAGTAGGGTCGTGACACACTGGATTATTCGTGAGCTGTGAAAGATCCGGGAGATTCAAGCATGCAAGGAACGAGAGTTGAGGCTGGAAAGCTTGATTATAAACCCCCATAAAAGGTTGGTTAAACAGAACTGTGTTATAAGATGGACCAAAAGCTTGACCATGAGGATTAAACTACTGATAATGATGACTTGACAGTCCATAAGCTTTCCCATGGCCATAGGATTGATAACCTCCTCCTGGCTGACTCATTTGTGAGTAAGCAAGTATATGCATGTTTTGGGCACCATATTGGGGTGGTGGGTGATACTGGTGTCTAGCACTAACTGTGTTGTAGTAAGGGTTTCCACCATGAGTATGGGGCATATATGTACTATTCATAGCGGGAACTGTGTTGTAATGACCGTAATAGTATGGTATGTTCCCACCCCCAGCATTAGGATTAGCTTGAGTAGTCGTGTGGTGACCAAAAGCATGAGAAGTATTCCCAGCCCCAACATTGGTGTGATTAGTAGCAAGGTTGGTGGTGTGATGTCCATGTGGATAGGAAATATTCCAACCCCCTACATTAGCATTACTAGTGGTGGCAGTGGACGCAAAATTATGCAGTATATGCCCACCCCCATGGTTGGGAGGAACGGTATCATTCGTAAAAGTAGTCCTGGGTTGACGAGTAGTGACACGTGTATTAGGTGGTGGATGGTGAGTCGTGTTCCGAACAGCATTCCAGTTAGGTTGGGTAATCCTAGGAGGTGGTCATCTTCCAACATTAGCATTGTTAGGAATCTAACCAGTCCCCATACTATGTGTGCGGGTGGACAATGTAGTGCCCCCAGCGAGGGTAGTGTCCCCAGTGGGTATAGTATGGCTAACACTTTGACTAGTGCCAGCATGACTACCAACCATAGTGGAAGGTTCGACGGTACTATGACTAGGCATACCAAAAGAGAGTGTGGTGGGGTTGATCGTAGTGTCATTATGTGATTCAGGCATCCCGTATCTATAACTACGTGGAAATGAAGGAACGAAAGGCTCGTCCTGTTCTTCATCCTCGGGTAAGTTAGGCATTCCGTAAAGATAATTATCCGGATTCGAAGAATCAAACGGATCTCGATCAAGTGGATTAGGCCAAATAGAACCAGGTTGAGTCTCAGGTGGATCACCTCCCCACTCCTCACGAGGAGTATGGGGATCGAAAGTATGGTCAACTCTACCCGAAGGAGTCAAAGGTTTTTCCTCAGTATCAGGATGTGCAGCCATGACGTCTTGGACGTAAGTCTCGTATGAATCCAAAGACTCAGAGGGAGCCCTCCGGCGTCCTCTAGCAACACGGCGTGAAAACTCGAGTGGCTTTAAACCAGCCAAACAACGAGACCGGTGGAGAGTAGGGCTCTGCGCCACGATATCTCTGGAGAGAATATGTAACCAAAACATCCCCTAAAGGCCAACTATCGATCAAAAACAGTAAATCAAAAGCAAACACCTAGAGAAACTACAGCCAAGAGCAGACAAACAGAGTGGCTAAATGAGCTCTTGACACTAGAGCCGATATGTCTCGCCTAGGAGAGGCTTGAGACTCCCAAACTATAGCCAGAGGTAATAGAATCAGTTATAGAGACACCCAGGCTTCACTGCGTCGACAGGGTCAATTCCACTGCACGAACACAACTGTGTTGTCCAATCCCTATCTGACTCAGGACACAAACAGCATAACCACTGCAAGTACCCTGTGCGGTACCTAGGTAAGGAAACTATGTTCACCGCAATATAACCAATGCTTAGGGAGATAGTCGCAGGTGGGACCCATTGTATGGGCAGGGTAGCTAAGCCCGAAGCACAATAGGACGAACCTCCTGTACCCCCAGATACGAACAAATCCTGGATATATCTCCCACATTCAGTCGGTATCATAGGGATATCTCCTCAACCAACCTCCCGTGACCTTGTGCTTAACTCTGGATTGAGTAGAGCTTCCTAAGAACACCGATCTATACCATGGATTCCTCCACTCCCTGGTCAGACACCTAATGTTTCATCTAGTAGTCTTGGATTGTTAACTCATAATGATCTATTCCAAGACTCTAAACCTATGCTAGTTGGTGTACCCTATAAATAAATCAGTCTAATCAATTTTAAGATTAAGCATTAATTTTAGTGGTTGTGATTACTCAAGGGATATGATCGTGAAACTAGTGATGTGTAGACTCAATAGTATGCAAAATCATCCAATCCTAGATTCATCTATCCAATAAAACAATGTCACTAATATGCAAAATCACCCAACAATTCCGAAATAAAGATGCAAACTTTTATCTTTTCGATGCACAAGCAGAACCTAAATGAAGGCAACAAGCACTCAATGCAAGATGCAGTACATGAAAGTAAAATATTTTTGTATGTTAGCTTATAAACAAGAAGGAAAATGCAAAAAAACTAAATGTATATTTTTGTATTTTTTCAATATAAATGGAATGAAAAAATGCAAGAAAAATCCTACTATTCAGTCACTAAAGTGCCGAGAAGATCACTAAGACAAACCAACAGATCCTAAATAGCAAGACTCAGCCAAAGGAATGAGCTCAAAAGGAAAAAACCAAGAGGCTAAAACCAAAGATTGGTAAAAAACCAAGAAGGCTCAACCAAGAGAAATGAAGAGTTATGGTCACAACCAAGGCATGAAACAGTCAAGAAAGAGGCCAACAAAGACTCAGGAACCAACCAAACTCACCCAACAACAACCAATAGCCATAAACCAACAAAATCCAGAGTTACACGCTACTGTCGAAGGAATACCTGCGGGTACCCGCGAGCAGTAGTGTAAACAGAGACGCGTATACGCGAGCTGAGCTAATCTAGCCCGCGGGTGAGGAAAGGCAAATGGGAAAATAGAGAGTCCAAGGGCTCAGAAAAAAGCAAGTTTTCTACAGTGTATCTTAACGGCCAATCAGTGACATAGAGATTCGATAAACAACAACTCTAATTATGGACTAATGCTCAAAAAATTCCCAAACATGGATGTTTTCCCCAGCTGAGTCGCCATTTCTGTGTTGGAGAAAACTCACTATGGCTTGGGAATACCACAACAGACAGATGAATACCAGAAATCAACTCAATTCTCAAAACAATGCTATTATAAATGACAATGTTAAGATAATGGAGAAATGTAACCAACCTCGATCCAAACATTTGATGTAGATCCCCGTTGGAGCTCTCAATCCAGGCACTTGAAATCTGCAAATTAGTCTTGACAGCCAATATCCAACAAGCACATATAATATAAAAATGACATTAACATTATCAATAACAATGGTCCATAATATCACAAGCAAATGTAACCCAATGTATAATAAACAACATTTACAACATGATGGACGAGAATATGAGTATTTCTATTAATGAACAAGAAGAAGTACAAAGTGATACGACCTCTTGCTGGCAACCAATCTGAACCAAGATCTAGATCAATCCACTTGTGCCTCCACCACTTCAATCCTCCATGAATGGCAAACTCAAACTAGAAAGGAGTTTGGAAGGTGAACATAAGGGGTTCACAACTACAAGGATCAATGAGTGCAGACTCAAGATAAGACAAAAATCCACTAGAGTTCTCTTGCTATTCTCTTCTTCCCCCCATCCATAAGCCATATGTGCTCAATATATAGTCCTCTCAAAGGTAGGTGAAAGGACACATCGAGACGTTACTTGGCTAGATGGAGAGCCAAAGGTCACCCAATGACCGCTTTTTGGGAGTAAAAAGTAATTAATAGTGTTTTTTACCATTTTACTTGATACCCATGGGCTATAGTGATGCAACTCACGGGTACGCATGCTATAATGATGCAACATGTGTGTAGGAATAAAAATAGGGAAAAATAGTATCACTGAAGGATATAAATGGATCTGAGTCACTGAAATGCATCCTACAGGCCAAAGAATGTTGATGCTCACAAGGTGGAAGATTACGATGTAACATTTTGGCTCAAGCTTGAGTCTCTATTTGGGAAGACTGATGAGATGAGAGGGCATCAACTTGAGAATGAGTTGATCTCACTGAGCCCAAGCAATTTCGAATCCATCCAGGATTTCTTCACCAAGTTCAAGAGCTTGGTGTTGCAAATCAAATAGTGTGGCATTGACAAGAAGGAAGAACAGTTGATCTTGTCAATTCTTTCGAAATTGGGTCCTGAGCACTCAGTCTTTGTTTCTGCATTTCACTCCACAAAGCTTACAGTTAGAAATTGGAAGATGCCATCTTTGGCTGATTTCATGGAGATGCTAACTCAAGAGCAAGACAAGTTGGTCTTGATGGGTTCCATTAAGCAAAAAGATCAGGTACTTGTAGCTGGAGATTTGAAGCAAACTAGAGGCAAACGAAATCCCAAATCGAAACCACAAGAGAAGAAGATGAAGGAGAAGAAGCGGTCAAGTGATGAAAGCTCAAGTTCAAGTGATGAAGATTCAAAAGTCAAGAAGATGAAGAGCAAGAAAGAGAAGCCAAAGTGTGGTTATTGCAAAGGTGCTCATAATGAAAAATCTTGTTTCAGAAAGAAGATAGACATTCTAACCAAACTACTTGAAGAAAATAACATTCATGTTCCAGATTTTGCAAGAAGAGAAGAAGCCAAGCTCTCTTTGGAACAAGATCATTGCCTCTATGCTACCTGCAAAAGTAAAAAGTTGTATGCTTTGAATGATAGAGTTAAATCTCTTTCTGATTTTTATGTTTCTGATCCACATTCTGATGTATCAGATTCATAAATTTCTATCTCTTCCTTGAAAGAATCTCCATCCAATTCACCAAAGCTTTCTCCCAATACTAGTCATTTTTCACTAGTTTTTGACATGCCTTCTGAAATCTCTTTCCCACTTCAATCAGATCCTTCATATTCTGATATGGAAGGTAATATGCAGGCTGATATATAGGTTATGACAGCCATCAAACTATTTTCCCAACCATTGGATGCCCAAAAGACCACACAACCCCCAAGTTCTGCAGTTGGAAAATCTCACAATTTTATTGTTTCCAAAACTGTGTCACTTATCTATGTTGGTTTTATGTCTTGCATATCATTCCTTGGTTGGATATCCATGTCATTGGATATCATGGGACTGCTGTTCCACATGTCTGGACCTAATCTTACCACCTATGGTTGAAAACTCAAGTCTGCAGACCCTTCAAGTTCGCTCAACTGTCAGTGTGATCCAATTGCACACTCTCTTCTCATTGAAAATCCACTCGCTCATGGAGACATTATACCTCTGTTGTTTGCTGCTCCATATTACTTCGATTTTGATATTTCATAGCCTCATGAGCTCTATTGCAAACTTGGGAAGGTGCTACATCAGTTTGGAAGAAATATACATGGTTTGATTCACCATATGGCAGTTGCTCAAGAAGCTGATTTTGTTGAGTCTTTTGATGTTCTTCGGGAAGGATTTTTCACATATATATTTCCATTATTGATTATGTATTCAGATCAGAGTATGTATGCATCAAGAATCATTCTTATGATGCTCCTCCATCATCAAATTATGTGTTTCAAGGAGCCTCCCAACATGTTTTTTGTCTACACAACATTGATGCATTGGTGCATGATCATGGCATCCACAACATCTTCACCAAGTCTTTCACCAGGAATTTGTTCATTCAACTCAGTAAAGTGAAGACAAGACCTGTTGAAGACCTTTTGTTCATCTCTGTGTCATGTCCATTCTTGAGGGAGGATTTTCCCCATGTGGTTTAGCCTCTTTCCTCGTTTTACATGGACAAATAAATTTATGTTGTGAAAAGTGACTTGAGCCTTAGTTGCCAAGGCCTTATTTTGGATATTCCACTAAGTCTAGCTTATGGGGGGGTGTTAGAGCAATATTATACCTTAGTACCTTAATCATTAATTAATTAATGGTTATTAGGTGCTAAACTAGTTAATAATGCATCCCTAGGTGTGAAACTGGTTATTATGAAGTGGTTTGGACTTATCTGGATCAGTGTGAACAAGTTCACAGTGTATGATCCAAAGTATGGACCAAGAGGTGGTCAAAATAGCTGTTAGGCATGCTTATCCAAGCATTTATTTCCCTAGCACGCTTAAGGCGCCCTCTTTCCCTGTTTTAAGGAGCTTCCTTGACCAAGTGAGCTCATGCATTGTATCTGGACATTTGCCACTCCCTAGGCCATTTTTTGCATGCCTAAGCCTAACCAACTTCTACCAACCACCTTCTCCACATGTGTGAACCCCATTTTTTGTCTCCCATGCTCATCCAGTGTTCACATACACCTTTTGAACTTGTTTGGGATATTTTGGATCCATTTGGTCAAACCTAGGGGGGATTGAGGCTAAATCTAAGATAGCTAAGTGTGGACACTCCAAGTGGATATTTTTCCTTACTATTTCTATATAAGGATGATCCAAGCTCATTGTAATATTGGACATTTAATAATATCTCATATTTGATCATTTGTGCATTTCTGGAATTTTGATCATTTGTTCATTCTGAATAGTTTTGCACTTGTCTCTTGCTTAATGAATTTAATCTTTCAGCTATGATGAATTCATGGTGGATAGATCCTACTGTGACATAGATTTTACACATTGGATGGCTATGCGAAATTCCTAAATCTTTTAATATATCAGGAATTTGGTAATTATGTCAATATAGTAATATTCAACCAAGAGTAATAGTCGTACTAGCATAAAAAAAGGGTGGGGGTTTCCCAACCCTTATTTTTGACCTACCTCATTGGAAAACCTTGCATCACGTTGATCATTTTGACACATATCTCTCATAACCTTTTTCAATATTCCCCAAAACCCTTATTTGTGACGTACCTGAACAAACTCCTTGCAGCATGCAGATCATTTTGATATATATCTCTCACAACACTATTTTGGTAGACCCAACCCCTATTCCTTTGTAGTTCATACGTTTTCGCTCCCATGGTACACACCCGCAACCATGCCAACATGGATAATACAAAACTAAATCCAACCCAACCAAATTCGAGCCAACCCAATATTCCTCTCAACCTTCAAACCCTAGCCTCTTTACTTACAAAACTAGATCAATGCCCGACCACCCAGGACTAGAAGTTTGACTAGAATCTGGCCAACCATGACATTTTACTAACTACTATTACCCAATTTTGTGGATATGCTCCAACATTCAACACTTGAATCCATGAATTTGTGGCCAATAAAGACCATGGATCTCACTATCTATTCCTAGAAAACCAACCTCATTTCTTTGAGAATAAAACTTCACTGCATCAATTTCCAAAGATTGACATGTGCAATTTTGATGCGTTCAACCCCTCAAATTGGGTTGACCCAAATTGATCATTATTTTTCTCTCTATAGCATTAAAGACAATCCTCAAAAGTTGAAAATTAAGATTTTATATTTTGATTCTAAATTATGGCAATTGTGGCAATGGTACCAAAAATGTTATTGCCATTCTGTCTCTTGGAGCGAATTTGTGAAGATCCTTCATGAACATTTTTACCATGACACTCACTATTTGGGCATGTTGATCGAATTGTACCAAATTAACATTATTTTGGATTATATGAGAATGTTTGAGCAGTTGACCATCCGTATAGAAGGCCTCTCTGATTCCTTTTTTCAATAATATTTTGTGAGTTTCCTTAAGTAAGCAATTCATGCACATGTCCTTTTATAGTGGCATTCCACTTGGTTGTAAGATTATGATAGAGCTCGTGAAGTTGAATTGGTGATAAATTCCCAACCCAAGCATGATAAATTCCCAACCCAAGCACCCTTCATTTCCCACTTGCAACGTGTCTCCCATGTCTTCCCCTCCCAACACCTCCACTACCCCGTCATTTTGAATCCATAAGCTGACCCTAGACACCATGGTTGAGTGTTAATGCCTAGGCCTTTTCTATAACTGTGGTGAAAAAAATTCAAAGGGCATAATTGCAGAGAACAAAACTATTTCAAATCGACGAAAATACCCCTGAGGACCTAGAGGACCACACCTTGGAGGGTATGGTTGGACGAGGAATAGACATTTAGATGCCACCCCATGAAGATGATCCCGATATGATAGTGCCTAAGGAGCAACCCAAAATTTCACTGCATGTTTTATTAGCGTTTTCCACACCTTAAACACTAAAATTGATTGGATACATCAAGCACAAAAAAATCATATTGTTAATTGATAATGGAAGTACCCATAATTTCATCCATCGGCGTGTGGCTGAAGACACCCATTTCTATATCCTCCCCATCTCCAATTTCCAAATTATGATAGCCAATGGGGGTACAATGAACTTTGATGGCCTTTGTGAAAATTTTAAACTCCAAATGGGGGACTACCATCTCAAAACCCATATGTTTTCTATAGGCATGGGTGGCTGCGATATGGTTTTGGGGTTGAATGACTCAGGACCTTAGGTCCTATCATAATGGATTTCAGGGAACTCTCTCTTAGCTTTAATCAGGTTGGGAACAAAAATAACCTCCATGGAATTACACCTGGTTATCCAGAAATTATCTCATCCCAGCATATGGAGAAATTGTTGAAGAGAGGCCACTCTTTTTTCATTGCTTAGGTTCATTCTAGCTAAGTTATGGAAACATAGCATATATTCACCCCGACTTGCAATAAGTTCTCTCATGGTATCAACATTTTTTTGAGGCACCCAAGTGTTTAAATCCATCCTATGGGGAACATGACCATGGAATTCCTTTAATTCCAGGTAGTAAAATCCCTAATGTCCACCCTTATCATCACCCTTTTGCACAAAAGAATGAAATTGAAAAAATCATTCATGAATTATTGGCAACTAGTGTTATTCTTCCTAACAAAATCCCTCATTCCTTGCCAATGGTTACGGTCCTAAGAAAGGAAGGCTATTGGTGCATGAGTCTTTATTTCCAAGCTCTCAACAAATTAACCATAAAAAATAAATTCCCCAATCCTATCATTGATGATCTCTTAGATAGTTGCATGGAGCCAAATTCTCCACCAAACTTGACCTTCGTTCAGTCTACCACCAACTCAGGATGAAAGAGGTGGATATATCCGAAACTACTTTCCACACTCATGAATAAGATTTTACGTCATTTCCTCTTCCATTTTTCTTGGTTTTATTTGACGATATTATGGTCTACAACTCTCAACATGGGAAAGACACCTCCAATGTGTTGCTCATACCTTTCAATTATTACAAGACCAATATTTATTTGTGAAGCACTCAAAATGTGATTTTGGGTTGACTGAGGTGGAATACTTGGGTCATATTGTGAGTCAATATAGGATAAGGGTGGATCCCAAGAAAGTGGAATCTATGAATAACTAACCCTGCCGTAAAACCCTCAAGAGCTTGAGAGGTTTCCTTGAAGTTATTGACTACTACCGTAAGTTTTTTCCAAACTATGGGAAGATTGTAGCACCTCTTATTGCATCGCTAAAAATGAATTCTTTTAGTGAAGAAGGCCTTCTCAACACTCAAGGAGGCTATGTGTACTGCACCTGTGTTATCCATGTTGGAATTCACCAAGACATTTGTCTCAGAATGTGATGCTTTGGGTTGCAACCTAGAATCAGTCTTATTGCGAGAAGGAATTCCATTGGCCTTCACCGGTAAGTAGATCAGTGATCGAAATTTGGGAAAATCCACCTATGACAAAAAATTGATGGTTTTCCTTTGACATGCAGTTGAGACATAGAGACAATATTTAATAAAGTGGTGTTTCTAGATTAAGACCGAACATCATGGTCTCAAGTATTTCTTGGAAAAACAACTATCCTCACCTAAAAAACACAAATGGGTCACTAAGATGTTGGGTTATCATTATGAAATTATATATAAGAAGGGTCGTGACAATGTGATGGAAAATGATTTGGTTAAGAATTTTTAAGAGAAGGGTTCACTCTTTACCTTGTCCTTTACTAATCGCAAGATGGATCAATGAAGCACAACAAGGATGGTTGTCCCAAGACATAGATAGGCACCTCATCAAAAGGATACAAGAAGACAGGACCCCCCTACCTAGGTATACAAGGATCCATAATATTTTGAGGTGTAAAAGATGTTAGGAACCCGTGTTGACCCTTCTCTTTACTTTGTTAGTATATTATTGTTGGACGCATATGCTTTGTAAGTCATCCTGTAGTATTTGTTGATCCATAGTTTGTATTAGCCCATGGTATTGACCCATAGTATTGAACGCATATGCTTTGTAAGTTGTCCCGTAGTATTATATGTCCAATGGTATTGACCCATAGTATTGGGCATAGACTTAGTATATAAGTGTGTGTTGACGCCAATGAAGGTACCGTGAAGTTATTTGTATTGAGCTTGCTCAAAGGAGGTTTCCCCCTTGAAGTGGCTTGTGATCAATAAAGCGATTCTGAGTTCTGTTATTTCTACTATCTCGTGTATTTGCATTAATTAATTGTTGCAGGTTCCTCACATCTGGTATCAGAGCACTTTCTTGGGCTCGTTAGGTGAAATTTCTGCAAAAAAAAAAAATTCGCATCTGTTGCAGATTCGGATATGGGAATAATCCCTATCCGCTTAAGTGTGGGAATTACTTGGGCATAAGCCCTAAAACTCATTGTGAAGAGTAACATAGGAACCCCAAAGTAGTTGGCCCATTGAGAGGACCTACCAATGAAAAGGCACCGACCCCTACCTGATTGACTAGTTCCCACCCGTGAGGTAAACCAAGAGCTGTCGTTTGTGGAAAAGTTGTTATCAGTTTTACCTGAGCCGTGGAGTGAAGGGTACTGCCCAAATACGCAAGTCGTCAGACAGCATTGGTGGCTGAGTGAATCTCCTGAACCATTAGGAAGTTGAGCATACGGGGTCCATATCTATTTTCAGCAAATAAATCGCAGATTTCCTCTGTCCAGAACTATTGTCGATCACTTCCGTGTCATTTCAAATCTATCTGTGGTCGTTCCCTTCCACGTTGTTTCAACTCCATCTATTTTCGATCCCTTCCGCGCCATTACAGATCCATCTATTTTCGATCCCTTTTGCGTCATAGCAGATCCATAAACAAAACAAAAAAGAAAAAAAGAAATGAGTATAAAATTCTGTGTTTCACCATATCTCCCTTGTTTTCACTCTGTTTCCCTTGAAACTTCCCTGACACCCCTATCATCCCATTCTGCATCTTTCATTCCCAAGGACCCTATCCCAAATTCCACTTCCCAAAGCCAGAAATCCCACATTTGTCTATTTTTGGGGTTTTCCATAACTTCTTTAATTTTCACCCAATCGCCTTCAAATTTTGCCAGCGTGTTCATTCCCAATTTCTGCTTCTTTGTCTCTCTTTGACAAATTTTCCCATTCTTTCACCCCGCTTCTGAAATCCTCATTTTCTGCTTCCTTGTCTATTCGAAAGTGTCCAAAACCTAGTCAAACCCCAATTACCCATCAGAGTTTTTCCCAAATCCAAATTTCCCTTTACTAAATAAGCTTTTGTTTGTGTTTTTCTACCCATTTAAAAAAAAAAAAAAACTCCTGGTTATGGTTGTCACCTGTGCAGGAGCAAAAACCATGGAGGAAGCACTTGCAGCCATCCAAACCAAACTCCAGGATCTAGATGAAAACTTTCTCAGCCTCCATCTTCAGCATTCAGCCATGAACAATAACCAACAGCCAGAATATTTTGCAGCCACTAGGTTCTCTTCTTTTAGCAATTTTCGTGGGCTGAAACTTGATTTTCCTCACTTCAATGGTACTGATCCAACTGGATGGATATACCGGGCAGAACAATATTTTAGTATGCATAATACTTTTGATGTCTAGAAAGTTCCACTTGCATCCTTTCATTTCGAACAGGAAGCCCTTCAATGGTACCGTTGGTACATCAAAGTTCATCACGAGCCAAACTGGACAGATTTTTGCCAACTCCTTTTGCAAAGATTTGGTCCTAGTGCTTTTGATGAATTCACAAGAGCACTCACTAAACTTCTCCAAATTGGAATAGTGAGAGAGTATCAGACAAAATTTGAAAAAACTGGCCAATCACACAGGAGGATTGTTTGATGAATTCTACAGGATTTGTTTTATCAGTGGTCTCAAGGATAAAATCCACTCAGAGGTCAAAATGTTCTGTCCCACCACAATGATGGAAGTCCTAGGGTTGGCTAAGTTGGCAAAGGACAAACTCGTAGCCCAACAACGCTCCAAACCCACCTTTGTTCCCTTCAGAAATATGGGTTCCCAATGACCTCCCATCACACCAACTCCTCGACCAACTCCTATCAAGCATTTGTCTGAACCAGAGATGCGGGCACGCCAAGAAAAATGGCTTTGTTATAATTGTGATGAGAAATTCACTCGGGGACATAGATGTGTTGAGCAAAAGCTCTATCTCTTGGATGTGGATTCTCTGCATGCCTCTGAACTTGGTGAAGAAGGTCCAGATACAATACATGATCAGGTCAACATTCAGCACCCGCCTGTTGACCCCCCATCTCAGGACGACCCACCAGATATCTCTCTCCATGTTGTAACCGACATCACAACCCCACAAGCAATGTGGGTCAGGGGTTACTTCAAGAAGCTCCCTCTTACCATACTCATTAACTCTGGCAGCACTCATAACTTCATTAAACCTCAGATTGCCAAACAGGGTGATTGTTTTGTCCATCCTTGCTCCAACTTTGAATTCACGGTTGCCAATGGGGGCACGTTACCTTGCAAGGGGAAGTGTCACAATGTGTGTATCTCTCTGGAAGATTATAATCTGCGCTCTGACATGTTTGCATTGTCCTTAGGTGGATGTGATGTGGTTTTGGGCATTCAATGGTTACGCACTCTTGGCCCCATTTATGGGATTTTGCTAAACTTTGGATGTAGTTTTCAGTCAATGGGAAACAACAAAAATTTACGGGCTTACAACCAGGGTCTCTCCGCATCATTAGTTCACATCGCCTAGAAAAGATCCTTAAGAAGAATTCTCATGGTGTCATCGCTCAACTCCATTCCATTCAGATGCACCCATCAACGGTCTCCACTACTTCCTTGGATAGATATGCAGGTGTCTTTGCTGAACCAGTGGGCTTATCGCCTTCAAAAGACCTTGCCGGTAAAAATTTAGCCACATCTACATCAGGGAAAATTTTAGGGGCTAATCTTAGCCCATGGGCTAAATTTAGGGGTTTTAATTTTTTAGTGGGTTATTCTTTAATTAAAGCATCATTTACTATGATTAGCCCAATTTTTATATATTTATTTTTAATAAATGGCACATTAGCCCCATAAAATATATAAAGAGACAGTAAATCTAACCATTTAGCCCTTGTTTGATTAGATTTGGAGCTCCAATAGCCCATAAAATAAGCCCGCTCTCTCTAATTCGCCCAAATCTGTAGAAATGGTAGTTGTTGAGGATAAATTCGCCCTTGAGTGATCAAAGAAATCATGTTTTTTGGTAAATTAGCCCTTAAGCGATCATGGAAATCGGGCACTTGGTATATCCCCTTTAAGATGGACCTATGATGGTTAATATTAATTTGTTTATCTTAATTAAACAATATAAATTAAAAAAAATAATATATTTATCTTAATTAAAAAATATAGATAAAATAAAACAACTAATTATCTCTTTAACTTTTTAATATTCTTTTTACTTAATTCCTAATTTTAAAAAGATTTAAAATTCATTTACGTTTAAGTAGGGGTCTCAACAATTACCTCATCCCTAAAAGGACTTCAACATGGGTTTGCTATGCCAACTAAATTCATTATAAATATATATATTTTATGTCATTCCAATATTAAATTTATTATAACCATATTTTTATGTTTATTATAACCATTCAATTTTTTACTTAATATATACTTGCCATATTTACCTCTAATATATTATAAATCTAACTATTTTAAATATAATATATTGAATATAAAATTATTATCTCAATAAAAATATTCCATTCCACAATATGCGGTTTAAAACCCTAAAACAATCATATCTGTCATACTCAAAGCCATTTAGGTATTTTCAACATTTTATCCAATATATCATTAATGATCATATAAATGTTCATCTAAGAACTTGAAAAACTGTTTCATAATTTGGCATTCGCATCATCAGACCTAGCACTGCTATTTGCTCGATATTCATTGCAACAATGTCTTCATTTCCCGAAGACTTTACAACCTTCATGTCTTCATTACCTAGCTGTCCGAAAGAGCTTTCAACACTAGTAAGGGATGCAGCTGCCAGAGGGTTCGCTAAATACTTTATACACCAATTTCAGTTCTCACACATCTTCAAGTCAGATCTTCCAGGTAATAAGGATGTTTGTTAGTGTTTCTGTTAAAGATGGTTTGATTGGTCTCTCTAGCTAAGAAAATTAATGATGCGGTGTCGGTTTCACTTATGTGCAAACCATTTTATAATCTCTACGATCTCTGGCAGAGATAGACACACAGATAGATACACAGACACAAGAAAAAAAACAACCATGATAGGTACATTCCATTCGGAACCTGGTCAATGCGTTCGTAGAGAAGGTTGTGGTTGAGGAGCTGGTTACCTGTTGTAATCATGGAGTTGGTCTTTTGTTGCGATCATGATTGTCGCTGTTGCAGTTGTGTTGCGATGGTGTTTCCATCTGTTGAGGTAGAGGAGCCTTCTATTGCAGTCCCAATCCATCTATTGAGGTAGCGGATCCTTCTATTATTGCGCTAAGTAATGAGAACTCTAATGGAACTGTGAAATTTTATCATTAGCTTCAATATGATTTTCACTGTACATTATTTTTCTTATTAAAATACTATCCTTCAAAAATGAAATCCAAGTGAAGTAGTTTTATATTTAAGTGGCATAGGCTCACGTAGAAGATAGGGATTCTATGGTTTGCTTCATTATTTTCAAGTTATGAGCCACCCTCCTTTCCGTCTTCATTATTTTCAAGTTATGAGCCACCCTCCTTTCCGTCCTCCATTGACTTGAATGCCTAACTAGATTTTTTTTAATTTTACTTTTATTTTTTTCAGCATCAACATGAGAAAGACAATTAACAAAACAATTTTGTTCTCTATCATTGAACATTACATTTATAAAAGCAACTTTGCTAGTTAACTCACAAAGTCTCTATTGCCTCTCCAGGCACACTATATAGAATTAATCTCTATCATTTTTTACTATCTTGGAACTCATTTTTTAAAATTTTTGCTGTCATGGGCCTTCTTCTCTTTCAAGCATTTTATTATAGCTATTTTATTTTTAATATCGTGGAACTCATTTTTAAAAAAATTTGGTGTCATGGGCCTTCTTCTCTTTCAGCAGCTGAGTATTTTGTTATAATAGCTATTTTATTTTTGTTAGTTGTGGATGACTGTATATTATTATTTCTCCTTTGGGCTTGATTATTAGTGTACTTTTCTATCTGTTATACTGGATATTTTTCATATATAGCCTTTGTTTCTTACAAGATGGTGTTGTAGCTTTCTAGTCAGTGATTGTTGACTTATGTGCATGGTATTTAATGTTCTTGCTGCTGAAAAGAAAAGGCCGACCTTCATAATAGGAATCGACCTAAAAATTAATTATGTTATCTGAGGAGAAAATGACGACCTCCCAGAAGATCGACCCAATATTCATTATTGCTTTCTTGTTATCTAAGAACTGTGAGCTCTCTGTACTTTCTTATGGTTTTTGCTTCGAATAGCTGAGAGCTCGATGAGTTTTGTATATATGGTTTTTGTTTTTAGAGGTCGAGATTTTCTATAATTTTTGCTTATACAGTTCTTACTTTTAGAGCCATTGGGTATATCTTAGCACAGAGCTATATCCATTTTATTTATTGTGTTGAGAGCTCTATTGTGATTTTGAGCAAGAGCTCTAATATTTTATGTATTGTGTTGAGAGCGTAGCTCTCTATCCATCTGTTGTGTTGTTTGAGAGTAGAGTGGCTCCAATCATTCTATGTATTGTGTGAGAGCATGAGAGATCTATCTAATTGAAGTATCACTTGAAAATGTAGAGCGTAGATTCTTATTTGTTGAGAACCAAGCTATATATTTTTGTGAGATGTCTCACTTCGAAGCAGAAATGTCGCTCATCTGCACAACAGCTCCATTAGTCAGGTTTGCTTTCGCTGAGAAATACAGTATCATATAATTACTAATGCTTCCAGTGATTATTATTGCTTACCTTTCAGTTAATGTTTGCAGTTCTTGTTAGTTCTTCACAAACAGGAAGAAGTTCTTGAGAAGCTTGAAGATATAGAACTCGCAACATGTATTGCAAATGAATACGAGCCTAACCAAATTTTAAGCTGAAAGAAAGAAGCTAATAATAGGCCACTTAATAAGCATCTTTCCGTCCAGTGGCCCCTTCTGAAGAATTGAATCTGAAGTGTACTACATCAGTCATAAAATGCTGCATCAAGTCATGAGTCACTGTTTTCTTTGTAAAAGTGCTCTTCACGTTTTTCAAAAATGCCATGTACGGTGTACCATGTTACACATTTGGTGTGATTTATATGTGCAAATTCAATTAATTATTTTGTTTCACTATTAAAATTATGCTAGAGTTAGAGCCGGGAGCCTCCACGTCATTCAATATTCTTTCATGACGTGTCTACCTTTTGGAGTTCCATTAGCTCCTATGGTGTTTGTTAAATAGTTGCCAAGGCTCCCTCCATTGGTTTTAAAAGGCCAATGAAAAGATCATCCTCTTTTCGTTGGGTCACTATGGCTTATGGCTGTTGTGAATTTCAAGTATGCCAAAGCAAGATTATCATATTTTTGTGTCATTATGGCTTATGGTTGTGAATCTCAAGTGTGTTAAAGCAATTCCAATCAACGCATAAGTTGTAGATTTTTGTGTCATTATGGCTTATGGTTGTGAATCTCAAGTGTGTTAAAGCAATTCCAATCAACGCATAAGTTGTAGTAGAATGTTGACTGCAAATTAACATTCTTATTCATAAATGATTATGGAATACCCACATTAAGCATAGATAATGAGGCACTTTCATGAAACCAAAGTCAATTGATCAAAGGTGGGTGGGTTTGTCATGGTTGAGACATTTTCTTAAGTGATTTATGGGTCTCTTATCTTAATTGGGAGAGATGCAAAATGTTTTGTTTCTAATATTCATAAGAAGTTTCCATCTATTTTCTAGCTTGTAGACCTAATTAGTTTTTCCATTTATGAGGAATAAAATAGACAATTATGATGCTAAAATTTGGTGAACACATGGATGTTTGCTAGCTTCTTGCTATCAAAATTTCATCACCAATGCACGCTAAATGGCCGAGTTATGGCCAAAATACATGTACAACCATGTTTATGAGGAGTAAATAGATGGATCTGGGGTTGATTTTCGTTGGGAAAGTGTGCATTGATACCAACCAACATAGTCTATGTCTTCATTTGACTTCATAAGCCCCGTATTGTGTAAAAAATATGAAATATGTTTTAACATTTCTTTTCTGTAGCAATCTATGCACTTCTATGCCAATTTGGCATTTCACTAGAAAGTATATGGTAGAAAAATCATCAGAAAAGAGCATAGATGCTAAGCAAAGGGTAATGTAGAATATGTTCATATTGAATGAAACAATTTGTGTTAGTAACATTGCATTATATATATATATATTCTAAAAAAGATCAAAAAACATAGAGAAACTTGAAAAATCAAAAGTTGAGTTGACTTACCAAGTGGTCCCTAGCAACTTAACATGACACCCTTGAGTTGCACAAGTCATTCATCTATAATTAATGCATCACAGAAGTAGTTGAATCCTACGTTTTCAAAGGTTGCATGGGTTTGAAAGGATTTTCCATGTAAATTGCACCACTATTTGAGTTGAAAGCTGCATGACCAAAAAAACGGACAATCAAAAGTTGGACTTTGTTTAATAAGGTAGAAAATGGCCTTTATGTGGGCTGATATGTTGCATATGTGTTTTTATTTTTTACTAGTGTTGCATTGTTAGAACAAGAGCCACTAGGTGGCAATGTCCTTGGACTTTGACAATAGGGTGTTTTGAAATTCAAAACACCTAATGACTTTAATTCACTAGCCCACTTGTCTCTCTTTCCAATGCCTAATTAACTAGTCCACGACTCCACTTGGCTCTCTTGCCAATGACTAATTCACTAGTCCACTTTTCTCCATTGAGCATCATTGCATCTAATTTCTTGTGAGCAAAAATCCTTCCATTCCTAGCTACCCGACATTTAACATGTCTTGGCGATTGTCTAAGGTTATAGTTATGGTTTTTGCATGCCTCAATTCTTGACTAGCATTAGGGTTTTGAACCCCGTGGAATCTTCATGAAAGTCCACATATGACCATCTCCCTATGTGAGTAATGGAATCTAACGTGGCATCCACTTGGTACCATGGTGGTCAACATGATAGGCCTAGTTGGAGGAAGCATCACTTGTTTAAACAAGCTTTGATTGAGGTGACTTTTGCATGCGTATAATGTTGTTGAAAGGATTTAGACTATTTCCAAAAAGATTTGACCCAAAATTAACCTTTTAACACCTCTAATAGGCTCTAAAAATGATAAGACCCCATATCACCAAAACATAATAGGCCTCTAAAGCACACCCTACAAACCATTAGCTCCAATTTTTTTACCTAAAACATAAAAAAAATACTAAAATAAATGGCAAGTGAGTGATTCATTTCAAATCATTATCGAACACCAAAATTTAAACATTATGTATCCTTGAACCCTATGAAAAAGATTTTTTTTCGATATCCAATACATATATTTTATATTGGTATCCAATACATAGATGATTATATTAAAATCCATGTCGAAGATATGCATATAGTCTCGGAGATACACTTTCCAAGGAATTATTTTACATTAAACTTAGACAAGTATATAAAAAAACTAGCACAACCACTTAAATTATGGTTGGTGAACATTGATAGGTCACAAGTTAAGTGTCATGAAGAAGTTATATCTTACTTGTTCTTCATGCTTGGTTGTAATCATCGATTCTTCTTACCCGTTACCTCATCCTCCTTCAATATAGGAAAAGCATAGATGGTAGTCCACCCCAAATTCTAAGATATAAACACCTACTAACACAATGACAAGTAAAGTGGCACGTGAACACAGATAAGCATAGCCAAACACTTAGTTTTGTGGAAATGGTTGGTTGTTAAACAAAGGATAAACATTAAACTAATTAATATAAACATTAAAATAATTAATATAAACATAATATATATATATATATATATATTATTTAATAAACATACCCATTTTCTTAACCACTTGTTAAGAAAATGAATCCCCGGTGCACACATGTTACAAATCTTGACATCCCTTCTTCCATATTTCAAGATTATGCTTTTGCACATGTCATCTTCTGCACTATTGATGTATCATCCTTTGTGTGTCTTGTGCCTTCAAACTCTCCCATCAAATTTTGCTCATATTCATTTTCTCACCTACTTATGTCTTTTAGTTGACCAGACTACCACTTAATTTGTGGCGGGTACCATAGGTCACAACTTAAGTGTCATGAATTAATACAAACATTAAACTAATTAATATAAACATAAAACAAATACTATTTAACTAGCATAGATCCATCTTAAACCCGTATCTATCAAGCACCGAGAGGGATCCAATTTCTTGAGATGTATTTCTTTTTTAAATTTAAACTCAAGAAATTTGATCTCTTTTGATTGATAGATCTTGGTTTAATTTTTTATTTTATAAACGAAACATCAATTTATTAATTACTTTTCATAATATTTTATTTTATGAGCCAACATGGATTTTTTTTAAATACTTTCCATAATTTTTTATTTTATGAGCCGACATGAATTTTTTAATTATTTTCTTAGGAACAAACGTTACAACACATTCTCCATATTGGGTTGTAGAGCATCGAGACTTTGTGCAATACTATTGTGTAAGTAACATGGTTGTAAATTTTAAGTGTGGATATGATATTAAAATGTTTCTTTTGATTTGGGTTGTATATATAGTTTGTAATATTTTATATCATTTGCAGATGATGGACTTTGTAAGAGAAGGATTTCTGGGAAAACAACCAGAGTTCAGAAACCGGTAAGTACTTTCATTGATCAAGTTTATTTTTTCTTGTTTAAGTGCTTTTTTGTTCAATTGTATCTCATTTGCATCAAGATTATTATAGTGTACCGGTTGCAAGATTTCTTCCCCTCAAAATTTCTATGTGATGATTTATTAATATTTATCTCCTATTAGTATTTTTTAAATATGTTTTCCTATTACTATATATGGTTTTAAACTTTATCGAAAAATTCGCCAAGACTTCACAGTATTTTATAATTTAGTAAAATATTCTCCAAGTCTTTATAAGGTTTTATGATTTTGTGAAAGATTCGCCAAGACTTTACAAGGCTTTATAATTTAGTGAAATATTCGCCAAGATTTTACAAGATTATATAATTCAATGAGATATTCGCCAAAAAATTATATATAAATAATATAACATTGATAAAATAGCCTTCATATTTTCCTGTATATCATGGGGATTCGCCCAATTATTATATATAGAAATTTAGGGGGGGGGTCTTAAAATTTTCCTTGATCTACATCTTAGCAGCCGCAGGAAATGATGGCTATTTTTTATGCAGTACAAAAGTGGTAGCCATACCTATTAGGGAATTATTTCTACATCAAGACTGATCTCCAGAGTCTAGAAAATTTCCTGGAACAACGGGTCTCCTCCCCAACACACCCGAAATGGGTTATCCAACTCGTGGGTTATGCCTATGCGATCACTTACAATAAGGGTAAGGACAATATGGTGGCAGATGCTCCTTCTCGCACATTTGATGACCCAGTTTCTCTTACAACTATTTCTCTGCTTGTTCCAAATTGGTTGCAATCTGTTCAACAGGGCTATCTCTTCTATGAACTCCATGCTTCTCCATCGGCAGGGCACTCTGGCTTCCTCAAAACGTATGACTGAAAACAATGTAACTTCTTTTGGCAGGGACTGAAAATGAGAATTCAACAGATGGTGGCTGACTGTGATACTTTCCAAGTCAACAAGGGTGAAATGACACTCCTTTCGGGACTGCTTGAACCCTTTCCCATCCCTACATAGATTTGGATAACTATTTCTATGGATTTCCTAGAAGCGCTCTGGTGGTACAATACCACATCTAAAAGAACACCATATGAAGCAATCTATGGACAGTCTTGGATAACTATTTCTATGGATTTCCTAGAAGTGATTTGGTGGTACAATACCACATCTAAAAGGACACCATATGAAGCAGTCTATGGATAGTCACCGCTAGTTCTTCTTCCATACACCCTCAACAACTCCCCAATTCAAGCAATTGACTCGATTCTTCGAAACCATGATCAGAGTCTTCTCATTCTGCGAGACAATCTTCACATGGAAAGAATTCGACTGAAACAACAAGCCGATTAGCATCGTTCTAAGCGCACTTTTCATGTACATGATATGGTTTTCTTCGTCTATAGCCTTCCAAGAAATCCTCCCTGAAACTCAAAAGGCATCAATGGCCCAGAATGCAACCCGAGGATGCTACAGGGGAACCACTCCTTCAGATTCTGCATCAATTTTCACATCTAAAGCTTTGAGGAAAAATATTTTTCTAAGGGAGAGGGGATGTTAGGAACCCGTGTCGACCCTTCTCTTTACTTTGTTAGTATATTGTTGTTGGATGCATATGCTTTGTAAGTCGTCCCATAGTATTTGTTGATCCATAGTTTGTATTAGCCCATGGTATTGACCCATAGTATTGGACGCATGTGCTTTGTAAGTTGTCCCGTAGTATTATATGTCCCATGGTATTGACCCATAGTATTGGGCATAGACTTAGTATATAAGTGTGTGTTGAGGCCAATGAAGGTACCGTGATGTTATTTGTATTGAGCTTGCTCAAAGGAGGTTGCCCCCTCGAAGTGGCCTGTGATCAATAAAGCAATTCTAAGTTCTGTTATTTATGTTATCTCGTGTATTTTCATTAATTAATTGTTGCAGGTTCCTCACAAAAGAACATATTTCTAACCTTGCATTCAACCTTGAAACTATAATTCTTAGAGGAATTAAATTCATCCCCCACAGCAGGCCACTCAATATTTCACAAAAATTATGAAAGGATTAATTGCTCTTTCTTCTAGGAAGGCATGGAAAAGGATATCCAAGACTTTGTTGCAGCTTGTTACACTTTCCAACAACATAAGGGTGAAATAGTGAAATCACTAGGTACTTTGCAGGCACTTCCCATACCCAACCATATATGTATGGACATCTCTATGGATTTAACTGTGGGGCTTCCTAAGGTAGGGAAAAAAAACCATTATGGTGGTAGTCAATCATCAGACTAAATACACCCACTTTTGTGCCTTACCACCAAATTTTACACCCTCACTAATGGTGCAAGTCTTCATGAATCAAATTTTCAAGCCTCGTGGAATGCCCAATTATATCGTCTATGATTGTGAACCCATTTTTACCAACACGTTTTGGTAGGATTTGTTTCAAATTCAGGGCATTCACTTGAATTTAATCACAGCATACCACCCCCAAACGAATGGTCAAATGGAAGTAGTCAATAAATGATTGGAAACCTACTTACCATACTTTGTATCGAATAGGCCACACCACTGGGAACAATAGATCCCTTTGTCCGAATGGTGGTACAATACCACCTATCATGGATCTACCAAGATGGCACCATATGAAGCAGTGTGTGGCCAAAAAACCTTATCGATGATTTCTTATCTACCAAGTACCTCTTGGGTTTAGGTAGTGGACAACACACTCCACAATAGAGGAGACATTCTCTACATCATTAAAGACAATCTAGTCCTAGATCAAAATAGAATGAAATATACAGTTGATCAACATCACTCTAAGTGATCCTTTGAAGCTCAGGATCATGTGTTTCTTCACCTCCAACCTTATAAATAGACATCCCTCAAGACCCATATCCATCAGAATATTTCTCTCCGATGTTATATGGACCCTACACCATCTTCCAATGCATTGGATAGGTGGCCTACAAACTTGATTTTCCATACCACTCCAAGACTCACCCAGTCTTCCATGTCTCTTGCCTCAAAAAAGTGGTGGGATTTAATTGTAAAGTGGAGACCAACTCACCAAAAATCATGAGGAAGGCTCCATTTGTCTTCGTTTGGCTACAATCTTGGCTTCCATAGAATTACAATTAGAAGGTGAACAATCAGATAATGTTTGATCCAATGGAAAAATATGATGCTAGAAGATGCCACTTGGGAACCAACCAACCAACATTATCTGAAGATGCCACTTGGAAACCAACCAACATTTTGTAACAATTTCTGCACCTTTAGTGTTGAGGAAAACACTGCTCTTCAAGGGAGAGAGCATGTTAGGATCCTACCCTAACCTTTCTTACTTTAGGAATTAGTCACACAATTTTATAAGGCCATATCTTTGAAATAAGGCCGAGTAAGTTAGTGTTCATTATTCAGTGTAAAGAGGGTCTCTTTATTAATTAAAACCCACTAGGAAGAAAGTCTTTTTATTAATTAAGACCCACTAGGAATGTGTATTTGTTAATTATTTGACCATGTGAAGTAGTTATGGTTTTGGTTTGAGAAGCTTATTTAAAGAGCTGCAAGGCTATGTAGAGTTTTGTCCAATATTATTGTAACAAAGATCTACTCAAGTGAAAGGTCACCCTACCTCAAGAGGCCTATGAGCAGTGATTCCATAAGTTTTCTCTTAATATGAAGCTCACATTTTTCCATTCTTATATTTTGGTTCTCTAATATTTCTTGTTATGCTCTACAATTTCTAGTTTGCATAACCTCTATATATACCATTGTTAGGATATTAAGACTCATAGGAGTTATTTAATATCAACTTATTATAATGTATTCGTTAGGTACAGTGTGTTTCTTTAGTGCACTAGTATGCATGTGTACATATGTAATCCGATGGTCAAGATATGTTCTTGACATAGAGTGATTCATTTTCTCCTTGATCTTAATGGCCATTGATCCATGGTTTAACACCTGATTGGTCCATGATCTCTATTTAAAGAGCATGGAGGGTCATTTTCTAGTTGATTGATTATGAAAAACTCATTTGTAACCTTCTATTTCTTTTCCATAATAATATTTCCTCAAGTATCTATTTCATTAGGGTTGTGGAGTGTTTCCCTCTTCGAAGGTTTAGAACACATAAAAGCAGCAATTGGTCTGTTGAACTATGATTTGTTTGTGTGAGTGGATTCTCAAGGTGTTTGGTCTTTTGAAAATATCATGTGATAGATGAACATGGTATCAGAGTGCATGAGAAAATACCATACATAGAATGAAAAGGTAACAAATTGGAACTATAATAAAAACCAACCTAAAATTGAAAGAATATGAGAAAAAATTTTAAAATGTGTAACTGTAACAATATATTGTTGATGCTCAACATCGACATGATTCCGAAGTGTTGGAACATGATTCCAAAGGAGAACCTATTGAACTTCATCACCTTGTTGGTCCATCTTCACCATTGTATCCATGGAAAAACACATGTCATGTCCATATCTTGTTTCGTCATTTTTGCCTTTGTATGATCTACGACTCACTTTCCAAGTTGTGTCTTATACATCGTCATGTCATGGTCAAGTTGAGTTTTGGAGATCAATTGTTTCTTGTTATATGCATCATCATGTTATGTATTTGGCATCATTTTTTCCATCTTATAGCACTAGTCATTCCCATATCTCGTTTGACAAAAAACATCACCATTTGAGCCCTTCGCCACTCGTTTAAAGTTTTGTCCTGTTGGGGTACTTTGTGTCATGGCATTGAAATTTCGCCAAAATATGTCATCATTTAATTCATCAGTTACACTTGTTAAAAATCATTCTTCTCACGTCTATGCTCAGAAAGTAAAAAATGTTCCCAAGGTACATCCTTGTTTAAAAAGCTCTAATGTCCATGATTTTAAAAATAAAAAAACCTTCCCCTCACTTTGGTAAAAGTATTTCATGGTCCCTTTATTATTTCTTTTAAAAAGAATAACAATAAGAAGAGGTTCTTCTCCTTAAAATTTAAATTCCATTTTCCCTGTTATTCCTCATTCATTAATAAAACCCTAATACCCTACCCGTTTTCATTATTGGTCACATTAATGTATAAGGCTAATGTCCATGGTTTTGAAAGAACGGAAATTCCCCTTTAGCCTTATCATTTCCCTTTGATCTTAATTATGTATATATTTTTATATAATCCCCTTTTCCCATTAAAGGAGAGACCCTTATGTCCATCGATAAAAAAAGAAATAATAAAGCCCCCCCTTGCATTTTCCTGATCCATTGTCATTCATATCTCTCTATCATTCCCCTTAACCCATTCCCTTCATTTATCCTAAGATAAAAAGTTAAAACACAAAATAAAACTTTATCCCAATATTCCCCTTATCTTCTATTCCCACACACAATGTTAAAATGAAATAAAAATACACAATAGAAAAGGGGGAAACCCTAAGTTTCCACACACGAGCACTAGGAAGAATGAAGGATAAATCAAACGATTGAGGCATGAGTGGATTCATGCGATGATGTAATCCACACAGTAAAAAAGTAGTTGTAGCAACATAAGAGGAGTTGAATAAATTTCACACCTCATGGAACAATACTGCAAGCAACTATGAGAATGTTGAGCAGGTGGGGAATATGTCCAAACCAAGACAAAAAAATGCCACACCCTAGATGGTAGGTAGAACGTGGATGGTGAAACACCCCTTATGCAAAACACAAGCATAGGCGATGGCTACATGTATATATAGAGTTTCAGAGGAGAGCCATTGCAGGTGGGTAATAAGAATAATGCACACACATGGCTCTGTAGGTCATCCACTAGCCATGCAAAGGTCCAATTACACGTTACAATGACACTAGAGGAAATTTGGGGTCTAAAATGGGCTTCCAATGGAAAATAATAAAAAGCCACATCACACTACCAATATGCCATGTCACATTAAGTTAAAGGTGTTATCTAGTGAAAGTCAACATATAATATCTCATTAATGGTAGTTGACAAGTATGTTGGGTTACTGTAGAGTTAAGAGATGATGGTTGAAAATAATAATGAAAGGTTTAAATTCTTGTGCATGCACAATAAATGATATAGTGGTAAAAATTTTAAATTTATATTATAATTTATTTAATTTTCTAATAAATGTACCACTACTTTTTATATATTTAATAAAATCTAAAACTTAAAAAAAACTAAAATTACAATGAAAAAATATAATTACAATAATATTAAAAATAAACAATCGTTATTTTTATTTTATTTTATGTTATTACTACTTCAAAGTCCTTTAACATACAAATATCACATTAATTCAGATGATAGTAGAGTAATTTTGAAATTATAAAAATATTTATATAATTATTCTCTTATAAATAAATAAAAATAAATTAAAAAAAGTATCATAAAAAAAAATTAGGAGAGAGATAAAATAAGATTTCACTATTTTTACGATAACTTTCTCCCCCAGGTTCATAATTTGACATTTTAGGTACCATTGGAAAGGTCTCGACGAGAGATACAATTTTCATGTTTCAATTTTTACGAGATACCATACTGATTTTTCAAAACGGACATTTTAGTACCCTAGTACCAAAATGTACACCCTAGATTCCTCACCAATTGTTTGGGGTGGACATTTTAGTACTAGGGTACTAAAATGTCTCTTCTGAAAAATCGGTACAAACTCTCGAAAAACTCAAAACATGAAAGTTGCATCTCTCATCAATACCTTTGCAACGGTACCAAAATAATCAAATTAAGAGCTTAAAGAAGAAATTTATCGCAAAAATACGAAGGTTTGTTTAACTCCTTTTTTTTATGATACTTTTTTTAATTAATTTATTTTTATTTATAAAAATTTAATAGTACAAATGTTTTAATTATTTCAAAATTACTCCACTATCATCTTAATTAATGTGAAACTTATATTTTAAAGAACTTAGAAACAATGATAATATAAAATACTATATATTTATTATTTCAAAATTACTCCACTATCATCTTAATTAATGTGATATTTATATTTTAAAGAACTTAGAAGTAATGATAATATAAAATACTCTATATTTATTATTTCAAGTATATTTATCATATTTCGAGATGAAATTTTCAAAATCTTAACCAATGTGAGGTTGATATGAATTTAGCCATCGCCAAATAAAATTATGACACATAAGCATTTTTGACTTCTATATGTCCAACTCAACCATAATGGTTGACCAAAGTTATTGAAATTCTATTAGTTTGAGAAATCCAACTCATCCATGGCACATTTGTTCATCAGGCCCATTTTAGACTCCAAATTTCCTCTAATAAAGGTAGTTGTAGCAGTGTTGAACACGCAAAAATAATTGCGAACAAAATGGTAGAAGGAGGTGTTAGGAGGCATACATCCATAGAGATTAGGATGTTGGGAAAAAGACTTGCCAAGAAAAGGTGTAACAACCACAAGAAAGGAAAAACCCTAGGAAACATTTACAAAGACTGGAGCAACCACGGATACCTGTATGTAGGCTGAGATCAAATTAAAATAATAATAATAAACAGATCCATGCGGGAAGACACCACTGCACAGCATAACTAGCAAAGAAAGACAACGCACATGAAAAATTGCGGTGAACACGCATGCCAACACGTAACGAATAGAAATGACTTGTGTGACCTGAAACCCTAAATGCTAGCGAACATAAGACAAGCAATAACAACCTAGTCATTAGACTTACACAAATGCTTCCTCGATCTTTGCAAAGGTGTGGACATCGTTATTTCAATGTAGAGGAAGGAAATAAATGTTGTGGGCTAATAGATACAAAGCTTTTCTATTTGAAATACCTTTTGGACTTGGAATGGGAAATGGTTGGTGCTTGTTATTTTGCCTAGATATTAGACTTACTAGACCAACCTAAAAAAAAATCCAAGCCGAACAGGTTCTATTAGAGGAGCTTGAAGATCAAATTTCGGCCACTAGGGTATAGTCTTATGTTCTATGGCAGCTTGACGGTTGTTTTTTTCTACATTGATTAAATTTTTAGGGTCGACGCTTATTTACAAGGAAGTAGTGAGGTTTCTTTTAAGGAGTATTATGCAATTTCAGATATGAGTATTTAAAAAGGACGGGAGCTTCCAATGGAAAATTAGGCGTCATTGATTTTCCTTGGCAAGCTATCTTTATGCGAGTTTTCACATCAACAACAAAGATGAATGCCCTATTGCAGAGTGGAGTGACTCAAATTAATATTGGCGCATTAGGACGCTAAATTTTTCCACATCGATATTTGTAAAAACAAAATTAAAGATGCATAGTCCCGGAGACAAATACCTTGGATCAAGATGGAACATTTTCACACACAATCAAAGATGAGGCATGTTGCATGTTTTGCGTTTGTTGAGGTTCCATGCTCATAACTAGTGGAATATCAAACCTTAAGAATACGATCGAGCCTTTATGGAATCGCTACAACAAATAACTAAAATCATAATGGTAGAGAAACAAAATAATAGTGTCGTCGCATCCATCCGACTTTGGAAATTGTGCCTAGTATTGAGAAACAACATGAAGCGTTCAAGCATCGTGTGCAATTATCAATCCTAAAACATTACATTTCACGTCTGAGAGGGTGACCATTGGTTTCTTGCGGATCACTCTAATTCAAAAACTCATGAAAAATAGAATGCCGAAATACACGACTGTTGAGCTTCCTAGGTAGTCAAAACACTTCGCTTATCTCTTTTGCAGCTCTTCAAAATTGAAACGAAGCTACTGAAACCCACATTTCATACCGAAGGTAAGAGGAGGGTGCTACTAGGTTCTTCTACTATTATTTTCCTTTCATACTCAGTTATACATGAAATGAATAGGTGGTGATTGCAGGTAAGATTATGTTTCAAGTCCATCCATTAGGGTGGAGGCGAAGTGTCCTTCTGCATGAGGTATGTTCTATTTTCTTGCATGTATTTCATTTTTTTCTCTATATTTTTGTTAATGATTACTTCATGCATGTAGGTTACCACCAGCACAATTTGAGTGGGGAGTACCCCACTGTCTTGGTTTCACTTGGATGAACCTAAGTTGTTGAAAGCTATGTAGGGTCTTGTAAACCTCCTTTTCTCAAAGGTTGAACCGGTCATGGCTTACTGTACTTGACTTGACGACTATCAAAATTCCATTCATAATAAAAAAAAATCTTATTTGAACATATATGTGTCTTTCCTCCACCTTGATTATTTAGCTTTCCTACCCTTTTATTTTATTTTTTACATTTTGCAAATTGTAATTTTATGTACATGGATTGTAAATGTTTTTTTTATTAATTGTACATAATTTATTTATTTTTATATCTTTAGTCGTTAGGTGTCTTAATGGTCTGTTATTTTTAATCTAAAGTAGCCATCATGTACTATTTTTCATGAAATGACATATTATACAATCTACAAACTATATTGAGCTAGATTTTACTCAATGTCAAATCTGCAAAGTTTCACCTTAGTTAATTGATTTTATCGCATCAAAGTAGCTTTGATTTCCAACCACATTTAAAAATCTGAATTTAAGTGAAATGATAGATTTCTTTTTGCACATTCAAGATGCTTTTAAAATCTACATAGGCATAAAAGAGGAACAAATTATTACTACAATTTTATACTAATGACTGAAACACAAAATTCATGCTTTACTTGGAAAAATTGTTTCAGTAATAGACCTTATATTTTTCCATGCATTTAAAAATATGAAATGAAAATAAAATTTAGACTTCCTTTCACACATTAATGGAAACTATGTTAAGTTACAGATGTGTTAGAACATTAATGGAAACTAAAGTTTTTTTTTTAGAAAATTAATTGCATAACACATTTTCATATTTGTAAATATTTCATATTAATTTATTTTTGTCAAATAATTATTTTATTTAGTTTGTCTTAATAAATAAATGCATACATGCTTAGATATAAAGCATTTAGTTTTATTAATGGACTAAATCTTTTGTTATCAAAGGATTTGTGCATTTAATCACACATATCTTATCATGCTATAATTCATTAATGCACTTAACATCATTGATTAACCTTGTAAATGATATCTATCCATGGGATCTAAACGCAACCTAGGATTCCATCCCCATCCTCCCCTTGAACAACCCTCCAAGGGTGTTTACAATGTTGTTTCCTGAACCGTGTTGTTTTGAACATTAACATAAATGGCAACCATATTGGGGAGACCAAATTTTCCTATATTTCTTTGAATCCTCCTACATCTGATCCTTAAGTTAGTATTTGTAGAGAAATCCTTTTGAATTGTTGTTATTGAACAATCATTATTTATGTTTGGTGGCCTTGCATTAATCTTATCGATGTGCAAGGTGTCCCATATTTTCACCAAGAAGGCTAGAATGAAGATAATGACCTTCCTCAATTCACAGGCCTTCCTCACAAAAGCACTAATGACAATATCAAACTATTTTTCAAGCATTTCCTCGTATTTATGTTTATGATCATACTCTAAGGATATGTATTTTTCCACTTACATTTTGGGGCAAAGATTCCATGTGGTTTGATTATTTACCTTACCATTCCATCTAGGGTTGTGGTAAATTCCTTGATGTTTTCAAGGTTGTGTTTGATAATTCTAAGCCTCATTAGTACATCATTTATAATGAGCACCATAATCCCCACACCTATGAGAAATTATCGGAATCCATAAAATCATACAGGATCAAGCAACATCGAAAGCAGTTCCAAGATATGCCAGACAATTTTTCTCTTGATGAGTATCCCCAACCCCCGAGATCCCTTTGTGAGACGATCATTAATGCGGTTTGTTTCCCTAAATCAATTACCCTTCCTATGCAAGATATTCACCAATTCCTTCCTATTGAGTATGATATGTTCCAAACCAATTCCAAGCAAGTCTTTCAGGAGGATGTCATCCCACCTTGTCTTAGCATTTCATGTTCCCCTCATCTGCAATATGAGATATTAATCGAAGACAAGGCATGCATTTTTCAACACAATATATCATTTGTAAATCCACCCCTTTCATAAAATTTCCTTGTGAATAATCATATTGGAGAGGAAATTGATCCTTGTAAGGAGGTGAGGAAAAATAATCTTGAGGATGTTCATGTCCCTAGTGATAATGAATCTCTAAACTCAAATGACATTGTGATTGATAATATTCTCAAGTCTCTCATTGTCCCATTAATTCACGACAAAGATGCTTAGTCCCTTTTGATTATGAAATCGAACCATGTTTTTCATGAGCCTACCCATGAGTATGAATCTTACGTTCTTAGGGAAAATCATCCATTGATCCATTACAATTTCCTTAATGAATTTGTTCATAATAATCATGAGCATATAATTCATGAAATCTATATTAAATCTCATGTTAGTTTGCAATTTGTTTATGATGAATATCCTGAACTTATCCTTAATCGATATAATCATGATGAAATTCGTGCATCTCTCATAAGTCCTAATCCTGAAGATGAAATTAAATCCATTTTTCCATATTCAATCTATGATGAGCAATTTGTCGTTGAGGAAGATAATAATGATAAAATTATCGATGGAGATTTAATTCATGGTATTGAGTTCCTTATTCCAAATCAATCCAACATGGTTTATGAAGTGGATGAGGGGATCCATGGGATGTTTTTCACGGATTACATTTGGGATTCATGAGTTGATCATTTTTTCAGTCATGCTCGTTCAAACCCATTTCATTTGCATTTCATTTTGTTTGAATCAAATATGACTAACTCTTATTGTATAAGCTTCATGACCATATATACATTTATCTTGGGTGTTCATGATGTAATTTTCAAGAATACTCATAAATCAAACAATAATCATCATAGCATTAATGATGTATTCCTTTACCACAATTGGCATCCTGCAATATTTAATTTTCTTCTTTTGTAGAAGTAGGAGTAGGATTGCATTTTAGTCATAGCTCATGCATTTGTTTTTATTGCATCACATCACTTATTAGTCTTTACTTTCCTAGTTTAGTTGTTTCATTTTCTTAATTAGTCTCTTTTTTTAATTTAGTTTTGCACTATGACGAAATGAGTTCTCATGGAATTTGACATATTTAAGTATAATGCACTACTCCGCTATTTCACTGGATTGTTTTGTCATTAAATGTCTCTGACATGATGAAGATCAATTTTTTTGTATAGGAGAGGATGTAATGTGGAGAGAGAAGAACTATTGGGCGGTTCCTGGTGATTAGCATAGGGGTACGTTGAACTATTAATTTATTATTGTTTTGGGTTTTCTCGGTGCTTCTTTTAATCCTTGTACTTTGCCCATTGTGGAATACTAGCCTTGCTCTTTTCGCTCTCTTCCCTTTTTGGAGATGAAAATGAGTACATGTACCTGCTTCATGGTTACATATTTGTTATATTGGTTAGTCTTGTTGAGTTCATCATGTGTCATTGTGTTTTGTTTGTTTTTGTTTGGCTAGATGTTGATGCTAAACATCGACATGATTTCGAAGTGTCGGGACATTACACCAAAGGAGAACCTATTGAACTTCATCAAATTGTTGGTCTGTATTCACCATTTTGTCTATGGAAAACACATGTGACGTCCATATCTCGTTTCATCATTTGCACCTCCATATGACCCCTATGATTGACTTGCAAAGTTGTGTCTTATACATTGTCATGTCACGGTCGAGTCAGGTTTTGGAGATCAATTGTTTCTTGTTATATGCAACATCATGTCATGGAATCAACAACATTGTGTCCATCGCAAAGCACTGGCCATGCCCATATCTCATTTGACAAAAAAACATCACCTTTTGATCCCTTCAACACTTGTTTAAATTTTTGTCTTGTCAAGGTACTTTGTGTCATTGCAATGAAATTTCGCTAAAGTATGTCATCAATTAATTCATATTTGTGCTTGTAACCAATAATTCTTCTGACGTCTATTCTTAGAAAGTCAAAATTGTTCTCTAGGTACATCCTCGTTTAAAAATATCTAATGTCCATGATTTAAAAAATTTTAAAAAAAAGGCTTCCCCCCTTTCTTTGGTAAAAGCTCCTTCATGGTCCCTTTATAATTTCTTTAAAAAAAATAATAATAAGATGAGGTTCTTTCCCCTTAAAATTTAAATTCTATTTTCCCTATTATTATCCATTAATTAATTAACCCCTAATACTCTACCCCTTTTCATTATTGGTCACACTAATGAATAAGGCTATTGTCCATGGTTTTGAAAGAAAGGAAATTCCCCTTTAGCATTATTCTTTCCCTTTGAGCTTTATGTATATATTTTTATATAATTCCATTTCCCCATTAAAAGAGAGAAATTTATGTCCATCTATAAAAAAAGAAGTAAGAAAATCCCCCCCTCTCCTTTGTCCTAATCCTTTTTCATTCCTATGTCCATATCATTCCCCTTAACCCATTTCCTTCATTTATCCTAAGGTCAAAAGTTAAACAAAAAATAAAAATTTAGTCCACTATTTCCCTTATCTTCTATTCCCACACACAATGTTAAAATGAAATAAAAATACACAATAAAAAAAGGGGAAACCCTAAGTTTCCATCCACAGGAAACATGCAGAATGAAGGGTAACTCACACAATTGAGGCATGAGTGGATTCTTGCAGGATGTGTAATCCCCACATTAAAAAAATGTCTACAAGTATAAAGGAGGAGATGAAGAAATGAAACACCACATGGAACAATAGTGCAAGAAACTGTGATAGTGTTAGGAAGATATGCAGAACATAGATGGTGAAATGCCCCTCATGTAGAATGCATGAGTAGGTAGTGGCTATAGGAATGCATAGAGTTGAGAGGAGACCCATTTCAGGAAATTAATAAGAACATACACACATAGCTTCATAGGTCATCCACTAGCCACACAAAAGGCCAACTACACATTAAATTGGTGGGTAGTTGTGACAGTGTTGGATAGATGGGAATAAACGTAGACAAAATGGCAGGAGGACGCGTTAGGAGGCATACATCCATAGAGATCAATACATTAGGAGAAAAGGTTTGGCATGACTAGGTGTAACAACCATGAGTAGGGAAAAAACCTGGGCAACAGTTGCAAAGAGAGGAGAAACCACACCAAAAAAACCATAATGAAGGATGTCAGTCTATAGGTTGAGAGAAAGTTTAAAAAATAATAATAACAAACAGCTCCATGAAGGCAGCCAACACTGCACCACACGATCATCAAAGAAATACAATGCATAAGAAAAATTGAGGTGAACATGCATGCCAACACGTAAAGGACATAAATGACATGTGTGCCCCAAAACCCTAAATGCCAATGAATTGAACAAAAGAAATCACAACTCGGTAATTAGAATTAGGAAGATGCTTCCTTGATATTTACGATGGCATGGATGTCGCCATTTCAATGCAGAGGAATGAAAGAAATATTACGGGTTGATCGATACAAAGTTTTTTTGTTCGAAATACCTTTTGGATTTGGAATGGTAAACAATTGGTGCTCTTTTTTTTTACTAGATATTAGACTTACCAGACCAACCTGCAAAAAACTCCAGTCTAAATGGGACACTATTAGAGGATCTTGAAGATCAAATGTTGGCCACCAAAGTATTGTATTATTTTCTATGAAAACTCGATAGTTATCTTTTTCTCCATTAATTAAATCTTCAAGTCAGCACTTATTTACAAGGGAGTAATGAGGTTTCTTTTGAGGAGTAATATGCAATTTAGGAGATGAGTATTTGAAAAGGATAGGAGCTGCCAACAGAAAATTAGGCGTAATTGATTTTCCTCAACAAGCTTTCTCTATGTGAGTTTTCATGTCAACATCAAAGACAAATGCCCCATTGCAGAGAGGAGTGACTCATATTAATATTGGCATATCAGGACCCTGCTTTCCATGACCATAGTTGCAAAAAAAAATTAAAGAGGCATAGTCCCCGATAAAAATACCCAAGGAGAGAGATGGAATATTTTCACACGCAATCAAAGACGAGGCATGTTGTGTGTTTTGTGTCCATTTAAGTACTAATCATGTCAAATTTCCATTCTCATAACTATGTGGAATATCATAAACTAATAAGATGATGGGGCCTTTACATAATTTCTACAACAAACAACTAAACTCATATGGTAGAGAAACAAAATAACAGTGTCATCGCATCCATCCGACTTTGAAAACTGTTCCCAGTATTGAGAATCAACGTGAATCGATTAAGCATCATGTGCAATTATCAATCCCAAAAAGTTACATTCTGCATATAAGAGGTTGAGCATCGGTTACTTGCGGCTCACCCTTATTCATACATTCATGAAAAACATAATTCCAAAAGACGCAACAACTGTTAAGCTTCCGAGTTAGCCAAAACACTTCGCCTACCCCTTTTGCACCTCTTTAAAACTAAAACGAAGCTACTGAAACACACATATCGCACCGGAGGTAAGAGGTGAAATCTAATAGGTTCAACTACCATTCTTTTACTTTCATAATCGATTATCCATGAGCATAACAAGAAATGGTTGCAGGAAAGATTACGTTTCGGGCCCCTCCATGAGGGTGAAGGTAAAGTATCCTTCCACCGGAGGTACGTTCTATTTTCCTACATGCTTTTTTTTCTCGATATATCTTTGTTATTGATTTCTTCATTCACGTAGGTTATTGTCAACACAATTTGAACGGGGAGTACCCCGTTGTCTCGGTTTTACCCAAATGATCCTGAGTTGTTGAGATCTACGTAGGGTCTCGTAAACCTCCTTTTCTCAGGGGTTGAACCGGCTGCGGCCTATTGTACTTGATGAGTTTCAAAATTACATTCTTAATAAAAAATCTTATTTGGGCATATCTGCATATTTCCTCCACTTTTATTATTCCATCTTCGCTACTTTTTTTTTACATTTTACAATCTGTAATTTTATGTACATGGACTGTAAATATTATTTTTTTATTTTTTATTAACTATACATAAAAATATGCTTTTTTAAATATATTTAGTCATTTTTATCTTCAGTCGTTAGGTGTCCCGATGCTCTGTTTTTTTTAAAGCTAAAGTAGCCATCTTATACTATTTTTCATGATCTATCATATTATACAATTTGCTAACTATATTGAGCTAGATTTCATTGAATGTCAAATATGCAAAGTTTCACCTTAGTTAATTGATTTTATTACATCAAAGGGACTTTGATTTCCAACTGCATTTGAAAATATGAATTTAAATGAAATGATATATTTCCTTTTGCGCACTCAAGATGCTTTTAAAATCTACTTAGGCGTAAAAGAGGAATAAATTATTACTGCAATTTTATTCTAACGATTGAAACACAAAGTTCATGCTTTACTTAGCGAAATTGTTTCACTAGTGGACCTTAGAATTTTACATGCATTTAAAAATATGAAATGAAACAAAATTGCATACTTCCTTCCACACATTGATGGCATCTATGTTAAGTTATAGATGCATCATAATGGATTAAATTATTCATGCATATTTTTACTAACGACTAAATTCTTTTATAGAAAATTAATTACATAACACATTTTCATATTTGTAAATATTTCATATTATTTTTTTTCATGAAATAATTAGTTTATTTAGTTCTTCTTCAGAAATAAATGCATACATGCTTAGAGAGGCTGCATTTAGCTTTATTAATGGACTAACCCTTTTGTTATCAAAGGATTTGTGCATTTAATCATGCATATATTATCACACTATAATTTAATAACGCAATTAACATCATTGATAAACCTTGTGAATCCTATCTATTTGAGGGCTCTAAACACAACCTGGGCTTCCATCCCCATCCTCCCCTTGACCATCCCTCTAAGGGTGTTTACAACGTTGTTTCCCGAACCGTGTTGTTTTGAGCATCAACATGTAAAGATAGTCTCTTTATTATCTAAGACACATTAGGAAGAGGGTCTCTTTATTAATTAAGGCCCACTAAAAAGTTGTATTTGTTAATGATTTGCCATGTCAAGTAGTCAGGGTTTTGGATTTGAGAAGCCTATATAAATAGATACAAAGATATGTAGAGTTTTTTCAAGTATTATTTTAATGAAGCTCTACTCAAGTGAAGGGTCTCCCTACCTCAAGAGGCCTGCGAGCAGTGTTTCCATAAATTTTTCACTTAATATAAATCTCATATTTTTCCATTTTTATCTTTTGGTTCTTTAATATTTATTGTTTTTCTCTATAATTTTTGGTTTATTGCATAACCTCTATATACATCGTTGTTAGGATATTAAGACACTTAGGTGTCACGTCCCCACCCATCAATCTGACCAATGTAGGGGATTCTAAATCCCCCCCCATTACAATATTACGAAATTCATAAACATTTAAATGTGTGTGCATATGCATAATAAAAATACACAACTAGAAATAAATTAATTCCACACACACAACATGAATATACTAGCATATTTGTCATAAGAATAATAATCATAATCAAGCACATTCAAACACAACAGTAAATTAACAAGTGAGCACTTATCTTTTCAATGAAGTTGTCCAAGAAACTGGCTATGGAAGAGCAACATCCCACCTAACTGTAGGCAATTTATCCAACAATTTATCTCTCTACTGAGAGGCCACCCTTGAGCTAGGCTATGTATCCACTAAGGAGGAACTACACGAGTTCACTAACAACCATAGGAATACACTCTCATGTTAAGGCAACACACAACTGGGTTTATCAAGCATACATAGAGATAAGGAAGGTGAATGCTAAGTCAATGAGCTCAACCACAGAGCTACCAACATCTCAATTGGTCTTAGCTAGCCTTGGCACCCACATTACCTACCACACCTGAACATAGGAAGGTCCCCTTCTCTGCTACATAGTCCCTCAAGTGCCCCTTCCCTCCAGTGCTATTCGGGGTGGGCATAGAAATGTCAAAGCTACTAAACCTTTAGTGATTTATTTCCTTCACTGTATTTATCAAGCAATTCCAACCTCTTATCTATCTCTGAATTCAATTCTCTCTTGGATTTTCTAATTTCTGGTCACGTTAACTTCAACCACAAAAAAAATTTCCAGGTTCCCAAAATGGGTTCTCCCACGGATTTTTAAGCTTTTGACCCTCTCAAATTCACCCCAAGGTTGACATATATGGATCCTCTACTGGATTTCACAACCCACACAAATTTTTGGACGTTTTTGACACTCTAAAACATGCTTCATTCTTTGGTTATGATTTTTGTTATTTTTCTTGCCAGGAATGCATGGCTTGCTGAAATTTGGAGTCTAGATGCTCCACAATGGAATGGGAATGAAGAAAACGAATACCCATTCTGGGTACCCAAAATGGAGCCCATTATCAACCATACGAATTTATGGGTTCATCCCATTCTCCATGAATTTCATGAGCTAATTTCTCAGATGTCATTTTACAATAGAATTAAAGATCGGCAACGAAGCCCACTTCGGTAATTGCTTACCATTTATGTCACATGGGTTCTCAAGATGACACTTGGCAACAAAAGATTTAATCCCACAACCCCTCTTCTTTCCCTCGTGGATAAACACAACCCCCTCATTTTAGTTGCCTCCATAGCCAACTCTTGGACTTTTATTTGTATCATAAATATTGACATGGTTTTTACATTTTTCCATAGTTGACTAGCACATGTCCACAAAATATAAAACACTTACTTTTATCAACCAAAAATTCACTAGCATGGCCTTGGACTTAAGCTCCACGCTAGGAATCATACACCACATATCTACAATATTTACATATCAAGCCCATAATTCCAAGGTTCAAAATGGGGGTGTTACATTAGGAGTTAGTTAAGATCAACTTGTTATAATGTGTCAGTTAGGTAAAATGTGTTTCATTAGTATGCATTTGTATACATGTAATCCAATGGTCACGATATGTTCTTGTCATAGAGTGATCTGATGGTTTATTTTCCCCTCGATCTTAACGACCATTGATCCATGGCTTAAGACCCAATTGGTTCATGATCTCTATTTAAAGAGCATGGAGGATCATTTTCTAAATGATTTACTATGAGAAACTCATTTGTAAGATTCTTTTTCTTTTGCATAATAATATTGCCTCAAGTAGCTATTTCTTATGTTCTATGGAGTGTTTTTGTCTTTGAGGGTTTAAACCACATATAAATATTGGTTTATTGATTTGTGATCCGTTTGTTTGAGTGGTTTTTCAAGGTGTTCTGTCTTTTGGAAATATCCCGTGATAGATGAACATGGTATCAGAGCTCACAAAAAATTGCATACGCCGAATGAAAATGTAAAAAATCGAAACGATAATAAAAACCAACCTAAAAATGAAATAATATGAGAAAAAAATTAAAAAACACGTAACTGTAACAATATACCTTTCAATTTGGTAAAATGGTTTTATCCTGGGAAAAAAAACCTTTTTCAGTGAAACAAAAATTGTTTCCAACCGGAAACAGTGATTTGGATGCAATGAAACACTTCCCACTACCCAAAAATGCACAAAATAACAGAACCGGAAATAATTTTATGGCATCAGCAACACCAGTTCAGTTTCTTTCCCCAAGGTAATCCGATAAAGTCCCCTACTTCGTAGGACATATTCCATACGAGCTTTCCATGACAAGTAGTTGGAATTGGTAAGCAGAATATCGCATGAAGCGACCATACTGTAATATACAAGTCATAAATGCAAATATTTCAAAAAAATAGGTGGTTTAAAATAAACTGCATTCAAAACGAACTCTGGATGAGGAAGTTATGCTTGTTTGAAGAATGGTTGAAGGTGACTTCAAACAGACACGTGGTGGGTAGAATATTGAACCATGTGGCAAAAAAAAGATCCCCCTCTTCCCAAAACTAATATTTTAATCTCACTTTACAATAATATTGCTTTATGTGGCCCACTTTTATAAAATAAGTGGAGTTCACTTTTACAATATTGTTACTTTAAATATTGCATGGAAAAATTAAAGACTTTACACTTTTAAGTGACTCATTTTTATAAAACAAGTGAGATACACTTTTACAATAAAGTAACTTAAAAATAAAAGTTGCATGCACTTTTTAGAAAAATAATTAACAAAGAGAATGAAAATCCACCTTTTCTTGCTCATTTCTTCTAGTTCCACTAGCATAACCACTTCCTCTATGGGTCTTATCAACATGAGAAGCGATTAGTGATCTTGTTGATGATGCTAGAGATCAACCTCGAACATGTTCTTAATTCCAGTGAGCCACTTATCTTTTGGCTCAAGTTTCAAATAATCATGATCCAGAGACATTTGCAAAAGCTTCAGGGAATCTAGATGGGGATGTGGCAATGGATGAACAATATCGTTCATTAATGGTTAATGATATTTTGAATCTAGTACCTCTTCCAATAGGAAGAAAAATTTTCAGATGTAAATGGGTCTACAAAACTAAGTATGAATCAAATGAAAGCATTGAAAGATTGAAGCCAAGATTAGTTGCTAAAGGATTTTCCCAAGTTGAAGGAATTAACTACAATGAAACCTTTTCCATGTCGCCAAAATGAACTCCATATGCCTTGTTCTTGCCCTTGTTGCCTTACATACATGGGAGGTCCATCAAATGGATTTCAAGTCCTCCTTCTTGCATGGGGATTTGCAGGAAGAAATGTACACAAAACAACCTCCTAGCTATGTTCATAATGACTCTATCATTGTCCGTCGCCTTAAGAAATTCATATATGGCCTTAAGCAAGATCCTTGACCGTGGTATGCCAAAATGGATAGATTTATCCTTGACAACATTTTTTCTAGATGCCATTATGAACCCAATGTCTATACCGAGAAAGTAGGAAACCATCTCATCATCCTTGTTCTTTATGTCGATGACCTTATTCTTACTGGTAGTGGCCATAAAATTTTAACCCATGTGAAACCCAGTGTTAAGAAGAACTTAGGAATGGAGGACTTAGGAAATTTGCATTATTTTATTGGCTTCCAAGTCCTACAAACCAAAGAAGAAATTTTTCTTTCTTATTCTAAGTATGCCTATGTCCTTCGTTTCTTTCAAATGGATGATTGTAAACCAACCCCTTCTCCCTTCTACTCTGGAGTCCAACTTTCTGCCACTTGCACTTCACCTGAAATATATGACACCTTATATCATCAACTTGTTGGTAGTCTCTTATACTTGACTCATACCTGTCCTGGTATTTCTTTTAATGTTGGTCTTGTTTCCCTATATATCCAAACACCCCTTGAAATCCATTGGAAAGAAGCAAAACAATTACTTCAATATATCTGGGGTACAATTAAGTTTGGGTCATTAAAGTTCAAGGGGGACTCCCATGTTGGTTGGTTTCACATATTCAAATTGGGCCAACAATCTTGTTGATCAGAAGTCTACTCCGGGTCATGTTTTCAATGTTGGTTCCAAGCCCGTCACTTGGGATTGTAAGAAACAACAAGATCTTGCTATTTCTTGAGCAAAATCAGAGCATTGAGCTACAATTAATGTAAGTCAGAAAGCTTTGTGGCTTTCACAAATCCTTTCAGAGTTTGGATTCGAGTATCAGCATCTAGATACCCTTTGGTGTGACAATCAAAGTGCCATCAAGCTCACCAAAAAACCACTTCAACATCAATGCATCAAACACATTGAGCTACATATGCACTTCATTAGAAAGCTTGCCCATGATTGCATTCTCAAAGTTCTCTTTTGCCCTACAGATGATCAAGTTGTATACATCTTCACAAAGTCTCTTACAAAAGCTAAGTTTTCTAAAATTCGATCTATGTTAGAAGTTCAGGAATTTATCATTAATGGCAGATAGAGTCTAATGCCTCCTTCCCTCTCCTATTGTGTCACTTTTGTAAATCCTTCAATCCTATCCCAAGTTGTTTTTACAGGGGGATGGTAGGATATTAAGACACTTAGGAGTTAGTCAAGATCAACTTGTTATAATGCATCGGTAGGGTAAAGTGCATTTCTTTAGTATGCATTTCTACATATGAATTACGACCGTAATTTCTTCTTGACATATAGTGATCTGGCGGTTCATCTTCTCCTTGATTTTAACAACCATTGACATGTGGCTTGACACGCGATTGGTCCATGATCTCAATTTAAAGATCATGGAGGGTCATTTGCTAGTTGATCAATTATGAGAAGCTCATTTGTAACTTTGTTTTTCTTTTGCATAATGATATTGCCTCATTAATCATTAATGGCAGATAGAGTCTAATGCCTCCTTCCCTCTCCTATTGTGTCACTTTTGTAAATCTTTCAATCCTATCCCAAGTTGTTCTTAAGGGGGGATGGTAGGATATTAAGACACTTAGGAGTTAGTCAAGATCAACTTGTTATAATGCATCGGTAGGGTAAAGTGCATTTCTTTAGTATGCATTTCTACATATGAATTACAACCGTAATTTCTTCTTGACATATAGTGATCTGGCGGTTCATCTTCTCCTTGATTTTAACAACCATTGACATGTGGCTTGACACCCGATTGGTCCATGATCTCAATTTAAAGATCATGGAGGGTCATTTGCTAGTTGATCAATTATGAGAAGCTCATTTGTAACTTTGTTTTTCTTTTGCATAATGATATTGCCTCGAGTAGCTATTTGGCTAGGGCCATGTAGTGGTTGTCTCTTCGAGGGTTTAAACCACGTAAAAACATCAATGTGTTGATCTGTGATTTGTTTGTGTGAGCAACTGCTCAAGGTGTTCAGTCTTTTGAAAATATACTATCATAGTCGAACATCTATATTGTCCTAAGTTACAGGGTTAAACAACACCACAACTCGTTTCTCATTATACGTGCATGGAATATGCTTGGAATCATAAACATATAATAAAAAACCGAAAGCATTTGTTTTTTTTTTCATTTCTCTTATTAACTTATCATGTTATTTTATTTATTTAAATGTATAAAAAAAACAATCAAGGATTTTTTTATTTGACACCAAGCATATTCTAGTGTTGATTTATTATTAATGATATTTGGAATTTAAAAAATTTCTCAATCACTTGTATCCGAATTAAGAAAAAACTCAATGAAGTAGAGATATTTTTATGCGGCGACTTTATCTTCATAAATTAAACAATCCACTTGTGATGAAACTAAACAAAAATAGACTCAAAATTTTATTTTATTTTGGGAAACAATCTAAATCGTTCGGCATATCATTGTAAACTAATACCAGTCAATATTTTCTCCTAGCAAAAAAATAAGACACATAAAATATACATTAGTAATACATGATAAAAATACAAGACACATAAAATATGCATTAGTAATACATGATCTCGCATGTTGAAGACACATTTTTATAAATAATTAATCAAATATATTTTTTGTTTTGTTTTGTTCAGAGTTTAATTGGAAATCTGTAAAAAAATCTTAGAATTATATATATTAGTTATGAAAATTGCATAATCTGGGTGTCATGGAGTATTTGAGGATGTTAAATCTATTTATAAATTCAAAAACACATTTTAAACACTTGTAAATTTGGATTTTTACTAAAAAAAATATACCAGATCTATTAATAATTAATTACTTATAAATATTGAATTGCTTTTTATATCACATATATTTTAATGTATAGTCTAAAAAGCAATTTTTTTTCAACTCCATTTTAATAAATTTTGAAACATGTTTAATAAACAATAAACCTTGAAACTTCTTCTAATAAAGCTGGTAAATAAAGCTCTGGCATGTGACAACCCTACACATAACAAACAACCCAAAATTATAAAGATTATGTTGACAAATACTCATTTGGTCCCCTGTCCATTTTATTCCTGATCCCCCGAAAAAGGAAGATACTCCCGTAGGTAGGATTTCCATATAGGATTTCCTAATCATATAAATAATCGTTTATGTGTATTTCAAATTAATTGACTTAAAAAAGTTTTTAAAAACAAATATTAAAAAATATCATTGTTTATAAAGTCTTTATTTTTTTCATAGATACTGAATATTGTTACTTTTCATAAAGTTACCATTTTGTATATACTCCAAGATAAATTAATATAAACTTGTCAAATAATAATATGATAACTTGTCTTTTGCATTTTGTATAATCTTGTCAAATAATAATATAATATGATAACTTTGTGTTTGTTTGTGTTTTAAAGTTCCACATTTTTTTTCATTTTTTTAATTGTGAAATTAATATAAACTTTCATATTACAAATTTTTATATTGTTGTTTTATTAGGTTAAAAATATGTATAATAAATTTGTCTATTCACAAAATAATATATATATATATATATATATATATATATATAATTTAAAATAAATTTAATTAATATTTAAAAATATAAATAGTTTGTGGAGTGCAGTTTAAGTGGTAAAGATGAGAAGTTGTAATTGGTTATGACCCACTCAATCTTGTTGTACGCCATGGTTCAGGTCAATTTTAGTTGTTGATTCCCCTAATACAAATATATATATATATATATTTAAAATATAAATAATAAATATTTGACTTGCAATAGTTCTCTTGTAAGTGACCTTCAACGATCGCTCTGCAACTAGGGTTAGGGTTTTGATTGGCGGCCTCCAAAGAAGTTTTGGCGGCCGTGGCTCCTTCCATGGCCGCCTTCCGCTATCTCCCCTGAGTTATGCTTCCTATCAATGGCCGACTCAGGGTTTTTTTTCCGCTTTGGGATGAATGGCAGCGACTTGGCGTGGCGACCCATTGGGCAGCTGGTTTCAGCGGCTTCCCAGTGGCGGCGACAGTGGCTTCTGCATTAATAGACGCTGCTCTGGAGATGGATCTTTCTGAAGGTTTTTGCCAGCGGTTGTGTGGACTGTCGAGCTCATGCTCCAGTCCCCTCGTTGGTGAAGGCGGATCCGCAAAGGAGGACGCGCAGGGAGGTCCATTCCCCTGATTCGTTGATGGCTGGCGAGCTACTCGGCGGGCTTATGAGGACGGTGGAGCCGCAGAGGAGGACGCGCGGGGCTTACGGCGGGCATGGCTGCAAGACGGCCGCTAGATCCTCACGGTGGTACTCTCTCTTGGGCAGTCGAGGAGAGGCCTTCTGTCAATATTTTTTTGGGATGCTGAATGCAGACGCTAGTGGATCTGCTTTTTTCTGGGGTTTCTGGAAACGTTTTTCTCATTGTTTCTTTTTCCTTACATCTTCGGCATCTTGCTGCTGGTTCTTGTAGCGCCATCATGGTTGCCCGGGTGAAGGTTTTTAGCTGTAGTATTTTTTCTGAGTTTACTTTGAATTAGTTTGTTAATGTGTATGAAGCGGAAAAGCTTGTAGTCTCTACAAATTTTCTCGGTACTGTTTCGCAGTATAGATACTCTTCAAGAGTAATGCAGAACAATATAATTTTGTACTCGCAAGATGAAATAAAATTATGCTTTTTTTTCGAGGAAAAAAATAAATAATAAATACTCAAAAATTATAAATTATTATTTTTTTCTAAAATTCTATTATAATTTGTAATTTAAATAATAACTTTTCAAAATATACATAAATTTAATGTAATTGTGTTATCACACACGTTACAAGTTACTTCCATTGAATGTAACTTAGTTGGCACACAAGTTAACTTACTTGCCACACAAGTTATTTATACTAAGTTATAAAAAAGAAAAAATATACAATTACACTTATCTGTGCAAAATTATAAAAAAGGAAAAATACAAGACAAAATGACATTATAAAAGAAATTACCAAATTGCATAAATGGAATATAACTTGTGCAAAAGGAATAATGAAATCTCCTTTATCTTTTCATACCTATGATGTATTCATCTTCAAAGTCATGTACACTTTGCAAAGTACATATTAGCCCTTACATCTTGCAAAATTTGTTAATCAAAGATCGTGCTCCCTCCCTTTATATTAAAGTAAAAACATTTTACATGATTATATAGAAGTCCTTTTATATTAAAGTAAACACATTTTATATGATTATATAGAAGTTTTTATATAGTGAAGTATTTGCTACTAATTAGCCGTCATTTCTATCTTTATAATTAATTAATGCATGACATTTTCACTAAATTAATACAACGATAATTTTTTTATCCATTTCACTTACAAGTGGGCTTTTGGGTTCTTGGTTTTAGGTATAAGTTGGTTTTTGGGTAAAGTTTTTAGAGATGTGTTTGGAAAAAATTAGGTGTACATCCAAATTTTAAATAAGTTTTAAAAGAGAAATTGGTTTTCAATTTAAATCTTTAAATTGATGTGACAATGTGTTGAAGGTAGGCATTGAAGTCATACAATTAAAATGTATATTTTTACTCTTTTGACACCACCCTCATCGCAAGGGATGACATGAATGAGTGAATGTGTTATGAAATGGGGATGGGAAGGGATTGGTGTGGGTGTGGGGTAATGAAACTATGCATTTGAAATATTGGCAATGCGATTTTTTAGATAAGATCTAATGTAGAAGTTAGTTTTGGGAGTAAGTTCTCATATAAGTCTTTAGATGAAAGTTGGGTTTTACATGTAAATATAAGATTTCAAGTAAAAGTTGGATTTGAGGTGCAAGTCCATAAGTTGATGTGATATCCCTAATATATTAGTTATGGATACATCATACACTTAACAATTAAGTGTTTTAGAATTATTATTATGACAAAATAATAATAATAATCTAATTTAAAAGTTATGGACTAACCAAAACACCAAATTGATGTATGAGGTTCCCTTGTTTGTGGGACAAGGGACCCCTTATGAACAACAATTTGACTGTTAAAATACTCGATATCGTACAATGGTTTATAGGATTGGTATGTGGTAACATATCAGCCATAAAAAACCATGATCCTTATCCAACATGCATGACTACAAGGGATTTGTGTCTTCTACTAATATAACGATTCATTGGTTGTAGAGGCTCACCTTTTCCCTCCCCTTTGTGCAACACTTTTTTTTTTCTTTTTTTCATTGAAGAATGCCAACAGCTGATATTCCGGAGAATCAAGGTATGACCATAAATATATCCATTCAAGAAATACATAATCGAAGTTGGCTCCGAAGGAGCAATTGCCACAAAGAAACATTTGAACATGGGTGAGAAGGATAATAACATTGCTCCCAAGCACTCGATCTACACTCAATTGACCCCCTTTGTGCAACACTTATCCCTCACTTTAGACCAAATGGTCATATGAGACAACAAAGTTTACATTTTTTGCTACATTTTCCAAGAGAATAAAGTAAGAAATTACAATGGTTAAAGCTAGTGATATAGTTGGAGGTCCCTACTCACCTATCCGTCCTTTAAGACCGAATGGCCATATGGGATAGTAAAACTTACATCACGTGTTTCATTTTCCTATTGAATAAAGTACGGAACTGCAATAAGTAGAGCTATTGGTGTAATCACAGGTCTCAAATCATCTATCCCTCAATTGAGGTTGAATAGTCATACATGACATCAAAGTTTACATCCTGTACCGTTTTCCAAGAAAATAATGTAAGAAATTATGATAACTAGCATTAGTGGTGTAATGGCATGACCTACATCATTAAATTGCCCCCCATCTTCGCATCATGTGATAGTTGTGTTGTTGATGTTACTCTCAACCATTTGCTTCTTGCCTATATCATTTTTTGAGCCAAATGTGTTGTATCCCTTAGTAAATCCTCCCACATGTTGATTCTCAATCTTTAGTATGCAAATTCAGCTTCTCTTTGATTTATGAGTATGTTGTATTGCATAGGATAAAGTCTTTATTAGTTTCTACCTCCTCATTTCCACATAATTAACACAAATTTTCCTTCTGTGGGCCCTTGTGTTGTTCCCATGTACCTGTAAGTTCTATTATTACTTGTTTTACACCACAGAATGTTAAGATTCAAGTAGTCTTGCATGTTGATCCGTTCACCTCTATTGAAGTTGTCTATGTAGTATTGTTGTCTCATTTAGTGTGGTGTCTCCATTTTATCTTCTTGTAGCATTCTTGTACACGACTTTTTATTGCCAATTTATTTGTTAAACATCTTTCTTCTTCTATATTCAACATTTCAAACAATTCTGTGCACTATCAAATTAATGCTTTCTTCCTCACATTTAGTGTACAATGTAGGAGAAAGTGTTTCTAAGTTTCTACGTCCTCATTCCCCCATGATCAACATAATTTTTCCTCCCATGGGTCCTTGTGATGTTCCCATATTCTCGTTTCACATCCCACATGTTCTTAGTTCCATTATTACTCATTTCTAACACCATGTGATGTTAAGCTTCAAGTAGTCTTGCACTTTCATCTCCTCACATCAATTGAAATTCTGTGTAGTATTTTTGTTTTTTTTACACGTGTCATATTTAGCAAGGATAAAATGTTGCTTAGTTTCTACCTCTTCATATCCACATAATTGACATAACTTTTTCTTCTATTAGTCTCAGTGTTATTCTCATCTCCTTGTTTCACATCTCATCTTGTGCAAGTTGGTTCTAATTTTGTTATTACTCATTTTTCATACTAAGAAATGATAAACTTCAAATAATCTTACACTTTGATCTCCTTGTATCTAGTGAAATTGTATATACATTGTTGATATTCTTTTAGCATGTCATCTCATTTTTCTCTTATTGTAACATTCTTATATATGATTTTTCAATACCTTTTTGTTTACTAGATATCTTCCATCTTTTATATTCAACCTGTTAGACTACTTTTGTTTAGTAGATATTTTCCATATTTTACATTTAACCTTTTAAACTTATTTTCATGTTTCTTTATTATTTTTAAATCATCTTTATTGATTTTAATCGTAACTATACTATATCATATTCTTTTTTATTTCAATTGTAACTATACTATTAACCATGACAATCATATTCTTTTATATATACTCAATTTATCCAATTTTATTAAATATACATATTTTAATTTTAAAAATATTATAAATAATAACATTATTCTATTCCATTTAAATAATTGTTTTTTTTAAGTCGTTCAATCTAATCTAAATATGAACATTATAAAAGTTTCAAAAACATTTTTTATTCAATCTAATCTAAATATGAACATTATAAAAGTTTCAAAAACATTTTTTATTCAATCTAATCTAATCTAACCCTTCACCGACCTTGATATGCACTCCTAATCCCTTCTATGTAAGTGAAGGCGTACACGTACCCTCGCTTTTTAGTTTTCGAAGAAAAACAAAGGAGTGAATACTGGCACTGACAAAAGAGTGAATGCTGCCATAAACCAGCAGTTCCCCTGGGTACGTAAACAAAATTGAAAGGCACCGACAACCTTCCGTGCTAAAAAATGATGCATAACCATTTCTATCCGTCCATCCATTTTTATTAATTAACATGGTTGGCAGGTACTTCAAATACAGAGAAAGTAAATTCTATTGTGTTTGGGCTGCCTTTATTTTATTCGGGGAATCTTCTTTTATTTAGTTTTTCTTGTCCGTTAAGATCGTTTTCTCAGAGTGATGGTCTTTTCCATATCATGTCTACTACTTGAGTTTGTTATTTTTATTATTTTTTAATAAATTGTAATTGCCTTAATAAGAGGGTATGTTTCAGGCAATGGGGACAAACACAATATATGTAACTGATTTGACTTGAAAAACATTTTTTAAAGTATTTCATGGCATATTGTAAAAGAGATGCTAAATTTAATTTTACATAAGATTTGTATATTTGTATATGGTGTAATATGGTTTTGTTACTCACGGCATTTTATATGTTCCATCTTTTCTTATTAATTTTTGTGAAATGGGAATCACATTGGATGTTTGAGAGTTACAAAGTTGAATAATTTTTTATTTAATTTTATGGTTTAAATAAAATATGTTAAGAGATTGTTTCATTGAATGTATAAGCTGAAGTATTGAAGCTTCAATGGAATCGTGTAGTCACTTTGTAAAGTTTGATTGGTTGCCATGTGTCATTGTTCCATTGGTTGCATAAGCGAAGAATCTTGCTACAGGAGCATGGATTCTCTTTCGTAGAAAGAACGCCTTCGGCATAAATATATGTTAAATTTTTATTATTATAGTAAATTTTTAGATTAAATTGATTTTATACTTAATAGAATTAAAAAAGTTAAAAGTTATAACACATTTTTAATCCAAACATGTTTCCTATGTATAAGATATTTTGATAGTGGGCTGACATTATGATAGGTATAGATCTATCCTAAAGGCGGATCTATCAAGCATTATGATAGGTATAGATCTATCCTAAAGGTGGATCTATCAAGCACTGAGAGGCATCCAATTTCTTGAGGTGTTATTTTTTAGTTATTTTTTGTTATTTTTAATTATTATTTCTTGAGATGCACCGAGAGGCATCCAACTATTTTTGAGGTGACATTAATTTTTGTTAATTAATTTTTATTTTTGGTACATAACGTGACGCCATTACATTACGTTACACATCTCCCCCATATTGGGCAGTAGAGCACCTCGCTACTCTCGATGCAACAAAGGCCATAGGGGCATTTTGACAGAGACTGAAGCGATGACTTTCTCACATATAGCCCTTCAACGAAATGGACTGTGTCTCGGCCTGTGTGGGATCTAGGGAATTGCATTTCCCTGGGTAAGAACTTCACGAGGAAGACATCGAGCCTTTGGAGCCACGAGCTTCATTGACTTCTCTATAGTTGCGGGATTTTCTGGCTTCTATCTACCCTTTCCATTTAATTTATGCATTGAAATAAAAAATGGAGGGTTTGTTATATTGCGGGTTAGGTTGGTTTCAATGGACCTAGCATTGGAGCTGTTGCCCATTGACAAAACTAATGATAGTGAACACCTTGGTGAAGACATGATTTGGTCTTTTGGTGAATAACAGGCTTTGTTCCAAGATACGTAATCTTGTAACCATCGTTTTCTTTATCATGTGGGGATTGATGGTTGATTTGTTTCTACTATTTTTGAATATATGGTGTTTTTTAGTTAATGATCGTTGAGTAATATGCTTTTTTGCATTGTTTCGAGGTACATAACGTTGTGGCCATCGATTTTTTTTAAGGCATGCTGAGATTCATGGGTGATTTGTTTTGGATATTTTAGGGGAATCCAATTTCCATATTTCTGTGGCATCTTATTGCAGTTGCTGGTGAGGAATATAACTATGAGCTTTGGGACAAAACAATAATACTTGATAATTGCAACAATTTTGCAGATAATAATAGAGTACATTCTGAAAGATTAGAGATATTGGCATATTTGGTTTCAATAGATGTTATCCCTTTGGAGAATGGGACAAACATAAAGATATACTAATTTTTATCTGAGGGCGACTCATAGACTTTGGCAATTGTAAATTCTTCAAACACTGCATCTTTGGTATCGTATCCGTACAAGATGTTCACAATGCCACTGCCCTGTTTACTGCTTGCTCAAAATGTGTAATATCAAGCACAAATCTTTGAATGAAGCCTATGATGGCTTGCTTGTAAGAGAATATTTATTGTTTATGAAGGTGGAAGCAAATCGATATGGCTTGAAATGTATGTTTTTCTAGCAAAACCAATATTACACCTCAAAGACTCAAGTTAATATCCAATGGTTGAGATTGATGTTTGAGCAATAACAAGTCATGTTTGAGCCCAGGTGAGTTCAATGTCAACTAGAATGAGGCTAGCTAAACCTTGAACAAAGGGTAGCTTGGTTTTCATAAGTTGCTCCAACCTTTTCCTTATTAATGATTATATAAGGAAGTGAGATATTTGCATTGTTTTGTTCACCATAGTAAGAACATGTACATTCCTAGACTAAAAAATGTGAACCAATCGTGTTTTTTTGTATGTTTGGTTAGAGAAACCAAACACGGTAATGGGTGTTTTACTAAGCAAACTAGACACACATAGTAGCTTTGAAAAACTTCTATAAGACTTTAAAGTGGCTAACTGTAAGAAATGATTTTGAAGCATGGTGCACCTGTGTTTCTTATTTATGCACCTCATCCTTCCTTCCTTGATGTAGTATACATGGACATTTATCCATTCCCATCTTTGTTGTTTTCAAGTAAAGTGGTGGTTTATATTCTACTTGAAGCTAAACTATTGTATTTGTTTGTGCTTGGCAACAATTTTGTTGAACTTTTTATTGTCCTGTATTTTTTGTGTTCTTAGAATGGAGCTAGATAAAAATGGTATATCTCTAGTAGTAATGGTACCTCTATATGGTAATTATGTTAGGATCTGCCAAAAGTCCTCACCATAATTTTCAGTATGATAACTAAGAATTTGACCTATAAGGCAGGTTTAATCATACTTATGTATCTCGAGCAGGGTTTGGCCAAGAAAATAGGTTATGTATGCTTTGATGTAAGCATATGTGGGTTTTTCCGAGAAAGTAGGCTATGCATGTTTTAAAATGTAAGATTTGTATTAAATGATGATTTTACGTATTTTATGGTTGTATTTGCATGGTAATCAACTCTATATTCGAAAGGATCTTAATAGTGTCTAATAAACTTGCACATGTTTTGTGTTTCAAACAACAAAAGCCATTTTTTTCACAAGCATGTTATCAAATATATCTTGAAACACGTGTTCAATGCTTTTAGCTAATGATATGAGCACAATAACAACAATGCAAAAATACTCACAGGAAAGCAAAGAAAAGATCAAAAGTATAAGACAACATTGTTGAATGGTACACGTGTTATTGCACTATAATGCTTTACATTATATAGGAGTACAACATTGATGGAGCCTGTCATCTACAACCAAGTCTCTTGTTTGGAATGAGAGAAAGAGAGGTCTCTTGTTTGCAGTGAAAGAAGAGAAGGGATTCTACAACTTGTGTGGAAGAGATGTTTGATTGTTCACTAGTGTAATGTTAATAAAATGAAATAGATTTTTTTTGTCCAAAATATAATATCTAATAAAATGAAAAGAAATTACATAATTAGGAATTTTTCTAACTTACATTATTAGGAATTTGGAAGGAGATTTTAGTGATGTTCTTATAAAGTTATATATATTTCGTGATACAAATAAGTGATATCTTTTGCACAAGCATCTTACCAAATATTTGTTGGGAGTGCATGGTTGGAGATTTTAGTCACCTCATTGGGTTCATAAACTTACAATGTAGCATTTTGGATGAATAATACAACTTGGTCTGGAAAATAACACAACCCTCTACTTATGATTTAGTTTTTGAGGTTTTCACTTGGATTACAGGGCACCAGAACCTCATGCACTTGAATTGGTGCACATATACCTAGGTTACTAGAGATGTTGATGCAAGTAAGGTGAGAAATTGAGAGCATACTTCTTTATAACACATTCACTCTTAAGAACTCATTGATTATGAAAAAGATTTATGTGCATTCGTGATGCAACGACAAGAACTTGCATCATGCTTAACAACTACAGAACCCGTGCTATCCCGTCATAGTACACCACTACAAGCATTCTATTGATTTCACATGATTTAAGTACATTATCTATGCAATGAAAATTTGACAGGAAAAATCAACTTAGATTGGAATAGGGTTTAGAAATCTTCTTTCATTTGATTAAAATTTAGAATGTCTTTAATGTGAGTCAAATCCAGGGGTTCTTAGTCTTCCCTGCTTTACAATGTATTCACTTGGTCAATAGTTTGTCGTCGATTCCACTCCAAAGTTTCCTTATCTACATGCTACTCTTCCTAGGGCATGGACTCACTGCCTCCTTTCTTCACCTTTTGGAGTCTAGTATTCCCATCGATGAATGAACGAACTCGCTTTTCCTTTGCAATCGATTTCTCTTAAAACCCTTCTTCCGTCCCTTCAGTTTCATTTAGGGAGATGGATAGTTGTGGCCATTCAATTCCACAACTGTTTACAAATCAACTCCTCTTCCTTGTTCCTGTGACCCACCCTTTGTCATGAAATTTCCTGCAAGACAGGTGGATATATCGCCTACATTAAGTTGTGTTTACTCCCACAATAGTGGATCCGCAACTTCTGCTACAGGGGTCTGCAACAATGGTTTTTGCAGCAATGGATATTCAATCTTATTCATCCTATAACTACTAAATAAGAATCAATTCTTTTTGGTTTGATGCAGATTTCCTGAGGCCAAGGACATTGCTGCATCATACACCATTGGTAAGAAAACTTTGAGCATCCTGCTCAAAAGGTTTTGTGAAAATTTCCCCATCGTTTCTTCTTCCGCCTTTTACACAACCTATTTGCAAACCCAACATGACTTATGCTCTATAAAAACTCATGCTCAACAAGCCTTTCTTCCTTTAAAATTCCATGCCCAACTGGTCTCACTGCTTGTGAAAATCCATGCCCTACAGGGCATACTACCTCCCCATCCTCCTGTTGTAATATAATCAACAACACTAGTTGTTCATCCTCTACATTCTTCTCCTAGAACACAACACTTATGTCGGTAACATAAAGACTGTCATCCTCAAGGAATCCAGTCTTCATGTATTTAAAACTCAAGATGTCAATGTTGTACACCAGCTCCATATCAAAATTAGACCTCATACTACAATGTGTTCCCAAATCCAGGAATTCATTTCGTTGTCTTGCAACAACAGTACTCATTTCAAAATATCCACATTCATGAATATATTCATCAATTGTGCTCTGTGATTTAACTCCATCTTCTATATGTGGATTTAGAAACACACACTGTCCATTTCTTGGACTCTTCTAGTCACTATAAAATGCATTATGCCTCGCATGAGGATCTTTCTCTTCTTCCTGTAGGTATTTATTAACACCATCCTTTCTGTCTTCATTTGTACATTCCTCAGTATCTACCAACATGTTAGATACCACCTCAACATAACATAAGGTTCACTCCATCATCAAAGACAATCTTCTCATGGCATTAGTAGCATCCCTTTCTGCTTTCCTTTTTTGCTATGCATCCTCCACTCTAGCAATAGACCACCATAATAATCATATTTCTCTTACAAATCCTATCATTGAGTCTATCCTCCACTTGCATGGCATACCTTATTACTCTGGTAATAAGGTGCACATCTGCCATTTCCATAGATTCTTTGACAATGATCTTGAAGGATTCAATATCCTTCACACCTTCAATCTTGCATCCCACTATAGTACTTGCAAAACAACCAACCATTAAAGTATTGGATTTTAAAATTCTTTTCAAAATTATATCCTTCATGGCATCTTCAAACGTTATTTCTGCAACATGCCCATCTTCCATATGGAGTACAATTCCAAACATATTGTCATACCCTACAACTTTAGGATTTATCTCAAGCATTTGACTAATGTGTCCTAGCTCCCAATCAACTTGGAGATTCCCCCATCACTTTCTGCAAGTAAATGATCCCTTACTCTTTTCCTTCAATAGATCTCATTTGTGCAACACTTCACAAGATTTCTCTGAAGATGAGATTCTTCTACCATATCTCCTTCCAATCCATTCCTTGCACACAATTTTCCATTATGTACAAACCTCAAAAGAAAAAACTTAGTGATCTGTAATACACTTACCATTTCAATTCCAAAAATGTCCCTATGCTTCTTGGCCTCTACTTGTTTCTTTTTTAACAACGCATTCATCTGTAGCATGGTGGTCATGCTTCTCACATAAGCTCTCCTTCCAATGGAGAAACTCAAGTTAATTACCAACTAAGTTGTCCTCTTCTCAATCGCTCCGATGGAAAAATCACAACATGTTTCTTTAATAAATACTTCTACATCAAATCCACTATGCTCTTCCATCTTCAACATAAATATTTCAATGATTTTCCATGTACAGTTATGATAGAATATACCTCTTCTTTCCATAATCAATCATCCATAATGTCGAACTTCCTCATTGGTTTTGTTTACTTGCAGTTTATTATCCTTTAAGAAGTCCATAATTCCCCATTCATCAGGATGATATGCTTCCATTTCTTTTGGAAAAAACATGTCCCTTCCATCCTGTGCTTCTTCTAAGAGAATATGAATCCTCTCATCATCTCCAACCTCATCTTGACCATGAGCTTCACTAGAATCCTCTCTTACCATGTGCACCTTCATATGCTTTCGCTGCACCTACAAACATAACATCAAATATGTTAGGGAAAGCATTAGTCCCTCTCCCCATGCCATGTTTGTACAACCATCTTTGACCTATTTTGTTGTTGCACTTCCCATTTTCCCTGGTTTATTCTTCTTCAACCATTCCTCCATCATATCAGATCTACACTTTCTTGTTGCACTAACAACTTCCTAGTCATGTTGGTACCCACTCAACAAGGCTATCATCCATTCAATAATGCAAGTTGTTGTTGCATTCTCTCCACTAAACTCAATGCTTCCACATGTCTATACTCCCTTCATATAGTCTATCTTTTCACAACATTTCCATCTCTTTTTCCTTCTGCTCCAAGTACCTTTCCCTTTGTCTCCTTGGACATCAAATTCCCACATAGGTTTCTCTTTAAAGAACATAGTACCCATCATCATTTTGTGCATACATTCTTGTGAGATTAACAATCTTACAATACTCTTCAAACTTTCACCTATTGTCCTTGCTTCACATTCAACACTGAACAATTCTTTCCATGCAACATTCCTTCCGTTCATTGTATGTTATCAAATCAAACAATTCCACTTGGGACATACCTTCAACAACAATCATCCTTTTGCAAACATTTATTTGGATAGTGTCTTCATATATGAACATGCCATTGTCTTCATTATCTTCTTTGTTCTTCAGTTTCCGTTGCCTCCTTCCACTCTATCAATGTAACTAGAATTCTTTAATGTCTTCTGGACTAGCCTCTTGGGTACTGAAGTCTGCCACAATTCCTTTTCCCAACCGTACTAGATGGTACTTTGTTTCCTCTTCCTCATGGACAATTTATGTTGTTCGATCATCAACAAGATATTGCAAGTCACCTTCCACATCATCATCTTCATGATTTGGGTTCCAATCCAAATGCTCTTGCAAAAATTCTTTGTCAAATTCCTTTTCTCTTTTCTCTTGGATATCAACAAATTTGGGGTCAAGTTCTCCACTTGGAATCCTTGGATAGTTATTATTTCCTTGTCATCAAAGTCTTCATAAATGTCTTAAATGGAAATCCCATGTCCATTCAAGTATACTGAAGACATCACATAGCAGCCATAAATGTCTATGCAACTGATCACAAAATATGGATGATGTGTCCATAAGCTTTCCACTAGTGAAAGCAACAAACTTACCTCTTGGGGTACTCAACTCCCTTATGTAACTATCCATCCAATCGATGCTTGAATTCATACTCCAATTCAGTGATCTAGATGGAGAATGGTGAATCAACTTTCTATAATAGTCATCCATCATGGTAGGCTCAACTGGAGGGAGATCATGTGCCTCCTTCAAAACTATACAACCATCACTTAGAGGAAACTCATAAATTATTTGGTAATGAATAGGTTCTTGGTCTTCATTCTCCTTGACCTCAAGCTCCCTAAGCACATGCAAATAAGATTGCACTGCATATGCCCAATGCACACAAGTACCAAAAATTTAAACATTGTTGTTCCAATGAAAAGGGTGAAAGTCCCATGTCCAATCACAAAGAGAATATGCATCATCACAAGTCCATGGAGGCCCATGCTACTCACAAAAAGTTTAAAATGTATCCAATAAATCTCCATAGATGCAAGCAAGAATATCACTCATGTGTCTTTTCTCCCAAATAGGGAAAGAAGAGACACTCCAACCCAATGCTCCGACTAGGAAGCAAGATTCTTCCCTATGTGAGCACTCCCAATGGCTGGACTCTTTGCCATTAGTCCAAAGATGAACCAACAAGTATCCACCAAATTTGTGGATGCATCAACTTCATCAAAGGCTGTTCCATTAAGCATGAACTCATATGACTCCTCATTGGAGGAATGACTCACTCCAAGAAGAAGCTCAGTTTGGCTCTGGAAGGTAGTATGTGCTTGGATCTCATCATATGTATCTATAAACTCCTCAAGCACATGAATGCCATCAACCAAAAGAGGATGGCTGATTTGAATGTATGAGGGAGTATGTGATTTCTGCAATTCTCGGTGAAATTGTTCTATCTCCATCTTGGATTCCAAGAGGGAACTTTGAGTGCTTTTCAAAGAATCTTGGGTGGCCATCAACTCATCATTGATCTCTCAAATATATTCATCATCCTCCAAGTTTGCTTCCTGCAACATATGAAGAAGATCATGCAAATAATTGTTGTTAGAAATCATATGTGAAAATTTACCTTGGGTTGTACTCTTTTCTTTCTGAATCTTCTCCATGTTAAGGACTTTGTTCCTTATGCACATGTACTCTATTATGACCTTCATCTTCATTAGGCCCATAAGAAATGCAAGAGGAATTGGTTTTATGTGTCTCCAGTCAAAGACACTCTTGAGGTCCCTTTCATTTCCTTCCTTGAACCTTTTCAAGTGCTTATAATGAAGGATACTAATGGATTTCACATCCATCATCAATTCAACCTCATGCTTCTTCACCCTGTCAAGTGGTCTACCCGGTGGGTGGTATTCAAGAACGTTCTCATGTTGTTGTACTGACTTCCATATGACCTTAATATGATGTAAGTAGTCCATACTTTTTCCTTGAATGGTGGCGAGTCCCTCAGTATCCCCCACAATGTCACCATGCTTTACTATGAATATCATTCCATGGGATAACTCTTCATCTGCTATGTAATTTTTCCTCCTAGGTATGAATGGAAATGTATGGGAAGAATCATATTGCAGCCATATATTCCTTTCATGCTGCTCATTGATCATAACAAATTTGAATGCAACAATAGATCCATTACTAATGCAAAAATAACTCTTACCCAGGTGAACTAGTCTTGCACAAACTTGAGTCTCCATCTCGGTGATGTAGCTATCCATCCAATTCAATGATGAATACGATTATTTTCTTTCTAATCCAAATGGAATGTAATCAGACATATTCATCAAGGATAATCCTTCCTTACATGAAAGAGGCCCATAATCTATCTGGAGTGAAACAAGTGCCTGGCAATCATCTTGCAAGTCAATGCTTTCTTGAAGCACTTGTAAATCTGAGGACTCCTTATGTTTACCTTGGAAATGATGATGCTCCATAATGTCATGTGTACTATTAGGAACACACATTTGATCACATGTGTGTTCATGCCACTCTTGAGAATCATGCAAAATCTCTTTTAAAAATTCATCCTTCTCAAAAATTTGGATCTCAGTACTAGAAGGATATTTTCTGCCAACCTTATCACTGGAAATGGCTGCCATATCAAGATGAAACAAAGGAATTTGGTAAATGAAAAAATTAGAATGGTTGTAATACCTTTGTGACACCTCTATCTCTTCATGATGTGGAGTGGTGATGGCATGATCCCCCTCCAAATATCCAAGTTCATTGTCAACTAGAGTGTGGTTGTATTTTTCTCCATAAGGATGTTATGAGAATTCTCGAAGGGTTGATCCTTTCTCTTTTGTGATTAAATTAGTGAGATATTCTTCAGATTGATGAAAAAAAAAATTGATTCTACCAAGATTAGATTTACCTTCCTTCCTTGGCTTGAAGTTCTCTTGTTCTTACTCAATGCATTCATTAGAGGAAACACATGGCTCTTCTCTTGGAAGATTGTTGCTCCTCTCCTTTGATGGCTGATTGTTACTCTGCCTTTGCCCCTTCAAGATAGTTGATGCATCTTTCCCCTTGGTAACCTTAGAAGTAGTATTATTGGAGACTTTGTTTGAAGAGAATCCGAAAAGTTTCTTCATGCTAGAAACAATGGCATCCAATGAGGCTTCACTTTCGATTCCTCTTTCTTCTTCTTTCCTCTTTCGATTTTCCTTGATCTCAAATCAAAATCTGCAATAAAAATAATCTTTGAAGGAAATGGATTTATGAATCTCTTCTTTCAAATCTAGATACTCCTGGTAGTGGCAGGGCAAATTTTTACATGTAGATATCCTCTTTGCTAACTCCTTATTAGGATTATCCATTACTGGTTCATCCCATTGATATATGTACATCTGGTCGTAATGTAACCATTGTCATCTCTTGGTAGGCCTCCACCAATGTAAATGATTTCTTCTTCCTTGTATAACTCAAAACCTTCATTGTCCATGACTGCATCTAGTTTTTCAGCTGCAACTTGAAAATAGTTCTAAGATATTTCTTCATATGAGATTTACTTTTCATAGGTTGAGATAAGGAAAGTGCTCTGATACCACTGTAATGTACCAACTAGGATTAGTGATACAAAAACTCAACTTCTCAAGGAATCAATTAAAAACAGTGTTTTGGTGAGCTAGTTTGACTGTAGGGGAATAGGATCAGAATCTCTGGGTGGAAGGAAGGTTGGGATAGAATTTAAAACCTTTGAAAAAAGTACCGGAACCATTTATGGGTCGAAATCAGTAAGTTTGAAATCTAATGCAATGCTCCTGGGCACCCTAGCATATGCATACTAGTATTACTCTATGTTTTGATTGAAGGCTATGAATGAGTGTTTATGACTCATGGAGGCTAATAAAAATTAAATATAGGTCAATTTATAGTCATATAAAACTCCATCAAGTTTAAGGAATATCTGAGAAAGAATTACAAAAAGACAAGTAAAATTACATTTTAGGATTGCACAACTAGTAAAATTTAGGAGCTTCCAAACAGGAAAGGAAGCCTCACGAATTCCTCTCCTCAGACATGGATTGGATCATAAATAATTTTAACTAAAATCAGGAACAAATATGAGCTCATTTGGATCTATTCTCATTCATCTACCACAAGCATTCTAAAAACTAGTTAAAATCTAGGCAATTGTAGAGGGGGTGGAGAAAATGAAGAAATTATCAGACTTATGCAATATAAAACGTATTGAATGATATCATATATTTTTATTGATTTCTATTACATCATATTATATACATGAGGATTCTCAAATCATTACAAAAAATCCTCTCCTCTCCTACTCAACAATACAACACTAAAAATCACTGAGAAGCTCTGAGATTCAAACCACAGACTTCTTGGAGCTTTCTGAAATTAGACCCAGCCTTGGTTCATCTATAGGAACTACAAAAAGACTCAATGAAAATGGATTAATACCATCATCCTCTCATAGGAAGAAGGGGCACATCACCCATCTTGGACTAGGGGCACATCTCCCAAGTCTTTGAGGCATAATTGCTCTCAATCCAAACATCAAACTGACAAAAGATGTGAATGTGGTGTGCAATGGTTCATTTATAGAGAGTGGATGAATTGAGGAGAAAGTATCCTTAGCTAATGCACCCTCCATGAGTGGATAAGGAAAGCTAGCTTTCCTTCCTTTTTCCTTTTATGTTTGCTTTTCCAATTTCTGCTTTAGCTTTTTTCTGCTTTTCTGTATTTTCTTATTTATCTTGGTTTTCTGAAATTTCCTTCTTTTCTGATTTTATGATGCTTTCTGCTTTATGCTTATTTTCTGATTTGCTCCGTCTTTCTTTCCTTTTTCCTGATTTTCTAGATTTGGGTGCTTTCTCCTTAACTTCTTCTTCAAGCCATCTCCAAGTCAACCTCATCCACTATTGCGCCCTAGTGGAGCATTATTCTCGTTTATTTAAGATAAAATTATTAAATGCATGAAAATTAAATATTCCAAGTGCATAATAAACTTTGGATAAAAATTAATCCACATTCCTAATTAATTAAATGCCTGGAATTCAAAATGAACCCCTCATTAATTAATTAATTCCAATCTGTCATTAGGATTCCATGGGGTTTGATTTGCTTCATGGTGCTGACAAAATATGAACATGACAAAACCAAAGATGAAAAATTCACTCGCTCATTTTTTCCTTCTAATTCAGTCACACTATGCTTCATATGAGGTTCCCTCAACACTTTGATTTGGTTTTGCTTATTATGATATGGAAACCATAAATGAGACCAATCTATTGCAAAATAACCATTCAACTTGTTTCACCAATCTCTACTCAATATTAACCCATAAGCTTCTAGTATGTCCACTACCATAATATCAATAAACTGACATACTCTTGAATCTGCCCGTTAACAATAAAATTAACACCCTTAATCAAGTGACGGAAGAAGCACATTTTTACCATGAACCTGCAACAGGAACACATGACACAAGTTCATGCATAAATGAATCCTCTCTAAGAAATACATTAAAATGCATTATTTGTGCTTAAAATCATTCTAAATGGTGCAAAAAGCCTAAAAACTATGAAAAGTGGGTTTTCAAGTTAAAATAATAAAAAATGGATTATCCCACACTCAAAAGAGAAACCTAAGGCACATTTCCCAATGCTATATAAGAAAGGCTTTGGGACATGGTAAAGAGACACCAAGCAAGAGCAAAGGCATGCTGAAGAGATTCTGAAGGAGGAGAAAGAGCTCAAATTCTTCAAAAGCAAGGGTGAAGGAAGGGAAGCTCATGTCAATGGAGGAAGGATTCATATCTAATGCCATGGTAAGGATGTATTTCTCCATTATTCTACTATGAATAGATTCAAGTTTCTACCATCTATGAGTTTAAATCTGGTTTATCTTGTATGAATTTAATTCTTGGATAGCTTTAGATCTTAAATGTGTTTGTCTTGATTGATAAATAGATATAGATCTCTTGGAAATTTGTAATAATATTTTCAAGTTACTGACGTAGGAATTCACCATTCCTTAGGAAGATAGTTAAATTAGTGTAGTCACAACCCTGCACTAAACACTGTTATCAGAATGGCGACCACAGTGGGAGTTAAAATTTCTTGAACTTTCTTGAATTTTCTTGATTTTTTTTCAATTTTTGGGTGTTCTTCCTTTAGATCTACTCATTCATGATGTAAAGATCCATTAAAGAGCCTTAGATCTAGCTTAAATAGCTCAATATCAGCCTAACTATGCCTTTAATCCATCAAACCACCGTCAAATTCGATCAGATCTAAGTTCTTTAAACTCTGCCTACAATTTTTTGAGTGTAAACTCTATTTCGATCTCTGCTGTGTTAAAGTTTTTGAAGCTTTGATATCTGCATAGATTTAAATCCTCTGCATTCAATGATCTTAAAGGTTCTATGTTGAATATTTTTAACACGAGACTCTACCAAGCCCAGCATTGAATATTTTTAATAAAATGAACTGTGCCAAGCTATTAAAGTTCTGCAATAGCTCTGCGTTTTAAAGCTCTGCCTTAAAGATTGAATTTCAAAGAAATCGCAGAAGCTTTCATTCTGCTATACGTGTTTACCTTCAAGCTTTGGGTGAAAACTTCTATCTCAGCATGAAATGCTTAAATCTGAGCGTTAAATCCCTCCATTAAAGTGTTAGATCTTCAACCATGATCTGGCCTTGTGAAGCGATGAAGATTTAATTAAATTCTGCCTGAATTTTAGTACCCTGCATGAAGAACTCTGCGTGTAGAGGCCCCTTGAAGCGTTGAAAGTTTTTAAAAGCTAGGCGTGTTCTTGTTCTTTAAAACTTTGCATATCTCTGCATGTGTAGATCTCTGCCGTGGAAAATACCTATAGCCTTAGATCCCTGCGTGGATCCAACTCTGCGTAAATTTTTTTTTAACTCTTTGGCTCCAGTTCCACATTGAAGTATTTTAAAAACATTAAAGACTTTGGAAATATTAAATTTCTGTGTGTAGAAGCTTTGCTGAGCCCTCATCCCCAGATCTACGAACCTAGTTTCCATTTAAAGATTTCTGAAAAACTTTTTAGCCTCTGCGCAAAGATCTTTAAAATCTTGATTGATGATAATAGCAGAGCCCCGGGCTTGCCCGTCGATGGATGGATCGTAGTAATAAAAATATTGCGATTGAGGCTCTGCGTTTCTTGAATTGAAGGCGTTTTTCCATATTAAAATGCATTGTCATTTCCAAAATTGGATGAGATCCATAAATTGGTAAAGGTGTTTTGGGGGAAGCTGTTAAGTTTTCACTTTAAAATTTCTGGGTTGAAGGTCTGCACGTTAAGCCCTGCCATCACTCTCTTCGTTGAAGGATAGTACCAATTTTTTGTTCAACTTTGTGTCGAGGGAGTAATCAAGATCTTCTTGCTTTTGAAAAAATTAAAGATGCATCCATCTCTGCATTAACAGATCTTAATGATCTTAAACCTCAGCATGAAGCCGTCGACCTTCAAGCTTGCTCGATTCACCATCAAGACTCTGCGTGGAGGGCTTTACTAAACTCTGCGTGGAAAAATCCTTAACCTCTCCGCTGAGGGCTTTTGCGTATTTTCCCAAAAATACTCAGATTTCATCCTGCGTGGGAGTCTTGAGTGAACATCTCTACGTTTTTTATTTTTAAAAAATCTGTCTGTCAAGCTCACCACATTAAAATTTCTAATTCATTAAATTTTCCATTCATCGAGTGTCGATTCATTGATATTGTGCCCTAGCAGTTGAATGTTGTTTTAGCGCCTACCTCATGAGTTAAAGTCTGCAAAAATGTGGTTGATAGACAACATTTTCCATTTGTCCAGTGCTTGTAGTGAATGCATCTTCATGTCAGAGTTTACTGCTGGATGATGAAAGAATTTTGAGAACTAGCGCCCTAGTTTACATTAAAAACTTGATTTTTTTTTTCAAAACTTGAGCGCCCTTTTTGAAGAATCCAATTCAAAATTGTTTCAAAAAATTCAGTGTCAAAAACTTGCGCCAAAGTGTTATATGCTTTAAAATAAAATTCTTATATTGAGCTTAAAAAAAAGGTTGAAAAAGTTGTGTTTAAGTTGAGATTAAACATTGTTTTTTTTTTTAATTTTTTCAAAGGAGTTCAAATATCCTATTATTCCTTTTGAAAAAGGTTGACAAAGTTGTGTTTAGGTTGAGATTAAACTTTTTTTTTTTTAATTTTTTCAAAGGAGTTCAAACATCATATTATTCCTCTTGAAAATTTGTGAAAAAGTTGTGCTTAAACTTGAAATTGACATCCTTTTTGATTGGAAATTTTAAACCAAAAAGACATATATATGTGAAAGAAATATTCAAACATTTGCATTGGAAGACAAACTTTGACCATTACATGTGGAGGTAATTTGAATAGTAATTTTTTTTTTGTACAATGCTTGAAATATTTGGATCAAATGGAGATATGTTTGGACTTGTATACCCTTGAAGGAACCATTCACACACATTTGCATTGAAGAACACACTTGGAACACCACATGTTGAGATAATTTGAGAGCACTTCTTTCCACAAAACAGAAGCGAACTTTAATTAGTTACATTTCATTTTAAGAGTTTGATTGCTTTCATGAGTTTCATGCATAATTAGAGAGAATTGCACCTTTAGAGTTCAGTTTTCTTGAGATATATTGTGTATGAGGCACCGTATCCTCTTCACTCGCATCTTATGATGATCTTGTGAATGAGAAAGTGTATCTCGCGTGTAATAGTTTAGGGGTTGATTTTCAAGCATCTTATATTGAGGCACCATATCCTCTTCACTCGCATCTTATGATGATCTTGTGAATGAGAAAGTGTATCTCACGTGTAACAGTTTAGGATTTAATTCAAAAGCATTCCAAAGGGCTTTGCGTATCCTCTACACTTGGGCTTTCGGGTGGTTTTGTGAATGAGAAACGAGGATCCCCCATGTAATAGAATTAGATTCATGTTTACTTGAGATATCTGTTTGGGTTACATTGATCATCAAACATTGATTGTTATCCATATTTCAGAAAAAAATTGTGCATAAACATACAAAATCTACTGGAAATTTTGCATGACTGAAAGAAACTCATAAACCTCTCACTCTTCCTTAATTTAGAATATTCATCGAATTGAAAGGTAGAGCAGTGAGCATTTTGCATTGTGTGGTTCATTTTGTTTTCAAGTCGAAACACCATTAGTTTCATTTCCACTCTTGAAACTAAGCAAAATACAGTTAAAATTGGCGCTTAATCTAAAATTGACAAGCTTTGGATTTTCATATCACCAACAAGATTAGGTTAGCACCCTGGATTAGGTTTCGAGAGTTAACACTCCTGGGCTGCAAAACTTTGAAATTAGTATTGATTAAAGAGAGTAAATCCATTATTGCAAAAAACGCTTGTCGGGAAAGCGCTTCTGAAACATGCGTCAAGCATGAGGTCAATCTGGATAAGTAAGGTTGGTTCCCCCTCCTTTCTTATTTAGTGGGACATGAGCTCATTGATGGAATTCTATGTTCAGTGGCAAGTGCTCGGGGTGACATCATTGTTTCTAGAGTTTCTGGTAATAAGAGTTGACCTCGACTTACAATTGTCCGCCCGACCGTCGATTGTGAAGTGGTAACTTTAGTGGCTATTCTTAGGATATCACATAGGTTGTTGTGAGTGGGACACACTTGCAATACCTGAGACAGACTTTGGAACTTTTACTCCTTGGGAGGGTGAGTGGTTAGGAACCAACACTTGTACCCTTGGCGATTAAAGTTAATTGTAACTGTTTCTAACACCTTCGCTCCTAGCAATTGTATCAGGACATGAAATCCCTCAGTAGCTACTAGTTTCGGAAGGCCCTACAATCCAGCTTTTCACTGAGCTTCGGTTCTTTGGAAAAGTAAGTTTGCTTGCTTGAAATCTCTAGGGAATTTTTACTATGTGGACACTTTATTTTGTTGAGTCTAGAAATCCATAGGATTGTTTGATTCTATTTTCAAAAACTTTTTAAACATATCCTATTATCAATATTCTTCAAAGTGGTTTTATCAATATTCTTCAAAGTGGCTAATCTTCCGACCCGCCAGTCACGACGGCATAGAGGCGAGTCACCGGAAATTGAAGGCCCCACTACATTGCGGAGATGACTACAAAATACAATACACTTTGACTCTGAAACCAACACACTTCTAACTTCAATAATCAATAGTAGAGTAGAGACACATCAAACAAATACTACAACACCACCTACCCAGGAAAACATAGAAATTGTTGATCCTCTTGCTCCAATTTCAATTGAAACATTAGAAGACAACACTGCAAATCCCATAAGTCCACCTCTGACAAATATTTCAGACCCAGTGGTACTCCACATCAGTGAACCTTTGAACACCATCAATCCTCTTGTGGCACACTTGGTACACATGCTAAATTCAACATCTAATCCCATGGCTTCATCAGGAGCGGAAGGGACCACATCAGCACCGTCTCAAATAAGTGTTGGAGGTAGCAATACTCCCAACATCCCTATGGCTTCATCAGGAGCACAAAGGACCACATCATCACCAATCTCTACTCAATATTAACCCATAAGCTTCTAGTATGTCCATTACCATAATATCAATAAACTGACATACTCTTGAATCTGCCGCCAATCTAATCACATTCTTCATTTCCTCAATAACTTTAACATCAAATCAATCTAGTTGTATAATCCGAGAAGGGGATGTTATGGGTTGTTCATTAATCCTTTTGCAAATAGATAGTGGCATGATTTTATATGAAGCCCCAAAGTCTACCAAGAAGTTATGCACATTATAATTAAATATTTCAAAATTCAAAAGGAAAGGAAGAGTTTGATATTTCGAATTTCCACCAATACTTGCTTCGTTAATCTCGGTATCAGACTCAACCCTTTTTGACTGTTTGTCTATTGTACTTCTTGATTTTACATCAAGATCTTCTAATAAATTTTTCCTCTGTTGTGGCAGGTTACACATTTCAAACAGAGATATGTTTTCCTTTGTTTTCTTGATATCTTCTATAATATCATATCCCATATTATGATTTCCCCCAGTTTTTTCACCAATATCAGATTTGTTGACTACAAGGTTCACTTTCTTATTGATTAATGGATTTGTTTCCTTTAAAACCCCTAAATTTACTTTAGGTTGTGACTGATTCATACTGTTATTCCTTTTTATGTTTTCTTTGGCTGTCTTCCTTTTGGGTAATACCATACTTTTATCTTCTACTGGTCCCTTACTTTTGGTAGCATAATCTACAGATGATACTTGTATTTCTTCCACCTTTTATTCTTCATCTAAACCAAAATTTGGATCCCAATCCCATAATACTAATGTGGTTTCTTCATTTTGATCTTCTGGTTCATTAGATTTCTCTTCTTCCTGATCTTCATGATCTATTAGTTGTGTATCCAATAATTTATTCATTACCAGAGTCATTGAATTAATCCACTGCAGGCAATTTTTTTCAGAATGACGTTCTTGATGAAATGTGCAAAAGTGATCCATACCAACTTCATTCAAATGAAAAACAATAGAAATATTTGATGGTGGTTGTGTGTTTTATTCATTTTTTTATAGAAAGGTTTAAATGGATTTCTTTTCAAAGAACTAGCACCCTTTTCCTTTTCCAGGTCTACTATTTTATTGGACAACTTTTGAACCATTTTAACCACATTTTATAATTCATTTGAAGAATCTTCTTTAGGTTTGGTCAATAGCAAAGGCTTCTTATTTACTATAGGATTTACTTCTAGATCTAGAGAATGTTTCATAATACTGTCTATGTCTGTTTCTACCTTCTTCGCCTCTTCAAAATTTTATGCTAGAGTAGTTTTAACATATCTTTTTATGAACATGGCTATGGATGGGAGAAGCGTTGTAGTATAATATTCCACCAATGACTCTTCAACAGGTTTCTGAAACTATTCAAAATCATAGTAAATATGTGATTAAAATCCTATACTTTCTCCTTCTTTTCCATCTGCATAGACAATAATTCTTTCATAAGTGAAGCCAGAGTGTTTTGGTTACCAAAATTATTCATAAAAAACTTTTCAAATTTGTCCCACTATGCTATAGAACCAGTCTGTAGGCTAAAAAACCACGATGACGCTCTAGGTTCAAAACTATACGGGAACAACCTACACACCACATCCTCATGTTCTACATCGATCAAATTTAGGGCTAAGTAAAATATCTTTAGGTGATCATCAAAAAAGATTCCTTTTCCAGTATCGAACTTAGGTATTACTCACTCTGGATGCTTAGGCAAATCATGTAAAGGAGTAGCTAAGTTGAGTGGTCCTCTGTTTCTCCATGCAGGTTGTTGATTGCAATTGTGAGCCATGTTATTAATGATCCTAGGAATTCGGGGTGAAAGTGGGGTGTGAGTGTTGTTGAAAGTGTTTGTATGTGTGGAGAAGTGATTGAATCCAGAGAATTAGGATTCATTTGATTGATGGGATTTGGTATATCTTGTAATGATAAATCAAATAATTCTTCCAAAGATTCCACAAGCACAAAATCCCTAGTTTGCATAACTTGTCTTCTAGGTAGCAAAGGTACCACTGATAATATTCCAAGTTTTCTCATGTAAGATATAGTGTGTCTCCTGAAATTATCTACTTCTGTATGAGGAACAACATAAAAACGTTCAGTATGATCAATTTTGGAATCGAACTTTTCTCGATGATCAGTTTCAGAAATCAATTCTTCTGGTAGGGTTGTTTCTAATGGAGACCCAAAGAAATTTCCTCGTGAAAATAAGTTTCCTTTATCAGCCATGCACTTGCTTCCCTCCTTCTAGTGCCAAAACTATTGATGCCTAGAAAATCCTAGAATCGACAGTAGGGATTCTTCCCAGTGAATAATCCCAATTAGATCATTCACTATTTGGAATAGGGAATCCATCTGGTTAACGATCCGACTACCATAGGTATGTTTGTTAAATATTTACCAGTTGCATCCCGGCCCACCATTTATATTTGATGCTTGAAGTATGAGTATGCAAATGCTTCTAATCTAATTGATGCATTTAACCTATAATTGATAGGCAGAAGCCTCACAAGTGATGGACAGGTTCTTACCTCTCATCTTATCACTTCTACTTTATCAATTAGCTAACCCTATTCTAACTTAACTAATCTATCCTTGCAAGGAGCGAGTTTTAATGAGAGTAATAATTTGAGAATGGTTATACAAATCTAACAGATAACTATTTAGATAAATCATTTACATTCACAGTAGAAACATACAAAGATAGCTTTGACAACATTTAAATCCATTTATTACTCTGATATCACATAGACATTTGCATATACAAGTAAAATTATTCATCACCATCGAAATAATTCAATAAGTTAGAAAGATATCACAGCATGAGTATGCACACAAGAAGAAATAATTATGATCTGTTATCCAAAACATTCCACACAAAAATCCATCCAATCTTTTCCCAACAAATAGGTCTTTCTCATTAGCATAAAATTAGTTCTCTTACAAATTGTCTTCAACCTCTATTTCACTAGAAAAAGTCCCTCTCTCATCCCTTACCCCTTCTATTTATCTTACAAGAGATTTTGTCTTTACATGACTGATTGCTTCAGCTACCCTCTAACGCTTGGATTGCTACAATTTGTCTTTTGTGCTTGCACAACTAAAAATAGATAATTATTTACAAATTAAGTTATCCTTCTGGTGGGACCTCTAAGCTGGAAATATAATTGTCCCACAAGTCAGTTTCATGGAATATTATATTACATTGTACAGGTTCCAATCATTTTAAAGATATTTCATGAATGGATAATTCTTTTTCCACACTTATTACTTCTTTAGTGGTTACTTTATAAGTTTCCTACAGGAAATAAGCATTTACATATGCTTGTCCTATGTGTTTCTTGAGATGTTCTTCATTAAGCACATCTAGTTTCATGATGTACTCCGGGTCTTCTTTCAAGCCATCTTTTGATTGCATTAGATGTTGATCTTTGGTAGGAAACCCGTACATGTCTGGAACCATCGATATATGACATTTATAATGTACTTGACAAATTTATTTGTATATTTCTTCACACTTTGTGATAGACTTTGGTACTTCTTCCTGTATCTTCCTAGAAGCTCTCCTGCAACTGTCTAGAAGAGATATGTCTAACTTGATTTCTGCAGTTTTCCTGTTTGGTAGGTGATCAAGGAAGTTTGGATTTTCTCCCTTCCAAGCCATCAACCTTTTCAATTTTTTAAAATTATTGACTAATTTTTTTCTTACAGAAAAAGCACCTGGAGAAATATCCTTCATCCTATCTATCATTTCTTTCATTTTATAAATTTCTTCAATTAACAATCCTTATGAGTGGCATATTTGTTCATTTATTCTATAAGCATGCTCATAAAATGGGGTCATATCTTGCTTTTGATTTTGAGCCATGTTGACCTATTCCAACAGAGATTCCTTTTCTCTAACTAACTCATCCATCTGAGATTGCAAAGCTTCTTTCTCGATTATCATCTCATCTATGTGTACTTGTAAAGATTCCTTTTCACTCATTAAAGATTCCACCTGTTGATTTGACTTCATTTTGTTTTCTTCTAACTCATTTATCCTAGAGTGGAGGTCACTTCGCTCACCTTCCATAATCACAAGTTGCACATTCAAAGCATCCTTTTCACTTTCCAAGTTATGATAATCCAACAGTAATTTATTCTTTTCAAATTCTACTGCATCTTGTTTCCTCTTCATCTCAATTCCTTCACCTTTTGCTTTACCGAGTTATCCTTTAGCTTCAACATTTTTTATTTTCTTCGATCCAGGTCGTTCATCAATTTATCAACGTTGTCAGAATTTTCTTGAGCAACTGCTATGTTTATTGAAGTGGTGAACTTGGGATCCTTGTGAGTACCTTCTACTAAGGTGCTTTCTTGAATGGTTACCACATCTGGTTGTGTGCCCATTTTCATATTTTTCTCTGTTATCCTTAAAATTGTCTTTTGCTTGGGGTCAAAAACTATTGTATCTAGTTTTGCAACCGAATGCTTCTTCGGAGGAGTAAAAGGTGTGAGCCTGAGCTCAGCAAATGGAAGATGTCCTCCTGTAAGTGGGATTCTGGAGGTTTCGGGTGGATCTATGTCCATGTCTTGAAGACAATGGTATCCTTCTTGGACTTCTTTGTCTTCCACAACTTTCTTGAGCTTATCCTCTTCCTCCTTTCTTTTTTCCAACTCCGATGCTTTATCCGTTGCTTCTTGATCTTCTTTCTTCTTCTTTTCTTCCTCCTACTTTTTTATTTCTTCTTCTTCTGCTTTCCTTTTATCTTCCTCTTATTTTTGTTGTATTTATGCTTCTTCTTTCTTATTTAATCTTGCTTCTTCCGCTGCCACAACTTCCTCTCTATAATTTTTCAATTCTTCCTCATTAGCAATATCCATAGTATGACTGGACCCTGCACCATCTTTTTGGCCAAATATTTTGTTTAAATCTATCATATTACTTGCCCTTTGGTATACCTATTCATCCTTTGGGAAGTGGTTCATGTATTCAAAGTGGATTTTACACGACTCACAATGTTGGGAGGCCTTTTGTAGTTTGTCATTTCTAACAAAAATATTCTCTCCAAAGTGGAATGCTTCCAAGTTATTTATGAAAGCTTCTGATCCTTTCATCTTAGGGAATTTATATGCTCCGATGAAAAACAGAAGTGGTGGATAGGAATCCTTCTTATTTTCATTTAGAAAGTGGACCACTCCATTGGTGAAGACTTGTCTTACAACCTCTTTGTGTACTACATAATATGTAGCATACTTTGACATTAGAGACGGAGCTTTGGTTTCCCTATACATTCTGACATACGTTCCTTCCAGGTTAAAGTAGACATCTCTATATTCATTGATGACTTCCATTGCGTTGTCTGACAAGCAATTGGGCTCTTCGTTAAATATTAACCAATACAAAGGAATTATGAATTTCTCACAGCTAAGCTTGTAGAAGCTTGTATATTTATGATCCCACGGTATTTGGTAAGCCACATATAGAGGGGTCTCAGCCGGGATCCAATAGCACCCCAATTTGTGGGATGGGTGTCTGATTAAGATGCAGTCGATAAGTAGGAAGACATAAAGAATTCTTCTTTATTCTGGGTCATCCCTCCTTGGGATGCTTCTATTGTTGATTCCATACTCTCTGAGATAATATCCTCCCAATTGAAGACAATACCATGGGAGGCGATATGATACATGAGGGGAACCCAACTGAGCTTGTAGACATTCGTGTTTTCCCTACCCGAATATTCTACTTAACATTAAAGCTATGATCCTGAATGGTGTTTTCAAATTCCGAGTGTTATCACCCAAAACGTACCCCAAGGTTGTGGAGAGGAAGAATCAGGGTAATCACTAACTACTTTAGCTTATGTTATTGACCCAACACAAGCAAAGAGGGCTCTCTCTTAATTATTCATAAAATACTGAAAATACTTCAAAGGTTTTTGCAATGATAAACATACAACATTCTATAGAAGACTGAAAAATGATTAATGAGAGACACACAGCCTTCCAATCCACGATATTCAATCATAACATGCTTAGAAGGTCAGACTTCCTATGGGACAAATTGTCTTGAGGTTAGGTGAGACAATCGAGAGCATAAACCTTGGGCGATGGAGTCAGGATACAACATGAAGATCAGACAGCAGTGCCGCAGTATGAACTATTAAAACAGAGGCAAGGTAGCCACTCTCTTGCCGTCGTAATGCTATTTTCTGGTGATAAAAGAAGAAAGTAAGAACAGACCATTGATACGAGCATCCAACAAAGATGAATTTGATATCAACTTTAGTAGCAATATTGAGTGAACACCTGAGATAATAACCAGAGCTTGTTTCCAAGAATTCTAAGCTATTGTACACTGATCTCAGATATGAAAGGGAAAACATAATGTAAATGTATAACAGGAAGTATGAGTACATAGAGAAGAAAGGAAAAAACAAACTACAAGTAAAGCAACACATGAATCTTTGCAAAACGGTCTGCCATGGGAAATGCACATTATATTGAAAAGGTCTCAAAACCAAGCTCGATCCCCAGGCCTTAGCCGAATGATTTTCCAACCCTTTGTTATTCTATTACAATGATATTTATAGGCTTTTAGCCTCGAATTGATCATTAGGAAACATTCAAAACTATGTTTCCACCTTGGCAGCCTCAAAATTGGGGAATATTACATATGTGTCGAACTACAAACAGATTTATTAAGATGGGAAACAAGAATACGGTGAGTAGAATGCCACCTTACTCCTGAGCCTTTAATTGGCCCTGTGGATCAAAGAAATTTTTATTCTCAAAGAGTTGTCCGCTTGCGGTTCTTCTGTTGGAGGGGGAGGTGTCGCGTCCTCAGTGGGGATTACGAAATCATTGAGAATATCCATGTCTTGGTGGATGTCTCACTCATCTTCAGGAGCCTCTTTCTTCCTTCGACGTCGAACCCTTCTGCACACCTGTCGCTCTTCGGGCTCTTCAACTTCGCTGGTGGTGCTAATTTCTATGTGGTCGAATACTACAGGAGATGAAGGAGCATGTTCTTCCTCCACCTCAGACCACACCTTCTCGGGCATAAAGACCACTTCGGTTCCTTGGTCCTTCTCCATGATCAGACTCTAACTGAAAGATACCCGGGCTGCCAGGTGCATCACCTTTCCCATGCACTGATTCTGAACAGGAGATGCAGGGACCATGTCTATAACGGTCGTGACAATGATGACAGCTATGTGCGATCACCTTTTCCATGATGACCTGACCGAATCTCCCAATTGAGAAACAATGATGTCTAAGGCCTGAACTGACGTGAAACATGCTTAGCCAGGGTTTCCAGATAAGTGGAAAAGTATACGACGATGCTGAGGTGGCCCTTGTCCTATTTGCAATCATTTTGGTGGTAGTAGATATGCATTTAAGCCGTCTATCCACATGGTCAAATCTACACTGTAGATCTTAGCTCCATCACATCCAGGCCGCTCAAACTTGCACCCATCTACCAAGAGTTCTCAAGTTTGCGAATCAGATTTTCCCACTCATGTCAAATATGCAAACAAATTATCGGTCGTCGATTTGCATCCTTCGGCGTCGACCAAACTATGAATTTCCTTCCTGCTAACACCCCGCTAGTGCTTATAGTGCCCCCAACGCTTTTGCAACGGGCTCTTGCAGTCGTCGATCTTCATCGGTCCCGATTCGAACCGTCCACATCACTTTTCTATGCCCTGAGCACATTTCTTCGCTTTTAGTCCACTTAGCGTCCTTTTTAACCCCAGACCCCTTTCTAGATTTCTTACCATGGAACAATCCTGCCACATAAAGCCTCGAATTTTTTATGTTTTGGGCCATGGGCGTCTGGATCAGAGCTTTTCTTTTGCTACTACTCCAATGGCCTTTGGATATTTTTTCTTTAGCTTCTGGGTCTTCTACCTTCTATCTTAGGTTTAATACAAGTGTTCGAAAAGGTTTGGCGGTTCTCATGGGGAAATTCGCTTATATGCAGCGACACAAACCCCTCAGAAAAAACCCTCGGACTTAGGGAAAAACATAATTTGGTTAATGCAACAAAGGAAAAAAGGAGACTGAAACCCTCTATGCACCTCTAAACTCTCTTCCAACAAACCCTCATTCTTCTCTTAATTTCAGGCATAGTCAGCTGAAAATCTGCATCAAATGTATCGAAACCCTACCATTCCTGAGCGAATTTAACCCTAATCTTTCCAGAAATTGGTTCTTCATCCAGTTCTTGTTGCAAATAGACTTAGATTCGCTAATAGCAGCAGTTATAAGGCCATACCTATCACTGAAAATCTCTGAGAATGACTCCCCCTATCGTCTTCTTCATCTTCCACACGCCCGGAAGCCTCTGACTCCGATAGCTTCAAGACACAAATGTCAACTTCACATACTGAATCTTATATATATAACCTTTTTTCCTTATCCCCCTAGCATCTTTCTGGGTTTAAGCTCCTCCTGGTTGCTGATCTCATGTGCTGTGATTTAGATCGTTTGATCCGATGTTCTTTTAATTGATTTGACACCTTTCTCCATCTGCCGTCAGATCACCCTTTATGCTCTAATCTCCACCTCTCATTTCAACACCATATGTCTACAAAGTAGCATCGCGAACCTCCAAAGTGGTTTCCAATACCACCTTCCCTCCTAGCGACAGAGCCTGGCGTTGACACCTATCGAGCGGTTTCATCTACTGCAACCACCACCTCCTTTAACCATCATGCATCTTCCCGATGTGACAGTCATCGTGAGCCATCGATGATCCCCTGCTTTGCATCCACAGTGGAGATCCGTAACCTATTCAATCCTTGAATCATTTCCCGTTGGCAGGGTCCACACCATTACTCCCCGCGAATCTCCTAAAATCATTGTCATTGATTTGATTCACCCGCAACTCGAACCGTCGATCTCACAAAACTTATCGAGAGAAAAATAACATCCCGTCTTGACCGCCAGATCTTTGACCGTGAATCCCAACTCTCGATCTTCAGCGCCTTTTCTTCTGCCAAAGTGGTGTCGCATCCCATTGAGGTGGTTTTACTTACCGCCTATCCTGCTTGCGACGCGTCCTCCAGCCACCACTTGTCTGTCAGTATCATCCATCGTGACCACTTATCTCCCATATGTTTTGCGCAGTTTGGTTATGCAATGATCAACAAGGACTGTTGATCTCCCATGCGTGCACGATCAACGACACAACCTGCCCTGGATTTACTCTTTGTAATTTTATTGTTCGGGCTATAGTATTTTTACCTCCTTTGACCCAATTTGGTCACATTTAACACTTTCTTTTGAAATTTCTTCAAGTTTCCTTATGTTTAACCCTTCCAAATCAACCTTTCTCATACCTTACACCTAGATTTTTATCTACCATGCCTTGCTACTTATGCAAAAAAACTAGGTGCTAACACCGGGCATCATGTTCCCTGCTTTCTCTTTGCCTCAACTACTTTCCAGGAATTAACATTTTCTTAGCATACTTGAAGTGATGTATGTTGAATCCCTTTATCCAGTCTTCGATCATCATAACTTTTGGAGAGGGTAACTTATATGCTGCGCTAATATGACTGTGATGAAACGACGTGAATCCTTCTCCATTCGCACTAGCTATGATTCGTGTGCCAACATCCACATGAGGTAAAATCCATCCAATTACTTCTTAACACGGGAACATATCTGGACGTGTGGCAGATTTATGAAGACCAAATTTCTTAATATTCTGATACACCATCATCTCTTCAATGGATGCATCTGGCATGTTTAAGTCTTGAATGAGGTGATATAGTTCACCCCATGATTATACTCATGAACGATTCCTGTTACTGCTCGGGTGTCCTCATATTGGGTTTCCATCATGGTTTCTGCAATGATCTCAATATCAGAATCAAAATCTTCTACCTTGGCATTACGCTTAGAAGCTCTTCTTTTCATTTCTGAGTCTTGAGGTGAAAATAAAGTTAATGTACATAAATCAAATGTGAATACAATAAATTCAAGCAAAAAATGATAATGAGCATAATATTCTGAAAATAAATTGCAGATGTATGATTTTTTCAGTATTGTTTAAAAAAGAGCTAAAACAAGAGATTCATACGAGTCCATGATGTCAGGTGTGTTTGGTTATGAATATATGTTTTATGAACACGGAAATATGGCGTACAATGAATTCTTCTACTCTGCTAATTATGGTTTATCACAGTATTGGAAAACAGGATCCTAGTTCCAAGGTGAAATCCCATATGCAATAAACAATGTATCAATGGGTTTTTATGTGAATTAATCCTTATTCTCCAATGCATCATTAGCCAAAAGCAAAAACAGATTTTAAACAAATCACAGTCATGCCTTGAATTTTTATATAGAATCCTTGACATTCTCACCATCATATTACCAGTTAGCTTCCACTCAAGAACAAGACCCAGTAGTTATTAGGATTCCAAAAAGAAAATCAGTTTACAATTAAGGTTTCATGGAAAATATTTTATTAACGGGGTTTATTAATGGTATAGCGTGCAAGATCGAGACTCTCTCTTCAAGTTAAACTGTATATTTCACTTGTTTAAGTATCCAAAGGAATGTATCTAACACCGAGATCCAAGGTTGTGAAAGGCCTAAGGAACTGCCCCAGTTACTTATTAACTTGGATTTTCTTGGTAAGTGTAAGAAAAAGAAAATAAACCCCTTTATTTCATTTCCCAGAGGTCCCAACTTCAAAAACCCTGAGTCTAGAATGCATAAGTCCTCGAGATAGCGATGGCCTGTGGCGGTCTCCTTAAGGGAAAACCCTAAATCATTCTGGTTAATGATACCCAAAAAAAATCGATCGCTACCGGAGGCTATCTTGCAAAGCCTTTAATTTCTACTCCTAACCAAGAAATGGTGCCCTAGATTTTCAAGCTAACGCGTATAAAAAGAAAATAACCTTCCTTCATTCCCTATCGAGTTTCACAAATTTAAATGTAAGTAGGGCTCCAACAAAGGTTTTCAAAATACTTTTAACCATGGAGAAAACATCGTTTTCATAAAATAAAACAAAAGAATGAAAAAGACCTACCTGGCAGTGCGATACTATTTCAAATGTAATGTTCAATGGAGCTAAGTGCTTTCTGTCGTCCGGTGATAGGTTCCAAAAAAAATGCTGCTACAAAATAATACAAAATAAAAAATTTGAAAACCCTATATATATAAAAGGATAGGCCTTGTATTAAATGTGTCTCGATACACGCATGAACAAGGTCCACCACTCGTTTCGGGTCGTTTTCTCTTTTCACGCCAAAGCTGTTTGGATCAACATTTCAAAGCAGAAGTCCTTTCGGCATGGATCTCATTTCAGATCACTTTACCATTTGTCACAGATCATGTTTCAGAGTGAATCTTTTGATTTGGTGCTGAACCCTATTTCGGATCTTATTTTCAAGTTTTCTATTGGGCACCGATTCGTTTTAGATCACTCTTAGTTTATGCTGAAATTATTCGGACTAATGTTTCAGAGCATATTTTCATTTGGCACCGATTATGTTTCGGGGTGAAAACCATTTTTATGCTTAAATACTTCGGGGAATAATTTTGTTTGGTGTCGATCCACTTCTACTCCTTTTATCGGCACAACCTCCCATTCTGCGCCGGATGCTTCGGCGTGCATCTTAGTTTCATTTCGAACATATCGATGCAAATGAGGATTTTTCTCCGAGACAAAACACTAGCCAAACGATAAAGGCTCAAGCGAACTTTCTTAGTTGCATTGGTGTGAAAATATAACTCATTCCTATTGTTTCGGGACTCATTTCCTTTTGATTGTGTTAGTGCAAAACAAGATTCTACTCCAACTGTTTCGGTGCTACATTAAAAACTTCACCAACCACTTTGACGTGAAACTGAAATTTCGTCCGATCGGGCCTGTTTCTCTTTTTCTCCGACCGTTTCGGCAAAACATTCGATTTTTCTCCAAAACAAAATACTCCCTCAAAAAATTGCAAAACAATAATACTCATTGACTGTTTCAGAGGAGAACCGATAAATCTTCTGACCATTTCGGTGGAAAAAGGATAACTCTTCCAATCCAGAAAATAGTTTTCTTTTGATTTCAAAAAAATCCAAGTGTCAAGAAAAATCAAGCAGATAAAGATGAAAACAAAATCCGAGTAAATTCAAAATAAAGGATGGGCCCTACAAATTTACAAATTTTTTGGGGATCGGGTTGCAGCTGCAACACATACCTGGTCCTCAATGTTGTCTTACTGATGTCTTCATTCTTGATTCTGACTTGGTGATATCCTGATATCATATCTATCTTTGAGAACACTTTGGCTCCTCTCAGTTGATTGAACAAGTCATCAATCGTTGGAAAAGGATACTTGTTTCTAATTGTTTCTTTGTTCAAGTGTTTGTAATCTATACAAAGTCTTAGATTTCCATCCTTCTTCTTAACAAACAACACAAGAGCTCACCAACGTGACACACTAGGCCTTATGCAACCTTTCTTCAATAGCTCTTCTAACTACATCTGTAACTCTTTCAATTTTCGAGTGCTCATCCGATAAGGTTCTTTTGATGAAGGAAATGCACCCAACACCAAATCAATAGAGAAATCAATCTCTCTCTCATGTGGCATTCTTGCCACTTCTTGAAATACATCTGCAAATTCTTGTAGCATAGGGTACTCTTGTAGCTTTGTCTCTTTTCCTTCTCTTGGCTCCTCCACATGAGCTGCATACAATTGGAAACCTTTCTTGGAACACTTCTTCAATTGAAGAGCTATGATATGTCTTAGAGATATGGGTCTAGGAATACATAGTACTATCACCTGATTGCCTTCTTCATCTAGACACTTGTAAGTCTTTTTTTGGCATTCAAGCATGGAATGATGTGCATCCAACCAATCCATGCCAATCAATATATCATATGAACCCAAAGGTATGATGTTCAAGTCTGTAAAGGTATTCAAGCCATTCATGTCCAAAGGATACTTCCTTACTATTTCTGTGACCTTTCTCTTGGGGTAATATCCCCTGATCTGATATCATAATATATCAACTCAATTTCAAACTTTAAAACTAAAAATTTGCAAGTAGAAACTAGCTCTCAAAACTAGTGAAGGAGAAACTAGACTAGGTCATTGATTAACCCACCTGGATCTTGATAGATGAACACTTTCGGATCTAAAAAATGTAATGGGGAGTGTGCATTAACAAGGATATCAGATTCAAGGCAATATGTTGAGTCATATGCACAATGTATTGGGGCCATTTATGCTTTGACTTAGTTACCACTGAAGTCTCTACAAGGCTTGTTGGGCACACCAGCATATGCAAACTAAAATCAGTCACTACTCTTAAACTCAACCAGAGTGTGGATACTGGATATGAATCCATTAATTTGTGACTGGGCAAGAGTTTCTGAGAATTAGGGAGTATTTGGAATATTTTGGGAGCAAAAGAGTAAAGTGCGCTAGGATGGACAACTCAACTAGTCTACTTCCAGGCTCTGCCAAATAGGATGAGATACCTACGAATTATCAAGGAAATGGTTGGAGTGTCTTCAGTAGAGTCTTAATAATAACATATGATCATCAAAACATAAAATTAACTCTCAGGAAACATTTAATAGAAAATACTATAAAACTAGTCAAGAAATAGAGCCCAAAGAGCCAGTGTTGATAAAACTTAATGCAAACAACCTCTAAGGATTCTGAATTCCTTTTATGAAGTACAATATGGATTAGGCATGAATATAATAACAACAACAAACAAAAATTAATATTATTGAGAAGAAATTGAAGATACTTTAATCTCATACTTCTTTGAGAGTCTCTAATACATAAAATCCTTACAATACTGAGTGTAGAAGATGTATAATAAGAGAAGAAGAGAGGATTTATTCACTGGATATGAAATAATGATGAAAAAATAGTAGATGGATGCTCATGGAAGTAACACCAAGCTTCAGGGGTGCTCATAGGGCTCATTCACCAAAATATATAGAAAAGCAATAGCGCGTTCTTTACAGTTGAAACCCCCAGATCTAGTAAAATGGCCATAACTTGCTCTCTAGACACCTTTTTTGATGAAACAAAAAGTGTTTCCTACTAGAAACGATAGTAAATAAGAAATGGTACATGTATCAAAGTACAAAAAAACTCAAAAAATGTGAAACCAAAACCTCCATTTCGGTCCTTCAAGATTGTTCCTATTGAATGAAGGAATTGCACCGCACAACAAGAATACCAACCACTGTATCAGACTTCAAGACCTGCAATAAAATCAATGATGAAGACTGGATGTCATCATCCTCTTAGAGGAAGCAGGGGAACATATCCTAGCTTGGACTAGTGGCACATCTCCCAACTCAAAGAGGTAAAATAGCTCTCAACTCAATTCTCAAACTGTCAAAAGATGGGAAAGTGGTGTGCACTCCTTCTTTTATATACTTGAGGTGACTTGTTGACAAAGTCATCTAGGATAATGTGCCCTCATGGAGTGGATACGGATATATTTCTTTTGAGATTTTCTTTTTTCTTTTTCTTTATCCTGCTTTTGCTTTTCTATCATTCTTTTTTACTTTTGACTGCTTTTTCCTACTTGTCCGCCTTATCCTGCTTTTTCATGCTTTTCTACATTATCATGCTTTCTGCTTTAACTGCTTTAATCTTTTCTTCTTTTTCAAGCTATCTCTTGGTCAAATATTATCCTCTAATGCGCCCTTGTGAATCATTACCCACTTTATTTCATTAAGATAAATATTTATTAATGAAAAATAACTTCCGTTAAGTGCATCTCAAACTTAAGAAAATAAAATGAACACTTCCTAATTAATTAATGCCTTAACTTTCAAAACTAACCCCAAGTGTATGAAATTTTCTCCTCAAACTAAGGGATTGATTGAGTTAAGAAATCAATCCAATGAACATCAATGAGGGGACATGACAATCCTCTCCTTCCAATATTGGACCACTTCAATGAGGCTAATCATGAACATATTGAGAACATAATCCAATGAACATCAATGAGGGGACATTACAATTCCACTTACCTTGACCCCATACTCGTTCTCCACCAAGTGTTGTCTATATTTGGCCATGGTATACATGATGGTGTGGATGGCTATGTCATATATGGAATGAGGTAAGTGATTGTAAGCCTTCACCTAGGCCATTCCAGTCTGGCGTAAAGTTAACTATTGATTGTGGAAGTCCTCTTGTTGATACCACATTGGATCGTCAATTTGTGGGGAGTTTGATATACTTGAAACAAAACAGGTCATATATTTCTTTTGTAGTCAGCATGGTTTCAAGGTTTATGAAACAACCTTATGAAATTCATTGGAAAGAAGCAAAGAGGATTCTCATATATTTATAGGGACAATGCATTATGGTGTTTTCTATTCTAGTAGGGCTATAGTTTCACTTCTTAGTTATATAGATTTTGATTGGGCAAGGTGATCCGGATTTATGTGAGAACGAAATGAAAGAGCATAAATATATTCACATACATAGATATATGGCAAGAAAGAAAGTGATACAATAAAATCGGATTCTACTAAATGAATGAAATAGAACAAACTGTAAAATAAAAGCAGCTAGAATGGTGGTACCTATATCTCTAAAAATAGATGTGGTGGTTATGCTCATTCATGACAAGTTGAATACAAGAAGAGGCCTAAAGAGCCTATTTATAATAAGCATGAGGGAAAGAACCCTAAACATCCAAAACCCTAACCCTAGAAGATGAATTGTCACAAAGTTTGCGGACCCAAGGTGGTTAGTTGAACAGTCAACTTCCCGGGGTCATAACTTTTGCATATGATCTCTGTTTGGGGCGCTTGATAGTCCGTTGGAAAGGTCTATCCGATATTTACAACTGTCATCTACAAGATTATGGTTTTTTATTGGAAACTATTGCCCCCATAAATCTCCAAAAAATGTTGTTTAGGGCCTCAAAACGGCCCCGAAAGTTCGGGACCCAAAAAACTGTAGAAAAATTACTAGAAAACTGCCAAAATGGAAAAACAAATTGAGCCAGTGGAATAGGTGGGTGGCCACCTATATCCATCTGGATCACAAGAAATGCTATTTAGATAGAAGGTGACCGAGGGTATTTTTTAAGGATCCTAATATTATACATAAGTATAGTATTATAGGCGATTATTTTGGATTGAAAAAAACATATATATAGATAAGTAGGCAAATATTAAATGTGAAACATACAATTTACTACTGAAAATTGTGAATTTTGACAAATATTATGATTAAAAAAACACATTTTTTGTAAATATAGGTGATATTAGAGACTAAAAATGACCAAATAATGAATTTATTTTTGAAAAAAAGTCCAAAAAATAGTCAATTGACGAAATTTCGCCCCTAAGAATTACCTTGAGAAGGTCTACTGTAGGGTACATCTTTAAGCTTGGTTCAGGTCCAATTTCATGGTCTAGTAAGAAGTTGATAATTCTTTCTCTTTCTTATTGTGAAGTAGAATATAAGGCATCAAAGGACGTAGCTAAAGAAGTAGTGTTGATCCGGCATGTTTTGACATAGCTTGGTCTAGTACAAAAATCTCTTATCGAATTAAGATGTGACAATCAAAGTGCAAATCAACTTGTGTACAATTCAGTGTATCGCTCCAAGACTAAAAAAATTGACTTGGATACGCATTACATTCGAGATCTTTTTGTGGGTGGTGTTATTTGTTTGGATTATTGTCCCGTTGAAAAGCATGTAGTTAATATCTTCACCATATCCATGACATAAGAAAAGTTTGTGTGCCTTCGCAGTCTTTTGGGAATGGGGGAAGTTGTCATCAAGGGGGATTGCTAGTGTGAAGCCATATTGTCACATCCCCATTCTTGACCCTTGTAATATTTGGGGGTGTAATGTAAATAATGTATGCATATTATGTATGATTCCTAGCATGGAGCTCAAGGCCAAGGCCCCGCTAGTGAACGCTCGATCTAGAAGAGGCGAGTATTTGAAATTATGCTACCCATGTGTTAGAAGACCATGGGACCTGTAAATATGCATCTTAATATAAATGCCCACAACTAGATATGCAATGCAACAAGAGACGGGGGCATGATATTGCAAGGAATTGGGAGGAGGATATTCAAAACCCTTGAGCCAATTGAGTCAAGCCAAGTGTCAATGAGAGAACCCATGAACTCTCAACTACCCATTTTGTCTTATGCACCCAATCATTTAATTCTTCCAGAAATTGGTTGAGGCAATTAATGCCTTGGGATGGGAAAGGTATGGCTGTCAATTTTCGTGTATGGGCAAGCCAGTAACCTGTGAAATCAAGTTTTGGCTTGCTAGGCAAGAAAACCCCCACGAAATTGTGCCCAAATCCATTCTTCACCCATGGCATTCATCCTCTCACGTAGACTGAGCTTGCTGGGGTTTTATCCTTCACATTTTTCACCATTTTCTTGCAAATTCCATGAATGGGAACTCGTTTTTATATTGCCCAGTGGTTGGGGAAAGAGGAGTCACGATTTTTGGGTTTAGGGAGGCCATTTTTGTCCCTTGAATGCCCATGAACATTTTTTGAAAATGATTTGGCTTGTTGGGTGTTTATTTTGAAGCTTGCTGGGCGATTTTGGCATTGCTGGGAACTCGTTTTTGTGTTGCAGACCTATTGGGAAGGAGAGAGCACGATTTTAGGTGTTTGTAGAGACCATTGCTGCTCTTTGAATGCCAATAAACTTTTTTTTAAAACGAAATTGCTTTCCAGGGGTTTTTTTCCATTTTCTCTTTTCGTTTTTGGATTGCCCATGTTTTCCCTTCATACCCAATACCTGAGATTTTGCTGTTATGTGTACCCATGCCCAGTTTATGAGTTTTCTGTGTGTGGGAGATTCCTAGGGTTGAAATGGGTTTTCATTGTTTTGGCTTGAGCTTGAGTGGAAGCATCCACAATTGAAGAGGGTTCATATTTGGCCTGATAAACCTAGCAGTGGTCTGGCTTGGCTTAGATCCAAATGATTAATTGGCTGTTTGGCTGTGTATGAGCTTGAAATTCCCAAGTTCCTTGTAGATATCATGCCCAGCTTGGGGGTGGCCTTCGGACAGACTCAATATATGCTGTTGAAGAGCCTATGGTTGGGTGGAACATTGTAGCGACATAGCTAGTTGTTGGGGGAAACATTACATTAAGATAAGTACATTCTCTGCTTATATTTAATTCTACAATGTGTTAAGTTAAATGGCCGTTATTAATATATTGAATGCACATGAAATTATGTGTGGATGAATTTATCTCCGCTATGCATGTTTGTTGAATTTACATCTTCACACATGGCTTTTTAAAAATATGAATTTGAATGAATGGCTGAGTTTTATGAAAATCCCCATGGATTGGCATCATGTTCCCTCCCTTGCCTTAGATGGATGGGTGGGTATGTGACAGAATGGTATCAAAGCTTAAGGTTCAACACTACGGCTGTTGGGCCCTTCATAGAGATATAAATCATCGTGTGTATATTTAGTTAGTATTTGGAATTAAAATGCATTAAGGAAAACTGAAGATCTCATGTCTTCTATTTGTTAGAATGGGAAATCATTCCCATGACTGTTTTGGGGATTTTTGCAAAACTGCTTGCATTGATTTCATTCTATGAAAGTGAGGAGGGAGGAAGGAAATCCCTTTTCAAGTTGGATGCTTGCCATCCTATATTATTTTGTTGCTGTGTTGTTTTATTTTGACATAGAAGAGGTGCAATTCTTCTTGAAGTACTGTTTTGTTCTATGCAAGTATGATCTGTGAGTGGCTTACTCTGTAAAGAAAAGAATGATACATTTCCATAAATTCTAACTGTTTATGAGAAATTAAAAATTTTCTAAGTGTTAGCTGCAGTGGAGAAATTAACGCTAATTTTTGTGCCATGCATGAGCGCGGCGGCAGAGTTAAGCATAACTCTATGCATGCGGCGCTAAAATTAGCATAAATCTGCACAACGTGCGCAGGCGCGGCGGCAAATTTAAGGATATAATTGCGCAGTGTGCAAGCGGAAACAATAACCTTAACATCCGCGACACAAGCGGCACTTCTTGAGTTAACTTTCCGCGACGTGGCGACAAAGATATGCTAATTTCTGCAACGCGCGATGGCGGGAGTTACACCAATTCCTGCGATGCGCGTGGCATGCGGCGGTGAAATCAAGGTTAAAAACTGGTGAAACAGGCGCAGAGTTAAAGATAAAGTTTGCGCCATGCGCCATGCACGGTGGCAAACTTGGAAATAAGGCCACGGCAAAGTTAAGCATAACTCTGTGCGCGCGGCACCAAAAGTAACATAAATGCTGCATTGAAGGGGAAGAGAGATTCAAAAATTTTCTAAGTGTCCTTTTTGAAATTTTGCACCACGGGCGCAACGACAAAGTTAAGGATAACTCTGCGCGCGCGGCGGCAGAGTTAATGGTAAGTTTTGCGCTAGAAGCTTGCGTGGTGGCGGCGAAGTTAAGCTTAAAGCTTGCGATGTGCGTAGTGCAGCGGTGAGGTTAAGCCTAAGTGTGCGACGCGCGCAGCAGTAGACTTAAGGTTAAGACCGGCGCCAATGGCGGCAAAGTTAACGGCAAGACCTGCGCCACCTGCGGCAATTTTAACCTTAAAAATTGTGCCAAACAAGGTAAATGCAGTAGCACAAGGGGCAAGCCCCCTTGACCCCCATTGTCCCCTAGAGACAGTTGTTGAATGTGTGAAAGGAATTTTGCATGCTTGGATGTGCACTATGGAAGATGAAAGGGAAATTCCTCACCTTAAACTATTTCTGTTTATAGCATAAGAATCGCATATTTGGAAAAATAGCAAGGGTGAATGCTATACACGTATGTATATGTGGAATTGTTAATTCATGAGAAGATCATAGCTAAGGTTGTGTGTATGCTTGGTAGGGAAGCCATGAAAAAGATCAGTTATGATGTGGAGGAGGAACTCCATGTTATGATGAGGAATGGGAAAGGGAGAATTTCTTAACTCCTCCATTGTTATTATATTCCCTCAGTTTATATACTGAAAACTATGGCATAAGAATGTGAAAGTGTAAGAGATCACATAGATGCATATGCACTAGATGGCATATTAACAAACATTGCATAGTGCATGTGGAAATGTTGTGCACGAATAGGATATTGCATATTGGTAAAATAGTGAAGTTTCACATGTGCAATGAGCCACTTAAGACAATGATTGTGGTTGCTAATCATTAGTTGCATTTGCATTGGTTATAGGGCCAAAGGCAACTGAAACATGGCTAAAGACGACAATGATGTTGTTGCATATGACCAACAACCGTATGAGGAAGGGATGGTGCAACAAATATATGATCACAAGGTTGGAAAAAGGACTGTGTAGCCTTGGTAAGAGGCCAACTGATCAGGTAACATCAAGTGATGTTAATATCAGCCATGCAGGTAATGGCTAGTGGTGCATAAATTGCATGAATGTTGAAAGAGGATTTTGTAAGATCCCTTCAACTATGTTTGAATTATGTTGAATGCATAGTACTCATAAATTAATGCAAGGTTACATTGAGGGGTTATGCATTAAGTGAATGCACATCAAAAGGTTATGAAAATGTTGTGAATGTACATGCATATGTATAGGTGCACATGTTGAGATGCATTGTGTGAATGCATGATTGTGGTGTATGTTTCCTTACCACTAGATAATAGATGAAATGGTATTATCAATCCTGAGAGAATTTCATGAGCTGCTATGAATGCAAGAGAATGATTGCATAAAATGATGTAAATGATTCACATGAAGTAGATGATTTTGGTGATATTAAAATGCTTCAGTGACTGTGGCAGCAATGAAATATTATATGCACAGAAACTTACAAAGCGTTTGGCTGATTGAATTTCAGATTTCAGGTAGATTGTTTTGGGCATGGAAAATATGGGTAAGTGCATGACAAAGATTGGAATCTACCATGAGCAAGAGCTAGACGATATGAGAACGGGCTCATGGCTAAGCAAATCAATTTTGCAAAGGACAGGATTGTAAATTCATGTTTGAATTTAATTATCAATGCCATTGACTGATTAGAGGAATCAGATTTGAATTTTATTGATAAATGCTGCTAACTATTTGGCTATTTGATAAATGTGCCAGGAAGACACATTGCAAGAAGACCAGGAGTGATGGCCTGCAAAAGCCAAACTAGATGGGAAATACCTCATACTTTAGAAATGGGTTTCGGGTGAAACGCCATTGACAATATCTCAGCTAAACCGCATGGCAGTAAACCATGAGATACATCTGCAAAATGAATGAGTATTCCGTAACCCTAGACAAGAACATGCATGTCTAAATTATTAGGTTTAATATACAGAGCATGCTCTATCTTAATTATATCATTGCAGACTGCTTGAGTATGATTAGGACCTACATGGCACACATCGAAAAGGGCGTGCACACCTTTTCTAGTGATGGGTCATGATAGGGTTTTCAATATTGATTACACCCTAAGGTAATGGATGCATTCTTGTTGTTTCAATACTTGATAGTGGATGATATGGAATGTGGTTAAGAATTGAACAACAATACTGATGAGCTTGCTTATCCTTCTTGTGTTGTCATCCTACACAGATGCAGATTGATACTGCACATTAAAGGGCAAAGTGAAAAAAGGGTGCTTAAGAGGACTGTATGGGCAATGGTAACCTTTCTACGCTCACACTAAAGGACACTAGAAGAGATGGATAGGCCCGAGGAGCTATGTTGCAGAAAAAGGGGTATCATCCTTGTGTAGTGTGAGTGGGTATTGTGGGGCCATGCTAGCTTGCAGTCAAGTGAATCGCCTATGGAGTTCCTGGAGGGAACCACTGGTTTGCATGAAAGAAGGAGCCATGTAATCATATTATATTGTTGTTAATTGGATGCCTGATAAACCTAGTCGGCATACTGTCTTGGCATGTTGTTAAATTGGATGCCTGATAAACCCAGTCGGCATACTGGCTTGGCATGTTGTTAAATTGGATTCCTGATAAACCCAGTTGGCGTACTGGCTTGGCATGTTGTTAAATTGGATTCCTGATAAACCCAGTCGGCGTATTGGCTTGGCATGTTGTTAAATTGGATGCCTAATAAACCCAATCGGCATACTGGCTTGGCATGTTGTTAAATTGGATGCCTAATAAACCCAGTCAGCGTACTGGCTTGGCATGTTGTTAAATTGGATACCTGATAAACCAAGTTGGCATACTGGCTTGACATGTTGTTAAATTGGATGCTTGATAAACCCAGTCGGCGTACTGGCTTGGCATGTTGTTAAATTGGATTCCTGATAAGCCTAGTCGGCGTACTTGCTTGGCATGTTGTTAAATTGGATGCTTGATAAACCCAGTCGGCGTACTGACTTGGCACGTTGTTAAATTGGATGCTTGATAAATGTCGTCGGTGTACTGGCTTAGCATACTGATTGTAGGGATGCCTGATAAACCCGGTCGGCGTACTGGCTTGGCATTACCTATTCGGATGATGTTGTGGAGTAGCAAGTGTGCTGGCCAAGAATCCACCCCACAGGTGATCCAAGGCTTGTAAAGCAAAGAAGGGAAACATGTGGAGTAGCAAGGAAAATGCACAATACAGGTAAGTATTCATTTTCATTTATTTCTTGCTTGGAATAATTAAGATTTCAGGTATAAGTTTTCTAACAACTAAGCTGATACACTGTTGTTTCTTTGTTCGAAACCTTGGCCATTGCAGGAAGTAAGGACCTTGAAGGAGCCACAAATTCTTGGTAAACTAGAGAGTAACTGTTTGTGCACTACAAATTCTTGGTAAACCAGAGAGTAATTCGTTGTGCAAAAAAAATTCTTGGTAAAACCAGAGAGCAACTGGTTGTGCACTATAAATTACTGGTAAATCCAGAGAGTAAATGAGTGGGCACTATGAAATTATTGATAAATCTAGGGAGTAACTGGATGGGCATTAATCACCTAATATTTTGAAATAGCATGTATGCTGGCCCAATACCCCTGAAACAATTGATAAAACCAGTCAGCACACTGGCCTAGCATTGCCTATTCGAATGATTGTGGAGTAGCCTACGTGCTGGCCCAACATTCATAATTGTATCCACGAGGAATCCAAGGCTTGCAAGCAGAGAAGGATCTCGTGGAATAAAGTGAAGACATCCAATACAGATAAGTATTTGGTTACCTTGCAGCTTCTTGCTTATGAATATATGTGTGTATATGATTTGGTTATGATTCCCTAAAATTTTGTTTAGAGATAAACCCTATGAAAATGAACTAAACATGTCAATTGATTCAATGTTTGAGTGTAGGTATTGCTGGAAGCAAGGATTATGAAGGCATCCTAGAGATGCATGTGGACATGTGACCGTCCTAAAGAGCTCAACATGAGTAGTAATGAAAGATGGTGCTAGTGGACATGAGTGGGTCCTAGTAGCCAAAGGTTCTGTAAGCAACAATGGGAAGGGGTACCCAAGTTGAAAAGCATTAGATAGACCTTAGACACTCAGTGTCATAGCCAATAAAGGGAAATTCAAGCATTCACATTAAATTGAAAGAGACTAAGGAGCATGAAACCACAGTGATGGCATAGCTCTGTAATAAAACAAGACTAAGAGGGAGACAACTCTTACTCTTCTCTTTCCTTTTTGATGCATTTATAAAACAAATAATTATTGAATGCATGTCATGGCTGAAAATAGATTGAGGTTAATTGTTTGAAATGAATTGTGAATGCTGAAATAGTAAATTTCCTGTGAAAGAATGAACATGAATGAGTTCATGTGTATGTTGGAAAGCATGAAATGTGTGGAAGTCTCATGAGTGAAGCATGGACGTTCCAAGTCAATTGGAAAAATAATTGACTAATGTTAATATTGTATTATGCTTGTCCTAACAAAGCGTTTCCATGATAAATTTCACAGGTGAGAAATTGAAACAATTGGTTGCAGCCGAAACAAGCAAGTGTTGCTAGTAAGTAAAGTGTGGTCAGCTGTGCACATTGACTATGGCGGTAGACCAAGGGCTATTAGAATTGGTTGAAAGTCTTCTTCAAACAATTGCAAAGAATCAAGAAAATCTTGGGGAGATGATCAAGATATAGGGGCAACAGAATGAGATGAACCACGAGGTTCTGCAGGACTCTATTCGCCTGCAAAAAGAGGTAAAAAGCATTCTGGGAGCAATCAACAAGGGAAAGGAAAGTAGATCCATGAAGAAGCATTCATCCAATCGGCCGATTAAGAAACGTTCCAGGTGGGAAGAATCAAAGGAATTTGAGCAGGAAAAGGTAAAGCAGCCAACGAAATGTTCGGGATGTGGAGGAAATCATTTCCTCTGCACCTGCCGTAGTAGCCGCCATAAAGTTTCCAAGCTTGTAGATCAGCGGGAAGGTAAAGAAAGGGAAGGGATTGTTTTGGAAAAATGCCCTCATGCAGAGCTAGAAGGTCCCAGCCAGCAAGAGCGGTTTGTAAGGACCAAAGGACTTGGTCCTGAAAACCCAAGTAAAGGGTGAGATGCGGGACAGACCTGCCATATTTTGTGACTTTTGGACATGTATATAGCGTGTATGTCTTCCTAGGTATTGGAACACCGAGGACGGTGTTATTCCAAGGGGAGGGGTATGTCACATCCCCATTCTTGACCCTTGTAATATTTGGGGGCTGTAATGTAAATAAGGTATGCATATTATGTATGATTCCTAGTGTGGAGCTCAAGGCCAAGGCCCCGCTAGTGAACGCTCAATCTAGAAGAGGCGAATATTTGAAATTATGCTACCCATGTGTTAGAAGACCATGGGACTTGTAAATATGCATCTTAATATAAATGCCCACAATTAGCTATGCAATGCAACAAGAGACAGGGGCATGTTATTGCAAGGAATTGGGAGGAGGATATTCAAAACCCTTGAGCCAATTGAGTCAAGCCAAGTGTCAATGAGAGAACCCATGAACTCTCAACTACCCATTTTGTCTTATGCACCCAATCATTTAATTCTTCCAGAAATTGGTTGAGGCAATTAATGCCTTGGGATGGGAAAGGTATGGCTGTCAATTTTCGTGTATGGGAAAGCCAACAACCTGGGAAATCGAGTTTTGGCTTGCTGGGCAAGAAAACCCCCACGAAATTGTGCCCAAATCCATTCTTCACCCATGGAATTCATCCTCTCACGCAGTCTAAGCTTGCTGGGGTTTTATCCTTCACGTTTTTCACCATTTTCCTACAAATTCCATGGATGGGAACTCATTTTTGTATTGTCTAGTGGTTGGGGAAAGAGGAGTCACGATTTTGGGGTTTAGGGAGGCTGTTTTTGTCCCTTGAATGCCCAGGAACATTTTCTGAAAACAATTTGGCTTGTTAGGTGTTTATTTTGAAGCTTGTTGGGCGATTTTGGCATTGCTGGGAACTCGTTTTTGTGTTGCAGACCTATTGGGAAGGAGAGAGCACGATTTTAGGGGTTTGTAGAGACCATTGCTGCTCTTTGAATGCCCATAGATGTTTTCTGAAAACGAAATTGCTTTCCAGGGTTGTTTTCCCATTTTCTCTTTTCGTTTTTGGGTTGCCCACGTTTTCCCTTCATACCCAACACCTGAGATTTTGCTGTTATGTGTACCCATGCCCAGTTTATGAGTTTTCTGTGTGTGGGAGATTGCTGGGGTTGAAATGGGTTTTCATTGTTTTGGCTTGAACTTGAGTGGAAGCATCCACAATTGAAGAGAGTTCAGATTTGGCCTGATAAACCTAGCAGTGGTCTGGCTTGGCTTAGATCCAAATGATTAATTGGCTGTTTGGCTGTGTATGAGCTTGAAATTCCCAAGTTCCTTGTAGATATCATGCCCATCTCAGGGGTGGCCTTTGGATGGACTCAGTATATGCTGTCGAAGATCCTACGGTTGGGTGGAATGTTGCAGTGACATAGCTAATTGTTGGGGGAAACATTACATTGAGATAAGTACATTCTCTGCTTGTATTTAATTCTACAATGTGTTAAGTTAAATGGATGTTATTAATATATTGAATGCACATGAAATTATGTGTGTGGATGAATTTATCTCCGCTGTGCATATTTGTTGAATTTACATCTGCACACATGGGTTTTTAAAAATATGAATTTGAATGAATGGCCGAGTTTTATGAAAAGCCCCATGGATTGGCATCATGTTCTCTCCCTTGCCTTAGATGGATGGGTGGGTATGTGACACATATTCCTCCATTTATGTGTCATCATTAAGGGGGAGTGTTGGAATGTGTAATTTTAATATTACATGTGTAATGATGTATACTGTGATGTCGTAAGATGCCTTAGCTAGCATTGGAAGGCATAAACAACTCTAATCTTGTGTAAAATGAGTTATCCCACATGCATCATGAAGAAATATTCTCCTATTAACATTCATCATATAAAGATGTGGAAAATCATTCATCCCACATGTATTTTGGGATGTAGTTCTTCCAATACCTCTTAGTATATAATGGAGGTGAAGAAGAGCCTTTGCGCATACATTTGATACATCTTGTGATATTGCATATCTTTCTATTGTAAAGTCATGGAGCATATGTGGGGTGGAGCTCTCTTGTACAATTGGATATTTATGAAGAATAAAGAAGACTGAACATTTGCATGGATGTTTCCCCATTTGGGGTTTTACCACATGTAATTTCAATAGTGGAATGTAAGGGTGCATTTCTTGCTTTGAGCTATGATATTTTTTATCCATATTTATTTGGGGTAAATTACGAGGACATCTTCTTTTTCACATGTGCCTTGAGCACATAAAGGATGTGATTTCCATTATTTTTTTAATAAAAATTATGATTTTTTTAAGAGTAAAAAATGTGCTAAGCCTTGATAAGGACATAAGATAAATCTAAGACAAAAAGAAATACTCTAAACCAAGAGACAAGCATGAAATGTTAAAAACAAATATTTCCAGTTTTGAGGTATGCATAAAATGAAAAAAGAGTAAAGAAAATAAAAGGATTATGAAGAAATCTTGGAATAGAATGGAGAAATGCATGACCAAAGTCAGAGTTTTATTAAAAATGGGTTCCATAAAATGTCTTGTGACAAAAACAAGCTTTTTCAACTTTTTACGAAAGATAATCTAAACCAAAATTACCACAAATATTGTCCTAACATTTTCAAGATTCAAGATTGTACAAAGGCAAGCCATAGTAGGCAGAGAAGGTGAAAAAGAGCACTTGAAATCTTTACTTGAGGAAGATTGGTAACCTTCTCTACAACTACACTGCTTGTACATAAATTTTGAAAAATGAGTTTTTAGCAAAACCAAGACACTAACTACTAACATAAATATAAGTAAAATAAAGAAGTAGTGCTCAAGTCCTCTCTTTCCACGCCCTTGGAGGACATCGTGCTATTAATAAGGCTACTTAGCCCATGAGAAACAAGCTGAATGCAAGATGGAAGCATTAAAAAAGACCTTATATTGGCTCTTAGCATATCTCATAAAAGTCTGACCCTCTATTATGTTCTCTAAGCTTACACTTAAAGGCTTGTGTGGTTATCAAGACTAAATATGGCAATGAAAGACCTTTCTAGAACACCCTAAACTATACCCTAACTAAACTTGGGTTGACCAAGGTATTCCACGAACTTAAACAAAACTATTAGATGTGAGGAAAAGTATTAGGCACATTTCTTCTGTCCACGTACGTGTATGGTATGACTATATATGACTCTTCCAGCGTCCACATGGAAACAATGAATAAGCTATGATTCTTATGGTCTCTTTTCTAGGCACTCCAGGTTATGATGGTACATACAGGCTTACGATACAGTACTATGTACATGGATTAGTCGTGTAATGTGCATGTTAGACATGTGTTGGGGGGCCTTTCTTGGTGGCATAGTGCATGCCGCCCACCCCCGCACACCTATTTCTTTCTTACGTTCTTTCTTTGTGGCCACTGCGGCAGCCATTGATGTTGAGATCCAAACCCTCGTTTTTGAACGCGTTAAGGTGGACCTCGAAGCAAATGAACATCATGGTGAGGCTCGAAGTGAATGAACGTCATGATGAGGCTCTTCTCGAAGAGAATGAGCATAATGGTTAGGCTCTGCTTAAAGAGATGCCTATGCTCCAGAAACTAGAGCTCGTGGCTAAAATGACGGTTGTTGTTTCTGATGTCATTCAGACAAGATCCGTTCTGCAATCCTTGGGAGAGAAGCCGGATTATCGGATTACGAGGCTATTGAAAAAGCCTGTAGCTACGTTGTAGAGATCGAGCGCAGTCTTTCCGGGGCGATTGGAAGAATTTTTTGTCGTGAAAACCCCTGAAGGATCGGAATGGAGGACCCTACAGGCTGTTGGATTTCTTTCTATTATCGCTTCCAAGAAATTTATAGGGTTTACTTTTATATGTTCAGGTCAATGGTGATTTTCAGATGAATCTTTCATTTAATTTTTAAACATCTACACATAATTATATTCTCAGGCCTTCTTTTAGTTTTTACATAATTCTGTTTTGCTTTGTTGTGGCTAGCTTCAGTTGCATGTGGATTAGCCCATGTTCGCCATGTGTTCGGCCTCATATTGAGACAGGCTCTCTGTTGCTGTGTTGGGTATATGTAATGTAAAAGTGCAAGCATGCCTTGATTATGACTGAATTGTTTCTGTAATGTAATATCCCACTCATTAACCCATGCGGCAGACATGCCCCTGCATGCTTGCATGCAATTCAAACTTTCTCTATTGTCACTATGTGTGTCAAATTTCTCCATGGGCTTGTGTCAAATCCAAGACCCCTTCGATGGGCTTGTGCTCCAGGCACTGGGAGGCAAAAATACAAAATCTGCTCAAGCTAGAGACCTTTTCCACCGTCCGTCGCTCTCTGTAATAAAACTAACCAGTACTCTCTATAATAAAACTAACTATTACTTTCCATCTACTATATAGTGGTGTTGGCAGAGTAAGCATAAAATTGGAAGTTAACGTAGTCTATTGCACACCTTTTTTTTCCACAGTGCGAGGTAATGAGACTAAACTTCTTGGTTATCAAGGGAATGATGGACGTGAAGGAGATGACTTTGCTCTACTTTAACCTCATTTTCACATTCTCTATGCACTGTGTGAAAGTATTATTGTCCGCTTGAAAATGATCGTTGGCCTACGCTAAGGGATAACTTCACGTTGCCTTTATGGCCTACACCGCCTTGGGGGTCAGATTGCCAGAGTCCCATAAAATGTTGAAGTTTCTGTTTTTGGTAGAAAGGGACCTTGATTCAATGGCGTAATCGATGGAAAAAATACACCTCCTGATGCTGAAATGTATCTGTGGTATCTAAATCAAAACGAATTAAACTAACCCTTAGAGCTTTTCAATTTACTTTATTATAGTTCTGTAAACTACAAATTATTAAATTATGATAGTGTCTTGAAGTTTATCTGTGGCTTCTAACCCTTATAGATTTTCATTTTACTTTATTATAGTTCTGTAAACTACAAATTATTAAATTATGATTGTGTCTTGAAGTGTATCTGTGGCTTCTATTGCTTAGTAGAATGATTTTTTTCCCCTCTCTGGTAAATTTTGTCCATGGTAAGTAATATTTACATTTTTTTAATCATGTGGATCTTAGTAGCATTATTTTGGTATTGCATCTCATAAAATTTGGAAAAAATCCTAGAAAGAGTTTCTCATAATCATATCAGTTAAGAACTCTGAAATTAAAATCACCTCAGTTGGGTGTTTTTACAGCTTAATTGCAAATTGATATGCCTATAATTTGCAAATTGATAAGATCAGAATTTTCTTATGGATTATATAATTTACAAAATTGATTCCTTGCACAAAAACTTTGAAAGATTCCATCTCAGGTTAGAATTATCAGAGATGTGTCTTGTTCAACCAAGTCTAATATTTGGGTGGAGACAAAATAGCAATTTAAGGATGGCAAACCCATACTCAATGACCAGATGATTTTTTTTTAGAGATGCACACCAATAGATTTGGTTGGAAAATCAATAGTACAAATTCCATAGTATTGTAGTCAATAATAAAAATAAAAGAAAGTATGTAGTTTCCGTTCATGGTTGGTATATTTGCCTTTGATTTCTGGTGTTAACATATATTTTCTTCTCGTAGGGCTGTTGCTTCCTAAATGGATGTATGAGGTCGAGGAGTTGCTTAATTTTTATGAAGCCCGAGAGAAGGAAAAGCAAAGCCATCATGAAAGCCATCTACACTCAGAACCAATTTAGCTTGGTATTATTTTCATGGCCTTGATAAAACATGCTTTCTTATAGCTTTTGCTTGGCCACTTGGGAGTACATACAAAGATCATACTACTCACTGTTGGATCAAGGAATCAGATTTAATATGAAACCTAGAACGACACCGACCAAGACTACAAAATGAATTACTAAGAGGTTTCACGCTAAACCAATTTCCCTCCTTGTTGATCTGAATCTCAAGGTTTCAGATACAATAATTGCATAGAACGAGGTGCATTGCTATAAGGGATTTGTCATGCAAAACCACCTATATTTGAACGAGAATGCCAATGAGGGAACTTAAAAATGATTCGCCATGACGAGGTAAGATTTGAAGCCTGCTTTTCATGGTGTTGTTATGGTTTTGTAGGTTTTCTCTTCAATTACTAGATATCTTAATGATACAACAACCTCTTCATTTCAATGTTGAATGCCTTAACTCTAGGCAGCTCGGGTTCGAATCTTATTTGGATCTAGGCTAAATATGGTATTCCTTTATTTAAATAACATTTTTATGTACTACTTGCATCTTAACCAATCAGCTAGAACCTTCTGTATGAAGCCTGGGGATGGGAATAGTTAACAGCTGGACTAAATGGAATTTTTGAGCTTTTCTTCATTACTTTGCAGGAATACACAAATGAAACAGAGAATGTCAGATTGCTTCTTTTCTTCACCACTTTGCAGACTATCTCGTCTAATCTAAAAGATTCCCTCAAGTCATAACTTATGGGTAGCGAGAATACACCATGTAGTAGGTAGGTTTCCTGGAGAGGATAGAGTAGTTCTCGTCTTGCCTTTGAGAGATTTTATCTCTTCCTTTAGATATTTGTTCAAGGTGTCTTTGTGTAATTTTTTTTGAATAGGTCATCGAGAAAGGAAGTGACAAGAGTTCCTCGAGGCATAAGGCAAGAACTGAAACTAGTATACGAGACAATACATGAGGATGGAAAGTCATGAGGCAAGAACTGAAAACCAGGTACCAGGAAATATTTTAGGCTAGGTCCAAAACCAAATTGAAAATAGCCTGAAAACCAATGAAAAATGAATGAAAACAGGACAAAAATCCATGGTTTTTCAGTGATATAAAGCTATAACTCTCGTGTGCAAACTGAATTGAAATTTTAAATTAATATATATCCTTCAATCTGAATTATGAAATTATAATTAACTTAAAATTAAACATCTATTGAATCTCCGGTTGCTTTAATATGCCTTAAGAATTAAGCCTGTAATGTGAATTGGGCAGATTTCTATCAAAATTTCAGTAAGAAACTGCATTAGAAGATACACAATCTGTCAAAAGTAGGAAATTACCTGCTGCATGTGACCCTGAGTTCCAAGCTCTAAGCTACTCTCCTATCAAACTTCTACATTGATCACTTAGGCACGTCAAATTTTTGCACTGGTCAGTCAAGCACAAGGTGACCCATTTTTGCATTGTGCTTGTGGTTCTGAATGCAATAGTGAACTTCGAGACCTAGACCCAGGATCGAGTTGCCAACCATGGCTCCCATACTGCATGGCATCCAAGCGATTACTATCACGTCTGTGCCCTCAAACTATCTGCTGGAAAAAATGTAAGAGTAGCACTTCTGCATGATGCGCACGTACAACGTCCTTCCTTGCATCTTGTGCATATGGCCACATGACTTGCATTCAACAAGTAATGAGTTTCATTCCCATAGTGACATGACAACCTAGATTTATGATTATAATTTATTATAATCTCTACAACTAGTTTCATTCCCAAAGCCACTTGACAATCAAGCTTTAGCATTTTAATTTATTATAATCTTGATCTATGTGCATCAATTCGTCCAATGATGTCTACAACCATTTTGACGCTTTCATTTGATTCCGCGACATTACCGAATCCCACAAAGCTTGTTTTCTATGGGTTGTCAAAGCTTGTTTTCTATGGGTTGTCACATGTGTCTGTGTCTATAACACAAGACTCATCTCTCACACCTGTAGCTTCTGTATTTAATGCTGTGCCTCTAATTCTGACTTGGTACCGAGGTAATTCTAATTCGACGGATTCCATGTCATAAATGAATGTATTTTGTTTTGTTTTATACAGCAAAGAATGGCGTACATGATCGAAGTGTAGGCTGCCGAGCCGATATAGGTTCTATTTGTTGCAGTACTGCAGTAGAATAAATTTGACGTTTTCTTGTTGTATTATAATTAATGAATGACTAAGATTTGAAATTTCTCCACTTTGACACTCTATCATTTTAAGTTGCGATAATTTCTTTTGAGATTATTTATTTTCAAGGGTAAAGGAACACCCCATGCAGTCAAAATATTTGAGCTGCGCAAAAAATAAATAATATCTTTTTCTTTGCTGTAGAGATGCGCTTCACTTAGCAAATACTTTGCTCTAATTATTTTTGCGAATACTTTTCTTCACAAATTCACTGCACGGAAATTACTTGCGTGATTCCACTTTTTACGACGCAGTGATTACCTACGCATTTCAACTTTCTATTGTGCAGGTGAACTTTGCTGCTTAGTTCTCTAACCTCGCAGAACTTGACTTTGTATGAACTTCGCACTTCACACAAATTTACTTTTGCAAACTTCTTTTAACTTTACAAAGGTTAATTGCGCACTAGTTAACTTCGCATACCTATTTAGCTACGCATAACCCAATCTTAAACAAAATTTGTTTAAAGATATTTCATGCTAAAACATAAGAACGGAAACATATGTAGAAGTTACCGCGCATTAAACTAGTGTTAAATTTTGAGCATTAATTCACAATACTCTAGGATCTTTACTGAGAGAATAACATGTACAGTATATCAATGCATATCAATCATAACAAGCATGACAAGCATCATAAGAATCAAAAGCATGAGAGACAAGAGACACAAAGTTTCCGTGAGGAAAACCCTAAGGTGAAAAACCCCACAGCTTCCTCAGAGATAGAGAGAGCAATGGCTCAACCAAAGTACAACCAAAATACACTGAGATAGTCTCCTAGTAGCAGATGATCCTCCTCCTCACTAGTGTGCCACTTTCTGAGTGAGAGAAGTATGAGTTTCCGAGTGATCAAATAGAGATCTCCTGATCTCTATTTATACTTAACCTGTTTTCCCAGTGACACTATGGGGCCGACTTGTCTAGCTAGGTACATCCACAATATAATATATATTTCAGGGCCGACCCCACACATGGTGGTCTAATAACCCATCGGCAAGTACACACACTTGCAACACTTGTTAACACACATGACGACACTTCCTTATAGAGGAATAACACATCTCTTATAAGGGTACAATAAATATATATGAAATACATTCCGAAGTTACATATACATCAACACTCCCTCTTAACTAGGAAGGTATTTCTTGACACAGATCTGCTAGTACAAGTCTTCTTCTCGAGATCATCGTCATCATCATTGTCATTGCTGCTGCTATCTCAACAAATCTCTGAATCTACTTGTCATCGGAAGTTCTACAGAGCCAGTCCTTTTTCATACTAGATGTAGGCCCACCACTTGCAGGTCTTCATCATCTGTGCGAATGGTCTGATAGAGGTGTTCTCTCAGGACTAATTTTATGTGCGGATGCAATACCAGAAAGAGCATCTTAGGAACATTTATGTGCCTAAGCACGACCGACAAGATCTCCTAGGACTAATTACATGCATCTCCTCCACAATACCTTTAAAGAGCATCCCAGGAACATTTATGTGCCGCAGCACGACTGACAAGATCTCTAAAGAGCATCCCAGGACTTATTACGAGCAAACAGCTCAACCTCTCGGATCTCCAGGATTGATTACATGTGGATAGACAAAACCTTTAAAGAGCATCCCAGGAACATTTATGTGCTACAGCATGACCGGCAAGATCTCTAAAGAGCATCCCAGGACTTATTATGAGCACACAAATCAACCTCTCGGATCTCCAGGACTGATTTCATGTCTCCGTAGTAATACCTCATCCCAGGACTGATTACGAGCATACAGCTCAACCTATCGGATATCTGAGGACTGATTACATACTACATAACAATACCTCATCCCAGGATTGATTACGAGTACACAGCTCAACCTATCGGTTATCCGAGGACTAATTACATGCTACTTGCACAACCTACCACATATCATCTCTGACCTCCAAGTATCAACCTGATACTCATGATCCAACAGATCATCATCGCACGAAGCATCATCCTGATGCTCATGATCATACTGATCATCATCACTGTATCGTCCTGGTACACATCATCTGGAGAAACATCCTGAAGCTCGTCATCATGATCATCCTGATCATACAATGCATCCACCTGATGCATACCAAGTATCTACCTGATACATATCATCATACATGATCCACCTGATCATACAATGTATCTACCTGATACATACATAGATACATGATCCACACAATGCATCTAACTGACATATATCAACATACATGATCTACTTGATCATACATAGTATCCACCTGATACATATACAGATACATGGTCCAAGCATCCAACATGATGCATATACAAAAATGATCCAACCGATCATATCTAGCATCCAACATGATGCGCACATACATATACATATAAATGATCCAACTGATCATATCCAGCATCATCTTGATGCATATACAGAGCAGTAACTGGAGCATCGTCCTGATGCTCATCATCCAGCACTTACATCCACAGCCATGTGAAGGTTCCTCCTTCCAACATGCTTGGAATGGCATCAGCAAATGTGTCCATCACTTCTTCCTCGAAGTGTCGTCGATCTAAAGAACGCCAAGCCTCTCCCTGAAGTACTCAAACTTCACCCTAACTAGTGGCTTCATCAGCGCATCTGCAATTTGCTCATCCGTCACAACATACAGGAGCTTGATTGCTCCTCTCTGCACCATATCCCTGATATAGTGATATTTGATCTCTATGTGTTTTGACCTGTCATGAAACACTGGGTTCTCAGATAGCTTCACACAACTCTGGTTATCACAGAATATACCAGTAGCATCCAATGGAAGATCAAATAACTCAGACAGTAGCTTCCGTAGCCATAATGCCTCACAACTAGCTGAACAGGCTGCAACATACTCTGCCTCAGCTGTACTCAGTGCTACGCAGGACTGCTTCCTGCTAAACCAAGAGATGACACCTGATCCCATACTGATGCAGCACACAGATGTGCTCTTCCTATCTGTAGCATTTCCTGCCCAATCTGAATCAACATAACCTTGCAGGTTAAACTTTTGATTCGCTTCATACTTGAGCCCATAATCAATTGTACCCTTCAAGTAGCTCAGAATATGCTTTATAGCAATCAGGTGAACACTCCTCGGATCCATTAGGAATTGGCTCAATGTGTTCACCACAAAGCAAATATCTGGTCTCGTGTTCGTTAGGTACATCAAGAACCCAATCATCTGACGATACATAGAGACATCAACCGGCTTAGATGAAGCATCACATAGAAGCTTTAGATTTTATGCCATAGGTGTGGCCATGGCCTTGCAATCCATCATCCCGAATCTCTTCAGGATATCTACAGTGTACTTCCCTTGTCCAAGGAAGATCCCATCTGTGCTCTGCCACACCTCCATACCTAGGAAATAGTGCATCATCCCTAAGTCCTTCATATCGAATTCGGTAGCAAGCTTCCTCTTAGTATTTGCAATCAATTTGTCATCTCTTGTTACAAACAGGTTATCCACGTATGAAAGTAGAACCACATGATTCCCTTCCTCAACCTTGTAGTAAAGGTTGGAATTCGCTTTACTCTTAGTAAAGCCCAAGCTAGATAGGAAACTGTCCATCCTACCGTACCAAGTTCTGGGAGCTTGCTTCACCATACAAGGCTTTCTTCAATCTGCACACATATGACTCCCTGTCATGTGTTTCGAAACCAAGTGGCCGCTCCACATATACTTCCTCTTCAACTACACCATTCAAGAAAGCAGTCTTGACATCCATCTAGTGTATTTTCCATTTCATTGCTGTAGCCAGGGAAAGTACTGTTCTGATGGAATTATACCTGGCTACAGGTGCAAAAGTTTCTTCGTAATCTATTCCCTCTTTCTAAGAGAAGCCACGAGCTACGAATCTTGCCTTGTATTTCTCTACACTGCCATCTGTAGCATGCTTGATTTTGTAGATCCATTTGGAAGTCACAAAAAACTTCTCTTTAGGTCTTGGGACAACATCCCAAACATCATTCTTCATTATTGATTGGTATTCCTCAACCATGGCATCCTTCCATTCTTTCTTTTCCGCTGCTTCTTCATAACTGGAAGGCTCTTTGTTCATAATGTCATAGAGTAAAGCAACATAGTTGGTATGTGATCTGGTTCTCTTCTTTGCTCTGTGTTCTTCTTCTGGAATGCCAAATATTTTTGCATCTTGAATGAGCTCTCTAGCCCATGCAAGTTTCCTCTTGTGAGAGTTATCCTCACGGGGTGGATCTACAGGTTCTTGCGGATCTTCAAACTCACGAACAATTTCTGAAATTGCTTTAGTCATGGTAGTGTCTTGAAATCTAGTTTCCTTAGGCTCTTCATAAACTTCGATAGGTGCCTTCCTTGATTTGATGAATGTTGAGTTTTCATCAAATGTTACATCCCTGCTGACATCAATATTCTTGAACCCTGGAAAGTATATTCTATAAGCCTTCGAGCTTTCACTGTAACCCACAAAGATACCCTTCTTTCCTGAAGATCTAGTTTAGTCCTCTTTTCCTTTGGGACATGAGTGTATACTAGATAACCAAATATTCTGAGATGGCTGACTTCAGGTTTCTTACCAGAAAAGACCTCTTCTGGTGTCTTATTGTCCAATATCTTGTGGGGTGTTCTGTTCTGCACATATACAGCTATTCTAGCTGCTTCTACCAATAGATGCATAAGTAGATCTTGGTCATGCAACATTTCCCTTGCTGCTTCCATGATTGTTCTGTTCTTCCTTTCTGCAACTCCATTATGTTGAGGATTATAAGGAGCAGTCAACTCCCTCTTAATCCCTGAATCACTGCAAAGCTTCTTGAAGTCACCTGATGTGAATTCTCCACCATTGTCGGATCTGAATGTTTTGATCTTCTTGTCAGTTTGATTCTCCAACAAGGTTTTGAATTCCTTGAACTTGTCAAACTCCTCATCTTTGTTCTTCAAGAAGTAGACCCAAGTCTTCCTGGAGAAGTCATCTCTGAAAGAGACATAGTAAACATACCCACTTAGAGAATTGGATGACATGGGACCACAAACATCTGAGTGGATGATTTCCAAGATGCCTTTTGCCTTGCTTTCACTGCTTGGAAATGCCTTCTTAATGTTCTTTCCTTTTGCACATCCTTTGCAAACTCCTTCATGCTTGGTCTTGATTTCAGGAAGACCTTCTACAGCCTTACTTGCAATTGGTAATGCTCTGTAGTGCATATGTGCAAGTCTTCTATGCCAAAGTTCACTTGGCTCCATGGAATCATGCACCATGGCATGTTCGGGTTGTCCTTTCAATTTATACAAACCTCCCTCTTGCTCTCCAATCACCACTGCATCATCTATGGTATTTCCCTTTGGCCACATTAGGACTTGACCATCCACAAATGCAACCCTCATACCTTTTGCATCCAATGCAGAGATGGAGAGTAAGTTCTTCTTGAGCCCAGGTACATAAAGGACTTCTTTCATCTTCAAAGATTTTCCAGAATCTAGGTTGTAGGAGGCTTCACCACTTCCTTTGATGGGGTATTGATAATCATCCCCAAGTTTCACTTTATGGAGTGATTCATGTTCAGACAAATTTACAAAAGATTCTTTTAACCCAGTCATGTGTTTAGAATCCCCACTTTCAATTAACCAATCATTACAACCATGGGAGATTGTACCTGTGAGAGCAAAGATTAGAACATACTCTTCTTCACTTGATGAGTCATCATCACTTTCTTTCCTAGCCTTCTTCTTTGGAGGTTCATCATCTTCGGCAGCATGAGCATGGAACTTTCTTTTGCTGCCCTTCTTCTTCTTGCTGGAGTTGTTGTTATCCCTTTTGTTCTTGGGACATTCTGAAGAAAAGTGACCCTTCTCATTACAAGTGAAACACCTTAGATCTTTCTTGTCTTTGTGATAATGATGAGAAGATTTCTTTTTGTGATGGGATGGCTCCCTCTTGAACTTTCCCTTCATAGTGTGAGATGTGAGAGCTTGATCTTCATTCCCCATCTTTTCTTCTCTTGCCACAAGCCTTGCTTCTTCTTGAGAACATTACTCCCACAATCTACTGAAGGAGATTAATTTCTTTCTTGCACAGATCCCTTGGATAAAAGAGTCCCATGACCTAGGTAGGCCATTCAAAGTGGTCATAACAATTTCACCATTCTCCACCATTTCATCTACAGCTTCAAGTTGTTCCTTGATCTGAGAGACCTTGGAGAAATAGGATTGAATGGTTTCTCCATTCAACATCTTGACCCCTTTCAATTGATTCCACAAGGTCATCTTTCGATTTATGTTCTTCCCTTCAAATAGCTTGGTCAAGGAGTCAAACATCTCCTTGGGTGTCTTCAGAGATGACACATGTGGTATGAGATGGTTTTTGATAGAATCAACAATGATTCTCTTTGCCTTGACCAAATTCTTCTTATGCAATATTTTAGCTTCTTTATCCTCTGGGATAGGGATGTCTCCTTTTATATATGAGTCCAACTCATTCTCTTCCAGGATTAACCCAATTCTATACTTCCAGGCTCGAAAGTTATCAGCCCCTTCAAGCTTATCCTCAAGCTTGGTGTGGTGAGACATCTTAAAGAGTACTTCAAATGGAAACATAAAAGATTTAGGTCTTACCACTTGAATTGCTGAAAACTGGATCTGGTCCCGGATTAGGGTTTGTCAAAAAAAAACCTAAAAATTCAAAATGTGAATTTCAACTTTCTGAAAGGATAGAAAGATGCGCCTTGATGATCTGATCAGCCTGGTGTATTCAGAATTTGAGATCTACTAAGCTACACCCTTCAAAAATGCCTTTCTGTCTTCCCGGATTCACTAAGGAGAGCCCTGAATTAGGGTTTGAGTTTCCCGGAGATCTACCCAGCCAAAAATCTTGATCCAAAGCTCCAAACTTTGATTTTTGCAAGGAGCTTCCAGCTATGTCTTCAGATTTCAGACATTCCTATTTTTGTGGAAACCCTAATATTTAGGGCCAAATCTGAAAATGCTCAGAATTGAATTCTTATTGGACAGATAGATTCTCCTTGATGAGTAGAGTCAATCTACTATACTACTTTTCCAAAATCTTGGGAGAGAAACCCAATAAACAAGAAACCCTAGTTTTCGTCACTGCACAATGTCTTCTTCTCAGGTTAGCTTTGATACCATGTTAAATTTTGAGCATTAATTCACAATAATCTAGGATCTTTACTGAGAGAATAACATGTACAATATATCAATTCATATCAATCATAACAAGCATGAAAAGCATCATAAGAATCAAAAGCATGAGAGACAAGAGACACAGAGTTTCCGTGGGGAAAACCCTAAGGTGAATAACCCCACAACTTCCTCAGAGATAGAGAGAGCAATGGCTCAACCAAAGTACAACCAAAATACACTTAGATAGTCTCCTAGTAGCAGATGATCCTCCTCCTCACTAGTGCGCCACTTTTTGAGTGAGAGAAGTATGAGTTTCCGAGTGGTCAAATAGAGATCTCCTGACCTCTATTTATACTTAACCTATTTGCCCAGTGACACTATGGGGCCGACTTGTCTAGTTAGGTACATCCACAATATAATATATATTTCAGGGCCAACCCCACACATGGTGGTCTAATAACCCATCAGCAAGTACACACACTTGTGACACTTGTCAATACACATGACGACACTTCCTTATAGAGGAATAACACATCTCTTATAAGGGTACAATAAATATATATGAAATACATAGATGAAATACATTCCGAAGCTACATATACATAAAAAACTAGGACATTTACCACCGTGAAATACTTGGAATCTTGATTTGACTTACAAACCGTAAATGTAAACAACATTTACGCAGGTCAATATGAAGTAGATGTGCGGCATGCATAAACCAACATTCTTGAGAATGAATACATAAAACTAAAGACTTATATATTACCACTGTAAAATAGAGTAAATTTGCCGCACTTACAGAGAGATGAGTTTTACTGCAATCTTTCACAATTTTACAGAGCTTGGGCTCTTCATACATTTCACGCGATGAGCTTCTCCTCCTTTCACTCTTCTTCCCTCACATACATCTCTATCTCTATCTAATCTTCTATGAGTGATTTTCATTTATACACAAACTTGGTTTGGCTTCTCCTGGAAGCTACAGGGTTTTATTAAAGACTGTAATAAATTTATACCTAAGAAGTTTTGGGCCTGCGAAATACAAACGCAGCTACATAAATACTAACTTGTCGTGAGACAGATTGGCTGCAAACTAACTGACCATCTGACATTGCAGACTAACAAAAAAGACTGACTTAGAGTCCGATAGAGACGATGCATATCAGATATGCTATCATCTCATAAATACAATATTTCCAACACTCCCCCTTAATTATGAGTGGATGGGGATCTTTAACCAAAAATAAATTTTACAAAATATTTCAGAGCTAAAACATGCTCTATTTATAACAAAGTTCACTGTGCAGAACTTGTCACTCCCAAACAACTTCACAGATATTGAAATGTTTCCCTTTCTAATGGTTTTGTAAATATGTCTGCTACCTGATCTTCAGACCTGCAAAATTCTAAACAGATTTCCTTGTTGTTTATCAATTCTCTGATAAAATGATACCTTGTGTCGATGTGCTTGGTTCTCTTGTGGTACACATGATTCTTTGACAGTGCGATAGCTGAATTGTTGTCACAGTAAATGACTGTGGGTTCTTGCTGGTTCTGCGACAGATCACTTAACATCCTCCGCATCCAAATGGCTTGACATGCAGCGCTTCTAGCTGCGACATACTCTACTTCTGTTGAAGAAAGAGTTACTATGGGTTGTTTCGTTGAAGCCCATGATACAACACCTGTTCCTACATGAAATGTATTCCCAGATGTGTGTTTTCTGTCATCCATGTTGCCTCCATGATCGCTATTAGTGTATCCAACGAGTTTGAAATTTTCTAAGGTTGAATACAAAATACCAAAGTCTTTTGTTCCACTTACATACCTTAGAATTCTTTTACCTGCTTGCCAATGAGATTCTTTTGGTGACTCCATGAATCTTGAGATTAAACTGACTCCATACATGATGTCTGGACTTGTTGCTGTAAGATACATAAGGCTTCCAACAAGCCTTTTAAACAGCGTAGGATCTACATTGGATCCATCATCATCCTTGCTCAATTTCAAACCTTCTATCATTGGTGTTGGAGCTGTCTTGCAATTTAACGTCTTAAATCTATTCAAGACATCACTTGAATACTTTGACTGAGATATAATATCTCATTTTCAGTCTGTTGGACTTCTATGCCCAAAAAATACTTCATAAGCCCCAAATTAGTCATTTCAAATTCACTTTCCATGACTAATCTAAATTCTTCTATGCCAAAATCACCAGTAAATATTAAATCATCTACATACAGGAAGACAATTAGCTTATTCCCTTGCTTGTTGATTTTTGTGTAAGCATTGGCTCAGATTCACTTCTGTGAAATCGATTCTGAATGAGGTAAGAGTCAATGCGACTGTACCAAGCTCCGGGAGCTTGATTCAAACCATACAGTGTCCTTTTTTAGTCTGTATACTCTGTGTACTTGTACTGGAACTTCATAGCCTTGTAACTGCTTCAAATATACTTCTTCCTCCAAATAACCATTTAAAAACGCAGACTTTACATCCATTTGGTAAACTGGCCATTTCTTATGAGCTGCGATGGCCAAAACTGTTTTGATAGTGTCCATTCATTCTATATGTGCAAATGTTTCATTGAAGTCTATGCCAGGTTTCTATGTGAACCCTCTTGCTACCAATCTTGCATTGTGCTTCTGCAAATTACCATCAACATCTTGCTTGGTCTTATAAATCCATTTCATGCTTATCACATCCTTGTCCTTAGGAACATCAACTAATTCGCATGTTTGATTCTTCTCAATGCATTCTATTTCTTCATCCATGGCTTGTGCCCACACTTTATCTTCAACAACTTCTTCAAATGTTAGAGGATCGTTAACTTGAAAAAATAATGCAAAAACTGAGAATGAATTAGTTGTACCAGTCTCATATATCTTACGTAAAGTTCTTGTTTTTATCGGAGTTACTGGTGTTGAACTACTCGAACTGTTTGATGGATTTTGTTGCGCACTTGATGTGCTTGTTGGAGTAGCTTGAACTGTGACTTGTGTCGGAGTTCCTTGTGTTGGAACATGTTGCGCAGTCCTATGAGTATATGGAGCTGCGTAGTTCTAATTCACATGCGGAGTCTCAACCACATCTTCTGCGATGTCATCATGTTCAACATGTGACACGATTTTCACATTCTTTTCTACAATTCCATCCCATGCTTCATTCTCGACAAACTGAACATCTCGACTGATAATAAATTTTCTTGCAATAGGATCATACAACTTGTATGCTTTTGTGTCTTCAGAATACCCAATAAAAATGCATTTCTATCCTTTATTGTCTAATTTCCTTCTTAGCTCATTTGGAACATGTGCGTATGATACACAACCAAAAATTTTTAAATGCGAAACACTATGTTTCATACATGTCCAAGCTTCCCACAGAACTTTGTTCTTCACACTCTTCGTCGGACATCGATTCATGATGTATACAGCAGTTGCCACTGCTTTAGCCCAGCATTCATTTGACAGATGCATGGCTGACAACATACTGCATGCCATCTCCATAATGGTTCTGTTCTTCCTCTCTGCGATACCATTCTGCTGCTGTGTATACCGCACAGTGAATTGCTTCTGTATGCCACGATTTTTGCAAAAGTTTAAAAAATCATTTGAAACATACTCACCACCTCTATCTGTTCTTAATATCTTGATGCTGTAACCACTCTGCTTCTCCACAAGTGCCTTGAACTGCTGAAAACAACCAAATGCATCAGATTTATGTTTTAGAAAATAGAACCATGTTTTCCTTATGAAATCATCAATAAATGTGAGAAGATAAGTGCATCCTCCCATGGACAGTGTTTGCATCGGTCAACAAATATCAGGGTGCACAATTTCAAGTGGTGTGCGAGTTCTGTATGAATTTCTGACTGGAAAAGTCTCTCTATGTTGTTTTCCAAAAATAAAGCCTTCACAAATTCTCTCTGGATTTTCAATCAATGGCAATCCTTTCACCATGTACTTCATGTGCAGTAGCTTCATCCCACCAAAATTTAGATGTCCAAATATGAAGTGCCATAACCAGGATTTATATTTTATTTCTGTTTGAAACGCAGTTTGCATTTCTTTGCTGTCTTTTTCTTCCTTGTTGTAGTGACTCTCTGCTTCTTTGCTTTCTAGTTTGAACGCAGATCCAGAATTTTCATTCTGTCTTTCATGAACAACTTGAGTTGTTTTTCCTCTTATGATTGGTCTTATCCTCAAAGAAAACAAGCGATTGCTTGTCATCTGCACTTCGACAATTAATTGATTGTTTGGATATATGTCTTTAATCACACAATGCTTTCCTATCATATGAACTCTGTAACCTTTTTCCATCACTTGTCCTATGTTCATCAAATTATGCTTCAAACCTTGAACATAATAAACATTAGGCATAAATTTCTGCTCCCCCTGTTTGCTTAGAATATCAACAGTACCCTTTCCCAAAACAATGACTTGAATATTATTTCCAAGTGTGACATCAGTTTGAACTGATTTATCTAGACTAGAAAATAGGTTTAATTTACCAATCATATGATTGCTACAGCCTAAGTCTAAATACCATATATCATTTGGACTTTCTTGGATAGCATTGCATTCAAGTGGAGATGCACATGCTAAGAACAGTGAGCTGTTCAGAGTGCTGTTGGTTCTTGATTGTGTTTGGCCTTGCTTTCCTTGGTCATACTGCTTCTTCCTGCATTCATATGCGAAGTGTCCAAACCTCTTACATTAATGACATTGAATTTTTGATTTATCATACCTCTATCCATTTGTCTGATTGGGGATCTGATTCTGACCTCTACCGGAGACATGTGCAAGGATGTTGTTGCGATCTCCTCTGAAAGAACTTCTTCCTCTGCCTCTAGAGTTTGATCTTCCTCTACCCCTTACACAGCTTATGTATGACTGTGCCACGAATGCACCTTCTAGTTTTGTATATGAACTGCTGATTCTATGTTCATGATTGAGTAATGAGGCTTGCAACTCATCAATAGTAAATTGGGACAGATCTTTGTTTTCCTCCAGGGTCACAACTAAAGATTCAAATTTCTTTGGAAGAACTCTAAGAACTTTTTCAACAATCCTTTGGTTACCTATATTTTCTCCATGAGACTTTATTTGATTAACCAGACCAATCAAAAGGGTGTAGAATGATTCTACTGACTCTGTATTTTTCATTGACAGAGATTCAAAATCTCTTCTAAGAATTTGAATTTTGGAAGTCTTTACCTTGTTCAAACCTTGATAGGAATTTTTCAGTGTATCCCACGCTTCCTTAGCTGACTGTGTTGTTTCTACTCTTGGGAGTATGGATTCATGTGTTGCTTGATGTATGTGGAACAACGCCTTTCCATCTTTCTTCCTCTGTTCCCTCAAGACATGTGCAAGACATCCTTCTCAGTCTGTGTGAGATTGTTGTATGCTGCTAGATCTGCTGGTTCTGCATAACCATTCTGGACTATTTCCCATACATCTTGACCTCTAAACAAAGCTTTCATAGTTAGAGACCAATATTCATAATTTTTACTAGAAAATATTGGAGTTTGCAAATTACCCGAAGTAGAAGCCATTCTTATCACTTTTCCCTTTTTGTAAATACAATTCCTACTTTTTGTAAACCAGGCTCTGATAACAAATCAAGGGTAAAGGAACACCCCGCGCAGTCAAAAGATTTGAGCTATGTAGAAAATAAATAATATCTTTTTCTTTGCTTTAGAGCTGCACTTCACTTAGCAAATACTTTGCTCGAATTATTTTTGCAAACACTTTTCTTCACAAATTAACTGTGCGGAAATTACCTGTGCGATTCCACTTTTTACTACGTGGTGATTACCCGCGCATTTCAACTTTCTACTACGCAGGTGAACTTTGCTGCGCGGTTCTCTAACCTAGTAGAACTTGACTTTGTATGAACTTCGCACTTCACACAAATTTACTTTTGCAAACTTCTTTTAACTTTACGAAGGTTAACTGTGCACTAGTTAACTTCGCATACCTATTTAGCTGTGCATAACCCAATCTTAAACAAACTGTGTATAAAGATATTTCATGCTAAAACATAAGAACAGAAACATATGTAGAAGTTACCGCGCATTAAACTAGGACATTTACCACCGTGAAATACTTGAAATCTTGATTTGATTTACAAACCGTAAATGTAAACAACATTTACGAAGGTTAATATGAAGTAAATGTGCGGCATGCATAAACCAACATTCTTGAGAATGAATACATAAAACTAAAGACTTGTATATTACCACTGTAAAACAGAGTGACTTTGCCGCACTTACAGAGAGATGAGTTTTACTTCAATCTTTCACAATTTTACAGAGCTTGGGCTCTTCATACATTTCACGGGATGCACTTCTCCTCCTTTCACTCTTCTTCCCTCACATACATCTCTATCTCTATCTAATCTTCTGTGAGTGATTTTCATTTATACACAAACTTGGTTTGGCTTCTCCTGGAAGCTACAGGTTTCATTAAAGATTGTAATAAATTTCTACCTAAGAAGTTTTGGGCCTACGAAATACAAACGCGGCTACATAAATACTAACTTGCCGTGAGTCGGATTGGCTGTAAACTGACTGACCGTCTAACATTGCAAATTGACAAAAAAGACTGACTTGGAATCTGAGAGAGCCGGCGCATATCAGATACGCTATCAACTCATAAATACAATATTTCCAACATATTTATTTAATTTGAATTGTTATGTAAAGTAGGTGGTTATGTCCTTTTGCAATTGTAAATATGTTATTTTAAAATTTATATTAAGAATCATGAAATAAAAAAGATATTTGTGTAAATAAAATCATGAGCTTAGAATCTAGGGTGAGATGTTTCATAATAAACATCAATTGTAATTTTTTTCTTTATAAATGAATGTCAATGCTCATGAAATGTCTTCGAATTATTTTTTTTTCTAATTTGCAAAGACAAAATTATTACTATCAATTTTTTAAATTTAAAATAATAAAATTACATCAATTTGAAAGCTAAACTATTACTATTCAATTTCTAAAATTACAAATTGAAAGCAAAACCAATGATATTGGGAATTACCAATGTGGAAAAAGGTTAGGTAATCACAAAAAAATCTTTCAATTACAAATTGAAAGCAAAACCAATACCAATGATATTCGGAATTTACCATTGTGAAAAAAAGTTTTGTAATTACAAAAAAATTCTTTCAATTAGACAATTTCCCAAAACTAACGTGACATCATTTATTTAACAACCAACTCAATTCAATGACTACATATTAACCAAAAAACGAAGTAGGTGCAGCAAGTTGAATTTTAAGTATATGCTGAATTGATATGCTAAAGTTTGAGAATTTAATTAAAAACTTATTCAGTTTGGAAAAAACTTCCCCACATGCATGGAAACTGTAGTGAATTGATAAAAGATGTCCTTCGAATTTCAAACAAATGATGGGTTCAACATAAATTGGCGGAACGAATTTTAAAGATTCGAAAACATGGTAATTTAAACTTTGACAATTTAGTTAAAAGCTTACTCAGTTTGGAAAAAGCTTCATGTCCACATGCTTAGACGGCTATATGCCATCCCATTTCAACTGATTATGAATACATAGATATAAATTTAGTTTTGGTTCTCCACATAGCTTCTGTACCATATGTCATGTCATATAATGAGATAGTTATCATTGAAGATAGTTAAGAACATGTGTTATTTCCGAGGAGGTTACAAGTTTAAAACCAGCTGGGGTTAGGGTTGCTCATTGGCTCGTTGTGACAAGGATCGAAGGGTAGGCGACCCCTGGGATAGAGGCTGTCCCATGAGATAAAGGGTCTCGGGACGTCTTGAACCCTACTGAGTCACAAGTTTCTGGTATATCTGGCTTACGCGCTGTTGGATATACCCTTGGGAGGTTGCTGTTCCCATGATTCAAAATTTTTTTATCATTGAAGATAACATTTTAAAGTGAAAATAAGGCAATGGATCAGTTACACGATTCTCTATTTTGATATAGAAATTTGAAATTTATTTATTGTAAAACCAAAATAAGGAAAGAAAAACAGAACATAAACGGCAAAATACTTTTAACTTAACAATTCTCCATAGGTAAACTTTTGGTCTTTTCTCATCTTAGTGGTTAAAACAATTGTTCTCCAAAAACCTCATGAATTCCATAGTATGCCTAAAGCATAAAGCATAAAAGATACCTATAGAAAGGAAAATGCTAACCATGATCTGAACTTTACATATAGTTAAACTTGTAATAAACCAAAAATTCAATATAAAGCATAAAAGATACTTATAAAAAAAGAAAATGCTAACCATGGTCTGAACTCTACATTATGTTTAAACTTGTAATAAACCAAAAAAATCAATACATAATGACAACAAATATCTTCACCGACAAAGAAATGAATGGCATTTACACACTTATTAAAACATAGGAAGATGAACGAAGCATAGACAATTTTATGAAGAATAAAAGTTATGTATGAACCCGTTTCCTCTTCAAGATCCACAATTTATGTACTATAATTCCTCACATAAAATTAGGAATAGAAGCTGGCAGATTTTGCTAATGAAGTTCATTATTACAATTTTTGAGTTAAATACAAATGGCATTCCATGACCAAGAAGTATATTCTTATTCATAACAAAGAAGGAACTTGGAAGTATGCAAGTGCCATACAATATAAATTCTGAAAATTTAGACCTGATAGTAGCAGTATTGTAAGTTTTGGTTATTGGTGTTGTAGCTATTTTCCTCCCAGATTTTATGTTTTAATTGCTCTAATTTCATTATGAATTCAAACACCTTGTTTTTAGGTTCACATTTAACTTGTATTATTGAGTTACATATATAATCTTTGAATATTATTTACAATGGTATTGTTCCTCAAAACCTAACATGTTTAGGATGTACCAATTGTTTGAGTATTGATTGAATAAAGAATAGTATTGGACAATTCCAACTATCAGATTTAAAAGATTTAAAGTGTTTACTATCAATGCGGGTTGTATGACATGGATTTTTGAACCAACTTTGCTTAAATATTATGGTGGCTTATGGTGGCTCATCCATGAACCAATAAGGACAAATCATGAGTATATTGTAATAATAGCATGCAAGGTTTTCAACATTTCATTCCATATGCAAGATGTTATAACCATGATAACAAAAGTAGAAAAGGGAAATCTGCGAAATCATTAGAAATGGATGATCTTATAACCTTACACAGTTTAAAAGAATAGCTTTTTTTTAATGTTAAAATATTTGTGTATCATACTTGTGTCTTATAATTCTATCACAATGCATTAAATTTGTACTTTATTTCATCAATCCTTTACAATTTATTTAATTAGATGAGTAATTCCTACATAAATGCGACAATAATACATCAAGTTTTGAGACTTGTTTGGGAATATTCAACACTTCAAAGACATTTGCATGTGCCATTGTGATATCCCAAAAAAATTATTGTTTTATTTTGATTTAATAATTGTGACAATTTGTAAGAGTTATTTAAAAAGTAAAAAACACTTATAATAGGTGTGAGTGACACTTTGCACAACACACTATTGATTTTATTATTTAATAAAAGAAAAGGTACTTGGAGAATTCAACTAAATGAGGGGACACCACCATGGCACAAAGAACATGTGTAAGGAAGCAAGAGAGATCTTTACCAATCAAATCCAATCTAAAACTCAACAACCAGAAAATATCCTAAATCATAGGGATTTATGGATTGATTGGAGACTTGATTGGGATGGCACAAGACCTGAGAAAAACTATATATAATAGTTCTTGGTTCTTCTTTGGTGTTATGATCATTCCTTAGGTTGGCATAATTATGGAAAAATTTGTCTTGCCTCCATTTTGCCTCTCCCCACTTCTATAATCTTTTCTTTTTTCTTCCAACCTCTACAAGAGGTCGAGCTCTGCATCAGAAAAATCCCCATTATCATCTCCCTTATAAATTTTCTCTATCCTTACCTCAGTGTCCCTAAGCTCCTTTCCTGTGTTCTTTGATATTTTTTGAGAAGGCTAAACCAATTTTACTAAGTTTTTAAGAAAACTTTGATTTTATCAAGCTTTTAGACTTTGCACTGTTATGGATAAAAATAAAAACCAACACCCATGTTCTTTGAATATTACCTTTCAACGCTTAAAATCCTTAGCCACCTGTTTCATATGCAGATGGATAGTGGATACATGTCGCATTCCTTGCATGTCTGTTAGGAACCTATGTCAACCCTTCTCTTTACTATGTTAGTATATTGTTGTTGGACGCATATGCTTTGTAAGTCGTCCCGTAGTATTTGTTGATCCGTAGTTTATATTAGCCCATAGTATTGACCCATAGTATTGGACGCATATGCTTTGTAAGTCGTCCTGTAGTATTATATGTCCCATGGTTTTGACTCATAGTATTGGGCATAGACTTAGTATATAAGTGTGTGTTGAGGTCATTGAAGGCACCGTGAAGTTAATTGTATTGAGCTTGCTCAAAGGAGGTTGCCCCCTCGAAGTGGCTCGTGATCAATATAAAAGCGATTCTGTTCTATTATTTCTGATATCTCATGTATTTTCATTAATTAATTATTGCAGGTACACCACATCTGGTATCAGAGCACTTTCCTTGGCACAAGTGGGAATTTTTTTTTTCTTTTTTTGGGTGGCGACTTTCAAATCAATTTCTGAAACTTTTTGCACAAAATCAGAAGAAACCGATTGCATATATGAATTACTCTTTCAAAAATACGCAGTTTCAAAAAACATATCATCTCATTTGGAGTTCTAAAAGTGGAGATATCGCGGATTTAAAATCAGCAATTTTTCAGAATTTCGGTGACGGCCGCGGAAATTGCGGTGAGAAAATCTTTTGAACGAGTGCCCAGATTTCTATTCCGCTTTCAAGGTGGAAGCAGAGTGGTTGTTCCAGTTCCGGAAACATGCTATAATGGCGATTCTGAGCAATATAGATCCGGTTTTTGAACATTGGGTGGAATTTTTGCCCAAATTTTTTTCTGTTGCAGGTTCGGATCTGGGAATAATCCCTATCCGCTTAACTGTGGGAAGTACTTGGGCATAAGCCCTAAAACTCATTGTGAGGAGTACCACAGGAACCCCGAAGTAGCTGGCGATTGAGAGGACCTGCCAAGCGAAAAGGGCAACGACCCCTACCTGATTGATTAGTTCCCACCCGTGAGGTAAACCAAGAGCTGTCGTTTGTGGCAAAGCGGTTATCAGTTTTACCTGAGCCGTGGAGTGAGGGGTACTGCCCCAATACGCAAGCCGTCAGACAGCATTGGTGGCTGAGTGAAAACCCTGAAATGTTAGGAAGCCGCACATACCTGGGGTCCATATCTACTTTCAGCTGAGCTATTGCCGATCACTGCTGCACCGTTTCAGATCCATTTTGCAAGCCGTTCCAGATCCAGCGTTGTTCCAGATTCCTTCTGCGTCGTAGCCGCTCCAATCTGAAAAAAAAAAAAAATAAAAAAAAAAAAAAAATAAAAAAAAATCAGTTTTTTCTCCATATCTCCCCTGTTTTACCTCTGTTTCCCTTGAAATTTTCAGGGAACCCCTGTCTTTCCATTCTGCATATTTCATTCCTAAGGACCCTATCCTCAATTCCCCTTTCTACAGCTTGAAATCTCACATTTGTCTATTTTTAGGGTTTGCCATAACTTCCTCAGATTTCACCCAATCACCTTCAAATTTTACCACAGAGTTTCTTTCTGAATTTTGCTTATTTGTTCCCCTCTGCCAAATTTTCCCATTCTTTCACCCCGCTTCTGAAATCCTCATTTTTGCTTCCCTGTCTATTCAACAGTGTCCAAAACATAGTCAAACCCCAATTACCCTTCTGATTTTTTCCCAAATCCAAATTTTCCCTTACTAAAGTAGTTCCTGTTTTTTTTTTTCCTACCCAGTCAACCACAAAAAAAAAAAAAACCTGGTTATGGTTGTCACCCGTGCAGGAGCACACACCATGGAGGAAGCACTTGCAGCGATCCAAACCAAACTCCAAGATCTGGATGAAAAATTTCTCAACCTCCATCTTCAGCATTCAGCCATGAAAAATACCAGACAGCCAGAATCTTTTGCAGCCACCGGGTTCTCTACTTCTAGCACTTTTCGTGGGCCGAAGCTTGATTTTCCTCACTTCAATGGTACTGATCTGACCAGATGGATATACCGAGCAGAACAATATTTTAGTCTGCATAATACTTTTGATGTTCAGAAAGTTCCACTTGCATCCTTTCATTTGGAACAGGAAGCCCTTCAATGGTACCGTTGGTACATCAAAGCTCATCCCGAGCCAAACTGGACAGATTTTTGCCAACTCATTTTGCCACAATTTGGTCCTAGTGCTTTTGACGACTTCACAGGAGCACTCACTAAACTTCACCAAACTGGCACAGTGAGAGAGTATCAGATGGAATTTGTGAAACTAGCCAATCACACCGAAGGATTGTCTGATGAATTCTACAGGAGTTGTTTTATTAGTAGTCTCAAGGATGAAATCTGCTCAGAGGTCAAAATGTTTTGTCCCAACACAATAATGGAAGTCCTAGGGTTGGCTAAGTTGGCCGAGGACAAGATCGCAGCTCAACAATGCTCCAAAACCACCTTTGTTCCCTTCAGAAATATGGGTTCCCAACGACCTCCCATCACGCCTGCTCCTTAACCAACTCCTATCAAGCATTTGTCTGAAATAGAAATGCAGGCACACCGAGAAAAAGGGCTTTGCTATAATTGTGATGAGAAATTCACTCGGGGACATAGATGTGTTCAACAAAAGCTCTATATCTTGGATGTGGATTCTCCGCCTACCTTAGAACTTGGTGAAGAAGCTACAGATACAGTAGATGATCCGGTCGACATGCAACACCTGCCTGTTGACACCCCATCTCAGGACGACCCACCCGAGATCTCTCTCCATGCTGTAATCGGCGTCACCACCCCACAAACAATGCGGGTCAGGGGATACTTCAATAAGCTCCCTCTTACCATACTCATTGATTCTGGTAGCACTCATAACTTCATTGACCCTCGAATTGCCAAACAGGCTGATGGTTTTGTCCATCCTTGCTCCAACTTTGAAGTCATGGTTGCCAATGGGGGCACCTTACCTTGCAAGGGGAAGTGTCACAATGTGCGTATCTCTATGGAAGATTATAACCTATGCTTCGACATGTTTGCCTTGTCCTTAGGCGGATGTGATGTGGTTTTGGGCGTTCAATGGTTACGCACACTTGGCCCCATCTTATGGGATTTTACTGACCTTTGGATGCAGTTTAAAGTCAATGGGGCACAACACAAATTTCGGGGCTTACAACCAGGGTCTCTTTGCATCATTAGTTCACATCGCCTGGAAAAAATCCTTAAGAAGAATTCACATGGTGTCATCGCTCATCTCAATTCCATTCAGATGCACCCATCAACAGTCTCCACTACTTCCTTGGATAGATATGCAGGTATCTTTGCTGAACCAATGAGCTTGCTTCCTTCAAGAGACCTTTCTGGTAAGAATGTAACCACATCTACCTCTCAGCAAAAAATGATGGCTATTTTGCATGCAGTACAGAAGTGGCAGCCATACCTATTAGGCAATTCTTTCTGCATCAAGACTGATCTCCTGAGTCTGGAAAATTTTCTGGAACAATGGGTCTCCTCCCCAACACACCTGCAATGGGTTATCCAACTCATGGGTTATCCCTATGTGATCACTTACAAGAAGGGTAAGGACAATATGGTGGAAGATGCTCCTTCTCACACAATTGATGACCCAGTTTCTCTTACAGCTCTTTCTCTGCTTGTTCCAAATTGGTTGCCATATGTTCAACAGGGCTATCTCTTCTATGATCTCCATGCTTCTTCATCAACAGGACACTCTGGGTTTTGCAAAATGTATGACCAGGAACAATGTAACTTCTTTTGGCTGGGACTAAAAATGACAATTCAACAGATGGTGGCTAATGATGATACTTTCCAAGTCAACAAGGGGGAACCGACACTCCTTTCGGGATTGATCAAACCCTTGCCCATCACTACACATCTTTGGCCAACTATTTCTATGGATTTCCTAGCAGCACTCTGGTGGTACAATACCACATCTCAAAGGACACCATATGAAGCAGTCTATGGACAAACACCGCCAGTTATTCTTCCATACACCCTTAGCAGCTCCCCAGTTCAGGAAATTGACTCGGTTCTTCGAAACTGCGATCAGATTCTTCTCATTCTGCAGGACAATCTTCACATGGCCAGAATTCGCCTGAAACAACAAGCCGATCAGCACCGTTCTGAGCGCATTTTCCACACAGCTGACACGGTTCTTCTTCATCTACAGCCTTCCAAGAAATCCTCCTTGACACTCCAAAGGCATCAGTGGCCCGAAATGCAAACCAAGGATGCCACCGGGGAACCACTCCTTCAGATTCTGCAGCAATTTCTCCAACCAAAGCTTTGAGGACAAAGCTTTTTCTAAGGGAGAGGGGATGTTAGGAACCTATGTCAACCCTTCTCTTTACTATGTTAGTATATTGTTGTTGGACGCATATGCTTTGTAAGTCGTCCTGTAGTATTTGTTGATCCGTATTTTATATTAGCCCATAGTATTGACCCATAGTATTGGACGCATATGCTTTGTAAGTCGTCCTGTAGTATTATATGTCCCATGGTTTTGACTCATAGTATTGGGCATAGACTTAGTATATAAGTGTGTGTTGAGGTCATTGAAGGCACCGTGAAGTTAATTGTATTGAGCTTGCTCAAAGGAGGTTGCCCCCTCGAAGTGGCCCGTGATCAATATAAAAGCGATTCTGTTCTATTATTTCTGATATCTCATGTATTTGCATTAATTAATTATTGCAGGTACACCACAATGTCAGGCTATGAAACACATCTTATTCTTTGGCCAAGAACAACATAGTTCGATCCTTTCATCATATTCTTTGGCCAAGAACAACATGTCAACATGCCAGGTATGTACAGGATTGCTTCTCTCCTTCTTTTTGCAATAAGTTTCAAGACTATAATATTTCTACAATCCCAACCTTTTCTACATACAAATGAGCAATTTAACCTAATCTCAACTTATTTTCCTTCTTGATGAACATACAAGAATCAAGTTTTTAAGGAATACTATCTCCAATGGATTCACAAGCTGAAGAAGCTTCACGCCCACCTCAAAGAATCCCTGCAATCCGAGGACGTGATCCCCATGGATGATCAAGTCGAACCGCTACGTCTCCATTTCGAATCCTACTACGACGCCTTCGAACGCGCAGCGAAGCAGGATGTGTTGCAAGTCCCGGTGCCCGCCTAGAGAAACCCTACCTTTGGATCGGTGACTGGAACCCCGCGCCCTTCATCAACCTCTTCCACAGACTTGCTGCGCATTACAATAAATGGTCGAGTCTCGAACTCGCGAAGTCGGGGAAGAATTACTACCACAATGGCAGGCTGGCTTACTCATCGGATGATTTGATAAACACGGTCGGGAATATTGGAATGGTGTTTTGCACCATGGTTCATGCCCTCTTTCACATAATGTGTCGCGTTCAGCTCAGTCTGGGATCCCCCATTGCCAAAGACTCGTTGTTGGCCTTGCTCCATGACTGCAAAGAAACTTCACGGGGATCGAGCCACCAGGAGGATCACGACGTTGTGGGTGTGTTGGAGAGTGGAATGGCGTCGCAGATCTAGGAATGGACAGACATTTTGTCTGCAGTAAGATTGAATATTCCTAAGTTTTGTATTTTTTATTTATTTACTACTTTGCATAACTTATGTCCACCCACAGACTTTAACATATTGTTCGGGTATTAATATGTAGGGTTCATAGATGTTTCGGCCATCCGTAGAGATATCTTCATCTTGAGTCTACCGCCTCTAACTCTCAGCTATGCTCACATCTCTATCAACAGACCTCACAGGTTGCAACCCATTCTTGGTAAGTAAACATACATGATTCTCCTCAATGATTACAAGGAACTTCATATAACATTCACGTTCGAGCGTCATGTTAATTTTTTTCTTTTTTTCTTCGTGTATGGCATATGCTTCCACCTGGGCATAATTGGAAATGGTCAATTGTCGTTGGGCTAATATTCCATGTATGTTTTTGACATTCAGTTCTGTATATATCTCAGAAGAAATGATTTTCGATCATTGAGCTCAACCGTGATTTCTTACTTAGATTTTTCTGTTTGTAAAGAATTATGGGTGTAAACCTTGAAGTAAACGTTGCCCACCGTGGCTTAGATATCTACTTGATATTCTTTGTTTATCTCTGGTCATAGTTTTGTTTATGTATATATAAGTCTTTTGTAATGGGGAGCTCAATTCTCATTGGATTTCGAATGCAAATTTGCAATGGTTAATTTCCTGGATTATAGTACTAGTCATAATATTATTTCATACCATTTCTAGGTGTAGAATTTGAACTAGTCAAATTATTCTTCAATATTATATGAAATCAAGTGTGCGACCAACTCCTTTCTCAAGGAGTTCATGGTTGCTTCTGTGGATTAATAACGAATACTACATCTTAATTACTCTGCCCTATTGCGGGTCTTCTATTCTTAATTGGGCCTTTCATCAACTAATGTAGCATAAATAATACAATATTGGGAGATCCAACTAGCAAGTTCATGGCATGCATATAGTGAACGGGAAAATGACAACAAGAGATTGTTGACTTCTCTTGTGGAACCAACCATTTCCCTCCTCTAGATCATGGGTTTGGTCCCTACGAAATTTGGTCAGTTGTGCGAGCTTTAGTTTCTCGGAACAAGCCAGAATTATCTAAGAGGAAAGATACCTGAGGGTTTGGGTACTTGAAGAAGTTGGAGTCTCTCAACAAGAAGCTACTTCTATTTTTGCGAGTAAAGGCCCATAGATAGTATAAGCTACTAAATTCATGCCTATTTTTTTCAAAATGGGATTTATTCATATCTCTTTTTTTTATCTTTTATATGAATCCATAAACTTTCATGTTTTCAAGCATTCTGGTTTAATATGTTTTCCTTTGTCTCTAGTTTGCATATTTTCTTCTTAAATAAGGAAATAGTAGATACTACTGATATTTACAAAGAATTTTTTGTTGCACGTACAGTTTGGGCCTAGGCATCAATACCTGCACTTAAAAACTCAATCTTAATGTATTTTTAATTGCAAATATGGTTTCCTCTGTCTTTAAGATATGTTTTCCTTTATCTATGTTTTGCACATTTTCTTCTTAAAGAAGGAATTAGTAGATATATACTGATAATTACAACAAATATTTTAGAAGCTGGAGTTGAAGTCTGTGTTAAGATAGCTTAAAATGAGTCAAAGTTTGCAATGCCTTCATAATTAATATTAAAAGTATCGATGCAATATTATACATACAGTAATCCAGTGCAGTAGGTCGACTTCCTTAATGAGGCACTTTTTAAGTTGACAGTGGATCCTTAGCCCTCGATGGAGGGATAGCCCTTGAATAAGGCATCCATAATTTTCTGTCTCACACCCTTCGATGCACCGACTTCACGCCGGCAATAGAACCACGCCAAGTTTGACAAAATTTTCGTCCATTGCTGAAAATTTTGAATGGGCGGTCTAAAAATTCCTTCATCTTCATCGACAAATCCTGGATGAGTTCGCAGCTAGATTTCTCAGCATCTTTGTAGGTGAGATATGATACCTTGCCGGATCTCTAGAAAATAGGTACATATATACTGTCTCAAAAGAGTAGGCAAAATAGGTCATAGGTACCGATTAGCTATTATAAAACAATAGACAAAACATAGACACTCTGTAATAGAAGACTCGTGAGGTGTTTATTGTATTTATCATCATATACCTAGTTGTTGAACAATAATAAGAGTGAATAAACTCGTAAACATGTTCACCTGTAGTATCAACAACCCCACTTGCCATAACTAATGTTGGCGACCAACAAAGAACAACTCTTGTCATAACTAGAAATCAGTCGTACATGTGGCGTCAGATCTTTCTCCCTCCTTAATGCTGAAGCTACTTATATCTTCTGGGTTGGTATCAACATGAAATTATTTTTGGTCAATTGCACTACCGGCTTCAAATATTGGAACTGTGTACAAAAAATCTGGTGTGGTGTAAGCTGAAGCATTGTTGCAATGTAATCTAAAGCATTCCTGTGTATGATAGTCTTAACCATTTTTGAGATGACAGATACCTTCAACTTCCCCACTTCTTCCCCGTGGCAAGCATAAATTTTTGCACTTGCCCCGAAGAATTATAAGAGAATTTTAAATTTAATTTTTCATTTAGAAAATATATATTTAATTGAAAATAATGTTCACCTTTTATTAAATTTCACTTGCTAAAATCTTATGTCCATTTAAAATATTGTGTTATTCATGAAGCTATTTGAAATTTAATCAAATAATAGAATAACAAAATTAAATTTACTCAAATAATTGTTTATACACACACACACACACACACACACACACACACACACACACACACACACACACACACACACACACACGCACACACACACACACACACACACACACACACACACACACACACACACACACACACACACACACACACACACACACACACACACACACACACACACACACACAATCTGATTTGTCATCGATAGAAATTTTAATGATGGGATCTGGGATAAAACCTTGTTGTCTACAATTGCAATCGTGGATTAAAAAGGGTGCTACAGTTTTGTGCTACACTATCAGTATTCTCACATGGGAAGCAAGACAATTTTATGAGATTTCTCTCATCTACGCTTAAGCCTCAGTCATCAACATAGATCAACGTCCAAACAAAACGTTTCAACTTATGCACTATGCATGCACATGAATCATATGACCTAGCTCCTCGAGGCCCTTCTCTATTTAGGTTTCAAGCATCTTTTACACAACATTAATTATCTACTGATTGTGATTGCCACAAGATTTTTTTCTTTTAGGTTAACTCAATCTCAAGAAAAGGATCCATGACATACCTTAAATACTCTACTTAGCCACTTTATTTCTTATTTCCAACAACCCTAATCGCCTCCCATTTACAAAGCTTGTCAACCATAATTATATGGATAGCATAAGGGGATCAACTGATGTAAGATAAATCCCCCCAAACTATAACCAACTGAGCTATTGTGGCCCAAAGTATTATTATTAAACAATCGGTAATACCCTTCCTATTTCTATTTTCTTGCAACAACTAGTGTGTGCCCCAAATATTATTATTAAACAACTACTAGAAGGTTGGCTTGAACCTCTGACCTTGTGGTTAACAGCCACAAGCTCTAACCAACTGAGCTATTTCAGCAGACAGGTTTTATGTATTTCCTGATACTCAATTTATCGTCTGATATAATACATAAAAAAACATACACATTCAAATATATTTTAAAATCAAGTTAGTTTTCAGGATTTGACCAAAAGTCACAAGGGTGAAAACCACAAAGACTATGGCTATTCTGGTCTAAACCACAAAGACTATGGCTATTCTGGTCTAGGAGTGTCCTTTACAAACCTGTGATTCTGCAAAATAAAATCATTATTTTACTTAAGTTCCATGTTTCTTTGAAACTCTTTTGTTGCGAGGTTTGTGAAACTCTTTAGTCTTCATGACCTAAAAAGGAATTGAGGAAGTGGAGAATTCAATTTGTGTGGCAATGTTTCATAGGGTATTATTGATCTACAAGTCCGGGCTAAAGAATATGAGTCATTTTTTTGTTAGACATAGTGAAGATTGATTGAATCACAATTTATGCTTGGAGTAGTTTTTATCATTATAAAATCTCTTCACCTTAAAGAATATGAGTTGCTTTTTGTTAGACAGAGAAGATTGATTGAATCACAGTTGATGTTTGGAGTAAATTTTATGACTAACATCTCCTCAAGAGCACTGTCTAGGTGCCTTTTAGTAGAAAATAATGAAAGAACATAAAAGGTTGGGAAAGGTCCTGACTTCACCCTCATCATTAACCAACAAGAACCTCAAAGACGCAATGTCCATCTGACTTTTAGTACAGAATCATGAGAGACAGGGAAGCAATGTCTTGACTTCGCCCTCATCAAATTGGAGGAACAAAAGTCATCGAAATTCATGGAATCCCCTTCCCATTTCCATTTTACAAAAATAGTATGGGGTCGAATAAGGACTAACACCAACTTCTGGAAGAAGGGTTGTCCAACCCTATGGTGAACAGCTAGACGGTCTAATCAACTGAAGTATTCACCAACTGCTAGAAGAAAGGCTTGAACCTTCAACCCTATGGTTAACAACCAGACGGTCTAATTAGCTGAACTATTCTAGCAAATGTAGCCGTTAGATATTTCCTTTTGTCTAGCTATTTACTAACCCAAGTCACCTCGATGAAAACCACATTAACAATGGATATGTTGATAAAGATAATTCAGAGAGGAGGTAGACACTAAAGACCAGAAATTGGAGGAGATGATATTGCAGAGTCACTACATAGATTGACAACAAGAGTGAAGGCCATGGACACTGCAAAATGAAGAGTGGCTACAGAACTGAATGATGATAGTAATGAAGAGAGGGAAAAACGGAATTCACAACTAGCTTCGTGCCTGCACTTGAACTAGAGGCAAGAGTAATTCAAGCAATTACAAATTTGGGAGGAAGATCCAGGTTGGACATAATTGTGTGGTCTGGAAAACAAGTAAGTTTGTATTGCAAATTTTCTTCCTCTTTCATAAGAATGTAATTGTTGGAAATATTGTAATTAATGAGCTGATAGCGTATTTGATATGCATCGAATCTGTAAGACACTCAGTCAGTCTACAATGTCAGAAGTTAGTTAGTAAGTTTGTAGCCAATCCGGCTCACGGCAAGTTAGTATTTAAGTAGCTGTTTGTATTTCGCAGTCCCAAGACTTCTTAGGTAGAAATTTATTACAGTCTTTAATGAAACCGTGTAGCTTCGAGGAGAAGCCAATCCAAGTTTTTTCTATAAATAAAAATCACTCACGGAAGATTAGGTTAGAGATGAGAAATAGAGAAAGAGATGTATGTGAGGGAAGAAGAGTAAAATAGGAGAAACTCATCCCGTGAAATGTATGAAGAGCCCAAGCTCTGTGTAAGAAGTAAAGATTGAAGTAAAACTCATCTCTCTGTAAGTGCGACAAAGTTACTCTGTTTTACAGAGGTAATATTTAAAGTCTTTAGTTTTATGTATTCATTCTCAAGAATGGTGGTTTATGCATCCCGCACATATTCTTCTTATTGACCTGCGTAAATGTTGTTTAAATCTATAGTGTGTAAATCAAATCAAGATTCCAAATATTTCACGGTGGTGAAATCCCTAGTTTAACTGCGTAGTAAATTCTACATATATTTCGATTCCTATGTTTTAGCATGAAATACATTTATACAAAGTTTGTTTAAGTTTGTGTTGTGCGCAGCTAAATAGGTATTTGAAGCTTAATTTGTGCGCAGTTAATCTTGGTAAAGTTAAAAGAAGTCTACAAAAGTAACTTGCATAAAGTGAGAAGCTTATGCAAAGTTAAGTATTCCGCAAAGTATTTTGTGAAGCTAAAAATTTCCGTGAAGGTAGTGAACTGCGCAGCAAAGTTCACCTGCGCAGTAGAAATAACCTGCGCGTTGTAAAAAGTCAAAATGCGTAGGTAGTCACCGCGCAGTAAGAAGTAGAATTGAGCAGTTAACCTACGCGCTGTAAAAGTGAAATTGCGGAGGTAATTTCTGCGCAGGTGATTTGTGAAGAAAAGTATTCACAAATATAATTAAAGAGAAAAGTATTTTCTAAGTGGAGCGCAGGTCCTTTATAAAAGAAAATAAATATATTCATTGATGGCACAGGTGAGTGAATGATATTAACCGCGCAGGTCAAATTTTTTTGACTGTGCAGGTTCCCCTTTTTCTGTTCATCTGGTATCAGAGCCTGGTTTACAGAAAGTAGAAATTATATTTACATAAGGGAAAAGTGATTAAGAATGGATTCCACTTCGGGTAATTTGCAAACCCCAATATTTTCTGGTAAAAATTATGAATATTGGTCTCTAACTATGAAAGCTTTGTTTAGAGGTCAAGTTGTATGGGAAATAGTCCAGCAGGGCTATGCAGAACTAGCAGATCTAGCAACATACAACAATCTCACACAAGCTGAGAAGGATGTTCTGAAGGAACAGAAGAAGAAAAATGGAAATGCATTATTTTACATTCATCAAGCAACACATGAATCAATACTCCCAAGAGTAGCAGCAGTGCAGTCAGCAAAGGAAGCATGGGACACACTGGAAACTGCATATCAAGGTTTGAACAAGGTAAAGACTTCCAAACTTCAGATTCTTAGAAGAGATTTTGAATCTCTGTCAATGAAAAACATAGAGTCAGTAGATTCATTCTATACTCATGTTATTGGTTTGGTTAATCAAATAAAGTCTCATGGAGAAACTTTAGGTGACCAAAGAGTTGTTGAAAAAGTTCTTAGAGTTCTTCCAAAGAAATTTGAATCTTTGGTTGTAAATATGGAAGAAAACAAAGATCTGTCCACATTTACTATTGATGAGTTGCAAGCCTCATTACTCAATCATGAACATAGAATCAGTGGTTCAGAAACATCACTAGAAGGTGCATTCGCAGCACAGTCAACCATAAGCCGTGGAAGAGGCAGAGGAAGATCAAACTCTAGAGGCAGAGGACGAAGTTCTTTTAGAGGAGGTTGCAGCAGCAGCCCTGCGCATGGCACTGGTAGAGGTCAGAACCAAACTCCCACTCAGTTAAGTGGACAAAGGTATGATAAATAAAAAATTCAATGTCATTACTGTAAGAAGTATGGACACTTTGCATATGAATGCAGGAAGAAGCAGTATGACCAAGGAAAGCAAGGTGAAGCTCAGTCAAGCAACAATAAAACTTCAAATAACTCACTGTTCTTATCCTGCGCATCTCCACTGGAATGCAATGTTGTCCAAGAAATTCCAAATGACATATGGTATTTAGACTCGGGCTGTAGTAATCATATGACTGTTAATTTAAATCTATTTTCTAGTCTAGATAAATCAATTCAAACTGATGTCACACTTGGAAACAATATTCACGTCACTATTTTGGGTAAGGGTACTGTTGATATTCTAACAAAATAGGGAGAGCATAAATATATGTCTAATGTTTATTATGTTCAAGGTATGAAGCATAATCTAATGAGTATTGGACAGTTGATGGAGAAAGGTTACATAGTTCACATGATAGAAAAGCATTGTGTGATTAAAGACAAATATCCAAGCAACTAGTTAATTTCCAAAGTGTCGATGATAAGCAATCGCTTGTTTCCTTTGGGGATAAGGCCAAACATAAAAGGAAAAACAACTCAAGTTGTTCATGCAAATCAGAATGAAAATTCTGAATCTATGCTCAACATAGAAAGAAAAGGAGCAGAAATTCACTGCGCAGCTGAAGAAAAATACAACAAAATGCAAGCTGCATTTCAAACATAAATAACGGATGAATACTGGTTATGGCATTTCAGATTTGGACATATGAATTTTGGTGGGCTGAAGCTATTACATATGAAGGACATGGTGAAGTGATTTCCATTGATTGAAAAGCTAGAGAGAATTTGTGAAGGCTATATTTTTGGCAAACAACAAAGAGAGACTTTTCCAGTCGGAAAGTCATACAGAGCCCGTGCACCACTTGAAATTGTGCACTCTAATATTTGTGGACCGATGCAAACACCTTCCATGGGAGGATGCACTTATCTTCTCACATTCATTGATGATTTCACAAGAAAAACATGGTTTTATTTTCTAAAACATAAATATGATGCGTTTAGTTGTTTTCAGTAGTTCAAGGCACTTGTGGAGAAGCAGAGTGGTTACAACATCAAAATCTTAAGAACAGATAGAGTTGGTGAGTATGTTTCAAATGATTTCTTAAAATTTTCCAAGAATCATGGCATACAGAAGCAATTCACTGCGCGGTATACACCGCAGCAGAATGGTATTGTAGAAAGGAAGAACAAAACCATCATGGAGATGGCGTGCAGTATGTTGGAAACCATGCATCTGTCAAATGAATACTGGGCTGAAGTAGTGGCAACTGTTGTTTACATCATGAAACGATGTCTGACAAAGAGCATGAAGAACAAAGTTCCGCAAGAAGCATGGACAGGTATGAAACACAGTGTTTCACATTTAAAAGTTTTTGGTTGTGTAGCATACGCACATGTTCCAGATGAGCTGAGAAGAAAATTAGACAATAAAGGACAGAAATGCATCTTTATTGGATATTTTGAAGACACGAAGGCATACAAGTTGTATGATCCTGTTGCAAGAAAAGTTATTATCAGTCAAGATGTTCAGTTTGTGGAGAATGAAGCATGGGATGGAATAGTAGAAAAGAATGTCAAAATCGTGTCACATGTTGAACATGATGATAGCGTAGAAGATGTGGTTGAGACACCCTAGATAAATCAGAACTGCGCAGCTTCACCTATTGCAATGATTGTGCAGCATGTTCCAGCACAAAGAACTCCGACATAGGTCGTAGCTCAAGCTACTCCGTCAAGCACACCAAGTGCGCAGCAAACTCCATCGAGCAGTTTGCACAACTCGACACCATCAACTCCGCCAAGGACAAGAATCCTACACGAGATATATGAGACTGGTACACCAAATTCACTCATGTTTTGCATTATTTTCTCAAGTTAATGATCCTCTAACATTTGAACAAGAAGTTGAATATAAAGTTTGGGCACAAGCCATGGATGAAGAAATAGAATGCATTGAGAAAAATCAAACATGGGAACTAGTTGATGTTCCGAAGGTCAAGGATGTGATAAGCGTGAAATGGATTTATAAGACCAAGAAAGATGCTGATGGAAATGTGCAGAAGCACAAGGTAAGATTAGTAGCGACAGGGTTCACAAAGCAACCTGGTATAGACTTCAATGAAACCTTCGCACCTATAGCAAGGATGGACACCATCAGAATAGTTTTGGCCATTGCAGCACATAAGAAATGGCATGTTTATTAAATGGATGTTAAGTCTACATTTCTAAATGGTTATTTAGAAGAAGAAGTATATGTGGAGCAGCCAAAAGGCTATGGAGTTCCAGGACAAGGACATAGAGTATACAGATTGAAGAAGGAACTCTATGGTTTGAAGCAAGCTCCTAGAGCTTGGTACAATCGCATTGACTCTTATCTCATTCAACATGGATTTCACAGAAGTGAATATGAGCCAACGTTGTACAAAAAAATCAACCAACAAGGTAATAAGCTAATTGTTTGCCTGTATGTAGATGATTTAATATTTACTAGTGATTTCGGCATAGAAGAATTTAGAACAGTCATGGAAAGTGAATTCGAAATGACTAATTTGGGGCTTATGAAGTATTTTCTGGGCATTGAAGTCCAACAGTCTGAAAAAGGGATATTTATATCTCAGTCGAAGTATGCAAGTGATGTCTTAAACAAGTTTAAGATGTTAAATTGCAAGACATCTCCAACACCAGTGATAACAGGTTTAAAATTGAGCAAGGATGATGATGGATCTAATGTAGATCCTACTCTGTTTAAAAGGCTTGTTGGTAGCTTTATGTATCTAACAGCAACATGGCCATATATCATGTATGGAGTCAGCTTGATCTCAAGATTCATGGAGTCACCAAACGAATCTCACTGGCAAGAAGGTAAAAGAATTCTGAGGTATGTAAGAGGGACAAAAGACTTTGGTATTTTGTATTCAACCTCAGAAAATTTCAAACTCATTGGATACACTGACAGTGATAATGGAGGTAGCATAGATGAAAAAAAAAGCACATTTGGGAATACATTTCATGTAGGAATAGGTGTTGTTTCATGGGCTTCAAAGAAACAGTCCATAGTAACTCTTTCTTCAGCAGAAGAAGAGTATGTCACAGCTACAAGCACTGCATGTTAAGCAGTTTGGATGCGCAGTATGTTAAGTGATCTGTCGCAAGTCCAGCAAGAACCCATAGTCATTTACTGTGACAAAAATTCAACTATCGCACTGTCAAAGAATCATGTGTTTCATAAGAGAACCAAGCACATTGACACAAGGTATCATTTCATCAGAGAATTGATAAACACCAAGGAAATCTGTTTAGAATTTTGCAAGTCTGAAGATCAGGTAGCGGACATATTTACAAAACCATTGGCAAAGGACCCATTCCAACTTCTGCGAAGTTGTTTGGGAGTGACAAGTTCACATGCGCAATGAACTATGTCATGAACAGAGCATGTCGCAGCTCTGAAATATTTTGTAATATGTTATTTTTGTTTGATGATCCCCATCCGCTCATAATTAAGGGGGAGTGTTGGAAATATTGTAATTAATGAGATGATAGCGTATCTGATATGCATCGGCTCTGTCAGACACTCAGTCAGTCTGCAATGTCAGAATTCAGTCAATAAGTTTGTAGCCAATCCGACTCATGACAAGTTAGTATTTAAGTAGCCGTTTGTATTTCGCAGTCCCAAGACTTCTTAGGTAGAAATTTATTACAGTCTTTATTGAAACCGTGTAGCTTCGAGGAGAAGCCAATCCAAGTTTTTTCTATAAATGAAAATCACTCACAGAAGATTAGGTTAGATATGAGAAATAGAGAAAGAGATGTATGTGAGGGAAGAAGAGTAAAAGAGGAAAAACTCATCCTGTGAAATGTATGAAGAGCCCAAGCTCTGTGTAAGAAGTAAAGATTGAAGTAAAACTCATCTCTCTGTAAGTGCGGAAAGTTACTCTGTTTTATAGAGGTAATATATAAAGTCTTTAGTTTTATGTATTCATTCTCAAGAATGGTGGTTTATGCATCTCACACATATTCTTCATATTGACCTGCGTAAATGTTGTTTACATTTACGGTGTGTAAATCAAATCAAGATTCCAAGTATTTCACGGTGGTGAAAGCCCTAGTTTAACTGCGTAGTAACTTCTACATATGTTTCGTTTCCTATGTTTTAGCATGAAATACATTTATACAAACTTTGTTTAAGTTTGGGTTGTGCGCAACTAAATAGGTATTTGAAGATTAATTTGTGCACAGTTAATCTTGGTAAAGTTAAAAGAAGTCTACAAAAGTAACTTGCATAAAGTGCAAAGCTTATGCAAAGTTAAGTATTCCGCAAAGTATTTTGTGAAGTTAAGAATTTCCGCAAAGGTAGTGAACTGCGCAACAAAGTTCACCTGCGCAGTAGAATTAAACCGCACCCTGTAAAAAGTCGAAATGCGCAGGTAGTCACCGCGCAGTAAGAAGTAGAATTGAGCAGTTAACCTGCGCGCTGTAAAAGTGAAATTGCGGAGGTAATTTCTGTGCAGTTGATTTGTGAAGAAAAGTATTCACAAAATTAATTATAGAGCAAAGTATTTGCTAAGTGGAGCGTAGGTCCTTAATCAAAGAAAAAAAATATATTCATTCACGGCACAGGTGAGTGAATGATGTTAACCGCACAGGTCTAATATTTTTGACTGCGCAGGTTCCCCTTTTTCCCTTCAGTAATGTTGTACTTGTTAGTAGAAGAAGTGAAGAGCCGCCTAGTTCAATTCTACTACACTAATCACTTGATTCATATCATACTCTCCTCTTCTGTTGATACTGTTATTGTTATTTCTAATTTTAATCTATGCTCGGATGACTGATGATTTCCAATCTAACACGGTAACCAATTCCCATTTGTCTAACTCTGCTCTGGAAAACTGATGATTGATTATTATCATGATTTAGAGGAGAAAGTTGCCAGGATTTGAATTCAGGTAACCTGGGTGAAAACAAGGTATCCTATCCAGACTAAATGTATTGAAGTATATAACAATGAAAGACAAAAAAATTACAATGAAAGACTAAAAAATTATATTAACAATCCATACCCTTTCGTCGTTGCTAACCTGTGAGATAATCATGAAACTATTTAATCATCTGCCATTAGAGTGGCGCAGCGGGAAGCGTGGTGGGCCCATAACCCTACAGGTCCCAGGATCGAAACCTGGCATTGATATTCTGTATTGGATGTGACTTCAAATTTTTATAAACCTTGTTTATATACATACATACAAAGATGAACTGAAATGTGGCTTCTAATTTGTATAATGTCCAACTCCATTTCCATTTCAAAATAGGCAAATGCTCATGCCGCTTTTTGAATTATTTTATGCTCAGGGAGCTATTCCAACAGCTACAGTTTTTGGAAATTTTTCAGTTCTTAGTTTTTGAATTAATATACCTAGAATACAGAGACATTAAAATCAATCGATAGTCAGGATGTGAACCCATGTCACCTTGGTGAAAACCACAACGACTATAGATATGCTGATCCAGGAGAGACATTTAAAATACATACTAAAATCAGTCCAATTGTTAGGATTTGAACCCAAGTCACCTGGGCGAAAACCACAACGATGATGGATATGCTAATCTAGGAGCATCCTTGATAAATCTGTGATTACGCATAAGAAAATTGTAACTTTCATTTTAGTTCCCTATTGGTTTGAATATGCTTTGTTGTCAGGTTCATGAAGCTCTTTAGTCTCCATGAAGGGAAGAAGTTAAGCATGGACAACTCAATTTGTATGGCAATGTTTTGGAGGTGGTGTTGATCTACAAGTCTAAGGTAAGGAATGTGAATCATACTTTGGATACGCATATTGAAGATTCATTGAACCACAACTCAATTTGTATGGCAATGTTTTGGAGGTGGCGTTGATCTACAAGTCTAAGGTAAGGAATGTGAATCATACTTTGATACGCATATTAAAGATTGATTGAACCACAGTTTATGTGTGAAGTAGTTTTTATGACTATAGCATCTCCTCTTTGAGTTGGGATAGGTGTTTCATTAACCAACAAGAGCCACAAAGAAGCAACACAATGAAAATGATCAAATTTTTAAGTTACATGGCACACCCACTTGTGCCAGGATCCCAACTTCACCGACAAATTGTTCCAGGATTTGTTACACTACAAGGCACAAACTTGAACATGAGCACAACTTATCATTTTTAAATTGATGTTCAAACTAAGGTGGTCAACAAATGCTTGGAAACCTACTTATGATGTTTTGTGGTAGAGCGACAAAACCAATGGGATCAGTGCCTACCCCTTGCTGAATGGTGGTACAATACCACTTGTCATGGAACAACCAAAATGTAACCTTGTGAAGTTGTCTATGGCCAAAAAAACTCCTTCATTGGCCTCATATATACTAAGAACATTCAAGGTTCAAGAATTGAATCGCGCTTAACACCGGAACAACTATTCAAGCACTTGAGGTTAATTTGTTTTTTGCTCAAAATTGTATGAAACAAACATCAATTTGAGCATTCTTTTGAAGAAGGAGATCATGTGTTCCTTCATCTCCAACCCTATAAGCAATCCTCTTTCAAAGACAAGGGCTCTTGAAAGATGACACCAAAATTCTATGGGCCCTATCATATACTCTTGAATGCATTGGACTAATAGCCTATCAATTGGCTCTTCCATCCCACTCTATGAATTGCTCAGTCTCTCATGTGTCATGTTTGAAGGTTGTCGAACCAAATTGTTGAGTTTAGACCAACTTCTAGAACTTGATGAAACGGATTCCATTTGGTTATAGTCAGAGGCACTACTGGCCACTAGAGAACGCCAATTGTGGCATCATGCAATTTAGGAGGTCTTAATATAGTGGAATGATACATAGACAAACAACACCACATTGGAACCAACAATGGTTTTATAGTAGTTTACATACCTTCATCCTTGAGGACAATGTTACTCTTGAAGTGAAAGAGCATGTTAGGGCCCTACCCTAACCTCTCTACTTTGGGTTAGGAGTTAATAATTAATGTAAGAAGCCATCATTTTTTAATAAGGACCATTAGATAGTTAGTTGGTTGTTACATAATGTAAAAGGGTCATATTTAATAAATAAAGCCCACTAAATGGTTGGTATTCATTAGTGATGGGACCACAAGCAGTTAGGTTTTTTTTAAAGAGGAACTAGTATAGAGATAATAGGCAATGGGATGTTTTATCAATAGTTGTGATTGTATTGGAGCTCTACTCAAAGTAGGTAGCCCCCTCGAAGAGGTTCATGAATATTGCTCTCTCTTTTTTGAATTACCAAGAAAATGGTTAAATTTCCAAAACAATTATCATTAACTCTCTTATTTACTTTCAATATAGTTTATATTTCTTGAATAATTGCTAAAAAAATATTTTTTATGTTGATTGAGTACTTTACAATTTTAAGGTTTCTTTAGTTGTAACTATATTTTCATTTATAGTTTGAATATGTATTAAAATTGCTTGTTTTCTATTAATAAAGTAAGCGATAATCTATACCAATGAGCCATTTTGAAAAAGATTGATGTATGTTTAGAATTTGAATTGATATTACCAAAGGACATATTTGAAACTCCCTATTATGTTGGAAGACTTGTGAATAGCCCAATTCACAAGTTAGATCTATGTCAAGAATTTGAATTGATATTGCTCGAGGATAGCATTGAAATTCCCTATTATGCTAGAAGACATGTTAAGCTTTGAACATTCATGTTATGCTTAATTGATTGGTGCCATTATTGCAAGGACATTGCCGACAATTGGATGTGATGTGCAGGTCCATGGTTCGATTTCCCTGGAGTTAGGCACACTGAGTCTAAGATACTTTAGACTAGGTACCATCCTCAAAAAGAGGGGAAGTACCCACAAGTTTCCCAGGGAATGATTTCTAAGGATAATATAACCTAGTGGTTAACAACTACATTCTCCAACCAATTGAGCAATTCCAACAATCATTGTGTGAATGTGTTTTTTCAAACTTACTTATTCTTTCTGGAATAAAACATCACAACCTAGATACATTTAAAATATAATTGTTATGTAAACTCAGGTCTCCTTGCTGAAACCAATTATCCTAATTGGACTAGACGAGAATAATTTTTTCCAAGGAAAATATTGCAGGGAAACCCCTAGGCACTTCCTTGCAATTTGTGGTTGGTACCTAATGTAAAGCCATCAACATTTTTTTTTAACACATGGGAACTAGAGACCTCCCATGGGTATATCCAACAGCCCGCAAGCTAGTTATACCAATAAATTATGAATCAGTAGGGGCTGAGATGTTCTCAAGCCCACACACACTTCCATAATAGTGAACCTCTATCCCAGGGGTTCCCTACCCTTTGAGCCTTATCACAACGGGCCAATAGGAGCATCCCTACCCATGCTAGTTTTAAACTTGTCACGTCCTCGGAGATAACACATGCCATTGACATGTGTAAAGCCATCAACACTGATTATAACAATGCTTGACCTAATATGGACATCAAATGAGGCACACAATAGATGTCGACAAGGCAAGGGATCGATCCCAAGACCTTCTTCATGAAGCTCAAGGCACACAACCACTTAACCTATCACATTAGGATTGATGACAATGAATATGTCAATCATTGTAGAAATGGTATGATTCCCAACAAAGTCCACAGTTATACTTTCCAATGGGTTTGCAAGGATTGAAAGTGGATTGTAAAGTCATTGATTCATGTTTATAAGCTTGGTTGAACAATACAATATGCAACATTAGATAAACCTACTACTTCTTCCTGCATCTTAAGCCAATACACGTACTTATGCAATTTATCCATAGTCTTCCCAACATCGAAATGCCAACAATTTTGAAAGTATTAACCTCCCTTACTATTTCTCCCCTTAACACAAACATCTTCCCACCTTGTAGAGTAAATCATCTTGGAGATGGTTATAAGCCTTACTACCTCAATCTACCACTTCTTAGCGACCTTGTAATTGTTGATACACCCCTTTGAAGTCCTCATCTTCAACAAATTTTGATTTGTATGCCACTTAGGCTAGTAGATCTTCCCAAAGTTGTGTTTTTTGGTGTCACTATTATTTACAACAAATCATCCAACTTATTGGTAGTGACCTTCTTATATATAATCATTAGATAAAACTATTGCAGAAATCATATCCTTTTAAATGTGTTGCTTTATATAGTTTATTCTAGTTTTGCAAGGATTCAAAATATTAGTGATCGATATGGATAATGATATCCTTATCCGATAAATAGTGCATTTACTTATTCACTACTTGCACTAAGGCATAGAGCTTCTTGTCAATATAGGTTGGTTAGTTTAGCAATTCTTTATGGAACAACTCTTAATGATAGTAGACCAACCTCCCCTCTTGCATCAACATTACACTTATAACATGCCCACTCACAATAGTTTCCATTTTATATTTTCTTCTACAAATTATGTAGTTCTAGGATCGAGGCTTGACTAATATTATGCCTCGATCCTTCATATGTTTTTTGTTGATTCTCACCCCAATGGAAATTATTGCCATTGGTTGTCACACCATGAAGTGGTGCTTAAATAGTTGAAAATGATGCTATTCACTTGTTGAAATTTTTGGCATCTGCCACAAAACTGGTAACTTTAGTGACATTAATAGGAGTGGAATCACATGCCCAAGTGCACTAGGGTTTACTTAGCAAAATCACACTTATTTATGTTTACTAGTAGCTGGTGTTTTCGCGATGTCTCCAACACTTGCTTTAGATGTACAACATGCTCCTCCCAAGTAGAACTAAGGACCAAACTATCATCTGGATATACTATGACAAATAAATTAATGAATGGGCACAACTGATCATTCATTCAACACATTAAAGTAGTTAGTGTATTACTCAAACATAAGGGCATTACTAACCATTCATACAAAACTTGCTTCATCTTGAAGGAGGTTTCACAAGTTTATTCTTCCTTGATCTAGATTTCAAATCCAAGTTAGTGAAGTACCTTGTAGGTTGTAGCCAATTAGACAAGTCATCGATCCACAAAAAAATGTACAAGTTCATGAGAATGATATTGTTTAGAGTTATATAGTCAATAAACATTCTCCTAGTCTCATCCTCCTTTGGTACTAAAATAATAGGGGAACCAAATGGTGAGGTACTTGCTCTTATGAGTCCTTACTCTAACAATTCCTACAATTGCTTCTTCACCTCACAAACTCTAAACCAAGCTTACTTATCAAGATGCAATGAGGTTGGTTTATGAACCATAATAAAATGAAGGTTCTATCTTGTTCTTGTTTTGAATCTTGATGTGGAACAACTTTGTCATTTCATTCTCCTCTTTGTTATGGAGGTTACGTAGGTTCACCTCCTTTTGCACCATTGTGTAGATAGTTTTCTCATCTACATATGAATCTCTTTCTATTTCCCTTCTTGCTACCACACCTAGGAGATGCTTCTTCTTAGACTAGTACTTACAACTCTTCATATTTAACTTTAGATGCAAGTTCCACCACTTTTCTTTGGTGTGACCATAAATGTTGCAATGGTCATAACGGTTGTGAGCGTGCTTGCTCACATGTGCAATGGTGCTAATCTACTTATTTTTCCCTTTCCCCGTCTTCTTTTCACCCTTATTTGGAGCTCCCTACTAGTCAAACTACTTTGAATCACTTGGTTACCCCTTTCTCTTGTCAAATTCACTCTATTGGTTTGTGCATAGGTCTCGTTTATGATCATGGGATTTAATGGCATAACTTGCCTTCTTATGTCATTGTAAAGGGCATTTGAGTACTTGATGACCAAGTTTAGGGTCTTAGGCGAGATCCTTGGTTGAATAGCTCGCTTCTAGAACTCTATAGTGTACTCTTGTACACTTTGTATGTGCCTCTGCCAATAATAATTCCATTGAATCAAATAGTGCTCTTCCGACTTGATATGGTAACATTGGGATTTGAAAAGGTGTGTGAATACCCCCAACTTAATTATTGGTGGATCTCCCTCCATCCTAAAGGTTTCAATATAGATTTCCCACCAAGTCTATGCATGACTTTCTAATTTGACACTTGAAAAACTATTTTAAGCTCCTCCCATACATTATGCACATGGAAATAGACCTATTTGTTGCAACCAATGCTTCAACTTAATTGCATCTACCTAACCCTCGTAAGGCTTGAACTTAACCTCGTTTTCTACTTGAAGTAAGTGTTGAGAAGATTGGTTACTAAAGTTCCATTTTTCAAACTTTGGTTCTTCCTTCTCCTCCCTCGACTCCTTTCTCATTCTTCTAGTTTTTCATAAAAATAAGGATAATCCGAAAAGATCATACTTATGAACATATCATCTAATTGAGATTCCCACCTTGCAAATTTAAACTCCCTAACATCAATGAGAATAAGCAATATGATGTAGATTTTATATGTCCCTAAACAATGTTATACTAAGTACATGATTTCATATCATGCTCTTCTGTTACTGTTACCACTTATATGTTACCGTTACTTTTACCATGTTATTTCTATTTCAAATTCCATGCTCGGAGGTCTCATTATTCCTATGCCTCGGAAACCGATTCCCATCCCTCAAAGTTTCCTCTGCTCTGAAAACCGATTCCCATTCCTCCAAATATGCAGACAGCGAAAAGAGTAAGCAAATAAATCATTCCGTTGCCGGGATTTGAACCATCAATGAGAATAAGCAATATGATGTAGATTTTATATGTCCCTAAACAATGTTATACTAAGTACATGATTTCATATCATGCTCTTCTGTTACTGTTACCACTTATATGTTACCGTTACTTTTACCATGTTATTTCTATTTCAAATTCCATGCTCGGAGGTCTCATTATTCCTATGCCTCAGAAACCGATTCCCATCCCTCAAAGTTTCCTCTGCTCTGAAAACCGATTCCCATTCCTCCAAATATGCAGACAGCGAAAAGAGTAAGCAAATAAATCATTCCGTTGCCGGGATTTGAACCCGGGTCGCCTCGGTGAAAACCAGGTATCCTAACTGGACTAGACGACAACGGAGATGCTTGAATTAAAAGCAGGTACTTATTAGTTCAAATTCAGTAGGGTTACCATTTCATTACAGCAAATTTTGCATGTCAAATAATTGTGGATCAATTCAACTATCTGCCATCAGAGTGGCGCAGCGGAAGCGTGGTGGGCCCATAACCCACAGGTCCCAGGATCGAAACCTGGCTCTGATATGTGTATCAGGCGTGGCTTCTATTTTTAGTTTGCTCTTGTCTGCATTCATTCATTCATGGCTCTGATATGAGTTAAGAATCGAGAAGAGGAGGAAGTGCAGAGCCAAAGGCTCGCACACACAAGGAATGGTATCAAACCAATTCAATTAACAAATGATAAATGATTACAATATATAGGTAACAATACTAACTCTCAGATCCATGATATGTGGATCTCAAACTTATCCAAACCAAACATAGACAATACAACTCAACACAATCCCTAGCATTTCTACATTATCTCTAACATCCTCCCTTAATGTAGAAATGGATCAAAATAAAATATGCCTGTAGTTCCAGGCTTACAAATCAACAAAGCAATTTAACATTTTAATCATCTATGTTTGCTAAGACCTCGAACTCTACAGTCCTCCACTTCATCTTCACTTTTCTTGCTGTGAGATAATATTTGTTTTTCTTTTTGCGTTTCCTGATTGAGAATTTGAAGTCTTCAATGTTCATTATGAAATTTGATTGAGCATCTGCTGTCCTGAATCTTCCTTGTGCTTCTGCAAATTCTGCGAACTTTTCACTGATAATTGTCCTCCATGCTGGGTTACAATCAGCTATGTGCAGTGTAGTGGAAATCTGCAACAAACTCTCTTCAGTATCTGCAAACCTGATAAATTCTGCATCACAAACACAGTCAACATTCTTTGGCTTTTCAAGCCAGTCTTCAAGAAACTTTAGTTCTGCATCAAAGTCAATTTGATTTGCTTCAGCAAATGTCATAGTGGAGACCGATGGAACTAAATCGATGAGCATCTCATCAAATGCATTTATGTTCTCCATATCTTCAATAATCTGCTTTTGCTCCAGCGGAATCTCCTCATCTCCTTCTTCATCTGCAAATGAATCTTGCAGTTTCCTTTCTGCACTTTCCTCATCCATATCAATAGCTACAGAGTTATCATGCAAAGGTGGATCTGATTCCAGCGAGATCTCTTTGTCTCCTTCATCATTTACAGGAACTTGGCTGAAGTAATCATATTCCTCTTCGTCTTCAAAGATGCTTTCAAAAGCAAGTCTCATGAGGAAGTCCATGTTCAATTTCAATTTTAAGCTTTGCTCGGCAGTAACACACCCTGATGGCCAACACTCACACGATAGTACCTCGCCCTAGCAGAGTTGCGGCTCGCGGTATTGCAGGGGTACGGCGCCTCTTCCGCCAGCTCGCAGCTCAACCTCCTGCACTCTCAGCGATTTCTCCTTTGGCGGTTCCTCCAAGCGTCCTTCTTCAACGCGGCGAATGACAGCACATCCCACTCCAACCGCGGATCCCTTGTCAGCTGTAGCAGTGATTTCTTTCACCTGGCTGCGAGCAGCGTTCTCCACGCAGTTTGCAGCAGAGAGCTTCACAATGGTGGCTCTGGCGGAATTCAGCTCCAACTCCTAGCGTTCCTCCAGCACTGGTCTTCTCATACTCTTCCACACTTCACTTCACGTGGCAGGGTTCTATGGGCGTTCTCCCAAGTTCTCGCGGCAGCCTCCAATCACAGCGATATCCCACAACGGTTTCTTTCTGCTCCTTCCAGACCGGATCTTCCACTGTTCTTTGCTGAGGTCCTTCACATACACTCGCGGGCAACAGCTCCTTACGTTGTCTCAGTCAGCCAATTCCTTTCAGAGTTTGCGATTCAAAAAAAATGAAGTCAGTCAACGATTTGGGCAATGCGATTTCAATTGGGCAGTAACTTGGCTGGGCAGTAATTCTTCCTCCACGCAGACAGGCCGCAATGGCTCTCACGGCCTCCTCCTCACAATAGCAGGTCTCCACTTCCAGCAATATTTCTACACGTGGGCCTCTTCAAGATCGTGGAACCTTCTTCAACGTGGGGAACTTCACAATGGCACTCACGGCCTCCTTTCTCACGGCTACACAGCTGGGCAGCGCTCGATGACTGGGCTTCTCTCGGAGGCTTCAACTCACACACAGCAATTCACTTCGGAGGCTTCAACGCACAAGTTCACGGTTCACGGCTGTCACAAAAAAAATTACTTCTGCTATCTCGGACTCACACACAGGCGGCTCGGTCCAGGTGGCTTCCTCCACGCACAGCAGCTTCCTCAATCCCGGTGGCTTCCTCCACGCACAGGCAGCTATCCCTCTTTCAGTATTCAGCTCCAACGGGCTGATCTCCACTGGAGCGGCTCCTTTTCACACGCTCTCACAGCCCAGCTCGCACGGCTTATTACAATAGCTGCAAAAAAAAATTCTGCACAGCCTCTCAGGCTCTCACAAGGATCAGCACACAGGAATCAATCCTCACATGTAGCCTCTTCTTGCTCACGGCACTCAACCAAATATTACCTCAGCTCTGATACCAAGTTAAGAATCGAGAAGAGGAGGAAGTGCAGAGCCAAAGGCTCGCACACACAAGGAATGGTATCAAACCAATTCAATTAACAAATGATAAATGATTACAATATATAGGTAACAATACTAACTCTCAGATCCATGATATGTGGATCTCAAACTTATCCAAACCAAACATAGACAATACAACTCAACACAATCCGTAGCATTTCTACATTATCTCTAACAATATGTGTATAACAATATGTGTATCAGGCGTGGCTTCTATTTTTAGTTTGCTCTTGTCTGCATTCATTCATTCATGGCTCTGATATTTGTATCAGGCGTGGCTTCTATTTTTAGTTTGCTCTGATATTTATATCAGGCGTTGTCTGCATTCATTCATTCATTCATCCTGGACTGAACTGGAACGTTGTTTCTATTATCTCTATTTCCCATCAAAAGAGAGGCGGTGTAAGGTATTTATGATAAGACCTCAGGGCTTCAAGTCAAGTTTGTTTTAGCATGAGAAAGTATTGGATTGAAGAGTGGATTCAAGATGGAGCGGAGGAGAATATAGAAATGAAGAGATAATAAGAAACAATGGAAGAAAATTGAAATCTCCTTCGCATTCTGTATAATAGTTCTTCTTTTCTGTCTGTGGATATTCATGCTATTGTCGAATGGTTCCAAATTGTTGTAATATTTCTGAACTTCTCAATAAAAGAATTTCTTGTAAATGTGTGGAATTCTCAAAGGCATGAGAGACTGATTTTTTTTGTTCTTTTGATTTATGTTTGGTTGTGTTTTCTTTGTTCATGGGTTGTTGAAGAGAATTTTATATAAATATTGTAGAACTAGGAGATGATAAAGAGAATTTGCAAAGAATAGATTTTTTGTGACATAAAATGGTAGAGAGAGGAAGTAAAATGAATTCTTCCTAGAAGAGGCCACGTAAGACCATGAAGAATAGAAATTGGAGATGATCTTGCAGAGTAGCTACAAACTTTGACAGACAATAACAGTAAAGTCCATGGGAACTGCGAAACGAAGACGAGACAAGATTTCACACTAGACTAGACCATGGGTTTGCACTTGCACTCTAGGAAGATTGAAGTTGGACACACTGTGCATATTTTGGGAGGAAGAGTAACTCAAGCAATTGCAAATTTGGGAGGAAGATCGAAGGTGGACGCACTGCATATTTTGGAAAACTAAATATGCATTCGATTGGAATAGACTGTTTTTTTTTAACTTTGAACAAGTTGATATCCCAAAAGCGTCAGATTTGTTTGCATGAAATTAAGAGGTCTTTCTCCGCAACTATGTTGGGATATTAAAAATTGTATAGACAACGAAATGGAAAGGAGAAAATTCAAAGATGGGATCAGTTAAAAGGTAAAATTTTCCATCTAGTTTTGATTTAAAATTTGTTGAGATGGTTATGTAATCTTAGACAAAGAGGAAGGATTATTAAAGAGTATACAAAAGAGTTATGTAGCTTGTTTATCACGGAAAAGTATAATTGAGTGTGTTGAATCCATGATAAATTTTAAATATAGTTTGAGATTCAACTTATATGATGAAGTAATTTGATGAATGTTTAATCAGTGTTGGAGCCTTAGCAACTGTAGTTAAGCGTTTCAGCTAAATTGTCGAAGCAGCAGTAAAGGAACAAGAGAAAGAGGAAATGAATTCATAAAAGAGGACAATCTAATGGAAAAAATAAGAAGAGGTTAGCATAATTTCTGAAAACTAAACTTTTTAGAGGTGGTTATTATTCCAACAGAGGACATGGATATGACAGTGGTAGAGGAAGATTTCGTGGGCACATGCTTCAAGTGTAGTGCACAAGAAAATAAAGCAAGCAAATGTGTGGGGACTGTGAATAAAGGAAGAACACATAAATATGAAACTCTTTGTGAATCAAGAAACACAATCAATGGTGGAAAATGACATGTTGAAGTTGATCAAGTACATGAGAATCTCTTGTTTTGGAAAGTTTTGTTGACATGGATGAAGAGAAAGATCTTTCTAAAAGAAAAGCATCTTCAAAACCACCATTTATAAAGATAGAGGTAAATCATATTTTCTTTAGTGAGTCTAAGAGATGGAAATATACTCTAGCTTACTTAAAAGCTTTTTTATATGAAATAACATAAATTATAAACAAAGATGATATCCATTGCACCTTCATTGTATACATGAACATATTAAACATAGATGTTCACTGCTATTTGGCTCATGGAAGAATAAACGTAACATAAGATTGGGCTTTATAATTTAGTCCCTGCCTTGCAGCAGGACTCTTGAAATCGATTGATGCACTAAACTATTAGTTTGTCTTTGCTTTCAAACCATTTTAACCAAAGGTATTTTTTGTTACTTTTGTCTTCTGGCCAATTCTGTGTTTTGAGGTCTTATTTGGCTTCATATCAAAGCCACTGCATGAAATGTTACCTAAACCTGAAAAGTGGTTCGAAGTAGCCCAACTAGTGGTTCCAAACTTCCAAGTAGCCCAACTAGGTAGGTTTCAGGTGTGCATGTTAGACGTGTGTCGGTGGTGAATGTTAGACTCGTAGTGTGTTGGCGTTATTGACTGCGGTGAGTGGCCCTGAGAAGAGCAAAGTTGTCGGTGCAAGACTAATTGTTTACAACACGTAAATCGACTGGAGAAAAAGCTCCATAAATGCAGCAGAAAGAGCCTTCAAGTTTGCATAGTTTGCCTTTCTTATCTTTTATTTTCTCATGGTACTTTAGTGCTGGTATTTCTATGTGCCTAACAGTTCAGCGTAGTTTGATTTGAATATTCTGTTAAATTTTCTGAGTTTGTGGCGTTTGTATATTGATATTTTTACAGAATAGAAGACATGCAAGAGATCATATAGTGTATTTATCGCCAGCTCATCTGGCATTCAAATGCCTCAAGGCATGTTGAATGCCGTTAACGATTTTATGGGATGGTTTTCTTTTCGTCAGTCATTATAGAACCAAATTCAGCAATTGCACTTTCCTAGCGCTCATGGAGTTTGTAGTGTACATGATCACACTTTCTGATCTAATGCTGCCATCCCTAATTCTTCAACCTCTATTCATGATAATATAGACTTGGAAGAATCACATAACAGATCTGGTTACAACTATGGTTTGGAGAATTCATTCAGCCTCGAACAATACAAATATTCTTTCATCGCATGAAACAAGCAAAATCTCTATGCATAATAGAGAGATGGAAGAATCACATAACAGATTTGGTTTCAACAATGGTTTGGAGAACTCATTGACAAACAACCTACCCTATTTTAGTGGTGGATGGAACAGTACAAAGTCTTTCTTTGAATGAAACAGGAAGAAGCTCCGTGCAAGCAGAATCTGGTTTTCATGGCCATTTTAATACTGCAAGGAACCCCAAGAGGCCTCCATTACTACCATCATATACAGAGAATTCCTATAAGCCTCCTTTACTACCATCACCTACAGAGAATCCCAATATGCCTCCATTATTGCCATCAACTACAGATAAGAAAAGCCCAGGAAAAATTCCATCACCATCTATGACAAATGTTCCCAAGAAGAAATCAGGTCCCTTAAAAGAATTTAAGACCTGGCTTGGCGGAGTCGTAAATGACGAGGAATATGCAGAAAACAGACACAATTTTTCAGACATTCGTAAAGACTTCCAGAAAGCTACCAGAAATGAGCAGTCGCTGGGATTTCTAACGATAATAGATCTTGTAGAGGAATGCAAGGATGTTGCAGCAGTGCTCAAAGAAGTAAAGAAGTGCTTCCATGTGGCCTTCCCTGTTGTTAAACCAAATAAACAGAACAATCCTAGTAGGCCTTCACCACTTTGGGTGAATCCAAATTCTAAACCCCAAGAAGAAACTAACCCAATACAAAAGCTAATAGCTTCACTAGATGATTTCAGGAAATATATACATGAAATGGTGCACGCGGGTCAATTCTCTCAGGATTTCCTAATGTCCTGCCTACCTCAAAATTTTAAGGAGTGTACAGGAAAGTTTCTAGATGTTAAGCATGTTGGTTATCAAAAATTGTTTGCACTTGTTGCATCATACAGTCACCTTGTATCAGTGAACAGTTTCGGCTCTGGACCTGTCCGATTATTTCCCGCAGGTTTTGTCAGCCCAGCTGTGCCCAATAATAACAATTGCAATACAGCAAAGAAACCTCCAGGACCATGAATACAAACTATGGTGGTAGTAACCTACTAAAAGCAAAAGCTGAAATTTACAACATTTCCTCAGGTGGAATTGGCAAAGAACTACCAGAGAATATAGCTCCAATGGAAAATATATCTGATGAACATTTGTTCTACATAACTTCTGATGATTTGCTATGTGCACAATGGTCGAACATAGCGAGCGAATTGCTACCTTCTATGTCCGTGACCTCGACAAAAGCAAAGGCTGGGTCTCCTTTTCAAGATCATTGCATCAACTCAGATTCTTCAAATACTCCCGGAGAATCTCAAGTTAGTGAATGGGTGGAGGGCCACTCTAAGTATATGAGTTTTTCAAATCAATCCTCTAAGTAATAGGACAAGACCAACAACAGTCATTCTCATATGAGTTTTAAATGGTGTACTACAAATAATAGTAATCTCATTGATATTATTTATGACTCCTATCCTAGTTATTCCTAAGATTCTCTAAGCAAGGTCAGTTTTCATTACCAATTTTGTTATAATTTGGCGTTCCAAGTGTCCTGGTTAGTCTCGAAAGGAATGCCAACTTTCATCATCTTTTTTGGCAATATATTTGCACAATTTTCATTACCTTTTATAATAAAGTTGCAAGAGACTGAATTTGTCTCATTGGTTACTTTAAAGAACTGCTCCTTGTTAGTAAAGAGATAATCACATGTCTTTCGAAGTGAAAATCAAATGAAGATTAAATACTTGGTTGCAAAAGCCACAACCAAGACTAAAGCGATGGTTAAAGCTAACCACTGAGCTGCAGAGCATTAAATATGGCGGTTCAGTGGTTAGGGTCCGTTGGATTTGGAGAATCTTTAAATCCAACGGACCCTAACCACTGAGCTGCCATATTTAATGCTCTGCAGCTCAGTGGTTAGCTTTCGCCCCATACATGGGCAAAGAAGCTCGTCATGAAAATTCTTTAGACCTCTATTATGTAGAACAATGTAATGTGTTCTTTAAACCTCTATTATATAGAACAATGTAGTGTGTCCTTTATATAAAAGGATATATTGGCATGGTTTTTCCTTCGCCTAAAACATATTTTTTAATCTTCTTCTCATCTCCGAAACTTGTTAGTTGTTTCTAGAGCATGTTTTCTCTATTGTTGTTAGTTGCGTGCTATAGAAATAAAAAATATGGCGTCTATTCGACATGAGTTGTAGTTGTTCATGAACTATCCTCACACAAATTGTATTTATAATTTGTCTCTATGTTGATCATCCCATGAATATGTCCAAGTTAATAAAAGCATTGCAAGATGATTAATTTGTGTAAAGAGAAAAGTCACATTAAATTTTATGAACTATCCTCATCCCACTAGCAACAACCACTTTTTAAAATGTGGTTGACATTCGCCGATAGGTGTATATCAACAATGACCACACATTTAAAAGTGGTTGATATTAGTCTATCGATCAATATCAACCACATTTAAAAATGTGGTTATTGCTAGTAGACAACGAACCCCCCAAGAAATAAGAAAATTAAATTTTTACTAAAAATATTATTTTGAAATAAAAATTAAAAGAAATGCATGCATATTAACTTAAAAATAAAATTAAAACATATTATAATAAATTAAAGTAAATTAAATAAAAAAGAAATGAAATAATAATAAATTAAATTAAATTAAAAAAGAAATAAATTAAGATAGAGAAAAAAGAATAAAAGTAAAATAAAGTAAAGTAAATAAAGTAAAATAAAAAGTAAATTAAAATAGAAAACGAAAATAAACTAAATTAAATAAAATTAAAATTAAAGTAAATAAATAAACAAATAAATTAAATTAACTTAAATAAATAAATAAAGTAAAATAGAGAAATAAAATAGACAAAAAAATAATAAAGAAACAAAATTAAATTAAATAAAGAAACAAAAATAAACTAAATTAAATTAAATAAAAATAAAGTAAATTAAATTAAATTAAATTAAATAAATAATTTTAATAAATAAATAAAGAAATAAAATTAAAGTAAAAAACTAAAAAAAACTTTTAAATTAAATTTAAATTATTATTTTTTAAATGTGGTTAATTTAATATGTTTTAATTTAATATTAAATGTTTTTAAATTAAATTAATATTAAAAAATTTAATATTAATTTAGATATTAGTCTAGATATCCCCTGGATGCGGGCGTCACCATGACACATGGGACCACATGCAGGACACGAGGTGGGCACATGGGGGAGGATCCTCGACCCAGGTGCTCGTAACGTGGCACGCGCACCCCATGCTCTTAACCACATGCCCGCCCTCCCACTTGCAGATTTATGGCCACTTCAAGAACCTTCGTTCGCATGTCTCTTCACCAGCTAGGCGTCTGCAACTTGGGTACATCCTGACCTCACCCCGACCCTCTGCGCATTCAAGACTGCCTTTACTTCGGTGGATGACTTCAATCCAAGGTTGACACCAAACCATGAATGAATTCAATCAAATGTTGACTTCAAACCATGGTTGAATTCATTCCATAGTTGACTACAATACAAGTTTGACTTCCATGGTTCACTTCAATCAATGGTTGACTTCAATCCAAGGTTAAATTCAATCCATGATTGAATTCAATCTGAGGATGGGTTGAATTCAAAGTTGACTTCAATCCATGGTTGAATTCAACTTGAATCCATGGTTGACTTCAAAACAAGGTTGACTTTAGTACTTGGTTGACTTCAATACATAGTTGACTTCAACCCATATTTTTTGTTTAAACATAGTTGAATTCAATCCATGGTTGACTTCAATCCAAGGTTAACTTCATTACTTGCTTGAATTCAACCCATAGTTGACTTCCACCCATAGTTTTCGTTTAAACATAGTTGAATTCAATCCATGGTTGCCTTCAATCCAAGGTTGACTCTTAAGCAACGCTGAACTCAATCCAATGGGCGAATTCAATCTAAGTTTGACTTCAATCAATAATTCAATCCAAAGTTGACTTCAATATGTGGGTGATTCGATTCAAAGGTTGTCTTAAAGGTTAACCATCCTCCAATGGTTGAATTTAGTCCATTAATTATACCAACATAAATGATTCAATTCATAGTTGAATTTTAAGTAAGTTTGAATCCAATCCATGGTTGACTTTTAAGCAAGGTTAACATTAATCCAATATTGAACTCAATCTATAGTTGACGTCAATATAATGGTTGACTACTATGGTTGAACATGATTGACTATGTTTAACTATATTTGACTATGGTTGAGTTTGGTTGACTAATTGACTATGGTTATCTATTGTTGACTATGGTTGACTTGTTTGACCGAAATTCACTTTTCATTGACATTGTTTAACTTTTGACTCTCATTGAATGTGGTTAACTTTGGTAAATAATGGTTGACTATGGTTAATCTTGATTGAGTTTACTTGATTATGGTTTACTATGGTTGACTATGAGTGGATGTGGTTAAATTTGGTTGACTAATTGAGTATGGTTTCCTTTGGTATATGATATTTGGTTGACCATGTTTACATTGTTTGCTTTGGTTGACTTTGGCCCTTCATTGTTTGGTTGGCTATGTTTACATTATTTTCTTTGTTTGGTTAACCATGGTTGACTTTGGTTTCCATTGTTCGATTGACTTTAGTTGACATTGATTAAATTTGGTTGTTTGGGTGTGGTTGGGTTTGGTTGAATTTCGTTGACTTTGGTTGTTTGGGCATGATTGAATTTGGTTGTTCTGGATGACTTTGGTTGTTTGGGCATGGTTGACTTTGGTTGTTTAGGCACGGTTGACTTTGGATGAATTTGGTTGTTTGTGTATGGTTGACTTTGGTTGAATTGTTTATATATCATTTACAATGTTTGATTGACCATGTTTACATTGTATGGTTTGCTATGGTTGAATTTGGTATACATTGTTTGGTTGACCGAACAGTTACTGCGTTAGGGTTCATCCACTGGCATAATGGCTTTGTTGGATAAGCGACCAGTATGAAAAGATAAAATATCAAATGTGAAAAGGCGTTTGGCCCCTAAAATGAGAGAGTGCATCTCTATCCACATTTTCCAGGTCATAAACGTTTGTTGGACGGTGTGCCTCGATCATGGCATTTAGGTACTTTTATTATTATTATTATTATTTTATTATTAAAAAAAATTTACTTATTAATGAAAACATAGGAACAAATAATATAAGTAAATATATAATAAATAAATAAATAAAAAACAAATAATTAATAACAATATAAGTACAATTATTTACATAGTTAACGTTCAACCAAGGTAGACTTTGAACCATGGTTGACCATTGCTTAAGCATGGTTGAATTTAGTGCTTCATGTTTGACATAACCAAGAGACAATTGGTGTTGACCATGGTTGACATGAGCAAGAGAACATGACCAACCATGGTTTGACCATATTATGAAATAATGTTAAGAAGTCAATCCATAGTTGAAGTAAGGATGACTTCAATCCAAGGTTGACAACAAACCATGAATGAATTCAATCAAATGTTGACTTCAAACCATTGTTGAATTTATTCTATAGTTGACTACAATACAAGTTTGACTTCCATGGTTCACTTCAACCAATGGTTGACTTCAATCCAAGGTTAACTTCAATCCATGGTTGAATCCAATCTAAGGATGGGTTGAATCCAAAGTTGAATTCAATCCAGGGTTGAATTCAACTTGAATCCATGGTTGACTTCAAACCAAGGTTGAATTCGGTACTTGGTTGACTTCAATTTATAGTTGACTTCAACCCATAGATTTTGTTTGACTATGTTTAACTTTTGTAAATAATGGTTGACTTTGGTTGGTTTTACTTGATTATGGTTTACTATGGTTGATTATGAGTAGATGTGGTTGACTTTGGTTGACTAAATGAATATGGTTGAATTTGGTATACAATTTTTGGTTGACCATGTTTACATTGTTTGCTTTGGTTGACTCTGGCCCTTACATTGTTTGGTTGACTATGTTTACATTGTTTGCTTTGTTTGGTTAACCATGGTTGACTTTAGTTTACATTGTTTGGTTTACCATGGTTGACTTTGGTTGACTTTGGTTGACATTGATTAAATTTGGTTGTTTGGGTGTGGTTGTGTTTGGTTGACATGAACGTTGACTTTGGTTGTTTGGGCATGATTTAATTTGGTTGTTTTGGATGACTTTGGTTGCTTGGGCACGGTTGACTTTGGTTGTTTAGGCACGGTTGACTTTGGATGAATTTGTTTGTTTGTGCATGGTTGACTTTGGTTGAATTGTTTATATATCATTTTCAATGTTTGATTGAACACGTTTACATTGTATGGTTTGTTATGGTTGAATTTGGTATACATTGTTTGGTTGACCGATCAGTTGCTGCGATAGGGTTCATCCACTCACATAATGGCTTTGTTGGATAAGAAACCAATATGAAAAGAGAAAATATCAAATGTGAAAAGGAGTTCAACCCCGAAAATGAGAGAGTGCATCTCTATCCACATTGTCCAGGTCATAAACGTTTGTGGGACAGTGTGCCTCGATCATGGCATTTATGTACTTTTATTATTAAAAAAAAATTACTTATTAATGAAAACATGGGAACAAATAATATAATTAAATAGATAATAAATAAATAAATAGATAATAAATAAATAAATACAAATTAAATAATTAATAACAATATAAGTTCAATTATTTATACCTATTTCAAAATGGTTGACCTTAATCCATAGTTGATGCTCAACCAAGGTAGAATTTGAACCATGGTTGATCGTTGTTTAGGCATGGTTGAATTTAGTGCTTCATGGTTGACATAACCAAGAGAACATTGGTGTTGACCATGGTTGACATGAGGAGGAGAACATGGCCAACCATTGTTTGACCATATTATGAAACCATATTAAGAAGTTAATCTATAGTTGACTTTGAAGTAAGGATGCCTTCAATCCAAGTTTGACACCAAACCATGAATGAATTCAATCAAATGTTGACTTCAAACCATGGTTGAATTCATTCCATAGTTGAGTACAATAAAAGTTTGACATCCATGGTTCACTTCAATCAGATTGACTTCAATCCAAGGTTAACTTCAATCCATGGTTGAATTCAATCTAAGGCTGGGTTGAATCCAATGTTCACTTCAATCCATGGTTGAATTCAACTTGAATCCAAGATTGAAGTTCAATCTATAGTTGACCTCAATATAATGGTTGACTTCAACCAAGGTTGATTGCAATCCTTGGTTGACTAATATGGTTGAACATGATTGATTATGTTTAACTATGTTTGACTTGTTTGGCCGAAATTGACTTTTCATTGACATTGTTTAAGTTTTGACTCTCATTGAATGCGGTTTTAAATTTGGTAAATAATGGTTGACATTGTTGATTATGAGTAGATGTGGTTGACTAAATGAGTATGATTGACTTTGGTATACATTTTTTGGTTGAGTTTAAACTATGTTTAACTATAATTGACCATCGTTGACTTTGATTTTGATTGTTTGGTTTGATCGACATGGTTGAATTTTTTTTACATGGTTTGGTTAACCGTGGTTGAATTTGGTTGGTCATGGTTGACTTGGTTGATGATGGTTTCCTATGGCTTAAATTTTTTTACATTATTTGGGCATGGTTGAATTTTGTTGATTCGACGGGGTTGACCTTGGTTGTTTTGGTTGCGTTTGATTAAGTTTGCTTGTTTGGGTATGGCTGACTATGATTGACTTTGGTTGAATTTAGTTGTTTTGCATGGTTGAATTTGATTATTTTAGTTGACTTTGGTTGTTTGGACATGGTTGAATTCAGATGAATTTGGTTGTTTGGGCATCATTGATGTTGGTTGACTTTGCTTGAATCGTTTATATGAATTTGGTTTACATTGTATAGTTAACTATTATTTATTATTCTTAACCTTGGTTTACATTGTTTAGGCATGGTTGACTTTGGTTTAGTTTGTAGGACTTTGGTTGTTTGGTTTACATTGGTTATTTTGGTTGACTTTGGTTATCTAGGCATGGTTGTCTTTGTTTGACTTTTATTTTTTTGGTTGACTTTGGTTGTTTGGGCATGGTTGGCTTTGTTTGACTTTAGTTGTTTGCACATGGTTGGATTTGTTTCACTTTGTTTAAGCATGGTTGAGTTTGTTTGACTAAGATAGACTATACGTTGTCCATTATTTATCCATGGTTGACTTTAGTGTATCATCATTCCATATGGTTGCATCATAGTTGACTATGGTGAAATTTGGTTAACCATGGTTCACTATGTTTAGCCATGGTTGATGACATCCCATTGTTGACCATGGTTACCTTTGGTTAACCATGGTTCATTATGGTTGATGTTGGTTAAACATGGTTGAATTTAGTGAACCATGGTTGACTTCAAATGGTTAGTTATGGAAGACCATGTTAAACCATCATTGATCATGGTTAACATAACCAAAAGAACCATGGATAAACATTGTTAGATTATAGTTTATAGTGTTTGACCATGGTTAGAGCCATTACGAACCATGGTTTACTATGTTTAACCATGCTTAAAAATAATATATTAACCATGGTTGAATATATTTAACCATAATCTAACATTGGATATAAAAATATTAGACTATGGTTAACCATGGTTGTAAATTATTAGTATTATTATTAATGTTAGTATTTTTTATTCATGTTAGTATTAGGGCTGGTGCAAGGTAATGATACCCAATTATGACACGTTAGTTGCAATGACATTCTGGAAAAACAGAAATATTATCATTAAAATCAAATATTAGAGGTACCTACAAAACTTTTTTTGATTAGGTGTAAAAATATGAAACATAGAAAAACGGATGACGTTCCGGAATATATAACTTTTATTTATGGAAAAGTGGTATAACCACCCCAAAATGTCATTATTCAAAGATTGGTATGTTATTTTTTTTCTAAAACATAATGCGCTTGTTTTTGTTGACCTACCTATTTGGTATGTAAATTTTCAATTTATGAGAAAAAAAAAATATGTAGAGGCATAGGCAACAGACAAATATTTTGCGGAGCTATTTTTCCAAAATTTTAAAAGTTAATTTTTTTTTTTTAAAATTACCGAAGTCAGTGAAGCCCTAAAACGACATGGTCAAGTTTTAATCCACCATATCATGGTCTAAAAATAATCAAAATGCATTTTTTCTTTAGAGGTTGTAGGTATTTTCGTGCTCTTATGTGGGTTCTTTTCCGTTTTCGAAATAAGTAAGCCAATCAAAAGTTATAGGCCAAATAAACGACCTATGTTTTTTACGAATTTGACATGAGTGTAGTTTAAAATGAATTAAAAATAGAGAACAACAACAGATCTATTAAAAAATTATATATTTGGAATCTGCACACAGAGCTTGACAAGTGTGTGCAATTTCATCTGCAATGCACTCGTGGAGCTTATGCAGAACTAGCTATGAAAAACATGAAGTTGCAGCATTTGATGTTTTCTGCTATAAATCAGGGATAAATCAGACCGAGCCTAAAGGTGCAATCCGAAGCTAATTCCAAGCCTACAAGGGCGCCAAAAACAATTTGAATTCAAACACGCGCACGCGTGATTGAAAGCGTGCACGTGTTAAGAATAGCGCACACGCGTCCTTACGTGTACGTGCTATTATATGCCTTTGTATGGTTTATTTAATTTCCTTTGTTAAGGGGATACATGAAGTTGATGAAGATGTGATGATGAAGAAGATGACGATGATGGAGATGTTGATGAGGGAGGGGGAGATGACAATGATGTTGAAGATGTTGATGATGATGCTGATGATGATGAGATGATGGTGATGGTGATGATGATGATGATGACAATGGTGATGAGATGATGGTGATGGTGATGATGATGATGGCAATGGTGATGAAGATGACGATGAGGATGATGGTGATGATGATGATGATGATGATGGTGATGAGGATGATGGTGACAAGGATGATGATCATGATGGTGATGAAGATGATTATAATCATGATGAATATGATGATGATGATGATCATCATCATCATCATCACCATCACCATCATCATCAACATTTTCATCATCATTTTCATCTCCCCCTTCCTCATCAACATCTCCACCATCGTCATCTTCTTCATCATCATCATCTTCATCACCATCCTCATCAACATCAACATCATCTCCATCATCATCATCTTATTCATCCTCATCACCATCATCATCATCATCTTCATCATCATCATCATTGTCATCATCAACACCATCATCATCATCGTCCTTCTTCCTCATCTTCATCAACATCTAGGTCATCATCTTCATCGTCAATGTCATCATCATCATCATCCTCATCATCAACATTGTGGCGATGATGATGATGATGATGTTGATGATGAGTACGATGATCATCAACATCATCATCATGTTCATCATCGTACTCATATTCATCACCATCCACCACCACCATCATCATCATCTTCGTCATCACCCTCTTCCTCATCATCATCATCAACAACATCTTCGTCGTCATCATCATCGTCATCATCAAATGATGACGATACGAAGATGATGATGATGATGACGAAGAAGATGGTGATGATGAGTATGATGAGGATGATGAAGATGATGAATATGCCGATTATGATGACGAAGACAATGATCATCATGACCATGATCATATGATGATGATGGTGATGGTGAGGATGATGAAGATGGCAATGATGATGATGACGAATATGATGATTTTGATGATGATGATCATATTCGTCATCATCATCATCATCATCTTCATCATCGTACTCATATTCGTCATCATCCACCACCACCATCATCATCATCATTGTCGTCATCCTCGTCCTCACAATTATGATGATGATCATGTTGTTGATGATGATGAAGATGATGATGATGATGAGAATGATGTGCTGCATATTCGTCATCTTCTTCATCATCAACATCATCACCATCATCATCATCATCTCCATTAGTCATCATCATCATCACCATCTTCATCATCATCATCGTCATCATCATCATAATCATCATCATCATCATGATAAGGATGATGGTGATGACAAGTATGATGAGGATGATGAAGATGACTGTTATGATGACTATCATCATCATCATCATCATATGATCATCATCTTCATCATCCTCATCATCATCCGCATCCTCACAATGATGATGATGATGATGATGATGATGAAGATGTTGATGATGTGCTGCATATTCCTCGTCATATTCATCATCATCATCATCATCATCTCCAAATTAGTCATCATCATCATCGTACCCATATTCATCATCATCTACCATCATCATCATCATCATTATCATCATCATATCATCACGACGAAGATGATGATGATGTGTTGCATATTCGTCATCATCTCCAACAACATCTTTGTCATCATCATCATCAATGTCATCATCATCATCATCCTCATGCTCATCCTCACAATTATGATGACGACGATGATGATGATCATGCTGTGGATGATGATGATGTGTTGCATATTCGCCATCATATTCATCATCAACATCATAATCATCATCACCATCATCACCATCATCTCCATTAGTCATCATCGTCATTATCATCATCATCAACATCATCATCATCATAATCTTCATCATCATCATGATCATGATCATGATCATCATCATCATCATGACGAAGATGATGATGATGATGATGACGACGACGACGATGAAGATGGTGATGATGATGACGACGATGAAGATGGTGATGATGATGATGATGATGACTACTGGAGATGATGATGATGTTGATGATGAAGATGATGATGAATATGCTACACATCATCCTCATCCTCATCATCATCTTCATCATGATGATGATGAAGATGGCTATGACGAGTATGATGAGGATGATGAAGATGCCGATTATGATGACGAAGACACTGATCATCGTGACCATGATCATATGATGATGATGGTGATGGGGAGGATGATGAAGATGGCGATGATGATGACTAATGAAGATGATGATGATGGCGATGTGTTGCATATTTGCCATCATCTTCATCATCAACATCATAATCATCATCATCATCATCATCATCATCATCATCTCCATTAGTCATCATCATCATCATCATCATCATCATCATCTTCATCATCATCATCATCATCATCATGACGAAGATGATGATGATGATGACGATGAAGATGGTGATGATGATGATGATGACTACTGGAGATGATGATGATGTTGATGATGAAGATGATGACGAATATGCTACACATCATCCTCATCCTCATCATCATCTTCATGATGATGAGGATGATGAAGATGGCTATGATGAGTATGATGAGGATGATGAATATGCCGATTATGATGACGAAGACAATGATCATCATGACCATGATCATATGATGATGATGGTGATGGTGAGGATGAAGAAGATGGCGATGATGATGACTAATGAAGATGATGACGACGAATATGATGATTTTGATGATGATGATCATATTCATCATCATCATCATCATCTTCATCATCGTACTCATATTCATCATCATCCACCACCATCATCATCATCATCATCACCATCCTCATCCTCACAATGATGATGATGATGATGATGAAGATGATGACGATGATGATGGTGATGATGATGATCATGTTGTTGATGATGATGAAGATGATGATGATGATGAGGATGATGTGCTGCATATTCGTCATCATCTTCATCATCATCATCATCATCATCATCATCTCCATTAGTCATCATCTTCATCATCATCATCATCCACATGCTCTTTGTAATACCCCATTTTGACCCTTAGGATATATTAGCATTTAATGTAAATAATGTGTACATGTGATGTATGTTTTCCTAGCGTGGAGCTCAAGGCCAAGGCCCCGCTAGTGAAAGCCTGAATTTTGATTAGAAGGCAAGCATTGATATTTTGATGCCCATGTGCTCTTAAGCCATGGAAGTTGTAAAAAGGATGTAAATAAACATCATGCAATATAAAATTCCAAGACTGGCTATGGAGGCAACGAATGAGAAGGGGCCACGTGTATCCACTAGGGAGTGGTGAGGGGGTTGAGGGATTGAACCATAGGCTGCCATATGTCACCTTGAGAACCCATTTGACTTTCCTTGATGACATTTAATTCTGTTGTAAGGAAGTGGTTGAGGATTTCAGTCCATGGCTTCAATGGAGCATGGGCAGCCCAGAAATTCGTATGGCAGAGTATGGGCTCTGTTTTCTTGTACCACAAGCCACTCTACCTCATGGATGTTGCTTCTTCCTCATCCCCATTCCATTGGGAAACTTACCAGCACCATTTTTCATCCAAAAAACGAATTGCCAGTAGAGTGAAAAACCAGAAATCGCGACTTTGAAAGAACCCGCGTTTTAAAGAGCCAAAAACGCCCAGATTTGGCATTGGATAGTGAAATCCAATGGGGGATCCATTGGTATGAACCTTGGGGCGAATTTGGGAGCATTAGCTATCCCGAAATCCATTGGAAATCCCAGTTTTTACAGCCCAGAAATGAAGTGACGGGATTGAGTTATTGGATAACAGAACTGTGAGAAATCCAAGTGTGAATGACTGAGCAGAGGTTTGGTTTGCTTGATAAACCCAGTGAAGGCTAGAATCTCAAGGAATTAGCAGCTGGACCTTTCTATGCCCACCCAGAAGAGCACTGGAGGGAAGGGACGCCTGAGGGACTGTGCAGCAGAGAAGGGGACCTTCCTTGTGTTGGGTGCGGTAGGTATTGTGGGTGCCATGACTGCTGAGTTCATTTGAGATGCCTGTATCTTTGTGGTTGAGCTCACTGGCTTAGCATCCTCCTCATTTGTCATCCGTATGCTTGATAAACCCAACGGTGTGTTGGCTTAGCATAGCTGATGACCGAAACCATGGCTGTGAGTGAGCCCAGCTAGTTCTTCCTTAGTGGATACACAGCCCAGCTCGGGGGTGATCTCTCAGCTGAAAGAATAGAGGCTGGACAGAGATCTATGGTTGGGTGGAACGTTGCTCTCACGTAGCCAGTCGTTGGACATTTGTGTTAAAAGATAAGTATTCCTGTGAATTAATTTATATACATTCTGTGTTCTGTAAAGTGATAAATCTGAATGTTATTTATTTATGAGATTGAAATTGAAATGAAGTCTGTGCATAGCATAAGAATGGGATTGAATCCCTGCATATGGAATCATCTTCTGTTTGTGCTAGATGTGTTGAAGCATTGCTGTTGGTGTACTTGCAAATGTGTTTTAATTCTGCTGTGCTTATATTGAAGCTCGAATCTGCACACAGAAGTTTTTAATTGTCATGAATTTTTGAAGTAATGTAATATTGGGGCTAAGTCTTCCAAAAGCCCCGGTGTGTTGTTAATGTTTACTTCCCTGCATTTGATGATGGAAGGGGACGTTACAGAGTGGTATCAGAGCTCTAGGTTCAACACTACAACTGTTGGGCCCTTCACAGAGATATAAATCATTGTGTGTACATGCATTTTGTGTTTGGAACTAAGATGCATTAAAGAAACCTCAAGATCGCATGGCTTCTATTTGTTGGAATGGGAAATAATTTCCATGACTGTTTGGGGATTTTTGCAAGCTGCTTGCATTGATTGCATTCTATGAAATAGAGGAAGGAGCAAGAAAATTCATTTTCAGGATGAATGCTTGCTCTAATTTGTCCCCAATGCTGTAGCATTCAGTTTGCATTTGTCTGTTTGCCTCCATGGAGGAGAGAAAGGAGGGGCAACCTCTGCCATCTTATATTGTTTTGTTGTTGTTGTTGTTAATTGTTGTGCATAGGAGATGATGCATCATGTGTTTGAGACCTTGATTAATGATGAATCCATGTTCCTTGAATGTCCATGATGCTTTGAATGCATGAACTTGAATGTTGAGCATGGCTGGAAATGAGTTCTGTTTGTTTAAAAGTATGAATAATCAGTTGTTACAGCCCCATGTCTTAATGATGATTGTTAATTACAATGAATCCACATTGTGTGGCCAATTGATGGTTTTTAGAAGTGAGGAAAGCCTGCAAATTACGCCCTTATGCTCATGAGTTTCCTTACCCATGCTTGTTGGCTGCTTGAAGATTAATTGTGAATCCATTGGTTGGATTGTTGAATGTGAAATGAAAAGAAAATCCCTTATTAGAGATGCAAGTTCTTGTCATTCTCTTACTATTTTTATACAAGTTTGATTTGTAGTAGTTCACCTCTGTAAGGGGATGAAAGGACACATTCCAGAAATTTTTTTTTAACTGTTGTGAAAAGTTGCAGTTGCAGGCAAGAGACAGAATGGTTTTGATGTAAAATTGGGAAGTTGGGGGCGGCATTTTGATTGGGAAAAATGATAGGGTCAAATTTCTCAAATGTAGCAGAGGATCACACCATTGCATAGACCTCTCCAAGAGCTTTCCAACGGTACCAAATTTGCCTTATTTGGTTAAGGGACGAGGGAGATATGACCCCCGCAAGCACGCGGATCGCGTGCAGATTGCGTGCGGATTGCGCGCGGGTCGCGCACAGATTGCGCGCGGATTGCGCACGGGTCGCGCACAGATTGTGCGCAGGTCGCGCACAGATTGTGCGCGGATTGCGTGCAGATTGAGTGTGGGTTGCGCGAGGATTGCGCGCGGATCGCGCACAGATTGCGCGCAGATGGCGTACAGGTTGCGCGCAGATGGCGTATAGATTGCGCGCGGATCGTGCACAGATTGCGCGCAGATGGCGTACAGGTTGCGCGCGGATTGCGCGCAGATGGCGTACAGATTGCGCGCGGATCGCGCGCAGATGGCGTACAGGTTGCGCGCGGATTGTGCGCAGATGGCGTACAGATTGCGCGCGGATCGCGCACAGATTGCGCGAAGATGGCATACAGATTGCGCGCGGATCACGCACAGATTGCGTGCAGATGGCGTACAGGTTGCGCGCGGATTGCGCGCAGATGGCGTACAGATTGCGCGTGGATCGCGCACAGATTGCGCGCAGATGGCGTACAGATGGCACGCGGATTGCGCGCAGATGGCGTACAGGTTGCGCGCGGATTGCGCGCAGATGGCGTGCAGGTTGTGCGCGGATAGTGCGTGGATTACGCGCAGGTTGTGCGCAGGTGGCGCATAGGTTGAGCACAAGATGCAAAGGGAGTTAAAAATGTGAAAAGTAAGAAGTAGTTAAACCCAGAATTTTATAAAAGATGAATGGTGCATCGAAATTGAGATCCGCAAAGTGCCGAGTATTCCTTGTTATATGGACTAACTTTGCCCGATATAAATTTTTTTGCGATTCTTCATAGATTTTCTTCCACAGGTGGCTGAAGTTGGCATTCTGGACCAAAATGCAACTGTGTAAAATGTGCAGAATTATTGGTAAGAGTTGTCATTTTTGAAACAACGTTGTTTCCACACCCGATGTCGGAATGGAGCATGGGGACAAGCATTGGAAAGCTTGTCTAGTAGGGAAAAATGATGCATGACCAGAGTTTGAATGAGGTCTACATATATCATCGATATTTAGTGCAGAAGAGTGCCAGCGGCTGTGTTGACAAACAAATTTTGTTGTCAATATGGGCAATTTCTAGAATTGCATGCCCGGAAGTAGCATGCCATGAAATTGAACCAGCTACGATGTGAAAGTGGAAGTTCATGCAAGGATGAGGGATTGGAAAGGGAGAATTCCTTAACCCCTGTCTTGCTAACTGTATTTATGTTTTATAAGCTTTATGTGCATAAAATTATGGCATAAAAATGTTAAAAATGTAAAGGATTACATAGATGTATATGCACTAGATGGCATCTTAACAAACATTGCATAGTGCATATGGAAATGTTTGTGCATAAATTGGATATTGCATATTGGTAGAATAATGAAGTCAGCATATGCAATGAACCACTAATGGAGAATATTGTGGTTGATCATCACTATTGATGTTGGTATTGGTTGTAGGACCAAAGATAACAAAGAGCATGGCTAAATGTGCTGAGGATGTTGTTGCAGGAAGCCAACAACCTTATGCAGAAAGGATGGTGCAACACATCTATGATCATAAAGTTGGCAAAAGGACTGAGCAGCCTTGGTAAGAGAACAACTGATCAGGTAACATCAGGCGATGTTTATGGTAACCGTGTAGGTAATGATTATTGGTGCCAAATTGCATGAATGTTGAAAGAGGATTTGGTAAGATCTCTTCAACTATGTTTGAGCTATGTTGAGTTAGTTTGCATGTGATATTGAATACCGATTGGGACTGTTAACCTACCAAGCTTGGTGAGGTGTGGGTAAGTGAAGGAAATGATCCTTACACCCTATGACTGTTTAGAAATCTCAATGCATTCATATGAATTTATATCATGCCATGTGTATGTTGGTTATGTGCTTAATAACCAAAGCAAGTGAGGACTGGTGGTCCTGATTATGGTAATGCAAGTTATATGAGATAGTCATGTCTCGATCATAATGCGCTTGAATGCATAGATACTCATGACATGTTTGGTTGATTGAAGTTTTAGTTTCCGGTAGGAAGAGCTTACATATGGCTATGAGGATAACTCCATAGTAGAGACTGGGATCTACCACATGCAGAAGCTAAGGGTTATGAGAAGGTTCTCATGGTTGAGAGCTCTAAGTTCTGTCAATAGGAACAGTTGTAAATATCAGATTTGTAAATGTTTCGGATTTGAAATTTTACTAATAATTGCTAATGACTATTTGGCTTATATGAAAATGTGTCAGGAGGACATGCTGTAAGTGGATGCTCATGTATGGCAGCAGGCATAAGACCATAACGGGCAGAGTGGTGTCACTTACAAGAGCCAAACAATATGAGGATAGCCTCATGGATAAGAAAATCAATTTCTGTAGTAGACAGAGTTGCAAATTCATACTGAATTTAATTATTAGTGCCATGGATTGGTTATGAAACAATCAGATTTGAATGGTATTGTTAAATGTTGCTGACTGTTTGGCTGTTTAATAAGTGTGCCAGGGAGACACATTGCAGTAAGACCAAGAGAGAGAGGTCCTGCAGAAGCCAAACTTCATGGGAAGGGATTCCATGATTTGAAAATGGGTTTCAGGTGAAATGCCATAGGACATTATTAATGTCTCATCTGCACTACATGATTGGTAAACAATATGAGTGAGATGGTGAAGATTATGTCAGTAAGACATGTGAGAGGCATGTAACATCAAAAGGAATTGGGATGGCAAACCGAGGGACTGTCAACTCAGAGAAGGAGCCCCCATTCCTCATTAAAGGAGAGAAATAGCATCTGCAAAATGGATAAGTGTTCCATAAACCCTGAATGATATATATATATATACATACATGCATGTCTAATTATTAGAGTTAATATGCAGAGCATGTTTTGATTTTATTTCCATTATGGCAGACTGCTTGAAGTATGATTAGGACCTTCATAGTTCACATCAGTAAGGAGTGCATGCCTTCCTGGTGCTGAGTTATGTTAGGGATGCCAATATTGACTACGCCTTAAGGGAATGGACGCATTCCTGGTGTTTCAAGGTTGGATAGTGAATGTTATGAAATATGTTTACAGTTCTAGAGCAGCAATACTAATGAGCTTGCTATCCATTTTGTGTTGACAGATTATACATATGAAATTCAGTGCTGCACATTAAAGGGAAAAGTGAAGAAAAGAATGCTCAAGAGGACTGTATGAGCAGTGGTAACCCTTGTGTAGGGTGAGTGGGTATCATGGGGCCATGATAGCCTGCAGTTAAGCAAGTCACCTAAAGAATTCCTAAATGGAACCGCCGGCTTACACAAGAGAAGAAGTGCCACCCTTGTGTGGGTGAAGAATTGTTATGCGCATTGAGGGATTGTGATACATGTGAAAGGCTGATGCAAGCCTAAGGCAGAGTAGTGGAGCCTTGACCTGTAATGGTCGGTGGCGCAGTTACCTTCCATTGGCCGATGACCCAGACGTATGTGCTGGCTCGGCAATGGAGAGGGCCAACCAGGTATGGGACTGGTTGGGCACCACCAAATGCTTGGTAAACCCAATCGGCGTGAAGGTGTACTGGTAGGGCATTAATTATTTGATGATTTGGAGCAGCCTGCGTGCTGGCCAAACATCCTAGTCCGCAGGAGGATCCCAAGGCTTATAAAGCAAAAGCAGGACCCTGTGGACCAGAGAAGAAATGCACAATACAGATAAGTATTCAATTTCATTTATTTCTTGTTTGGAATAATGAAGATTAAAAGTATAAGTCTTGTAACAGTTAAGCTAATGCACTATTGTTTCTTTGTTGGAAACCTTGGTCATACAGGAAGCAAGGACCCTGAAAGAACTATGAATTGCTTGGTAAATCCAGAGAGTGGCTGGTTGGGCAAGAATTATTGATGATTTGGAGCAGCCTGCGAGCTGGCCAAACATGCAAGATTGTTGATGATTTGGAGCAGCCTACGAGCTGGCCAAACATGCGAGATTGTTGATGATTTGGAGCAGCCTGCGAGCTAGCCAAACATGTGAGATTGTTGATGATTTGGAGCAGCCTACGAGCTGGCCAAACATGCGAGATTGTTGATGATTTGGAGCAGCCCGCGAGCTGGCCAAACATGCGAGATTGTTGATGATTTGGAGCAGCCTACGTGCTGGCCAAACACGCAAGACTATTTGATGTTGAGGGGCAGCCTGCGCGCTGGCCAAACACCCAAATCCATAGGCGATTCCAAGGCTTGTAAAGCAAAGAAGGACCCTATGGAATAAAGTGAAGACATCTAATGCAGATAAGTATTTGGTTATCTTGTAATTTCTTGCTTATGAATATACATGTGTATATGATTTGGTTATGATTTCCTATGAAAATAAACTAAACATGTGAATTAATTCAATGTTTGAGTGTAGGTATTGCTGGAAGCAATGACTATGAACGCATCTCAAGGATGCGTGTGGATATGTAACCACCCTAAAGAGCTCAGCATGAGCAGTAATGAAAGATGGGGCTAGTGGAACTGTGTGAGTCCTAGCAGCCATAAAGTTTTCAGACTTATGGATGAGATGGAAGATCCGAATCAGCAGGAGCAGCTCGTGAAAATCAAAGGACTTGGTCCTGAAAGTTCAAAGTAAAGAACAGAATGCAGGGCAGATCTGCAAAGTTTTTGAAGTTTTGGACATGTGTAAATTGTATATGTATGCCTAAGTCTTGGAACACTGAGGACGATGTTATTCTAAGGGGGAGGGGATTGTAATACCCCATTTTGACCCTTAGGATATATTAGCATTTAATGTAAATAATGTGTACATGTGATGTATGTTTTCCTAGCGTGGAGCTCAAGGCCAAGGCCCCGCTAGTGAAAGCCTGAATTTTGATTAGAAGGCAAGCATTGATATTTTGATGCCCATGTGCTCTTAAGCCATGGAAGTTGTAAAAAGGATGTAAATAAACATCATGCAATATAAAATTCCAAGACTGGCTATGGAGGCAACGAATGAGAAGGGGCCACGTGTATCCACTAGGGAGTGGTGAGGGGGTTGAGGGATTGAACCATAGGCTGCCATATGTCACCTTGAGAACCCATTTGACTTTCCTTGATGACATTTAATTCTGTTGTAAGGAAGTGGTTGAGGATTTCAGTCCATGGCTTCAATGGAGCATGGGCAGCCCAGAAATTCGTATGGCAGAGTATGGGCTCTGTTTTCTTGTACCACAAGCCACTCTACCTCATGGATGTTGCTTCTTCCTCATCCCCATTCCATTGGGAAACTTACCAGCACCATTTTTCATCCAAAAAACGAATTGCCAGCAGAGTGAAAAACCAGAAATCGCGACTTTGAAAGAACCCGCGTTTTGAAGAGCCAAAAACGCCCAGATTTGGCATTGGATAGTGAAATCCAATGGGGGATCCATTGGTATGAACCTTGGGGTGAATTTGGGAGCATTATCTATCCCGAAATCCATTGGAAATCCCAGTTTTTACAGCCCAGAAATGAAGTGACGGGATTGAGTTATTGGATAACATAACTGTGAGAAATCCAAGTGTGAATGACTGAGCAGAGGTTTGGTTTGCTTGATAAACCCAGTGAAGGCTAGAATCTCAAGGAATTAGCAGCTGGACCTTTCTATGCCCACCCAGAAGAGCACTGGAGGGAAGGGATGCCTGAGGGACTGTGCAGCAGAGAAGGGGACCTTCCTTGTGTTGGGTGCGGTAGGTATTGTGGGTGCCATGACTGCTGAGTTCATTTGAGATGCCTGTAGCTTTGTGGTTGAGCTCACTGGCTTAGCATCCTCCTCATTTGTCATCCGTATGCTTGATAAACCCAACGGTGTGTTGGCTTAGCATAGCTGATGACCGAAACCATGGCTGTGAGTGAGCCCAGCTAGTTCTTCCTTAGTGGATACACAGCCCAGCTCGGGGGTGATCTCTCAGCTGAAAGAATAGAGGCTGGACAGAGATCTATGGTTGGGTGGAACATTGCTCTCACGTAGCCAGTCGTTGGACATTTGTGTTAAAAGATAAGTATTCCTGTGAATTAATTTATATACATTCTGAGTTCTGTAAAGTGATAAATCTGAATGTTATTTATTTATGAGATTGAAATTGAAATGAAGTCTGTGCATAGCATAAGAATGGGATTGAATCCCTGCATATGGAATCATCTTCTGTTTGTGCTAGATGTGTTGAAGCATTGCTGTTGGTGTACGTGCAAATGTGTTTTAATTCCGTTGTGCTTATATTGAAGCTCGAATCTGCACACAGAAGTTTTTAATTGTCATGAATTTTTGAAGTAATGTAATATTGGGGCTAAGTCTTCCAAAATCCCCAGTGTGTTGTTAATGTTTCCTTCCCTGCATTTGATGATGGAAGGGGACATTACACTCTTCCTCACAATGATGATGATGATGACGATGATGAAGATGATGATGATGATCATGCTATGGATCATGTTGTGGATGATGATGAAGATGATGATGATGTGCTACATATTCGTCATCATATTCATCATCAACATCATCATCTTCATCATCATCTCCATTAGTCATCATCATCATCATTATCACCATCTTCATCGTCATCATCATCATCATCATCACCATCTTCATCATCATCATGATCTTCATCATCATCAACAACATGATCATGATCATCATCTTCATCATCAACATCATCATCATAATCATCATTATCATCATCATCATCATCTCCATTAGTCATCATCATCATCACCATCTTCATCATCATCATCATCTTCGTCATGATCTTCATCATCATCATCATCAGATCATCATGACAAAAAATCTTATTTTATTGCAATTGTGATTCCACTTACAGCGGATGAACACTATTCGTAAAATCTTCCACGATGAGGAGGCCCTCCATGACTACTTGATTAGATCCTTTACATCTCATCATCTTCATCCTACACTGAGACAAAAAATAACAGGTACCTTAGATTTTGATTAATACAGCAATGTAAAGAAGAGTGCTCTGCATATTACATGAAGCCAAGCTTATACCTTCTGTGCTATGCTTTGCCAACCTTCCATAGGGGTGGGAGTATCAAGACTGTTATCCTTCCCCATAAATTAACCGGGCAAATATTTCTCAGCAAATAAAACTAACCATCAAAGTGCATTTTGTCACATCTGCATCGCCCTAAGAGAATAAAATCTGATGGTAATTATTAACAAATCTGACATACTGCGATCTCACAATAATCGCACCTCCGAGTAGTCTTTATACAACATTAATATATATCTACTATGTATTTAATTATTCTTGATGTAATACATATGTTTCTAACTGAAAATTAAATTAATGTTTTGAAATCAAAATACACAAATTTGTAAATATACCCTTAAACCCCCAAACACCTAGAAGCACTTAAATGCACTTAGGGATTATGGGTTAGAAGAGGTCCTAAAGGCCTTTAGGGGGGAGGGGATCTTTATGGGGAGGGGCTCTAGGCATAACCCGACACACTTATATCTGTTGGGCAATAAATACAATGAACGTTACCCACCAACCATTACAATGTTTAGCAAGGACGCGCACGCGCCAGAGGCGCGTGTGCGTCCCTGTTGAACATAAAATTTAGAAAATCACCCGCGTTCTTTCTCCTGCATTTTTTCCCTCATTCATCGCATTCTCTTCGCTGGTTTCATGCACAGCCCAACAAGCATTTTCATGGTAGATTGAATTCATACACCATTTGGATAAAATACACAATATTTGGGGCTCTATTTGGCTCTTTATATTGAATACACACCTATTGGGCTCTATTTGGATCAATTGAGTGAATACACAACAGTTGGACTCTATTTGGCACCTTGGATTGAATTCTCATGCTACTTGGATACACATGAAGTGTTCTTACATATAGTGGACACATCAAAAGAGCATTTGACATTTGAAGCAAAGAGCAATCATAATCCTTGAGGTATGGTGAAAATTTGATCTTGTTAAATGTAATTTAGTCTTCATTCACTTGTTTGAATGGCATCTATTTTGGTTTTTCCTCATGAATTGTATGATAGATCTATTTTAGTCTTCTTAATCTTCAACATAGACAATAAAAACATCCTACCAAAAAAAAACTACAACATGCACCAAGCAATGCTTTCAACCTTTCATGAAGATAGTAAAAAAAATTACTTGCATCACCACCAATAACATTTCATAATCACATTCCTCCATCTAGTAGGAAACCATTTGTTGAATTCCTCATGGTTTCACTACAACAACTCACACAAACACCTAAACAATTGAAAACTCTTAGTCTTTTGGGGCTATTTTCCCTCATCCATACCATGAAAATGAAGTGATATGAGCTTCTCCCTTGTAGGGAATTTGCTGGACTACTAACATCCCATACCACCATCCAATACCATCCTACTGAGTTCCTAGATGTGATGTTGTAACTTTATATGTAGGGCATTTCCGATAGCTTTTAAGATTATATGAAAACATTATCACTAGATGTTGTTGTACATAATCAATTGCTACACCGAGCTTTAATAATCATGCAAATTGAGTTTTAATATCTTGTTTGTTGTTCATTCTTGCAGGGTCATATTTTCATTTTTCCAAAAGCGCATTGAATATGGACAACAGACGTAATAATCAAATAAAGTCTAGAAGGACGCAGCTGCCCCCTGAAAAGGCTCATGAGATAAGAGAAAAGGCCAGGTTGTACATGCAAAACCGTAGAAATCAAAATGTTAGTGCCTTAGATCCATCAACAAGCAATGACGAAGTGGTTGAAGTCAATCAAATATTTCCTGATGTCGAGTATGAAGGGATGAATGTTGAAGAAGTTCTTAACTGGAAACCACCCCAAGAAGAGCACCCACCTTGTAATGACCCTTTTTCAAAATTCTATTAAAATGCCAATTTTTCTACTTTTTCCCCAATTTCGACCTTTGACTAGTTTAACTGTTTTGACCTCCAAATCAACCCAAATGCTCCCAAATCTTCTGTAGGAGTGTATGAATGGTATTTAGACTTGAATATCAGGTTCAAGGATGTTTTATGGCCCTCCAAATACTACTGCAAACTTGATTTGTATTCTGATCAATATAGGTAATTTTGACTAGTAATTTGTGCATCAAATCCCCCCCGGGTAACACTGAAAATGGCCTTCCAAATGCCTCCAAAATCCCACAAATTTATGAATAGAGGTATATAATGTGTTAATTATGTGATTAAGGTCTCATATGCACCATTAATTGATTTTTACTACTGTTCTAACTCTCTCACATTCAACAGCAAAAACCCCCAATTCGACCCTTGGGGAAATGGCACTATTTCATCTCCCAATACAACTAAACTGAGTAAAAATGCTTCAAATGCTCAAGTACAGTACATGAAACTTGTAGAAGACATCCATGGCATTATATTGATCACAAATATATCAGAGAATCATCCATCCATTCGAAATAATCAACATTATAGTGTCATACATCAATGCATTGGGGAAATGGACATTGTTTGCTCATTAATCAATAGTTTTGCATACAACCAGTGGGTATTTCGACCTGAGACTTTCTGAATATTAATAACATAGGATATGAAGCTATTACAATCAGAAATATATAATGAGAATCTCTCTAAAGAAGCACAAGTGCTCACCAAAAACGCCCTCCCTCAAGGAGCATGAATATGCCTTCAAAACTGGAAATGGTGGAGAGAAAGTGCTGCACTAAACCAAACCATGAAACTTCCTATAGCTGCTAACTGAAAATACAAACTCTATTAAAGCACCATGAAAGACCTGAGTGGCCTCTCCAAACACCAACTTGGATGGGAATCTTTCACCCTCGAAATTGGCTAAGGAAAGAAACTAGTCATCCACTAGCTCTCTCTTCACAAATGCAATTTTTCTCAAATCATCAAAAGCCATTATCATACTTCATTTCTACATTTTATAACCAACATTAGCCTTCTAAGGGTCGAAATCCTCTCAATAGATTCAATAGATTTGCATTTAGGAAATATTCCACATTTGCCACTTGTCTCCTAGTTCCAACCTTCCATCTTCTCCCAAATTCGATTTTGAGTCTCTTTGGCTTCTCCAACTCCCAAATTCGCCTTCCTTGAGCCTATTTTTGGTGCTGACATGTCATAGTGGTCAGATGTCAGAGGTCAGGTCTGCAATTTGTCATATTTTTCATAGATGCTCCATCATTGGTGTCATAGGGGCTAGGGAATCTAACCCAAGTGTCCACAAACTTCCACTTTGACTCTTTATCTTCCATGGAGGTTACCAATCCTTCCCAATTAGACCTAATATGCTCAATGAAATGTGTTATGACTTACCAAATCACCCAAGAGTGTTCACATTCCCATTAATTCAAATTTGCAAAAGAGAGATACCATGTATTATGAAAAATCAAGCTAGTGTGGGTCCCACATCCTCCATATGTCTCCAAAACCATTTGTCACCTAGGATTTCTCTTGAATTTATTTATTTACTATATTTATTAAATACTTGAACCCTTCTAATGTCTAAACATCATTTATTAGCTTCCTTATTACCATTCCAGATGTGCCCATCCAACCTAGGAAACTAGTAGGATTGATGGGATTGTCTTACTATGAAATTATTGGAATGGGGACATTACAGTCCTCCCCACCCAAGATTGCTTTCCCTCAAGCAATATCAATTTACCATGCTGCAAACTTGTCCCTCCTCTATCAGGTGGCCTTCCATGAGTAATGTATCCCATAATATTTCTATTCCGGTGCTTCATGCTGTGGGAAGAAACTACCTGATTCGGATAGGTGTGTTGCCCTCTCACAATCCTTAGTACTCCTTTTGAATCTTGGAATTTCATTTCAGGAGTTTTATAATTTACTGTATGCTGTCCTATTGAATACAACCATTGCACTCCCAAAACAACATTAGTATCAGCAATATCAACCACATAAAAACTATCAACAAAAGTATAGTTACCTACGGTGACTTGCAACTGTGGAATCCATGTTTTGCACTCCATTGTGTTGTGACCGGGAATGACAACTGTGAAGCCATCAAATGGTTCAATAGGTATATTTATTTTCTCCACCATCTCTGCATCAATGAAGTTATGGGTGGCTCCTCCATCTACCAAAACTGAAGTTCTTTTTCCTTGTACCATACCTTTGCATCGGATAGTATGATAGCGAGGTACTACTGAAAGTACTGCCATTGTTACTTTGGTGGGAGAGGGATGCTTCACCTCTGGTTTCCCTTCTTCTGCTGTAGTATATCCTTCTTCTTGGGATGAATTATTTCCTTCTTCCTCCATGCCCCCTTCATATCCCTCATCACAAAATACTTCAATGAATTGGGCCTTTCCTTTAGCACATTTATGTCTAGGTACCCATGGTTGGAAGCATGAGTAACACAATTTCTTCCTTCTGAGCTCTTCCCTGCTTAGTTCCTATTTCTTATCCTTTCCATATTCATCTTCTTGCCATGGCTTCTTATCAGGTGCATCTCTTTGCCAAGGTTTCTTTTCAATTCTAAAGTCAGGCTTGGGAGGAAATCTCGTTCTAGGAAGCACATTTTGGAGATCCCTAGTCAAGCTCATTGCATTTTTTAATGTAGTTGGCTTGTGGGATTTGACCAAACCTTTTAAGGGTTCAACCAAACCTTCAGTGAACAGCAATACCAACCTTCCCATAGATACATCAGCCACCTTGACTGATAATTTTTGAAAGTCCAACATATATTCAGTAGGTGTCCCAGTTTGCTTCAATTGAGCTAATTCCTTGAAAGACAATTCTGGATATTTTTGTTCAAATCTCTCTAGTACCCTATCAACAAATTCTCCATATGTTTTAACCTGATCATGACCCAAGGTTTTCAAGCCATAGAACCACCATTCATTGGAATCTCCTTCCAAATGCAAAATGGCAATTTTTAATGCATCCTCTTCCAACATAGGATTCAACTGAAAATATACATCCAATTTTTGCACCCAAGTGTTAGCAGAATTTTGAGAAGAACCATCAAAAGTAGGAAGTGACATTTTTCCAATAGCACTATTTAATTCTTTGTTTTGCAATGGACTCCTATTGTCTCCCTTCCTTTTAATCTTTTTCATAGCATCAATGTAGTCACTGAGTGGTACACCTCTTTTACACTCTTCATTCAAATCATTCCAATCATTTACTAGTTTCTTGTAATCCCAGTCAAGATTGGGATCTTCTTTGGGTGTGAGAAATTTAGGTGTAGTATGCCTTTGTGTGCTTTGAAATTCATCAGGTCTATTATGAGGTCCTGTACATGAGAAAATATGCTCATTCCCTTTCATCTTTTCCCCTGAGTGTGAACCACTATTATCTCCTATCATCCCTTTGCCTGAAAGTTGGCTACCCAACAATTCGAAACCTTTCATCATTTGTTTATTCATATCTAGCATAACCATGGTAATTCCTTCAAAACATGGTTTTAAGGCTTCAATAAATTCCTCCTTATGTCTTACTTTTTCCTCCTCCTCTCTACCCATTGTTTTAGAAAAAAACTATTTTTCTGCTACTATCTCTTCTTCAACCAAAACTTCTTCAACTACTGATTCAAAGGGTGGTGTTTTATTTGTTTGGCTTCTTGTTAATACCATCAGGTTCCAAGATCATGCTTTGATACCACTTGTAATGACCCTTTTTCAAAATTCTATTAAAATGCCAATTTTTCTACTTTTTCCCCAATTTCGACCTTTGACTAGTTTAACTGTTTTGACCTCCAAATCAACCCAAATGCTCCCAAATATTCTGTAGGAGTGTATGAATGGTATTTAGACTTGAATATCAGGTTCAAGGATTTTTTATGGCCCTCCAAATACTGCTGCAAACTTGATTTGTATTCTGATCAATATAGGTAATTTTGACTAGTAATTTGTGCATCAAATCCCCCCCGGGTAACACTGAAAATGGCCTTCCAAATGCCTCCAAAATCCCACAAATTTATGAATAGAGGTATATAATGTGTTAATTATGTGATTAAGGTCTCATATGCACCATTAATTGATTTTTACTACTGTTCTAACTCTCTCACATTCAACAGCAAAAACCCCCAATTCGACCCTTGGGGAAATGGCACTATTTCATCTCCCAATACAACTAAACTGAGTAAAAATGCTTCAAATGCTCAAGTACAGTACATGAAACTTGTAGAAGACATCCATGGCATTATATTGATCACAAATATATCAGAGAATCATCCATCCATTCGAAATAATCAACATTATAGTGTCATACATCAATGCATTGGGGAAATGGACATTGTTTGCTCATTAATCAATAGTTTTGCATACAACCAGTGGGTATTTCGACCTGAGACTTTCTGAATATTAATAACATAGGATATGAAGCTATTACAATCAGAAATATATAATGAGAATCTCTCTAAAGAAGCACAAGTGCTCACCAAAAACGCCCTCCCTCAAGGAGCATGAATATGCCTTCAAAACTGGAAATGGTGGAGAGAAAGTGCTGCACTAAACCAAACCATGAAACTTCCTATAGCTGCTAACTGAAAATACAAACTCTATTAAAGCACCATGAAAGACCTGAGTGGCCTCTCCAAACACCAACTTGGATGGGAATCTTTCACCCTCGAAATTGGCTAAGGAAAGAAACTAGTCATCCACTAGCTCTCTCTTCACAAATGCAATTTTTCTCAAATCATCAAAAGCCATTATCATACTTCATTTCTACATTTTATAACCAACATTAGCCTTCTAAGGGTCTAAATCCTCTCAATAGATTCAATAGATTTGCATTTAGGAAATATTCCACATTTGCCACTTGTCTCCTAGTTCCAACCTTCCATCTTCTCCCAAATTCGATTTTGAGTCTCTTTGGCTTCTCCAACTCCCAAATTCGCCTTCCTTGAGCCTATTTTTGGTGCTGACATGTCATAGTGGTCAGATGTCAGAGGTCAGGTCTGCAATTTGTCATATTTTTCATAGATGCTCCATCATTGGTGTCATAGGGGCTAGGGAATCTAACCCAAGTGTCCACAAACTTCCACTTTGACTCTTTATCTTCCATGGAGGTTACCAATCCTTCCCAATTAGACCTAATATGCTCAATGAAATGTGTTATGACTTACCAAATCACCCAAGAGTATTCACATTCCCATTAATTCAAATTTGCAAAAGAGAGATACCATGTATTATGAAAAATCAAGCTAGTGTGGGTCCCACATCCTCCATATGTCTCCAAAACCATTTGTCACCTAGGATTTCTCTTGAATTTATTTATTTACTATATTTATTAAATACTTGAACCCTTCTAATGTCTAAACATCATTTATTAGCTTCCTTATTACCATTCCAGATGTGCCCATCCAACCTAGGAAACTAGTAGGATTGATGGGATTGTCTTACTATGAAATTATTGGAATGGGGACATTACAGTCCTCCCCACCCAAGATTGCTTTCCCTCAAGCAATATCAATTTACCATGCTGCAAACTTGTCCCTCCTCTATCAGGTGGCCTTCCATGAGTAATGTATCCCATAATATTTCTATTCCGGTGCTTCATGCTGTGGGAAGAAACTACCTGATTCGGATAGGTGTGTTGCCCTCTCACAATCCTTAGTACTCCTTTTGAATCTTGGAATTTCATTTCAGGAGTTTTATAATTTACTGTATGCTGTCCTATTGAATACAACCATTGCACTCCCAAAACAACATTAGTATCAGCAATATCAACCACATAAAAACTATCAACAAAAGTATAGTTACCTACGGTGACTTGCAACTGTGGAATCCATGTTTTGCACTCCATTGTGTTGTGACCGGGAATGACAACTGTGAAGCCATCAAATGGTTCAATAGGTATATTTATTTTCTCCACCATCTCTGCATCAATGAAGTTATGGGTGGCTCCTCCATCTACCAAAACTGAAGTTCTTTTTCCTTGTACCATACCTTTGCATCGGATAGTATGATAGCGAGGTACTACTGAAAGTACTGCCATTGTTACTTTGGTGGGAGAGGGATGCTTCACCTCTGGTTTCCCTTCTTCTGCTGTAGTATATCCTTCTTCTTGGGATGAATTATTTCCTTCTTCCTCCATGCCCCCTTCATATCCCTCATCACAAAATACTTCAATGAATTGGGCCTTTCCTTTAGCACATTTATGTCTAGGTACCCATGGTTGGAAGCATGAGTAACACAATTTCTTCCTTCTGAGCTCTTCCCTGCTTAGTTCCTATTTCTTATCCTTTCCATATTCATCTTCTTGCCATGGCTTCTTATCAGGTGCATCTCTTTGCCAAGGTTTCTTTTCAATTCTAAAGTCAGGCTTGGGAGGAAATCTCGTTCTAGGAAGCACATTTTGGAGATCCCTAGTCAAGCTCATTGCATTTTTTAATGTAGTTGGCTTGTGGGATTTGACCAAACCTTTTAAGGGTTCAACCAAACCTTCAGTGAACAGCAATACCAACCTTCCCATAGATACATCAGCCACCTTGACTGATAATTTTTGAAAGTCCAACATATATTCAGTAGGTGTCCCAGTTTGCTTCAATTGAGCTAATTCCTTGAAAGACAATTCTGGATATTTTTGTTCAAATCTCTCTAGTACCCTATCAACAAATTCTCCATATGTTTTAACCTGATCATGACCCAAGGTTTTCAAGCCATAGAACCACCATTCATTGGCATCTCCTTCCAAATGCAAAATGGCAATTTTTAATGCATCCTCTTCCAACATAGGATTCAACTGAAAATATACATCCAATTTTTGCACCCAAGTGTTAGCAGAATTTTGAGAAGAACCATCAAAAGTAGGAAGTGACATTTTTCCAATAGCACTATTTAATTCTTTGTTTTGCAATGGACTCCTATTGTCTCCCTTCCTTTTAATATTTTTCATAGCATCAATGTAGTCACTGAGTGGTACACCTCTTTTACACTCTTCATTCAAATCATTCCAATCATTTGCTAGTTTCTTGTAATCCCAGTCAAGATTGGGATCTTCTTTGGGTGTGAGAAATTTAGGTGTAGTATGCCTTTGTGTGCTTTGAAATTCATCAGGTCTATTATGAGGTCCTGTACATGAGAAAATATGCTCATTCCCTTTCATCTTTTCCCCTGAGTGTGAACCACTATTATCTCCTATCATCCCTTTGCCTGAAAGTTGGCTACCCAACAATTCGAAACCTTTCATCATTTGTTTATTCATATCTAGCATAACCATGGTAATTCCTTCAAAACATGGTTTTAAGGCTTCAATAAATTCCTCCTTATGTCTTACTTTTTCCTCCTCCTCTCCACCCATTGTTTTAGAAAAAAACTCTTTTTCTGCTACTATCTCTTCTTCAACCAAAACTTCTTCAACTACTGATTCAAAGGGTGGTGTTTTATTTGTTTGGTTTCTTGTTAATACCATCAGGTTCCAAGATCATGCTTTGATACCACTTGTAATGACCCTTTTTCAAAATTCTATTAAAATGCCAATTTTTCTACTTTTTCCCCAATTTCGACCTTTGACTAGTTTAACTGTTTTGACCTCCAAATCAACCCAAATGCTCCCAAATATTCTGTAGGAGTGTATGAATGGTATTTAGACTTGAATATCAGGTTCAGGGATGTTTTATGGCCCTCCAAATACTGCTGCAAACTTGATTTGTATTCTGATCAATATAGGTAATTTTGACTAGTAATTTGTGCATTAAATCCCCCTCGGGTAACACTGAAAATGGCCTTCCAAATGCCTCCAAACTCCCACAAATTTATGAACAGAGGTATATAATGTGTTAAGTATGTGATTAAGGTCTCATATGCACCATTAATTGATTTTTACTACTGTTCTAACTCTCTCACATTCAACAACAAAAACCCCCAATTCGACCCTTGGGGAAATGGCACTATTTCATCTCCCAATACAACTAAACTGAGTAAAAATGCTTCAAATGATTAAGTACAGTACATGAAACTTGTAGAAGACATCCATGGAATTATATTTATCACAAATATATCATAGAATCATCCATCCATTCGAAATAATCAACATTATAGTGTCATACATCAATGCATTGGGGAAATGGACATTGTTTGCTCATTAATCAATAGTTTTGCATACAACCAGTGGGTATTTCGACCTGATACTTTTTGAATATTAATAACATAGGATATGAAGCTATTACAATCAGAAATATATAATGAGAATCTCTCTAAAGAAGCACAAGTGCTCACCAAAAACTCCCTCCCTCAAGGAGCATGAATATGCCTTCAAAACTGGAAACGGTGGAGAGAAAGTGCTGCACTAAACCAAACCATGAAACTTACTGTATATGCTACCTGCAAATACAAACTCCATTAAAGCACCATGAAATACCTGAGTGGCCTCTCCAAACACCAACTTGGATGGGAATCTTTCACCCTCGAAATTGGCTAAGGCAAGAAACTAGTCATCCACTAGCTCTCTCTTCACAAATGCAATTTTTCTCAAATCATCAAAAGCCATTCTCATACTTCATTTCTACATTTTATAACCAACATTATCGTTCTAAGGGTCGAAATCCTCTCAATAGATTCAATAGATTTGCATTTAGGAAATATTCCACATTTGCCACTTGTCTCCTAGTTCCAACCTTCCATCTTCTCCCAAATTCGATTTTGAGTCTCTTTGGCTTCTCCAACTCCCAAATTCCCCTTCCTTGAGCCTATTTTTGGTGCTGACATGTCATAGTGGTCAGATGTCAGAGTTCAGGTCTGCAATTTGTCATATTTTTCATAGATGCTCCATCATTGGTGTCATAGGGGCTAGGGAATCTAGCCCAAGTGTCCACAAACTTCCACTTTGACTCTTTATCTTCCATGGAGGTTACCAATCCTTCCCAATTCGACCTAAGATTCTCAATGACATGTGTTATGACTTACCAACTCATCCAAGAGTGTTCACATTCCCATTAATTCAAATTTGCAAAAGAGAGATACCATGTATTATGAAAAATCAAGCTAGTGTGGGTCCCACATCCTCCATATGTCTCCAAAACCATTTGTCACCTAGGATTTATCTTGAATTTATTTATTCACTGTATTTATTAAATACTTGAACCCTTCTAATGTCTAAACATCATTTATTAGCTTCCTTATTACCATTCCACATGTGCCCATCCAACCTAGGAAACTAGTAGGATTGATGGGATTGTCTTACTATGAAATTATTGGAATGGGGACATTACACACCTGGTGAGCACACTCCATTGCAGGACCAATTATTGAACAAAGGGCCACAACAAACCGTTGACGAGACTCGTACTTCCTTGCCGACTCCCTTGCCTCAACTATCAACCGGACGACAAAGAACTCCTAGACGTATTCATGTGGATGAAAGTTCATTTTCAGGACTTGAATGTAAGATGCCCAAATGCACTAGATTTCCATTGTAACAAGATAATCAAATATTTTTTTGAATCCAAAAATGATGCAGCAAAATGTTAATTGTTTCTTGCTTTGTTAAAATCACATTGTCTAGCTCATGTTAGGAGAATTTTGTGCATAAAGGTAGTTAGAAGTTCAGAGGCCAACAATCATGTTGTTAGAAATCTACACTCCGCATTTAATTTGATTGGAAAAACTTCTCGCACAAAAGATTTTAATGCGGCCCGTCGTGTACTGTCATAATCGATTGTACACAAATCCACAAGGCAACGTCGCCTACTATCACACACATGCAAAATATTTAAAGTAGATAGAAAGACTCTTCAAAAGTATTCTGCCATTAGAGAAAAACTTGAGACCCCAACCCAAAAATATTGTTGGGCCTTTGTTGGTAGGTTACCTCGTTCAGACATGAAGCTCATTGATGTTGTTAAAGAACTAGTGCAAAAGTTTTGGCATGATAACACTAGACCGTCATCGAATCAAAGAGATGTTTTAAAGTTGAGAAAAGGTGTTAGGGGGGGTGAACCCCATGTCAAGCACTTCCTTGACACCACACAAATAGAACTCTATGAGAGGTTCAAGAAGGAGCACACACAATTGAACTTGGGCCAAAGGTCCTTCGAAAAATGCAAACCTTGGTATGTTAGAATTTGCATTGATCGCAGTACATGTTGTTGTAGATACCATCTAGAATTTGAGTACTATTATGATACATATAGACATATATCTTGTGGTTTGCATACTAACATTGTGCAAGATTTCCCTTTGTTACAACCACCGAATGCATCCAAAGAATTTATACATAGCATAATGTGTCGAAGGCCTAAAGAAAAAAAATATTATAAAAGATCATGTTTATATGGGACGTGTTCTAGTTGCAGTGGATTTGCATTATTGAGCCACTGCATCCACGCAACCTTGGAGCACGAATTTGGGAGGATGTCAATAGAAATGCATAACTTCCAGCACATAACATATCAAGTAGATAGTTCGAAGGAAAGCAAAAAAATTGCATTGGTGAAGTCACAGGTAATCCAAGTTTGCATGCTTTCATACTGTACATGTTGAATTTGTACATATATATTCAGATTGAAAATGTCACGTTGTATTAATGCCCTTGGTTTTGTGGCACCAGGTACAAATTTGTGATTTCATGAAGGAATTCTACCAAAAGACCGAGCATTATGTACAGCACGTCCATGTAGGATGATGGTAGGATGAACAGTACAGACAGTGCAGGGACACCTTTCCCAAGGGCAAAATATTGTCAGTTGCAGAAAACTATACCCTATAGCCACAAAATGAGATTCAAAGTCAACACTACCATTCAGACCAAGTTAGCATAATGGTCCATATCACGTATAGGCATGCGCCAAAGAGCAGCAACGACATGAGGATAATATTGAAAGAGACCAACTTCTACATCAATGACGACAGGTGCCACAACCTGCATTATGTGCAGCATTGCTTCAAAATTTTCTATGATCAGCTGAAGGAGAGAGGGATACATAAGGATCAGCATTGGATATGGTTAGATGGTTGTGCAGGCCAGTTCAAAAATGCACATGTTTTCCAGTGGTTGAGTATGTTGCACAAGACTTATGATGTGCTGCATGTATGGAACTATTTTGAGACTGGGCATGGAAAGGGAGAGCACGACGGGGCTGGAGCATGTCTCAAACTGCCCTACAAAGGGAGGAGATGAGGTGCATGGGAGGCCCTCATATTCGGAATGCCAAATCCACAGTTCGATGGTGCAAAGAAAAAATGTCAGATCGAACCACGGAGCAACACATACCAACAGGTAGAGGACATGTTGTCATAAATTTCTGGAATGCAGTTGATATAGATCGATCGCATTCTTATAGTTGTAGTACTGTGCAAGGCACTCATGGATTTCATTTGGTTCGAAGCTCAAACAATCCTTTATTTGAAATATGGACACAGAAACTTGCTTGCTTTTGTGGGTCTTGCAGCAGTTGTGAGCGGGATGAGTGCGAATCAATGGATTCAGTTAATGAATGGGATCATGTATCACTTGCAGTGGACCCACGTGCAGTTGCTGAAAAAATCTAGTTAGAGGAAGGCCAATCCTCTATTTCGAATGAATATGATCATATCTCTGATCTTGTACAACCAGGTAAACATTTCTGCATGCATATCCCGGTTCCCTCCTTGTTTTTGTAATTATCCAAGTTATCAAATCACTGCTTGTTGGAATATGACCTTAAAATGCATTTTTGCAAGACACATCTATGCAGTTGTCGCCCCGACAGACAGTGCAATTGGGATGAATTATTGGTTGGAACGATGCATCGAGGGGAAGCAAACCCTCCTCGCATCATTAACGGATAGTGAAGGCATTACCTTTCTGACTAGCTCGATGGTTGTTCAGGGGCAATATCTTACAATGGATGGAAAGGGACCAAAGAGCAATGGCTACACATACACATATTATAGACCAGGGTCGTGGGTGTATCACTTTATGCAGTTGATCGTGGGTACAAACATCCAACTACAGACAATGTCAACGAAGTCATCAAACAAGGTACGCTACTTACTACCTCATGTAGAGCATGAGAGGTTGTTCGAGACAATAAAAAATTGAGAGGATCCAAAAGGCCTAATTGACTTAGGTACATAGTATAGCCATGTGATTGTTTATTCATGCACGGTTAATGTTATTCATGTTAGATGGTTTATTTGATATCGTTATCTTATCTCGTTTATTTAATGTCTAAGTTATGATTAAGTTATGATTTATAGCCATGTGATTGTTTATTCATGTATGATTAACCCTAGAAGCACTAATATAACCCTACAAACATAATCTAGCTCTAGAAATGCTAGAAAGCTAAAATAACCCTAGAAACACTAATCTAACCCTCAGAAACTAATCTAGAATCCTAGAAACATAATCTAGCCCTAGAAATCCTAGAAAGCTAAACTAACCCTAGAAACACTAATCTAACCCTCAGAAACTAATCTAGAATCCTAGAAACATAATATAGCCCTAGAAATCCTAGAAAGTTAAACTAACCCTAGAAACACTAATCTAACCCTCAGAAACTAATCTAGAATCCTAGAAACCTAATGTATCCCTATTAACCAAATCTAGCCCTAGAATTCGTGACCCATCACACGTACCCTCAATAGGGGGTATTTGGACTCCAAGTGGGATAGGATCATTATTAGAAGGGCTTGTTACCCAATCTATTAAGGGACCAACTCACATTGAGTCATTTCCAATCTTATATAGCCTATATCCCGCTAATCAAATGCCAAAAAATCCGGCTGGGAGAACACTTGTTATCTTACACACTCTAATTAACCTCTAGGCAAAGCAACGACCATTGCTCTGCAACCTGTGAAGGTTGTGCAGGAAAAAAACTAAGTGCTACTAATCAGAGGAGGGTAGTTGTCACTGTATTGGGAGTAGTGACTTCCTTTGGTTACGATCCAGGTACTTTATAGGGAAATCTTCTTCAAGGACAGAGTGGTATCGATGATATTGAGAGCTTTGATTGCTCTGATTTTGCAAGTGTAATTGGCGTCAATGCGATTCATTTGCTTCCTCTCATTTAAACCTCTTTTGAATTTTCCTACTTGACTTGTAAATGTGGAATAGTCCACCAAGTCAAAGGGTTTTTTCTCATCATGATCTCACCAAGAGCCACATACACAAAAATCATGCATCATGTACAAAATAAACATGCAAAAGCCTTCGGGTCAATGCTTAATCAGTGTTCTCCACCATGCATGATTCACTCAAGCATGATTCTCCTTACAATATATGCAAGAGCTAGCAACAACATTCAAAATTGCCTTCACACAACCTCTATGACCTCTATTCCTTATGTAACTTAGTCTCCATGCTTTATGCACTACGGTCATAATAATCATAGCAATTGTCTAATAATTCATAAACACATATGATCAATCATGACTACTCAATCCATCGTGATGTCGCATAAGTAAAAAAAAAATGAGACCAAGACTTCCTTGGGACAAAATATTGTTGATTCATATCTTAAACCTCCCAATCTATTACAGTTATTCTTCATAGCTACAAAATCGCAACAATGACATAATAATTGGGAATCACATTCAACTCAAGCACATCATTAGTAGTACTTATTTGCAACTTTTCCATGATAATTCTTTCATAAAACATAATATTAGTAGCATCTTGTAGAATATTTTCTCATTATACGGTGCATTGCATCAAACAATTAGACAATGACTACTATTTTGCAACAAATAACCTACAAAAAACATAGAACCAATGACATCATAGAAAAACCATAGAACATAGAAACACACTATGTAACATAATTATCAATGAAAAATATACTTTATTATATGTTAATCCTCTTATCCTACAAATGAAACTTCCCAATATTTTGTTGCTTCCGGTTCTCTTGTCAGATTTATTAGAAAATATAGGGATATGTTTTTCAACAAAATTCAATGCAATTGCACATTGATTACATGTATATATACATTAAGGACATGTAACTACTTCCTTAACAAAAAGAGAAGTTGAGAGAAAATCTCTTCATAACTTAACACTCAACCTCAACACAAAGATATTATAAAAATTAATTATAAAGATACTCACCTAACACATACTTAGCTGAGAGAATATCTCAATTATATCAACATCCACTTAGTTAGGCTCATAACAACCGCATCCACCCTGTGATACCTCATGTATACATCCACTTAACTTATGTGCACAAACTTCAACCATATGTGAACCCATCATATAACACCTTACCTAATCTAGTATGTCAATCACTCATAATAACCATGAAGTAATAGGTCATAGTATACATATGCAAAATTGTTCATATTTGCACTTGTATCCTCATCCATTAGCATACACCAAATATATTTGAAAACATTGCATTATCAACCCTCACCCAAACCCTAGCACTAAACCATCTCCTTCATCATCACCATCACCATCGCCATCACCATCTCCATCATCATCATTGACTCTAACTCTAACCCTAATTCAATTTCCTTCTATAACCCTAGCCCCAACCCTCACCCAAACCCTAGCACTAAGCCATATTCTCCATCCTCACCATCACCATCACCGTCACCATCAATGTTTTCATCATCACCACCATCGCCATCATCATCATTGACTCTACCTCTAACCCTAATTCAATTTCCTTCTATAACCCTAGCCCTAACCCTCACCCAAACCCTAGCACTAAGCCATATTCTCCATCCTCACCATCACCATCACCGTCACCATCAACGTCTTCATCATCACCACCATCTCCATCATCATCATTGACTCTACCTCTAACCCTAATTCAATTTCCTTCTATACACCTAGCCCTAACCCTCACCCAAACCCTACCACTAAGCCATCTTCTCCATCCCCACCATCACCATCACCATCACCATAAACATCTTCATCATCACCACCATCTCCATCATCATCATTGACTCTACCTCTAACCCTAATTCAATTTCCTTCTATAACCCTAGACCTAACCCTCACCCAAACCCTAGCACTAAGCCATCTTCTCCATCCTCACCATCACCATCACCGTCACCATCAACGTCTTCATCATCACCACCATCTCCATCATCATCATTGACTCTACCTCTAACCCTAATTCAATTTCCTTCTATAACCCTATCCCTAACGCTCACCCAAACCCTAGCACTAAGCCATCTTCTCCATCCTCACCATCACCATCACCGTCACCATCAACGTCTTCAACATCACCACCATCTCCATCATCATCATTGACTCTACCTCTAACCCTAATTCAATTTCCTTCTATAATCCTAGCCTTAACCCTCACCCAAACTGTAGCACTATGCCATATTCTCCATCCTCACCATCACCATCACCGTCACTATCAACGTCTTCATCATCACCACCATCTCCATCATCATCATTGACTCTACCTCTAACCCTAACTCTAACTCCAACTCTAACTCCAACTCTAACTCTAACTCTAGGTTCCTCATCAAAGCCTCCATCATCATCATCATCTTCATGACCATCACCATCGCCATCACCATCACCGTCAACCTCTTCATCATTATCACCATCATCATCATCATATGTGCCCGGTGGAAGATTTTCTAGAGTTGACCCCCGTGTGCAAAAATTGCACACTCCCTCACTGAGCAAAACCCTAGTTTCCAAGATGGACGTACAAGATGAGGGTGGGGCCACCGAGCTGAAGGGGAGGGGCACCCCTAGCACTATCCCGACATGCTGAATCCAACGGAGTCGACGGTTCGTCGATCCGAGCCACGGTCTCCATTCTATGGCTCGTCCTGTCTCGCATCCAAAAGGCCTTCAGGGACACCTGCTGGATACCTGCCGAGGGTGTAGAACTCCAATCGTGCAACAAAACTGGGTTCCAGGTAGTCCTGCAGGTGTGTCTAGGCAGGTTCCAGGGAGTCCTGCAGGTGTGTCTAGGCAGGTTCCAGCCAGGAATGCTAGCCAAAAGTGCCCGGTGGCTGATTTTCCAGAGTTGACCCCCGTGTGCAAAAATTGCACACTCCCTCACTGAGGCAAACCCTAGTTTCAAAGATGGACGTACAAGATGAGGGTGAGGCCACCGGGTTGGAGGGGAGGGGCACCCCTAGCACTATCCCGGTGTGCTGAATCCAATGGAGTCGATGGTTCGTCGATCAAAGCCACGGTCTTCATTCTATGGCTCATCCCGTCTTGCATCCAGAAGGCCTTCACGGACTCCTGCTGGATACCTGCCGGGGGCATAGAACTCCAACCGTGCAACAAAACCGAGTTCTAGGGAGTCCTGCAAGTGTGTCTAGGAAGGTTCCGGTCGGGAACGCTAGCCACAAGTTCCCGGTGGATGATTTTCCAGAGTTGACCCCCGTGTGTAAAAATTGCACACTCCCTCACTGAGCAAAACCCTAGTTTCCAAGATGGACGTACAAGATGAGGGCGGGGCCACCGCGCCTTAGGGGAGGGGCACCCCTAGCACTATCCCAGCATGCTGAATCCAACCGAGTCGACGGTTCATCGATCCGAGCCACGGTCTTCATTCTATGGCTCGTCCCGTCTCGCATCCAGAAGGCCTTCAGGGACACCTGCTGGATACCTGTCCGGGGCGTAGAACTCCAACCGTGCAACAAAACCGGGTTTCGGGGAGTCCTGCAGGTGTGTCTAGGCAGGTTCCAGTCGGGAACGCTAGCCACAAGTTCCCGGTGGATTATTTTCCAGAGTTGACCCTCGTGTACAAAAATTGCACACTCCCTCACTGAGCAAAACCCTAGTTTCCAAGATGGACGTACAAGATGAGGGAGACACCACCGGGACGGAGGGGAGGGGCACCCCTAGCACTATCCTAGTGTGCTGAATCCAACGGAGTCAATGGTTTGTTGATCCGAGCCACGGTATTCATTATATGGCTTGTCCCGTCTCGCATCCAGAAGGCCTTCAAGGACACCTGCTGGATACCTGCCGGGGGCGTAAAACTCCAACCGTGCAACAAAAATGGGTTCCGGGGAGTCCTGCAGGTGTGTCTAGGTAGGTTCTGGCCAAGAACGCTAGCCACAAGTGCCCGATGGATTATTTTCCAGAGTTGACCCCCGTGTGCAAAAATTGCACACTCCCTCACTGACCAAAACCCTAGTTTCCAAGATGGGCGTCCAAGATGAGGGCGGGGCAACCGGGTCAAAGGGGAGGGGCACCCCTAGCACTATCCCGGCATGCTGAATCCAACGGAGTTGACGGTTCGTCGATCCGAGCCACGGTCTTCATTCTATGGCTCGTCCCGTCTCGCTTCCAGAAGGCCTTCATGGACACCTGCTGGATACCTGTCGGAGGCGTAGAAGTCCAACCATGCAACCAAACCGGGTTCTGGGGAGTCTTACAGGTGTGTCTAGGTAGGTTCCAGTCGGGAATGCTAGCCACAAGTGCCCGGTGGATGATTTTCCAGAGTTGACCCCCATGTGCAAAAATTACACACTCCCTCATTGAGCAAAACCCTAGTTTCCAAGATTGACGTACAAGATGAGGGCAGGGCCACCGGGCCTAAGCGGAGGGGCACCCCTAGCACTATCTCAGTGTGCTGAATCCAATGGAGTGGACGGTTCATCTATCTGAGTCACTGTCTTCATTCTATGGCTCGTCCCGTCTCGCATCCAAAAGGCCTTCAGAGACACCTACTGGATACCTGCTGGGTGTCTTGCACACGGGGGTCAACGCTGGAAAATCATCCACGGGGAACTTGTGGCTAGCGTTCCTAGCTGGAACCTACCTAGACACACTTGCAGGACTCCCTGGAACCCAGTTTTGTTGCACGGTTGGAGTTCTACGCCCCCGGCAGGTATCCAGCAGGTGTCCCTGAAGGCCTTTTGGATGCGAGACGGGAAGAGCCATAGAATCAAGACCGTGGCTCAGATCGATGAACCGTTGACTCCGTTGGATTCAACACGCTGGGATAGTGCTAGGGGTACCTCTCCACTTAGGCCCGGTGGCCCCTCCCTCATCTTGTACGTCCATCTTGGAAACTAGGGTTTTTGCTCAGTGAGGGAGTGTGCAATTTTTGCACACGGGGGTCAACTCTAGAAAATCATCCACCGGGCACTTGTGGCTAGTGTTCCCTACCGAAACCTTCCTAGACACACCTGCAAGACTCCCCAGAACCCGGTTTTGTTGCACGGTTGGACTTCTATGCCCCCAGCAGGTATCCAGCAAGTGTCCTTGAAGGCCTTTTGCAAGTGAGACGGGACGAGCCATAGAATGAAGACCGTGGCTCGTATCCATGAAGCGTCAACTCCATTGGATTCAACATGCCGGGATAGTTCTAGGGGTGTCCCTCCCCTCAGGCCCGGTGGCCCCGCCCTCATCTTGTACGTCCATCTTGGAAACTAGGGTTTTGCTCAGTGAGGGAGTGTGCAATTTTTGCACACAGGGATCAACTCTGGAAAATCATCCATCGGGCACTTGTGGCTAGCGTTCCCACCGGAACTTGCCTAGACACAACTGTAGGACTCCCCGGAACCCAGTTTTGTTGCGCGGTTGGACTTCTACGCCCCCGGTAGGTATCCAGCAGGTGTCCCTGAAGGCCTTCTGGATGCGAGACAGGATGAGCCATAGAATGAAGACCGTGGCTCGGATTGACGAAACATTGAATCCGTTGGATTAGCATGCCGGGATAGTTTTAGGGGTGCCCCGCCCCTTCGGCCCGGCGGCCCCTCCCTCATCTTGTACGTCCATCTTGGAAACTAGGGTTTTGGTCAGTGAGGGAGTGTACAATTTTTGCACACGGGGGTCAACTCTGGAAGATAATCCACTGGGCACTTGTGGCTAGCCTTCCCGGCCGGACCCTACCTAGACACACCTGCAGGACTCCCCAGAACCCGGTTTTGTTGCATGGTTGGAGTTCTACGCCCCCGGCAGGTATCCAGCAGGTGTCCCTGAAGGCCTTTTGGATGCGAGATGGGACGAGCTATAGAATGAAGAACGTGGCTCGGATCGATGAACTATCAATTTCGTTGGATTCAGCACGCCGGGATAGTGCTAGTGGTGCCCCTCGCCTCTGGTTCGGTGGCCTCACCCTCATCTTGTATGTCCATCTTGGAAACTAAGGTTTTGCTCAGTGAGAGAGTGCGCAATTTTTGCACACGGGGGTCAACTCTGGAAAATCATCCACTGAAAACTTGTGGCTAGCGTTCCCGGCTGGAACCTACCTAGACACACCTGCAGGACTCCCCGAAACCCAATTTTGTTGCATGGTTGGAGTTCTACGCCCCCGATAGGTATCCAGCAGGTGTCCCTGAAGGTCTTCTAGATGCGAGACGGGACAAGCCATAGAATGAAGACTGTGGCTTGGATCGATGAACCATCGACTCCGTTGGATTCAACATGCCGGGATAGTGCTAGGGGTGCCCCTCCCCTCAGGCGCGGTGGCCCCGCCCTCATCTTGTACGTCCATCTTGGAAACTACGGTTTTGCTCAGTGAGGGAGTGTGCAATTTTTACACACGGGGGTCAACTCTGGAAAATCACCCACTGGACACTTGTAGCTAGCGTTCTCAGCCGGAACCTGCCTAGACACACCTACAGGAATCCTCGGAACCCAGTTTTGTTGCACAGTTGGAGTTCTACGTCCCCGGCAGGTGTCCCTGAAGGCCTTTTGGATGCGAGACGGGACGAACCATAGAATGGAGACCGTGGCTCAAATCGATGAACCGTCGACTCCGTTGGATTCAACACGCCGGGATAATGCTAGGGGTGCCCCTCCCCTCCATCCCGGTGGCTCTGCCCTCATCTTGTACGTCCATCTTGGAAACTAGGGTTTTGCTCAGTGAGGGAGTGTGCAATTTTTGCACACGGGGGTCAACTCTGGAAAATCGCCCACCGGGCACTTGTGGCTAGCATTCCCGGTCGGAACCTGCCTAGACACACCTGCAAGACTCCCCGGAACCCAGTTTTGTTGCATGGTTGGAGTTCTACGCCCCCAGCAGGTGTCCCTAAAGGCCTTTTGGATGCGAGACGGGACGAGCCATAGAATGGAGACCGTGGCTCGGAGCGATGAACCGTCGACTCCGTTGGATTCAGCATGCAGGGATAGTGCTGGTGGTGCCCCTCCCCTCCGGCCTGGTGGCCCCACCCTCATCTTGTATGTCCATCTTGGAAACTAGGTTTTTGCTCAGTGAGGGAGTGTGCAATTTTTGCACATGGGGGTCAACTCTGGAAAATCTTCCATTGGGCACATATGATGATGATGATGGTGATGATGATGAAGAGGTTGACGGTGATGGTGATGGCGATGGCGATGGCGATGGTCATGAGGATGATGATGATGGAGGCTTTGATGAGGAACCTGGAGTTAGAGTTAGAATTGGAGATAGAGTTAGGGTTAGAGGTAGAGTCAATGATGATGATGGAGATGGTGGTGATGGTGAAGACGTTGATGGTGACGGTGATGGTGATGGTGAGGATGGAGAAGATGGCTTAGTGCTAGGGTTTGGGTGAGGGTTAGGGCTAGGGTTATAGAAGTTAATTGAATTAGGGTTAGAGGTAGAGTCAATGATGATGATGGATATGGTGGTGATGATGAAGACGTTGATGGTGATGGTGATGGTGATGGTGAGGATGGAGAAGATGGCTTAGTGCTAGGGTTTGGGTGAGGGTTAGGGCTAGGGTTATAGAAGGAAATTGAATTAGGGTTAGAGGTAGAGTCAATGATGATGATGGATATGGTGGTGATGATGAAGACATTGATGGTGACTGTGATGGTGATGGTGAGGATGGAGAAGATGGCTTAGTGCTAGGGTTTGGGTGAGGGTTAGGGCTAGGGTTATAGAAGGAAATTGAATTAGGGTTAGAGGTAGAGTCAATGATGATGATGGATATAGTGGTGATGATGAAGATGTTGATGGTGACGGTGATGGTGATGGTGAGGATGGAGAAGATGGCTTAGTGCTAGGGTTTGGGTGAGGCTTAGGGCTAGGGTTATAGAAGGAAATTGAATTAGGGTTAGAGTTAGAGTCAATGATGATGATGGAAATGGTGGTGGTGATGAAGACGTTGATGGTGATGGTGAGGATGGAGTAGATGGCTTAGTGCTATGGTTTGGGTGAGGGTTAGGGATAGGGTTATAGAAGGAAATTGAATTAGGGTTAGAGTTAGAGTCAATGATGATGATGGAGATGGTGGTGATGATGAAGACGTTGATGGTGACGGTGATGGTGATGGTGAGGATGGAGAAGATGGCTTAGTGCTAGGGTTTGGGTGAGGGTTAGGGATAGGGTTTGGGTGAGGTTGATGGTGATGGTGATGATGGAGATGGTGAGGGTTCCGTCTCGCATCCAAAAGATGGAGATGGTGATGATGATGATGATGGTGATGATGATGATGGTGATGATAATGAAGATGGTGATGGTGGTGATGATGGTGATGGTGGTGAGGTTGATGGTGATGGTGATGGTGATGATGAAGATGGTGATGGTTTCGTCTCGCATCCAAAAGATGGAGATGGTGATGATGACGAGGATGGTGATGATGATGAAGATGGTGAGGTTGATGATGATGGTGATGGTGGTGAGGTTGATGGTGATGGTGATGGTGATGGTTCCGTCACGCATCCAAAAGATGGAGATGATGATGGTGATGAAGATAGTGATGATGATGAAGATGGTGACATTGATGATGATGGTGATGGTGATGAGCTTGATGGTGATGGCGACGATGAAGATGGTGATGGTTCCGTCTCGCATCCAAAAGATGGAGATGGTGATGGTGATGAAGATGGTGATGATGATGAAGATGGTAACGTTGATGATGATGGTGATGGTGGTGAGGTTGATGGTGATGGTGATGGTGATGGTTTTGTCTCGCATCCAAAATATGGAGATGGCGATGATGACGAAGATGGTGATGATGATGAAGATGGTGAAGTTGATGATGATGGTGATGGTGGTGAAGTTGATGGTGATGGTGATGGTGATGATGATGAAGATGGTGATGATGATGAAGGCGTTGATGATGATGGCGATGGTGATGAAGATGATGATGAAGGCGTTGGGGAATTTATTTATATCCAATGTATTTGACTCTAAGAACCTCTCATGTGTGATTATAAAAAAATCAAGATTCCCTCGACCCCCAAACATGCCCTTTAAAAGAATTTTTTTATCTTTGAGTGTGGTATGGGTGCCAACATGAGGTTTTGTCTACTAAGGATGGATCTTGGCGTCTTGACCATAGTTGGGGTGATGACAATGAGGTTCATATGACTCCAATGAATCTTCCATGGATCATGGGGTAAAATGATCTCTCAAGTATTATTGCATGTGAACTTGCACGTACCAAGCTACAACAAATCTTTCACAGGAGTGGATTTGTCTATGTGAATAGATAAGTGAAAATATTTTAGCAACAAGACCTATCAATTTTAATTTGGAAGTATGGGAAATGTTCAAAGTAGGATTGAGAGGGTTGATGGTGATTATAGTAGTGGGCATGGTATTGGTGAGAATGATGACATGATAGTGGAATTAAACATTAATATAGTGACCTTGGAGCTTGGATCCCAGCCTAGAAACACGAGAGCCTAGCCTAAAAACCCTAGTTGGTAGCATAAACCCTAGTTTGTATTTTAATCACAATGAAACCCTATTATGTATCCTAAGATCTAGACCTAAATTATAATACATGTAAAGATTAAATCATTTTCATTGTACATATATATTCATCTGCATACATTTGAATCCAAACCACTATACACATATATGCATACATAAAATTAGATCGCTATCACATAATGATAAATTAAGCAAGTCCTAATTGTAAATGGTAGTGGATGTGATGGTCATCAAATCAAAGGTGGCTATATCTGTGAGTGAGAATTAATGAGCTAGCTATACATCGTGCTCAAGGTTGTCCTATTTGTATGGTGACAATTGATTAAGAAATGATTCCATAACTTGGTTATTAATTTGTTGCATGATCTTAAGTGGACAAAATGGTCAAAATAAATACTAGTGACAACATTTCATTATGTAGAGTATGGCCTTTTTGGATCTCATTATGTAGAGCTATTAAAAATCATGTTGGATCTCATTTTAACCTTTTGACGACAATGGACATTTTCTATTTTTATGTGTTCTTTTCCTAGTACTCAAGTTCCCAATATATATCTTATGTGCCATGAGGTGTGATTTTTCCATCCATTTATTCCGTTTGCTTTTAGATTAATTCTCACACATGATTTTGTTTGAGTTAGCCTATGTTTACAATGTTCTCTTAACATAGATACCATTAGAAGATTTTACATGTGGAAAGATAAACCAAGCTGAACTACGATATCCAACTTCTTTTCTAAGATCTAGGTAAAACCCAAATTTACACAACATCACATCATGATTCACACAACATGAGACAACCACATTAGACAACGAGATATATAAATCACATAACTGAAAATCCATGTACATGGAGGCTACAAAACTCATCCAAACATATACAATTTCTGGCGAATAGTGGAACATGGTTCCCAATGTACGTACAATGGCAACTCGTGCCCTACACAAAATGCGACAACTCATGCTGTAGATACAAAATACATGGAAACTCGTGCCGTAGATACAAAGTACATCAAAAATGGTGCACAAAAGTGCCACATCGTGGCTAATGTACAGAACACGTGGGTGTCAAGCATTGTGACCACCGCCGTCACTCCCAGGTGCAGAGCAAAAGTCGATCTTCCTACTCTTTGAGCTACTGGTGCCTCGGGTCTTGGTCTGTCTAGGAGTAGACCGTCTCTCCGGGCTCTGGAACAAATGATATAAGATACCATCATTTTCAAACATTTGCAAAATTTACCACATTTATAAAACAAATGTAGAATTCGAATCTTAGATAACTCACCTCTGACATGAGTGGGAAATGTTGGATAGGTGTCCTAGATCTGCGGAGCCTCTCAGCAATTCTAGCCTACAACATTTAAAACAATCATTTCATTGAAAAGTCATAATTGCTTAAATTAATTTTTGTTAATGCATCAAAATATTTTCATAAATTAACTTGATTCTCACCGTGAACACCTCGGATGATGGACATGGCTGGCCTTCTGGGCTAGCAGGTGGAGCAGATGGCCTGACAACCAACTCTGATGCAGTGATGGGGGGGGGGGGGGCGCAGATGTAGTGGCAGCCACTATAGGTGCAACCATTGGAGATACTGATGAGTATATTAGAAGAGTAGATGCCACAATAGTGGCGGGAAGTGGGGATGATATGGTGGGAGAAGACATGGTGGTATGGGGTGGAGGAGGACCATGTGGACTATGAACCCCTTCCAGCTGTAGGATAGATGGAATCAAACAGAAAGGGCTAGGGACGGTGTTGAGGGATGGTGCATGGGAGGGAAGTCTTGCATGGAGGGAGGAGGATGGACAAATGGGAGGTTGTGGACGAAGAGGGGAAGGTGGAAGGAAGGGGGGTGTGGACGAATGGGGAGGATGGATAGACATGGGGGCGTGGATAAATTGGGGAGGATGTATGGACGTAGGGGGGTGGGTGAGTGGGGGAGGATGGATGGAGGGGGGGAGTATGGCCGGAGAGGGGGGGCTGGATGGAAGGGAGGGGGTGGACATAGGGAGGGGTCTATATGAAAGCGAGGGAGGGGACTCATGGGAGAGGGTGGATACACAGGACTAAAATGCGGAGACATAGCTACTGGTGGAACCTACATATACATTTGTAATATTACAATTTAGTAAACAAACAATAAATTAAACCATAATAAGTCGTAACAAATCAAATTAGAAGCATTCTTATAACTACACATTGTACCTGTGTATATGGTGATGTGCCAATCCCTGGCAGGGGTGGCTGATCACCATAGTCATGAAACACCTGTGGACAACAAAATGCATGCATGTTATGAACATGTTAAACAAGTCATTATCTAGGAAATCAAGATATTCAAAAAACTTGTACGAACTATCAACGTGTATGCCATAAATATAAATACTTGAGTAATATAGATGACATAAGTAATAACAAAATTGTGTCAGGTACTGAAAATACCTCCGTGTGGGGTGCCGCAATTTCAGTTGCAGCTGCCATTACTGCATCTAGGTTGGGAGATTCTACGTTCTCCCATCTCGGTGTATCAGCTCTAAATAACTGTACATTGAAATAATAGTTTAAGTCAAACAAAAATACTTTCAAAATACTTTACAAGTTATAAAGTGATGATTGAAAACACATTAAAAGCATTGCTGACATGATCCATATAACAACCCTCGATCGAGCCAGGGCAAGTGTTCCCACAATGGGGACAAAGATGTGGCATTGTCCCCGTCGAACTGGAATGCCCAGCATGGCTACCATCGGTCGTGGGTCTATCTTGGCCCTGTTGTGAAGGCCCTGCACCTGGATCTCTATCAAGGTCACCCGACCTCTCCACTGTAGTCCCTGCTACAAAGGAGGTGTGTCTGAGGAGACCACGTGCAACATTCCTCATTGCCACCTCGATCTGATCAAGCTTATGGGGCAACTGAGGTGGCTGGGGAGAGGGGTTGGGGTTGTGCCTCGGAGATGGTGGCCCTCTCAATGGGTTCCTCCTGGTAGCAGGTCGATCTTGGGTAGAGCCACGCCCAACACCCTGGAACTTGGTTATGTCAAAATAGTTGACATGTAAACTGAGGCAAAACTCAGCCCACAGTTGGCGAAGGAAGTACTGTGGAACCTCCCTATTATTGCAGGGAGGTTTATCGTACACCATGAACCACCTCCGCATCCAATTGTCCCTCCACGCTTGGTAATGACACCAATCCATGCAGACACGTGGCTTTGTAATGTTCAGTGGTTGGCCTGTTTTCGGATCGGTGAACATACTATATAATTGGGCTTTTGTAATGTTCAAATCTTTTATTGCTTCCTTGGAGATGCCCATGGAGTAGTACTCTAGCATCCTAGCTCTAAATTGAGTCATGTCGGTCAATTGCTGGTGTGCATGTATGAGGGAGTCGATTGAGTTCTCAATTTATGTGGCAAGAGACAATCGAGATGGTTCACCCGAGTTTCTAAGTTCGCGAGTGTGCACTCGCATTTCATTTACATAGTGGTTAAGGTCATCTTGTTCAAAATTAGGTTGTGGGTTTTGGTTTTGTTCGTATTTGGATTGTGTTCACGGTTTTCTTCGGCATTGGGTTCAAGGTTTGGGTTTTCTTGTGTTCCACTAGACTCAGAGTTAACATCTTGTTCACTCGTTGTCTCAGTTTACAATCTGCAATAGAAAATTGGTTCATTGTTTTCAAAATTTGAGAATTATTTACAATTAAATAAACAAAAAAAAACAAAAAATTGATACAAAGAATGAATAAAATGAAAACAAAACTTGATATTTACCTATCAATCACCCTGTTGATGAGTTAGTGGGTGTTGTGGGGTGGTTTTGAAGTTGTTTTGGGCAACTTTGGTGGTTGAATTGACGCGTACGCGGAGGTGCAAGTCGCGCTCGGTCGGTCCAATGGAACAATGTGGAAATCGAGCACTGTTTTTTTTTTTTTTACCAGAGGCGCACGCGCATAGCAGAGGCGTGTGCGCGCCACTGTTGCGCGCACGCGCTAGGAACGCGTACGTGCCATATACGTGCACGCGCCTCGGTTCGATACTGAACCTAGCGGCACGCGCGCGCTTCCTTAAGTGCGTATGCGCCATTTTTTTTCCGCTAGCGCGCCCCCATTGCAACGAAAATGGGGACCATCTTTGTGCGCCCACCCGTTAATGTTAGTATTATTGTTGATATCAATACTACATTAATAATATTATTAATGGTATTAATTTTAATATGATTAATGTTATTAATATGAATATTATTAATATTATTAATATCATTATTAATATTAAAATTATGTCATATTATGCAATATAGTTATATTTAAGTAGTAATAATGTAAATGATGATTAAGTATTAACCATTTTACAAAGTAACCTTTGATTAACAATTTTACAAAGTTAACATTAATACATTAAATACATTCTTTCATCTCAATTTTAAATGTAATATTAATCTTAGATATAATATTAATATTAATACATCAAATAAATTTTTTCATCTCAATCTTAATTAAACATAATAAACATGGTTTGTTTTAATCTCAATTTCAAATGAGCTTAAGTATAATCTTAACATTCTTAATGTTTAGAGAAACTTATTATAATTAATTTTCCAAAACATATAATTTTACACAAAATCTTGAACATCCAATATTCCACTTATGTGAAGCCTTACCATTATATTAATAAATTATTTTGTAACAACATAATTTATTTTATATAAATTATATTCATAATAAAAAAATTAAAAAAAAAAATCTTAATTTAAAAGTACTTCTACTTGCAATCCAATACAAACTTGGTAAACATTCTCATTTACAACCAAACATTGATATTAATGCAAGCCATTAACTTTATGCTATTTTCCATAACACATCTTTATTATAATTTTTTATTATTAACTTTCATTTATTTTATAAATATTTTTATAAATTTAATCACTTGTAAATATTATTATTGTAATTTATTATAATTATAGAGTACTTAAATTTTATATAAATCTCATTATAATTTGTGTATTGATATTTTATTATAATATTTTTAATAAAAAAATTAATTATAATTTGTGTATTGATATTTTATTATAATTTTTTTAATGAAAATATTAATATTTCTATTAATTAGAAAAGTAAACTAAAATACATACTTTACATTTATTTAGCATTGTTTTATGCAATTCACCATGACTTTGTTGAATCTTAATAAATTGTTACAAAATACCAAAATTTGCAAATATTTTTGTACAATCATACTGTACTCCGCAATTTATACTTTGAGTATCACAGATGCTAAAACTTCATAAACTTAAAATTCATAAATTTACACTTTATTATGCATTTATACTGCACTCAACATTATGAGTTATCATTTATTTCACATATTTTTATCAACCAAAATTCAAAATTGTGATATTTTACTGGCTGTGTTCAACATAAAGTCAAGATTTGACTTCTTTTCACTTCTCTAGCCAGTTTTGCTTGTCATGAATATAAGAGAACCACATGGTATCGTTTAAACAATGTAAATATAATTAAAAACAAAGAAAATGATGTGCAAAGTTGTGCGTTTTCTGGTTGAACATTTTATCTAATTCTCTTTAAATAAATTTTTGATTTGAAGATTTTAATAGCAGAAAAGTAATACTTTTTGTATCCTTCATAGAGCTGAAAGATTCCATTATAAGCTGTTCGCTTTTATCTATATTAAACTACAGGAATAACAACCACTGAAGAGAGCAACATTACCTGATATAATTCTGGATTTTGGTTTAAGTAGATAATAACTACCCACAAGAGAGATACTGAAGCAGCATTAATTAATTAATTAATTAATTAATATATATATATAAATAAAAGCAAAAGTTGGAGTTTGGATGGTTATTATAATTAATGCAAACTTTATTGTTTGATTGCAGGCTTTCAACACTGCCTGGCACTCCCCGACTTTGTTCTTTGGGCATATAAGCAAAATCTGCAGTCTTCTCTGAATGGGAGAACATTTATATTGATGAGATTGATAACCAAGATGACATCAATGGTTGGTTGAGTTGTTAGAGCTAAGTGGAAAGAGGACTACAAATAGCATCCCGTGCTGAAGCCTTTTAATTAATAGCCCAGGGACGGAAAGCCCAAAAGGAATCCTAACACAAAAAGTATCCAATTGAAGATACGTACGCGAAGGAAGAGACAACAACTGCTGGAGACATACAAAAATTTGTGTGATTCCTGGAATAGTCGAGGAGAATCGTCATATCTAGCCTTTGGATCTGGTCAAAGCTAGAGTGCATTCTTGGACTCCTCTTTTTTGAGGATACAAATGTAAGGAAAATGGTAATGTCCAAACGAAATGTAACAAAATATTAAATCTTACAGCGAACTGACTGCAATATGCTCAGCCATTACATCCGAGTTTTTTATTCTTAATTACTGATTAAAAATTGCGATTATCCTCAATATACAATGAAATGTTCATTGTAGCGTCTACCGGCCAATGAATATATCCAAGTTAATAAAAGCAATAAAAGCATTGCAAGATGATTAATTTGTATAAAGAGAAAAGCCACATTAAATTTTATGGTCAAATAATAATGAACATCAAATTTACTAAACAATATAAAATAATTTTTATAATATGGAAAAATGGCGCCATTTAGTAATTTTATGGAAAGGTTTTAATAGTTAAATATAAATACCCTTAAATTTATATTTTTAGATGATATCGTTAAACTTTCATTAGTAATATACACAGAATGATTTTAGTCATATAAATACCGTAAATTTATAGTTTGGAAAATTATTTATTGATTATAATAACTATGCATTGATATAACACACATTAATGTTTCATGAATGCATTGGAAAGAACAAATGTGGTGTCTGTGAAAGATTTGAGTAGAACATATTTGAATGATCATTGGACATGAAAATGTGTTTCATGAATGCAGTGGAAATGTGGTGTCTGTGAAAGATTTGAGTAGAACATATTTGAATGGTCATTGGACATGAAAGTTTGATCTTTTCTCACTAATATTTAATTTGAAAGGTGTTTCATGAATGCATTGGAAAAAACAAATGTGGTGTATGTGAAAGATTTGAGTAGAACATTCTTGAATGGTCATTGGACATGAAAGTTTGATCTTTTCTCACTAATATTTAATTTGAAAATCAAAGAATAAAAAATACAATACCATTTTCATGTTTCAAATTAAAAAGAATGTTTAGCTATGTCCCATCAATTTTAAAATTTTGGCATACTATACCATATTATATAATGGTTTATAACTATACTATATAATGATTTCTAACTAGATTGGTAACTTATTATATTGCAATTGTAAGTGCAAATATAAATGATTTATTATAATGATTTTAATGATCTATACTCTCACTCGAACAAAAAATTAGATTTATGGATAACACCTTCATTAATGTGCAATGCCAAGTCGCATATTTTTTATAAAGTGTTAGTAACACTAGTCTGCAAGAACTGTAATTAAGTGTAGTTCAACAGACAAGCCTCTCCGAGGAAAGAACCACTTCCAAGGATTCTTGCAACACTAACATGGATCCTAAAATGGCGTGCCTCATCCAGGGTTACACCGGGTGCAAATTTCATTCTGTAATGATCCCCTTGCAAATAAAAACTATAACATGCGTCAGTGCATGTTGGTAAGCGTTCTTGGAATCCACCAATTCAGTAATAGTTCAACATGTCTCCATGGGAATCACACAAACCACATAGTACAGAGCTCTATGCTACAGGTGTTATGGAGAAAACTTCCTATGGCTTGGGGTAGACCACAATAGACAGCTGACTACCAAAAATTAACTCAATTCTCAATGCTATGCTATATAAATGACAATGTTAAGATAATGAAGAATATAACCAACCTCGATTCGGATGTTCGGTGTAGATCCCCGTTGGAGCTTTCAATTCGTGCACTTGAACCTGCAAATTAGTCTTGACACCCAATATACAACAAGCACATGTAATATGTGAAAGAAACTAACATCATCAATAGCAATAGCCCATGATTATATCAGAAGTAAATGCAACCCAATGTAATATAAACAACATTCACAACATTAATGGACTAGAATATGAGTATTTCTATTAACAGATAACAAGAAGTACAATGTGATATGACCTCTTGTCGGCAACCAATCTGAACCAAGAATTGGGTCTCTCAACTTGTGCCTCCACCACTTCAATCCTCCATGCAATGGAAAACTCAAACTATGATAGGAGTTTGGAAGGTGAACATAAGAGGTTCACAACAACAGGGATCAATGAGTGTAGACTCAAGATGCGGCAAAAATCCACTAGAGTTATCTTTCTCTCTCTTCCTCCTCCCTTCCATATGCCATATGTGCTCCATATATAGTCCTCCCAAAGGTATGTGAAAGGACACATCGAGGCGTTTCGGGGCAAATGCAGAGCCAAAGGTCACCCTAAGACCACTTTGTGGGAGTAAAAAGTCATTTACCCATGGGCTATAGTGGTGCAGCTCGCGAGTACGCTGGCTAAAGTGGAACAACTAACGTATAGGAAGAAAAATAGGGAAATAGTGTGTCTGAAGGACATAAAGTGTCTCTGAGTCAATGAAATGGATCCTGAAGGCTAAAGAGTACTGATGCTCACAAGGTGGAAAATTACGTTGTAACAGATGCCCCCTAATTTGTGAGGTCATAGAATGGTGATACGATGGAAGAAATACATTATAAAACTCAGAAGTGGAGTGATGGAGACACAAGTGGAAGGAGCAGCTCACTCGTCATAATACTATAGTATCTCTGAATACATGTCGATATAATACAACAATCTGATACAATGGCCATGAATAGGCAGTGCGTAGTGAATACATGTCATCAGTGATCATAGCCATGATCTCTCTATAGTAAGATATGGTATCCTGCTGAAAAGTAAACAACCGGTGCAAACTGGAGGTACAAACTGCTGATATTTGAGAGATGATATCTCAGATGTAAAGTCATGATCATAAGTAGCATACTGAATGCCATTATCGCCTGGGGTCTTCTACACAAATCATCTACGGTGCAAGTCTAATCAAGTGAATAAAGGAGTTGAGGTCGAACTTGATGTGACATCGTCTGATTACCGGTCAATGATGTATACCGTTAACAGACACGAGATAACCCACCAATAATGAAAATGGGCATTAAGGCACATATTACAATCATCAAAGTGCGAATAGATGTGGTGAAGTCGAACACTAAGATGAATCCATCGATCAGGGGACATTGATGTATTCCCAAAACTGTCCATGGCGAGAGAACCTACCACTAATGACTGTAAGCCTCGAGGTACTCAACCGAACTCTAAGCCTCAAGTTTCGGAATAAATGGGTTGAAGTCGATGGAATGAGACTCGCTGCAAGGAGGGCATTAAGGCATCCCCCATCAACCAACACGAAGTACCAACTATGCTGAAAGATTTGGAAGAACTCAAGTGAAATAGACTGACTCAATAAGGATGGCTGACATGCAATAGTCAAGAGATCTGAGGAGTGACCGACTTTGGTTTCAGGACTTCCTTTGAACAAGAGCATGAGTAGATAGATAGAATAAGGTAGCATAGACTCGATATAGACTGTGCGATGCGAGAGGAATCAACAAAGGGCTCCATAATGACTGGAAGCTTAACCAATCGGTGGAGTAAACTCAGAAACAAGTACAACTCCTAAGGTCCAACTATAGTCCCGAATGTATGGAGTGGAATTAATGCTCTTTTCAAAGGCGACACAACAACTACCAACTAGAAGTAGTAACCATAATCCCGTCTGGCTTTTTGGAATATTTGATTTTTTTTTTGTCTTTTTCATATTTGGAAAAGCTTGAAAAAGAATAAAATTACTTATAGTACAACAATGGAGGGAGCGAGTGTCAAATAGCGAGCAGACTAGTCCCAAGCAGTGGAACATACCTATGATCAATGCAAGGAATCATATGCAGGATGTGGACACTTGGGGGGGTGTTCCCTCAGGGTCAAAAAGTCACCAAATTGCGAAGGGAAAATGGAAGCTCTGTAGGGCTCGACAGGGAAAAGTGCTCAAGCACCAGGCTAACAACTGAGTAAGCGGGAGCCGACACAAGGCTCAAGTGATAAGCAGGATGATGCAATACAATCGCCACTTGATATAATTGGGGGAGTCCTTATGGGAGATGGCTAGCATAAGACAAAGTAGAGTATGAGTCTTTATCGCAAACTCATGGCGTAACTACAAAGGACTCCCGATTCTAAGGACAAACAATGGCATGGGCACCAAAATGAAAAAAGGGGTTGTAACTAGGGTACCCATGTTCAGAAAGTCCCTACCGCCACATAAGGACACTTCTATAACAGTGTGAAGGTTCTGTGTCGGTTCAGAAGTGGGGTCGCACCTAAGGTTTATGAAAATGGTCAAAAGGTCAAAAGCATAATGCATGTGAAAATGGCATGTAACCTATATGCCAGGTGTGAAATATACCTGCCGTAGGCGCAAAACGATAAAAAAAAATTCTCACCGAAGAAGTCTGGTCAAAAAATGCTACTCCAAGACATTATATTAGTCCAAAACAACTTAAAATGGCAAAGATTATCGACAAGTGGGTTTTCAAAATTATAAATAGTAACAAAAAATTAAAATTTACAATTCATTTTCACTATTCACCCAATTTGGAGTTTTGTGGTTAGTTTTCGCCTCGAAGTTCAACTGTTGATTCTGGGAGCTACGGGCATCCGTTCGTTGAGTCGTCTGGAGCAGGTTGGTTCTCTCATCCATAACTTTCATTTGATTATTTTTATTTGAATTTTCATTGGTTAAAAATTTTTAATGGCCAAGCCCTAAATGGTCATGGTGGTACTCGCGGGATACTAGCATACAGGTAGCAGGTAGGGCTAGGTACGCACGGTCAACGCATGCATTGACCGTGGGTACCCGCCTTCGTGAGCAAATTATCTTACGGGTACGGCCGTGGGGTTGGTTTTTTTGAATGAAATTGACTAAACTTTTTGTTTTCTCTTCCTCCAGGATGATTCTAGAGTGGAGAGAGAGAGAGAGAACATGAACTTGTGGATGAGGCCATCCGCAATGATTTTCCTGCACAGCAAGCGCTACAAGCATGTGGGATTTACAAATTTTGGAACATAGGGGGTTTGAGGGCCCAAAACCTATTGATCCTCCATTTGATAGACTACTGGGACATAGATGCACAAAACTTCAACTTAGACAGGAAAATACTTTGCTTGGAGGTGGATGATATCTACTTCATTACTGGTTTTTCCATCGAGGTGAAGTGGCACTCCTTCGATCTCATTCCATGGGTGGTGGGATCACCCTTCTCGACTACATCGGGTGGTACTGTCTTCCCAATAATCGGACAGTAGGGAGTCAGGTTCCCATTAGAGCCATAGTTGATCTGCGCATGAAGGTTATAGTGGCTACCCTAGTGCGGATTATAGGTTCGATAGCTCTTCACCAGGAATCTAGGCCGATGATGTTCTATGCCTCTCAGTGTATGCGGCCCACAGTATATGATTGGTGCACAATGTTATTGGGGTCCATGAAGACTCAGTTAACGGAGTGCAAGCAAGGGGAGGCAAAAAAATTTGGACATGGCAGTATCTTATGCAGTTTCTTCTTTGAGCGAGTTTCGGGGCTCAGTCTGAGGGTGGAAGTCCCTCCTCATAGTCTCTGCAACCCAGCCTTGACCTGGTGGGAAGAGGTCTTGATGCGATAGGGTGGTGGCCGTTAGGCATCACCGTACACAGAGGAGTTATTTCACTGGTGGGACCAGAAGGTCATAGCTATAGATGACTACCCCTATGCAGGGATAGACTTCCATCAGGATTGTGACATGCCGCTTCCACCAGGAGCAGTGTTTGGAGACATTGGTGAGTTCTCTTTTTATGTTTTTGGTGTATTAAATTTTTTGAATTTTTTATTATAAATGTAAATGCAAAAATATTTTTGGGGGTAGTATCATATATTAATGTTTCACTATTTGCTCGGAGACAAGGGTCTAGTTAGACCACAGGGATTCCTAAGACATTGTCGACGGGGCAGGGGTGATGAAGTAGTGGGTGCTGCAGCAGAGCATACACTACAGACTGTGTGGGTCAGCCTTACACAAATGACCAACAAGGTACCATAGATAGAGATAGCACAACTACCAGAGGACATGCAGCGCCATGTGGTGGGGGTACCGAGCAGCTGGGTGCAACTACTGCAGCATATAGCAAAGGCAGTGCATTATTACTATCAGACGCATCCTGACGAGGTGGTAGCTAGGCCTCCTCGTAGGGATTAGACATCTCAGAGTCCCATTTTTGTATCGATATGTATATTTTTTGAGAGCTACGGGCTCTAGTTTTGTATTATGACACTACCATTTTGGACATATTATTTATAAAAAACTATGGTTCTCCGGTTCTATTATATGTGTGTATGTAAAAATGTATGAATGTATCTTTTATTTGTGTGCTTCATTATGAATGTGACAAATGCCAATCTAGGACATAGTTAGCATATGCATCAGATATATGATTAAAACTTCTCGGAACATTAATGTATGTAATAGAAACAAAATGTCGTTAGAAGAGTCTTACCCTTAGGAATCTCTGTAATAGTGTAGGATCCCTCACATGGTACTAACCATTCAACTGAGACACAACCAATTGTTAATCCAGGATGACTTCTAAAGATTGGATACCATGTGAAATAGCATCCCGAAGTAGCTCAATCACGGCTCTATAATCAGCCACATTGTTAGATGTAGGACCGAGACAAGCACCTCCTGAAGACACAACTAGATGGTCAGGTGAATAAATAACTCAAGCAGTAGAAGCAAGTTGCTGCGTATGACGACTAGCACCATACGTGAATCCTAAGAATGTAGGAAATTGCGCTGAAATCTATCAATCAAACAGAAGCGAATGAGGAGACCCGAAAACCAAAAGAAATCTAAACTATGTACAGAAACAACTATACAATAGTATAAAAAAATGTTAGCTTGAACTAGAAGTTCAAGCATAATGCCGCTTGAGGTAGAGCCCATTCCTAGGTTCCTTCAAGACGTTCCCCTCATAATCCTCTAATTCATAGGCCCCTTTTTCCAGGACATGCCTCATGATGTAAGGATTCTGCCACATGGGGTTAAACTTGCCTGCCCCCAGGGGTTCTTTAGCTTGGTCATATAAGAGGACCAAGTCACCTTCAACATATATTCGGGGACGGACATACCTATCGTACTGAACCTTGACATGATGTCTATTGGCATCTATAGCCACGTTAGCATCTCGACGCTACTCCTTAAGCTTATCAAGGTGGATTAAACATTGCTCAATACCCGATGTATCAGGGAGGGGTTCTATGGCCAGTTTTAGCAAAGGGATTTCACATTCAATCGGTAAAATCGACTCCACACCGTGTACCAGCTGAAACAGTGAGAACCCGGTGGCAATCTTGATTGCGGTTCGATACTCCCACAAAGAAGGATATAGCATAATATGCCAGTTGTTCTTGCTTTGTTGGATGGTACATTGGAGAATGGTCTTTAAAGACTTATTGATTGCTTCTACATGACCATTCGCTTGGGGATAGTAAGAAGATGAGTGTTCTTGACGAAACCCAAGATTGAGTGACAAATCCTCCATCATTTTGTTCTGAAAGTGACTGCCATGGTGAGTGACAATCTCTTTCGGAATACCAAACCGAGTAATAATCTGATTGAACACGAAATGGGCTGCTGTAGCACCATCGAATTTTATGGTAGGCATGGCCTCAACCCATTTGGAAAAGTAGTCCACGACCACTATGATACGGTTATGCCCCCCAGCCCAAGTTGGTTTGCAATCCATGAAATCCACCCCCCATTTAGTGAAGGGACCGACGGTGACGTCCAGATGAAGGGGCGCTGGATGCGAGTGTATATTCCGAGAAAAAACCTGGCAATGGTGACATCTCTTCATAGCGTTTATACAATCTTTAAAGATTGAAGGCCAAAAGTAACCAGCTCGCATAATGCGTTGGGCTGTAGCAAGCCCGGATAAGTGATTTCCACACGCCCTAGCATTGCAATCATTAAGCACACGCTCCGCTTCTTCTTGAGTCAAGCAACGACGGAGAATAGAATCCTTTCCTCGACGATACAAAGTGTTTCCAACGATAGTATAATGTTTAGTGTGATGTTTCACATGTCGTCGATCGTCCCATGAATAATGCGAAGGAAACTTCAAATTTTGGAGATATACAATGACATCCCCATACCAAGGTTCCTCTAACGAGATAAGAAATAAGTGTTCATCCACAAAGGAATCTTCATGGACGACATCCTCATCAAGTCTCGGAAGGTTCGACATAAGCTCAGCAAAAACCAAGGATTTCATTGACTTCGCTGAAGCAAAATCAAGATCAAACTCCTGAAGGATAACAATCCATTTATTGTACTTCCCCCCTATGAGACATTGTGATAGCACGAACTGAAATGGATTGATATGCACTGCAACCGTGGTAGTTCTAAGAATGATATAGTTTCATAACCGTTGGACTGCATGAATAGTCGCAAGCACCAACTTTTCCACGTGAGTATATCTCAGTTCAATGTCTACTAGATTTCGACTAAGGTAATAGATCACATGCTCAACAAGCACATCATCAACTTGAACTAAGACTATGCAAATCATCTCTTGAGACGCAACCACATAAAGTATAAAATCTTGTGCGAAGTCGGGTGGACTCAACACAAGGGATGATACCAAAGCTTTCTTAAGGGAATCGAAAGACTGCTGGGCTCGCTCATCCCAGATAAACGGTGTGTATTTCTTCAACAAGTGCACAAAACCTTTGGTAAGACTAGCATAATTCACTACAAAGTGATGTAGAAAAGTAGCTCTCCCTTGGAGGCTCTGAAGTTGTAACAAGTTGCGCGGAGGAGGCAACCGAAGTATTGCCTCAACTTTAAGAGGATCGACTCTAATACCCTCTTTCGAAACTACGAATCCTAGAAGGCGACCTGTCCTCACAGCAAAGATGCATTTATTGGGATTCAATCGAATCTTGTAGCATATACATCGTTCGAGAATCAAACGGAGATGCTTGAGGTGGTCCTCTCTCTTCCGAGAATGGCCAACAAGATCATCCAAGAAAACCTCCATTATACGTTTAAGGTCATGAAAGGCATAGGTCATGGCACTCTGAAACGTAGCTCCGACGTTTTTAAGGCCGAAGGGCATTTTCCGATATGCAAACGTACCCCAAGGAAAAATGAAATCAATCTTATGTTGGTCCTCGGGTTTGATTTGAATCTGATTATACCCTGAAAAGCCGTCCATGAACGAAAAATCTCACTTCCTGCACAAGTATCCAAGATCTGATCAATGAATGCAGTGGGGAAATTGTCTTTCGGACATGCACGGTTCAAGTCTCTAAAATCAGTGCACACACGGATCGTTCCCTCCTTCTTATCCACAGGAACGGGGTTTGACACCCATTCGGTAAGGGGAACGGGGTAGATAAAACCACGTTTGAGCAGTTTCTCCACCTCTGCCTTGATAGCAGTTGCCTTCTTAGGGTTAAAAACACGAAGACATTGTCAAACCGGTTTAACATGAGGATACGTTCTAATCTCGTGTTCAATAATACTGGGGTCTATTCCTGGCATCTCCTCATATGACCAGGAGAAAGCTTCTCGAATTTCTGTAAATAACTCGGTGTAAATGGCCACTTCCTCAGAAGAGAAATCATCACCGATGTAAACGTTCTCAATATTTATGGGAGTGCGAGAGATGTTGATCGGTATAGTTGGGGAAATATTAGCCATGTTACCCTCCACATAATCCCAATGCTCGAGCCACCCATAACTACTCCATTGTAGAATATTTGGGACAAACTCTGTGTGCCATGTCGGCTCTTGAAGTTTTAAAAGCGTGTCCTTCTCAAAGGCATGCCCTTTTGAGTGCTTTAAGAGTTTAGGATGGGGGGAGTTACAATGTTATCAAGTTTGACACTACTGATATTCAACCTCGCTTACCTTACCACATGGCTTTTCAAATCCATGTGGAGTGCCTTCAGATTGGTTGTGCACAGTCTGTAGTGTACGCTTTGCTGCAACACCAACTACTTCATCACCCTTGCCTCGTCGATGATGTCTCAGGAAGCCTTGTGGTCTAACTGGACCCTTGTCTGCGAGCAAACAATGAAACATTAATATATGATACTACCCCCAAAAATATTTTTGCATTTACATTTATAATAAAAAATCCAAAAAATTTAATACACCAAAAACATAAAAAGAGTACTCACCAATGTCTCCAAATGTTGCTCCTGGTGAAAGCAGCATGTCACGATATTGACGGAAGTCTATCCCTGCATAGGGGTAGTCATCTATAGCTATGACCTGCCGATCCCACCAATGAAAGAACTCCTCTCTGTATGGTGATTCCTGACAGCCACCACCCTGTCATTTCAAGACCTCTACCCACCGAGTTAGGGCTGGGTCGTGGAGACTATGAGGAGGGACTTCCACCCTCGGACTGAGCCCTGGAACTCGCTCAAAGAAGAAACTGCATAAGATACTGCCATATCCAAAGCTTTTTTCCTCCCCTTGCTTGCACTCCATTAACTGAGTCTTCATGGACCCTAGTAACGTTGTGCACCATTCATATATTGTGGGCCACATACACTGAGAGGCATACAACATCACCGGCCTAGATGCCTAGTGAAGAGCTGCTGAACCTGTAATCCGCACTAGGGTAGCCACTATAACCTTTATGCTTAGATCGACTATGGCTCTGATGGGCACCTGAATCCCTACTGTCCAAGTATTGGGAAGACAATACCGCTCGATGTAGTCGGGAATGATGATCCCACCACCCACAGAACGAGATCGAAGGCTTGCCACTTCACCTCGATGGGACAAACCAGTAATGAAGTAGATATCATCCACCTCCAAGGAGAGTATTTTCTCGTCTAAGTTGAAGTTTTGTGCATCTATGTCCTAGTAGTCTATCAAACGACGGAGCAATAGGTTTTGGGCCCTCAAACCCCCTATGTTCCAAAATTTGTAAAGCCCACATGCTTGTAGCGCTTGCTGTGCAGGAAAATCATTGCGGACGACCTCATCCACAAGGTCATGTTCTCTCTCTCTCCACTCTAGAACCATCCTGGAGGGAGAAAGCAAAAATTTTAGTCAATTTCATTTTAAAAAAGCAACTCCACGACCGTACCCGCAAGCTAATTTACTCATAGAGGTGGGTACCCACAGTCAACGCATGCGTTGTCCGCGCGTACCAAGCCCTACCCTCTACCCATATGCTAGTAACCCACGGGTACCGCCGTGACCATTTAGGGCTAGTCCATTTAAAATTTTTAACCAATTAAAATTCAAATAAAAACAATCAAATGAAAGCTATGGATGAGACAACAAACTTGCTCCAGACGGCTCGACGAACAGATTCTCGTAGCTCCCAGAATTAGGAGTTGAACTTCGAGGTGAAAACTAATCACAAAACTCCAAATTTGGTGAATAGTGAAAATGAATTGTAAATTGTAATTTCTTGTTACTATTTATAATTTTGAAAACCCACTTGTCTATAGTCTTTGCCATTTTAAGCTATTTTGGACTAATATAATGTCTTGGAGTAGCATTTTTTGACTACATTTCTTCAATGAGAGTTTTTTTTGATCGTTTCGTGCCTACGACAGGTATATTTCACACCTGGCATATAAGTTAGATGTCATTTTCACATGCATTATGCATTTGACCTTTTGACCATTTTCATAAACCCTAGGTGCGACCCCGCTTCTTAACCGACACGGAACCTTCACACTGTTATAGAAGTGTCGTTATGTGGTGGTAGGGCCTTTCCGAACATGGGTACCCTAGTTACAACCCCTTTTTACATTTTGGTGCCCATGCCATTGTTTGTCCTTAGGATCGGGAGTCCTTTGTAGTTACACCATGACTTTGCGATAAAGACTCATACTCTACTTTGTCTTATGCTGGCCATAACCCATAAGGACTCCCCCAGTTATATTAAGTTGCGGTTGCATTGCATCATCCTGCTTGCTGCTTGAGCCTTGTGTCGGCTCCCGCTTACTTAGTTTTTAGCCTGGTGCCGGAGCACTTTTCTCTGTCGAGCCCTGTAGAGCTTCCATTTTCCCTTCGCAATTTGGTGACCTTTTGACCCCGAGGGAACACTCCCCCGAGTGTCCACATCTTGCATATGCTTCCTTGCATTGATCATAGGTATGTTCCATTGCTTTGGACTAGTCTGCTCGCTATTTGACACTTGTTCCCTCCATTGTTGTACTATAAGCAATTTTATTTTTTTTCAAGATTTTCCAAATATGAAAAAGACCCCCAAAAAATCAAATATTCCAAAAATCCGGACGGGATTATGGTTACTACTTCTAGTTGGAAGTTGTTGTGTCGCCTTTGAACAAAGCATTCATTCCACTCCATACATTTGGGACTATAGTTGGACCTTAGGAGCTGTACTTGTTTCTGAGTTTACTCCATCGATTGGTTAAGCTTCCAGTCATTATGGAGCCCTTTGTTGATGCCTCCCGCATCACATAGTCTATATCGAGTCTATGCTGCCTGAGTCTATCAATATGCTCATGCTATTGTTCAAAGGAAGTCCTGAAACTAGAGTCGGCCACTTCTCAGATCTCTTGACTATTACATGTCGGCCATCCTTATTGAGTTAGTCCGTTTCACCTGAGTTCTTCCAAATATTTCAGCATAGCTGGTACCTTGTGCTGGTTGATGGGGGATGCCTTAATTCCCTCCTTCCAGCGAGTCTCGTTTCATCGACTTCAACCCATTTATTCTAGAACTTGAGGCTTAGAGTTCGGTTGATTACCTTGAGGCTTGTAGTCATTAGTGGTAGGTTCTCTTGCCATCGATAGTTTTGGGAATACATCAATGTCCCCTGATTGATGGATTCATCTTAGTGTTCGACTTCACCACATCTATTCGCACTTTGATGATTGTACTCTGTGCCTTGATGCCCATTTTCATTATTGGTGGGTTATCTCGCATCTGTTAACGATATACATCATTGACCTGTAATCAGATGATGTCACATTAGGTTCGACCTCAACTCCTTTATTCATTTGATGAGACTTTCACCGTAGATGATTTGTGTAGAAGACCCCAGGCGATAGTGGCATTTAATATGCTACTTATGATCATGACTTTACATCTAAGATATCATCTCTTAGATATCAGCAGTTTGTACCTCCAGTTTGCACCGATTGTTTCCTTTTCAATAGGAGACCATATCTTACTATAGAGGGATCATGGCTATGATCATTGATGACATGTATTCACTACGCACTGCCAATTCATGGCCATTGTATCAGATTGTTGTATTATACCGACATGTATTCATAGATACTATTTTATTATGATGAGTGAGCTGCTCCTTCCACTTGTGTCTCCATCACTCCACTTCTGAGTTTTATAATGTATTTCGGCCATCGTAGCACCATTCTCTAACCTCACACATTAGGGGGCATCTGTTACAACGTAATTTTCCACCTTGTGAGCATCAGTACTCTTTGGCCTTCAGGATCCATTTCACTGACTCAGAGACACTTTATGTCCTTCAGACACACTATTTCCCTATTTTTCTTCATGTACGCTAGCTGTTCCACTTTAGCCAGCATACTCGCAAGCTGAACCACTATAGCCCACGGGTGACAAGTAAAATGGTAAAAATCACTAGTAAATGACTTTTTACTCCCACAAAGCGGTCTTAGGGTGACTTTTGGCTCTCCATTTTCCCCGAAACACTTCGATGTGTCCTTTCACTTACCTTTGGGAGGACTATATTTTGAGCACATATGGCATATGGAAGGGAGGAGGAAGAGAGAGCAAGATAACTCTAGTGGATTTTTTCCGCATCTTGAGTCTACACTCATTGATCCTTGTTGTTGTGAACCTCTTATGTTTACCTTCCAAACTCCTATCATAATTTGAGTTTGTCCTTGCATGGAGGATTGAAGTGGTGGAGGCACAAGTGGAGAGACTCAGTTCTTGGTTCAGATTGGTTGCTGACAAGAGGTCGTATCACATTGTACTTCTTTTTATTGCACCGAGTGAAACGAGGTGCTCTGCAACCCAGTATGAGGGAGATGTTGTAACATGTGTCATTTTGTCGAGTTCGTCGAGTGTAGTATGAGGGAGATGTTGTAACATGTGTGTTTGTCGAGTAACATAACAAAATAATAACAAAATATAATTTAAAATATTGTTTGGTAGGCCATTAATAATAATAAAAAATATGTGTATTTTCTAAATATTTCCGAAATGAAATCATTAACTATATAAAAAGGCAAGCTATTAACTATATAAACGTTAATGTTTGTTACTAACAAAATAATTAAAAAATTTCATATCGGCTCATAAAATAAAAAATTAAATTATGGAAAGTATTTAAAAGAAATCCATGTTGGTTCATAAAATAAAATATTATGAAAAGTCATTAAAAAATAGATGTTTGTTTATAAAATAAAAACTTAAAACTTAAACCCGGATCTATCAATCAAGAGAGATCAAATTTCTTGAGTTTAAATTTAAAAAAAAATACACTTCAAGAAATTGGATCCTTCTCTGTGCTTGATAGATATGGGTTTAAGATGGATCTATGCTGGTTTATTAATAAAAATACTCATATTCTTGTCCATTAATGTTGTGCATGTTGTTTATATTACATTGGGTTGCATTTACTTATGATATCATGGACCATTGCTATTGATGATGTTAGTTTCTTTCACATATTACATGCACTTGTTCTATATTGGCTGTCAAGACTAATTTGCAGGTTGAAGTGCACAAATTGAAAGCTCCAATGGGGATCTACACCGAACATCCGGATCGAGGTTGGTTATATTCTTCATTATCTTAGCATTGTCATTTATATAGCATAGCATTGAGAATGAGTGGAATGAATGCTCTATTCAAAGGCGACACAACAGCTGCCAACTAGAAGTAGTAACCATAATCCCTTCCAACGTTTTGGAATATTTGATTTTTTTTGGTCTTTTTCATATTTGGAAAAGCTTGAAAAAGAATAAAATTTCTTATAGTATAACAATGGAGGGAACGAGTGTCAAATAGTGAGTAGACTAGTCCCAAGCAGTGGAACATACCTATGATCAATGCAAGGAAGCATATGTAGGATGTGGACACTCGAGGGGGTGTTCCCTTGGGGTCAAAAGGTCACCAAATTGCGAAGGGAAAATGGAAGCTTTGTAGGGCTCGACAAGGAAAAGTGCTCAGGAACTAGGCTAACAACTGAGTAAGCGGGAGTCGACATAAGGCTCAAGCGGAAAGCAGGATGATGCAATTCAATCGCAACTTGATATAACTGGGGGAGTCCTTATGGGCGATGGCTAGCATAAGACAAAGTAGATTATGATTCTTTATCGCAAAGTCATTGCGTAACTACAAAGGATTCCCGATCCTAAGGAAAAATAACAGCATGGGCACCAAAATGCAAAAAGGGGTTGTAACTAGGGTACCCATGTTCGGAAAGGCCCTACCGCCACATAAGGACACTTCTATAACAGTGTGAAGGTTCCGTGTCGGTTAAGGAGCGGGGTCACACCTAGGGTTTATGAAAATGGTCAAAAGGTCAAATGCATAATGCATGTGAAAATGACATCTAACCTATATGCCAGGTGTGAAATATACCTGTCATAGGCACGAAACGATAAAAAACAACTCTCGCCGAAGAAATTTGGTCAAAAAATGCTACTCCAAGACATTATATTAGTCCAAAATAGCTTAAAATGGCAAAGACTATAGACAAGTGGGTTTTCAAAATTATAAATAGTAATAAAAAATTACAATTTACAATTCATTTTCACTATTCACCCAATTTGGAGTTTTGTGGTTAGTTTTCACCTCGAAGTTCAACTACTGATTCTGGGAGCTACGGGCATCCATTCGTCGAGCCGTCTGGAGCAGGTTGGTTGTCTCATTCATAGCTTTCATTTTTGGGGTTAGTATCATATATTAATGTTTCACTGTTTGCTCGCAGACAAGGGTCTAGTTAGACCATAGGGATTCCCAAGACATCGTCGACGGGGAAGGGGTGATGAAGTAGTGGGTGTTGCAGCAGAGCGTACACTACAGATTGTGCGGGTCAACCTTACACTGATGACCAACAAGGTACCACAGATAGAGACAACGCAGCTACCAGAGGACATGCAGCGCCATGTGGTGGGGGTACAGAGTAGCTGGGTGCGACTACTGCAGCGTATAGCAATTGCAGTGCATTATTACTATCAAACGCATCCTGTCGAGGCGACAGCTAGGCCTCCTCATAGGGATTAGACATCTCAGAGTCCCATTTTTGTATCGATATGTATATTTTTTGAGAGCTACGGGCTCCAGTTTTGTATTATGAGACTACCATTTTGGACATATTATTTATAAAAAAATATGGTTCTCCGATTCTATTATATGTGTGTATGTACAAATGTATGAATATATCTTTTATTTGTGTGCTTCATTATGAATGTGACAAATGCATCCTGAAGGCCAAATAGTACTGATGCTCACAAGGTGGAAAATTACGTTGTAACAACAGGCATTTCAAAATGAATTGCATTTTATTTAATTGTTGTCTTTGTTTTAACTTCTTCCATTGAATTTTGGTGGAACCATATTTATCTCATGCTTATCACCTCATTCCTATTAACACTTACTCAACCATATTCATCTCAATCTTACCACCCAATTCAATAGCACTTATTCAACCATCGTTATCTCAAGATTATTGCCCAATTCAATGGTAGGGACTTTTTTCTTTCTTTTTTCGAAGGAAAGTAGCTGACGTGCACCCAAAGGAGAAGGCATAATGTGAAGGTGGACATGGGGTTCGATCCAGGGTGGGGATGGCCACAACCAACCGCCCCAACCGCCCCTCCTATAGTAGGACCCCCAATGGCAGGGACTTGTTGCATTGTGAATTTCACTTGTTAGGAATACAAGTGATTAGACTAAGACATTAATAACTAATAGCCACAAATAAAATATAAAAAGGTCAATATTAACTCTGTATTTGTTAAGAATTGAAAGGGTAAAAAAATAGAATAGAGGACTGTCTCAACTCAATGAACAAGCAATGAGGCAAGATATAGATGAAGGTAATTCAAGGACAGTTATCACATATATTTTGTAATGAGGCTGCACCAAGTCTTTCTCTCTTAGTGGGTTGCTAGAGAGACTTTGACGCTAGGGATAATGTATGAAGCAACCAGCATGAATTTAGAATGTTTAATTCTAGTGATAAGAGACTCTTTTTAGGCTTATCCATCAAACAATGTACTAAATCATAATTGTAAAATTCAAAAAAATATTAGAAGATTTGTTCTTTTCCAAAACGTATGCATCAATTATGAAAAAATTCATAAAAATATGCATCATATAATATAAAGCATGCAATACTCACATAATTTATTGGGTTCCTTGGTTTCCTAATGAATCATGATTGTGGATGAAAATCGTGCAAGTTCACCACACTCTACCTGAAAATGGTCAGATGGTAAGGTCACAAAAGAAAAAAAATTATAACCTTAACCATAATTTAATAAATTATATGAAAGAAGTTATGAAAATAATTTAAACATGTAATGGCATCATCTCTATTGTTGCCTTGCAAGTAAATCATAAAAACATTAACATAAAGGACTATAGATATCAACCACTTTTAAGTAATGGCATAGTGATCAATAATTTTTTTAGATTAGAGATTAAGTTTAACTAAATATCATTTAGAAGTAATGATTGAAATAGTGGATGAGTTGAAAGAAATGGTATAGGTAGAGGAAGTTTTATTGTAATCCATGCACATCACCAAAAAAACATTGACAATGCCAGATGTATCTAACAAGCATTGCTTGGAAGTATTGCTTACTAAATAGGTTGATATGGGCCATGATTGATTTCATCAACACTTTTGATCCAATGCTTAAACTTGTTTTGAGTCTTGTGGAATATTATGGGTTATAATAGTCTTTTGAGTTTCCATTATGCATTAGTTTATTGGAATTATATTTACTACTATCCATTGCAGATTGTCCATACTTATCTAAATCAATCCTCAAAAATTTCTTGGGTGAAAACGCGAAGGTGGGAAACAATTCCATGACAATTTGCTTTTTTTTTGTTCTAATTTCCGTTTTCTCGCCCGAGACAAAAGTCAACAAATTTTCTCGGGCGAGATTTTTTCTACTTCTCGGGCGAGACATTAACCCTGGTTAGATTTCTCTCGTCTGTGAGTTTTTCCATAGTTAGAGAATTGTTCGCTCGAGAGTTTTTAATTTCTCGTTCAAGAGTATAACCATTTTTTTTTGTCAAACTCTCGGACAGATTTCTCGGTCGATATTTTTGATTTCTTTTAATGTCTCGGTTGAGACATGTTTAACTATATAAACTCAATGATATTTCCCCACCACACACATTGTCATTTTCAACGTTGTTGCTGTTGGTGTTTGTTTTCCCTCAAACCGACACTGTGTTGAAACATCGAAGGGGAAGAGCAGGTGCACTACAACTCTGTTTATTGAAACACCTTCAGGGAAGACCCCCACGGCAACAAAGTGAACGGCCATGAGAAGAGGACCGCCACCGCCAGTTCAATCCAGACGACCATACCATCAGACGACCGCACACGAGTATGTTTCTCTCTTTCCACGGGAATCTCTCTAAAACTCAACCGAATTCAATTTCAAATTTGGCTACCGTTCCTTGGAACTAATCTGATTTCGATCAATTCGCCCTTAGGGTTAGGGTTAGAGGCCTAATTTACAAGCCATATCCAATTGTAGAGTCCCAGTTGTTGTAGGTCGAGATGGGCTGATCACGGTTTACAAGGGCATATGAAACAAAGGCGAGGCGCTAAAAAAGGTGGTTTGAAGCTTGTTGGATTGGTGTGATACAATGGCAAACATCTATCGTAGAGTGCCTGAAGGCCAATATATAAAGTTATAAGACAGTCTTATTCTGTATGGGTGCCCTATTGACATGATATTCCAGCTAGGGTTTGACATTGGCGCCCTGTTGACATGATATTCCAGCTAGGGTTTGACCTTTTCCTTGGCCATTTCCAACATAGAATCACCAAAGGAATTTAAATTCCAACCTAAACCCTTTGAGATGGCATACACAGAGTAATAATCACTATTATATACTAAAGGAATCCTCTTTAGACTGTGCAATTCATCAACAAGAGAGATCGCAATGACAAATAATATATCATTATTTATAGGAAATTGATTAACCTTCAATGCAAAAGACACCAAAAACCTTAGTCTTCAAGCCTATGATCCTATATCGCACCATAAATATGACCAAAATTACATAGAGATCACCATGCTAGGCACTCAGGACTAGGTTAATATCCCAACCAGAGTTCTGAGCTCACACATGAAGGAGTTAATACTCACATGATGGAGGGGGCAGTACTATGACAATTTTTGGAGTAAATAACCATGTCTCGATCCAATGCACTTTTCCTTCGTCTATAATGTTGTGTGCCTTGCCATGCATTGTTTGATTATTCATTAACTATGGTATTAATATAAATTTGGGGTCACCCCCATTTCTTACTAGCATACATTTGCCAAGATTAATAGTGATGTTTTCCATTTTGTCTACTAGTGAGTTACATGAACGTCGAAAATGAATAATGTCTATCATTTCAAAGTGGGTGAAGAAACCTTGTATTCTTTATAACATTCTAAACATAATTGGTTTTTTCATGAGGTTGTCCTTATCATCTTGTTCTATTATTACAATTGAGTTTCCCACCACTTTGACTTATATGTTTGATTGTTCGTCATTATACCAAGTCCCCATACTAAATTTTCTTCTTACTTTCCTTCAAAGCTTGAGATCACCTTCATGCACCTACCATCCTTGGTAGTTATCAAGATTTAATCCAATTCTAATATAAATATAAAAATAAAAATATTTAAAAAACTATTATTTATATTACCAACCACATCTTACTAGTGTTCGACTTATTTGCACTCCATCAACACTCTTCTTCAGTTAACTCAAGTTTTCCATTCACTTCCTCCTTGAATATTGACCACAATTCATCATTTTTAAGATGTTTTTAGTTAGAAAACCCTGGCTATCATCTCCTTTAATGCCTTGTTCATTCCGCTCTATTGTATCAATTTTTACTACAATCCCCTACATTTTTTACAACCCCACTCCCTGCAACCATATATCATATTATCCAAGGTCGGCCAATATTTTTAGCTCTAGGTTTTGGTTCACTTTTTCCTGCTGAAAAAGTATGCTCATTGATTCTCATCTTTGTGCAAACCTATGATCTAAACTCTAGACTCAACATCCATTCCCATCTCCCTCTCTAGCTTGGAGATAGTCCATCTCAGCAATTCAATGAAGCCATTTCGAATGTTGGTCTCTATTTATTCATGTAGTGCAAAGGTATGCTCATTGACTCCACTCTGAGCAATCTCTATACCCAAAATATTTAATCATAATTCACTCCCATCCTCAACATGCAAGCCTCTTGCATTCTATGGCTCTGAAATTGGTCCATCTTGTAAATCAATTAATCCAAGTCGAATTCTGGTATACTTTGGTTCACTATTGAATCTATGCAACATTTATTCAACACTAAGACCCCAACGAACATATGCCATAAAAAATGAAGTGTGGGATTCCCTCTTCATATAGGATCAATTGCTCCCTGGCATGGAACAATTATATGTTGGTTAATCATGCTTCAATCAATCTTCAATGAGTAAAACATTAGCCCATGATTGAGATCTTTTTATGCTCTTTCCTAATTCCATTGAATTGTTGCTTGCTTCATTGGTGAGGTTGACCTCTCATGCAACTACAAATTTATGGACATTTGTTTCCTTGGGATGCTCAGGTAATGATCTCTTCATTGCAAGACTCAATTGTTGCTTATCATGGTAGAAACTCTCTGCCGTTAGGATGAGTTAATTCTCATCCTAGAAGCAAATCTATATTGATTGGTGAGGTATTAATCAACACTTTATATCTCCAATAACATCAACTGAAAGACCTTCTAATTGGTGTGTAATCATAACACTTTTACTATCCAAGATAGTGCCAAGTCTTGCAAATGCTTGGTTGCAAGTGATAACCATCAATAGGATGCAGTGGATCCTTTACCAACATTCTCCACCATATCATAGTTGCTTCTACATTCACTCTAAAAATAGAATCAACTATTCATTGAACCACAAAACATACTCAACCATGGCCACTTTGTCTGCTATATTCATGTAGTTCTAAGGAACCCCAAATTCATTTACCTACATGCATAAATATTTGGTCCATCTTCCAAAGTGGATTCTTCAGGTGAAAGTTTGTAAACCATTAGAATGTGGCTATCCTTGACACCAATTTGTTGTCCATATTGCTAGTTTTACATTCCTCTTGAGTGTATATCTCTCCTTGGATAGTTTCTACTCCTTATACTGTAGATGTAGGAAACTCTTCATCACTTCTTATATTCACTCTCCATTCCCTTCTGTTAGTTTCCCAATGGGTGGGGTGAAGATATGGATGGAGCTTCCAACATTTTTCTTCCCAATGTCCACTCAACTTGCAATGGTGGAAAAAATTCTTGAACTTAATTGGACTACTTTGCTTGCCTTCCTTCTCCATTTTCCCTTGAGATATTGGATGGTTTGGAGAAGTATTCTTTCCATCCTTCCTCTAAAATGAATATGGATCCCTGCATATGTCTTGCTTCTCCCAAAAAGAATCCATATAATGAACTTTCTTTCCACAAAATGAACATGATTCTGAATACCAACAGTTAGCAGCTCTATGGCCTTTCTTCTTGCAGCAGTGACAAATCAGGGATGTCTTGCCTAATGTATGCCTCTTGGTCTTCTTAATCTTTCTATGGTTGATTAGTTTCCACTTATTCTACATGCTGGTGGAAGATGAGTCTTTAAGACTTTCTCATTACTTCCCTTCTTCAATATGTCACAAGAAGGTTGAGGAGGTAGTGGGTTTCTATCTTCATTTGTTGTTCTTTCTTTTGAGGATCTAGCCAACTCTGTCGCATCTTGTTCCTTCACAAAAATGGTATTATTGGACATATAATTTTTCATTCTTCCATTGAATCCTAGGTCGTCGTGCTTGTCCCACTGTGTAGCTACAATGGGGATTGAGATGCTTTGTCTTCTTTTTCCAAGTCCTTGTCCATAGTATCCCATTTTCCTTAATAGTTTGGAACCAATGCCTCTAATATGATTTTCAAATTCAGAAAGATGCTCTTGATCAATGTTTATGGAATGTGAACTTACCTTAGTGGTCTTAGTCATGGTTCTAGATTTGACAGTGGCAATGGAAGGTGGATTTGCTTCATGGTTCCATTCGACAACTTATTGTAGTTTCCCATACTTAAGTGAGATAAGTATAATGGGTTAATGCAAATGGATTAATGTAGATGTGAATGATGACAAATTAATAAGGGAGCTAAAGACAGGAGTCAGATGAGGGAAGATAATGCACATGTTTATATTTCTTATTTTCCTTGCACTATATAGCTATTTTATTTTGACCAAAAAGGACTCTTAGCTCACGAAGTACTAATATTTTAAAATGTTAATTCTCTTGGATATCATATATCAATTTCATATCTTAAAATGACTCAGCACTGCTTTGTAGGATTTTATACAATAGGTATGGCATTGATAGTCAATGCTACATTTTCAACCCAAAATGTTGTCATAGTTGCTCCATTCCATACTTTATAGGGAGGTGTATGGAGAAGAATATTAGATGATACATGTAGTAGCACTCAGGTTACTATGATTCAACAAAATCTTCATAAATTATGAAGTTGTTTGGTAGTGAAATTGAAACTAATAAACTGCACCAAGTGGAAGGTTCAATTAGAAAAAATAAGAGAATGTATCAAGCTCTTGATTGTCATCCACATGAATAATTTTTAGTAAACCTATAGGGAGATAAATTGAAAATACATGAAAATGTATGTTTCTAATCTCCCTCTAAATTTTTAATTGAAAATTTATGTAACATAATTTAATGCATAACCAAGAGATGAGGTAGATAAGAGAGTTTTTTTTTTCAAGGAGGTGGTAACGAAAGATATCATTACAATAGTTAAGCACAATAAAACATAATTCAACAAACATAGAATTGCAAGAAACTGAAATATTTTGATACACAACAATTACTGCATATGCAAACATTATTGAAATTGTTAGATTGACCCATAAGGTCATTTTATACATCATGAAGATGTAATTAACTCCCTTGAAGTGAGGAAGGTGACATCCATAGAGATTGATGATGGTGCATAACAAACTCATTTTTTATGTTTAGTGCACCATCCAATTGCTTTGGTATAACTACTCAACTAGTTTAATTGATCCAAAATGAATCATTATATATATTTTTCATCTATTACGGTATTTTTGGGGGAAAAAACAGCGAGTGGCTATTGGGGCCCATTTTAGTGGTAGGTCCCACCTTGGTTATTTAGAGTCCAAAATTGTTTGGATCTTGTTAGAGGCTTTAAATGGTTGTTTTTGGGGTCAAAACTTTGTGAATAAAGTTCTAGGCGCCATTAAGAGCTTTCCAATGGATCAAAGATCACCTCAAGTAGAGTTCGTATGAGGAAGTTATGCTTTTCACAAGTTGATTTATCTTGTTAACCACCATGATATTGGGTGGATGCCACATTGGCTTTGATTACTCACATATGTGGAATTAATCATGTAGAGTCTTTCAAAAAAATTAGAGCATTTGAAACCCTGGCCCTAATAAAGGGTTGAAGCATGTAAAAATCCTAATCCTAACCTAGATGGCTATTAGGACATTGTTAAATACCGGTCCACTAGGATATAAGTAGGATAAATTCATATTGTATTAAGTAATGTTCCATGATAAAGTAGATAATTGAGGCATGTAAAATCCCTAATCCTAACTTAGATGGCGATTAGGGCATTGTTAAATACTTGTCCACTAGGATATACATTGGTTACATTCATATCCTATTAAGTATTGTTCCATAGGTTACAACAAAAGCAAATGAATCACGTACACAACATTTTGTATTTCATTAAAGAGTCAACTAAACATTTATACAATTGGTTGTAATATTTCAAGCATTGGATTTTTGCACCCCACCCCCTAACCAAGAAAACCTTTGATCCATAATAACAAACAAAATATCTTTCTATCGAAATCCTAGGTTACCATTGGAGACCCCACTTCATTGCTTATATGAGACACTTACCGTTACACCTTTCTCTAGCCTCATTTTTCCCACTTTTTTTCCACCATCACCCTCTATGCGATTCTAGGGGGGCGATGGTCAGTCTATGCAATATAACACTTTTGATTATAGAATATTTCTAAGAGATTAGTTGTTTGAAAGTCATTTCCAGATTGTCTTTTCTTGCATTTTGTAGTTTGCTTTAGTAGCTTAGTCAACGTCTACCAGAATAAGACATCAAAGTTCAAGATCTAACAGGGGAGATATGATCTTGTGGTCCAATTCTAAGATAATCCTGTGGTGTTAGTTTACCTCGTTGTTTGATTTTGTATTATTACATTTTGAAGTGTGCTTGCTAGCATTAATTTAGGCTAGAATAGGTTCTAATGTTGCATTTCATGTGCCTACATCTCTAAGTTTATGATTAACCTAGTTGATTTCTCATTTTGTCTTAACAAGGACACATGGATCGTCCAGAGACATCTACCATCAATGCTAGACGAAGACATGTGATGCAGTCAAGTATATTCGATTTTTAATCTGAAATATATTTTTCTTGTTTGACACATTTTGACATGTTTATTAATCTATGGAAAATTCTTATCATGCACAGCTTCACAGCTTCAGGGTGAAGCAAACTTGAATTCTATGCAACAACACTCCATGAGGTCATCGTCAGGTAAATTCAATTGTTATTCAATTTATGCTCAAGTGTATATAATCATAAATATTTTTTTACACAAATTTCGAAGATCTTGTTGTGTACAGGTGGTGTCTCTCACAATGATAGACGTTTGTCTGAGGGGTCTACAGGTGCCAGTGGACAATCTCAAAGGACACGCTTAGTGTCTTATACGCCATCGCCAGGTAGAGATTGTTTACATACATTCTGACTAGAATTCTTGTTTGACATGTTTATTAATCTGTGGAAAATTCTTATCAGGAACAGGTTCACAACTTCAGGGTGAAGCAATCTTGACTTCTATGCAACAACACTCCGTGAGGTCATCGTCAGGTAAATTCAATTGTTATTCAATTTATGCTGAAGTCTATATAAACATAAATATTTTTTTACACATCTTTCTAAGATCTTGTTGTGCACAGGTGGTGTCTCTCGCAATGACAGATGTCTGTCTGAGGGGTCTACAGCTGCCGATGGACAAAATCAGAGGACACCCTTAGTGTCTTATACGCCATCGTCAGGTAGAGATTGTTTACATACATTCTGACTAGAATTCTTGTTTGACATGTTTATTAATCTGTGGAAAATTCTTATCAGGCACAGGTTCACAGCTTCAGGGTGAAGCAATCTTGGCTAGTATGCAGCTTCACTCCCTGAGGTCATCGTCAGGTAAATTCAATTATCATTCAATTCACGCTCAAGTCTATATAAACATAAAACTTCCTTTACACGGATCTTTCTAAGATATTGTTGTGCACAGGTGGTGGCTCTCAAAATGACAGACATCTGTCTGAGGGTGGGTCTATAGGGGCCGTTGGACAACCACAGATGGCACCCTTAGTGTCTTATTCTTTAGATACGCCATCGCCAGGTAGAGATTGTTTACATACATTTTGACTAGAATTTTTGTTTGACATGACTGTTTTATTTGTGAAAAATTACATGATTTTTCCTGTAAACTTACATGTGATTGCCAATATTTGGTTTCCTACAGGGGCTTCTGGACATTCTAACAATAATGATGGTTCAGAAGACTTTATTTCTATTTCTCACCATGTTCATGATAATGTAGAGTTTCCACCAGGTATTTAAAATGAACACATTTTATTTAAATGTTTATAATTTGATTGACAAATTATATATATAGTTTTTAATACTTGCACATGCATTTTACTTCTTACAGGGTTTGCTGCTGCTGATCCTAATCCACCTCCCCAGATAAGGAGAGGTCGTCGGGTGCAGCAGTATGCTCGCAATGAAAGATATGATCCTCTTTACAGTCATCCTAGATATGTTCCCGGGAAGACTCCTTGGGAAGACAACATCGCTATGTTGACTGTGGAAGAGATGAAGGAGCATTCATTGAGATTGCAGGCAGAACTTGACACTTCAAATATCTCTTTTGGTTCTCAACAGTGTCTCTAGATTGTTTTGCACAATCTAAATAGTTTTATCGAGACATATCTTGGGGTTGGACCATCAACCCATATTTTTCATGACATGATGAGTAGGAGGCGGTTGTCAGTGATGGGTTGCCACAAGTTTGAAGAAATAAAAAAACTTGTCACAAAAGAAATGGTCTTTTCATGTTTTGACTTGCGGCCTGAAGACAAAAAACATCTAAAGATCGCAATATTCAATGATCCACTGATTGCACCCCATATTTATTCCAGGTTCCTGTGTGCATATGGGAAGTTCCCTAATAATGACGAGGTTCCTTAGTATTTTGTTAAGATGTTGATTGCAGAGTTCCGGTTTCACATGGACCCCGACTATACAGATACAGGATCCAGTTTCTATGGTGCTGGCAAAGGTCGTACATATGAACGACCTGATGCATGACGAGATGTTCAGTATAGGCGTTCGATGCCTTGATTAGTACAGCCACATCCTAGAGTCATTTCTTTGCCAAAGGAGTTGGAAATGACATCCCAAATAGCAAGAGGGGTGAGGGAAGAGATAAGAGAGCGTGTTGGGGCTGCATTGGCAGGGGTGGAAATCGGCATAAATACTTTGTCATCTTCAACCAGTATGGATGAAATCCCATTTGATGATTATTCTGATGATCGCTTGAGTAGCATGACTCGATTAGAGCTTCAGCAGTATGCAATGTACTGTAGAGATAATTATAAGCGAGTCATCGCTGGACAAAATCAAAACAAAGGCAAGGTACATAAGTATGCAATAATGTTTTTCAATTTATTATATGAAATCTAATTTTTTTATTCTCCAAATCTAATGTCTATAAATTCTATGGAATTTATGCAGTATACTAGATTCATGAATGATGACAACTTTGATGATATGGATTTTATTGACTGGTCAGAAACAGAGGCTAGTGGCATGAATACGCATGTTGAGGAAATTGTAGTTTCTCAATTTCCACAAGGGACACAAGTATGGATATTCCCGTTTCATGTCTTTTAATCATTGGTCTTAGCTTTAGATTAAAAAATTTACCTCATGTTTTTATGGGTATTCTATGTTATATACATAATACTAAATTTATATTCATGGTATTCTGGGTATTCTGTGCATTTTTTACTGTTAAAAATGTTTGTTCGTGCCCAGATTCTGAGATTAGGGTTTTTTCATGCCTAGAAGACTAGCCAAAATAGATCCCAATGTACAAAAATCACACTTGCAACTTGAATTAGCTTTAATGACACCTCACACTTGTTGGATTTTCATATTTACATTTATATTGCTTGTTGGATTTTCATATGTAAATTTGCTTTCAAGTTACTAGCACATTTAAGAAATTGCAAGGTAGGAAATCATGCATTGTTGTAAGCAATTTGAGTAGATGTTTACTTGCTAGCCTTCTTTATTACTTTGTTACCTCAGAGAAACATGACTTGTTTCACTGTCACATTTTGCATTTTAGATGTTGGTCAACATGTAGCAACTCTCTTTAATTTTATGCTGCCAAATTTGACACTAAGCTTATTAGGCACACACATTCTTGGCAATGACAGAGTGATCATACACTCTTGGTGAAAGGTGTGCTGATAAAATCTATGAGCAATCTCATCTTCCTGATGCTCTATTCGAACCCCACTCCATATTCTTCTATGGATCTTAGTATATTGAACCCATATATGTCTTCAAAGAATATGCCTAGAAAAACTACACCATAAAGAGGGAAGGACCAGAGAGGCTACATTGCAAAGAGGGGACTTCCTTCAACTTAGGTTCTAGGTCTAAATGTTGTTTTTTGTTGCTTTAGTTCACATGCATGACTAGATTTGCTCCCGTTTGAAAGTAAAATTATCCATAATATGTACCTACCATTGGCTGCCATTAATCATGTTCTAACATTGCTACAAGAATCCTCAAAAACCTATGAAATATGATGATGCTAGGGATTCCATTAACTTAACAATCCAACTCTTCCACCAGAAAGGATGAAATAAATTCCATTTTATATGATATTTCGGGTCATACTAAATAGGGAATGCTTCCTCCTATGCTCTATCCAAAATGCCATTAGTAAATATTCCCTGCTACAAACACAAATTCCTTTGCACATAGATATGGAAATGCATCATATGCTTCTATTTGATGTCTAGAATCAAGAACACAAGCCATCCAATCTCTATCACACATAACCCCCTAATGAGATTGTGATGAAAGTGGACACCCATACAAAATGGGGTTAACGGGACTCATCCTTTAGGAAAATGTGTTCAAAATGAATATTGCCATACTGGGTCCATTTTGGAGGGATTGGGCATCGATATTTGGTCCCCTGCTCTCCAGTATTATGATTGTCAGAAGTTATACATCCTTTTGCATCAGTGCCAAGAACTAGCCCATATTATCAATGCTTGTTGGATGGCCTCCAGATTGCATCAAATCAAGCAATTGTCATACAAGCTATGTGTTTTCGTCTGGCTTTTTTTCTATTAGGGGCTCCCCTTGAAGGCCTAGATGGGGAGAAATGGTTAGTTTGATGGTCTCTTCCCTATCTGCAGCCATTCTCAAATGGTGAAGCACATGTTTTTGGATTGTCAATTTGCTAGGAATTGTTGGAATTACGTTTAGACTTAGTATTCAGTTCTTTTACAGAGGAAGGTACATTTGCATGCAACTCTTCTTGGGGATTCCAACTATTTGGTATGTTCTTCTTTCATGGGTATTAGGCACTGTAAGCATACCCTTCTATGTTCACTCTTTGGAAGAGATGTGTTGGCCACTATTGGCCAAAGGGTTTTCAAGGACATGAACTATTGGTAAAGAAATGTTGATCTATTGTAAAAATACAAGCCTAGTCCATAAGGATTAGGAGTGACTATCAGATGGTTTGGATCAGATGGCTTCACAAGGGTCAACTCCTCTATAACCAGGAAATATTTTTCCCTTTGGAATGTCATCACTGCTTGGATGAACATTCTTGTTAATGTTGTGGAATTTTGAGCATCATTTGGGCCAAAATATCCTCATTGAAAAATGCCAAAAATGTAGCCTACCCCTCTGCTCATTCAGTTTGGGCTCCATTCCTTTTACAGAATTTGCTTTATGAATGGATCAAAATAATGTTATAGGCTCCCACATATTATATACATCATTGGGTGGCTTCTCCAAAATGCAAATCTATTGACTATGTGAACATCTAGGATTGTGAAGATATGCCTCTTCTCTTGTTAAGGTATTATATTGTATGCAGGGTAGGAAATATGACTACGAAGAGGAAGATGATAACCCATCCCATCTCATCAATTGGAAACTGGGATGCCATTGCTGACATTTAACCATACTTGAAATTAAAACCTTTGGTCTGATTGTATTTGAAGTATCTCCACTCAATTTTGAGGAGGATTTCCTTTAGATCAAGAACATAGAATCCCACCAAGTCCACTCTTTTGACGTAGATCTCCTAGAATTTTTTAATTCTTTTAGCATAAGTCTCACCCAATTTCATGCTTATCGGTCTTATGTGCTTACTCTTAGGCATTGAGATCAAATTTATGGTCCCTAATTTCTTTATATAGAGTGTTGAAAATGTGTATTTAAGAGAGTGAAAGATGAAAGTTTACTTTCAAGTCATGTCCTCAAGTTTATGAATTTGAATATTTTAAGCTCTTCATGTTGTACCTTTATTTGATTACTCTTTTCATTGGTTCACTTTTTTCCATGTCCTATTCTTTATTTTGGTTCTCAATTTGAATAGGAAATCCCCTCATTTCTTTGTGGATGAAGCATCTTGTTTTGTTCTAGACTACATGTAGTGCTTTTGTCAAATATAACATCTTCTTTCCTTGCATGTTTATTGAATTTTACTACAATTTTGGACTCACATTTTTAGCATAAAAGCACTTCATTACACACAGTTCTTAAAGACTCAAGACCATTTCTCTATTTGAAAAGCACTTGTCACACAATATATCCAAACAACTAATCTTTGTATTCATATTTATAATTGAAAATTATAGAAAACTAAGCTTTATGCTAAAGGCTAATTTATATGCAAATTTCATAGAAAGAAAGAAAGGATGATGATATTAATGTCTGTTGGTAGTTGATAGTAGCTAATGGGTCTTTAATACACCAAAGTCCAATTTATTGTTTGAAATTTGTTGGCATCTGCAATTGAAATTTTCACAGTTCACTAGTTCAACATCCTCTTTGCAAGGGAAATGTTCACAGTTGAGTTTAGCCTCCTCTTTGTAGGAAGAGTGAAGGAGACTACAACAAATTACTAAGTGAGAGAGGGAGGCTACAATAGATCACTAAGCAATCTGCAGTTGTTTCTTGAAAGACAGTTGAGAAAATGTTTTTGTATTTCAAAATACTATTGAGAGAAAAACACGAGATAAATATTAATCTTATTGTTTTGGAATTGAACTATTGTGTAAATCCATATTAGGGTAGTAAGAAATAACTATTCTTCTTTCATCCTTTTGACTTTGCAGCCCACAGAAACCCAGGAGCCATTGGTGTTCTGGTCAGAAGGTTGAGATCAATCTGCTCTACTTGTAAATCAATTATCACCATTTTTTGCGATACTAAGAAATGACCAAGGGCATGATGATCATTTTTGGTTACTTGAATGATCATTTTTGTTTACTTGAACATAGTTTCCTTGTGACTGAGCTACTGGTGATCAAATTATTTGGTTATGGCAGGTATTGAAATATCACTTTTTTTTTGTCAAGTATGGTTAGACACTTTGTGGTTACTCGCATATCTGATCATCTTATTCCTTCCTCTTGCAGAATCGTGAATGAATCCTTGTCATCTATCCTATTTCAAGTTTTGCGGTCGTTTTATGGTCTTGTGGCAGCTGTTATGCTATTTTTCACCCTGGATGATTATCAATGTCAGTTTTGATCTGCTTTGCCATGTGTCAATATCATCGTACTGCAGCAACAGATGAGATTGATCAGCTTTCATAATGCTTTTATGTTTTGCTTTCATAATGCTTTTATGTTTTGCTTGTTTATTAATGTTAAAGCACAACAATTGATTAGAATTTTGCTTTGTTGTTTCAGGACTGGGACAGGCAAGATCCATCTCAAATCGTCACTGAGATGTGTGGTTTTGCTACAATCCTTTCTGGCACATTTTTGCTGCATAATACCAAAGATATCGGGGACAATTCGGGACTTGCATCCATCAGCTATAGGAGATCCAAGCAATTTAGATGCAATATCCCTCTTATCTGAAAATAAAGGAAAACCTATGGAAGCTCTTATGGAGCAAGTTCGAGATGGAAGTACAATACGGATTTATTTACTCCCAACATTTAGGTTTGTGCAAGTTTTCATGGCAGGGATCCAGGTGAGGCATTTGGTGTATATTGCTTGTGTGTTAATATTTAGAAATGATTTTTCTAGAACTATGTACATATACCAAGTCAGCAGTCTCTAATTCATGCTAGGTTACAAAAGTTTAGGATTTGTATGGATAATACATGCAAAATCAGAATCTACAAGGAAAAAAGTTGGAAGCTCCTAGTTTGGAGCCTAAGACCAAAGTTATGAATGGTTTGAAAATAAATAAAATCAAGCCTACTAGATAACACATTTCTTAAAGTTTTGTGTACTTATGATTGATATGAAGGAAAATGAGAATATGGGGCAATTTATTGAAATCAACCCAGTTGGTTACCATTTGTCACGAAAGAAAGTTGGGATTGAATTGGAGATAATCAAGAAACAACAGGTTTAGTTTAATAGAAGCGAGTAGTACTAGGGGAAATCCCAAAGTAAATTAATGATAGAAAGTTTTAAGGATGGATTTGAGGTGCATGTAATCAAAAGGTTGAGTATCAGTAGACCTAAATATTTTTTAGATTCTATTAAAGGTTTAGATGCTATTACTAACATATATCAAATCTGTAAAGTCCATTCCATGTAAATAAATCATGTGGAAAACAACTGACGAGAACACCATCTGCAAATATCCTCCAAGGCCGAGTTAGCAAATGCATATTTCATAACAACTTGGCCAAAATCGTGGGGGTAGAGATTGATCTTGTTGCTACTGCTAAGTACTATTGAGGGCGACTTCATTAGAGTGAATGGTGACTGCCATCTGAAGAAGGGCGCACTGTTGTGTGGACAACTATATATTTCCTTAGATCTTCTTTCATTTGCTAAGAAGAAGACAAGTTTACTACTGTTCTAGGCTTTGCTTCTCTAGCCGATTAATCTTGGGTGTGAAGACATTATTGTGGTGTGGTGGAGCAGGTTCCTGTAGCACCACAATAGGTCTAAAGGGAAAATTATCGATAGCAACCTACACTTGTTATTTATGTACTGGGTTTGCATAAGGAAGATCATGATCCTCTTGTGGAGAGCTGTATCATTGGATTATTCACTGCCGCCATCACTGTTGGTCGATTTGGGGAAGATTCACTACTGAAGCATGCATTTAGAATTCTGATTTCTAAGAACCACTCACTGCCGCCTCAAATACATCATCTAACTATCACCTACAACTCCATGAGATCAAAGGTACACTTGCTAATAAATTTCCTTTGTTGATATAGTCCATGTATCTTGCCACCGTGGGCATTTGTGTATTAAAAGGGGTCATCTACAAGACTGTTATAATGTTTCAATCCGATCTGAATCATTTATTGATATTCAATGCTCGAGATCAATGCAATGTTGGTATGATGCTGTGATCAATTTGTTTTGGTATATGTATGTGAAATGTATGTTGTGAGCTCTTGAACCACACACTCCTCAAAAGAGTAATTCAGGTTACATAAACTAAGAAATCTACAGGAGACCTACACCAGATAACACACCAAGTGTTTGTCAAAATATCACTTTCAGACTTAACAGAGCAGTGCACTTTCTATACCTCTGTTGCAAGTAAAAGTCTACAACAGTATAACAGTGGGGCCTTTGATAAAAGATGTGACCAAAGATATTCCCATAGCAAACCTAGATGATATATTTTGTAAGAGGAGATATACAAGAGGCCAGTAGTAGCGTCAAAAGAGAAATGTTCATGAGTGGAAAGTCTGTCCAGTCTAGCAGTTAAACTAGAAATTTCATAGTGATATTGCCAAGGGATCTTACACTTTAGGCCAATTCAAAGTGGGCTCTCATAGACTTCGCGTAGAGACAAACAACCAAATCGACCAACCATACAAGATATGTCAGCTATGCCAGCTACAGGAGGTCGAGATATGTCAGCTATCAAAGTTGTCGTTGAAGGTGTAAAGATTTCACCACTGAGCATTGTTCCTTATGAAAATGGTCTCTCTCCTCATAGGAAGAATGGTATTATAGAAAGAAAATTTTGTTCTTGTTTCTATATCAAGGGTGACCTAAACTCAATAATTGTTTGGTTTGGATGAGTTTAGATGCTTGAGCATTTGTTTGGTTTTTTTGCCTCTGTTTGTGTTGATTCAAGTGGTCATTATTTGTACTACAAATATTTGTGTACCATGTTGTATCAGGGGGCTGTTGTAATTCTAATCTGATTTGCAATCTAGCACTGCAATTATTCTGAGCTATTATTCATTCTCTTAGTGTATGGTGTTTTAACATATTTATTGACGAGTGCTTCATCTATATGTTTCTGTTTCACTTTAGGGTTTAGCTAAATTTGTTGAATGGAGTGCCAGTATGATGGAGGAGGATGCCAAAAGGCGCCTAAAGAATGCTGAGCTTCAGGAAAAAAAAGATCGCTTGAAGATATGGATCAATTATGTTCCACCTCCTTCTAACTTAAAAGCAATTCATGATGACAAGTTTACTGGAAAGGTTTGTCTTCATTTGTAGTGACTGAGTACTCTCTGTTGATAACACAGAGAATAATCAAGACATTTTACTTAAACTGTGTTTAATTTTTAATCCTAAATCTCTTGATGTGAAGCAACGCACAGCTACTTATTTTTACGTACTGAAGGTCTGTATATTTGCAGGTTGTGGAGGTTGTTAGTGGAGACTCTGTGGTTGATGCTGATGATTCGACTCCTTATGGGAGTCCTTTAGTTGAATGTCGAGTGAATTTGTCAAGTATTAGAGCTCCAAAAATCGGCAATCCAAGAAGAGATGAAAAACCGGCTCCATATGCTCGAGAAGCAAAGGAGTATTTATGTAGCATACTCATTGGCAAAGAGGCATGCTCAACTGTGTAACAGTTGTATCTATCCTCTGTTTGCAAAATATAATTCTACATTTTCCAGTACAATCTGTGCAGAGGGATTAAAATTTACCATTTGTACACATTTTGCAGGTCAATGTAACAATGGAATATGCCAGGAAAGTTAGCATGACTGATGGCCCTACACCATCAGCACCGTCATCGGGAACGATTGATGGGCGTCCAAAACAAATATGGCAGCAGTACTGTTAGAGGCTGGTCTTGCAAAGCTGCATCCATTCTTCGATGTTGAAACATACAAATGCTAAACATTCGGTGATCCCATATGTAAAGGTATGAACATGTATACTCTCTGGCATGAATATTTCATGGATAAATTTTAACTTGATAATTTGTAATGTTATCCATTGCAACTGACCTTGATGAATCTATTGTAGGTTTTTGCAAGATTTTCCCCTAAGCAGAAAGAACTCATATTGACAACTATTAAATTGTGAAAATTAATGGCTTGGAGGCCAATGTTGTCAATTTATCTATTCAGCCTTGTTGACAAGAAACTTGTGGACAACTCGAGACCAATAATGCTGCCCATGAATTCAATGGCCCTCCAAATGCTTCATGGCAATCAACATTCTTTTTGTAGTATACTGAGCTCCTATGTAGTCTAGATAAAGATGTTCATAAAGGGTGAAGATATGATTTCTCCTTTTCCATTTGGATAAATTCTTGATCCAAGTAGCAGAAGGTTATAGTGCAAGTCATGTTAAACCAATTGCAAAATAATTCTCTTTTAGATATGATAAAATTTCCTCACGATAAAAAAGATTCAGTGCTTTTGGAGATGGTCAAATTTGATAGAAACCTGTTGAACTCATCTGATTTCTATCATTTTTTATTGTAAATGATCTCTCATTTTGAGCATAGGATAAACAATAAAAAGATTAGGAAAATCTTGACTATTCTAAATGTCATCAAATATTTGTTATTTCTAGCATATATGGGAAGTATTTGTCAATTGGTTCTATTGAAGACATTTGGTCTCTACCTATAGCTATAAAAACGCACCCTTCACTTGGACAAATCATAATTTGGCAAGGCATACATCTAATCACACAAGCCCTCATTACATGGCCATATTGAGCATTCACTTGGGTTAAAATCTATAATTTATGCTTTATTGTGCTTAATAATTTGCATGAGCTTGGTGGAATAGTTCTTGCCACTTGCACTTTATCCCAGTTCTTATTTTGTTGATTCTATCTAGTTCTTTTAATTTAATGTGGAATCTAATGGTTTAAGTATTTGGTTGGTTCAATTAATTTATTGTTGGGTTATTGAGTCATCTTTCACCTTATGCTTTAACAAAGTTTAACTCACACACGATTATGATCTATTGAATTCGTGTAAACCAAGCAAGAATATAAATCTTCACTCAATCACCTAGAATTAAAATAGGCTAGGGAAATAACTGAAATTATTCCCCTAGCCATTAGGAAGACTAGGAGTTCATTAATCATCCCACTTTTCCTAAGTCTTCCAAACCAAGTGTTAATTATAAATAAAACTTTCTTAGTTTGAGTGGTAGAGAGTTGTTATCCTCTCATTCTTGCCTATGGGCTGGAGAGTGGTAGCTTGGCAACATGGAATATATATATGGGAAGTATCTAAACATATTTCAGTAGGAATTTTTCTTGTTTCCCCAAGTTTCCAAAATATGTATGGATGAATGTAGGCAGGACAAGAATTTCTGACAATATTAAGGGAATGATACTGAGATCATAAAAGAATTAAGGAACTCAAGTTTTTTAGAATGAATGTACATTAAAAATGGAGGATGATATTTATGGGCCAATCTCGTCTAATTGAAGATACAGTGACCGATGAACCATATAGAAGATTAACCATGTTAATGTTTAATAGGTCAAGTACTAATATATGATTGATCATCAACATAAAATGTTACATGTTATGACTAATGCATATCATGAAATGCGAACTAGGCAAACTATCATAAAATGAATTTAAGGAAGTGTTCTAAGAATGTTTCCAAGTAAAATGAATTTAAGCAAGTGATTACAATGTTTAAAATAAGTAAAAAATAAAATAGCCATATTTTGGGTTATTCTTCTAATATGATATTTATGTTTATTTTTTTTTTTAATAATATTTCCTTAGTTACCAAATCCTTATCAAACAAATAGGAATGGCCCTATACATGCACCCTCTCTCATGCCTAGAGATTAATTGGCATTACCAACATGTACTACTTCATAAAATTTAAGTAGGTGGTTGCAAACTTGTTATAGCGAAAGAGATATATAGACCTATTACTATAAGTTTTCTTTATGTGAGGATAATTGGAGTATGTAACCTTGGAGACCATTTATATTGGAGTAAAAATAAAATTCTAGGGTTTGAAATTGGAGGCATATTGATGTGAGAAATATATTCTAAATTCATAATATTCCACATTTTTACATGCAAATTGAGGATGCTCATTATTGTTGACCTTTTTCATGACCAAGACAAGGTGATTCATCCCTCAGTTTATCAAGAGATCTATTCACCCTTGTCTTCACCATTATCTTTGGATTCATCACAACCCTTCTTCTCATCATCCCTATGTTGGAGGTTGCATGTTTCATAAGACTCATAAGTTTGATAAATGATCATGACCTTTTGCTTTGTGGCATGGGACAATAGATTGGTGGTGTAGTATGTGGCTGGAAGGCACATTGCAAGAATAGGAGACATGTTATGTGTGAATTGGCAGATATTAGGTGGAGCATGAGAAATTATGAGGAGGGAATCAGAGATAAATGTCAAGAGGAAAATATTTTTGTAGAGGTGCAGGAACATAATAGACATATGGTATATGTTGCGGTATAAATCTAAGCTTTGAAGGAGATGAAAAAAGCATCAGAGTCCACATGAAAGCACAAAAGTCTCTATAATTGGAACTATAAAGAAAAATGGGCTCATTTTCTTATAGGGTTGATCATATAGAAAATTTTCCATGCGTGTCCCTGAAGGGCTTTACATATGCTTCCACTTCCCCTATTAACACTCAAGGTGGGACACTCTAGGTTGGGACTATGAATGTTGAGGAGGAAAACAATTTGGAGGAAGTTGTAGTGATCCTAACCTAGAAATTGAACACAAAAAAATATAGAACCCATATACTTTATAAATAACCAAAGACATTCAATGGCAGGTGTCCCAAAGGGTGAATCCATCTCTCTTGTTCCCATGAACATCTATGAGCCTTGAGTTGTCATTGGATATGTTGTTAAAAAGAGCTTCTCTTAGTTTCGAGAATTATATATATTCTCTACTGACGAGGCCAACCACGTGAAGGTGGAAGCTCATTTGGCCCCACCCACCCACCCACCCTAGAATCAAAGAAAACATTTGTCAACCTTGATGTGTTCTTGAATCATATGAAATGTGCCAGTGGCATATTTTTAAGAATGGCATTATGATCTTCTATCGACAATTTCCATTGTCAATGCTTGGAAATTTTCCTACTCTTCACTGCCTTCAACTGCAGTCGGGCTGCTATGACCAAATGACTATATTGAGCACATATAACATCTGACTTGTAGTCTTGAAAAAGAATATGGTCTTTACATTTCCTTACTTCTGCAAAGAAATGTCCCATTAAAACCATTGAACCCACTGCATACGTATAATTTGATGGGTCTTTAAATTCTTGCATCAACGTGCTTTTCGACCTAGTGCATCTCAATAAATAATAATGCACATTTTCTGGATTATCTACTGGTTCAATGACTACAAATACATCGCCTTCTCTAACCAAATCAGAAACACGATCATAATCTTTGTCAATCACAACCGCTTCATTGTCGCACTCTACATCGCTGATATTTCCAAATGGGGGCAATGGTGTCAATTCTTGATGTCTCCATGGTTTCACAAATTTGTTAGTTTGGTTTTGACACTCATCCAAAGACTGTACATCATCAATACATGCAATACATAAGCAAGAGTAATTCCGTTTCTCGATTGCCTGTATATTTTCTATTTTCTTACTCCTAATGGAGTGTAAGCCCCTTGTTTTTGGGATTGCAGTACAATTATGCGGCATTGATCTGTCAACATCGCCCATTGCAATATTCCAGAAAAACCTTCTCACATTACCCATCCTTTCATTGAATTCATGGCTCAAATTTTGTTTGCACCAATTAACAACATCGTTTGAATTTGCAAGGCGAGTAGAAGAATTATTAATTTGATATCTCCTAAGTGCACATTTCACGTAGGCCCCAGCACCATCATGTTCTCCTTTTCCATGTCTCGTTTCAAAAAAGCTCCATGTGTGGCAAACATCCGTGTTTCTATGAAGGCGAGATAACCATAAGAATGATCATGCCGATTTAAACTGACCAGCACAACCATCTAACCACACCCAATGTTCTTTAAAAGTGACCCTTCTTCTTTTTAACTCTTGAAAAAGCATACCAAAACAATGCTGGACAAAACATGTATCATGTGTACGATCATCACTGATGTAGAAATGATACTCCTTAATCACTTCACGATTATTTTCATTGCTATCAAAACCATCGACATCAAGCTCTGGATGTCTATACGTAATATGCACAAGTATAGATACCTGATCTGAATGATAATACTCACTTTGTATCTCCTTTTGCGGAGTGAAAGTGTAATTTTCTGCAAAATCAACAATGGATAATATTGTCCCTTTTGGAAATATATCTCATGATTGCTTGAACTATAAGTCCTGCCATCGTGCTGAGTGAGAGTGCTTGATATATTTATATATTTGGCCCCTGAACAAATTCATAAAATCTGTCAAAGAGATCACTTTCAACCAAATTAAGCTTTCTTGATGTTGTCGTTGAATATGTAACTGCAGTATAGTGAACATAAACATATCTCTTGCATTTGACAATGCGATTTGACAATTGAGGATCGTTTGCATCAATGGGGTAGTTAGCATTAAAAAGGGCCAAATCAGAAAATTCCTCACATTTTTTACCTCCGACGCATTGTTTCTTATAGAATACTTGATGATTCTCTCAAGCACATAATATTTTAGATACAAATTCATGAACACTCGAAGGAGCGGGGTTATTTGGCCAACACTGCATGCCAAAAGTTAGAAATGTCTCATAATATAATTCGAATTCTACATGGTATCGACAACAACATGTGTCGCGAACAACGATGGGCCTAACATACCATGGTTTACGCTTCACAAATGTGCTAAGGGCAATCTTCACATCAACATTACTCTCCATGAAAGTTTTGAACATTTTCGCTTGAGTGATCGTTGTTATGTTTTTGGCATGAGTTTCATAGTTTCCTTTCGATATACGACGTCGAACAACATCCTTTTCATTTGGTAAGACACGGGAGTTTACATCCCAAAACTCTTTCACCATGTCCCTCACATTATCCGAAAGTCTATCTTGATAAGGTTGCCTACAGATAGCACCCCAACATGCAACTTCATCATCCTCATCTAACTGAACTCGAAGCTTTTTATGCTTCCATAAAAATTTTCTTGATGTTTTTAATGTTCTTGCAATCGTAGACAACAAAGGACTAGTTGTAGTGTTTTTTGCCACAACCCCTGTTAGAATTGCTTTACGAGCAACCATGAAATTGTGAGATCGTTTTTTTTGCAAGTGATGCAAGGACCGAGGTCATGTTTTGTGATACAATCTGATTTGACTTAGCCTCTTTGGCACTTTGAATGCCCAATAATGTAATTTCATCTTTTAGACATTTTCGCTTTAACAATTTATGCAACATTTGAGCTTGTTGTATGACAGAAATACCTTCAAAATATTTTTTGACTATCTTATCTACTCTATAACGAGCTGTACGATCAAGCATCTGCGGTCCCATTTCTTCAATTTTACTTGGATCCAAATTCTCCAAAAAAATATCATCAATGACGATATTGTTGTAGCTTCTAGTTAATCTCTGTAAATTGCTAACTATGGTAGGATGTTGTATGTTGGATGTCAACCCTGCATAAAAATAAATATAAACTTATAATATTTTGTTCACTTTCAAATCAGATATATATATATATATATATATATATATATATATACTCAATTATTATAAAGCAAATTATAAACATATAAAAAAATATTTACTCACCACTCATGCTCTCAATATCAACGCTACCCATAGTTTGCTCCACATTTGTCATTTCCTCGTCACCTCCATGTTCCTCATTTCTTTCATCAACGTGCTCTTTGACTATTTGGATTGCTTCATCACCGCCATGTGCATTCACATTTTGCATTTCTTCGTCACCGCCATGTGCATTCACATTTTGCATTTCTTCGTCACTGCCATGTGCATTCACATTTTGCATTTCTTCATCATTTCCATGTGCCTCCACATTTATTTCCATTGCTCTTTTTGCTCTTAAATTTCTCATAGAAACACGAGATCTCTCTTTCCTTGCCTCTTCATCAACTCTAGTGCGATCATATTTTCTTTCACATTTCTTTCGGTTTCCCATGTTGAAATAAATAAAGACCTAAAATCCAATGCATGAAAACATATGAGAATTGAGAGTTATATGCTGAAAAAAAAAGAATAGTACATTGACCCAACAAGTGTTATTCATTCAAAATGAAATAGTTCTTGTTATGGCCAAATAGTATCCAAAAACCTCTTCAACATGAAATAGTTCTTATGCATGTAAAATGAATACAAAGCATTGATTGATCTAACCTTACCTTTATATCAAGAATACCATGATCATATAAAACAACAATTTCAAAATAGTGCAAGACTTGTTATGTGCTTCAGTCTCAATTCTTTAGATCTCAAATATTCATCAAAGACATGTGATACTACAAATCTTAAAACAATTCCGAATGTAATCAAAATGCTCATTATGGGTGATTCAAGAGAAAAAGTAGTGAAAACTTAGTGAATACAAACAAATGAGGCCTCTTTTAGGGAATATTTCACCATGCAACAACCAATACAATTCGCACAAGTATTAATTCTAAAAAATAAAGAATAATGTGATGAAAGCTTTCTCAATGGAAATGTACTAAAAGATTTTGCCTATCAAACTAAAAGTAGTCTTCATTAAAAGCACTAAAAATTTACTTTAAATACTAATGAGTTTAATCTCCAAACCTTGCTTGATAGAAGTGGTGATTTGTAACCCTTTTCAAGTGAAATTTAACATTTTGTAAATATATAAGATGAGTTCAAGGTTCAACAACCAAGAAGAGAGCAAGTGCAACATTAGGCATAATTGAAATTGAATGAATAGACTCTCGGCTGAAAAGAATGCTCACCTGAAAAAATCTGTTGAAAACAAACCCTCGGATGAAAAAACCTCAGCTGAAAACAAACCCTCGGCTGAAAAAACAATCCGTTGAAAACAAATCCTCGGATGAAATAATTTGGAAAAGTATCTCGGCCGAGAGATTATATATACCATTCTCAGCCGAGAATCATGGGCATCCCATCCGAATAATGTGGAATCCCGCCCACAAATCAAGGAAATTTAATATTTAATGTGTCAGGGCCTAAAATATTCTCGATGGATTATGTAACAAAACTCTCGGGCGAGAAATGTTATAACCTCTGTGACAAGAGTTTAAATCAACTTTCAGCCGAGAGTTTTTGTTAACTCTGGGTTAATTTTTGAGCGGGAATGACTCTCACCCGAGACATTTTAAAGCTCTCGCCCGAGACATTTTCTGGGCCGAGAGTTTTTGGTCAACAGTTCCAGCAGAATTTCTGCAGAATGCAGAAATGTGTCACTTTAACAAGGTCGTACCACTGCAAAAAATGAGAATTACATGTCGAAGTTTATACTAGTAGATTCATCATTCAATCTACTTTATCATAATATAAAAATTTTTGAATTTCATTTAGGATTACTATTTTTTTACTAAACTTTATCATTAAAAAATTTAGTGACGTAAAAATCAATCACAATGAAAATTCAATATCATGACAATGCCAAAGCCAAAAAAATTTAAAAAAATACAGGGATGTTCCTTGAACTGTCCTCTTCAATGGGTTGGTTTTAGTTTGTTTGATAAGAGTCACATTTGAAACAAAATGAGAAGACAAAAAAATGTGTCGATAATGTACCATTTTTTGAACATATGTTGTTTCGATAAATAATAAAAAATAGTTCCCAAGTCTTAAAAAACTTAAAATATAGTCTAGGATCAATTTTAGCATGTGTAGAATATGAGCCTACATTTTTTTCCCTAAAATTAATAACCTTATATCAAAAAACCGTGGTCAACACGGGTCACTCATTATCCATACCTAAAATTTTCAAGTATATGCCATTGGTTGGCAACAAATTTGTCCCACGATATGTCCATTAAAAAAATAAAAAAAAATACGAGTAGAAAGATAATTCAATTCTGTAAAACCTTTTTGTTTACTTCAAGTTGAAATTCCTAAGGGATATATGGGATTGAATAGGTCGAAGTTGAAAAACATAAAAATTAGCAGTTTTTTTTGTCAAAAACAAGCCAAAATTGTTTCCCAACTTCATGTTTTCACCCTCTTGAAAAAAGAGATGCTTGGAAACCATCCATGAAGTAATCCTACTATTTTCATATTAATATAGGTAATGGAAAACTTTACAACAGTGTTGTCATACAAATTCCTAGGGTTCAAATTTCTATTCTAAATGCATCACTAAGAACCCTGTCAGTTTGTCAAACCAAAGATGTAAGCTTCTACCACAAGTTTAGCTCAACATTCTCTAGAAGAATTGGTAATGATTTATTTTCGGTATTTTATTTGTTTATGTTATTGTAAAGGAAAATAAAACTATCTACTTCAAAAGGAAATTGTTGTTGCAACTATGATATCATTCCACACACTTGACAACTATCATTTACTTTGATAAAGTAATTCAATTGGGATGTAAACTCATCACACTTACTATTGAAAACAAGAAACAAACCCAAAAGAAAAAAATGAGGGAAAGGGTAAGAGACAAAGTTGGCCAAGTAGGCGGATGGGCTAAGAAAATGATTAAGTTTGTTGGTTTGAAGGCCAAGAATCCAATTAACATCAGGATACGTTTGTTATTTGTCTAATTGAATAATTAATCAACATAACCTAGTCCCAAGGGGAATTGTACGTCAAGATATGGAGTTCATATATATGAGAAAGTATTGTCTCCAAAACTTGACCTATGCAACTTGTTACCCCCCATTTTGCATGGGTATCCACATGTGAAATGTTTCGCATATTCAACTAGGGATTTACATGCTGATGACTGACCAAGGTTCTCGATGTTGGTTTATACTTCATATTTTTATGGATTTTCATGAAAAAGTGGTTGATATTGATATGATCTATTATGGTTCCCTACTATGGCTAGAAGATGGACAACCCTATCTCATGAAGCTACATGTCTAATCCATTTATTATGCAACATGAGAGTGGTGTCAGGCCCATTTCCTGTACATGTTCATACTGCAATATCCAATGATTAATCAAAGGTATGTACTTGTAGATGGGATTTGAGAAGAATGTACATTTTTTTTTAATGTCATGTGCTCTTGTACCCTCCAAAATATGCCACGAAGTCAAAATTGGGGCATCTATATAGTTGCAAGAAGCAAGGCCTAAAAAAAATATTACACATGAGGATTTTTGTAGCTAAGTGAGGCATTGATTTGAGGATGAAAAACACTTTGTTAATCCCTTCTTTTTACGCGATCTTTATGTGTATAACTAAGTATCATACAATCACCAACATAGCCAGTAACACCCTGATTTTGACTCCATTTCATTAAACATGTAAATGATGTAATATCATTATAACATCATGGTGAAGAGCTCAAGTCCAAGGCCCTGCCATCGATTTATTGCTCTTGTATCAACAATTAAAAATCGACGCATGTGGATCGTGTGGTAGCATGGCATAATGGAAATTATAAATATGATGTAAATATGTATTTTAATAAAAATACCCACAACTAGCTATGTAAGGAAAGAAGAGTATGGGGGCATGATTTTTACAAGGAATAGGGAGGGAAATATTCAAACCTTTGAAGCCAATAATTTTAATCCAAGTGTCAATGAGAAAACCCGTGAACCATTAACTACCCATGTTCACGTATGCACCTAATCTTTTAATTCTTCCAAGAGGTGGTTGAAGTAGTTATTGTTTGGGGAAATGGAGAGTATGTCTATTCAAATTTCGTGTATGGGAAAGCCATCATTTTGGAAAAACATGTTTAGCTTCCTGGGAAAGAAAAGACCCATGAAATTGCTTCTATTTCCATTATTCATCCATTAGTTTTTCTCTCTCACTTAGCTCTGGCTTGCTGGGTGTTTTTCTCTTCATTCTTAATGAGTTTTCCTCCATTTTTCTAGTTGGGAAAGTCATTTTTGGGGTTGGAGAATGACTGGGAGGAAGGGAAAATCATCTTGGTGGTTCATAGAGGCCCTTTTTGTCATTTGAATGCTTGTATACATGTTGGAAAAATAATTTTGTTCCATAGTGGTTGATTTCCCCTCTCAAATTTTGTTTTGTTATGCCCAGTGATTGTATGATTGTGTAAATGTTAAATTGTGTTCCAGCTGTGAGGAAATCACCTTGAGATTGTGCTAGCTCATCCATCTTGTTTATTTTCCTTTGACCCCCATGTGTCTTTCTATGTGTGAAGTTGGATGAGGATTGGGATACATGTATCCCATGTTTTGGCTTGAACTTGTGTGTAAGCAACCAGGAGTAGGCAAGGATTTGGAATTGGATTAATAAACCTAGCGAAAGGTGTAATGTCACCGAAGATGATAGGGATTTTGTAGATTTTCTATGCACACCCTGAAGAGAAATAGAAGGGAAGGTATGGCCCGAGGTACTGTGGAGCAGCGAAGGGGATACTTACTTATGTTAGGTGTGTACGTATTGTGGTTTCCAAGATAGCTAAATCTTGTAGAGGTACTGGAAGCTCTATGGTTGAGCTCACTATCTTAGCAATTCCTTCCTTTCTACTTCCTTGACAGCTTGTTAAACCCAACTGTGGCTTGGCTTCGCTAAGATGTGGTATATACTTGCCTATGTGTGAGTTTGTTATTCCCTTTTCCTTGTGGAAATCATGCCTAGCTCATGGGTGGCTGCTTTGTTGAGATATTGATGAGCATAGTTTTCCTATAGTTGGGCGGAACGTTGCACTTGCATAGCTAGTTGCTTGGGACAATGTCATTTCAAGATAAGTATTATCTTGTATTTAATTATGCAATTTTTTAAATTTGATGCCTCTGATTATTATGCTTCTTTAAACATGCTATGTTTGGTGGATGGATTATAAATCCCGTATTTATTTGTATTATGCATCTGCACCTGTTTCATTGTTTATAAATTTGTAAAATGTATATGGCCCAAGTCCTTAAACTGACCATACAATATGGCCCAAGTCCTTAAACTAACCATACATGCCACAAATAGGGTTGGAAAAAATTTAGCTACAATTTGGGATTTTGAATGAAATCCCCTTACCCACCAAAAGACCAGTTTAGTAGGAAGAACAAACAGTCATGGCCACCATAATATTTGTTACGAACTTATGACAACCTGAGAATCAATAATTTTGAGCTCCTCTCAATCAAAATATAGGGAGACCATAAAGCCAAGTACCAAGTAAATTTATATAGGGAGACCATAGAGCCAAGTACCCACACAACATCTACTAACTTGTAAAAGAGCAAGAAAATCAATGCATGTGCCATGAATATAAAAAAGAAGGATGCTATACAAAATCTATACAAATAAAGTGATGCGAGATTTTGTAAGTTTGTTGTCTGCAGGGAAGAATTTTCTTAATGTGGCCAAAGATGCAGAATATTAATGGTGGCCTTATTTAATCCATGCTTAATATAAATTTAGAAAACATGCATGGAGACAAGCCTACAACAATACAGGGTAAGAAACTAACAACATGTGGATTGATGGGTTGTAGGACAAGCATGCATAGTACAGAGGTATGTGAAAAAATAATTCTTGAACTTATATGTAGATATAAAAATAATAATAATAAAAATTATACTCACTGATAATTTGCGTTGTTTATGCTTGCGTGCTATATGATAGACATTGCAACCTCTGCTGTAGACCCCAATATATATGAATGACAAATTTTATCAAAAATTGCAACCGCTGCATGTAGAAAAGATAACTATATAAATATCTCTCATCATATTAATGCTGCATGCATAATATAAATTTAGAAAAGATGCCCGGAGGCAAGCGTGCAACAATGAAGGGTAATAAACTAACACTACATGGATGGATGGATCGTAGGATAGGTGTGCGTAGTACAGAGATATGTGAAAATTTAAAACTTAACTTATATGTGCAAATAGTTCGTAATAGGAAAAACTATAGTTTTAATTGAGACAATGCAACAATTCAAAGTTGCAGTCTACTGTTAAATTATTATATAGATGAAAACCACAAAAACTTATTACATAAATAAAAATAACAACCCAATTGAAGTGGAAAAATTTATAAGTTATTCTGTGCCCATGCTTGTACTTGTTTTAACTCTATTTGATTCCAACTGGCCCTTCACTCATTTTGCATGAAATCCATTTGATTTGGAATACAAGTATACGGTTTTTCAAACTTACTCCAACTCAGGATTGTGTTTGTAACTTGTATGCCTTGCCCAACATTTGCTTCGTAGATTGGTTTTTCTCTTTTCCAAATTCTATAAGGTAGTAAGGTCTTATAAACAGGAGCATTCAAGGTAAGTATTGAAGTATAATATTTGTTTCACATACAATTTGCAGAGAATTAGTTGAACATCGTTGCATTTGACATTGACTAGAAAATATATATCAGTAAAATGCAATTTAACGGTATTTTAACTAGGTATGTTTAATTTCTACATTGTGACCTAATTGAACGTTGTTATATTCATTGAGATTTTGAGCACTTGGTTTTACTTCAAAATTCCCGAGTCTTTGAATATATAGTAGGTGGATTTACACAGGCAAAACTTTTATGTATAGTTGTTTCTTGCATAAGAGTGGAGGTGGTATTTTTTGGTTGGTAAATTCAAATCTGAGAAATATTTTGAAGAGATGCAAACAAACTGACGGTTTCAAATAAAATTCCGAGTACACTGTACAATCTCTTCATTTTTTTATACTAAGGCCTTCATAATTAATCCTACTTGGATTTACTGGAATTTACCGAGACATCGATAAATTCAATGGAATTTACTGGAATTTACCGAGACATCAGTCTGTAATTGGATATTCATTAGTAAAACGAATATTAACCAGATATCAATGAGACACGGGTGATTGTAATTGGATCTTTATCTGTAAAAAATTACACAAACCAGAATTCATGGAGACCTTCCATCAAGAGAGACCTTAAGGAGTTAGGAATTTGACAGAAGCAAATAGATATTAAATCTTCATTGAGAAATTTCAGAAAAATAAACAAATTATAAATCAGTATACCTGTATAATCCATTGAAGTGATTGATGCTACCACCAATATGGATGGGAGCTAAACAGTACCAACATTCATTATACTAGGCCGCGAGAGAAGGACTCTCCTTAACCAGTGAGGATTATGTTTTGAATAGGTATCATAATCCAAACCCTAGTCCCTGGAACCCTAGTCCCAAATCCAGCTAAATTGAACCCAGTAGAATGACCATGGCCCTTGGTTAGTACTAATATCATTTTATATCTGCAGACTATGCTTGTATAAGCTTTGTACAATTATGTTATTTTATTGGGTGCAATATCAACACCTAGAGGAGACATGCATATTGCCATCTATCCCAACCAAAGAAACTCCATGTTATGAAATGTAAGGATCTATTACACTATGGAATAGAGGCCTCGAAAAGAGGCCAAATAAGGCCTCTAAATAGCCTATTGGTTAGAAACCAAAGAAGCCACTAAAACTTAGGTTAAAATGTGTTAAAAACTGTGCAAGATTAATACTAAAGATCAAAATAGATTTCTATAGTCCCTGCTGCTTGGCAGGTTGACAGGGAGTTTTCTACTTGCTATCCTTGCAATGCTAAAGAATGCATGTCTCTCCAACCATAAACCATAGCAACCCTACATTTTCTATAACTATGATCAGTACATGCATGACTTGAAACCGATGTAGGAGGTGCACGAGGAGTGGGTGATGACTGTGGATGAGAAGCCAGTGGTTGAGCCATCATGCTCCATTTCAATGACTATAGTTGATTTGCCTTGGATATGGCAGTTCAAGCTGGGAGTTAGGTCTCAACGACTAACTTTAATTTTCTCTGAAAATTATCAAAATTAATTAGTTTGTTAATATATCAATCCTGCTAAATGCCTTTAGTATGTATATTTTTGTTGATACTATTGAAGTATTTAGAATCATCATTTTTTTTTAAGATTAGACATATTTTTCTTTTATTAATGAAGTAAAACTTACAGTTGTTTCCCATGTTATCTTTTATATCATATACATATTATCTTTATAAAAATCCAAATAAATAATAAATGTTTATATTTATGTGCTGGATATAGAAAGTAAGTACGATAGGTAAACAATGTTTATCTATAACCCAGGTTCAAGGATCGAAACCCCCAGAAGCTATTCAATCATGACTATCTAAAACCTCTATGTAATATGTAAAAACAAGGCATATATTTTTATAAAAAATATTACAAGAATGCCACGAAGATTTCTAAGTAGGGGAATACTGAGCATTTACTCTCTATCTTATAAACAATAAATACTCTTTGGAAATGGCCATGAGGAATAATCCTCAGGTCCTTATAGTGACCAAAGATCGAAACCCTAAGAGAGTAAATGCTATTAAATAGAATTAATATATAAGGTGCATAGCATTGGATGGCCAAGTCATGGTTATCCATTATATACATACACTTGTTTAACTGGGCCATCACTAATAGTTAGGCCTTTTGTAAAACTTTGTAAGCGTGGTCTATTAAACATACATTGTCTATTAAACCAATGCTCAACACCTTATATATGATTAAGACTGTGGGGTCAATTGAGTGTAGATCGGGTGGTTGGGAGGAATGTCATTGTCCTCTCCACCTGGGTTCAAATCTTGCTTTGTGACACTTCCTCCTTGGGAGTCGACTTTGACTATGTAATGATTGTAATGATGGCTATATCTTGATTCTCCGGAATAACAGGTGTTGGGAATTTCTCGATGGATGTAGACCTCTAACAAATGGTGAACCATCATTTTAAAAATGATTAAGACCGTGGGAAAAAGATCCTCACGCAATCCCTATATAAATCTACATAACAAATAAGACATGAATATGGGTCGAAGCCTATAAGGGCTTACGATTTGCATAATATTTTTATTTGTGATCATAGAAGCGACCCAAGGTTGAAACCCTAAAGGGTTAATATCATTATCCAAACCACATTTTATTGAAGTATTTCCACAATACATAATGATCGATACGCCGTAGAGGGCAAGCAAAGGAGCCACTTTCACCATAATTTTGTTGTGTGTTCAAGTGTTTACCATGCCACGAGAAAGGTGATGCACTATGCATGTCCCTTGGAACCCTTCATGAGTTCATAAGTTAATACCTTTAACTATGTAAACATACGTTATAGTTAATACAAGGAACTTTGATCAGGTGTACTCATGAGCTTAGAATTAGTCCCTATGTGTGTGTGTAAGTTAACAAGGTTAATCCTTGTTTGAAATATGTTAAAAATTGGTTTGGAACCTATGCTAAGGACCTCGGATAGAGGAAATTATACTAAGAAGAAGAGTAGGTAGTAAGGTCACTTTACAAAGCTTTTTAACCTAAGGTTTTTTTGGCAAAAAGTGTGTTCAGGCCAATAATATTATTGGGAGCCTTATTTGGCCCCAAATCTAGGCTTGGCAGACTTTAAGCCTGATGTCCAGGCACCTGGAGGCATGTTGTAGTGAGTGCTTATTCTGGAAAACTCTTGTCCTTCTACTATCACCTGTACAGCAATTAGACAACCAGAGGATGAAAACACATGAAACGTTGGTAAGTTATTATGTTAAGTAAACTCATCTATTTCTTTCAATCTTTTCTCCAAGAGATTCAATTGAATGGGTCTGAAATTCAACACAATTCATTTGCTTGCTTGATCTACTTCTTTTGTTCAGGGATTCGATCCGAGGTTGATTGCCAACATGTTTTCCAATGCCCGGTGGGTGGGTGAGAAGAGAATTGAAGACGAAGATTGTTTCATCTTGAAACTGGTTGCCAATCCCTCGACCCTAGCAGACCGAAGTGACGGACCCATGGATATCATTAAGTAAGTATTCTTTGGTTATTTCGGGCAGAGGATGGGTCTCCTCATGTTCATAGAGGACTCCCATCTGACTTGCATTCAAACAACCGGTGCTAATGATGTGTACTAGGAAACCATGATAGAAACGACCATAGAAGATTACAGATGTGTGGATGGCGTTATGATAGCTCATGCAGGTCGGTCTGTTGTCACCCTCTTCAGATTTGGGGAGGTCCCAATGAGCCATACTGAGACTACCATGGAGGAAAGATGGACCATCGAGGACGTTGTGTTTAATGTCCCGGGTCTTTCAATGGAAGAGGTTTGTTACTTCAAAAAAAGTTAATCTACTGTAAACCCATTTACCCAGCAGTTGTTGATGGCGAATTTATACATGATAGCTTTGCACAGTTTGATATGTGCGATTCTATACTCGCTTATGTTCTAACTCGATGTTGTCACTTTCAAAACTGATACATACTGGTTCTATTTTTATAAATAGGTTGACAAAGAATTCGCACTAAAAATGTATAGTGACTTAAGTCCCTTATGGAATTCTCATGGTTTATTTACATATATTCTCAACCATTATCCCTCCTGACTAGTGATGATGATAACCATGAGACTATACTCTTAATAGTCTCTAGATATCTTACATATGTATTATCAGAGATTTCTTACATTCATTTATATCTCTGATTGCATGTTCAGGCCAGGAAAGACTTCCTAGGAAAGTCGAAAAGGTGTCATTGTCTCCATAGTTGGGGTTTGTTTCAGGTGGAATGTTCTTGTCCACTCTTCTGGACATGAATATTATTTTCCGCTTGTTAAGGTTCCTTTAGGAAGTAACGAGATTACTAATCTGGAAGTCTTCAAGGAGTCACTTATTGGGGTCTATCATATCTTTTTTTCTGTGCAAGTTCATGTCTATCATATCTTGCTTTCCTTGGAATGAAATTTTTAATTTGGTTTAGCCCTTCCTGTGTGAAGGTCGACAACACATACTCTACATTGTGTGAAGAAAAAAACATACTCTACAGTTGCGAAATTTTATGTTGTGCCGACCACGTTATTTTTTACCCATATTAGATATACATACAGGTACCCAAGGGGATAAAATGCCGTAGAATCCCACTGAACCGTGGTCCATTTTGCAAACCAGGTGCGCATATATAAATAAAGATTGAATTCTCTCTCGTATGAACCCATCAAAATTTCATCCATATTTCCATTGTAATATAAAAGCCCTATTCTCTCTCGATTTATCAACCACAGTGACATAATTTCAAAAGCTTTTTATCTCTCAATTCATTCTAAAATTTAATGCATAATTACATATATAATCTGGACACAGATCGATCGGTTCACAACGGTAAGTGAGCAGTGCATCGTAACGCTACCCAATTAAGGGCTCACAGCTGGAAAAAGACTCTCTGGTACGCCAAGAAGCATATCTTGAGTCGGTATAGAAATAGGATCTCTGATAGATGGAGACAAAATATTTGTCTAATGTTCCCCAAATTCCAAGAACTTAAAACCTGGTTCATGGATACAAGAAATGGAACTGCGACAACTATAACAAAGTCATTGCTCAAGAAAGCCTTGACAAGAGCCATTCTCCCCAGCCTTAGCTGCAACAAGGAAGTTGGCATCTCTACTAAGTACTCTATATTGAGATGAAACATTGCAGCCATTTCTAATGAATCATGTCCATAATACAACTGGGGAATATTAGTTCTCTTAGATGCCCAGCAAGCAAGTTGCTCCATTGAAGGAAAAACTAAATGGATACCAAAAACACAAGCAAACAATCTACCCAATACTTCAAATTCTACCAGAACTCATCCATACATACTAATTGGGACACAAATACATTATAAAAAAGAAATGTTTGCTTTCAGCTAGTAAACAACAAGCTACATACCTGTCTGCGATTGCATGAACAAGATTTCTTCCGGTAGATGGCAGTTTTTACCCTTCTTTCCTTTTAAGTAACACATAATTTTGGTTATTATCCATAAATATGTGATGTATGGAGAGATAGGTGTGCTCTACCATTATATACTTTTTAATTTTATTATAAAGTATGGCCATGTTATGTTCCTTAAAACTTATTATGATCGAGCAACTAATCTCACTAACATCACAAAGGCTTGCATACACTCCCTTATGATGTTTTGTCCAGTATGTTTGCTTCTGAAATTAGCTGCCAAATCCTTCTAATAGATTTTAAAACTGCATTAGTTTCCCTTAAGGGCATGGAAACAATGTATCGTTTTTCTGAAATTTTTCTTAGAATGTTTTCAGACGGGCTTGCGTTGGTTTTGGTTGATTCTATCCATTGGCCACACATGTTGGGTTGAAGAGTGTACACACGTTGTGTTGGCATTGAAGTGTGTCGGTAGGTGGAAAATGCTAGGACAGGGCGGGGAGAAAATGTCCCACTGGCACAAGCATGAAAGGTGGCTTGGAGAGCTGTGTTGCTAACCAGCACGTCGCTTGCTGTTGCATGCATTCGACACTTGGATGGCATGTCGTTACTATTGAAAGGATGGGTGGCAGTTATGTAGACACTTATTATTTTAAATTAAAATCAAGTTTATTGCTTAGAAAAATGTATGATGTTAATTGACTAGTATAAGTGTATCAAGTTAGGTGTAAATAAACACCAAGAATTATAAGAAGGCAAAATGACAGGTGGTGAACATTTTAATCCAAAATGCAACAAATAAGTAAGACAGATAAATTGCCATTATTCGCTGAGAAACTTGTGAAACTTGTTTAACTCTTTGCTTAAATTCATTTTTAATGTGATAAAAATATATCAATAGATAATATTGCTCTTTCCACGTAGGCAGCTTGATTTAATCATTCTTACTAATCTACAAGTCTAAATGAAATTTTATCTTGGTGAACGATTTTTGATATCACACCTTATCTCTTTTGAGTCAAATAATTGTATTTTTTCACAATTAATACTTGTTTTTTTTAACAATTAAATACTTTCAAGTAGGAGTATTCTTCCATGTTTGTCACCTTAGGTTAGAGGACATGGATCTATGGAAGTTTGAAAGTTTGAGTATGTGGAAAGCTAAGCTTCTATGTAAAGTTTTTGTAAAAGTCTGAACAATGCTAGAGTGGTTTTTTTGGCGTGATATGTTTTTTATTGTATTCTAGAAAACAAAGTTCTTGTTATTGCAGTAATCTTTCTTTGGCGAATACAATATTTCCACGTCTGGAATCTAATTATACTCACGCAAAGGAAAGGAAGGATGAGCATTTGCCATAAAAAGAGAACTGTAACACAAAGATCTTAAGGTTAGGTAAATGTCAGAAGAATCCCTTGGTCAACAATCATGCATTTATTTAGCCAAACTACCAAAGCTAATCAAAAGGCTTAGCGACGTATGTACACCATTGTCATTTCACAAAGATTTATTATGCCATATCACAAGCCATATTTACTAGCACTAGGAAGGCATTTGTGTTCTCAAATCGAGAGAGATCCTGGCATTTGCATTGTCTCTAAATCTAGACCTCGCCGTTTTGGGAAGCTCTCAATTTACACATCATTTTGAGAGATGGAATGAAGCTTAAAGCAATAAAAGACTTTGGAACATCAAACGAATCCATCCAAGGGAGAGTCTTTTCTTCCCGTATCACCAAGGTAGAGTCTTTTCTTGTTGTCTCACCTTATATGAGATGCAGGTGTTGACGAGCATTCTATGTAAAGTAGCCACCCTTTCTTGATTGTTAGGTATGATAGCATGTTGTTAATTAATATAAATGGTCATTTTATTGAATAAGGTGATATGGATCATAAACGTGAAAGATCCTTTTGGAATCTCATGTAATTATTAAAGTGATCCATATATAGGTATTAGGGATTTATTATAATGGGATTTTTGCTTTATAATTTATTAGGGATTTATTATAATGGTTTTTTTGCTTTATAATTTATTGGCTTAATTAACTATTCTAAATTATTAGTTGTTTTTCAAATTATTAGTTGTTTTTTAAAGTAGTTTTTTAGTTGAATAGAATATGATTAGCAATAATTATATTAACATTTTCAAAATATTAATAATAATTATAAAACATATTTATATAAAAACAATTACAAACAAAACTTAATAAAAATACTAAAATAATTAATAAAAACAATAATAATAACAATAATGCCATAAAATATAATATAAAATATAATAGGTAAGAATTATTAATCATTATAATATTATAAGGTAATGTAATTATATACATGTGAGAACAATAACATGATAGTAATATTAATATGACTATCATGCTCACTTTTGGGATTTCAATTATCATGCTCATGGTCTCGGAATCGGATTTGGATTTATATTATCGATCATTCATTTACCTGAAGATCGAGATTTGTGAGGATCTTTCCTTGTATTATAAGCCTTTAAGTACGGAATGTCTTCATGCTTTAACATACATCTAAAAAAAAGATGCATGTAATGATATGATTACTAATCTATAAGTCTAAATGACTTAGTAATGGTATGAAAGCTCAGCTTAATGCTAGGAGGACGATAAAATTTGGTTTGAACCATGCCTATAGCAATGCACTCAAGCTTACACAAACAATAACTTCGTGCGATCTTGCTAGTTCATTTGATTTGAGTGCAAATCTAGAGTAGACTTTGAGAGAAGCAAGTTCACACAGAATTCACAAGCATCTTGGATACTCATCATCACCAGTTGTATTTTTATTCTCTATCTACTTACCTACCGAAAATGAAAACAGTGTTTCCCACTTTCAAAACTATATGTCATATCTACTTTAATTATGCAATGATCACTTTTATGACTTGGCATTTCTCGAATACTACTTTTGTGTATCTTGGCATTTATGGGTACATCCTTGACATCTAGTACTTTAATATTGTTATGAATACTTGGTTCCAAGCCACCAATGGAAATTTGTAGGAGGCATTCTTTAGATACAACATTGGCATGGGTAGCTGACACAAGGAGATTGTTAAAATATTCATCTACTATCCCATTTTGTTGTAAACAAGTGAGCTTGGTGTAGATTTTTTCCTCTTCCATATCTTGAAATCATTTAAATTTTTTTTTTTGAAGGTGTCCCAGTCTCTCACCAGTCCTCCTCTGCATTTTGAATCCCACCATAGAAACCAATCACAAGTTGATTTGTCCAGGTGTTGATCCATCGTGTTGCATCTCGATTGCCATCACCGTCAAACTTCGGTATGTCAATTTTCACTTCGTGTATGACATTATAGTATTGACCTGCATTTGATGAGATGCGGTTGCGATGATGAGTGGGGGTTGCTCGTACCTTTATTATTGCTTTTGGAGGCCTCGAATTTAGCTTTAAATGGAAATAATTCATCCAGTATTTTGGTGACTAATTGAACCTCCTGACGATAACCTTCTATTGCGGTGAGAATTCTGGATTTGGATTCACTCTCATTCTTTTTTGTTGAATATTCAAGAGGATTGCTCTTTGTATTTCATGTATTCATGGCTAGAGGGGTTTAAAGGATATGCAAGATTAATTATTAAAAATAATATTAAAGATAATAATAATTATTATTAAAAATAATATTAAAGATAATAATAATTATTATTAAAAATTAATAATAATTTTATTATTATACATATACTTTTAATAGTTATAAGGGTTAAATGATAATTATTTATAGCCATGGGCTCATTGGCCTGACCCAATTTTTCACCTTTCGGTGGCCCATGTGGCACTATCCAGATTCTTTCCAAGGGTGATACAAGCTCGGTAGGTGTCCAATAGACTACGCCTAACCTGCGTATTTCCTACACTTATCTCTTTTAACCAACTCTATAATTGCCATTTTTACACTACATGCACATCCAACACTTAGCCAAATACAGTACAAGAGACAAATGTATACCAGGGCGGAATCCCAAGCCAGATGTGCCTAATACCCAAGTATAAATATACAATTAGACTTTTACATTCAATGGAGGATGCCACATCTTGGAAACTCATCTAAGAGTGTGCCCTCACTGGAAACACTCAAGTTATGATCAAACCACTATCTTGACTACTCTCTGTCGCATCTGCATGCCTTCCTGCTTGTAGCATCCATGCCAAGTCTCTCAACAAGCTACCATCCACCACAACCTTGTTGAATCAACTGAAGCATGCATGCTCATAGCCTCCGTCTTGCCAAGCTCCTTGCTTGATCCACTGAGGTCTTCCTACTAGCACCCATGGTCTTTCCCCTGGGCATGTTGCCTGCTTGCAGCCCATGTCCATCACCTTTCCTAGTGCATCCAACAACACTAAGGAATGAACCATATCATCTTCTACATCTCAGTCACCTCTTCCAGAAGCTCGTCGCATGACTTCACGCCTCACTGGGTCTTCCGGAACATGCCATCACAGTCTGTCGGATGTGTCTCTCTTTGGTTGCTCCAAGAGTATGTCATCCTTCCCATACTTGTGTGCACCTCTTCACCCAAGCCTGTGTGCCAACCTGTACGCCTTCCTATGGAGTGCACTTCCTCGCGGAATACAACAAGCCTTTGCTCGCATCCACATCTGTTAACCCGTCTGCAAGGCTAGTCGTCTATGCGAATAAAGGACCATCTGCAATAGCCAACATCACTTGGAAGCTCCTCAAACCAACACGAGAACCTGCTGTATCCCAACATGCCTTGGGAGCCTTCCGCACCAATTTTGCAGCACCCCACAACTTTGGATCTCTCCTGCTAACTCAACTTGGAAGCTCATATTTCCAACTTTCCCTAGAAGCTAACTTGCATATCGCACTTCGAGAGCTTTCCTACACAACTCACTTTGGGAGCTCGCCTTCCCAACTTGCTTCAGAAGCTCTCCTGCCCAGCACACTTCGAGAGCTTCCCTGCATAGCGCACTTCGGGAGCTCTCCTACACAACTTGCTTTAGGAGCTCTCTTTCCCATTTCACTTTGGGAGCTCGCCACTCCAATTCTACAGCCTAGCATGACTTGGGAGCTCATCCGCAAGCTCGCTTTGGGAGCTATGTTTGATAGCTTTCTTTGGGAGCTCCAACCTCTTGCGTGCTTCTATGCCCTAGAAATTCCCTCCTGGGGAAGGCCTCCCATGGGGAGGTCACCTCCCACAGGAGTTAGACCAAATATAGTGTGGATCCTCTCCAAGTGCCTCTTGTTTATTTCTCTAAGTGTCATGAATTTCCTTTTTATATCCTAGTGCGTTCACCCACCAAGCTTCTGCATGCAATGCAGCCGACTTGCCCACCTATGGGACTTCTTGGGAAAGGAATCCCCTTTCCACCAAAACCCGTCTAAGTGTGGGTCACACCTCCACACTATTCGGGCTGCTAATGTATGCCAACTGCCAACCACGATGTCGCAGGCTACTTTCCCACTACTCTGCATGACACTTGTCGAAGGATCCTATAGGTGTGGGAAAACTTAGCCACTTCTTGGCAAGCACCCCACCCATCCACACAACTCAACTATCTTGAAGCTTCTCGATGGGTGATGCGCTCATCCACACATCCGCAACCAATCGCAACTCCAACTAATGGGAATTCGACATGGGTAAGGGGGAACCCCAAGTTTTTGCTAACTTTCTAAGGCCATTACAAGTTTAAAGGATATGCAAGATTAACTATTAAAAATAATAATTATAAAAAATTAATAATAATTTTATTATTATACATATTTTTAATAGTTACAAGGGTTAAATGATAATCATTATTATTAAATAATTTAATAATAAAAATAACAGTTCTTTTAAAGCTAAAATATTATAATAATAATACTATTATATTTTTTTGAAATGGAGGAATTTAGGGTTTTAAACAATAGGTGTGGAGATGAATAGAGTAAGGCAGTGGAGATGGAGCAAAAAAATTGTGTGGAGTGGATTGGCATGGAGAGGAGGTGTAGACAGGAGAAGGTTTGTGGAGTGGATTGGCATGGAGAGGAGGTGTAGTCAGGAGAAGGTGTGGGGAGAGGGAGTTGGAGGAGGGATGGCAATGATGCATGGAGGAGCACAAGTATGAGTGAGATGAGGGAAGGCAGGTTGCGTGGGAAGGTGATTAAGGTGAGAGAGGAGGGGAGAGCGAGTAGGGGATTAGTCATGGGCATGGGGAGAGTGTGGAAGAGGAAGGGCGTGAACTCAATGGATTCGAAACATAGGATAAGTGGGAAGTGGTTGATTGGGTAGAGTGAAGCGCATGGAGGAGTGCAACGTGGGTAGAGAATAGAGGTGTGAGAATGAAGGATGTAAGTATGGTGGGTTGGAGTCGGAGCTGGTGTGAGAGTGTAGAAGAGTACATAATGGTTCAGTTGGAGCAGCAAAAGTATGGAGTGTGGCAGTGAATGGTTAGGGAGCAATGATGGAAGAATGAAGGCACAAATTGCTAGAAGAAGTGGATGAGCATGGAGGGGAGTTTATGTGTTGGTGCAGAAGAGGCATGGGAGGAGGGAAATGATGGTGTAGTATAGGGGAAGATGCGTAGAATGGATGGTCTAGTGAAGGGTAAGTGGGAGGTGTAGGAGAGGGGAAGATGGGTGAAAAAGGAAGGGAAGGGAAATTGCAGGGAAAGTACGATGGTGCAAAAGGATGAGCAAAAAGGGTAGCATGAAGAGGGAGGATTCGATATGGAGAGATGAAGGGAGATTGACTGAATGGAGAGAAAGCCCTGATATCACCTGGAAAAGATAATTCCAAATAGTATATATATTTTTATTGATAAATTGATATGATGAGTACAATGAACTATAGCCTAGTTTATATAAAATATGAAGAAACATTTTAATCAATGTATCCTTTCAATACCAACCGAATATAAATAAACAATAGCTAATACAAATATTTAATAATGGTAATATACATTTAAGTATATTACATATGGTATTGATTAAAAAATGTTAAAAGATGTCCTGTTGATAAGGATGTTATTAGATTTTGGAATTATGCGTTAGTGGGTCAATGTGGTTAATTTGGTTAATGATGGTCAATGTGATTAATAGTAATGAATTATGGTTAAATGGTCAATCACAGTCAAGGTTACCAATTTATTGGGTTTCTAGGATCAGTGGGTTAGGATCTTTGTGAGTTAGGGGATTTGTGGGTTAGTTGGTCATTGGGTTACTGGTTAGGGGATTTGTGTGACAAGTGATTAATTTATAATTTGGTTAGTGGTCAAGGGGTCAATGGGTAAGGGTGTTGGTGCATTAGAGGTTAATGGGGTTAGTTAGTTAGGATGTTCACAGGGTTGTATATGAATTGTGATTACATTTTCATTATGGTCAAGATTGTCAAAGATGGCTATTGGTTTAGTAGGGTTAGTGGGTAAAGAGGTTATTGGGGGTCAGTAGGTCAATGTGGTTACTATGTTTAGTAAATTTAGTAAATTATGGTCCATCATGTTTAATAGTTCTTAATCTAGTCAATGCGAGTCAAGGGGTAGCGGGTTAGTGGCTAGGGTGATAATGGGATAGGATGTTAGTGGATCAAAGGGTTAGGGTTAACGTGATTAGTCAATTAAGAGGTTCATGGGGTTATGGGTCAACCATGGTCAATATGATCAACAAGATTAGTGATGGCTAGTGGGTGAATACAATCAATGGCTAAGGCAGTTAGTAGATTAGGCTAAGGAGTCATTAGGTCAATGTAACTAATCCTCACTTCCATTTCTCATTATATAATTCAATTTTCTCCTCACTTCCATTTCTCATTATATAATTCAATTTTATAATTTTACTTTCAAATCTTTTATTTTAGCAAATAAATACATCATGCACCTAATATGTACCTTAAAGCAAGAAAGGAGATATTTCTTACAAAACATTATGCTACACATGAAATAGGGTAATAGTTGTTTGCCAACATAGGGTGCTATGTGGTAAATAACACAAATCTACAATGGTTCCAAGGAAACAATAGCTTAGCAAACCTGAAAGTAAGAGAAAAATTACCAAAAAAAATAAAAAATGCATTGATAAGCAGTACCTAGTAAGGATCTTAGAAGAAGAATGTGTTATGGTTTCCCATCAGGCTAAACATTGGAGGATAGGGATTAACCAACCAAAAAGGTTAATGGATGTCAAAGAATGTGTTATGGTCACCCATCAAGCTAAACATTGGAGGATAGGGCTTAACCAACTAAAAAGGTTAATGGATGTCAAAATCCATTGAGTATATTCACCAAATTTTTAAGGGTGACATGTGTTGTGTGTGTTAGGTAGTTAAATTCCCAATGGGGTGGTTGGTCCTTGATGCAACAAAAATAATTGGTGGTCTATCCTCTTTCCTTAACAACTAGCGAGCAACAAAGAAAGAGAAAGACATTTAGCAAGATAATGGAAGAAATTTATCAATGAAATGCTTTTGAAATCTTCCCTTCTTCCCTTAAATTATTTGAATCAAGCAATTAGGGGGAGAAGGAGCTATGAACATCCAAGTTAGTCCATGTTACTTTGCACTTCAAATATTAAACAAATACCTTTTTTATTAGCAAAAGAGAAAAATCTATCACGAAATGAATTCTAAATACTCCTTACAATGTAGAAAATAGCTTAAAACCAGAGCATACCCATGGTATGGAATCAATAACATAAAATAAAACTTAATTGAGAGAGGATGGTAAAACTAGAGCATACCCATGGTATGGAATCAATAACATAAAATAAAACTTGAGTGAGAGAGGATGGTAAGGCAAATATTTTACTACTTTAAAAGAAGAATTACAAAGCAAATCATACTTGTGGTGAGGTGACTCTCCAATCTTTCTTCAAGGTTCAATCTTTTCAAGGATAATTATTAATTATCTTAATTATTTACAAGGATATTTTTGTTTACACAAGGATATTTTTTTTAATTTTTCATCTTTTTACAATATTAATATCATTTCTAATTTCTTAATTTTTCTTTTTTTTTTTACAATATTAATATCATTCCTAATTTATGTAAAATTAGTCACAGCAGATCTAATGAACAAGTAAATCAATCACAATAGATGAAACTCAGAAAAATGGTGTAAAACTGTGCAAAGCATGCATCGGTGCTCAATATCCCAATGAGGGTGAATAATTACAATACAATACAGTAACAATGACTGAGCAATTCGAATTGACTAAGGAGTTTATCCGAATTACTGAATGGTGTAGCTTGGCTCCAACTGGGAGTCCTCATCATCAATCGGTGGTGGTCATCAATGCATAAGAACCAGTCATCCAGGTGTCAATCTGAGTCTAACTGAGTGTAACAAGTGTAACTGAAGTGTGTAGCACTGATTAAGGGAAGGAGGCTCAATGGAGGGTGCATGGGAGGCTTAGTTGAAGTCAGAACAAGTCATCTAGTCGATCTGGAGGTCCAACGGAGTGAAACAGTCAGTCGGGAGTGAAACTAGCCTCAAATCAAGGAGAATCGGAGCTAACTGAGTGTAACTGAAGTGGTAGGCTAAGAAGTGCACCTTTCTCTGGAAGTAGATGAGAAGTGGGCACCTTCCTAACTAGGAGGGATGAAAGTCTGATGTAAGAAGCTCCTGGGTGCTAGAATGAAGTGGCTAAGGTGCTGGAGGCATCAACCTGGTGACTGGGATGCATGCAAAATGTATGCAAACCCTAGAATTTGCATGCAAACTCTAATTGTATGCAAGGTCCTGAAAATGATGATGTGGATATCCGAACACCCCCCCTCAAGTTAGACTATGATGTGCAAAAAATAATGTGGGGCCCTGGTAACTAAGACCAAAGGTCACCCCAATACAATAATCCAAAAAAAATTGTTGAAAATAAACTAAGTGAGGAAAGAGGGAAAACCCAGTGGGAAGAAAGCCCCCCCTCAAGCTAAGAACATAATAATGGATCAATTTGTCTCCACCATGATGGAACTCACCCCCAACAGTGAACGGAGGTAAGAGAACTTCTTCTCAGTGAAGCTCTTGGTGAAGATGTCTACAATTTGGTCATCAATAGGGCAATATTGCATAATGATGGTGCGATCATGCACCAATTATCGAATGTAGTGCATATGAATCTCAATGTGTTTGGTCCTCTGCCGCTAAACTGGATCTATGGAGATCTTGATAGCACTTTGATTGTCACCAAAGAGGACAGTCGAAGTAGTGCCACCAAAACCAAACTCGGAAAGAATACCCTGCAACCAAACTGCCTGAATGCAGGCATTGACTGCCCCTCGATACTCTACCTTTACTGAAGAAAGTGCAATGGCTGCCTACTTTTTGCTGGACCAGCAAATAGGGCCATGACCAATCATGAAAACATAACCGGAAGTGGACTTCTGATCAATGCTATCACCTTCCCAATCTGAATCAGTAAAAGCAATGAAATCAAGCTCAGAATCTACAACATAATATATGCCAAAATGTTTCGTACCTTGCACATACTACAAGATCTGCTTGGCTGCCCGCCAATGAAGCTCATGGGGATGCTGCATATATCTTTACATGGCACTCACAGCATATGAAATTTCAGGTCTTGAGTGTGTCAAGTAAAGTAGTGAACCAATCAACTGTCGATACATAGAACAATCTGCAAGCCGTGTAGAATTTCCCTCCTCAAGACTGATTCCTGAGAGGAATAGGAATGGGGTTGCCTTACATTCAGCCATATTAAACTTCAATAATAGGTCAGAAGCATATTTTTTCTGAGATATAGTGATCCCATCAAAATTTTGAGCTATCTCCATGCCCAAAAAGTGACTCAGCAAGCCCAAATCGCTCATGTCAAAAGCTAGATTTAAGGCAGTTTTTAGCTTGTTTATTGAAGTAAGAGTGCTACCAGTAATGAGAAGATCATCAAAATAAAGTATAATAACCAACAAATTACCTTTAACTTGTTGAAGATACACATTCGGATCTGATTTGCATCTTTTGAAATTCTGAGAAAGAAGGAAGGAGTCCATCTTTGCATACCAAGCTCTTGGGGCCTGTTTTCATCCATACAAAGATTTCTTCAATCTGCAAACTAATGATGGATATGATGTGTAGCCTTCTGGCTGCTGCATATATACTCTTCATCAAGGTCTCCATGTAGAAAATCACTCTTCACATCCATGTGGTGCACTTCCCAGTGCTTGGATGCGGAAATTGCCAAAACAAGGCGGATGGAATCCATCTTTGCAACCGGTGCAAAGGTCTCAGTGTAGTCCACTCCTTGGAATTGGGAGAAACCTTTTGCCACCAACCTTGCTTCGTATTTGCTGACGGAGCCATCAGTATCAACTTTTGTGTGGTAGACCCATTTACAATTGACTAATTTTCTTCCAAGTGGAAGAGAAACTAGCTCCCATGTATTGTTCTTTTGAAGAGAACTGTACTCTTCATCCATGGTACTTTGCCATCTCGGATCTCGGTGGGCATGATAGTATGTTGTGGGATCTGAACCAGTCATCAAATAAAAAATCTTAGGAAGTAATGGATCAGAAATAGAAAGATCCATACCTGCTCTTTGAAATTCTACTCTTGTTCGTCTTGGATCAGCAGGATTTCCAATGTTCGAACCAGTAGATTGAAGAGTGTTTTGGGCCCACTTTGGTAACGGAGGAGGATCATAATGGTCGGATTCCAAACCTGATATGTCATGATCATCATGTGCTACTGAAATATCAAACATATCAGAACTCATACCTTCATTATCGCTGCACGGATCTTCTTCTGGTGAAGGTGGTGAAATGGTAGTTTCTTCCTTGACTAGTTGCAATTCTTGAAGTAGTTCTTCAAATTGCACACTGCACTCTATGAGTATCATTTTAGATCTGGTATCCATGAGTTTATATGCTTTTGATTCTTCCCCATATTTTATCAATATGCACTCAATACTTTGTGGATCCAAAGTTCGTCTCTTCTTGGAAGAAATTCTAGCCCATGCAGTAGAGCCAAAAACTCTCAAATTTGACACATCCAGTTTGTGACCGAAGAATGCTTCGAAAGGAGTCATACCTTTCACGGATGAATGTGGAACTTGGTTCTGAATGTATGCAGCAACATTGATTGCTTCATCCCAAATATTTGCAACCAAACCTTTTGATTCAATCATGCAAGTAGCCATCTCTTTCAGTGACCGATTTTTCCTTTCTACTACACCATTCTACTAGGGTGTGTAGGGAACTGTATGTTGGATATGAATTCTGCTTTGGGCACAAAGTTGCAGCAACTCAGCCTTGACATGTTCTCTACCATTATCAAATCTAAGAGCTTTGATCTTGCTCTCAGTGGTGGTCTCAACAGAATCCTTAAAATCCTTGAATTTTCCAAGCACTTTTGACTTGTTTTTGAGAAAAAATACCCATGTAAAGCGGGAAAAATCATCAATAAATGTCAAAAAATACCTTAAACCATTTAATGACATGTGGGGCAGCGGACCGCTAATATCAGAATGTATCAGCTCCAAAACTGTAGAAGCTCTGCTAGCTTTGCCGCGGTCGAACCTGTGCTTGGGGTGCTTCCCAATAATGCAACCAGTGCATATTCCCTTCGAGGAACGGAGTTGTGGAAGACCATCTACCATGGATTTGTTTGATAACAACAGCAAATAATTATAATTAAGATGTCCAAATATCTCATGCCAAAGCCTACTAACCTCATTACCATGTGTGCGAAGAGTAGTGGGCTTTGCAAGCGGAATAAAGTGTGAAAACTCATAGCATTTTGTAGTGTGGTTCACCTTTCCGACTGCAACAAGTCTTCCACTTTTGATATCAGAAATTTCAACTCTATGAGAGCTAAATTTAACTTGCTTTGATTCACCAGTGTGTGTCATTTGATACACAGAAAGAAGATTTGAAGCCAAGGAAGGCACATAGAGAACATTCTAAAAGCTTCCATGATTTACATGGATTGTACCTTTTCCCTTTGAAGAAATTTTTGAGTCATCTCCCAAATGGATGGGGATGGAGCTGTTTGGATCGAATGAAGAAAAAGAATCAATATTTTCAGCCATATGATTCGAGGCACCCGAATCTATCAAAAGAGTAGTGGGCTTCGAAACAGTTGCCATGAGTGCTTGTCCTCTTTCATGATCATCATTCCTATCCTTCTTCCTTGCACCATTAGGAAGAGTTATGTTGTTCTTTTCCAAAAGGAGGGCCATTTGATCTATATTCTTCTTCATGCATGAACTTTCGGGATGAAAGCCACAGTTGCAATAAGTACATTTAGATTTTTCCTTACCCTCTTTGCCCTTTTGCTTGAACTTCGAACTGGATGGTGCATCCGTCTGCTTGCCTTTCTCTCTTTGCTTGTGAGGTTCGAATTTGGGCTTCTCTTTCTTTTGCTTTCCTTTACCATTCGAATTCTTGGGTCCTTGAACAAATAGGGCTGAATCTTTGGAGTTTATGGACCCCATTTGAATCAACTTATCATGCTCTTTTGTGACGGACTCAATGAAGGCATTCAAGGTAGGCATCTTCCAATTCGGGGTAGTTAGCCGACCAGAATTGAAAGTAGAGACAAATACTGAATAGTCTTTACCAAGCTTGGTGAGAATAGAGAGGATCAATTGCTTATCCTCTTTGATAACTCCACTGTTCTTCAACTGCAATGTCAAGTGCTTGAATTTTGTGAAAAACTCATTGATGGTCTTAAAATTCTCAGGACTAAGAGCAATCAATCATTCTCTAATTGAAAATCTCTAAGCTCGTCCTACTTGCCGAAAAGTCTTTTGAGTTGCTCCCATATAGCTTTTGGAGTCTTCAATCCACTGAGATGGAAGTGAAGATCTTTGGAAATAGAAAGGCAAAGAAGACCATAAGCTTCATCAAGCTTGCTGTAGTGTTTTGTTCTTTCTGACAATGTGCTTGGCTCCAATTCAAGGCCAAGAGTGACTCTATAGTATCCTTTTGAATGTAACATGATCTCCATATCTTCTTTCTAATCAAAATAATTGAAAGGGGTGAGGATAGGATTTGAAGAAGAGTATTCCAGTGCTAGGAGCGAGTGCACTTTGATGTAAAAAGACTTTCCAAAGCAAGGTACGAATGCAATTGGAGGAGACAATAACTTGCAAATCACAATCAATACAAGAACAGTGAGGTCAAACAATCCACCCTTTTAGAGTTGCATCACACCTGGGATCGGAGATCAAGCAATGTTGAATGGGTCCAATGTATCAATTCCAGGATTTATGTGGAAACTCAAGCTTCTGGAGTGGTGTTGGAAGTATTTTCAAGCTTTGCATGCACAGGAGCGAATGCTCTTGAGATCTTTCATGCCAAACTTTTTGCAATTTTGAGCAAATTCACTAAAAAATCCTTGTAGAACACCTGTAGAAAAGAAATCTTGTCCCTACAATGGCTCTGATACCATGTAAAATTAGTCACAATAGATCTAATGAACAAACAAATCAATTACAATAGATGAAACTCAGAAAAATGGTGTAAAACTGTGCAAAGCATGCATCAGTGCTCAATATCCCAATAAGGGTGAATAATTACAATACAATACAGTAACAATGACTGAGAAATTCGAAATGACTAAGGAGGTCATTCGAATTACTGAATGGTGTAGCTTGGATCCAACTAGGAGTCCTCATCATCAATCGGTGGTGGTCATCAATGCACAAGAACCAATCATCCAGGTGTCAATCTAAGTCTAACTGAGTGTAACAAGTGTAACTGAAGTGTGTAGCATTGATTAAGGGAAGGAGGCTCAGTGGAGAGCGCATGGGAGGCTTAATTGAAGTCAGAACAAGTCATCTAGTCGATCTGGAGGTCCAACGGAGTGAAACAGTCAGTCGGGAGTGAAACTAGCCTCAAATCAAGGAGAATCGGAGCTAACTGAGTGTAACTGAAGTGGTAGGTGAAGAAGTGCGCCCTTCTCTGGTAGTAGGTGAGAAGTGGGCACCTTCTTGACTAGGAGGGCTGAAAGTCTAATGTAAGAAGCTCTCGGGTGCTAGAATGAAGTGGCTAAGGTGCTGGAGGCATCAACCTAGTGACCGGGATGCATGCAAACCCTAATTGTATGCAAGGTCCTGAAAATGATGATGTGGATATCCAAACAATTTCTTATTCAGCAAAAAATGTTACAAAGATAATTTTTTTAATTTTTTTTTGTAATATTAATATTATTCCTAATTTCTTATCAATAAATATAATCTTGTCAAAGTAATTAAACAATTTAATTTTTTCTTTAAACTTCACCAATTCCAAATATTTAAACTAAAATGAATTACATGGAAAATGGATTATAATTTCTACATGTAGAGGATTTAAAAGCAAGCATCCTGGAAGGACTAAATAAACAAAACCACATTATTTGGAGGTTATATAATACTAAGTAGAATTTCTCATAGAAATTTTATATATAAACAACGGCAATAGAAGCTAGGATTCAAGTCCTTGCCTTAAATATAAGGTATAAGGTATAATATAAGGTATAATAAATTGAAATGACTTTAAATGTGCTCATGCGCCAATTGTCAAGCTACACGCTTTGAGCTGTCGATTGCACGCTTTGAGTTGTTGGCGGGTGACAGGAAGGAAGAGACTCTATGCACAACACATCAACATGAGGAATGCTATGGGGGGGAAATGGAATTAAGCCTATGTCAACTACAGCCTTGCAACTCACTGCATGTTTGAGTATCAACAATCTGCCTTTTAAATTGAACCAGAACACCAAATGAAGTTTGTTAATAGCTCAAATTAAGAAAATTCTAGATGTGAGTAATTAAGAGCTCGAAGCTCTAAAATTTGTTGTGTTTTGTACCAATCCACGATTCAACAAATTTGCAGTCATTGGCATGAAATTTAAGTTATTTAATGAAAATAATTAATGTATCTACCTCTATGCCGAAACTATTTTCAATGATGATGCAGGCTGCTACCCTCCTTATTGTCTTCCCAAAAGGCATGAGAATGAGGAAGAAGACTTAAAATTATGGACTTCACCTTCAAAGACTGCCTTACAAGCACATTGGTAAGTAGCAATAAGAAGATCAACAATCCAACGTGTCAAAGCTTAGTTGATAGTATCAAAAAGATTTATATGAGAAATTTAATATATGACTTACTTATAGTCGTGTCTTACTCATTGCATCTTGAGACATTGGATATTTTATGGTTATAAATTCTCCTCTATAAAGGTGGCCTATCAAGTAAAGAACCCGCATTGCTCCCTTGCACACCTAATAAAAATTTTATAACCACCCCAAATTGCATGTTAATCAAGGTTGCTTTGAGTCATGGACTTAGAATAGAGTTTCACCTCACCTTTTTTTGGATCTTCTTCCGAAAGGTGCTTGCCTTTTGAGTTATATCTCCGAGTTCCTTTTTAGGGTAGGTGAGTCTTTATAACGATGATTGTTTTCTAGACAGACGTGGTCCAAAAGGTTTTTCCAGACATCGTCGAATCACTCCAGACATTGAATGACCATTACAAAACGATAAGGTTAGTTGGTGACATACCCTTCCTGTGATACAAGCTTAAATGTAGACAAAAAAACCCTTCCCTCCCTCGTTTCCAAACTCTTTACCCACCCACCACAGTGGAGCACGCGGAACATGTTGTCATAGATGTTGGCCAATCATAGCCCAGTTTTCCTAGAATTCATAGTCGATAGCTAGTCATTTAAAGGAGGTAATTGCCAATAGGCACTAGTCATTGCTGGGAGTCATAGCCTTAAGGTCACTTTCGGGGTATCCGGGAGTCCTAGCCATACACAGTCAAAGACACACTGCCAAAACCAAAAGAGGGCTGTCTACGGGGTTGGTTCTATGTACAGAACAATGGGACTTGGAATGCATGTAATGATGCTTACATACATTGATTCACTATTGGAAAATAACACGCACGAGACACATAATGATTCACGGTTTTAAGGGATGGTCGTTTCTTTCATGCTTTTAAGGGAGGGTCGGTTAACTCACTTTACAGCACTAGCTAGAAGGAAGGCCACAGGGGCTCTCTAGTAATCCAACCAAGTGGTTGTCCAATAACCCGAGGCTAGGTCAGTTGCCTGTAGGAATTCTCTTAAAGGTCCTTCCTCTTGGCTCTGTTACCCTATACTGAATGCCTTAAGTAGTTCAATTAGTGCAATTTCAATTAGTAGTATAAGTGCGTGTACTACTTTACTATATGGAACTTACTGCTTAATTGTTAAGGATTTCACTATATGGCTTAATAAGGCAAGCTTGAACTCCATGGAACTTAGTACATGGGGAATCTAGCATCTATACGTGTCGTAGCTATATGCCCAGAGGGACTCATACCAGGTTACGAGTGTGAGGTTTAACTTGGACTTGGATATTACATTTTACTTTTCCATTGTAATTGCTAATCTAATATGCTATGGGAGTTAAACGTATGATCAATCGCATGCAAATTGCCATTGATGTCGTTCTTAGAAAACGTAACTTCATAGATGCTTAAGCGAATAAACTTGTTCAAACATAACATAGTTAGAATGCAAAATTACATCTATAAAGAATGAGACTGAAACTACCTTTTTGAAATGTTTGATCTTAGTATTAAATATTCAAATGGTGTGTTATTGTTTTCATAACCTTTTGGAAATGTTTGATTTTAGTATTAAATATTCAAATTATGTCATGATTAGGAAGAAAATGGTGATGGAAATAAAAATAAAAACCTTTACATCTTGTCAAAAACTGTAATGGAAATGTTTAAAGGATACATAGTAATAACTTTGTAATACTAGCAACAACCACATTAATAATTATTAATGTGTTCAAATACACCGATACGCGTAAATGGGACACAGATTATAGGAAAAACATTAATATGAAAAGTATGTGCCCAATTTATGCCTATCGGCGTATTCGAACACATTAATAATTATTAATGTGGTTGTTGCTAGTAACGAGTGGGCGCATACACATATCTCTGAAATATTAATAGAATAATATAGTTTAATCATTTTAATGAAATATATAATTTAATTGTTTGATTAATTACACTGTTTAATTAAAAAATATTATTATTTTATAATAATTAATCAAACATAATAATTATAAAATAATTTAAATCATATTATAGTTATTTAGTTAATAATATTATTAGTTAAATGAAACTTCAAGGTGTTCAACTGGAGCACATCTATCGTGAGCAGAATACTCTTGCTGATAAATTATCCAAACAAGCATTATCAGGTTATGAAGGACAACTTCTTTGGGAGGAATGGGTTGAGCACAATCTCCAGGATGAAGGCACCATTTACTTTTTTGACTAGTTTTTGATGTCTGTTGACACTGAATATGTTTTTTGATAGACTGTGATCATCTGATTTTGTGTAAGAAATGTATAATTTGACACTAGATGAAATAGCTGGCATGAGATACATATCAAGATTATGGTATATACTGAACCATTTGGTATGACCGATTCTTTTTGTCGAATCTGGGTCCATATTGTACTATTTGATTCAACTTTTTTGAATATCAATAGTAGATTTTTTTCGCTGGAAAAATATTATTAGTTAATCAGTTAATTAATGTATTTAATTAAAACTATTAATAGATTAATATTATTTAATGAAATCCATATTTTAACAATATTCTCTAATTAAACAATATTATTAATTAAACGCTGTTATTATTTTATAATAAGTAATTAAACAAAATAATTTAGTGAATGAATTAATTATTGTTATTTAGTTAATAATAATATAATATTAATCAATTAAATAATTAATAATATATTAAATAATTATTTGTTAGGTAAGTAATTAATGATTATATTATAATTAATTAACATTAACAATTTATTAATATTGGAGATATGTGTAATATTCGATATATTTTGGACATATTTATTAACATTATGATATATTTGACACGTTAATAATGTTTTTTTATAATAGTTTTTAATAAAATAACTTAATTTAATTATTTATAATATAATAATATATCATAAAAACTATTATTTAATTATATTTTAGTGAATAAAATTAATAAATGATAAAAACATAAAAATATAATAATTATGTAATTAATTGTAATTCAACAATTAATTAAATAATAATATCATTTTTACATATAATGATAATACTTTTAATTATATACTATCTTTTATGATAAGAAGATAGTATTTAATTAAAATATTATAATCAAAATAATAATAAAGTAATATTGTTTAATTCAAAATATTATTATTTGATTATAATGTAATTATATTATAGTACACATACTTGATAGATAGAGATATTAAATATATTATAATTTAATTAATTATGATATTTAAATCAATTATAATATAATAATTAATTAAAAAATAATTGATTTAAACTATAGAGATATTAAATGTATTTTAATTTAATTAAATATGATATTAATCAATTATAATATAATAATTAATTAAAAAATAATTTCATTAAAATACATTATATTATAATTTAATTAAAATAATTAATATAGGTTCATGATAAATCAGAGTATTAAAATAATGATGAAGAATATTATAACTTGATATAATATATTATCCTCGAATGCGGGTGCCACCACGGCAACTCGTTGGTATGTGTTGGAGGTTCCTTAGCATGGGAGCTCACGATGTCGCACCATGAATTAATCCACCTAGATGCCTTCCTCCTCTCATCATTAATGGCACATTCAAGAAGCTTCATCTGGACGTCCCCTCACCCGCTAGCTGGACGCGCTCATAATGCAACATAAACCTTATCAAATTTCACATTGTGAATAAGTCATATCTAACCCTTGATTAATGCCACAATGCAACATAACCCTTGATAAACACCAAAATGTGACATAAACCTTAATGAACGTCAAATTTCACATTGTGAATATGTCACATCTAACCCTTGATGAATGCCACAATGCAACATAACCCTTGATAAACATCACAATGTGACATAAACCTTGATGAATGTCAAATTTCACATCTTGGGCATCGTCGCAATGCGACACAACCCTTGATAAACACCACAATGCAACATAAGCCTTGATAAGCATCACAATGCGAGACAAACCTTTATGAACGTCAAATTTCACATTGTGAATATGTCACATCTTGGGTTGTGTCAGCATATGTGTCAGATATTGGGCATTGTCACAATGCAACATAACCCTTGATGAATGCCACAATGCAATGTAACCCTTAATAAACATCACAATGTGACATAAACCTTGATGAACATCAAATTTCACATTGTGAATATGTCACATCTAACCATTGATGAATGCCACAATGCAACATAACCCTTGATGGACATCACAATGCGACATAACCCTTAATAAACATCACAATGTGACATAAACCTATATGAACATCAAATTTCACATCTTGGGCATCGCCGCAATGCAACATAACCCGTGATGAATGCCACAATGCAACATAAGCCTTGATAAGCATAAAAATGCGACACAAGCCTTAATGAATGACAAATTTCACATCGTGAAAATGTCGCATCTTGGATTGTGTCATCATATGTGTCACATATTGAGCATTGTCGCAATGCGACATAACCCTTGATGAACACCCCAATGTAACATAAGCCTTGATAAGCATCACAATGCAACACAAACCTTAATGAATGTCAAATTTCACATTGTGAATACGTCACATATTGGGTTGTGTTACATATTGAGCATTGTCGCAATGCGACATAACCCTTGATGAATGGCACAATGCAAGGTAACCCTTGATAAACATCACAATGCGACATAAACCTTGATGAACGTCAAATTTCACATTGTGAATATGTTGCATTTAACCCTTGATGAATGCCACAATGCAACATAACCCTTGATAGACATCACAATGCGACATAACCCTTGATAATCATCACAATGTGACATAAACCTTTATGAACATCAAATTTCACATCGTGGGCCTCGTTGCAATGTGACATAACCCTTGATGAATGCCACAATGCAACATAATTCGTGAGGAGCATCACAATGCGACACAAACCTTAATGAATGTCAAATTTCACATTGTGAATATGTTGCATATTGAGTTGTGTCGTCATATGTGACATATTGAGCATTGTCGCAATGCTACATAACCTTTGATGAACGTCAAATTTCACATCTTGGGTATTGTCGCAATGCCACATAACCCTTGATGAATGCCACAATGCAACATAAGCCTTGATAAGCATCACAATGCGACACAAACCTTAGTGAACGTCAAATTTCACATTATGAATGTGTCACATCTTGGGTTGTTGCATCATATGTGTCATATATCTAGCATTGTCGCAATGCGACATAACCCTTAATGAACGCCAGAATACAATGTAACCCTTGATAAAAATCAGAATGCGACATAAACCTCGATGAACGTCAAATTTCACATTGTGAATATGTCGCATCTAACCCTTGATGAATGCCTCAATGCAACATAACCCTTGATAAACATCACAATGCAACATGACCCTTGGTGAATGCCACAATGGAAAAATCGTTAAAAAACATTGTGTTTCCATATAACCAACATAAAACACAATTGATGTGACAAAACCAATAAAAGATTCCAAGAACATAACACAAAGATGAAATCCATGGATGGATGTCACAATCAAGCATCACACTTGATGAACGTTGATGAACGTCAGAATGCGACAAAACCCTTAAAAAGCTTTGCAATTCACATTTTGGTTGTGAATCTATTATTTTGAATATCAATATTATGCGATTCAATACATAATTGAATTGGTAAAAGTGTATACATATTAGGAATATCAATATTAAGCGATGCAACACATAATTGAACTGGTAAAAGTGTATAAACATATTATGAATATCAATATTATGTGACGCAACACATAATTGAATTGGTAAAAGTGTATACATATTATGAATATCAATATTATGCGATGCAACACATAATTGAATTGTTAAAAGTGTATAAACATATTATGAATATCAATATCATGCGACGCAACACATAATTGAATCGGTAAAAGTGTATACATATTATGAATATCAATATTATGCGACGGAGCACATAATTGAATTGGTAAAAGTGTATAAACATATTATGAATATCAATATTATGCGACACAACACATAATTGAATTGGTAAAAGTGTATGCATATTATGAATATCAATATTATGCGATGCAACACATAATTGAATTGGTAAAAGTGTATATTATGCGATGCAACACATAATATCACAATTTGTAAATCACTCATTTTTATACATATTATGAATATCAATATTATGCGATGCGCCACATAATTGAAGGTAAAAGTGTATATGCAACAAATAATTGAATTGGTAAAAGTGTGTACATATTATGAATATCAATATTATGCGACGCAACACATAATTGAATTGGTAAAAGTGTGTATTATGCGATGCAACACATAATATCACAATTTGTAAATCACTCATTTTTATACTTTAACTAAAAGTGAACAAACACCTAATTATCAATATTATCTTGATTTAAATATGGTAATGTATATCCATCTTGAAGTTTCTAAATGTTAGATGGGTTGAGCATCAATCTTTTCTTAATGAGATAAATTTTCAATTAAATATTATATTCTATAAAATTGACAAATATTTTTTTATTTAAAATATTTAATTCAAGACAATAATTATTTAATTAATTACACACTTCTTAGGATTATTACAACTCTACCTGTGTTTTTTTTTTTCCATTAAATAAACTCCAAATCTTCATATTCATAGTTAAAATAGAGTTAGCTAAATTGGTTCAATGCATACTTTAATAATCATTAACTAATTAATTAATTAAACAAGATTATGATGAACCCACTTTTTGGAATTTTTTTTAATTGTGAATTCATTTTATATACTAATTTTATAGCTTAAACATTAAAAATAAGTTTGTAGATATTATTTATTTTTTAATTAGATTAGTTTTTCCTAAAATCAAACAAGATTTAAAGTATCATATTCATAGTTAAAAAAGAGTTAGCTAATTGATTCAGTGCATACTTTAATAATCATTAAATAATTAATTAATTAAACAAAATTATAATAACTCCACTTTTTAGAATTTTTTTATTACAAATGATAAAGATAAATAATAAAAATATTACAAATTTTATTACATTCAAAATGTTTTATATATTTAATTCATTTTATGGAGAAGGATAAGCATGATTGAAATTTTTTTAAATACAATATCACGTTGTAGAGTGTTGTTCCTAGATTCAAGTCCATCATAAAAAGTAAAGTTAAATTTTAAAGAAATTTAATTTAAATTTTATGTTTTATATATTTAATTTATTTTATGGAGAAGGATAAGCATCATTGAAATTTTTTAAACACAATATCACGTTCTAGAGTATTGTTCCTAGATTCAAGTCCTTCATGACATGTAAGTTAAAATTCAACTTTAATGAATAATGGATAAATATTACGGAGCTATTATTATAAATATAAATCTGTTACATTTAATGAAAAGAAACATCATCCCCAAACGTAGTTAATGCCGAAAAGGTGATGCATAATGGAGATAAAAAGACGCATCTCCATGTAGTCACAACAAATAGTCAATCTCATGCGGTAGGAGAATGGTTTCTACACATATTGCAGCAATAGTGAGTCACGAAGGAGGGTGGCAGCTCAACGGTTCAATGCAGAATTTCCAATTCCACGCTGGTCTCCATGCTTAAGGAATAGAATTTGATTCACTTAGAGGAAGCTCACATATTGACCTCAACAAAACAATGGGATACTTTTACAGGCAGCAAAGCAATAAAATACTTCTCAAAGAACAAAGTTGCAAGATTCAATCAGTAATACCACTTAAAATATTTTTTATATCTAGCGTTTTCACTCTAACTTCTTTACAACCCTTACATTTGTACTGTGGTACATAAGTATATGAGAAACTATTATATCATTCTCAGCAATATTGAAATAGTTTATTACATTATATCACTTCATCCTTCATGTTTCACCTTTAATGGATTCAAAGAATACTGTGTAGAATGGTCACTCCAATGCAGATTCTTCAAAAATATGAACATCGCAGTATTCATATGAGCAGTCTTTACGTTATAAAAAGAGAGGAAACAAAAGATATCAATGCTAACGAAGCATAAATAGCAATCTATTACATCTTTGAGAACACCAATGCAGTCTTCACGTTGAACAACCGAGAGCAGTCTTTACTTTCTTCACCACTCTGAAGGCTCTAAGTAGTTTGGGTTTCACCGTTGATGCTTTCCAGAGATCCTCGTCCTGTAGCGGCAACTCCATGATGGTCTTCACACATAGAGAAGATATATCGAAAGTCACGAGGCATGCAGCAAGGAATAGTATATTCAGACGAAACTCATCTCTCGCCTCCCTTGGAAAGACTTTCCGCTGGGGAGCATTTTGAGCAGCTTCAAAATCAGTCCGAAGATGTTTCAGAGAGTTGTATTATGTGTGTTCATTGAAGGAAACAACCGCATTATTTAACTGCAAACAGGCTGCACAGTTATCAGGGAAGAAAAGGTTTGCGCCAATGTCATGAAATCAGGACGTTTTAAGTCATTTATCTTAACGGAAATTGATCTCGATTCAGAATGATTTAGAGCAGGAAAGAAAAGGTTGGCACCAATGTAATGATATCAAGACATTTTACAAGATGGAAAATGATCCCGATTCTTTAGAGGCTCAATCTCCGAATTATCAATAACATTACCTGTTTTTTTCCTTCTGGCGATCTCAAAAAAGAGCGTGGGTTGTAAACAAAGCTCCAAAATGCCGTCCATTTTGGAGCTCTGTTTACAACCCACGCTGTGAAACGTCTCGCTTAAATCTCACAATTCTTATTAAACATTATAAGAAAACCACCAAATTAAATAGAGTTCACCAGCCTATCAAAACTTTGGGAAAGCGAGATCCCTAGAAGGGTCGCTGGATTTGGAATGGTAACGCGGACCTAATAAAATCATAACCTCCAAGCACAAAAACTGCAGCGCAACAAAGAGATCTACCATATATCCAGTTATTGGAGCCTCAAAAGGAGCCTGTTGCGATCCATACGCTACCACAGTGCAGGTGATCCCTCACAAATCACGAATCGTCCCTCCAAACCAAAACAAATTCATGTTGGAAATATCATAATTAATGACCTGATAGCCTATCAGATTTATGCCGGCTCTGTTAAACCCAAGTTGGTCATTCTGTCCGTCGGACAATCAGTTGGTTTGCAACCAATCCGGCTCAAGTATGCGAAGTCAACCGCTCAGTTAATCTTTGTAAAAGTTAAAACTGTGTGCAAACATAATTTGTATGAAGTGCCCAAAGTCAAGTTCCGCAAGTGCGCATTTGTGCAAAGTAAAGTATTGCGAGAAGCTAAGATTAGTGGAATCCCATAGTGGAAAAGCGTAGTTAATTTGTGCGCAGTAAAAGGTTGAATCGCGCAGTTAATCTGCGCGTCGTAAAAGAGTAAAAAGTGAATTGCGCAAACTCATATCCGCGCAATTAATTTGAGAAATAAAGGGAAGTCAAATATAATACAAGGTACTTGCTAGGTCTAGGGCATGTCCTTAGCAAAAGAAAAGAAATATTCATGTATCGCACTGTGAATTTTTAATTGACTGCCCGTGCTGCCTTTTCCCTTCATCTCGTATCAGAGCCTGGTTTACGGAAAGTATAATTTGTATTTACATAAGGGAGAAGTGATTAATTATGGCTTCCACTTTGGGTAATATGCAAACCCCAATATTTTCTGGTAAAAATTATGAATATTGGTCTCTAACAATGAAAGCTTTGTTTAGAGGTCAATATGCATGGGACATAGTCCATAATGGTTATGCAAAACCAACAGATCCAGCAGCATACAACAATCTCACACAAGTTGAGGAGGATGTTCTGAGAGAACAAAGGTAGAAAGATGGAAAGGCGTTGTTCCACATACATCAAACAACACATGAGTCCATACTCCCAAGAGTAGTAGTAGTGCAGTCAGCAAAGGAAGCGTGGGACACACTGGAAACTTCCTATCAAGGCTTGAACAAGGTAAAGACTGCAAAACTTCAGATTTTGAGAAGAGATTTTGAATCTCTGTCAATGAAAAACACAGAGTTTGTAGACTCATTCTATACTCATGTTATTGGTCTAGTTAATCAAATAAAGTCTCATGGAGGAACTCTAACTAACCAAAGAGTTGTTGAAAAAGTTCTTAGAGTTCTGCCAAAGAAATTTGAATCTTTGGTTGTAACCCTGGAGGAAAACAAAGATCTGTCCACATTTACCATTGATGAGTTGCAAGCCTTATTACTCAATCATGAACATAGAATTAGTGGTTCAGATACATTGCTGGAAGGTGCATTCGTGGCATAGTCATCCATAAGCCGTGGAAGAGGCAGAGGACGAAGTTCTTTCAGAGGAGGTCGCAGCAGTAGTCCTGCATAAGGCAGGGGTAGAGGCCAAAATCAGGCCCCCACTCAGCCAAGTGGACAAAGGTACGATACATCAAAAATTCAATGTCATTACTATAAGAAATGAAGGATGAGTCCTGGTTATGGTATTTCATATTTGCACATCTGAATTTTGGTGGGCTGAAGCTACTACACACAAAGGACATGGTGAAATGATTACCATTGATCGAAAGACTACAGAGAATTTGTGAAGGCTGTATTTTTGGAAAACAGCACAAAGAGACTTTTCCAATCAGAAAGTCATACAGAGCTCGCGCACCACTTGAAATTGTGCACTCTAACATTTGTGGACCGATGCAAACACCGTCCATGGGAGGATGCTCTTATCTTCTGACATTTATTGATGATTTCACACGAAAAACATGGTTTTCTTTTCTAAAACACAAATCTGATGCATTTAGCTGTTTTCAGCAATTCAAGGCACTCGTGGAGAAGCAGAGTGGTTACAGCATCAAGATATTGAGAATGGATAGAGGTGGTCAGTATGTCTCAAATGATTTCTTAAAATTTTGCAAGAATCATGGCATACAGAAGCAGTTCAATGCACGATATACATCACAACAGAATGGTATCATAGAGATGAAGAACATAACCATCATGGAGATGGCGCGCAGCATGTTGGTAGCTGCGCATCTGTCAAATGAATACTGGGCTGAAGCAGTTGCAACTGCGGTATACATCATGAATCGATGTCCAACAAAGAGTGTGAAGAACAAAGTTCCGCAGGAAGCATGGACAGGTATGAAACATAGTGTTTCACATTTAAATTTTTTTGGTTGTGTAGCATACGCACATGTTCCAGATGATATAAGAAGGAAATTAGATAAAAAGGGACAGAAATGTATTTTTATTGGGTATTCTGAAGACACAAAAGCATACAAGTTGTATGATCCTGTTGCAAGGAAGGTCATCATCAGTCGAGATGTTCAGTTTGTGGAAAATGAAGCATGGGATGGAATAGTAGAGAAGAATGTTAAAATCGTGTCACATGTTGAACATGATGACAGCACAGAAGATGTGGTTGAGACACCACATGTAAATCAGAATTGCCCAACTCCGTCTACTCCAAGGATTGCGCAACATGCTCCAGCACAAGCAACTCCAACATAAGGCACAACTCAAGCTACTCCGATAAACACACCAAGTGCGCAACAAACTCCAACAAGCAGTTCATGTAGCTCCCGCAGTTCGATACCAGCAACTCTGCCAAGGACAAGAAGTCTGCGCGAGATATATGAGGCTGGTACACCTAATTCATTCTCATGTTTTGCATTATTTTCTCAAGTTAATGATCCTAGAACATTTGAAGAAGCAATTGAAGACAAAGTTTGGGCAAAATCCATGGATGAAGAAATAGAATGCATTGAGAAGAATCAAACATAGGAACTAGTTGATTTTTCTAAGGACAAGGATGTGATAAGTGTGAAATGGATTTATAAGACAAAGCAAAATGCTGATGGGATTGCACAGAAGCACAAGGCAAGATTGGTAGCAAGAGGGTTCACTCAGCAGCCCGACATTGAATTCAATGAAACTCTTGCACCTGTAGCGTGAATGGACACTATCAGAATAGTCTTGGCCATCGCAGCACAAAAGAAATGGCCTGTTTATCAAATGGATGTAAAGTCTGCATTTCTAAATGGTTATTTAGAAGAATAAGTATATGTTGAGCAGTCACAAGGCTATGAAGTTCTAGAACAAGGACACAGAGTGTACAGACTGAAAAAGGCACTGTATTGTTTGAAGCAAGCTCCCAGAGCTTGGTACAATCGCATTGACTCATATCTCATTCAGAATGGATTTCACAGAAGTGAATGTGAGTCAACGCTATACACAAAAATTAGCAAGGAAGGTAATAATTTAATTGTCTGCCTGTATGTAGATGATTTAATATTTACTGGTGATTTTGGCATAGAAGAATTCATAACAGGCATGGAGAGTGAATTCGAAATGACTAATTTGGGCCTTATGAAGTATTTTCTGGGTATTGAAGTCCAGGAGACTGGAAATGGTATTTTCATATCACAATCAAATTATGCAAGTGATGTCTTGAACAGATTTGAGATGTTAAATTGCAAAACAGCTCCAACACCAGTGATAACAGGTTTGAAATTGAGCAAGGATGATGATGGATCCATTGTAGATCCTACACTGTTTAAAAGGCTCATTGGCAACCTTATGTATCTAACAGCAACAAGGCCAGACATCATGTATGGAGTCAGCCTAATCTCAAGATTCATGGAGTCACCAAAAGTATCACATTGGCAAGCAGGTAAAAGAATTCTAAAGGTATGTGAGTGGAACAAAAGACTTTGACATTTTGTTTTCAACCTCAGAAAATTTCAAACTCATTGGATACACTGACAACAATGATGGAGGCAGTATGGGTGACAAGAAAAGCACATCTGGGAATACATTTCATGTAGGAATAGGTGTTGTATCATGGGCTTCAAAGAAACAACCCATAGTAACTCTTTCTTTAGTAGAAGTAGAGTATGTTGCTGCTACAAGCGCTGCATGTCAAGCAGTTTGGATGAGGAGGATGTTAAGTGATCTGTCACAGAACCAGCAAGAACCCACAGTCATTTACTACGACAACAATTCGGCTATCGCACTGTCAAAAAATCACGTGTTTCACAAGAGAACCAAGCACATTGACACAAGGTATCACTTCATCATAGAATTGATAAATAACAAGGAAATCTGTTTAGAATTCTACAGGTGTGAAGATCAAGTTGCAGACATATTTACTAACCATTGGCAAAGGACCCATTCCAATTTCTACGAAGTTGTTTGGGAGTGACAAGTTTTGCACAGTGAACTTTGTCATGAACAGAGCATGTTTCATCTCTGAAATATTTTGTAATATTTTATTTTTGTTTAATGATCCCCATCCGCTCATAATGAAGGGGGAGTGTTGGAAATATCATAATTAATGAGCTGATAGCATATCAGATTTATGTCGGTTCTGTCAGACCCAAGTCGGTCATTCTATCGTTCTGCAGTGTCAGACACTCAGTGGTTTTGCAGCCAATCCGGCTCACGGCAAGTTAGTATTTAAGAAGTCGCTATGTATTTCATAGGCTCATAGCTTCTTAGGTAGGATTTGATTTCAGTCTTAAATGAAACCTTGTAGCTTCCAAGAGAATCCATCTTGAGTCGATGAAGTGAAACTCTATAAATGTAAATCATTCACAGAGATAGAGATAGAGAAGGAAGAGGTGAGGGAGTGAAAGAAGACGAAGTGAAAATCCATGAAGTAATTCAAGATCCCAAGCTCTGTCTAAATGGTGAAAGATTGAAGTTAATATCATCTCTCTGTAAGTGCACAAAGTTACTCTAGTTTACTGAGTAAAATATATAATTCTATAGTTTCGCATATTCATTCTCCAGAATGTTAAATGATGTGGTGCGCACATCTTCTTCATGTTTAGTTGTGTGAATGTTGTTTACATTTACACACAATAAATCAAATCAAGAATTCCCAAGTATTTCACTATGGCGAAAAGATCTATGTTAACAAAGAGTAACTGCACAGTAAGTTTTATGTTTTAAGACAAAGCTTAGCTAAGTTTGGGTTGTGCGCACTTAAATAGGTATGCGAAGTTAACCACGCAGTTAATCTTTGTAAAAGTTAAAAGTGTGTGCAAAAGTAATTTGTATGAAGTGTGCAAAGTCAAGTTCCGCAAGTGCACATTTATGCAAAGTAATGTATTGCACGAAGTTAAGATTAGTGGAATCGCGCAGTAGAAAAGCACAGTTAATCTAAACACAGTAAAAGGTTGAATCGCGCTGTTAATCTGCGCGCAGTAAAAGAGTACAAGGTGAATTGCACAAACTCATATCCGCGGAATTAATTTGAGAAGTAAAGGGAAGTCAAATATAATACAAAGTATTTTCTAGGTCTAACGCATGTCCTCAGCAAAAGAAAAGAAATATTCATGTAACACGCAGTGAATTTTTAATTGACTGCACATGCCTCCTTTTCCTTTCATCTGGTATCAGAGCCTAGTTTACGAAAAGTAGATATTGTATTTACAGAAGGGAAAAGTGATTAAGTATTTTGATGTATATGTAACTTCGGAATTTATTTCATATATATTTATTGTACCCTTATAAGAGATGTGTTATTCCTCTATAAGGAAGTGTCGTCACGTGGATTGACAAGTGTCGTAAGTGTGTGTACTTGCCGATGGGTTATTAGACCACCATGTGTGGAGTCGGACCTGAAATATATATTATATTGTGGATGTATCTAGATAGACAAGTCGGCCCCATAGTGTAACTGGGCAAACAGGTTAAGTATAAATAGAGATCAGGAGATCTCTATTTGTATCATACGGAAAGACACACTTCTCTCACTCAGAAAGTGGCGCACTAGTGAGGAGGAGGATCATATGCTCTAGGAGACTGTCTCAAGTGTATTTTGGTTGTACTTTGGTTGAGACATTGCTCTCTCTATGTCTGAGGAAGTTGTGGGGTTTTTCACCTTAGGGTTTTCCCCACGGAAACTTTGTGTCTCTTGTCTCTCATGCTTTTGATTCTTGTGGTGCTTGTCATACTTATTGTGATTGTTATGCATTGATATACTGTATATGTTATTCTCTCAGTAAAGATCCAAGAGTATTGTGAATTAATGCTCAAAATTTAACATGGTACCAGAGCTAACCTGAGAAGAAGACATTTTGCAGTGACGAAAACTTGAGTTTCTTGTTTATTGGGTTTCTCTCCATAGTTTTTGGGAAAGCAGTATAGTAGATTGACTCTACTCATCAAGGAGAATCTATTTGTCCAATCATAATTCAATTCTGAGCATTTTTCAGATTTGGCCCTAAAAATTAGGGTTTCCACAAAAATAGGAATTTCTGAAATCTGAAGACATAGCTGGAAGCTCCTTGAAAAAATCAAAGTTTAGAGCTTTGGATCGAGTTTTCTTGGCTGGGTAGATCTCCGGGAAACTCAAACCCTAATTCAAGGCTCTCCCCAGTGAACCCGGGAGGACAAAAAGGAAAATCTGAAGGGTAAAACTTTGCTGATCACAAATTCTGAATACACTAGGCTGATTAGCTCATCAAGGCACATCTTTCTATCCTTTTAGAAAGTTGAAATTCACATTTTTAATTTTTAGGGTTTTTTCGACAAACCCTAATCCGAGACCATATCCAGTTTTCATCATTTCAAGTGGTAAGACCTAAATCTTTTCTATTTCCATTTGAAGTACTCTTTAAGATGTCTCATCACACCAAGCTTGAGGATAAGCTTGAAGGGGCTGATAACTTCCGAGCTTGGAAGTATAGGATTGGGTTAATCCTGGAAGAGAATGAGTTTGACTCATATATAAAAGAAGACATCCCTATCCTAGAGGATGAAGAGGCTAAGGTATTGCATAAGAAGAACTTGGTCAAGGGAAAGAGAATCATTGTTGATTCTATCAAAGACCATCTCATACCCCATGTGTCTTCTCTAAAGACACCCAAGGCTATGTTTGACTCTTTGACCAAGCTATTTGAAGGGAAGAACATAAATCGGAAGATGACCCTATGGAATCAATTGAAAGGGGTCAAGATGTCAAATGGAGAAACCATTCAATCCTATTTCTTCAAGGTCTTTCAAATCAAGGAACAACTTGAAGCTGTAGATGAAATGGTGGAGAATGGTGAAATTGTTATGAGTACTTTGAATGGCCTACCTAGGTCATGAGACTCTTTTATCCATGGGATCTGTGCCAGAAAGAAGTTAATCTCCTTCAGCAGATTATGGGAGGAATGTTCTCAAGAAGAAGCAAGGTTTATGGCAAGAGAAGAGAATATGGGAAATGAAGATCAAGCTCTCACAGCTCACACTAAGAAGGGCAAGTTCAAGAGGGAGCCATCCCATCACAAGAAGAAATCTTCTCATCATTTTCACAAATACAAGAAAAATCTAAGGTGTTTCACTTGTAATGAGAAGGGTCACTTCGCTTCAGAATGTCCCAAGAACAAAAGGGACAACCACAACAACTCCAGCAAGAAGAAAAAGGGTAACAAAAGAAGGTACCATGCTCATGCTACCGAAGATGATGAACCTCCAAAAAAGAAGGGCAGAAAGTGATGATAGTAATGATGACTCATCAAGTGAAGAAGAGTATGTTCTAATCTCTACTCTCACAGGTACTATATCGCATGGTTGTAATGATTGGTTGATTGGCAGTGGGGCTTCCAAACACATGACTGGTTTTAAGGAATCTTTTGTAAACCTATCTGAACATGAATCACCTCATAAGGTGAAACTTGGGGATGATTATCAATACCCAATCAAAGGAAGTGGTGAAGCCTCCTACAACCTAGATTCTGGAAAATCTTTGAAGATGAAAGAAGTCCTTTATGTACCTGGGCTCAAGAAGAACTTACTCTCCATCTCTGCATTGGATGAAAAAGGTATGAGGGTTGCATTTGTGGATGGCCAAGTCCTAATGTGGCCAAAGGGAAAGACCATAGATGATGCAGTTGTGATTGGAGAGCAAGAGGGAGGTTTGTATAAATTAAAAGGACAACTTGAACATGCCATGGTGCATGAATCCATGGAGCCAAGTGAACTTTGGCACATAAGACTTACTCATATGCACTATAGGGCACTTCCAATTGCGAGTAAGGCTGTAGAGGGTCTTCCTGAAATCAAGACCAAACATGAAGGTGTTTGCAAAGGATGTGCAAAACGGCAAGAACATTAAAAAGGCATTAACAAGCAGGGAAAGCAAGGCAAAAGGCATCTTGGAAATCATCCACTTAGATGTTTGTGGTCCCATGTCATCCAGTTCTCTAAGGAGGTATGTATAATTTGTATTTGCAAAAGTTAACTAATGAGTTATGCAGGTCATTGAAGAGAACAATAACACATTGCTAGACATAACTAGCAAATATGATGACCAGGTATGTTTTGTTATATATATCGTATACTTTTGTATGGTTGATAATGATTACTCTTCAAGTTACAAGTTTGAGTAATCTAGGACTTATGCATATTATGTTTCTTACCTTAATTAATAGGTTTGAGTAATCACGGGTTTAGGAATATTATGTTTATGACTAACCATAAGGATGATTATTATTTCTGTTTGAAATGATTCTGACTATACATGCTTGAGATTACTGTGTTTTGATAATTTTAAGATTATACTAATGATTATGTATGAGACCTCGAGGTTAACACAATGATGATACTAACAAGCATGCATAAGGATCGAGAATGAATATAAGTTCAAGAACAGGTAATCCAGGAAGCAAAGATCAAGAGGGAACACACTCCAGTGGTTTCTGCAAGGATGCAGATATTCAGAGGGAGTTGACCATCTCTCTACATTCCACAACACAAAGGTGTAGGAGAATCTACTTCAAATTAGGACTCCAGCAGCTCCTGCAAGGAAGAAAAGACTCAAAGGGAGTCCACCCAACAAACAAACAAAGATAAGTATTTCAATTATCATTTCTTGCATATTTGTTTGTTTAAATAAAATTGTTCAATGATGTATATGCTCATGTGCCTAGACTTAGGATATGTATTGTGCATATTAGAATGATTGCATTAATGAACAATATACTACTAATATGCATGTGTTGGGTAAGTGGCCTATGGCACTGTACAACATTCCATTGCTACTTATCTAGAATGAAACCTCTTTGCTGACATGTTGAGAGTAGTGCAAACTCTTAACAATGTTCTGGTAGAGACTGGAAGGCATCTAGAAAGTTATGGAACATGGATAAATGTTGTATTGAAGCATTGGCTTAAACAATTGCATGACTGTATGAAATATTTCTTTATGTGAAAGAATTAGTTTTGAAAATTATGAGATGTTTCTAATCATGCAATTTAACTTGTTTTGTATGAAAGACCGTATACCTTCACCTACAAAAGAAGGATTACAACATTTGTTCAAGCAACAAAATTATCTATTGAAGATATTGAAGTTCCCAAGATACGGGAAGAATGCCATGATCCATCGATCATGAAGAACGATGTTTGGGATGCGGTCCCAAGAGCTGAAGGGAAGTCTGTTGTGACTTCCAAATGAAACTATCAGATCAAGCATGTTGCAGATGGCAGCATAGAGAAATATAAAAGTGATGAAATAGAAAATACACTAGATGGATTTCAAGACAGCTTTCTTGAATGGTGTATTTGAAGAGGAAGTATATGTGGAGAAGCCACTTGGTTTCGAAACACATGACAAGGAGTCATATGTGTGCAGATTGAAGAAAGCCTTGTATGGCTTGCAGCAAGCTCCTAGAACTTGGTATGGTAGGATGGACAGTTTCCTATCTAGTTTGGGCTTTACCAAGAGTAAAGCGGATTCCAACCTTTACTACAAGGTTGAGGAAGGGAATCCTGTGATTCTACTCCTGTATGTGGATGACTTATTTGTAACAAGAGATGACAGACTGATTGCAGATACTAAGAGGAAGCTTGATGTTGAGTTCGATATGAAAGATTTGGGAATGATGCATTATTTCCTAGGTATGGAGGTGTGGCAGAATTCAGGTGGGATCTTCCTTGGTCAAGGGAAGTACACAATAGATATCCTGAAGAGATTTGGGATGATGGATTGCAAGGCCATGGCCACACCTATGGCATCAAACCTGAAGCTTCTGTGTGATGCTTCATCTGATCCGGTTGATGTCACTGTGTATCATCAGATAATTGGGTCCTTGATGTACCTGACGAACACGAGACCAGATATTTTCTTTGCTGTGAACACATTGAGTCAGTTCCTGACAGATCCAAGGAGTGTTCATCTGGTTGCTGTAAATCATATTCTGAGGTACCTGAAGGGTACGGTTGATTATGGGCTCAAGTATGAAGCGAATCAAAAGTTTAACCTGCAGGGTTATGTTGATTCAGATTGGGCAGGCAGTGCTGGGTGCTGCTTCGGTATGGGATTAGGTGTGATCTCTTGGTTCAGTAGGAAGCAATCCTGCATAGCACTGATTACAGCTAAGGCAGAGTATGTTGCAGCCTATTTAGCTAGTTGTGAGGTAGTATGGCTACGAAAGCTACTGTCTGAGTTATTTGATCTCCCATTGGATGCTACTGGTATCTTTTGTGATAACCAGAGTTGTGTGAAGCTGTCAGAGAACCCAGTGTTTTATGATAGGTCGAAACACATAGAGATCAAATATCACTATATCAGGGATATGGTGCAGAGAGGATCCGTGAAGCTCCTGTATGTTGCAATGGACGAGCAGATTGCAGATGTGCTGACGAAGCCACTAGCCAGGGTGAAGTTCAAGTACTTCAGGGAGAGGCTTGGTGTTCTTCATATTGACGACACTTCGAGGAAGAAGTGATGGACACATTTGCTGAAGCCATTCCAAGCATGTTGGAAGGAGGATCCTTCACATGGCTATGGATGTAAGCACTGGATGATGATTATCAGGACGATGCTCCAGTTACTGCTCTGTATATGCATCATGTTGATGCTGGATATGATCAGTTGGATCATTTATATTTGTATGTATATGCATCATGTTGGATGCTTGTTATGATTAGTTGGATCATTTATGTATGTATGCATCATGTTGGATGCTTGTTATGATCAGTTGGATCATTTATGTTTGTATGCATCATGTTGGATGCTTGTTATGATCAGTTGGATCATTTATGTATGTATGCATCATGTTGGATGCTGGATATGATCAGTTGGATCATTTGTATGTATTTTGTATATGCATCATGTTGGATGCTTGGACCATGTATCTGTATATGTATCAGGTGGATACATTGTATGATCAGGTAGATCATGTATGTTGATATGTATCAGGTATGATCAGGTGGATCATGTATTGGTATTTGTATCAGGTGGATACACTATATGATCAGGCGGATCATGTATTGGTATTTGTATCAGGTGGATACACTATATGATCAGGTGGATCATGTATGATGATATGTATCAGGTAGATACTTGGTGTGCATCAGGTGGATGCATTGTATGATCAGGTTGATCATGATGATGAGCTTCAGGATGTTGCTCCAGATGATATGTACCAGGATGGTACAAGTGATGATGATCAGTATGATCATGGGCATCAGGATGATGCCTCATGCGATGATGATCTATTGGATCATGAGTATCAGGTTGATACTTGGAGGTCAGAGATGATATGTGGCAGGTTGTGCAAATAACATGTAATCAATCCTGGGAGATCTTGCCGGTCATGTTGCGGCACATAAATGTTCCTGGGGTACTCTTTCTGGTATTGCTATGTAGTATGTAATCAGTCCTCAGATATCCGATAGGTTGAGCTGTGTGCTCGTAATCAGTCCTGGGATGAGGTATTACTACGGAGACATGTAATCAGTCCTAGAGATCCGAGAGGTTGAGCTGCGTGCTCGTAATTAGTCCTGGGATGCTCTTTAGAGATCTTGCCGGTCGTGCTGCAGCACATAAATGTTCCTGGGATTCTCTTTAAAGGTTTTGTCTATCCATATGTAATCAATCCTAGAGATCCGAGAGGTTGAGCTGCGTGCTCGTAATAAGTCCTGGGATGCTCTTTAGAGATCTTGCCAATCATGCTGCGGCACATAAATGTTCCTGGGATGCTCTTTAAAGGTATTGTAGAGGAGATGCATGTAATCAGTCCTGGGAGATCTTTTCGATCGTGCTTAGGCACATAAATGTTCCTGGGATACTCTTTCCTGTATTGCATCCGCACATAAAATTGTCCTGAGAGGCCACCTCTATCAGACCGTTCACACAAATGATGAAGACCTGTAGGTGGTGGGCCTACATCCAGTATGAAAAAGGACTGGCTCTGTAGAACTTCCTATGACGAGTAGAGTCAGAGATTGGTTGAGATAGCAGCAGTAGTGATGATGATGATGACGATGCATCGATGACGATGATCCCAAGAAGAAGACTTGTCTAGCAGAACTGTGTCGAGAAATACCTTCCTAGTTAAGAGGGAGTGTTGATGTATATGTAACTTCGGAATGTATTTCATCTATGTATTTCATATTTTTTTATTGTACCCTTATAAGAGATGTGTTATTCTTCTATAAGGAAGTGTCGTCATGTGGATTGACAAGTGTCGCAAGTGTGTGTACTTGCCGATGGGTTATTAGACCACCATGTGTGGGGTTGGCCCTGAAATATATATTATATTATGGATGTATCTAGATAGACAAGTCAACCCCATAGTGTAACTGGGAAAACAGGTTAAGTATAAATAGAGATCAAGAGATCTCTATTTGGATCATTCGGAAAGACACACTTCTCTCACTCAAAAAGTGGTGCACTAGTGAGGAGGAGGATCATCTGCTCTAGGACACTATCTCAAGTGTATTTTGGTTGTACTTTGGTTGAGCCATTGCTCTCTCTATGTCTGAGGAAGTTGTGGGGTTTTTCACCTTAGGGTTTTCCCCACGAAAACTCTGGGTCTCTTGTCTCTCATGCTTTTGATTATTGTGATGCTTGTCATGCTTATTGTGATTGTTATGCATTGATATACTGTATATGTTATTCTCTCAGTAAAGATCCAAGAGTATTGTGAATTAATGCTCAAAATTTAACAAAGTATGGCTTCCACTTCGGGTAATATGCAAACCCCAATAATTTCTAGTAAAAATTATAAATATTGGTCTCTAACAATGAAGGATTTGTTTAGAGGTCAAGATGTATGGGACATAGTCTAGAATGGTTATGAAGAACCAGTAGATGTAGCAACATACAACAATCTCACACAAGCTGAGAAGGATGTTCTGAGAGAACAAATGAAGAAAGATGAAAATTCGTTGTTCCACATACATCAAGAAACACATGAGTCCATACTCCCAAGAGTAGCAGGATTGCAGTCAGCAAAGGAATCGTGGGACACACTAGAAACTGCCTATCAAGGCATGAACAAGGTAAAGACTGCAAAACTTCAGATTCTAAGAAGAGATTTTGAATCTCTGTCAATGAAAAACACAGAGTCTATAGACTCATTCTATACTTGTGTTATTGGTCTAGTTAATTAAATAAAGTCTCATGGAGGAACTCCAACTGAACATAGAGTTCTTGAAAAGGTTCTTAGAGTTTTGCCAAACAAATTTGAATCTTTGGTTGTAACCCTGGAGGAAAACAAAGATTTGTCCACATTTACCATTGATGAGTTGCAAGCATCATTACTCAATCATGAACATAGAATCAGCGGTTCAGATACATTGCTGGAAGGTGTATTCGCAGCACAATCATCCATAAGGCGTGGAAGAGGCAAAGGACGAAGTTCTTTCAGAGGAGGTCACAACAACAATCCTGCACAAGGCACTGGTAGAGGCCAGAATCAGGCCCCTACTTAGCCAAGTGGACAAAGGTATGATAAATCAAAAATTCAATGTCATTACTGTAAGAAGTATGGACACTTCGCATATGAATGTAGGAAGAAGCAGTATGACCAAGGAAAGCAAGGTGAAGCACAGTCAAGCAGCAGCAACGCACCGAACAACACACTACTCTTAGCATGCGCATCTCCGCTGGAATGCAATGTTGTCCAAGAAAGTCCAAATGACATTTGGTATTTAGACTCAAGCTGTAGCAACTACATGACTGGTAATATAAGTTTAATTTCCAGTCTAGATAAATCAGTTCAAACTGATGTAACACTTGGATATAATTTTCAAGTCACTGTTTTGGGAAAGGGTACTATTGATATTCTAACAAAATAGGGGGAGCATAAATTCATGCCTGATGTGTATTATGTTCAAGGTTTGAAACACAACCTGATGAGCATTGGTCAACTATTAGAAAAAGGTTACAGAGTTCACATGGTAGGAAAGCGTTGTGTGATCAAGGACATATACCCAAGAAATCAGTTGATAGCAGAGGTGCAGATGACAAGCGACCGCTTTTTTCCTTTGAGGATAAGACCCATCATAAGAGGAAAAACAACTCAAGTTGTTCATGCAATTCATAATGAGAATTCTGGAACTACGCTCTGCGCAGAAAGAAAAGAAGCAGAAATTCATTGCGTAGAGGAAGAAAAGTATAACGCAATGCAAGCAGCATTTCAGACAGAAATGAAGGATGAGTCCAGGTTATGGCATTTCAGATTTGGACATCTGAATTTTGGTGGGATGAAGCTACTGCACACAAAGGACATGGTGAAAGGATTACCATTGATCAAAAGACCAGAGAGGATTTGTGAAGGCTGTATTTTTGGAAAACAACGTAGAGATACTTTTCCAGTCGGAAAGTGATACAGAGCTCGTGCACCACTTGAAATTGTGCACTCTGACATTTGTGGACCGATGAAAACACCGTCCATGGGAGGATGCACTTATCTTCTCACATTTATTGATGATTTCACAAGAAAAACATGGTTTTATTTTCTAAAACACAAATCTGATACATTTAGTTGTTTTCAGCAGTTCAAGGCACTCGTGGAGAAGCAGAGTGGTTACAGCATCAAGATATTGAGAATGGATCGAGGTGGTGAGTATGTCTAAAATGATTTCTTAAACTTTTGCAAGAATCATGGCATACAGAAGCAGTTCACTGCACGATATACACCACAGCAGAATGGTATCATAGAGAGGAAAAACAAAACCATCATGGATATGGAGCGCAGCATGTTGGCAGCCACGCATCTGTTAAATGAATACTGGGCTGAAGTAGGTTCAACTGTGGTATACATCATGAATCGATGTCCAACAAAGAGTGTGAAAAACAAAGTTCCGCAGGAATCATGGACAGGTATGAAACATAGTGTTTCGCATTTAAATTTTTTTGGTTGTGTAGCATACGCACATGTTCCAAATGATATAAGAAGTAAATTAGATAAAAAGGGACAGAAATGTATTTTTATTGGGTATTCTGAAGACACAAAAGCATACAAGTTTTATAATCCTGTTGCAAGGAAGGTCATCATCAGTCGAGATGTTCATTTTGTGGAAAATGAAGCATGGGATGAAAAAGTAGAGAAGAATGTGAAAATCGTGTCACATGTTGAACATGATGACAGTGCAGAAGATGTGGTTGAGACACCGCATGTAAATCAAAATTGCGCAACTCCGTCTACTCCAACGATTGGGCAACATGCTCTAGCACAAGCAACTCCAACACAAGGCGTAGCTCGAGCTACTCTGACAAACACACCAAGTGCGCAGCAAACTCCAACAAGTAGTTCGCGCAGTTCGATACCAGCAACTCCGCCAAGGACAAGAAGTCTGCGAGAGACATATGAGGCTGGTACACCTAATTCATTCCCATGTTTTGCATTATTTTCTCAAGTTAATGATCTTTGAACATTTGAAGAAGCAATTGAAGACAAAGTTTGGGCACAAGCCATGGATGAAGAAATAGAATACATTGAGAAGAATCAAACATCGGAACTAGTTGATGTTCCTAAGGACAAGGATGTGATATGCCTGAAATGGGCTTATAAGACAAAGAAAGATGCTGATGGGAATGTGCAAAAGCACAAGGCAATATTGGTAGAAAGAGGGTTCACGTACTAGCCCGGCATTGACTTCAATGAAACTTTTACACCTGTAGCGCGAATGAACACTATCAGAACAGTCTTGGCCATCACAGCACAAAAGAAATGGCATGTTTATCAAATGGATGTAAAGTCTGCATCTCTAAATGGTTATTTAGAAGAATAAGTATATGTTGAACAACCACAAGGCTATGAAGTTCCAAGACAAGGACACAGAGTGTATAGACTGAAAAAGGCACTGTATGGTTTGAAGCAAGCTCCCATAGCTTGGTATAGTCGCATTGACTCATATCTCATTCAGAATGGATTTCACAGAAGTTAATGTGAGCCAACGCTGTACACAAAAATCAACAAGGAAGGTAATAAGCTAATTGTATGCTTGTATGTAAATGATTTAATATTTACTGGTGATTTTGGCATAGAAGAATTCATAACAGTCATGGAGAGTGAATTCGAAATGACTAATTTGGGGCTTATGAAGTATTTTCTGCGTATTGAATTTCAGCAAACTGAAAATGGTATTTTCATATCACAGTCAAAGTATGCAAGTGATGTCTTGAACAGATTTAAGATGTTAAATTGCAAAACAGCTCCAACACCAGTGATAACAGGTTTGAAATTGAGCAAGGATGATGATGGATCCACTGTAAATCCTACACTGTTTAAAAGGCTCGTTGGCAGCCTTATGTATCTGAAAACAACAAGGCCAGACATCATGTATGGAGTCAACCTAATCTCAAGATTCACGGAGTCACCAAAAGAATTGCATTGGCAAGCAGGTAAAAGAATTATGAGGTATGTGAGTGGAACAAAAGACTTTGGTATTTTGTTTTCAACCTCAGAAAATTTCAAACTCATTAGATACACTAACAGTGATAATGGAGGCAGTATGGGTGATAGGAAAAGCACATCTGGGAATACATTTCATGTAAGAACAGGAGTTGTATCATGGGCTTCAAAGAAACAACCCATAGTAACTCTTTCTTTAGAAGAAGCAGAGTATGTTGTAGCTACAAGAGTTGCATGTCAAGCAGTTTGGATGAGGACGATGTTAAGTGATCTGTCGCAGAACCAACAAGAACCCACAGTCATTTACTGCAACAACAATTCAGCTATCGCACTGTCAAAAAATCATGTGTTTCACAAGAGAACCAAGCACATTGACACAAGGTATCACTTCATTAGAGAATTGATAAATAACAAGGAAATATGTTTAGAATTCTACAGGTATGAAGATCAAGTTGCAGACATATTTACTAAACCATTGGCAAAGGACCCATTCCAATTTCTGCGAAGTTGTTTGGGAGTGACAAGTTCTTCACAGTGAACTTTGTCATGAACATAGCATGTTTCAACTCTGAAATATTTTGTAATATTGTATTTTTGTTTAATTATCCCTATCCACTCATAATTAAGGGGGAGTGTTGGAAATATCATAATTAATGAGTTGATAGCGCATCAGATTTATGATGGCTCTGTCAGACCCAAGTTGGTCATTCTGTCAGTCTACAGTGTCAGACAGTCAGTCGGTTTGCACCAATCTGGCTCATGGCAAGTTAGTATTTAAGAAGCCGCGTTGTATTTCACATGCTCATAACTTCTTAGGTAGGATTTGATTTCAGTCTTTAATGAAACCCTATAGCTTCCAAGCGAAGCCATCTTGAGCCGGTGAAGTGAAACTCTATAAATGTAAATCATTCACAGAGTTAGAGATAGAGATGAAAGAGGTGAGGGAGTGAAAGAAGAAAAAGAAGTGAAAATCCGTGAAGTAATTCAAGAGCCCAAGGTCTATGTAAATGGTGAAATATTGAAGTTAATATCATCTCTCTATAAGTACGCAAAGTTACTCTGGTTTATTGAGTAATATATATAAGTTTATAGTTTCGCATATTCATTCTCAAGAATGTTAAATGTTGTGTTGCACACATCTTCTTCATGTTTAGTTGTGTGAATGTTGTTTACATTTACGCATAGTAAATCAAATCAAGAATTTCCAAGTATTTCACTGTGGTGAAAAGATCTATGTTGACAAAGAGTAATTGCATAGTAAGTTTCATGTTTTAAGACAAATCTTAGTTAAGTTTGGGTTGTGCGCACTTAAATAGGTATGCGAAGTTAACCGCGTAGTTAATCTTTGTAAAAGTTAAAAGTGTGTGCAAAAGTAATTTGTATGAAGTGCGCAAAGTCAAGTTCCGCAAGTGCCCATTTATGCAAAGTAAAATATTGCGCGAAGTTAAGATTAGTGGAATCGCGCAGTAGAAAAGCGTTGTTAATCTGTGTGCAGTAAAAGGTTGAATCATGCAGTTAATCTGCGCGCGGTCAGAGAGTAAAAGGTGAATTGCGCAAACTCATATCCACGCAATTAATTTGAGAAGTAAAGGGAAGTCAAATATAATACAAAGTATCTTCTAGGTCTAGCGCATGTCCTTAGGAATAGAAAAGAAATATTTGTGTATCGCACAGTGAATTTTTAATTGACTGCGCGTGCCCCCTTTTCCCTTCATCTGGTATTAGAGCCTGGTTTATGGAAAGTAGAATTTGTATTTACATCAGGGAAAAGTGATTAAGTATGGCTTCCACTTCGGGTAATATGCAAAACCCAATATTTTCTAGTAAAAATTATGAATATTGGTCTCTAACAATGAAGGCTTTGTTTAGAGGTCAAGATGTATGGGGCATAGTCCAGAATGGTTATGCAAAACCAGCAGATGCAGCAGCATACAACAATCTCACACAAGCTGAGAAGGATGTTCTGAGAGAACAAAGGAATAAATATGGAAAGGCGTTGTTCCACATACATCAAGCAACACATGAGTCCATACTCCCATGAGTAGCAGCAATGCAGTCAGCAAAGGAAGCGTGGGACACACTGGAAACTGCCTATCAAGGCTTGGACAAGGTAAAGACTGCCAAACTTCAGATTTTGAGAAGAGATTTTGAATCTCTGTCAAAGAAAAACACAGATTCTATAGACTCATTCTATACTTGTGTTATTGGTCTAGTTAATCAAATAAAGTCTCATGGAGGAACTCTAACTGACCAAAGAGTTGTTGAAAAGGTTCTTAGAGTTCTACCAAAGAAATTTGAATCTTTGGTTGTAACCCTGGAGCAAAACAAAGATCTGTCCACATTTACCATTGATGAGTTGCAACCCTCATTACTCAATCATGAACATAGAATCAGCGGTTCAGATACATCGCTGGAAGGTGCATTCGTAGCACAGTCATCCATAAGCCGTGGAAGAGGCAAAGGACAAAGTTCTTTCAGAGGAGGTCGCAGCAGCAGTCCTGCACAAGGCACTAGTAGAGGCCATAATCATGCCCCCACTTAGCCAAGTGGACAAAGGTATGATAAATCAAAAATTCAATGTCATTACTGTAAGGAGTGTGGACACTTTGCGTATGAATGCAGGAAGAAGCAGTATGACCAAGGAAAGCAAGGTGAAGCACAGTTAAGCAACAATAGTGCACCGAACAACACATTGCTCTTAGCATTGCATCCCCGCTGGAATGCAATGCTATCCAAGAAAGTCCAGATGACATTTTGTATTTAGACTCAAGCTGTAGCAACCACATGACTGGTAATATAAGTTTATTTTCCAGTCTAGATAAATCAGTTCAAATTGATGTAACACTTGGAAACAATTTTCAAGTCACTGTTTTGGGAAAGGGTACTGTTGATATTCTAACAAAAGAGGGGGAGTAGAAATTCTTTCCTGATGTGTATTATGTTCAAGTTTTGAAGCACAACCTTATGAGCATTGGTCAGCTATTGGAAAAAGGTTACATAGTTCACATGGTAGGAAAGCGTTGTGTCTTCAAGGACATACACCCAAGCAATCAGTTGATAGCACAGGTGTAGATGACAAGCAACCGCTTGTTTCCTTTGAGGATAAGACCCATCATAAGAGGAGAAACAACTCAAGTTGTTCATGCAAGTTAGAATGAGAATTCTGGAAAAGCGCTCCACGCAGAAAGCAAAGAAGCAGAAATTCATTGCGCAGAGGAAGAAAAGGATAGTGCAATGCAAGCAGCATTTCAGACAAAATGAAGGATGAGTCCTAGTTATGGCATTTTAGATTTGGACATCTGAATTTTGCAGGGCTGAAGCTACTGCACAAAAAGGACATGGTGAAAGGATTACCATTGATCGAAAGACCAGAGAGAATTTGTGAAGGCTGTATTTTTGGAAAACAACACAGAGAGACTTTTCCAGTCGGAAAGTCATACAGAGCTCGCGCACCACTTGAAATCGTGCACTCTGACATTTGTGGACTGATGCAAACACCGTCCATGGGAGGATGCACTTATCTTCTCACATTTATTGATGATTTCACAAGGAAAACGTGGTTTTATTTTCTATAACACAAATCTGATGCATTTAGTTATTTTCAGCTGTTCAAGGCACTCATGGAGAAGCCGAGTGGTTATAGCATCAAGATATTGAGAATAGATAGAGGTGGTGAGTATGTCTCAAATGATTTCTTAAACTTTTGCAAGAATTATGGCATACAGAAGTAGATCACTACGTGATATACACCACAGCAGAATGGTATCGCAGAGAGGAAGAACAGAACCATCATGGAGATGGCGCATAACATGTTGGTAGCCGCGCATCTGTCAAATGAATACTGGGCTGAAGCAGTTGCAACTGCGGTATACATCATGAATCGATGTCCAAAAAAGAGTGTGAAGAACAAATTTCCGCAGGAAGCATGGACAGGTATGAAACATAGTGTTTCGCATTTAAGTTTTTTTTGTTGTGTAGCATACGCACATGTTCCAGATGATATAAGAAGGAAATTAGATAAAAGGGACATAAATGTATTTTTATCGGGTATTATGAAGACACAAAAGCATACCAGTTGTATGATCCTATTGCAAGGAAGGTCATCATCAGTCAAGATGTTCATGTTGTGGAAAATGAAGCATGGGATGGAACAGTAGAGAAGAATGTGAAAATCGTGTCACATGTTGAACATGATGACAGCACAAAAGATGTGGTTGAGACACCGCATGTAAAATCAGAATTTCCAACTCCGTCTACTCCAAGGATTGCATAACATGCTCCAGCACCAAAAACACCAACACAAGGCACAGCTCAAGCTACTCCGACAAACACACCAAGTGCGCAGCAAACTCCAACAAGCAGCTCGCACAGTTCGATACCAACAACTCCACCAAGGACAAGAAGTCTGCGCGAGATATATGAGGCTGGTACACGTAATTCATTCTCATGTTTTGCATTATTTTCTCAAGTCAATGATCCTCGAACATTTGAAGAGGCAGTTGAAGACAAATTTTGGGCACAAGCCATGGATTAAGAAATAGAATGCATTGAGAAGAATCAAACATGGGAACTAGTTGATGTTGCTAAGGACAAGGATGTGATAAGCGTGAAATGGATTTATAAGACAAAGCAAGATGTTGATGGGAATGTGCAGAAGCACAAGGCAAGATTGGTAGCAAGAGGGTTCACTCAGCAGCCCGGCATTGACGTCAATGAAACTTTTGCACCTGTAGCACAAATGGACACTATCAGAACAGTCTTGGCCATCGCAACACAAAAGAAATGGCATGTTTATCAAATGGATGTAAAGTCTGCATTTCTAAATGGTCATTTAGAAGAAGAAGTATATGTTGAGTAGCCACAAGGTTGTGAAGTTCCAGGATAATGACACAGATTGTACAGAATGAAAAAGGAACTGTATGGTTTGAAGCAAGCTCCCAGAGCTTGGTACAGTCGCATTGACTCATATCTCATTCAGAATGGATTTCACAGAAGTGAATGTGATCCAACGCTATACACAAAAATCAGCAAGGAAGGTAATAAGCTAATTGTCTCCCTGTATGTAGATGATTTAATATTTACTAGTGATTTTGGCATAGAAGAATTCAGAACAGTCATGGAGAGTGAATTAGAAATGACTAATTTGGGACTTATGAAGTATTTTCTGGGTATTGAAGTCCAGCAGACTGAAAATGGTATTTTCATATCATAGTAAAAGTATGCAAGTGATGTCTTGAATAGATTTAAGATGTTAAATTGCAAAACAGCTCCAACACCAGTGATAAAAGGTTTGAAATTGAGCAAGGATGATGATGGATCCATTGTAGATCCTACACTGTTTAAAAGGCTCATTGAAAACCTTATGTATCTGATAGCAACAAGGCCAGACATCATGTATGGAGTCAGCCTAATCTCAAGATTCATGGAGTCACCAACAGAATCGCATTGGCAAGCAGGTAAAAGAATTCTGAGGTATGTGAGTGTTAAATTTTCAGAATTTACTTCAATCTGATATAGGATCTTAACTGAGAGAACAACATGTACAGCATATCTACAGCATATCAATCATGGAGACAATAATGCAAGCACATAAGAGACACAAAGATTTCACTTGGGGAAAACCATAAAGGTGAAAAACCCCAATAACTTCCTCAGAGATAGATAGAGCAATGATACAGCCAAGAGATAGACATAACCTAGTAGCAGATCCTCCTCCTCCATAAGTGCGCCACTCCTCCTTGAGTGCATGAGTGAGAAGTGAGTGAGCAAATAGAGTGCCTCCCGCACTCTATTTATACTTGACTTGACTTGCCTTTTTACCTAACTCTTGTAGGCTCGAACTTAACCACATAACATAATGCTGACTGGGCCGACCCCCAATAGGGTGGTCTAATAACCCTTTGACCCACATGGCCGACCCCCAATAGGGTGGTCTAATAACCCTTTGACCCACATGACTTATACAGGGCCGACCCCAACAAGGTGGTCTAATAACCCATCAAGAATAAGTTACGACATTTACAATATAAATGACGACACTTCCTTATAGAGGAATAATACCATCTCTATAGGAATACAATATACATATATGTGAAATACATTTCGAAGTTACATATACATCAACACTCCCTCTTAACTAGGAAGGTATTTCTTAGCACAGTTCTTCTAGCACAAGTCATCTTCTCTGGATCATCGTCACTGGATAATCGTCATCGAGTCATCATCATCATCATTGCTGCTGCTATCTCAATCAATCTCTGAATCTACTCGTCATAGGAAGTTCTACAGAGCCAGTCCTTTTTCATGCTGGATGTAGGCCCACCACCTGCAGGTCTTCATCATCATTGGCCATACTGTGGAATCCTCAGGACTTATTACGTGCATCACAAAACCTGGCTGCAGCATCACAGGCTATTACGAGCACACAACTCTACCTGTAGGATCTCCCAGGAGCACATTACATGTGACCCATCACAAAACCTGGCTGAAGCATCCCAGGCTGTTACGAGCACACGGCTCTACCTGTCGGATCTCCCAGGAGCACATTACATGTGATCTCACCACAAAACGTGGCTGAAGCATATGAGGCCTTTTTCATCCTATCCAGATCCCCCAAGAGCAAATTACATGTGGTCATGGCAAAACCTGGCTGAAGCATCTGAGGCCTTTTTCATCCTGTCCAGATCTCCCAGGAGCAAATTACATGCCATAGGACAAAACCTCGCAAGAGCATCTGCCAGATATCCCAGGGCACCAAATTACATGCCATAGGCAAAACCTCGAAAGACTATCTGCAGATCTCCCAGGGCATAAATTACATGTCCTTCCAAGCAAAACCTCGAAAGAGCATTTGCCAAATGTCCCAGGGCACCGAATTACATGCCATAGGAAAAACCTTGAAAGACCATCTGCAAATCTCCCAGGGCACAAATTACATGCTTACCTGCACAACCTTATCCACAGCCACAAAGTATCATCTGATACTCATCAAACATCATCCTGATGTACACATGATCATCCTGATCATCATCACTGCAACATCCTACTGCATGTCATCTGGAGAAGCTCGTCATCCACGATCATCCTGATCATACAATGCATCCATCTGATGCACACCAAGTATCCACCTGATACATACATAGGTACATGATCCACACAATGTATCCATTAGCATACATACATGATCCACACAATGTATCCATCAATCATACATGATCTACCTGATCATACAAAGATACATGATCCACACAATGTATCCATCAGCATACATGATCTATCTGATCATACAAAGATACATGATCCACACAATGTATCCATCAGCATCCAACATGATGCGTACATACATAAATGATCCAACTGATCATATCCAGCATCCAACATGATGCATACATACATAAATGATCCAACTGATCATATCCAACATCCAACATGATGCGTATACAAAATACATACACATGATCCAACCGATCATATCCAGCATCCAACATGATGCATACATATATACATATAATGATCCAACTGATCATATCCAAGTAGAAACCAGAACATCATCCTGATGCTCATCATCCAGTGCTTACATCCACAGCCATGTGAAGGATCCCCCTTCCAACATGCTTGGAATGGCTTCAGCAAATGTTTCCATCACTTCTTCCTCAAAGTGTCCTCGATCTGAAGAACGTCAAGCCTCTCTCTGAAGTACTCGAACTTCACCTTGGCTAGTGGCTTCGTCAGCACGTCTGCAATCTGCTCGTCCGTCGCAACATACAGGAGTTTCATAGCTCCTCTCTGCACCATATCCTTGATATAGTGATATTTGATCTCTATGTGTTTCGACCTGTCATGAAACACAGGGTTCTCAGACAGCTTCACACAACTCTGGTTATCACAGAAGATACCAGTAGCCTCCAACGGGAGATCAAATAACTTAGACAGTAGCTTTCATAGCCATACTGCCTCACAACTAGCTGAACAGGCTGCAACATACTCAGCCTCAGCTGTACTCAGTGCTACACAGGACTACTTCCTGCTAAACCAAGAGATCACACCTGATCCCATACTGAAGCAACACCCAGATGTGCTCTTTTTATTTGCAGCACTGCCAGCCCAATCTGAATCAACATAACCCTGCAGGTTAAACTTTTGATTTGCTTCATACTTGAGCCCATAATCCACTATACCCTTCAGGTACCTCAGAACATGCTTTACAGCAACCAGGTGAACACTCCTCGGATCCGTCAGGAACTAACTCAATGTGTTCGCTGCAAGGAAAATATCTGGTCTCTTGTTCGTCAGGTACATCAAGGACACAATCATCTGACGATACATAGTGATATCAATCGGCTCAGATGAAGCATCACATAGACGCTTCAGGTTCGATGCCATAGGTGTGACCATAGCCTTGCAGTCCATCATCCCGAACCTCTTCAGGATATCTACTGCATACTTCCCTTGTCCAAGGAAGATTCCATCACTCTGCCACACCTCCATGCCAAAAACAAATAGTGCATCATCCCCAAGTTCTTCATCTCGAACTCGGCAGTAAACTTCCGCTGCATGTCAGCAATCAATCTATCTTCACCTGTAACAAACAGGTTATCCGCATACAAAAGTAGTATCACTGGATTTCCTTTCTCAACCTTGTAGTAAAGGTAGGAATCCGCTTTACTCTTGGTAAAGCCCAAACTGGATAGAAAGTTGTCTATCCGACCATACCAAGTTCTGCACACATATATGACTACACCATGCTGTCTTGAAATCCATCTGGTGCATCTTCTATTTCATCACTTTTATATTTCTCAATGCTGCCATCTGCAACATGCTTGATCTGATAGATCCATTTGGAATTCATAACAAACATCCCTTCACGTCTTGGGACTACATCCTAAACATCATTCTTCATGATCGACGGATCATGGCATTCCATTTCTTCATCCCAGATCCTGGGAACTTCAATATCTTTGCTGAACAAATGTTGTAGTTCTTCTTTTGTAGGAGATGTCATACGATCTTTCCTACACAACAAGTTAAATTGCATGATTAGAAAACATCTCATAGTTTTCAGAACAAATTCTTACACATAAAGAAATATGTCATACAGTCATGCAATTATCTTAGCCAATGCTTCAATACGACATTTATCCATATCCCGTAACTTTCTAGATGTCTTCCAATCTCTACCAGAACATTGTTAAGAGTGTGCACAACTCCCAACATGTCAGCAAAGAGGTTTCATTCTAGATAAGTAGCAATGGAATGTTGTACAGTGCCATAGGTCACTTACCCATGCATATTAGGAGCATACTGTTCATCAATGCAACTATTCTAATATGCATAATACACAACCTAATTCTAGGAACATCAGTATATACATTATTGAACAGTATTATTTAAACAATAAAATATGCAAGTAATGACAATTCAAATACTTATCTTTGTTTGTTTGTTGGGTTGACTCCCTCTCAGTCTTTGCTTCTTTTCTGCAACTCCATTCCTATGTGGATTGTGAGAAGTGGTCAACTCCCTCTGAATATCTGCATCCTCGCAGAAACTACTGAAGTGTGCTCCTTTGCTTTCTTGCAGGAACAACTAGAGTGTGCTCCCTCTTGATCTTTGCTTCCTGGATTACATGTCCTTGAACTTACATCCATCCTTAATCACTATGCATGCTTATTAGTATCATCATTGTGTTATCCTTGAGGTCTCATACATAATCACACATTTATTAGTATAATCTTAATATTATCAAAACACAATAATCTCAAGCATATATAGTTAGGATCATTTCAAACACAGATAATAAACATTAGTATTCAAGGTTTCAGGGAAGTCTTCTTTTACTCATGCATATTCTTATTTGATCATAGGACTCTTTTGGTTAGTTAAATCATCAATCAAGATAAGAGATATAATATGCATAAAACCTATGATTATTCAAACCTATACCTTCATGATTCTTCTGGTTAGTCATATCATCAATTATGGTAAGAAACATAATATGCATACAACCATGATTATTCAAACCTATGACTTCATGAATAATCATTATCAACAACAGTATAAGATCCTAACACAAGGTAGGATTCTAGCTTGATATAGGAAAAACATACCTGGATTAGCATGCTAGATATTTATGTCTAACATACCCGCATAATGTCTTCTGGTTCTCTTCAGTGACTTGTGCTAGTAACCTGCATGTCTCATAAGTTAACCATTGTAGAAACAAGTTATACATACCTCGAAAGTAGATCTTCGATGTGATCCATGACAATGGATGAATCCTTGTCTTCATGTCACCATGATCATATGTTCTTGAAGTAGAACATGATTTGTCTTTCTTGGTATACTTTTCATGTTAGCAAACAACATAAACCTCATACAACACCATAATGCATTAGTACAATCATAAGTGTCAACACCCTAACCAATGAATATCTTTTATCATGCATTCATAATTTTGTTAAGGTGATATGACAAATCTAAAATCAAAATTGTACTAACCGTAATAACATGAAGACAAACATCCCATAAACTTAATCATGGACAAATATCGAAACATACCTCAATGAGTCATACCTGTCAAGATCGCTTGTAATCTTCTTATGTAAGGCCTTAGCCTCATCTCCCTCTGAAACAGGAACTTCTTCACTTATGTAGGTGACCAATCCATCTTCTTCTAGGATTAACCCAATCCACTTGATTTACAAGAACTGAGACTGGATCTAGATATGGGTTTGTCAGAGAAACCCCAAAAACTCAAAATTTGAATTTCAAACTTTTGAAAGGATAGAAATATGCGCCTTGATGAGCTGATCAAGCTGGTATATTCAGAATTTGAAAACTGCTAAGTTTCACTCCTCAATTTTTCCTTTGAGACTTCCAGATTCACTAGACGTGACCCTGAACTGGGGTTTGATGAAGCCCACTCTTCTTCCCAATCAAAAGGCTTGATCCAAATCTCTAAGCTTCTATTTTTCTGAGGAGCTTCCAGCCGTGGTCACAGATTTCAAAAATTTCCATTTTCACAGAAGCCCTAATTTTCCACTTTTCTGATCAAAGTCCCAAACTAGGGTCTGATCAAGCCCGGCCTTCTGCCCAACCAAAAATTCTGATCTTGGTCTCTAAATTTTTATTTTGATGAGTAGCATTCAGCTGTGGTCTCCGATTACAAAAATTCCAACTTTCTCCAAAGCCCTAAATTCTGGAAGCCATGAATGAAGGTACTCAAAAATAATTCTGTTTTGACAGAAATATGTACCTGATTGTTTCTGGTGTAACTCCAAACTTTTCAATCCACAGGGTCTGAAAAGGTTTCTTGAGATATCCTGACCTGTTATCTTTCCATCCTAATAGGTCTGACCTCAATTGGATTCTCTGAGAGAGAGTTATGCCAAGTGTCGCAACCTGACCTATTTTGGGATAATACAGGAGAGCGAAATTGTACGGCATGTCACATGTCACTGTTTGAACTTCAGCCTCTGAAAATTTTTACTAAGATAGTACAGTCTGTGTACTACCTGTCACTTTTTACAAAATTTCATTTGGAGATTCCTAGCCCAAGTTATGACCTTTTTCCCAAGGTCACCTGATTTTGACTCAGATCTGGAAGAGGCAGAAACCCTATATTGTACAGCTCATAAATCACAAAGTACAATGAATTAGAGGTTTTCCTTTGGACACAAGGTACCTGGAGATTTAATCTTCGACCTGTAAAGATTTCAGATCCGAAACCTTCGCCAAAACGGATTTATAGTGAAAGTGCTACGACGACTGGTTTTTGCTATATCAAGCCCTAGCATCGTAAGTGCAACAAGTATCATACATGCCATATCATGCCTTCTTTCAGGCTAGCTCTGATACCATGTTAAATTTTCAGAATTTACTTCAATCTGATCTAGGATCTTAATTGAGAGAACAACATTTACAGCATATCTACAGCATATCAATCATGGAGACAATAATGCAAGCACACAAGAGACACAAAGATTTCACTTGGGGAAAACCATAAAGGTGAAAAACCCCAATAACTTCCTCAGAGATAGATAGAGCAATGATACAACCAAGAGATAGACATAACCTAGCAGCAGATCCTCCTCTTCCATAAGTGCGCCACTCCTCCTTGAGTGCATGAGTGAGAAGTGAGTGAGCAAATAGAGTGCCTCCCGCACTCTATTTATACTTGACTTGACTTGCCTTTTTACCTAACTCATGTAGGCTTGAACTTAACCACATAACATAATACTGACTGGGCCGACCCCCAATAGGGTGGTCTAATAACCCTTTGACCCACATGACTTATACAGGGCCAACCCCAACAAGGTGGTCTAATAACCCATCAAGAATAAGTTACGGCATTTACAATATAAATGACGACACTTCCTTATAGAGGAATAATACCATCTCTATAGGAATACAATATACATATATGTGAAATAAATTCCGAAGTTACATATACATCAACAGTGAGTGGAACAAAAGTCTTTGGTATTTTGTTTTCAACCTCAGAAAATTTCAAACTCATTGGATACATTGACAACAATAATGGAGGCAGTATGGGTGACAGTAAAAGCACCTCTAGGAATACATTTCATGTAGGAACAAGTGTTGTATCATGGGCTTCAAAGAAACAACCCATAGTAACTGTTTCTTTAGTAGAAGCAGAGTATGTTGTAGCTACAAGCGCTGCATGTCAAGCAGTTTGGATGAGGAGGATGTTAAGTGATCTGTCGCAGAACCAGCAAGAACCCACAGTCATTTACTGCGACAACAATTCAGCTATCGCACTATCAAAAAATCATGTATTTCACAAGAGAACCAAGCACATTGACACAAGGTATCACTTCATCAGACAATTGATAAATAACAAGGAAATCTGTTTAGAATTCTGCAAGTCTGAAGATCAAGTTGCAGACATATTTACTAATCATTGGCAAAGGACCCATTCCAATTTCTACGAAGTTGTTTGGGAGTGACAAGTTCTTCACAGTGAACTTTGTCATGAGCAGAGCGTGTTTTAGCTCTGAAATATTTTGTAATATTGCATTTTTGTTTAATGATCCCCATCCGCTCATAATGAAGGGGGAGTGTTGGAAATATCATAATTAATGAGCTGATAGCGTATCAGATTTACGCCAGTTCTATCAGACCCAAGTCTGTCATTCTGTCAGTCGTTTTGCAACCAATCTGGCTCATGGCAAGTTAGTATTTAAGAAGCCACGATGTATTTCACAGGCTCATAACTTCTTAGGTAGGATTTGATTTCAGTCTTTAATGAAACCCTGTAGCTTCTAAGCGAAGCCATCTTGAATCGATGAAGTGAAACTCTATAAATGTAAATCATTCACAGAGATAGATATAGAGATGAAAGAGGCGAGGGAGTGAAAGAAGAAGAAGAAGTGAAAATCCGTGAAGTAATTCAAGAGCCCAAGCTCTATGTAAATGGTGAAAGATTGAAGTTAATATCATCTCTCTGTATGTGTGCAAAGTTACTCTTGTTTACTAAGTAATATATATCAGTCTATAGTTTCACCTATTCATTCTCAAGAATGTTAAATGTTGTGTTGCGCACATCTTCATGTTTAGTTGTGTGAATGTTGTTTACATTTACGCACAGTAAATCAAATCAAGAATTCCCAAGTATTTCACTGTGGTGAAAAGATCTATGTTAACAAAGAGTAACTGCACAGTAAGTTTCATGTTTTAAGGCAAAGCTTAGTTAAGTTTGGGTTGTGCGCACTTAAATAGGTATGCGAAGTTAACCGCGCAGTTAATCTTTGTAAAAGTTAAAAGTGTGTGCAAAAGTAATTTGTATGTAGTGTGCAAAGTCAAGTTCCACAAGTGCCTATTTATGCAAAGTAAACTATTGAACGAAGTTAAGATTAGTGGAATCATGTAGTAGAAAAGCGCAGTTAATTTGCGCTCAGTAAAAGCTTGAATCGCACAGTTAATCTGCCTGCGGTAAAAGAGTAAAAGGCGAATTGCGCAAACTCATATCCTCACAATTAATTTGAGAAGTAAAGGGAAGTCAAATATAATACAAAGTATTTGCTAGGTTTAGTGCATGTTCTCAGCAAAAGAAAAGAAATATTCATGTATCGCGTAGTGAATTTTTAATTGACTGCGCGTGCCCCCTTTTCCCTTCAATTCATAACACATGATATTCAACACATATTGTGATTACAGAAAGAGAAAAAAATTCAAAACAGAAAACAAACAAAAGGAGCTTACTATCATTCTTGGTCGCCTCTCATACATGTGTAAAGGAATCCATTACACAACCAGAAGAGAATGAATATAAGGCCGCATGCATGGAGAAAAGCGATCGGTGGTAAGGATATAACTAACCACATGCATGGAGAAAAGCGATAGGTGGTAAGGATATAACTAACTCCCGATCGGTGCAGGAGATAACTAACTACGGATTGACATGTATACGATGGGTGCAAGGAATATGTCCACGGGATGTGCCACCGCCAAGGTGTTCAACAATTGCAACCCCCTGTTACACCAATTCCACTATTTCCACACCCGGAGGATGTGTATTGTTCAACACTTGTTGACAGTATGCTTAGCACCGTGCATGACGTATTCCAACTTGAACCCTTCATGAAGTAGGTTAATATTAAACTATTTCTTAAACGATAAATTAACCTTAACTAAAAAAGACGACCATAGAAATGATCCTGAATGTACAAGTGTCATAGTTAAGCTTCAATCTAGCAAATCTATACTTCCTCCTCCGTTTCCCCAAAAATCTAAGATATTAACGCCTATCGGCATAATTTTTGTAATCGAATGTTTAAACGTTGTTAAATGATGACCGATACTAAAAAGTAAAGGGTTTTCTTAAGGAATAGAAAATGTATTAGTTATGGTGCAGGTAAAAGAGTCATTTACCCAAACTATATGCCACTTTACCACGTTGAAACATCCAAACCATGCAACCGGAAGTAGCAGGCCATGTTTAACCTATGTAAGCACTAATTTGACAAGTGTAGCTTTGCCCAAACTATATGCCACTTTACCACGTCGAAACATCCAAACCATGCAACCGGAAGCGGCACGCCATGTTTAACCTATGTAAGCACTAATTTGACAAGTGTAGCTACCGGTTATTCGTAAAAAGGTTTCGAATTCTTTGGTTGAAAATATCAAAATTATCTTCAGTTTCTAACAGAGGATCTCATTGAAATGATAACTTGTTGAAATGGTAACTTTAGTTTCTAATGGAGGATCTCATTGAAATGATAACTTATTGAAATGGTAACTTGTTGGAGCATTTTTCATTTATGCAAATGCCTATGATATTGTTCATATTTTAATTTAAAATGAAAATAACTCTTTCAAATTTCATAAATTATATTACTTATGAAGGGTAAAATCACATCGTTTCCTTTGAATAATATCAATAAGATCACGAGAAAGGTAAAATAAAACCGTTATAGAATTCTAATAGATCTACTTATTGCTGGTTGGCATAAAATATTAGTAATAAATTCCCTTTCAGCGTGCTTTTTTTGGTATCTGTATCTTCTCGATTGGATGTTGTTTCCAACCCTGTGAACTATTTCTTTGGTTTTTCCTTCTTCTCTATTTCGCTACATCTCCTTTGCTGGCGTCTGTTTTTAGTGAAAAAATTCCATCTTCATCCTTGTCTGCTTTCGTTTATGAATGAACATTTATTTAAAAGAAAAAATTTATAAAGTTTCGCTACATCTCCTTTGCTGGCGTCTGTTTTTAGTGAAAAAATTCCATCTTCATCCTTGTCTGCTTTCGTTTATGAATGAACATTTATTTAAAAGAAAAAATTTATAAAGTAAAGTCTAGTTCTGTGGATATTTTAAACATGGTTTATTCAACTTTTGTAGAAATATTGCGACATTAAATTCAACAAGGAAAAGAATTTCCATCTTTAAATCTGGAGGATAGCCCATAAAATCACATATATAGAGATTGTAAAGGATACACGCCAATGTTTTAGGGTTCAGATATCATTGAAAAAAGGGACCATTCGAATTGTTGCAAATAAAATGATAAAATCACAGGTTTAAAGGGTCCATCTTGAAATAAATACCATACAAACATATCTATTCATCAGACCACTGAAATACATCCACCAACGCACCATAAAGGGAAGAATTGATCCCAGTTTGTTGAATTGTTTTGCTTTATGAAAATATTGTAATTGCATGTAGCACTTTTTATTTGGATTTTTCATGGCGGAAAAAGTAAAATTCATTTTTGAGACTTGATAGTAACTATCTCTATCTCTAAGTTTATGAGAAAGGAACAAAATCCATAATATGCCATATCGGATTTAGTAATTTCAATTTGCAAGTAAACATTATAAGTGAATGGCATGCAACATCTCCTATAGCCAAAAATAAATACAACAATAATATGTGACAATAATATGTGACAAGAGACAAAACTTCATCCTTCAATAAGATAAATGAAATCATGTCTCATGGCTAAGTTTAAGTTTGAATGAAGAAAAATTATATGAAAACCGATGATTATCATTGAGGCTAAGAAGAAAATGAAAAAGTTAGTATTTCCAAATATTAACAGTAGTAAATCATTTACGTTATCATCCATTGCCAATCTCGTGTTCCATATCCAGGTAGTCAAGCGCCTTCACTCAAGTATTTATAAATATAATCTACTACATAGATCCATAAATATCGAATGGGTAAATATTAAGCCACGATAGACTCTCAATATAAAACCATTTCGAGGTTACCCCTGGGTTTTGAGAAGACCCATATTAAACACAAACCAAAATGAATTATGAAGACTGAGGTAGAAGTAACCATAGAGTACATAAAGAAGAGTATTGGCTTAACTATTTATCACCCATAGAGTAAGGTACAGGAGAATGCACCCAAACCGAGGTTGGGTTGCCACAAACAAAGAAAAACATAGAACTAATCCAATCCCTTATTATAAACATAACATTGAATGAACATACAGAGAATTTCATTGCATATAAGACTTACTGAGAGTTGTGTTGTAACTTTGTAAGATCTTGAGATCGACTTAGCAGTTATGTGCACTGTTGAGGGAATTATTTACAGAGGTCCTGGACACAGTCGAGTTAGTTTCACAATCAAGCAAATACTCTATAACCAAATAAATAAAATGATGAGATGAAACCCCAATCCTGCGTGGAAAAATAAATTATATTCACAAGAGATTTGAATGGCAAAATTAGCTCCGAGTCCAACACCTGGATAATTGCAGTTCTAGCCATGGAACATGGGTGAATGATTGTAGTGAATCGATACCCTTCTCAAGGTAAATCTTGTAGAGGAGATAATCACTGTTGACCATGATTTTTAAATGGCCTTAGGTTGTTTAGTCGGGACAGGCACAAATTGTTGTTGGTTGGACAAGATGACAACTTCTTATAAATATGTGACAACCTGTAGTCCATAAAGTAATTTCAATGGACACTAGCACACTTGAGACCTAGAGTTAGCTATAGAAAAAAGGGACAAGAAGCACCAATATGATCGACCCAGGGACTCTTGAGCACATGGACAAAAGGACATTGACATCATGATAAAAGAGGTAATGGTCTATCGTTTAGGTGCCATCCATCTAGATTTGTTCTCTGGTGCTAGACGCTGCACGGTTGGGTTGGACTTCGCATAGCTAGGCCGCTTCCTTAAGACTAATGACTAAAAGGTGAGCCCGCACTTTGGTCAATCTGAGGGCTGGAGTTTGCATGGATTCGTGGGTAGAAAGCTAGTCTCTTGCATGCCAGAGATAGAAGATGCAGTGTTTGATACAAAGACAAAAATTATAGGAACATCAAATCCAGTGTATAGAAAACAGAAAACTCAGGCTGACGAAAAGGTAGATTTTGTGTGCTTTCTTTAAGGCAGCTTGAAGACGTGTTATCTTGCATTATGCACTATAGATATCAAGGTAGTTGAGGAACGACATCCCCATTCATCCCTACTAGGACATTGTAAATTGTAATGAAATAGAAATAACATAGAAACATAGAATAGATTTGAGACAAAAGCAAATGACTGTGTGCAGTGGGTGGTCCATTTTTTTTATTTTGTTTGGAGAGCAAAGACAGAAGATGATGTGTATTGGAAATGAACCTTTTTTAGAATATTTATAGACTTCCTAACTTAATTCCTATATAGTTTTCCAGTCACAATTTCTATTTCTCTTAGATGGCAATAGATATAGCCATTGTTGTTGCCTTACATAATCCATGAACATGAAAAGAGTTCTAGATGTGGTTTGTGTTACGACACAAGCAGATACCATCAACAATGGCAGTTGATGTAACTAAAATCAAGCGGAATTCATTCAGTCTCGAGTATTTGATTTCACCTTAGAAAGTATAAATAGAGAACATAATTAGCTGAAAAGCATTTTCAAAAGGATGTTTACAAATTCCATACCAGAAATGGTTTTCGATTTCTAACCTGTGTCTTTGCCTTGAAAATTCAGAGCGGATTCTAGATGGATGATTCGTCATTGAGAGGATCAACAAAGGTTGCTTGTGATTTCTTCATCAAATGGCTCCCTTTTGGTCCGTGCCTTACAATGTTTTTAATTAAATAAAGAGGTTGTTTGTCGGTTGCTAGTTGATGCTGTACACAGAGGATTCATTTGCCTGAAACTGAGCATGCACAAGGAAAGAAGAAACTACGTGTCAAAATAATAGAAAAACGAATGCATGCAGGTTTGTTTTTTGAGAAAATTTATTTTCAATATAGGGCAAAGGAAAAGGAAAATTACGATTGTTGAAAGTGCTAACAGGAAAAAAAAAGAGAGACAATGCATTATGTCTGGAATATTTCACTTCACTAATGAAGCTGCCCTTATCCTGGAAATTATACATCAAGAACGACGCATTATGTATTGCCTTTGTACTTGGAAAATTATAAAATCCTGGCCTTATGAAAGGAGGGTGCACCACACGATTCAGTATGGTATCTTGGTGCATAGATAGATAGGGACGTTGGATACCATCTGCAAGTAACCACCAAAGATTATATTCTTTCGATTTTAATTAAAGATTGTTAATCTTTGAAAGACAGACTTAGAGTGAAATATCGAATTGAGGTACAGAAGCTTAAACTCTCTAACTCGGCTTGAGAAATTAATCAACACGACCTCAAATCAATATATGAAAAACGGATATATTTGACCTCAAATCAATATATGAAAAACGGATATATTTGACCTCAAATCAATATATGAAAAACGAATATATGTAGCAAATCGAAAAATAGTAATTATACCAATTCTGAACATAATAATTATACCTGTTCTTTGCCAAGTTCAAGGGCAGCTTCCTGGTAGCATCGTAATTATACTATTCTTTGCCAAGTTCAATGGAAGCTTTTTGGTAGCTCTGTTTCTTGCCAGGCTGCTTCCACAGAATACACACACTCTCTAAAACCTTGACATATGAAACCCTGGAATAGGAATCGGGTATGGAAGAATTAATAGCAGACATGCTTCTAGGCGAAATGATGGTCCTGAAATGGGTGTTTCAACCGTCCATGGGAAAACTAGGTCATTAGCATCATCAACCGACACATTCGCGGGTTCTCCCACTTCATCTGCTCGAACTGACTTAGATGTAGCAAGCATTGCCGATGGTGGTTATTTGGGCTCTGCTACTACTCCTCGAAGGGATGTATACTCGGATACAGGGACCACGTTACTTACCCACTAGCGCACACGTAACAGAACTCATGCCAAAAGAATGCCAAGTTTGTGACTGCCTCCACCAACGTGCACACGGGTCTACTTGGGCTCCCATGCCTCGATATGAATTCAAATAAAGCCAAATAAGGAACCTAATTTTGTGATTGGCCATAAGTCAAATTCACCCAAAAATACTTAGGTTATATTGCTTTGGAAAGAGATGAACTAATACATTTAGTCAAAACTGATTTCTATAGTCCCTAATTTATTTTAATTGAAAAGGGTATGAGAAAGTGAAGATCATTTATTTTAATAGCGAGTGTGGGTATGGGAAAGGTAAAGGTCATGGTGATTTTATGATGCAACGTTTGAGTGAGATATAATCAAGGTGCTAAAATTATATAGCCATTTTTTTAAAAACGTTATAAGACTATAGGGTGAGTGGGTATAGAAGGTTAATATCATAAAATATTTAGATTGCAAGGAATATGGGAGGGGTAAAGGTGTAAATTATACAGTCTCTTTTAAAGGGAGGTTTAAGAATTAATGTTAATGGTATAGAAGGTTGAGATCATAACATATTTTAATTGTAAGGAGTATGGGAGGGTTGAAGGCTATTTTGTCATGGGAAGGGTAAAGGTCATTCAGTCATGCAAAGACTAAGGGAGAATTAAAGGACTAAACTGTATATCTAATCGATGGAAACGAATTGTGATTACAAGGTTTGGAACTTTCCATGTCACAATAGGCCAAGAAATTAGTAGATTTTGGTGAATGGGTGTGTCCATAATGCTAGTAAAGAGGTAGTAAAAGCAAAGAGACTTGGATCCTTAACTAGGAGGGTGCATGGAGAGGTACATAGTACCTTTCTTTTCCATGGAATGAGACCAAGCCAATAACAACTTTGAATTTTACTTATGAATTGTAGATGTCTACAGGCCCTGAACCCAGTTCTTTAAGCTTATTAACCTACAATCTATATCATCATGAATTCTAAAACAACAAATCATAAGCTACGCATCATTAGGAATATAACCACAATTATATCATATTCCATAAATTCCAAAGACCACCTAAGTGGTGGAAAGCCCAAGATAATTTCAATCTAGCTAGAGAGCTAGGCTAAGGACACCAAACAAAAGTGCTTATAAAGACAATTCGAGAAGGGCATTATACTATTTTGGGTAATAAAAAAAAATTAAAATAGTAGTGTAGCATGGAAACAATTTTCTAGTGCATCTTAGTTGACCAAAAGGTGGTCAACATGTATAAAGCTTATCCTTTCCCTCTGTCATATATTTCAATATTCTTATTCCTAAATAAGTAGTAAAGAAGGAGATACATATAGGACAAGTACACATTTTATTTAGTTACAAAAATTATAAACTTTGAACAACCATTTCATGAGAACTAGCATTGTATCCATAAAACCTAAACCCTTCAAGAATGTAGTGTACATTCCAATTCAGGTTCTAGTATCCATAGTCTACCCCCTTGTTCAATGGGTTTCTACTCATTTAGTATAATTGTGTATATGGTGAACTGTGATTATGAGTGATAGAAATAGGATGGCTCTTGGGAAGATGAGGAATGAGAATACCAAAGGAGGGTCCCCCAAAGATCTAGTACAATGAAAATACAATGGAGAACCATAATGGTCATGATGATCGAAGGCCCAACTCTAGTAATAATATGAATGGGGTATGCCATACATGGAGAGAAAGGGACAATACTTAGAAAAAATGATTGTATTGAAACATGTTCAATACAAGCCTATCTTGGCCAACAAGCTCCTGCTAAAACAAAGTGAGGTAAACCAATTTTAAATCAGACTCAACAACACCAAAGTGAGCCAAAGTTATAGACACTTGAAGATGTGGAAAATTTGCAATAAGATAAAAATATACACATAGTCAAGGCTAAAAGGATAACCAAATTACATAGAGTACCACCATTTTCATAAAGGTGCTAAACGCGGTCTACTAAATGAGCTTGTAGACATGCTACACAAAATTAATGGAAGCCTAATAAGCAATGCATACTGGAGTTGGAAACCATAACTCAAGTAGACTTGGGAACGTTCATTAAGAATGTGGGGTTCTCTTTAAACTTTCCTTATCAATTGATTACATGAATTATTCATAATCCTCATCTTCACCATGAAATTGGTTATAAATATGATAAAAAATTTCATGATATCAACTCAACAAGTAGAACATGATTACAAGGTTGTTGGATGTCAAATTTTATGATAGTGTATGTCAGATTTGCATACTTGGAAAGCATCCAAAGGAAACGTTTGACAAAGGAAAAGGATTGAGAGCATCTAAAGTGTTGGAGCTAGCTCACAATGATCTGATGGGCCCATTTCCCAATCCATCCATTAGCATAGCAAAATATGTCTTAACTTTCATTGATGGCTAGTCAAGGCATACTTGGGAATTTTTTCCCAAGCAAAAATCAAAGGTATTTGAGCACTTTTAGGACTTTAAATCCCTTATAGAGAAGAAGTATGGAAAGTTCATTAATATTTTGCATATAGATAATGGAAGGGAATATGTGCACAATGAATTTGATTAGATTTGTGCCTCTAAAGGAATTGAGTTACAATGGATTTTCTCATTTACTCATTAACATAATGGTGTGATAGAGTGAAAGAATAGATCCTCGAAAGAAATGGAAAATTGCATGTCATAGTCCAAATCGTTTGGTATGAGATTATATGTAGAAGACATCAAGTGTGTTTGCTATATTCAAAATAGAGTACCCCATAAAGTGTTGAAGGGAGTCACTCCTTTTGAAGCATGGAGTAGTTAGAAAGAAATTATCAAGAATTTTAAAGTCTTTGGTTCTCTAGCATGGGTCCATGTTCCTATAGAGAAATCAAGTACATGGAACCACAAGGTCATCCTTTCATATTTGTGGGATATCTAGATGGTGTGAATGGATCTCATCTTCTCAACCCTACCACCAACCATTTGTTCATTGAGAGAATTACTTGCTTTAAAGAAATCTATTTGAGTATACTCGTGATGCCTCTCATTTTTCTATTGGTCCTTTCTTCTCAACAAATTCTGATGACATCGTTTTTGAAGATATATCTAAGCTAAATCCCAATTATTGACGCAACATTCTATGAAAGTGATGATGGGGGATTTTGTTGTAGATCTATTGGAGGCTACAAATAATCCCATTATAATGAAATGTTTGGAATATTGATAGACTCTCTAGGTAGTTGGTGACTTAGTTGGAAATCAAGTAGACACAAGAAGGATGCATTCTTAGTTTTAGGGTTCTCTACAGACTCTCACAACTACATAATTAATGATACCACTCCATTGATACATTCCCACTGCGTCATATCCACATAATTTCAATGAGGATGCTAGAATTCTTGAGTGGGACACCACTATGTAGGAGGAGTATGGTTTGTTGCTAATGAACAACACATGGGATCTGGTTCCCCTACCACTAGGCATAAATTTTGTTTAGTGCAAGTGCATTTATTGGACCAAGTTTGCAGTTGATGATCTAATGAACAAGCACAAGGATCAATTAGTGGAAAAGGAATTCTCACATGTACCTAGCATTGACTACAATGAGACATTTTCACCTATTTAAAGATGGACTCCACTCATCTTGTGATTTCCATTGAGGCAATTCAACGATGGAAAGTTCATCAAATGGACATGAGGAGTACATTTGTTCATGGAGATTTTGAAGAAGAGATTTACATGTTGAATCCATAGGCCCAGGTTCTCTCGGGAATCTTCACTAGTTTGCATACTTAGGAAATTTATATATGGCCTCAGACAGGTTCCTTCGGCCTACTATGCCAAGATAGCTTCTTTCCTACTATCTCATGGATTCTCCTATTTTCATTTAGATCCCAATGCTTACATTCTATAGTAGGATGATTATATCTTGTTCACAATTTTGTATCCAGATGATTTGTTTATTTCAAGAAATTCACAAGCATCCATTGTTGTTGTGAAGGATATTTTACATGATAGGTTTTCAATGAGTGATTTGGGTTGCTACACTACTTTCTCAGAATTGATATCACTCCATTTGGTTTTGAGATCACCATGATGTAGTAGAAATATGATCAGGATCTCCTCTCATATTTTTAGATGATTTATTGAAATCCCACTATGTATTCATTCCTATTTGGTGTCAAACTCACTGTTACTTTCCCTTCACCTTTAGTTGACAATACCCAATACAAACAACTAGTTGGGGGTTTTCTCTAGCTCTCTCAATCTAGACCCATCATGCGTTGTGTCCACATATATGTAGGAAACCCATGAGATACACTAGAAAGTATCAAAGAGGTTTTTTTTATTAGCATAAACAAATATTTGGGATATAGTAAGCAATAGGTTGTGACCTTGATTTAGCGGGGTACACCGACTTTGATTGGGTGAGTGATGTTGTAGATCATATGTCCACTTCAGGTTATCTCTTTTCTCTTGGTTCAAATCCTATTTATTGGTTGAGTAAGTAGTATTTTTCCATTGCTATATTAACCACAAAGGAAGAACATTGAGGAGATATAAATTAAATAAGTGGGGCTATCTAGTTGCAACACATTCTCACTGAGTTTGGTATTTAGTATTTCCATCCACGTGTCATATTTTGTGACAATCAAAATACTATTTAGATCTCACAAGATCTGGTTCATCGATAGTGAACCAAGTACATTGGATTTCATATGAACTTCATTCAAGTGTTGATTCATGGGAAAAGGAATGATCTTAGATATTGTCAAAATTCAAAGCAAATTGTTGACATTTTTACCAAAATGTTTACAGAGGGAAAATTCAATCATTTGTGAGATCTACTAGCACTACAAAAAAAAATTCCATTAGCATTAGATTTTAGTGTTATTTTTCTTTGACTTTGGCATAGCTTCCTAACCCTAAATTTGGCATTAAACAACATTTCAAAATAGTGCCATGTTTAGCTTCATTTCTAGCACTAGGTTTAGGTTCCTTTTTAGCACCAGGTTTAGCTTCATTTTTAGTATCAAGTATAGATTCCTTCTTAGCACCAAGTGTAGCTTCCTTTTAGTGTCAATTTTGTATTCCTTTTTAGCACCAACTGTTTGTAGATTAAAATTTACAGAAATGAAATTAGTGTTGGAACCTACAATCTTGATGGTTCATCACACCTCTGGATCTTCCGGATACAATCAATTGCTAGACGACAGGAGACTAGTGGATCAGTCAACTGGATTCGGTAGAGCGGCTGAACAGTCAATTGGATAGACAATTGAATGGTCGGCTTGACCATGGTTGGCGCGACTTCCACCACCGAATAAAATTTGGGACATTACAGATTCTACGGAAATAGTTTGGAACAAAGACCCCTATTTGTGGACCAAATATTCCCTACTTTGAGGAAGTTGGTTAGATTTGGAAACTATAAATAGGTGACCCTATGGGTTGCATAATATATTGCTATGAGATTTTTATCATGATCATTATGCATTATGATGTTTTGATCACTATGCTCTGTGCTTAAGTGTTGTAACGGTGTCTTTAGACACCATCATTCATCTTGGAATATTGTTCCCTTCTTTTCTTTTCATTTTGTTATATAGTTTAGGATGAGAGGTTTCCCAACATGGTATTAGAGCCTCTCGTTTTGACCTAGCCCTGTTGTCTAGAAATCAGGCTAAGTCGAATCTAGGGTTGATCAACTCCGGGTAGAAGATTTGTCGACTTATACCTCTACCCGAACTTTGATCAGTTATGTTAGATCAGAAAGATGGCTTCCAAAATAGAACCTGTTGTTCTCAATGGACAAAATTATGTTGTCTATGAAACATATCTAGAGACCTTGTTGAAGAGAAAAGGATTGTGGCAGTTCACGAAGATTTCTATTGTTGATCTGACGGATGTCGACGCCAAGTTTTCAATCAACGTGAAGAAGGATGAAGCTATGGGTATTATCACGACCTGCATTTCGAGGGATATTCACTTCCATACAAGTGGGATCGACTGTCCTCATGCCATCTGGACCAAGATGAAGAATATGTTAAACAAGATAAATGAAGGTGAAGCAAAACAGATAAAGAAAGATTTGATCTCTCTGGAACCTCTTTTCTTTGACTGGATCGAGGATTTTTTAGCTCATATCAAAGAGATACAACTGAAATTGGGTGAATGTGGAAAGGGTTTTCTGAAGAAAGATGGATAGCTCATCGATTTGGTTCTGATGAATTTGAAGACACCATATGATGTCTTCTGCTCTTCTTTTCAGGATAATTGAATGTCACGTAAACAAGATGGTAAGGATTTTACTTTTGATACTTTCTATGATTTGTTGATCAAGGAACAACAAAAACTACTTGAAGAAGGGAAACTTGTTGGAAAAAATAGGCTCACTTTATAAAAATTAAGGTCAATCCAAATCATAGAGAACGTGGTCAGCTTGATCAACAACCAGAATGTATCGACCAATCTACAAAAGGGAATACCAAAGAGTCATCTTCGATGAAGAAGGGTCAGAAGAAGAAGAATTCCCAGTATTGTGCAAAGATGGGACATGTTAAGAATAACTATTGGAAGAAGATGAAGGACTTAGAAGGAAAGGTCAACCATAAATGTTCACACTTCAACCACGAAGAAACCCTAATGCTCTAAGGTGCCCTACGTGAGCTTTCCCACGGGATCCTTCTGAGCCCTGCCATGGATCCACTATCAGTTCCCTCCCCCGAGGAATGCAAATGTCTCCTGGACGCAGTATTCCACTCCTTGGTCGACTCTACCCCCCTCCCCCTACTCTTTCTGACCAATCTGAGGCTAGTTTCATTAAACGAGCGGTTTCCCCCTGAATCTAGATCATGTCGACAGCTTTGAAGTTAAAATTCCTAACTCTAAGTGAACAAGACTTGATCAGACAATTTATTGGAATCTGGACATCACCCAAGTCGATGGACGCTTGGGTAAACAAAAACTGGATGCCTTTGATTTCAGGTGGTTTGCAGCATTGCTTATGTGGTAAGGGTTATTTTATTTTCTGTTTGAAAACAAAGCTGATAAGGATCTTATTTTTCAAAGTGGCCCATAATTCATGGGTCATCATGGTCTCTATCTAAATAGATGGAGGCTCTCTTTCGACCCTGAAAAATATGTTCCCTCTGTTGTCTCGGTTTGGGTCCGACTTCCTCACCTGCTTCCGCACTGCTGGGATGATGATACCCTGCAAGCCATTGGAAACTCTCTAGGAAAATACATAGATAAAGCAGAGCCAAAGAGACCCTTGTTCGCTTGTGCTAGAATTTGTGTCAAGGTAGATTTGGATAAAGGTCTACCAGAGGAATTAAATCTGCAAATGGATGGTTGGGAACATATGCAAAAGGTGGACTACGAATAGCTGCCCTTTAAATGCAAAAAATGTCACGAATATGGACACTTCATCAAAAAATGCCCCAAGAATGTCCAAGAAAGCACTGAGCAAACTCAAGAGGAAGGATGGCAATAGGTTAAAAAGGGGAAAAATCCATGACTGCTCCTCAAACCATCAAAAGTAGCCAACCCCCCTGTCAAAAGAATATCTTCGGAAGCCAAGGAGACCACAAACACTAACATTTTTCAAGACCTGCAGAGTGAAGAAGGAGAAATAGTTATTTTGGAGGAAATCCCATTAGAATCAATCAGGGAAGAAGCCGTACTCCCCTCTATTCATGATAAAGAGCCAATCGAGGAAAACTATGGAGGATCCACCACTCCAGGTGGTTTGTGGGATGACAAGGTAAAAAGCAAGTTTATGCCATCCTCATCATCCCTTGACATCTCCTCGGACTCTCATGAGGAAGGGGATTTGGTGCAACCCCCAAATACTAGAGGCAAGAAATGTCAAAGGTGTCATAGAGAAATAGAAGCTGAAAGAGAAATTGAATTGGAGAGACAAAAAAGTCTGGAAGATATGAAGGTACTTCAACACACAAAAACTCAAAGTGGAGTGAAAGATGGTAAGTCCCGAGCAGTACCTACCCCAACTAAGAAGTAATGTTTGTAGTCTCTTGGAACTGTAGAGGTCTGGGTGGGTTTAATAAAGTAGAAGCAATTAAAAATATTTTAAAGTGTGAAAAGTCGGATCCCGTGTTACTCCAAGAGACTAAGATGCAGAGCGTTGAGACCTTAGCTATCTTAGGCTCATTATGGAAAGACAGTCAAGGAAATGCAATCAGTGCTCGGAGAGCCTCGGGGGGCATAGCTACCCTGGTCTCCTCAAAGTTCTCCATACTCTCCTTCATTAAAAACAGTCATTGGCTTCTCATTGAAATAAGAGAGAAAGATAGCAACAGCTCCATATATGTCTGCAATGTATATGGGCCCATTCATCACAGGGATAAAATCAAATTCTGGGAATATCTTAGTAACCTCAAAGATAGCATGCAAGGAGAAAAACTCATTATTATTGGATATTTTAATGTCACAAAATATCAGCAGGAAAAGCGTGGTGGCAACATCGTTCGTGACCCCTTTGGGGAAAAATTGGAGGATCTCCTTATTGATCTGTATCTACTAGACATCCCTCTAGAAAATGCCAAGTTCACCTGGAGCAACAGGAGATGCGGCGTTGGACACATCGCGGCTAGACTGGATCATTTTTTGGTAAGTTCCTCATTCTTTCAGTCTGATCTCTTAATCAACTCTTTCACCCTCCCTTGTGCCTCCTCTGATCATAAGCCTATTGCCCTCTCCATTACCCCCCCCCCCCCCCCCCCCCCCCCGCGAAAAACTTGGGACCAATTCCCTTCTGTTTTAACTCCCTCTGGGTTCAAACTCTCGGCTTCCTCGATATTGTCAATCATGCCTGGAACTCAAGCTTCTTGGGCTCACCTAGCTTCATTTGGGAGTCCAAACTCAAAGCTATAAAAATTGCGTTAAAAAAGTTGGCTAAGACCTCTTACAAAAACCCCTCCAGTTCTAAACTCCTTCTTCAGTCCAAGCTCTCCAATCTGCATCTAAGGATGGAGGCGGAGGAAGTCACTCCTTCTTTACTAAGAAAGGAAAAAGCTCTTGATTTGGAGTTACTCAGGGCTTCCAAACTGGAAGAGGAAACTTGGAGAATCAAATCCAGGAAGCTTTGGCTAAAAAGCAATGACAACAACACTAAGTACTTTCACAATCAGGCCAAAGCCCGCCGCAGTCAAAATGCAATAAGGGAACTTAAAAATAGAAACGAAGAAAGGATCAGTGAGCAAGAGAACCTTAAACTCCTTTCCCATAACCATTTCAAGGAACTCTTCTCGTATAGTGGAGAAACTAATCTGGCAGCTAAAGCCGATCTCTTAGAAGGTATTACTAATTTGGTCTCGGATAATGCAAATAGAGAGCTTTCCAAACCAATCTTGGAGCATGAAATTGAGCAAGCCATCTGGTCTCTTCAAATTGACAAGGCACCTAGCCCCAATGGATTCACCATCAATTTCTATCGGGCGGCGTGGGAGATAATCAAAGATGATCTGAAACGTATGCTGAACTGGACCAACAAAAAAAAAATCGAAGGAGCTACCAACTCCTCTTTCCTTGCCTTAATCCCTAAAGAGAAAGCTCCTAGCTCCATGAACCGCTTCAGGCCAATCTCTCTCTGTAACACTTCGTACAAAATCCTTGCCACCAAAATGAAAAAAATCATCGGAAAACTCATCTCTGACTACCAAGGGGGATTCATTGTAGGTCGCCAAATCCTAGACAACATAATTATTGTGCAGGAAGCGATACACTCTAGTATGGAAAAAAATCACCAAGGTATGGCAATCAAGCTAGACATAGAAAATGCCTTTGATAGAGTAAATCATAGCTTCCTCTTTGCCATCATGGAAAAAATGGGCTTCTCCAATCGGTTTTTGAGATGGATAAAGGCTTGTATCAACACCCCCTGGATCGCCCCTTTGGTCAATGGCAGACCTTCAAACTTCTTCCTGGCCACTAGAGGTCTGCAACAAGGTTGCCCCTTGTCCCCTTTCCTCTATCTCTTAGTTGCAGAATCTTTAAATAGGAAGCTCCACTCCCTCCAAGACTCTGGATATCTAAAAGAAATCAAAATTGTAAGAGGAGTTAGGCCTGTGAATCATTGTCAGTTTGCGGATGACACTATTTTTCTGGGAGGCACCTCTGCAATTATCGATGCCAAGTTCAACCTTGTTCTCACGTCCTTCTAAAGGCCTCAGATGGCAAAGTGAATGTTGAAAAGTCTAAAATTTATAGTTGGAACTGCCCCCATGGGACTCTCACAAGAATAGCTAGAATTTTTGGGTTTGAAGGAATAAGAGAATGGAACTCCTTCACATACCTTGGTGTCCCCATCTTCAAAGGCAGGAAAAAGGTGGTTGATTGGCAAGGGCTAATTCTCAAAATTAAAAATAAAATCAGTACCTGGGGCTCTCGTTGGTTAAACCCTGCTGGAAAATTGGTGCTCATCAACTCCATTCTTTCGGCCTACCCTCTCTATGCTTTTCTCCATCTCTCTCGCCCCCAAAAATGTCATGCTAGAAATCTCAAAATCCCTCCGCACCTTCCTTTGGCAGGGTGGGAAAACCAATGGCATGAAAAAATTCCATCTTATTAGTTGGGAGATGGTTTGCAGACCTAAAGAATATGGAGGGGCTGGGATCAAAGACCCTTCCTTAATGAATCTAGCTCTCGGTGACAAAATCCTTTGGAGGATTATCTCAGGGAAGAAAGCATGGTGGAAGGGGATTTTCTATAAAAAATACATGCAGGGTAGTAGAAGCAAATGTGTGGAAAATATAGATCAAGGGAAGAAAGGAACATTGATATGGAATCTCTGCAAGAGAGCATCTTTCATTATCCAAAATAATCTCTCTTGGGTTCCAGGTAATGGTAAGAAAATTAATATTTGGAAAGATAGTTATGGCACCTGCACTCCTGCCAATTCTATCCCTATTTTCCAGGATTTGAGATGCTAGATGGATCAGGCTAACCTTTGCACCCTCTATGATTTATCCATTTGGTCTCCTCAAGGAAAATGGTTGGGATGGCTTCAGCTTGACCTCCCAAAGAATCTCCAGCACGACTATAAGGAACTCCTCTCCCGGTTCCATGGTTCGATTCCCATCCATCTCTCCACGAAGGATAAGTGCAGTTGGGGGAAAGGTGGCTATGATACTATAAAAGAAGGCTATAATTATCTGGACGTTCTAAACAACAGTAGTAGAAAAGACAATAAATGGAATAGAGTGTGGGACAGGGACGGGCTCCCTAAAGTGAATGTTTTCAATTGGGCCCTTACTCACAGGAAAATCCTCACTGCTGAAAATTCTCAAGAGAAGGGGAATTGAAGGTCCGGCTAGATGCATCTTCTGTAAAAATGCGGAGGAGACAATTGATCATCTTTTTTTGGAATGCAATTTCTCTCAAGAAGTGTGGCATAGATCCCATCATGACATCCAGCCTAATCTCATCCTCCCCACCAATTGGGATGACCTATTTGCAAACTGGAATTTATACTGCCACAACTCCTTCTCCAAGAAGTCGAACTTCAAAAGAGCTTGGATAGCCTTCCCAAAATTCCTTTGCTAGAAAATTTGGACTGCTAAAAATCATGAAATCTTCGAAGATATCATAGTAATCCTGGGAAAAATAGTCTCCTCTACCAAAGCCTTGTGGATTGACTCCCTCGGAAATAGAAGCACAAAAAACCTTTGCAACGAGCTCTTAAGTGTTGAAGAAAAAATATGGGTGGCTGACCTTCTAATTCCCCCCATTTCCCCTCATCCCCCCCTCCCCAAGTTCAACAAACCTCTGAATTGGCATATCAGAATGGATCCTAAAGATCTCCAAATTTGGGTTCGAACGATGGGTAGTCACATCCTCTTCTTCGATGGTGCCTCTAAAGGAAATCCTGGGTTGGCAGGTGCGAGGGGAGTCCTTATGGACTCCGACGGAAACAAAGTGAAATATTAAACTTGGGGAATTGACAGGAAAACCAATAACGAAGTAGAATGGCTTGTAGTTATAAAAGGTATGGACGTCGCAAGGAGCAATGATGTCAAGGAACTAGTGTTCTTTGGATATTCTATGTTGGTGATCAGGGAAGCTAGGGACCTAGTAAAACAACGTTGAAAACCAGCCTCTTCGTTGCATCAGCACTTCATTTTCTTGGCTAAGGAATTCCACTCCATTTCCTTCTTCCATATCCTAAGGAAAAACAATCAAAATTTTGATACCATAGCTAACTTCGGGGCAGGTTTGAATTGTGGTCATGTTTTTATCAATGATATTCTATGCGTGCATGCTTCGGTGCCATAGGTTCCTTGTCCCCCTATATCCTATGTCCCTTCACACTTTTCTCTCCATCCCCCCTCTCTCCGGGGGCCTCATTTACTCCCCAAATCCACCCAGGATCTCACCGCCCCTTTCAAATGTCACCTCGCCGGAACTGGCGGCCACCCCTGGTAGGCACCACCTGTCTTGCATGCGGGAGATCAATGAAGACATCCCCTAATGCAGTGGTAGGTTATTTCATGCAGGGTGGTGGCTCTCACTGCATCCTGCGCACTCCTCTGAGATTTTGCTCCTCGTTCATTGCTTCTCTCCATGTTTTTCCTTGCAGTGATATTCCTATTAGTCTGTTGTTTTGGACCTCCATGGATGAGAGACACCTGTGTCATCCTGTTTTGCAATGTAAAGGTTGTAGGAAGAATGTGTCGAGACAACTTGGGGATGGCAAAGCGGCAAGAAATGCTACCTCTCAGACCTCTTTCAGGAAAATGGAGGCAATGAAAGGGGTGGTGTGCCAACTTTGGCTTGCAGCAATCACCCCAAAGTGGATGAACATGGCAGCGAAAGGAGATGAGTGCCCCTCGATGTTGGTCATGGTCTGGGAAACAGGGGTCCTGTGCAGTATTATGGCAGTGGTTTTGACTCTGGAAATGGGAGTTGGAAACTCCTCTCGTCTCCGGACTCTGGATTCCTTTCGACCCCTATGGAAATTGGTCATGGTAATCCTCAGTAGATGGTTCGTGGTGGCCCAGAGGATTCTGGAAATAAGAATTGGAAGCATGCTGCGGACTTTAATGGAGGCTTGGTCAATATGGAATCTCCTCGTGGGAAAGGAAGCCCCTCCCTAGAACTCCAATCATAGTTGTAGGAACTGGAAGCTCAATTTTGTTGGCTCAGGGGAGACTTCATAGATATGAAGAAGGTTATTTCTCATCTGGCCACCTTCGTGCAAATCTCTAATTCAAAATTTCGGACTAGTACTAGTAAGATGAAGGATTATTTTGAAAAATTGATGGGCAAGCATGACACATTTTACAGTTGCCTTAGAATTGTGGAAGCCAAAGTTGACTGCGTCAGGACCAATAGTGGAAGCAGCCCCTCTGTCATTCTGAATGTTGAAGACGATAACACAGGTTCAGCTCAAGGCAGCAAGGAGAAAAGTATCTGAACTCATCATGCCAACTGATTTGCATTCTGGTTCTTCCCTTCTCTGTCTGAACAACTCTTTTTTGGTCCAGTTATTACTCTACTGGTTATATGTATTTCTTTTGTTGTCACTTTTTAGGGCAGTTCGTAAATATTTTCAGTTGTAATAGGCATAAAGCCTTTTTCGAACATCAGAGGCTGGATTGTAGTGAGTCTATTTTGGCAGCTCTAGTTTTTTGGGAACAGCCTCCCCTGCTTTATGTACCCTGTTCTTACTTTTTAATATAAAGCTCATTATCCGTTTGTGTAAAAAAAAGAAGAAGGAAAGGTCAAGCACCTAGAGGATAGTTCCTCGGCTGGACACTCGACCAATCAACCTCTTGAAAATTACACCTTCTCTGTCAGTGCTTCCCAGGAATTACATGCTTGTACCAAGCAGACTGAATGGATAATGGACTCTGGATGTACTCATCATATGGAAAAGGATGCTTCTCTATTCTCTTGCTTAAGTGGTGCTCCTGAAGAGAATATTTAAGTCATTGATGATTACATTCTCATTGTCAGTGGAAATAGTGATGATTAATGTAAACATGGTCGTATATCTGACGTCTATCATGTATCGAGTCTGGGTGCAAACCTGTTGTCGGTTTCTCAACTGACGGAAACCAGGAAGAATGTTGAGTTCTTGTCATATCGCTTTATCGTAAAGGATCCGAGGCTTGGAAAGGAAATTGTTGCTTCCGGTATTTTTGATCCCAAAGAAGGACTTTATAAGTTCCATGATCCACCCTTGAATGTTTCCCGGATGACTGGACCAACTACACGCGTCGCTCAAACAAATGACAGAAGTCAAATTTGGCATGAACGACTTGATCATCTAAATTTTTGAAGTATTAAGATGATGGTAACACACAATATTGTTACTAGTGTACCAAAGTTTGTTCCACCCAATGGATTTTGTAAGGGATGTGTGCTTGGAAAGCATCATGAAGCACCCTTTGATGAAGGGAAAGCATGGCATGCAAAGGAACGACTGGAACTTTTTCACAGTAATATATGTTGCATGAACAAACCTTCATTAGTGTTAGAGAAATATTATACCTTAGTACCTTAATCATTAATTAATTGATGGTTATTAGGTGCTAAACTAGTTAATAATTACATCCCTAGGTTGTTAGGAAGTTGTTATAAGTTGGTTAGAACTTGTTTGGGCAAGTGTGAACTAGATAATAATGTATGGGACAAGGGTGGTCAAAATAGTTGTTGGGCACTCTCCCACATGCATTTGTTACCACCATCATGCCTAAGGCGCCTTCCTTCCATGTTTTATGGATCTGGGTTTGACCATAGGCGCACATGCATTGAACCTAGTCATTTGCCCCTCTTTTGGCTATTTTGGCCTACCCTAACCTACCTAACTTCCAACCAACCACCTCCTCTACATGTGTGAGCTCCATCTTGGTCCCCCATGCTCACCCAACATTCACATGCACATTTTGGACCTATTTGGGATATTTGGGAACCTTTCGGTCAACCTAGGGGGGATTGTGGCTCAATCTAAGCTAGCTAAGTGTGGACACTCCAAGTGCATCCTATTTATTCCTATTTCTATATAAAGATGATACAAACTCATTGTAACATTGGAAAGTTAATAAAATTTGGTATTTGATCATTTTTGTATCCTGAATTTTGATCATTTGTTCTGTAATTTGATCATTTGTTCTAATATTTGATCATTTATGTTGTTTTTTATCATTTGTTTTTCCATAAATGTATATGCACTTGTTTCTTGCATAATTAGTTAAATATTTCAATTGTGAGGCATCTATAGTAGCTACATCCTACTGTAATAGAGATTTTACATGGTATCAGAGCTCTTGGAGCTATTATTTGAACCAATAGACTGTTTTATTGGTGTGCCAAAACCAGTGGAGAAACCACAAAAGTCCCTGGAACCATTAAATTGAATCCATTGTAGAAATCCATTGGAGTCTATACAGGGTGTGATTCTCTCCTGAATGCACCTACTATCAAGTAGGGTTTGAATCTGTTAGTGTAGATCCCCTCCTAAGTAATTGAGAGTTTTTTTATTGCGGGTACAACAGATTCTACATGGATTCGAAAGTTCCTCTTCTTACTCCATTCAGTTATGCAAAATGGAAGCCTGAATGTGTGCATATCTCAAGAGACAAGGTCTCTATGATTTTTCCATTGGTGATGAGAGTGAACCAGAGTCTTATGAAGAGAAAAATCATTGGCTAAATAATTGTGACAGTGCATTTAGAGCTATGTGTTTATCCATGTCTCCATGCATGCACTACTTGATTGGTTTTGTAGACTATCCATTTGAGCTATGGTCCAACTTGGAAAAGTCTCTTGATAAGCATAAGAATGGTGCATTGAGTGAGACTATGGACACCTCATCATGTGCTCTCCCTCCTTATGTTTCGGCCTCTACTCTCTTTGATGAAGTTGTTCAAGAAGATCGAATGGAAAAATCTTCAACACAAGTTCCTATTGTTATAGATCTATTTTATTCGAATGCTTCCTCTACATGCTATGAAGTAGAATGTGAAGAGACATCATCTATTGCACAATATGTTTCTACAAATGATGAAGATACAACAAATTGAGCAGCCATTGTTGAAGAAGAACTGTCACTACATTCATTGTTCTCCAATAATTCTTCAAATGCTGATTTTGAGGATGATAAGCTAGTTGTTGAAGATCCTTTGCATACTTCACTAAATGATGATGCAAAATTTTCTGATATTTTGGATTATTTGAAGGCTGCATCAAAGTGTGATATGTCTATGAATTCACTCACCAATTTTGATCCAAATCCTTCTACCTATTCCTCTATGGTGACTAACACATTTTCTCACAATTTTATTGAAGAAGGAGACATTGACAGTGTATTGGCATGCATTGAACCTTTGTTCCTCTCACTTGGACCTGATCATACCTATTTTGGATCTTATTTTACTTCATATTTCAAGTCCAAATATCATTTGGAACTATTGTTCATCATTCTTGGAGCTTCCGTGACAGTTTTGGGTTCAAAGTTTCAAGAAATCTCAGTTTTGCTTGATGTTGATTTCTCCACTTTTGGTTCAAGTTTTTGGCACAAGAATCTCAAGACTAATTTGGATCTGATTTTAGTCTGAAGTTCAAGTCTAATGAGAAGCCACTTCTGCTCTCACATCATTTTATTGGAGCTTTTCTACATGGATATATTCTCCATCATACAACTGTTCATGTTTATGATCTAGTTGAGCAACAATCTCTTCTTGAAGGTTCCTCCTAACATATAATCAAGTTCACACCTACTTGAGTTTTGGAGAAGTTTAATTTTGGTGTGCTTCATGTCCATTTTAGAGGGGAGGTTTTATTTCCCATGTGGTTTTCCTTATTTCCTTGGTTACATGGACAAATAAATTTTATGTTGTAAAAGGTGACTTGAGCCTTAGTTTCCAAGGCCTTATTTTTGATATTCCACTAAGTCTAGCTTATGGGGGGGTGTTAGATAAATAATATATGTTAGTACCTTAATCATTAATTAATTGATGGTTATTAGGTGCTAAACTAGTTAATAATTACATCCCTAGGTTGTTAGGAAGTTGTTATAAGTTGGTTAGAACTTGTTTTGGCAAGTGTGAACTAGATAACAATGTATGAGCTAAAGTATGGGCCAAAGTATGGGACAAGGGTGGTCAAACTAGCTATTGGGAGCTCTACCACATGCATTTATTACCACTAGCATTCCTAAGGCACCTTCCTTCCTTATTTTATGGATCTAGGTTTGACCATAGGCGCACATGCATTGAACCTAGTCATTTGCCCCTCTTTTGTCTATTTTGGCCTACCCTAGCCTACCTAACTTCCAACCAACCACCTCCTCCACATGTGTGAGCTCCATCTTGGTACCCCATGCTCACCCAACATTCACATGCACATTTTGGACTTGTTTGGCATATTTGGGAACCTTTTGGTCAACCTAGTAGGGATTGTGGCTCAATCTAAGCTAGCTAAGTGTGGACCATGGGGGCTTCACTCAATAAACTGCTATCATAGCATGTTCGTTCGTAGCATATGAAACAATACCCCTAATTTCACTAAATATTGGAAAATACCTTCCAAAATCAATTTTTTTAACCCCCTCCCAATATTCCTTCCCAATTTAAAAAACCCCCTGTTTTCACTAGATATTGTATGTATCGATTTTTTCATTAACAATTTGTATACCCCTTTATATTTCTACCTAGTATATTGATATGATACCCCTCTTATGACCCCACTTGCATTCTACAATGCACCTTGGTTCTTTCGATGTATATTGTGGATGCACATTACTTCACCCACAATGCAATTAGTCAACAACATATCATTATGATTTGCAACATCTAATGGTCTAATGAAGAGATAGGAGATCACATCTTGTATGTTACTAGATCCAATGCACATAGTACAACATTTAGATTGCATGTTACAGTTCATCAATCACTGACTAATCCTATTGTGGGCTAGGTATCCAAGCCCCCAGGGCCTGTAACAAGCTCTAGGAGGCTGACTAAACCTCCCAAGGCCTGTAATAGGCACGAGTGGTTGGGTATTCAAGCCCCCAAGGGCTATCGAGGGCCTATAACAAGACCTAGAGGCTTAAAGCCTCCCAAGGCTATTGGTAACAATTGGCTGAGTGCTATTGGTAACAATTGGTTGTCGATGACCACTGTCTCTTGACTATGATTGACTAGAAACCCACTTCGCCACGAAACCCCCTTGCCTCAAGCATGCCTCAAGATGCGATTTCCCTACGTACTGGTAAGCCTGAGCCTCGCCTCAACCCGATTTCTCATCTGGTCATGATCCCACCATCTCCATTTGGCGGATATTTGTCAGCCCACCCATATAAAAAAGACCCCAAAGTATTTTTGTATTCTTACATTAAATAAAAAAAAAACTTTTCCCCTTACTATATAAGCAATATAATTTTTAGGTTTTCATGAACATTTAATACCGCAATATGAATGAACGTGGTATTATATTTCCTTCTAGTGAAGCCCCCGTGGTGTGGACACTCCAAGTGCATCCTATTTCTTCCTATTTATATATAAGGATGATCCAAACTCATTGTAACATTGGACAGTTAATAAACTCTGATATTTGATCATTTGTGTATCCTGATTTTTGTTCATTTGTTCTGTAATTTGATCATTTGTTCTGATATTTGATCATTTATGTTGTTTTTTATCATTCGTTTTTCCAGAAATGTATATGCACTTGTTTCTTGCATAATTAGTTAAATCTTTCAATTGTGAGGCATCTATAGTAGCTATATCCTACTGTAATAGATTTTTTACAATTAGCAGGTGCAAAATATATTTTAACATTTATTGATGATTTATCCAAATTTACGTGGGTTTATTTCTTGAAGAATAAGAGTCAAGTCTTTGAAAAATTCAAGGAATTTAGAGCACTGGTTGAAAAGTAGTGTGGTTGACCCATTAAATGTTTGATATCAGACAATGGTGGTGAATATGTGAGTCGACAGTTTGAATAATATCTCTTGCAAAACGATATTTCTTGGCATAGATCTATCCCTCACACTCCTTAAAAAATGGCATTGCATAGAGGATATTCTGACTAAGTTTTGGGAAGAGGCTATCTACTGCTCAAATTATCTCTTGAACCTTGTGCCAACTCGAGTAGTCGTTGACACGACTCCAGGAGAGAAATGGAATGGTTGGAAACCCTTTGTCAGACACCTCAGAACCTTTGGATGTGCCAATTTGGTGCATATCAGTGATAACTGTAGAAATAAAATGGATGCTAACTATCATATTTGCATCATGATGGGATACTATGATGATTCAAAGGCCTATAGGTTGTTTGATCCTATGAAATAACAGATTATTTTGAGTCGAAGTGTGTTTTTTGATGAGATGACTTCAGGAAACAAACTGTTGAATTCTTCCTCTAGTATTTTGAATAATGATCCATTTGATATTCTTGAAGAGTTTGGATTGACTTTATCTGTCTATGGAGTTCCAACTGGATCAATGAATTCTACCCTGAATCAACTGATATTCAGTCTATTGTAACTATTGACATCGGAAGTCCAACTTCTGTGACTCACGCGACTAGTGATCAATGACCTGAGTCACTGACGAATTTTTTACCCCGATGGGATATTAATACCATTGAAGATGTTGGATCATATTTTGGACATCGTAGTATTGGTCAACAGACTCATAGTTAGAAAAAATGTGGAGGTGTTTCCTTAATGGAACGTGTACTTGACACCTATGATCCTAATACATATGCAGATGCTCAGGGTATACTAGAATGGGAATCTATTACATTTGCTTAAATTGATTCCTTGAAGAAAAATAATATGTGGGAACTTGTTCCCTGACCGCAATGGAAGAATGTCATGAAGTGCCGAAGGGTCTATAAGACCACGTTTACCTCCGATGTCACTGTTTAATGAAAAAAAGGCTCATTTGGTTGCCAAGGGCTTCTCTCAGCTACAAGGCATCGACTATAATGAAACCTTTGCTCATGTTGCAAAGATGAATTCTGCTCGACTGATTCTTTCCCTTGCTACTCGTTTTGGCTAGGAACTTCATCAAATGGATGTTAAAAGTTCCTTTCTGCATGGAGATCTAACTAAAGTAATTTATATGGAGAAACCTCTTGGTTTTGTGATAGATTCTAGTCTTGTTTATTGACCCATGAAGTCATTGTACGGTTTGAAACAGGAACCTTGTTCTTGGTATGAGAAGATCGATCGATTCTTTGTCAATCTCGGATTCAAACGTTGTGAATTTGATCCCAACATTTATGTATTACATATTCATGGTGATACCTTAATTGTGGCATTATATGTTGATGATTTATTCATAACTGGAAATAATGCACATCTTATTTTAGAATTGAAGAAACAACTTGATGATACCTTTGTAATGACTGAACTTGGTCTTTTTCATTTCTTCCTTGGCATTCAAGTTTTAAAAATGGATGATGGTATTTTTCTTTATCAACCTAAATATTCCTTGGATATTTTGAAACGATTCAAGTTGGACAATTGCAAGTCGTGTGATACCCCTTTATCAGTTAGGAGTGAAGTTGTCGAAAGACTATGAATATCCATGATTAGACGACACTCTCTATCGACAGTTAGTCGATATCCTATTTATTTGACGCATAGTCGTCCAGATCTATCCTTTGTTGTTAGTGTGGTTTCCAGGTTCATGCAGAAACCTTGAGAAATCCACTAGAGCGTTGCAAAGAGAATTGTTCGTTATATTAAGGGTACTTATCAATATGGAATAAAGTATTGTCACAGTACAGATCTACTCTTTGGCTACACTAATTCTGACTGGGGTGGAGACATTAACGACCAAAAGAATACTTTTAGCTATGTGTTTCAACTAAGTTGTGGACCCTTGGTCTGGTCGTGCAAGAAATAAAAGGTAGTCTCCCTTTCGACTACAAAAGCAGAGTAACGTGGTGCTTTCAATGAAAGAACAAAGGAAGTTTGGATCCATAAGATTCTTGATGAGCTTGGATTACCTTTTTAGGCCTCTACTATTATTTACTGTGATAATCAAGATGTTATTCAGGTTTCTAATAATGATGTTGCTCATAGCAAGATGAAGAATGTCAAAATTCATGTTCACTATTTGAGACAGCTGGTGCAGGAGAATGTTGTTTCACTTATTTATTGTAGGACAGATGATCAGGCTGCTGATATATTTATGAAGCCTTTACCAGAATCCAAGTTTGTGAAAATTAGGGCTATGCTTGGGCTTCAAGAAGATGCAATTATGGGGGGGAGGAGTGTTTAGGAACAAGTAATTTCACCTCCTGGATCTCCATAGCATTGTGTTGATGGGGGGGTGTTGGAACCTACAATATTTATGGTTCATAGCACCTCTAGATATTTTGGAGACAATTCAATCATTAGACAACGGGAAACTAGTGAAGCATTCGACTAGATTCATCAGAGCGACTGCAAAGTTGGTTGGAAAGATGACTAAATGGTTGGATTGACCACGCTCAACACGAATTCCACCGCCGACTAAACTTTGGGATGTTGTGGATTCTACGAAAACAGTTTGGAACAAATACCACTATTTGTGGAGCAGATCCTCCCTACTTTCAGGATGTTGGTTATATATGGAAACTATAAATAGGAGACCTATGGGTTTCCTAATATATCTCTTTGAGATGTTTATCATGCTCATTATGCATTGTGTTGTTTTGATCATAATACTTTGTGCTTAAGTGTTGTAATGGTGTCTACAGACACCACCTTTCATATTGGAATAATGATCCCTTCTTTTCTTTTCATTATGTTCTATAGTTCAGGCTGAGAGGTTTCCCAACAATCATAAAATAGTTAACAAAAATAAAATAAAAAAGATAAATAATTGTTGGGATTTGAACCTAGATCACTTGTCAAAAGACAAGATCTCTACTTGAGGTACATTCCCACAAAAATCTACAATTAAAGCGTATATTTGAACTAGAACAAGATTAAGTTAATGCAAATTAGAATTTACCTAAACAAATCAGAGAGCGGTAAAAACTAAAAATAAAAATGGAAGATTTTAAGGGAGTGTTGGGATTTGAACCTAGATCACTTTCCAAAAGGAAATAAATATACCTAAGCTAGATTACCACATAAATATACCTTTAAAAATGCATATATAAAGTGAAACTAACCTAACCTATGCATGCAAAGAAATGAATAATGTAGATCTTCGATAAATATCAACATTGATTACAAAAGGGAAAAGTAAGTAATAAGAGATATATGGGTGCTAGGATTTTAACCTATAACTCCTTAAAGGAATTCAAGAGTGAACCTATAGCTCCTTAAAATAATTCAGGGGCCTTCTTAAACCACACCCATGAACTAGATGTGTGCATTAAGTAGATCCCCAAAATGTTATTTTTTCATTTCTCCATTAAACCTGCAACAAAAAAACAACAGTAACATCAACAAATCAATAAAGGAAAAACAAATTAAAAGAGTAAGGAATATGAAAATGGTAAAAGAGAATCCATTACCTTCCCCATGGAGGTTACTCCATCAAACCATATCCTCCATGCATGCAACTTTAAACTTGCAACAAAAAATGAACAATAAATATTTAGCAAATCAATAAAGTAAAAGTTAAGTAAAAGAGGAAGGTAGGAAGGAGGAGAATGGAAGTGAGAAGTCATTACCTTCATTATGGAGGTTCTTCCATGAAACCTTAGCATCCATGCATGAAACTCTAAACCTGGAACAAAAAAACACAATAAAAATTACCAAATCAATAAAATCAAAGTAAAGGAGGAACAAAGAAGGAAAGGGGAAGAAAGAATCAATTAACTTCCTCATGGGGGTTACTCCATGAAACAAAAACCCAAGCCTCAATGAGGATGAAACCCTAAGGGAATAAAAGAGAAAGGAGGAGAAGGGAAGAGTGAAAGAGAGGAAATGAGAAAATAATGAAAGAGTAGTTATTGAGGTTTCTTCACGAGGTAAAATAGGATATTATAAATAAAATAAGAGAAATTCCCTCACACACATGAGAATTGAGACAAGTGGTTTATTTGTATCCTTTAATACTTCTTAAATTTCATTTTGAAAAGTTTCCCTACTTTTATTTGGTTACTCAAAAAATCCAATGCTAAAGTGAGATCTAAAAAGGCAACTAATGTTGGTTCTAAAAAGGAAGATAAACTAGGCCTAAGAAGGAACCTAAACTTGGTGCTACAAAGGAAGCTAAACTAGGCACTAAAAAGGAAGTTGAACCTAGCACTAAAAAGGAAGCTAAACTAGGTGCTAAAAAGGAAGCTAAACTTGGCACTAAAAAGGAATCTTTTTCTAGCACTATTAGAACCGAATTTAGCTAAAGCAGGTGATAAAAACAAAGTTAAGTTGGCACTAAAATGGAAGATAATTTCAACACTAAAATGGAAGGTAAAGTTTGTGCTAAAAAGGAAGTTATTCCTGGTGCTAAAGCTAACACTAATATCATTGATGTTTGCACCAATTTTAGTACCGACTCATGAAACAACGCCAATTTTCTTAAAAACTACAAAAAAGTCACTAAAAAGGTTAATGGAGGCTAAAAAGGACACTAATCACAGGGTTTTGTTGTAGTGTGGGGGTGTGAGAGGCTTCTTCTCATGGGCATGCTACTTAGCCTTCATCTTATTTTTGTGGAGATTCTTTTGTACATGGATACCTAACTTTGATACACATTTGGTGGGACAATTTTTTGTTTCCACATACTCAAAGAAGTGACGTTTAAAGGGGGGTGTTAGTGGACATAGTGCATGCACCTTGTAAGCACACCATACACTTAATATTCATGACTAGCTAGTTGTTTTCTCTAGTTTACTTTATTCCATCTTTAGAACTTTAATTCACATTCAATATATAATCTTCACTTATATGTTTCCATTTCCTCGCTGTAAGGGAAGATTCATGGCATGCCATTACATGACCTTGTTTCCCACATCTCACCCAAGTGGGCATTGTATTTGTATTGCTTTGAACTTCATTATTTTTAATTGGATTAATAAATTATTGAGAATTTTCTCCTTTATGATATTCTATTCTTCTCCTTATACCTTTCATATTGGGTGACTCAATAGCCAAGTTATAGATCTTGGTTCAGTTATCAAATTCTACACTCCAAAGTGTTAGTGAGGTAGACATTGTTGACCCTAAAAACAATCAACATGAAATGATTGTGAAACACAATGAGAATACCTACTAGAGTATTTTAATCCCCCCCCAAGATTTAATTAACACCAATTTCACCCTAGCTAATTATCAATAACTTAGATCCCTTCTAGTCACTACAAATTATCCTCTTAGTGTGTATTGTCAAGTTGATGAATTTGTTATAGTTTACAAGTTTATGGTTGTTTGATATGTTGCTGATGGATAATGCTCATGTTTGACATATGATCCTATGACTTATGGTGGTTATGAAATTTGAATGATATGTGGGATGATAGTGTAAAGTAATAGGCTCATCATCAATGATTTATTTTGATATTTAGCACTGCTATGATGACATACAAGGATAAGAAGCTTGGCTACTCATGCCATATTTTATAAGCTTGTTTTAAAAATGAATGGATATGCTCATAACCTTTGCATGGATTGTATGCTCTAGTTCTAGTGATTTTTTCTATCACGCCTACAATTACAAGATGAAACATGGTCAAGAATCCAAATTTAAGTAACGTATCTCTCAAAGCATGTTTTTATGCATAAAGTGAAATACAAGGCAAGTTATAAACATTGACCAATGTTGCAAATATTTCGAGAAAATTTGATTGAGGTAAAGGCTCCACTATACTTATGATTATGCACTTGGAAAAGGGTAATGTCTATGGTCGAAATATAAACACATTGACACACAACCACTTTATGAAAATATTGAATGTAAGGTTTGTAGGTATCAATTGTAATGATAAAATCAAGGTCATTCTCATGATCCAACATTGGCTATTAAAGGAAATAAAACCTCGCATCTTCTTCTATTTAATACTACAATCTATTGTGATGCTACACACTTTGTGGGAGGGGAAACAAATTAGCCTTGATCTTGCATTTCCCCTACTCACCACTGAATTGATTTGTGGGTTTGAATCCACGAGTGAAGTGAGGGATTCAAGAGTCTTGATATATGATTTGGATTGGATTCTTATTTTGAATAGCTTAATCAAAGTAAATTTTGACTACTTACCTTGAACCCTCTTTCTTTGTATTTTCTAGCTAGAGGAGGTTGAATTTGGGAATAGTTCATGGCAGATTATAGGGGAAAAAAAAGCATAGATGCCACTCAGCCATCAATATCTAAGGGAATTGGAAATAAGGTAAATACAACTCATATAAATAGTCACTAGTATGCCTTTGTTTTGTGTGTATGTTGTATGAGAAACATAGCTTGGGTTTTTGATGAGTATGCTTTCAAAATTTGCCAAATTTCTTAATTCTTCATAACTCAGTTCGCAATTCCTTTTGCACGTGGTTTTGACATGATTTTACCCTTTATACAATTTCTATGTGACTAAGAATGAGCATGGATGTAGAGTCTAGAATTTCGTATGACCTAACCCAACATTGTTGTCTTATTACTAATTAATTGGAGCGAAATTGTGGTCATTTCCTAGTTTGTTTTTTTATGGTTATATGAATAACCCAACTCCTTGATTTTGACCCCACTTTGGTGTAAATGACCCATTCCTCAAATGGATTTTACTTCAATACAATTTTAATCCTTTTTTTGACAAGATTTTGGATAGACTTTTACTGTTGATAATGGTTTGCTTAATTGTTATTTGGCATAGTATAATTGCTATAATTTTTATAAATCATGTTCAAATTTTCCTCTTGGGGTTTGAAGTGTAGGTCATGATGGGTTTAATATTTAGCTAATGATGATGCCATATATTAACTAATTAGTTTCTCCTTCCTATATTTTTTTATTGTAATAGTCATATTGGAAGAGTTGCAGTAACCTTGTTTGGAGTTTACACACATTATGCAATATGAATAGGTTGTTGAATGTGTGTGTTGGGGATCAAGTTCTTCATCTTACCTTTGTTTTATCACTAATATTGTGATTTGTAAGTTCTAAATACTTTGAAACATTTTTTTTTGACTCTACTCTTTCAATTTGGTACACGCCTAACCTTTTTTTGTTATAGGAAGAGGATGATTGTAATATGACATTACAACCATACTAAAGTTGTTTATTGTGCTAGAAATGGCCATTTGTAGCTTGTTTATGTGATTGAAATTTATCCTATCAATTTATGCTTGAGCATGTGAACATGACTTGGAAACTAAAAGTCACATTCCTACCGAAACATACAATAATAGCCTGGAAAATCATATAGGTTTTCATTTTGAGTTTTATAATTGAATTTGTTAAGTTATTGAAGAGGAATACATCGAAGGCTTGAAGAAAAAAATATGTTTGATATAAAGTATTTTTTGGTTTGATTTTGGAATTGTTAGAAAATGGATGGAAAGAACAAACATTAGGTGGACATGTTTCATTTATAATCCCACGATGTCTTCCAATGTCTTCTATGCACGCATACTTGATTAATGGTGTTGTTGGGTTTCGAATTGACTGTCTCGAAGTTGCACCAAAACAAGGATTCTCTAGTTTACTAGAAAAAATAAAGGAATGGCCAAGGTGTTGGCAAGATTGCAAAATACTTCCTTCCATTAAAAATGGTTTACTTGAATGGGCACAAATTCCTTATCACAATAGAATATTCTTTTGTCTCAATAGGGTTTTCCTCATAGACTTGAATTGGCGCCCTAGTGACCTACTATTTGATTTCATCAACATGTTCCATTTTAGAACATATATACTATGATTCGTTTTGATTATGCATAGATTGTGAGATATAGTTTGTTTATAGAATAATATAATACATGTTTAGTGTGAACAATTATGCAACATAGTTGGAACTTTGTATTTATTTTGGATGGTGATTATGAGTTTTAGGTTGATGTAAATAGTCAATGGCCTATGATGGTAGTTTGATAGGTTAACTTATTTCTATAATCAACCATTTATGTGAAACATGGATGCAAATGGTTATCATTTTTTTTTATATGGTTAAAATTTTTTAAATGAGATAATCCACCAATAATTCATGTTGAAGATGACTTGTTTTATGATTATATATTGTATGAAATTTCACATTAGTAGAGTTGAACCCTTAGTCAGCCTAGAAGTCTAGTTATCTTGACCTAGTACCCTTCAAAATTCCTACTCTATATTTTTTAAAATTAAATAATTCAAAAATTAATTTCTAGAGGAAAATCAATTGGTAGAGGTGACCTTTTACCCTCCCCCTCATTCTTCTATAAAACAAGACTGGGAGGACCAAATTAGATGAGGAAAAATAGAGAGAAGTTATGGCTTGTTTTTTCTACTTTGTCTTAGTCTTTAATAGCCTAACAACATAACCAATGATAGGTAGGATACAACCTAAGGTCAAGCATTAGGGTGAAAGTAGAGTTGCTTCCCTCTAGAGGTAATTTTTTTATTTTATTCATGTATCTATTTCTCTACAAATGTATATATGACTAGAATTCTCATGAAATCATATCCTTCACACAATTTGAATGTGGGGTTCATAAAGACTCTATGTTATTTGGGGCTCCATCGCACTTGGATTTAAGTTCATGTGAACAACATATGGTCTCATAACATCCTATTTACTATCATCCATGCCAATTATTGGAACTATTTGGGTTTCTATTGGCTATACATAAAAATATATATATGAATAAATATTTCTTAGGCATATCAACACTCATTTGTCTCTATGTATTTTATTTGCTTCATGGTTTTTCTTGTTTCAACTTGCAAGAACTTATTAATTTTTGTTCTTTATGTAATTGTTGTATATATGCATATTGTATTGAATTATTGTGATTTATTGTCTTGCAAGCACTGATTATTTTTTAGCTTTATGTAATTGTTGTATATATGCATATTGTATTGAATGATTGTGATTGATTGTCTTTCATTATTAGTTTGTTGATGCTAAACTCTAATGATTAATTGTGCAATTTTATTATTTAAGTTTCTAATTCGGGCTCATTTCTTCACTCAGGGTTATTATGTATTGTATATTAGGTCTATATCTAATTGATCATTTCTAGTAATATCTTACTCATATTCATAATGTTGTAGCCCTTGTTTTAACAAATTAGTAGTTGATATTAGTTATACTTATTAATGTATTTTATGCATTATAAATAAATTTGTAAGGCTGCTTTAGGACTATATTTATATTTTAATCGTGCATTAAAGGAAAAACAATTTCTAGCATAAGGCACATTTTGTAATTTACATGAGCATAAATGGAAGATTAGTACCCTTAATGGGAAAGACTCTACTAAATTATTTAACTATTAAAGCTAATATCATAGTTAGAAACTTAGAAAGTTTAGGGATTTAAGTAGATCCTGGATTTCCATCTCCATTTTCTCCCCTTGAGATCCTTGCGAGTGTGTTTTGAATGTTGTGCTTGAATTCCATTACAAACTTCAAAATAAATGGCGACTCCACTAAGAAAGTCCTTAGTTTATTTAAAATTTTCCTATCTACCCCAAAGAAGCATAATTATTTCACTCTAAGCTAATTTTGTAGTATCCATGAGCTTTAACTCATGAGATCAATTTGATAAAAAAAATTGGTCCTTTTTGGCTTTTTGCTAGCATCTTTTTCTTTTACTATTACATTGTGGCTTCTTGCTTAGGTACTAGCTCTCATGATTTTTGATTGTGCATTAGATTTTTCCCATCCTTCTATTTTTGGAGTAATTTTAAGTGTAGTGAAATCATTGCATGGGCGCCCAAGGAGGTGTTTCTTTTACATATAATGCAAACATCAAACATTGTTTCCTTTGCTTACTTATAACACACATCTATTATTTATATTTAACATGGATTGTAGTCTGTGATATGGTAGTTTTTTAATTGTGAAACAAATGTATAATAGTTGAGGGGTTTGGGAAAGTTAAATGCTTGGCAATGCTACTTAGGTTTCTCAATATCTTCTTTCTATTCTCTTTTCTTCACCCATTGTAGAATGTTAACTTAGCTCTTCTCACTTTATTCCTTTTTCAAGGATGATTATGAGTTCCGGTACTTGTATCACTATCATCATTCAACTAGTTTAAGTGATATATTCTAACTTTCCCAATAATTACCAACCAAAGTTATGTTTTGAAAGCAAAGATTCAAAGGTACACACATTTATATAAGCAAAATGCCTATTAGACGTTGACCTTGACAATGGTCAACATGATATGGTTGTGAAATGTTGCAATGAGAATACCTATTGAAAATTTTTAATCACCAACCCCAACTCTAATAAACACCAATTTCACCAAACTTAATGATAAATAGCTTAGATTTTCTTTAGGATCTATAAAGCATCTTCATAGTGTCAACTGAAATCAAGCTGATGAATGTGCTACAATTTACAAGTTTATGGTTGCTTGATATGTTGTCATTGGATAATGTTCATGCTTGACATTTGGTCCTATGACTCATAGTGGTTATGATATTGGAATGATATGTCAGATGCTAGCATAAAGTAACAAACTCATGATCAGTTCTTTATTATGATGTTTAGCACTAATATGATGACATATATGGTTAGGAATATTGACTACTCATGTCATATTTTATGGGATTATTTTTAAAATGTATGGATATAGTCATAACCTTTACATGCTTGTATGTTGCAATTCCAATGATTTCATCTATCAATCCTGTAATAAGGTGAAACATGGTGAAAAAGAAAATAAGTAACTTAGATATTAAATCATGTTCTTGTGCCAAAAATGAAATACACGATGAGTTATAAACATTGTCCACCATTGCAAAAAAATTATAAAAGTTAAATTGAGGTTAAGGATCCACCATATATGTTAAATCTTACTAGCAAGGTTAGTTTCGATGGGCCTCATTCTGCATGGAGACCCAAGTTCGAACCCCACAAGGTAGTTGAGAGGAGACATTTAAAATCCAACCATGCCAAGGGTTGGAATCTCCCAGATCAAGTGTGATCCCCGAGTGATTTTGAGGGCTTAGATGCCCTTGGGTCATGGTTTCTTAGATCACAAGCTAGTCCCGCAAGTCACAGACAGACTAGAAAACGAAAAATAAGGCTCCACCATATACTTATGGTTATGTGTTTGGGAAAGGGTAATGTTTATGGTTAAAAGAGAAGCACATTTACAAGCATCCACCTTATTAAAACATTGAATGTAAGGTTTGTGGGTAAAAATTGTAATAAAAAAGGAAATGTTGTTCTTATGAGCCAATGATGGATATTGAAGGAAAGAAACTCTTGTAGCTTGACTACTAAAGTCCATTATGATGCTACACACTTTGTGGGAAAAGAAATAAATTATATTGTATTTCCCCTATTCACAATTGGGTCCATTTGTGAGTTTAAATCCATGAGAGTGAAGTGGGTATTGAGGCATCTTGATGTGTTTTGGCTTGGCATCTCAATCTAAAGAGATTAATCAAAGACAAGTTCAATGACTTGCCTCGCGATCTCGTCCCTTTTATTTTCTAGCTAGAGGAGGTTCAATTTGGGTATAATTTATGGAAAAGTCTAGTGGGAAAACAAGTATGGATGCCACTTAGCCATTGGGTTCAAAGGGAACTAGAAATAAGGTAACTACAACTCATATAAATTTTCATTTTGTTTATATTTTGTGTGATAACGATGGCTTTATTTTTCATGAGTGAAATTTTAAACTTTTCCAAATTTCCTCATTCCTCATAACCTAGTTCAAAATTCCTTTTGCATGTTGTTTTGATTTGGTTTGTCCCTTTATCCAATGTGTATTTGATTAAGGATGACCATAGGTATAGAGTTTTACCATTGGGAGTAAAATTGTGGTCAATTTTTGTAGTTTGACTTTTGTAGTAATATAAAGTGCCTAGCTCCTTTAATTTGACCCATCTTTGTCTTAAATGACCTATGTCTCAAATGGATCATGTTGGTATAATTTCTATCATTTTATTGAAATTGTTTTGGATGATTTTCCATTGCTAATAAGGGTTTACCTAGCTATTATTTGACATAGTATAACTAGCCACAATTTTTATAATTAATGACATACTTTATCTCTTTAGTTTTGAAATGCAATCCATGATATATTTAAAATTTCTCTAAGGATGATGTGATATCATACTTTAAAAGTTTCTTCTTATTGTAGATATTTTATTTTAATAATCATGTTGGAGGAGCTATTCTAGCCTTGTTTGGAGCTTACACACAATATGCAATATGATTAGGTTGTTGTATGTGTGTGTTTGGGATCCAAATATTCATACTACTTTTGTTTGATTACTCATATGGTGAGTTGTAGGATCCCAGCACTTTGAAATAATCATGTGTCTCTTCTCTTTTGATTTTGTGCATGCTTGGAAGTATGGCATTACAACTGTAATAAAGTTTAGTGTGTTGAAAATGACGACTTGCAACATGTGTATATGAGGAAAATTAAGCTTATGAATTTATACCTATGCATGTGATGTTTACTTGGAAGTTGAACTCACACTCCTACAATCACATACTATGATAGACTAGAAAATCATACAGGTTTCAATTCTAAGTTTCAATGGTGACCTTCTTAACTTATGAAGGTAATGAGCCAATAATTCATGACCAAGGTAATGATTTTAGCACCATGGTTACATTTTTTAAATGAAGGTAATGAGCCAATAATTCATGACCAAAATGTTTCATGATCAAAATGAAGACAATGAGTTGACATCCAATGCATAGGATGGGGACTTTTGGCTGTATGTCTATATGTAGACATTCAAGTACACAATTGAGGCATGTATTTGACTATATTTAGTGCTCCACACAACACCTAGGCAATGCATCCAGCACCCAGAGATCAAATAATTGGAAGATCCATTTAGGTAGTTAATGGAATGCGCAAATTTCAAGCGATTACATGATGCATTGGGATGGGTCAATTGGGTAACAGGGAGCATGTAAAATTTCTTTGATATTTCAATTGGGTGTTATGATCAAGCCATAATTATAGACTCATATAATTTCTCTTTGACTTCTCAATCTTACCATAAAGGAATAAACACTAATCATAAATCAATTCTCTATTAGTTCTTCTTAATGGGTACTTATTAATGGGCATGAATGCATGGTGCTAAAATCAATTTAATAATGAAGCTATTCAAGCATATAAAGAAATTCAAATCGAAGAAATTATAGAAATAGTAAACAACGTATAGAGAATTCATCACAAATGGACACAACATTTACCTTGGAAATCTAAATGCAAAAACCAAGTTTTAACGGTTTTTTTATGTCTCTATTTTGATAGCATCTGGTTACGATGCAACTCATGGCTCTCTATGCATCCTCCTTTCTTGGCCAACCAACAAGAAAAAATCTCTTTGAGAGTAAAATTACAAGAAGTTATAAGAGAGATGGGGGGTAATGAAATAACCAAGAGGATGACCTTTTAGTTCTCATTCCTATGTCTTTCTCCCCATCCTATTTTAATTTTCTTTGTTTATTTAATTATTTTCCTCTCTTTTATCTCATTAGTCTATAAAATTTTCATTGTCCTTTATTTTTTTATACTCTCATTAAATATTGAATTGCACTTAGGTATTAAATCTTACAACCATTTTATTGGTTCAAATCTATTTTGGACCAAACATTTCCCATACCAAAGGAATGTGCCACACAACTTGATGATAGCCTAAGTTGTGTTGGGTGGATTTTCCAAGGATCCCAAGGGAGAACATTACTTTATATAAATCTTATGTTGTGAGTAAAGTTTCAGTGGAAGGTATTGAAATGAGTGATTATTAATTACTAGTATTATGTGGGTCTAATATGTCAACAAATGTCCCACTATTAGGATAGTAACCAAGTGGTATGTATCCAAAATAGTTTTCAAGGCTCCCACAGCTTCGCAACCATCTATGTATTAAAAAGTGTGTTTTACAAATGTGTTGTCAAAATGGTGTCTTCGGTGGTAACAATATGATCCCAAGATGATGTTTCCAGTAAGGTTTCCAAGGTATTCCTGATGGTGACTGATATGGTTATGAAAATAAGTTATCTAATGATCATTAGAGGCAATTGAAACCCACACTCTTAATATCCGCTAACAATGCTTAAGTGAACAAAAGATAAAATGGATTTTCCAAATGAACCTTCAATGAGGGTGATGAAATTCACTAGGGGCATAATTCAAGTGAAGGCATGAATGACACGAGTTATAATTTCCTCATATGGTAACTATCCAAGGCGATGAAATCCAAGGGTGGATACATAAGGTAATATTATTTGTCTTGGATATTTTTCACAAACCCATGAGAAAGCCACCTTAGTGCAAGTTCTAGGATTGGCCATTTTCCTGCCTCTTCATAAGAAATGGCATGGGGGATATAGAGTCATGTTTTAAGGGCATACATTTAAAATATTTGCACCTATTTATTTGGTGCGTGGGGAATCCCAAAATTCCACATCTTGACCTAACCTTTAATGCATTGGTTGTAACACCTCCGTCTTAACTTTTTGAACTTGATCTTGTTTATATCATAATTATGCTTGCATTTATTACGTGTTTCTTAACACCGTGAGGTAATTTACATGGTGATTATGAACATTAACAAACATGATAATTGTAATATTGATGAAGGTTCCAAGGATGACTTGTGGGGAGGACACCGATGGGAATACAAGTCCACCGTAGTGAAAAGTTAGGGATTCCAATGGGGGAATAATCTATGCTTTATGGTAATGCATTTTCATATCCATAAACCTCCTTAATTTGATTTTCATATTTTAATTTCTCCTCAATTCTTTGGTAAACTTGATTTGAGAGCCTAGTTAAGTGAAAGGGGAAATTTGAATATGATAACTTGGTAATATTATGCCCAAGTGAGTAAACCATATTTTGTTGCAACTACCTCCTATATTTGGTGAACCAAGAAATAAGTAGAGGAAATACTCCTCCCTCTTATGGATTCATTCATTTCATTCATGCAAATTTGAATGGGTAGATAAGAGCTTGGAGAAAACAGGGCTCTTAGAGAGAAAATAATGGTTTTGGAGGAGGAAAACTCAACCCAATTCTCATATGACCATGGAGAGATGAAATAAAGGTTTCTAGGTAAGATTATACACCATTGGAGAGTATATATATTCCTTTTCAAATCCCTTAAGGTTTTTGGCCTATCATTTTGTCCAAAGAACCATAAAATCAATTCCCAAGAAGCTTCACAATGCTGAAAATGAAATGTGGAATTAAATTGTGTCTTGGGATCAAATTGGCCATACCAAAGAGCATAGAGAGGAAGGGAATGATTGAATGACTGAAGAGTAGATAATGGATGAATTCTTGTATTGTATGGAGTAAGGGATTTGTGCCGAGGGTTGTGCTAGTTAAGACATTAAACAAATAACTAGTATTGAATTGCTTGGATGGTATCTTGGAAGCTTTTCGTGAAAATAAAAATGGTTTGAGAAACCTTGAAAATATTATTTACCCTAGTGGTATCATATCCCAGTATGGGGGTGGAATTCTATAGTTGACTAGCCTTTTATTGGGAAGAAATCAATCCCCTCATAGTTAGTTGCATTACAACTTCATCTTTGAAAAGATAAATGAACGTTATCTACTTTTTGTTTAATAAATTGATGCAATAGAGTGATTGGTAAAATGAGGTCATTATTTATTAGACGATGATGATAAATTTGTTGTTGTTTACAATCAAACAATTTGTAAATGAGGCATGGAAGTCGAGCATTGATAGGCTCATACAAGCTAAATGTTTGACATAAAGAACTATGAAAAAAAATATATCTTTACCATTCAAGGTTGATATGTGAAGGCTATAGCCCCCATGTATCTCCCTAATGAATTGCTAAAAAATATGTTTAAAAGGAATGGAAATTCTGGAAACAATCTTCTTATAGGTGCATGTCTTGTACCTAACTATTTTCATAGTAATTATGCATTGAAATGTATGCCTGCCTAAGTGATTTACCAAGTGTCATGAAAGAATGAAACCTATTCCATATTATGAAATTATGAATCTCAAGAATTAAACTCTTGGGATATTAAGAGGTATCCATTTGAAAAATTAAAATCTAGAGTATTTTCCTATTGCATTTGCAAAACAAAATTCTTGATTTTGGGAATGCATGTAATTTTAAGAATATGATGATTTGTTTGAATAGATAAATCCATGTTCTAGGTGAACGAAATTTTTGGTAGAGAAAATCCAAACATTGGGACATATATACTCACAAAAATATCCAATACCCAGATCTTACTTTAAGAGTTATAGCTTGTTTTTAAGACCTGTAGGGTTGTTGTGGATCCTATGTAGCTGATGTTTTGTTTATATAATTCAAAATCTATGATATAGGTAAACATGATTTTTGGTAGGGGTAATCCTTATACTCAAAGGACATGCACACAAAATATCACAAATACCTAGATTATGATTCAAGAGGTATTTTATGTTTTGCAAACATGGAGAAGTTGCTATGAATCACCTGTAGCTACTGCTGCATATCCCCTGTAGTTGCTTCTACCGATTTCCCGAAGTGGATAATTTGAATTCCTATTGAAAAATATTGGAATTATGAAGATTGAAATGATAATTTAAGAGGGTATTAATTGTCATTAACAAGAAATAACACTTAGGAATGATATTAGGGAAGTATTTTGACATTTTAAAGAAGATAAATATCATTTCTTTGCCTATTAAAGATTTTCTTAAGAGAAAACAATGAGGTTAGAGGCAAAGCTTTTCTTAAGAGAAAACAATGAGGTTAGAGGCATGTATGTGAAAGAATCATTTGCAAGGGAGGGCATTACGCAACCATGAGAAATTATTCACTCTTCTAAAAAAGGCATGAAGTGTTTCATGCATGAGATTTGGTATCATTAACCTTGAAAACCCTAAACTTATCCTCTTGAGGAGAAAGAAAAGCATACTTTTGGAATATGCTATGTGAATGCCAACATGAAACTATGAAAGCTAGATTGTGGCCTATTTTATCATGTATGGTTAAAGGAATGATGTCAATTATGCATATTTGAAAAAATATGGAAATATGTCATGAGACACATTGTCATTGACTGGATTTTAATTGAATGAGGAACTTGAATCTATATTTTATTGTGAAAATGAAAATGTTTCCAGACTTCTTAGAAAATATTCCAAGCTTGTATATGCGTTGTCTCATTTTTTTATCTACATGTTATTTTCAAACATCAAAAGTTTAACTCAAGTTATTTTTTATAAATCCAAACATTGTCATTGTAGAATTTTAATGTTTCGCTACCATTAATGAAATGGTATACAAGCATACCCCTATTTTTGTTAATGGTATGAGGGTACATTACATTCGTCAGAAGCACATCCCCAAAATTGATCTTGATACTACAAGACCCCTCCTCTCCTTTAGTCAACTTGTCATATCAAGTTTTGATGCCCTTAGAGTGAATGGAATTTTTATGTATCCATACTTATCTTATAAGTGCAGATGTTGTCTAATCTTACTAATTCATAACATGCCAACTACAAAATGTTTGGCAATATTTTTGTAAAATGACATTTTTTAAGAATTGTATAGAGTTTCTAGAAAATTTTGATGAATTTTTACGTGGAATAATTTTATCCCATAGAATTTGGGGTGAATCACTTGAAAAATCAATGGAAAATTAACATGTTGATGGAATTTTCCTCAAGTTTTCTTGATTTGAATTTTTCCTGCTTTGGAGTGTTTAATGGACAACTCATGCAACCAAATCAAAACACCTATTCTAAATGTTTATGTTATTTTCTACACCCTCTTGTGAATTGATGTTGGTGTAGGGTCATAAGCTAGCAGGTTTTGAGAACTATTGATTGAAAGATTTTATTTAAGTGGTCTCTTTTAAAAGTTTTTTTTTGCTCAGTATGGTAATTTTTGTGTGCAAAATGTGAGATGTGATTTCTAAACTTGATATTTAGAGTGGTTTCATCATTTTAACCATGTCCAAAATATCAAGAAAACATCAACCAATAAAAAAATATTATCCAATCAACAATAGGGGAACAATGGAAATATGGTCTTGTTGACGTAGGTTTCTGGCCCTTATCAATGGACATAGGTATGGCATGATAAAATCATCTAAGCATCATTCCCACCATCTATGGGTGAACCCTCTAGTTTGTGGCACTAGGTGCTAGATTCATTTTAGGGGATTTTGTGATTTTTATATTTTCTGTTTTAGATTGCAGGAAGAAAAATACAAAAAATGAAATATAGAAAGTTAAAATCCTAATATTAGTAGTAAAAAAGAAGAAAATGAAATTAAAAAAAAATATAACATAGACAAAGAGCAAGAATAATTAACAACACTAATTCTATGTAATATTAAGAAATATGTTAAATATATAAATAGTTGTAAATGTTTCAACCCAATCCTGTTCCAAAACCGTATTAACAAACGCAAGAGCAAAAGATAGTTGAACATCGTACACTTATAACATGCTAAACAAATCTGCAACTTTTATTACAACTAAAACTCTCCTAACAATGTCTTAGTTTACAAGGTACCTCGTGTGCAAAAGTTGAGAACCTTTTCTATAAAACTTCAAATAAAATAGTGGTGAAGCACGGGAAGTGATTCAACTTTACTAACTTTTTCGTTTTCCTTTGACCTTTCAACCACTACTCTAATCTTAGAAAAGTGAGATACAATTAGAACATTCAAGGATATGTTTAGTCCCATATTGAAAGAATAAATGGTGACATGATAATAATAGTCCATTGGTTGTAGCTTGGGTGGTTGGGAGGAATGATTATTTCCCTCCCCAGTCAGGTTCAATTCTTGTAAGTGACATGTTGCTCTTGTTGAGCTCCTATTGTAATGATTGTATTTCTGGCCATACCTTGATTCTCTATCTAGAATAGTAGGTGTTGGCATTTCTCCGGTAGATAGCCCTCTAACAAACGGTGAACCACCTTAAAAAAAATAATAACATGATAATTTATTTAATCATCAATTAAAGTTTGGGTAAAGAAATCTTGAAAGATTGAGTGCAGCCTTAGCCTTGCTAACTTTTGAAAGTGGGGGGCATATCATCATTCTATACCAATGCCCACGTTTGTCCTCCTCCTTTAAAGTTGTTCTAATAATGTACAACTACCTTTCAACATCACTACTAGATACATGCAGTTGATTAGATTAGAGCATCAAATATTCAATAATCAGTGGATTCGAATACATAATTATATATATTCATTGCGAGATAGCCCCTTCTAACTTTGAAGAGTTGAAAGTTTCTTCACTCGTGAAATTTTAAAAAGCATGGTTCCCCTCTTTGTGTGTTTCATTATTGGGATATAGATCCATCGTTATTGGAATACACGTCACCTCTAAGTCCCAACTACGCTTAAATGGTACAAATAATCAGATAGTTTCTTTACATGCCTTTTTTCAAAAGGTGAATGGGACCTACTTCTATCATTTATTATTTAATTTTAAATGAGCCTTTCGAATGTTTTCAAAGTGGCATTACTTCAACCAAAAAGCTTTTTACATTTGTATTAAAGGGCTCTCAAACCATTGTCATTGTTTAATATAAACATAGGCACAATTGGATCTAAGACACACAATGTCAAATTGCAAGGATGGTCATATATTTATATTTCCAAAGGATGGTTTGGGCACATGCAAAGGCATATTAAACTTCAAGTGGGATGTACAATGACATAAATTATAATTTTTAAGAGATATCATGACATACTTTCAATTGGAGAGGTCATTGAAGCCTTAAACCATGGGGAATTATATGAATGCATTTCCATAATGTTCGAATTGGGTCTCGAAAGATTAGCGGACATGGGAGGGTTTATACAGATAGTTAGAAAGATTTATTTTAGAGGGTCCAAATGCTTTGTTGTTTGTGGCACCTCTTCTTCTCGTACTTCACCTTATATATATTTTACATATTATGGGATGATGTAGATTTTTGGTGATGCCAATTCTCAACATATTTGTTATTGTCTTTTATGCATTCTAAGTCATATGGAATTTCTTTTCCAACTTCTTAATACCATGAACGATAATATTATTTTTTAACTAGATTATAACATTTCTTTGCTGTTGGTTTTTATTTCACTTTAGGCATCAAATACTTGAACTTCCAACATATTTCACTCTAGGCATCAAATACTTGAACTTCCAACATATTTCACTCTAGGCATAAAATACTTGAACTTCCAACCTGGATCATTAAGGCATTTTGTTTACATATACAATACTTTGTAAGTGATGCAAGATCAAGGTCGTGTTAAGAAAGGAAACTGATATTTTTTAACTCATGCAAGATCAAGGTCATTTTAAGAAAGGAAACTATCTCGTAAGTGGTATTTCAATGTTACATATTTCAAAATCGAGTGTTACAATTTATATCCAAATAGAATATTTACATGTTGATATTTTTCTAAGTTCTTGTTTGATACTCTCATAGAGGCATAATCATTTATGGGTTGGTTAACCCTCTATCTAAGAACTTGATCTAAAAGCAAAAGTTTCTAAAATAGACCAAGTTATACAATTTGATGACTTGAACACAATCTTATCTTGTTGTTTATAAATTCTTGTTCTCGACCTAGTTTTGGGAAAATGTATTTGTTAGGCAAAAGTTATCTAGAGTAAAAAATTTCTCTGATATGAATGACGTAAGAATCTTTTTAATGTTAAATTACATTGGAGAAGATATAAACTTTTCATCATTTTCCATCTTCAATGATTAAGACATGGAAATGTTATCGTCATTCTATAGTATATAGTTACCAACTACCTATTGTGCATTATTAGTGATCTTCACTCACTCTTCACTGTGACAAAATGATGATATTTTTACTTATTCTCGAGTCTAGATGATATGAACCCTAAACATATATTCTTGACATAACTAGCACATTGACATTCTGTTTGCTAGTTCAATAATTCATCTAATAATGACCATCCAATTTTCTTCATTGTTCAGTTGGATAAATGTTTTGATGTTTGACTCCTATGGTTAGCTACTACAAACATATATGTCCTAGAGGTATTGAGAGTATGCTCACATTATTTGAAACTGATTTAGATGTTTCTTAATATATTTGATTCATTTGATCTCAACCTACAATGAAAATGGTAAATAATTCATAATATATACTATATCAATTGCCTGTGGAAAATATACAAAATTAATTAGGTGGAAATGCATGGAATTTATATAAATGAATTGCAAATATCATTCAAACTATAGCTTTGTATTGGATTTTAAATCTTACTCAGTTATGGTTCCTCTTAGTACTGCAAGAAGTTATCCCTTAGAATAAGTGTAAGGAGATAGATGATAAAACTTGCCCAAATATAAATGCAAGCAATCCATACCCAAAACAATAACAATTGTTGCTATTATCATAATAACTCTAACACAATAAAATAAGTTGACATAATAGGATATAAACCACGAGGTTTCAAGTCCTAGAAGAGTATCTCTTAAGTTCAACACTTGGTAACCATGACTGTTATTGACACTACAATGGATGAGACCTCTGCTTTGAAACACAATTAGCAGTTGGTAATCATTGATATTTTCAATCTATAGAGTTGACTATAGCTTTGCATTACACCACCCTTATATCCATAATGATCTTTCCAATTCACATTCAACATTTCCAAATCCCTAGTTCTATCTTTCCAACTCGAATGCAAATTTTGTAGGTAGGTACTAGCCACTACGCGGCTTTCCCAATCGTATAGAGTTGACTATAGCTTTGCATTACACTACCCTTATATCCATAATGATCTTTCCAATTCACATTCAACATTTCCAAATCCCTAGTTCTATCTTTCCAACTCGAATGCAAATTTTGTAGGTAGGTACTAGCCACTATGCAGCTTTCCCAATCGCTTAATATAAATATCCTTTTATTTTTGCACTTTTAGTTTATGTCAACCAATTGCATGCCCATTAAGACTTGGAAAACTACATAATTTTAACTATTGAACCATATAAAATTATAACATTCTTTTGAAAATGGCGCTTTTGATCCAATGATTAAGTTATTAGTCCATTTGTAACTTTCAATTCATTCAGAAAATTCTTCACTAAAAACACTTAGATGAAATATCCCCAATATCAAAAAACCTTTAATAAGTATACAATAGGTCTAAAATATAAATCATCAACACTCTCGTGGGAGGAAAATGAAACATTATTTGACTTCCAAACAAAAAGCCTCACCAAGAAGTGGGCGATAAGATTTTCTATTTGAATAAAAAGGGATCATCACATAGTTAATTCTACATAGTTAATTCTTCGTAATCTATTGAAGTATTTTTCAAAATATAAATATGACAAGCAATGCGTCAATGACACTCTAATCAAAGGAAAATAATCTATTGTAGAACATTCGAAGGAACATTAAAAATAAATACCCAATCAATTTCTTCAAATAACCCAAAGGGAACTCAAAATATTTATCTATCCTACCACTCTTAATGGCGTTTTAACCATGGAGCAACATATTTTGAATGAAATGCTTCAGCCAAACTAACTTTTGAAGAATTTAATCTACGATGTAAAAGGGCTTGCTAGACCTTGTCTCAAAGGTCCTCTTGACAAAAATAAAAATCTTCGAAGGGAAGAGGTTGATTGGAAGAATTTAGGTTTTCAAAGTTAGAAATCGACTACCTTAGCATTAGAGAATCAATATGATATTATGGAGATTTGATATTATTAGAGATTGAACCAAAAAGTCCTTGATAGTGAATATGGGGTTCACATTCTCATCAAATCATTAGAGAATAAATCCATCAATTTCAATAGTGAGTTCAAACTTTTAGCTCAAAAGTGTTAGTATATGTTAACAATCAAATTAACACCCTTAAAGAGTGAAGGTTGAGAACACAATTTACTTTTCACCCGCAACATGGAGATAGAAATCAAGCACAATAAAAAAATGATCTCTTAATCTAACCACCACTTTCACAAATGGAATATGTGAGTGAAGACACAGATAGCCTAAAAGGGGCAAGATTCAGTGATTGAATAACCCACCAAAAGCTAAAATCCAATCTCCACTAAATAAGAGTGGAAAGAAATACATGGTATATGTATTAATTGTTCCTAAAATCCTGAAAACTATGGAAAAGTGGGTTTTTAAGGAAATAAATCAAAGTGATGAATTATGATTCTATCCCACATTGCACTTTTGCTCCTGAACACCCAAATCCTATAGCTATAAAATGAGGTATTTGGAGTGAAGTAAAACACACATGAGAAGAGCAAAGTTATGCTGAAAGATTAAAGCAAGGAAATCTTTTGCTTCAAAGGATTTTGGTGATCAAGGGCTTGGAAGGTGAAGGAGTGGATCTAAATAAAGGAGTAAGAATGAATCTTCAAGGAAAGGATTGTAAGTACTTCTTTCTTTGAATTAATATGAATCAATTTAGTTTCCCCCCCAATTTCTTGTTATAGTTAATTGGTAGGCTACTAGAGACAGTTTATATTTCTTAAAGATTATTAGTAGGAGAGTAGGAGGATGCATTGTAGTTGAATTTGCAGGTTTAATGGATATATAAGTAGGAGCTGCAAGGACCAACTAATAAGGAGCTTCATCAACCGACACACTGCAAGAGGTAATTCTCATCCTTCCTTCCCTAACTCAAACTCCATGGAAATGATGCTTAAGATCTTAGGAAAATTGTAATAAGAATTTCATACTGCTATCAATTGAACCTCACCAATCCATAGGAATAGGAGGATGATATTTAGCTTTTGATGTAGAAAACCCACCTATTCTGCACCTCCTATTGTTGGTTCTTGTGGAGCATCAACATGTTCTTTTGGTGCATTATCTTCACCCTATTAGTCATTTATATCAATGGCTTCTTAATCCTCCATTGATGCTTCTACTTCTCCTTGTTGTATGATATGGGGTTGTTGCAGAAAGGTTTTCTAGGTTTGAGTATACCAAGACAAAGCATTAATAATCAAAATATTAATTAGGTCATGATGTGATAAACTAGATTTGGGATTCCTTTTAAGCCTCACATTATGGGCCATAGAATGTAAGATTTTTAATAGAAAATGTGGTATATTCAGTTGTTGTTGATGCCTCAAGTGTGCTAAAAGTTTGAAATGGTACCTTATAGATAATGATGTCATCCTTCATAGGTGATATATTTATGCACAAAATAAGCCACTTCCGACTAGGGTCACAGCAAGGACACTCACTTAACATCTTTTCCTCTGTCTTTGACTACTCCACGGTTTAGAAAATCAATCCTCACCTGTGGAAGCACCACCTTCCACATAAAACATCTTTCTCCTATATATGTAAATCTAGTTACTCAAGATAATGCTTCAAAATCCATTTTCGGCATATGCCTATTAAATGTTAAATTATCCATAAGAGAAATGTAGTTATGTGTTATAGCTATCAAGCATTGGAATTATGTGTTTTTTTAGTTTGGTGAAAAATGGTTTCTTCAAAATCACAATCACAAAGATTATGTCAAAGTCTGCTACTATGCCTACATCATACTCACAAAATATGAAAATTTTGCTTAATTTACTATAATATTCATAGTTTTTTTCTCATTTGAGTGACTGTGAAGGCTAGGCATGTGGCTTTAGTTTACCTAAGTTGTAACTTTGAGAGTGTTATGATTGTAGGGTTTGGTCATTGGTGTTAACATATATGTTTTGTAAGCCACCTTTTGTCACCCTTCTTATATAGAGTAAGATATTTATTTGGAAGTTCAAGATATGATATATAGCATATAGGATTTACTATATTCAACTAGATAAATATACATAATGTATATTAATGAAGGACAATTTGACATACAATAATGAAATAGAATTTATAAGACGTTTAAGTATTAGATTTGGCATATGATAATATATTTGGAAAACTTGAAAGTAAAGTTGAGTGATGGTTGAATGTATGAAATCAATAGAGTGGTATGGTAAATAAGATATGATGACTTAGTATACTTTTCACCTCTTTAGTTTGAAGTTGTTCATATAATGTTTAACTTCAGTTATATGAAATGCTTTCACTTGGATTGCGATTGTAATGATTTATAATTATCATTTTATGTCATTATATACATTATGTTTATATGTGTTGGTTGTGGAGCCTGATCTCCATATTCAAAGACATTATTATTCAGCTGTGTTTGTACCCCAGCTTTATATGATATGTAAAAGGACTGTACACTCACCCCAGCGGGGGTTCAGGGGCTTCGCCCCTGAAAGAAATTTTTTGGGGTTGTTCTAAGGGCCCATGGTTTTGGGTAACCCGTGGTATTTTCCCATTGTATTTTCCTTATAAAATAAAGATATTGTAACATGGCTAGGGTTGATGTATTAGGTTTTATGCATTGTAAAGATCTCCGAGATTAGAAGAGAGACTATGAGATAGTGAAGAGGAAGTGCAGCGGTTGTGCTGCAGGTTGTATCCCTTCACTTTGCTGGATGGAATAATAATAAGGACTGGCAACTTCAGTGTGGACGTATCCCATCTTAGGTGAACCACGATATATTTGTGTCTCTCTTGTAATGTGTATGTGTGATTATATTTGCATTTCTATTTATTGTTATTGCTCTGCGATCCTATTTTTCTAACAATATGCTATGTTGATTAAACATGTTTACAAAATTGATTATTAATTGACCTTGAAGACAATAGTTGTTAATATTAACCTTACAAAAAGAGAGAGCATGCATGTAGATCTTATAAATAAAAGTTATTCACATAAATAATAATTACAAAAGTATCTTGTTGGAATGCATTTAACAACATTCTCTCCATGGCATAGATATCCTCACATAAGAAATCATCCATACCAACCTCTATATCATTGTTTTCATCCCCAACCCATGAATAACTAGCGTTGCTATAGATGTTCTAAATTGGTGACTCGGGATGTAGTGGAAATTGAATAGGTGGTTGATTCAACCATGCTTTATATGCTTCCTCTGTGAGCTTGACATGTCCCTAAAATTTTTCTATGGATCACTCCATTGGACTAGGGGATGCAATGGCATAAGTTACTTGATAAGTTCATGATAAATTATTAAGGTGGTGGCATGGTTCATGACATTGTAATGTATGAGGTCCAATATTTACTTTTAATGCAATATTAGTGAAAAATGGACAAGGAGGGTGCATAGGACGTGGAAATTGGGCCCCACGTGAGTTGTAACTCCCCCAAATAAAGATAAGAACATCCAAATTTGAATTCCAAGGTTCAATAAGGTTCATGATAGAAGCAAATTCCAATTCTAAGGAAGAGTAACTCCCAAGAAGTTTCATTGAAGAGGAATCTAGCTCAAAATAGCCATTAAGGGCACACTTGTGGAAGTGTAACTCCTAAAAGGAATCTTACTGAAACTTACAACAAGAATCAGGTCCTATGACAGCTTATGACACCTTATGATACCATATGACATACTACAAGTCATATTTTTATCCAAGGATAGCGCTAGAGGTGAAGGTGGGCCCACATGAAGGTGTAACTTCCCAAAAAATTGACTATGCATAGCTAATTCGAATTTCCAAGTAAGGTAAAGTACTATTGGGTCAAATAACATTAGGAAAGGATGTAAATGTGTTATAAGGACCCATTATCTAATGACAATAAAATTTACTAAATATTTTATGAGAGAATTCTAGAATGAGGGGGAAAGGGCTCAATGGAGTCTATAAAAAGGATGCAAGCCTATTAGGAAAGAGCTTTTGAAATTCGGATTTTGTATGGGAGAGCTATTTTGGATTTCATGGATTTGGATATGATCCCCTTTATATATTGGGATATGTTCCCCTTGCAATTTTGAACTAGTTTCAGGGATGAAATATTTCACCCTAGCTAGTATAGAGGAGGAGATCACCCTGATCTCTTCACTGAGTTTCAATGTAGTTGATTTTTGAGAGGAGAAGTCACCTTTAGATTTATCTATAGAGAATATTTTAGATGTTTATGTTCATATATAGTAGTTGGGTTGCATTCTTGATGGTGTTCTCAAGTTCCAGTTAGTAGAAGTGTGGATTGTGGTGTTTCTGGGAGTGCAGTGTTTATGGTGGTTTCTGCTTGAGGAGGCCTCTCTTATGGCTATCCAAATTTCATGAAGGCTATTCAAATGGTTGAGTATCACTGATATTTTATGTAGGGTGCACTTGAGGATTCATATCCTTGATTTCGGGTCGAAATATTGCTTGTGGAGGCCACAACAATGGAAGGAAATCATTGATTTGGAGCAGTAATTCTTCCTCCTTTCTTTGTGGTTATGTAGCAGCCATTTCTACTCTCTTTTTAGAAAATACTTCTATGTATTTTGATATGTTGTATAATCCATTGATATACTCTCAGAAAATTTCCCACTCATAATAAAAAATCACAATGTTTTCCTCTTATGTCGTACAATGTTTCAAGCATGGGTTGATCTATGAGTAAATGGTTAATGTATGAGTAAATATGTTTTTGTATGGTTGTGTAAACTTGGTGTATAGGTCTGAAACATTCATATGAGTTTTTTTATATATGTCAGTAACCTATTTGGATCATATTAAGTGTATTTGGAAGCTTTTAGTGTCCATTTTGGAGTTTTATAGTTGTGTATGTTTACAATATTGCATTGAGGTTTTAGGGGCTGAAAGTTAGTTTCTGGTTTGACCATTTCTAAGTGTTTTTGGGTATTGAAACTTATTCCATTGTGTCAGGAGCATCATTTCCAGTAGGAAACACTTTTTATTTCATCCAAAAAGGTTTTTTGTATGCCTGAGTTATGATCATTTTACCGATCGATTAATTTGTACATTTATGCTTTCGCACCCGAGTTGGAAATGTCAATGTAGTCTTAAGATTTAATGTTCAAAGTTCCATACATTTATTTGATGTATTATAATGGTTATATTAGATGTGTTTTGGTCCCTCAAAATCTGTTTGGTTCGAATTCAAGTGAGTTAGGGGTTGTTTGGTAAGATTTGGAAACCTAGTGTACCATGTGGTCAGATTTGAACTAGTGCTCTTGAATCCAGTGATTCTATGGGGTTGCATTTGGGTTGATAGCTTTGAGTATTGGAACAAGGATCTGATTGAACATATTACATTGGTTTGAAATCATACATTGTGGGATGCACCATAGTATTCATATTCCTGTAAACATAATAAATCTACTTTTTGGATAAATTTAGGGATCAATATACTCTCTATTGGAAAGTTGGAGTTAATGTGCCTAAATTTTTAATTGGGTACATTACAGTGGTATCAGAGCATGTTCCTTGACAGTTGTGGGAGATAAATAGAAACTTTGAAGAAGGTTTGTAGACATGGATTTATCGAGTGATGACAAGTTGGAGATGGATGCATGGGAGCTTGAAGAGAGCTTAGCATGGGAAGAGTCATTTTTTGAGGATGGTTTCAATTCTATGATGGAAGAAAATGAAAGGGATGGGTCAATAGATGGAGGTTTGCATGATCCACATGAGTGATATGATTTCTTATATGACAGCATATACCATTTTGATAGTGAATAGGAAGTTTCTTCAATGGCTAGACTTGTAGAGGGTAGAATGTTACCCAATTTATATCCTACCGCAGCCATAGAAGAGGAGAAACTTGAATGGAAGAATATATCAAGGAAACCGGATAAGACACAACAAGAGTTGGAGCATACCTTGCAGCAATGTGAATCCCTTATATCATAACTTTCATCAAAAAGCAAGAAGATAATACTTTGTATATTTACAGGAAAAATATCCAAAAGTCTCTATAATGGGATTGGTGTGGAACGCCAAAAACCGGTAGTCTCTGAGCAACATTCAAATGATACCGAGGAAAGAAAAAATCAGCCATCATGTGGCAGACATACAAAAATTGAAACCATATACACAAAATCCCTTCTACCAAGTGAGAATTGGAATCAAGAAGGATCACATGTTGCACCCTTGAGCCTTCATGTTGAACACAACATGAATGAGCTTTCCATCATGAATCAACCACTAGAGGAGGATGCAAACACAATACCAAGGTATGACAAAATTTTTGATTTTGCAGCATTCATATTTCTTGACATCATCATGAGATATCATCCATTCCACATGAGGATAATGGTATTATATAATCTTCTAATGTTGATTTAGTTGTTAAAGATGCATTATGTCCTATGGATTCATGCCACAAACATTCTGATTTATTATATCATCCCTTAGAAACTGTAAACAAGACTCAATACTTGGGAAATAAGTGGTTGCAAAGAACAATGGAAGCAAGAAGAAACCAATCTCCCACCTTTATTTCTTCCTATGGAAGAATGTGCAAAAGTAGAGCATGGAAGGGAAGAAGATGATTTTGGGGAGGATGACAATGGAAACAAATCAGAAATATTAGTAGAGGATTTCCCCCATGAGCCATATTGCTTGACAGGACAACTGAAGGTAAGCAAAGAAAGGATTATGGAATCCTTGAAGCATTGTGATGATACACAAGCATTAGTGACAGATTATTGTTGGAGAACTTCAAGGACATAGGATAGTTAGGGAGAAGAACCTTTAATTGCATACCTACTATCACTTAGAGAAGCAGTGGTGGAAATGAAAGCTAACTATATACACCTTCTCTCTAACATAGAACATCTTCTGATGAATGTTGTGATGTACCATGGTTCACTAATAGAAGAATAATAAGAAGTTGATAGGCTCACTAATGAGCTTGAGATTACCCACTATTCCTTGAAGAGCACACAAGGACCTTCAAGAATTAGAGATGCCGAATGTTCATCTTGGTGAGGAGTTGAATGAGTTACATCCTTCATCCTACATGAAAAACATGCAGTTGTATATGGATGATGGAATTATTGATGTGATGGAGGAACCTCATGTGAGGATTGAGCTTGAGGAGTATTCAGATTTGCAGGTGCTTGGGGAGAGACTTGACATGGAGGATGTTGGTGACTAGTGAGGCACTTGTTTTGCATCAGGAGGATCATGATTTTCCTCTTTGGGAGAGAGACTTCGCCATGGAGAGTGTAGATGAGTACATTCCATATGGACCAACTAGATTAGGAGTATACACATCCATGGATTTGGTGGACAAGTGTATGACAAATATGGATACACATTGCGGTCAGAGAATACACTACAACAAATCACCCTTTTAGGGGCGGTTTTGCATTACGATGGTCTTTCTAAAACCACCTCCAAAAAAACATTTAGGCCTTTGGGGACAGTTTTTTACCCCCCCCCCAAAACAAAGTCATGAGAATTAGACTTTTTTGGGTGGTTTCTTTAAAACCTCCCCCAAAATTCCAATTCTCGTGACTTTTTTTTGGAGGAGGGGGGTGCTACGAATATTATATGTATGTTAATTAAAGTTATTAATTATTAAGTGAAAGGGTGTAACCCTTCACTATACATGCTCAAGACTATAAAAGCGAGCCTCATTGTAAATTATTAATCATCCATTTTATCAATCTAATATATTATTCTTACTTATTATCCAATATGAGAGTCGGATTCGACTATTAACCTAGTGAACGGATACGTTCACTGCATTACGAATATTATATGTATGTTAATTAAAGTTATTAATTATTAAGTGAAAGGGTGTAACCCTTCACTATACACGCTCAAGCCTATAAAAGCGAGCCTCATTGTAAATTATTAATCATCCATTTTATCAATCTAATATATTATTCTTACTTATTATCCAATATGAGAGTCAGATTCGACTCTTAACCTAGTGAAGGGATACATTCACTACATTTAGTATCAGATCCTTTCGGCCCTCCCTGATTCCGGCTACTGGCCACTTCACTAGAGTTTCTTTGGATCACGATTTTTAATCAACAAGAGGCCCTTGGCCACAACCACCATTCCCACACTCGCCATCACTCCTGCGTAGCCACGTGGCTCTTCTTCCACCCACCGCCTGCGTCTCCCTTCTCCACGCAGTCCCCCCCCCCCCTCCTTCCACACTTCCCGTGCTTCCCACGCCTTCTCTTCCTCTTCTTGTGCAGGCGTCCCTCCTCACCTCACGCCACCCTTATCCTCCTCGACGCCTGCTCTAGGCCCATGCAGCTCCTTTCCACGTATCCATTCCCCCCCTCATTCCTCCTTGTCACCCCACCTCCCATCTGCAACATCCACTCTGCATCCTCCCCCCTATCTTCACTCTACACGCCATCTTCCATTCCCCGCCTCCACTCTCCTGTGCAGCCCCTCCTTCCTTGCGTACATCCGCCGCTCCCCTTCAATCCGCCACCGGCCACCACTCCCACCACCGCCAACATCTCTCCCTCCACCTGCACGACCCCCTTCCCAACATCTCCAACACTCCACCACCACTCCACTGCCGGCTCCCTCACGCCCACCACCACCTCCACCACCAACTCCAACGCACACCCAGCCTCCGCCCACGCCCTCGCCTCCATCCTCACAAACCCTAACAAAATTTTCACAAAAAATAAATAAAAATATTAAACATTATAATATTATTATATTGTTTAAATATTTTAATTTTTTGGAAAACATATATATATATATATATATATATATATATATATATATATATATAGTTTATGAAAGCATTAATAATATTATTATTAATTAAATACTTAATAATTATTATTATTTTATTAAAATAATAATTATTTTTGAAAAAAAAAATGATAAGAAGTATTGAAGAAGAAAAAAATTGAGAAAAAGACAAAGAAGACTCATCAAAGAAATAAAAAAAAGATCATTCCACCGTCGAAGAAATCAAAGACCATGGAAGACGATTTGCGAGAAAAATCAGAAGCCACGTTAAAACGTTATCGAAAAGACAATGAAGAATTGCGTGACATAAATAATAGTTCAGAAATAAGAATTGAATTACAAGAAAGGTACAATGAAATAAAAATCTCTGACCAGGAAAGGCGTATAGAAAAATTGTATGCGCAAATTGATGAATTAAAAGCCGAAAATAAATTCAATCAGAGGTTAGGAAATCAAGATATAAAGAAGGAAATAAATAATTACGAAGCAGAAATAATACGCTTGAACAAAATCGTTAGCGACAAAGATGAAGAACTAATGCAGTTACGACATAAATTAGAAAGTCAAGAATCAGAGGTCGGCCAGTGTCGACAACAGATAAAAGTTCTTCAACAACAAAATGACAACTCTAAAAAGACACATAAGTCAAAGATTGCGAACAGTAATAAAGAATTATCTAACAATGCTAAATAAATTTTTAGACTAAGAAATCATAACAAGATACTAGTCACAAAAATTAAGAAGTTGAAAAATAGCCGAAAGATAGAACAATCTATGGACGACATTGAAGGGATACTTTTAGACAAACAGGAAGAAAATAGTTGTATCAGAAGTCATAATGAAGATCTTAAGGAACAACTTAAGACATCTGAAGATGACAGAAAATCGCAAGTCGAATTGATTAAGAAGCTTCAAAATGATAACAGGCAGTTAGGAAACAAGTTGGAAAAGATACAGAATGAAACCTTAAAACCTCAAGAGACGAAAATAAAAGTCCCAGCTCAGATCAATGCTCAAAAGACAACACTCGTAAAAGAAAATGACATTGTGAAAATTCCCTATCAACACCCCAACCATAAAAACCGATATTCTGAAAAGAGGGAAATGTCGAAAGACGATGGTACTAATGTGATCAAAGCTCTTAATGACAAATCAATGGGGAATCCCAATAGCCAGCAACAAATCAATTTGGGATGGATTGACCCATCCACATATCGGAAGTTATGCTCTACACTTAGCAGTTCGTATCGACATGTTTCATCAGCCATGACATCGCAAAGAACAATGCAACAAAATTATAAGGCTTTAAGGACAAAGCCTTTCTAAGAGAGTGGAAATGCTACGAATATTATATGTATGTTAATTAAAGTTATTAATTATTAAGTGAAAGGGTGTAACGCTTCACTATACACGCTCAAGCCTATAAAAGCGAGCCTCATTGTAAATTATTAATCATCCATTTTATCAATCTAATATATTATTCTTACTTATTATCCAATATGAGAGTCAGATTCGACTATTAACCTAGTGAACTGATACGTTCACTGCAGGGGGATTAGAAAGACCCCCCCTAAAGATGTTTTTGAAGTCATTTTTCATAAACCCCCCCCCTAAATTCATAAGAATTAGACTTTTGGGGGAGGTTGTTTTAAAGCCTCCCTCAAAAGTTTAATTCTCATGACTTTTGGGGAGGGATTTTTAAAGACTCCCCCTAAAGATATTTTTCAAGGCGGTTTTTAAAAACCCCCTTCAAAAGTATTGAGAATTGAACTTTTGGAAGCGATTTGTAGAAACCAGCCTCCAATTGTTAAATTCTCATGATGTTAAGGGGGGGATTTTAGAAAGACCACCCCTAAATATATGTTTCAATGTAGTTTTCTGAAACACCCCCCTAAAAGTCAAGATAATTTTACTTTTGGATGCAGTGTTTTAAAGACCGCTTCCAAAAGTTCAATTCTCATGACTTTTGAGGGGGGTTTAGAAAGACCACCCCTAAATAAATTTTTCAGGTATGTTCTCAATATCCATCCTCTCAAATACTACTAAAATTTACCACTAATTACCTTAAAATTTACCCCTAATTAACCTCATAATTGACCCTTAATTACCCCCAATTAACCCCCAATTGCACCTAAATGACCCCTACTTGACCATTAATTACCCCTAAATAATCCATGCTTACCACTAATTAACCCTTGATAACCTCTAAAAGACCCCTACTTTTTCCAAGGAAAACATCATGGAGATCAAACCGAAGGGATGCTTCCAAACATTCATAGATGGCATATTCTCTAGTAAACTCGTCAATGTAGACTAGTGTGCCTCACACACAGGGATTCCAAATGCACACATGCTGCCATGAACCTAACTAAATTCCCAACATCATGGGAAACCATTGGTTTAGCTCAGCCCTTATGCTTGAATGTCCCCTACTTACCCATAATTGACCCATAATTACCATTAATTACCCCTGGTTAACCCATAATTGACCCATAATTACCACTAATTAACCCCTAATTACCCAATAATTGACCCCTTATAAACCCCTAATTACCACAACTCATGACCCAATAATTACCCCTAAATGACCCTTAATTACCGTTAATTGACCACAAATTACCCCTAAATTATCACTAGTAAAGCTCTAATTAGCCTCCATTTAACCACAATTGCCCATAACTCTACAATGGGACCGAATCCATCACATAGGCCTTACAGAGGGAATTTTTGGCTAGTGAAGGGGATATGGTGGTCATTTTGGGATTTTTAACACCATGAATATTTGTTTACAACTAGACCATGGTTTGGAATTAACTTCTAGGGCCTAAGTTCATGTAGTTTCCCTACATGAACATAGGCCTTACAGAGGGAATTTTTGGCTATTGAGGGGGATGTGGTGGCCATTTTGGGATTTTTAACACCATGAATATTTGTTTACAACTAGACCATGGTTTGGAATTAACTTCTAGGGCCTAGGTCTCATGGGCTATGTGTAGCACCCCAAACAACCACACATTCCCTACATAGGAATTATTTAGCATATGGGTGATATATGTCCATCATTTTGAGAATTAACATACCATGGATGGTTCTTGATGCCCATGCCATGGTCTAGGGATAAAAGGCGAGGAAATAGGCCATAAAATATATTTATATGGGGCTTACATACCATGTTTCCTCACTTGGAGCATCACACATGCCCATAATACATAATCTTTGGCCTCCAGTTTGATATGGTGGTGATTTCAAGGTTCCAAAGACTTGATATGTTTCTTGGGGATAAGGGTGTAGTTTGGTGCAAAAACCTAGGTTCTAAGTCCATGTAGTGTATCTCTAAGCCTCACATGCCATGTGTGGAGCCTTAAGCCACACCATAGGCCATGCATAGGTAATCTTTGGCATGCAAGTAATATGTGGTGTCAAATTTGAAGGTTTAGTACACCAAGGATGGTTCTCATGACCCAATTCATGTTCCAGGGTGAAGATCCAAATTTTTAGTCAATAACATGTGGCTTTTGGGTTCTACATAAGCCATCCATGAGGCCCTAACCCATATTTTCCCTATGACATGGATATCATGGCCATTTTGAGGTTTATTATATCATGGATTCTTCTTGGTAACTAATCCATGTTTTGATACCAAAACCCATGTTGTTGGAATATAACATTTGTCTATGGGGCTCATGTTCTTTGCATATTAACCCACATCATTGCATAGGGACATTGTAGGGAATCCTTAGCCTACATGTGAGATATGGCCACCACATTGAGGAGGGGCACAATAGTTATGGATCTTGAGGACCGTTCCATGGTATAATGAAAAAGCTAGGACCTTATACTATAGCATTTTACTATATTGGAGCTCATGGTCCAAGTGTGTGGTCCCAAACCACCATATTGGCCCTTCATAGGGAGTCTTTGTCCTGGAAGTGGGATATGTTTCTCATTTTCAAGTTTAGAACACTAGATATGGTTCTTTTTGCTCGTGATATGGTTCAATGCCAAAATCTAGAGTATTATACCATAATATTTGTCTATGGGGCTCTTGAGACATCCTTGTGTCCCTTGGACACCGCAAAGGTCTTGCAAAGGGATATTTGTAATGTGATCAGGATATGATATCCATTTTGAGTTTGGCACATTGAGGATGGTTTTCATGAATTTAGACACAATCTGAGGTCAAAATATAGAGTTTGAAGCCATAACATTTTCCTCTAGGGCTCACGGGCTACTTTTGGACCCCAAGCCATCATATAAGCCTTTGCATATGTAATTATTTTCCTATAAGAAGGATATGATGTCCATTTCAATACTTGTGATACCTCTTCCTCCTAATTTAGGTTCAACTATTCCATCCTTACTTTACCCTTCATTCATACTTATAGCAAGGCATATACCAAGCACAATGGTAATGTGGAGACCAAAGTGTGGAGGTAATGAATCCACAACGTAGAACATGGTAAAAAGAAAAAAAAAATGCAAATAGTTGGACTAACATAAGATTGCAAATAATTGGACTAATCACATGATGCCAAACATCAAAGGATGTTTTGTCAGCCACTTGTGAAATATGAAAGTATGTTTTATTTTAGAGAGTCAAAATTGTGTCCTATAAAGGATCAATGTTTCCCCATAACCCAATATGGCGTTGAAGCCAATACTTATGACTTACCATTACCAAATTTCCATGAAATAAGTTTCTTGATGTTTGGGTTGCTAGGGTATGTACCTATTATATGGATATAAATGTCATGGTTTAGGGGACTTTGGAATTATTTTGTTTAATTATTGACCTGTAGACAAGGGGATTATAGTCCAACATAGATAATCTATAGAATAAAAGATTGATCCTTGACATTTGATTTATTCTAAGTGCAAATTTATTTGTTTCTAACCTCCAATAGGAATACAAATATGGATTTGTTTATGGAATGGGTTTCCACTCTTAGTTTTTTTTTTCAAGGCCAAGACTCAATTAAGGATACTCAATAAAACTGATTTGGAACAGTTTTCATGTGACCTTAAATTTCTAGGTTTTCCATTAACACCCAATAGAAAATGTCTTCCATCAAATCATTTTTCAAATTTACTCTAATTAGAATATGGATCAAATGGCATTATTCCACATTATACTGCATTTATAGGACTGCACAAAAACTAATTTCATTATGGTTCCATAAGAAAAATACTATCCCATGATATGCCCTTGATACTAAACCTGGAATGGATAAGGGGTCACTAAATTACTTCATATATATAGAAAACCCAATTCAACTAAAAAAGACATGTTAGAATGGCATACTCATATATTTTGTCACCCATCACAATCTACATGCAATCTACATATCCCCAGTATGTCCCCTGTAATAAAGAATATTAACCTAAAGTACGGTTGGTAGCTGACAGAGCGAAGGAGATTGATGGTAGGAAAACTATTTTATCAACATGCAATGATGTGTGAGTCCCAAATTCCATAGAAAAATAAGTTTCTTGTGGAAAGAGTCTTTTGGTCAAGAAAGAGTCTTCCATAGAAAAGGGGTTAGGGATGGTCCTTCCATAGTCATTGTCACCATTATCATCGTCCTCATTGTCATAGCCATCATTGTCATCATTATCATCATCATCTTTGTTTTCATCATCATCGTCATTGTTATCATATCAATTTGTCGACGTCATCATCATCAGCATCACCAACATCATCATCATCAACAACATAATTGTCATTATCATCCTCATCATCATCATAATCATCATTCATGTCATTGTCATTGTCATCGTAATCATCATTTTCATTATGAACATCCTCATCCTCGTCATATAATCACATCATCATCATCCTCATAATCCTTGTTATCATCATGATCATCTTTATCATCATCATCATTTGCATTATCATCATCATTGTCATTGATGATTTGTCCATGGTTCTGTAAACCAATAAACAACCCATGGTTTGATATTTATAGGTTATGTAAACCAATAATGGTCCACGGTTAACTTCATTTTATGACTCATGGTCCATGTGTAGGACCCCACATATAATTACTTTACCTTACAAGCGTGATATGGTGGTCATTTCATATTTGTAACATTGAGGATGGTTCTCGTGGCCTAGACCATGGCATGTGAACTAAATATAGGGTCTAATGCCATATTAAATTTATATGGGGTTGTTGGTACATGAATGTTAACCTAGAATAGTGTCACATAATACCTACGTACAAAATCTTTATCCTACGTGTGAGATATGCCCACCATTTTGAGGAGGCGACATTACAGATGGTTTGCGAGACCCATGAAAACTTGAAGGTAAAATCCAAGGTTTTAGTTCATATTTAAAGGTTTTGAACACCACTTATGGTTCTCACAATCCATGCCATGGTTCAGTGCCAAAAGACAATTTTTTAGGATGTAACAAATCCCTTTGTGGCTCACGAGTGATGTGCAAGTCCTTGAGACATCACATAATATCTATAGAGTTATTATTTCATCTACAAGTGGGATATGTTGGTAATTTTTATATCTATGACACCAATAATGGATCTCTTGGCCCACACCATGTTTTAGGGTTCAAATTTATGGCCTAATTTTGTACCAATTGCTTATGGGTTCATAGACCATTACAATGCCATAAACCATCACATAACATAGAGTGTGGAAAATTCTTAAAAAAAGGCACTTTATAGTTCTAGGTAAGTGAATGAACATAACCTCTTACTTGTAAAAAAGTAAAATTTGAGTTGTCAAACTCAAAAGAGAAGCCACATATTAGTCAAACAAGTTACAATTCAATAGAACCAAACATAATCACTATCAAATATGTACGGAGTTTATAACTAAATAAACATATTGTAAGACATTAGCTTAGAAGAATGAAAATTGACAAATACCCAGGTTGGGTTGTTAGTCCTATTAGTCTAGGGTATCACTTATTCTCCGCTGTGGGAACACCAAAAATTATTTACATAATTGATAACATGACTCCAACATCCAATTATATTTTTGGAAGTTCTCAAATACCATTTAACGTTTCAAAGCTCACTTTTGGCATTTGCCAGTGTGTAGATTGTTTCACCATGTTGTAAATCAATGTATGGGCATTCTATTTACTTGCACAATATCTTTCATTGTGTGAGTCTTTGCGATTTATTTATGTGGCATTTGATTTCTCAAATGGAAAGTTTATACGTTATATCCATGCCTTTGGCCTTGAAGAGATTATGACTTTGTAACTCCTTTTCCTTATTTTAACTATTTTGCTTAGGGAACAAGGATTGGTGCTTAGATTGAGAGAATGAGTGGTAAGAGGTTTTAATTGGAAGGACCTCATTACCTTTTTTCTTCACAAGCCCATAGGAAATAAGTCTCCATTTTCATGTTGAGGTAATGACTTAACTGATGAAAAGTTAGGGAACTCCCTGTGTCATTTAATAGTGCACTAATAGTTGGACTATGCAAGGGAGGCATGCAATTGCATGAGGCAGATCAGTTGGTGAAACGAATGTTAGCAATATGCTTGCTTCGTCATAAATAAATATACAAATCTCTTACTATGGGGTATTGGAATCAAGAATATGAGCATGCCCTAGACATTCAATGAGTGAAAATGGATTTGAACCTACTCTATCGATATATAATGCCATAATTCCTGGTCTTTATAGAGAAGGAAAAATATAAGAGGAAAAAACATTGTTTGATAATGCTATTTCTAGATTTTTTTAGTCTGAATTAAATTACTTGGACCATATACTAACTAGGTATGGTTCACATTAATGAACCATAAATTCCTTTAATAAGCTAAAAATCCTAATGCTAGAAATAAAAAAGATAAAAAAATGGAATAACCCACCCTAAATTCATTATTGTAGATGATAAATATCCCTATTCTAAATATGAGAGTTATGTCAAACCTCCAAGAGTGATTCAAATCTTGGAATATCCTACACACACAACCCCAATTTCCTACGAGATAATACTTGACTCAATATTCCAAACTTCCATTATTTTTAGTTCCCATGGAGACACATGCCCATCAATCTAGAGGAAACCTAAAGATCATTAGGGATGCCCAGTACCAAACATACCCTGTCATAGACAAAGGTGGAAAACGATGCACTTGGGATGCTCTACCAAGGGTAAGACCGACAAAACATATAGATAGATTCAAGGACAATATTAAACTCATGTGTAACGACCTCGATCCCCTTGGTTCCCTTTAGAGGTGATGGGGGAACCACCTGATAATAATTATTTTTTTTAACTCTGCACTATTACACAACTGCAATTCTACAAAACAACCTTTAGTCCATGATGCGCAAGACGCAATGCGGGAGTCGGAATTCGGCACTGCAACGCACAACTTCGAGAATTACACCTTTGAATTCCGCAATGCGGAAGTCGGAAAGTCAGAACCCAAAATTTTCAACTTTGAAGAATCACACCTCCTACTTCCGCAATATGCGATGTGGGAGTCGGAAGTCGGAACCCTAAATTCACAACTACAGGGAAAATTATGCCTCCAACTTTCGCAATACGCATTTCACGATGCAGGAGTCAGAATTCGGAACTCCAATGCACGACTACGTCGAAATTGCACGTCCGACTTCCAAAATCCATGATGCAGAAGTCGGAAGTCGGAACTCCAAATTCATAACTTCAGAGAAATCGCACCTCTAACTTCCGCAATCTGCAATCCACGATACGGGAGTCGAAAGTTGGAACTCCGACACACAAATCTATAGAAATCGCAACTCTGAATTCCTCAATCCGCAATCCGCGATGCGGAAGTTAGAAGTTGGAACTCCAAATTCACAACTCCAGAGAAATCGCACCTTCAACTTTGCAATCCGTAATCCACGATGCAGATTCGGAAAGTCGGAAGTCGGTCCCATACCCCGGTTACTGCCAATCTTCTTAGGATGATAATGTTCTCATCCTAAGTCTATTTTTGGCATACTTGGTACCATTGGAAAGATATCAGTGAGCTCTATGCAAAGGTGTGATCCTACGCCACACCTGAGAACTCTGAATTTTCCACTCTTCCAACCAAAATGCTGCCTCGAACTCCATCAATGTCTCTTTACCCCTCTATATAGAGCTCTGGTATCTCCCCGTCATGGCCCCTCCCTTCATATGACCCACATAGGGGGAATGAACACAATAGTGGGTGTCTAATTCATTCCCTAAGCCCATATTATTAAATACAAACCTTTTAAATATGTGTGCAATGCATAGTAAACATACATAGTGGAATTAAATCTGATTAATGCATCTACAACATGCAAGACTAACAACATATTTAACACGATCAAAATGATAAAACAATAAAAAAATGAACCAGACTCATGTTCAGGATTATACATAGACTTCCTACTGATTAAATCCATGTGATCATTTCATTTAGATTGACTTGAAATAACCGATAAACACAAGATAGCAAGTAGCATAATTTAGGACCAAAGAGAGCACTTATCTTTTAAGATGAAACTGTCTAAGAAACTGGCTATGTGAGAGCAACGTTCCACCCAACAATAGGTCTATGTCTATCCTATACTCTTTCACCGGAGGAATCACCCCCTAGCTGGGCTGTGTATCCACTAAGGAGGAATTAAATAGGCTCACTCACAACCATGATTTCACACAAACAAACATGCTAAGCCAACACACAATTGGGTTTATCAAGCATGCAAAAGACAATGGAGGAGGATTCTAAGCCAGTGAGCTCCACCCTAGAGCTACAGACCTCTCAATTCTAACTCAAACAGCCTTGGCACCCACAATACCTAGCACACCCAACACAAGGAAAGTCCTCTTCTCTGCTGCACTATCCCTCAGGCGCTCCTTCCCTCCAGTTCTCTTGAAGGTGGGAATAGAAAGGTCCAAGATGTTGATTCCTTGAGACTCTAGCCTTCACTGGGTTTATCAAGCAATTCTAAATTCTATTCTATTTCTTCTCTGTCATTCCTGCTTGGATTTTCTCAATTTCTATGGCCAAAGCAACTCTGTCCCACAACTGGATTATCGGATATCAACTTAGGGTTTTCTCATGGGTTTCTGAGCATATCACACTCTGAAAATTCGCCCCAAGGTTTAGGTCGATGGATCCCCTGTTGGATTTAACTTCCCACATGAATTTCTTGGTGAATTTGGCACTCCAAATTCTCGTTTTTCTCAGAATCACGATTTTCCTTTTTTCTTCACTGTTGGCTCTGTCATGCATGAAAAATCCACCTTTTTACCTCAATAATGGAATGGGAATGAGGTAAAACGAATTCCCAAGAGGCAGAGTGACTTGTGGATCAAGGAAATAGAACCCCATACCCTGCCATCTAAAATTTCAGGGCTTCCTATACTCCATCGACCTCATGAACAATTTTCTTCAACCACTTCATTACTGCATAATTAAATGTCAGCAAGGAAAGTCAAATGGGTTCTCACGATGACATTTGGAATCCTATGGTTCAATCCCACAACCCCCTCACCTCTCCCTAGTGGATACACATGGCCCCCTCTTATTAGTTTCCTCCATAGCCAATTTTTTTTATATTTTTATTGCAATATTAATATTTACATAATTTACAATGTCCCATGGCTTAATAGCACATGGATAACAAAATATCAAATACTTTCCTTTTACATAAAACTGAGCATCCACTAGCAGGGCCTTGGCCTTGAGCTCCACGCTAGGAAAACATACATCGCATGTATACAATATTTACATTGAAAGTCAATATGTCCTAAGGATCAAAATGGGGGTATTACATTTCCCTCCCCCTTAGAACAACACCGTCCTCGGTGTTCTCAAAACTGAACAAAAATGGGAATGCCTCTCTCATGGAATCCTCCAGCTCCCATGTAGCCTCATCGCGACTAAGTTGCTTCCATTGCACCTTTACCTTTATAATGGCTCGGTTCCGGAGCAATGTGACCTTCTTGTCGAGGATTCACATAGGATCCACTTGGAACTCTCCCTTGGGTTTCACCTGTATCACATTCCAATCAAGTATGTGATTAGAATCATGTACATATTTCTTAAACAAAGAAACATGAAAAACATTATGAACTCTCATGTTAGCAGGGAATGCAATTCTATATGCAGTTGGTCATATCCTATCAAGGACTTCAAATGACCCACAATATCTTGGTGCCAACTTGGCACAAATCCCCAACTTTAGGGAAATTTTTGTTGGTTTCACCCTCAAATAAACATGCTCCCCAATCTTGAATTCCTTATGCACTCTTTTCAAATATGCATAACTCTTTTGCTAGTCCTGAGCTGCCTTTAATTTCTGCCTTATTTTAACAATTTCCTATTCCATTTCCTTGATCATCTCCGACCCAATCACTATCATGTTCATCAGACTATCCCAATTCACTGGAGTCCTACATCCGTTGCCATACAATACCTCGAAAGGACTCATCCCCAATGATGCTTGTGTTAAAATTTAATATGCTAAGACAGAAAATAGCAGCATTACATTCCATTTCACAATAATAGCATATACAGGATCACTGAAGAAAAAACAAGCATAGCATAAACACAAGAGACACAGATTTATCCTGGGAAACCCTCATGGGGTAGAAAACCCAGTAAAGCTTCCTCAATATAGATGACCAGCAATATACAAAGATGCAAACCAAAGACATGATCTCCTCCTCCACCATAGCAGACCTCTCCTCCACAAGTGCGCCTCTCTCAAGTGAGTGAGTGTGTCAAATGAGGAACACACCTCCTCTATTTATACACTACTTTGACATATCTTTTACACAAGTACATGTAGGCTCGTATTTAACCATTAGGTTAAATACCCTATTATAACTGACTGGGCCGACCCCTCTAGGGTGGTCTAATAACCCTTTGACCCACATAACACATACAGGGCCGACCCCCACTAGGGAAGTCTAATAACCCATGTTACCACATTCCGATGGAGGAATAAACATCTTCGGATATACAATAAGATCTTCAAGGAGGAATGAAACATCTCCAGAATAATAAAGTACAAATATAATATTCTTTGAAGTTACAATATCTCAACACTCCCCCTTAACGAGAAGGATATTATAACAGCATCTGCACGAGCAAGGAGTCATCAACATCATACATGATACATCTATAAATAATTGGAAGCTTTCTCAACATCATCAATAACTCAACCAGTTACTGGAACATCTTCAGTACCGAGTCTTTATCTTCTGCAGCACTCAAACAGCCACATCAATATCTGAATCCTCACGATCGTCAGCATCGTCATCACATGATCATCAGCATCGTCACATCATCCTCATTAGCATCATCATTACACGATCAACAACATCGTCATCACACAATCATCAACATCGTCACATCATCCTCATCAGCATCATCATTACACGATCAACAACATCGTCATCACACGATCAATCCAGTTCTCTTTAGGACCTATGTCCAAGGATGATGCAATCTTGTCATGTACCTTTTGAACCGAATTCCAGGGACGATCCAGTCCTGTCATGTATCTTTTGAACCGAAGTCCAGGGATGATCCAGTCCTGTCATGTACCTTTTGAACCGAAGTCCAGGGACGATCCAGTCCTATCAATTCTTGGAGACCTCATGTCTATGGCTCAGTTCACAGGACCAAAGTCCAAGGATGATTCAATCCTTACTGTACATTTAGGACCATGTCCAAGGATGACTTAATCCTCAATCGTACATTTAGGACTACGTCCAAGGATGACTTAATCCTCCACCGTACATTTAGGACCACGTCCAAGGATGACTTAATCCTCCACCGTACATTTAGGACCACGTCCAAGGATGACTTAATCCTCCACCGTACATTTAGGACCACGTCCAAGGATGACTTAATCCTCCACCGTACATTTAGGACCACGTCCAAGGATGAATTAATCCTCCACCGTACATTTAGGACCACGTCCAAGGATGACTTAATCCTCCACCGTACATTTACGACCACGTCCAAGGATGACTTAATCCTCCACCGTACATTTAGGACCACGTCCAAGGATGACTTAATCCTCCACCGTACATTTAGGACCACGTCCAAGGATGACTTAATCCTCCACCGTACATTTACGACCACGTCCAAGGATGACTTAATCCTCCACCGTACATTTAGGACCACGTCCAAGGATGACTTAATCCTCCACCGTACATTTAGGACTATGTCCAAGGATGACTTAATCCTCCACCGTACATTTAGGACCACGTCCAAGGATGACTTAATCCTCTACCGTACATTTAGGACTATGTCCAAGGATGACTTAATCATCCACCGTACATTTAGGACCACATCCAAGGATGACTTAATCCTCCACTGTACATTTAGGACTACGTCCAAGGATGACTTAATCCTCCACCGTACATTTAGGACTATGTCCAAGGATGACTTAATCCTCAACTATCCACCAAGGACTTCATTCTCGAAGACATACGTCTACGGCTCTTCTTTCGGACTGAAGTCCAGGGATGATCCAATCCCCTCACATGTTCACCAAGAACTTCATTCTCGAAGACATACGTCTACAACTCTTCTTTCGGACTGAATTCCAGGGATGATCCAATCCCCTCACATGTTCACCAAGAACTTCATTCTCGAAGACATACGTCTACGGCTCTTCTTTCGGACTGAAGTCCAGGGATGATCCAATCCCCTCACATGTTCACCAAGAACTTCATTCTCGAAGACATACGTCTACGGCTCTTCTTTCGGACTGAAGTCCAGTGATGATCCAATCCCCTCACATGTTCACCAAGAACTTCATTCCCGAAGACATACGTCTACGGCTCTTCTTTCGGACTGAAGTCCAGGGATGATCCAATCCCCTCACATGTTCACCAAGAACTTCATCAAAACATGTGTCAATCATGTATCCTCATCATCAAAACATGTATAACAAGACATGTATCCTCATCATCAAAACATGTATAACAAGACATGTATCCTCATCATCAAAACATGTATAACATCTATCATCAAAAGAAAAAATATAAGATTCTTAAATTTAAATAATTCTAAGTAACTAGGTGCAGTAAATAGGTAACCTCATCATTGATGAGACAGACTTGTTATCAGATACTATGCTACTCCCCCTTTCGAGGAGGGTCCTTTTGAACTATACCAAGCTTGTCTCAAAAGTATTCAAACTTTACTCGAGACAGAGGTTTAGACAAGATATCAACAATCTGATCCTCAGTGCTTATATATTCGAGCTTGATAGCTCCTCTTTGCACCATATCTCGTATATAGAAGTATCGAATCTCTATGTGTTTTGACTTATCATGGAACACAGGATTTTCAGTCATCTTAATGCAGCTTTGATTGTCACACATAATCACAGTGGGATCCATTTCTAAGTTAAACACTCCATATAATAGCTTCTGAAGCCACACTGCTTCACAGCTGGCAGAGCAGACAACCATATATTCTGCTTCAGTAGTATTGAGAGCCACACTAGATTGTTTCTTACTGAACCATGAGATCATGGTAGATTCAAGACTATAACATCCACCTAATGTACTCTTTCTGTCTGAGACACTTCCTGCCCAATCAGAATCTAAGTAACCATGTAAATGGAGTTCATGACCTCCAAGATAATATAGACCAAAAATCTAATGTACCTTTTAGGTACCTCACTACATGCTTTGTAGCTATTAAGTGCACCTTTCTAGGTTCTACTAGATACTGACTTAGGGTATTTACAGCAAAGCATATATCTGGCCTAGTATTTGTTAAATACATCAATGATCCAATGATTTGTCTATATAGGGTTAGGTCCACTAAATACGATGAGTCATTAACTAATAACTTCAAGTTGGAGTCCATGGGAGTGGCCATGGCTTTATACTCCAACATATCAAATCTTTTTAGAAACTTCACAGCATACTTACCTTGATTTAAAAGATTCCTTTCGGATCTTGCCATACTTCTAGACCTAAGAAGTAGTGCATTAATCTGAGATCTTTCATTTTCATTTCTGCAGCCATTTTCATGACCTGTTTCTCATTCCTTGTTAGAAAGAGATCATTGTCATACAATAATGGTATGATAGGTTCATCATCCACAACCTTAAGGTAAAGGTTAGGAATAGCTTTACTTCTGGTAAAGCCCAAGCTTTGTCATGAAGCTGTCAATTGTCCATTATTCACACTCTGCATTGAGTGATCTTCTGCATATCTATCTGTCCCATCTCTCGTCAGATGGGTCTACTAATATGAGCCTCAATCATTCAAACTCTGTGGTGAGTTCCTTCTTGCATCCATGTCATATGTGTATAGAATCCATATTCAACCTTGTAGCAAAGGTTGAGATCCACATCACCCATGATGATCATTAAGCTCATCAATTGACTACCGATCTTGGGTACCCATATAGAACCTGATTCACACTTCTTCTTTAATTACATCATTAAGAGAATGGTCTTATCTAGTCCCTTGGAGCAAAACATCTCATCATGATTCTCTTCCTCTTTCTAAGAGAATCTCTTAACCACAAGCTTTCTATAGTGTGTTTGATTTGTAAATCTTTTGTTGAACATCCATCGCTTGTTCAGAGTTCATCATTCATCATGATCTTTCCTACAAATCAAAATTAAGTACATGATTAGTAATACTTCATAACCATCAAATCATATTGACATGATAACCTATTATGCATACAGATATCATTTACATAGTTATGCAACTATTTTGACCAATACTTTGGCACAACACTTTCCCATATCCTGTATGCATACAGTGGCTATCTAGATGCCTTCCATCTCTACCAGAACATACTATCAAGAGTGTGCACAGCTCTCAACATTTCAACAAAGAGGTTTCATTCTAGACAAGCAACAATGGAATGTTCATCCAACTTACCAATCATATGCATATTAGTAGTATACTGTTCAATTCTTTATGAATGTTTACACTCAGCATGATATATTCTAGGAATTCAAATATGCATACAAGCAATATCATTTACTATTTCTAATAACAACTCAAATACTTATCTTTTATGTTTGTGTGTGTGCCTCCCGCTTGATCTTCTGTATGTCTTCTGAACTTCTATTCATTCTGTACCACTATGCATGCTCAAGTGTACACTAGTGTCATCCTCATGATCTCATACACAAACATACATTCATTAGTATATTCTCAATATTATCAAAACATTCTAATTCTAAATAATCTTGAATATGTACAGTCATGATCATTAGTATTCAGGGTTTCAAGGAAGTCTTCTTTTACTCATGCATATTCTTGTTTGATCTAGTTAGTTAAATCATCAATCAAGATAAGACACATAATATGCATAAACCCTTGATTACTAACCAATCATACCAAGTATACTTACACAAGGTAAGATTCTAACATGACATAGGAAAACATACCTGGATTAGCATACCTTCTTAGTTATGTACAACATACCTAAACAATCTCTTCAATGATTTAGAGATCCTGAGCTAGAACCTGCATGTCTCATAGGTTAAACATAATATAACAAAGTCATACATACCTTGTGAGTCTTTGTATTCATGTTGTCATGGTCATGGAACTTGATTTGTCTTTTGTGATGTACCTGTATCTTTTGAGCAGACAACATCAACCTCACACAACACCATAATGCATAAGTACAATCATATAGCCCTAATCAATGAATGCCTTCGATCATTCACATGCATTCATATTGTTACTAGGGTGATAAAACAATTAATAACATTAATCAAGATTGTACTAATAAATAACATGAAGACAAACACATTATGAACTTAATCAAGAATCAGATTTCAAGGCATACCTGAACCTCCTTAAGTCATACCTGTCGAGACTTTTTGTAGTCTTCTTATGTAAGGCCTTAGCCTCAATTCCCCCTGAAACTTGATCTGGAGCTTGATTAGGGTTTGCTAGAGAAACCCTAAAAATTCAATCTTTGACTTTCATACTTCTGAATGGATGGAAGAACTAGCATTCTTCAATTTTGAAATCTCCAAAATTTGACCCCTCAAAATTGCCTTCGAAACTTCTGGATCTTCTGGACAGGAACCCGAACTAGGGTTTGATGAAGCCCGGTCTTCTACCCAACCAAAAGTTTGATCTTGGTCTCTAAATTTTGATTTTCCTGAGTAGCATTCAGCCGTGGACTCCGATTCCAAAAATTCTAACTTTCTCTGAAACCCTAAATTCCGGAAGCCATGAATAAAGCTGCTCCAAAAATAATTCTGTTTTGACATAAATATGTACCTGATTGTTTCTGCTATAACTCTGAAATTTTCACTCCACAGGGTTTGAGAACTTTTTCTACAGTAGCCTGACCTGTCATCTTTCCATCCTGACAGGTCTGATCTCAATTGGATTTTCTGAGAGAGAGTTATGCCAAGTGTCGCAACATGACCTGTTTATGGGATAATACAAAAGAGCGAAGTTGTACGGCATGCCACGTGTCACTGTTTGAACTTCGGCCTCTAAAAACTTTTATTGAGATAGCTCGCTCTATTATATTTCCATCCTGATAGGTCTGACATCAATTGGACTCTCTGAGAGAGAGTTATGCAAAGTGTCGTAACGTGACCTGTTTATGGGATAAAACAGGAGAGCAAACTTGTACGGCATGCCACGTGTCACTGGTTCAGCTTCGGACTCTAAAAACGTTTCCTAAGATAGTACAGTCTGTGTACTACCTGTCACTATTTACGAAATTTCATTTGGAGCTTCCTAGCCCAAGTTATGACCTTTTTTCCTAGGTCACCTGATTTTGACTGAGATCTGGAAGAGGCAGAAACCTTAACTTGTACTGATCATAACATACAAAGTACAACGAATCTAAGGGTGACCTTTGGACAAAAGATACCTGGAGATGTTATCTACGACTTGTAAAGGTTTCAGATCCTGAACCTTCGCCAAAATGGATTTATAGCGAAAGTTCCACGATGACTGGTTTTTTCTATATAAAACCCTAACCTTCAAATTGTTGTAAGCAAAGCAAGTGTCGTAAGTGCCATACCTTGCCTTCCTTCAGTTTAGCTCTGATACCATGTTAAAATTTAATATGCTAAGACATAAAATAGCAACATTACATTCCATTTCACAATAATAGCATATACAGGATCACTGAAGAAACAACAAGCATAGCATAAACACAAGAGACACAGATTTATCCTGGGAAACCCCCATGGGGTAGAAAACCCAGTAAATCTTCCTCAATATAGATGACCAACAATATGCAAAGATGCAAACCAAAGACATGATATCCTCCTCCACCATAGCAGACCTCTCCTTCACAAGTGCGCCTCTCTCAAGTGAGTGAGTGTGTCAAATGAGGAACACACCTCCTCTATTTATACACTACTCTGACATATCTTTTACACAACTACATGTAAGCTCGTATTTAACCATTAGGTTAAATACCCTATTATAACTGACTGGGCCGACCCCTCTAGGGTGGTCTAATAACCCTTTGACCCACATAACACATACAGGGCCGACCCCCACTAGGGAAGTCTAATAACCCATGTTACCACATTCCGACGGAGGAATAAACATCTCCGGATATACAATAAGATCTTCAAGGAGGAATGAAACATCTCCAGACTAATAAAGTACAAATATAATATTCTTTGAAGTTACAATATCTCAACAGCTTGATGTCCATTATTGTATGCAAATTCTACCAAGTGTAGTTAGTCCTCCCACTTGGATGGCTTGTCCATCACATACATTATCAACATGTCTTCAAGAACCTGATTCACCCTCTTAGTTTGATCATCTGTACGAGGATTATATGTTGTACTAAAATTCAGTTGAGTTCCCAATTCTTGAAATAGTCCCTTCCAAAAATGGGATGTGAACTTTACATCTCGATCTGAAATTATTGCTTTGGGAAATCCATGCAATCTGAATATCTCCTTCATGAAAATATTTTCTATGTCACTTGTCTTATGAGTGGACTTGAATGGAATAAAGTGGGATACCTTTGATAGATTTTCCACCACTACCATAATTGAATCATGCTTCCTCACTATCATTGGAAACTTGTTATAAAATCCATAGAAATTACTTCCCACTTCCATTCCAGAATGGGAAAAGGATACAATAACCCCCCTGGATGTTGTTGTTCTTTCTTGACTTGTTGGCATTTTTTACACTTAGAAATGTATTATACTATGTCCTTCTTCATCCCATGCCAAAAGTATTACTTTCTTGCTATCGTTATTGTCTTTTGATATCCTAGATGTCTAGAGTATGGCATTTGATGTATTTATTCCATCACTAGCTTCTTTAAATATGCACAATTTGGAATATATAGTCTCGTCCCTTGATAAAGGAGAATATCATCTTCACCAAGCTGATATCCTACACCCTTTTCATCTATATTTCCTGCTGCAATTTTTATTTAATTTGAAGTTAAGTTCCATCACTGGTTTGGGCTTCAAGAGATCTTGTCTTCAAGTCTAATTTGCACATACTTAATGCTGCAACATGAAATTTTCTACTAAGAGCATCTGCAACCTTATTCTCTTTCCCTTTTACATGCTTAATTTCAAAATCAAATTCACAGAGAAATTCCATCCACCTAGCTTTCCTAGCATTAAAGTGTGGTTGGTCGAACAAATACTTCAATCTCATGTGGTATGTCCTAAGCTCGAATCTTCTTCCCAACAAGTAATGTCTCCACTTCTTGAGAGCATGTACTATGGCTTATAGTTCTAAATCATGCGTGGCATAATTCTTTTCATGTTCTTTTAATTTCCTTGACTCATAGAAACTCACAAATCCTTCTTGCATGAGCACTCCACCTACTAGCCCTTCAATGTAAGCATCTGTGCACACTACAAAATCCTTTCTTGGATATGCAATTTTTAAAACAGGAGCACTGGTAAGTAACTTCTTTAACTGCTGAAAGCTTTTCTCACATTTTTCAGACCATACAAATTTGTCATTCTTCCTCTGCAATGATGTAATTGGATGAGCTATCTTGGAGAATCCTTCAATGAACCTTCTATAATAGCCTAAAATACCTATAAAAGATCTAACATCTGTAACATTATTTGGAGTAGGCCATTCCATTATGGATTCAATCTTTTCTGGATCCACTGCAATTCCTTCTTCTGAGATGAAATGACCCAAATATATTGTACCTTCCTTTGATAGAAATCACACTTGCTCAGCTTTTCACACAATTGGTTTTCTCTATAAAATTGCAACACCATTCTTAGATGTTCATCATGCTCTTATTCATTCTTTGAATAAACAAGAATGTCATCCAAGAACACTATCACAAACTTATCCAAATACTTGTTGAAGACACTATTCATGAGACACGTGAACGTAGCAGGTGCATTGGTAAGACCAAATGGCACCACTGTGAACTCATAATGGCCATATCGTGTCCGAAAATTTTTCTTGTGAATGTATTCTTCTTTTATCCTCTCTTGATGATAGCCATACCTTAAGCCAATCTTTGAAAACACTTTAGCTTCCTTCATTTGATCAAACAAATCATCAATTCTTAGCATTAGGTACTTATTCTTGACTGTCACTTTATTTAGCTGCCTATAATCAATGCACATCCTTAAAGTCCCATCCTTTTTCTTGACAAATAACACTGGGGCTCCCCAAGGATATACACTTGTCCTGATATATTTCTTGTCCATTAATTCTTGTAGTTGAATCTTTAACTCTATCAATTCTAGCATGCTCATTCTATAATGAGCTTTGGAAATTAGAGTTTCCCCTGGAACAAGATCGATGGTAAAATCAATATCTCTCTTTGGTGTCAGTCCCGACATTTCATCCGGGAACACATCTTTGAAATATTGCAACAATTGGAAGTATTCTATCCTTGGCCCTTTGTTCTCTGATGAATCTGATATGTGAACTACATATAATTGGAAACCCTTCTTATAAAAAAATTTCGACTGTAGGGTTGACATCTGTCTTACTGATAGTTGCTTTGGAATTCCTCTTACCAATATTGGTCTTCCCTCTTCATTAGTGGATTCAAGTACCTTTTCATAGCAATATATCTTGGCTCTATGCCTTTCCAATGAATCCATACCTATTATAGCATCATAATATCCTAATGGTAGGACATTCAAATTTACTTTCGCGAGGAATCCATTCAACTCCATGGGGCACTCCATCACTAATTCACTAAGTTTTCTCTTAATCCCTGTGCATAACTGAACTAGCCAAGACTTAATATGTTTCATTTTCCTAAGAGAACAACCTTCAACCACTTTTGAAGAAACATAACTATGAGTAGATCCTAGATCAATCAAAACAAAAATAAATTGCTTAACAATTTTGCCTTCAAATTTCACCACCGTTGATTGATGGTCTTCCTGATGATTATCCAGCGTTGCATAAAATCGAGGCGCTTCCCTTGCCATATCCTCCACGGTATCTTCTCCTTTTAAGTTGTGCAATATCTAGGGATTCTCCCTCCGATGTGGAAAATATTTAAGCGTGTGGTTTCCTCCACATCCCCAACATTGAAGTGGTCCTTTAATGCTTTTTCTGCTACAACTGTTGGCTTGTTCCCACTTCGTGCTTGCTGTTCTTGTGGAAAATTTCTTGGTTGATTGTTGAATGGTGGCTTGAATCCACTTTTCCTTTGATCAAAACTCCCTCTTGGATTTCCTTTCCATGTTGGGTGAACCTCGAATTTTCCTTTGCTCTGCCCATAGCAATGTATTTCCATCCTAATGGCTTCATCAATACTTGGTAGATTAACAAAATCAATCCTATCTCTGGAATTTTGAGGTAGACTTCCAAGGAAGCATTGGATCTTTACCCTCTCATCTTTGATATAGTCCACATACCTCAATAATTCCAAACATTTATGGACATGTTCTTTCATATATTTCTGTCCCAACTTGAGTTCATTGAATTCTTTCCTTTTGCTATCATAATACCTACCAGAAAGGTATTTTTCCTTGAAATACTTCTTAAATTGCTCCCAACTTATCCTCCTTTCACTGATCCCTTTTACTTGTATGAGGTGCTCCCACCAAATTGAAGCTTTTCCATTTAGATTGTAAATGGAAATTCTGGACTTTTCATTTCTTGAGTAATCATGAATCATGAAATATTTCTTCATCCCAATAAGCCATGCCTCTACCTCTTGGCCAATCTTACCTTCTCCATCAAATGTGGGAGGCCTTGCCTTCCTAAATTCTCCCTATGGAATTCCTTTGTATTTATTTCTTCCTTCAAATCTGCTAGAAGTAGGCATTGGACTTCTTCGAGGGCCTATTGAGTCACTTGACCCGCTGGAAGAAGATATTGAGGAGGGTGTTCTGCACTTTTTGCTCACATGGCTCTTTCTTGGGCTTGGATTCCTCTTCCTATAACGACCTCTAGAGAAAATATCTGCACCTCTTCCTTCTTTACCTACATTGCTTGGGTTGGACCCAAGGTTTATCTTCTGCTGCATATCAGTGAGGCTATGCAAAATAGCAGCATTGAGTTGGTTTTGTTCCTCTCGAGCCTTCATCAACCTTTCATTAAAGCCTATCATGTTTTAAACCAAATTCTGAGGATTTATTTGCTCCCTTCTCCCATTGGATTCAGTATCAACATGTTCTTCTTACACATTTGATCCTATCCCATCTTCATCATGCTCATAAGTATCTTGAGCGTCATTCATGGTCAACATTTTCCTTTGGAGATTCCTTTCCCCTGCCTATTGCTCTCTACTACAACTATTCAAATCCTATAAACTGCAAACACTGTGCATTATAGTTATGTTTATTAGAAATATTAGGAATACATATAAAACATAAAACATCCATATTTAATAGAAGTAAACTCATGGAATAATTCACAGATCTATTATGCCTTCTTTTAAATATTTTGTTTATCTTCCTATAAGCTCCTACTTTGGCCCAAGAAGCTCCAGTGCTGCAACCTTCGGCTCTGATACCATATGTAATGACCCTGATCCCCTTGGTTCCCTTTAGAGGTGATGGGAAAACCAACTGATAATTTTTTTTTTAACTATGCACTATTACACAGCTGCAATTCTGCAAAACCAACTTCAGTCTGCGATCCGCAAGCCGCAATGCGGGAGTCCAAAGTCAGCACTGCAACACACAACTTCGAGAATTAGACCTCTGACTTTCATAATCCGCAGTCCACAATGGGGGAGTCAAAAAGTAGGAAACCCAAATTCTTATCTTTTCAGAATCACGCCTTCGAATTCTGCAATTCGCGATGCAGGAGTCAGAACCCTGAATTCATAACTCCAGGGAAAATTGCGTCTCCGACTTCCATAATCCGTGATGCGGGAGTCGAAAGTCAGAACTCCAATGTGCAAATCCATATAAATTTCACCTCCGAATTCCGTAATCCACAATCCATGATGTGGAAGTCGGAAGTCGAAAGTTGGAACTCCAAATTCACAACCCCGGAGAAATCGCAGCTCCAACTTCTGCAATCCGCAATCCGCGATGCAAGATTCGAAAGTCAGAACTCTGATGCACAACTCCTTAGAAATCGCAACTCTAACTTCCGCAATATGCAATCCAAGATGCATAATTCATTAGTCGGAACTCCGAACAAATCACACTTCTGACTTCCTCAATCCGTAATCCACGGTGTGGATTCGAAAAGTTGGAAGTCGGTCCCATACCCCGGTTACTGCCAATATTCTCAGGATGATAAATTTCTCATCCTAAGTCCATTTTCGGCATACTTGGTATCATTGGAAAGATATCAACAAGATCTATGAAACGGGGTGATCCTCTGCCACACCTGAGAACTATGACTTTTCCACTCTTCCAACCAAAATGCTGCCCCAAAATCCATCAATGTCTCTTTACCCCTCTGTAAAGAGCTCTAGTATCACCCTGTCATGGCTCCTCCCTTCATCTGAACCACAGAGGGGGCATGAACATAACAGGGGGTGTCTAATTAATCCACTAAGCCCATATGATGAAATACAAACCTTCTAAATATGTGTGCAATGCATAGTAAACATACACAGTGGAATTAAATCTGATTAATGCATCTACAGCATGCAAGACTAACAACATATTTAACACAAGCAAAATGATGAAACAATAAAAAACCATGAACCAGCCTCATGTTCAGGCTTATACACAGAATTCCTACTGATTAATTCCATGTGATCATTTCATTTAGATTGACTTGAAATAAAGATAAACCTAACATAGGAAGTAGCATCATTTAGGACCACAGATAACACTTATATTTAAAGATGAAATTGTCCAAGCAACTGGTTATGTGAGAGAAACGTTCCACCCAACCATAGGTATATGTCCAACCTATATTATTTCAACTGAGGGAACAACCCTGAGATGGGTTGTGTATCCATTAACGAGGAACTAAACAGGCTCAATCACGACCATGGTTTCACACAAACAAACATGCTAAGCCAACACACAGTTGGGTTTATCAAGCATGTAAATGAAAATGGAGGAGAATGCTAAGCTAGTGAGCTCAACCCTAGAGCTATAGGCCTCTCAATTCTAACTCAAACAACCTTGGCACCCACAATACCTACCACACCCAACACAAGGAAGGTCCCCTTCTTTGTTGCACAGTCCCTCAGGCGCCCCTTCCCTCCAGTGCTCTTCAAGGTGGAAATAGAAAGGTCCAAGTTGTTGATTCTTTAAGACTCTAGCCTTCACTGGGTTTATCAAGCAATTCCACCTTTTATTCTATTTCTTCTCTGTCATTCCCACTTGGATTTTCTCAATTTCTATGGCCAAAGCGACTTTGTCCCGCAACTGGATTATTGACTATCAACTCAGGGTTTTCTCATGGGTTTCTAAGCATCTCACACTCTGAAAATTCACCCCAGGGTTCAGGTTGATGGATCCCCTGTTGGATTTAACTTCCCACACGAATTTATGGGTGAATTTGGTACTCCAAGTCGTGTTTTTTTCTCAGAATCGCGATTTTCCTTTTTTTCTTTACTACTGGATCTTTCATGCATGAAAAATCCCCTTTTCTTCCACAATAATGGAATGGGGATGAGAGAAAATGAATTCCCAGGATGCAGAGTGACTTGTGGATCAAGGAAACAGATCCCCATACCCTGCCATCCTAAATTTCAGGGCTGTCCACACTCCATCGACCTCATGAACAGTTTTCTTCAACCACTTCCTTACTGCAGAATTCAACATCAGCAAGGAAATTAAAATGGGTTCTCAAGATGACATTTGGAAGCCTATGGCTCAATCCCACAACCCCCTCACCTCTCCCTAGTGGATACACATGGCCCCCTCTTATTAGTTGCCTCCATAGCCATTTTTTTTGGTATTTTTATTGCAATATTAATATTTACATCATTTACAATGTCCCATGGCTTAATAGCACATGGATAACAAAATATCAAATACTTTCCTTTTACATAAAACCGAGCATCCACTAGCGGGGACTTGGCCTTGAGCTCCATGCTAGGAAAACATACATCACATGTATACAATATTTACATTGAAATCCAATATGTCCTAAGGGTCAAAATGGGGGTACTACATCATGATTCACACTTACATGAGGGTATTCAACCTAAAAGAAGTTATCATTATGGTTGTAGGAGGGAGGCTACTCCTTAGAGAGGTCACCATGGTACTTTTGATATAGAAACATTCCCTAGTAAATGAAGTAGAGTAGGAAGAGATGTTTGAATGCAGAGTCTTTTTATTAGCTTGAGTTTATGATGAGTTAAGCACTATGAGATAGGTAAGACAAGGAGGAAAAACCTACATTTCAATACTACAAGAATAGGTTTGGGAAATATGTATACCCTTGCACATGCATTATCCCTCTATATTAGGAGCTGAGAAGGCCAAAATTGCATGATGGGATAGTTGCATACCCCATCGATGAATAAAGTGAGAGAGGATTCATCTTGTAAAGAAGGAACCTTAGATACCTCTTCACCTTCCCTCTATCCAATAACTAATAGGGAGGATGATTTCTAGTTTAATGCCCTCTTGGATGATATGTATGCTTCTTAATTGTCTTCTCTCTTGACATGAAAAAAACATATAGATTGTAATTCATATTTTGACTCCATCATTCTCTGAATACACCCTAAGAGGTTCTAATTCCAAGAAGCGATGGTGTTATCTCCTCAAATAAACATAGACTAGTTGTGGTTTCTAGGTGATAGGAGGTCTTTAAATTTTTCATTTTTAGATGCATTTGAGGTTCTTTTCAAGAGTTTGAAGTATGTAATGAAGTTTGAATTAACATTTGATGGTACTTTGTCTGCAAGAAATATTTTTTCAGTTTCAGTAGCTTAGGGGGACATGGAAATTGTTCATTAGCTACCAAAAACCCAGCTTTCGGCAGCTCACAATGCAAAGGTAAAACTACTCAAAGCTACCAAAAGGGAAGGCACGTATCATATATCACGGAGCAGTTTTCGGTGGCTTAGGTAGATACGACAGTTGTTCATTAGCCACTAAAAAGGGCAGGTTTATGGCAGGATTGTCCACAGCCACCAAAAGCAGAGGCATTTGTGAACACTTTTTCGACGGCTTGCGGTGTCAAAGGTGAAATCGTCGGCTACCGAAATTGAGTCGGTGTCGAATGGTGGAAACGTCTAATCAAGGGTTTAGTTGTGAATTAAAGGGGGTTCATCATTGCTTAGCCACCGAAAGGGTCACTTCTAGCAAATACACGATCTCCCCCAACGTGAAGCCTGCCGCCATCATAATCTCACCCTGACCGGATGAACCTTGATACCCCTCCACATACCAATCTTCTAAAAGACTATTCCTCCAGTGTGATCATGCCACAGTAACGCATCATTAAACCCTCGTGATTAATCCTCCAGTTCAAATACCTCAAAGTTAGTTTTTGAAAACCGCGCTACCCCTCCTCCTTCGCTCTCACCACATTGTTGAGCTCCCCTTTTCCCCGATTTCGCGTCGTTCCCTCAAGCCCATTTTTTAGCAGTAGGTGCCAGGAAGTAGCTTACAATGAAGAAAAGTGGAGAAGTGGTCCTCCGGAAAGAATTAAATGACATCTGTTACCTGGAGGCGCACCCCGAGGTATGTCAACTCTTCAAGGATGTTGGTTGTTATAATTTTTGCAAAAAACTGCAGGGATCTCATCAACAAATAGCTGAAACATTTTCCCTCACATTTGACGGTAGAAGGGCAATAATTGGCAAGGAGGAATTCCAGGTAGACGAAGCCCTTATAGCCGAGGTGACAGAGCTTCCAGCGATCGGAGAAAATTGGTTCAAGACCACTATTACAAAGGATTTCGAGTTTCGATCCTATCTGAAACCTGAGCATAGGAATTTGGTATGGAAGAAAGATATTCCTATGTCATACCTTGAAGATAAATGGTAGCATCTGTTGAAGTCGATTCTGGTTTACATAACCTGTGAAGGTAGATATAACAGGGTGCTAATTTACCATTTTAAATTAATGAACCATTTCATTGGTAGGAGCCCCCTAAATCTCTCTTTTTATCTCTACAAAATCCTGACTAAAATGGCTCATCAAGTCAGAGCCCAGCCAACCAAAATCGTAGGCAGGCTGTACCACCATGGTTTGATTAAGCTCATAGTTTCTGAGTTGTTGAAAAGGAGAAACATGAACTAGGCGTTCTTCCTCTTCTAGAATGAGTTCGAAACAGAGTTGCAGCCAGAAGGTGGGAAGAAGTCTTCTACCCCTAGAAGTGGGAAAAGGAAGAGGAGGGTTATTTCTCTAATTATAGTCAACCCCCTTTCCTCAGCTCCCAAAATGCAGAAGGCTAAAAAGAAACTAGAATTCAGTAGTAAGACTGGGGACGAGGGAGCTGGTTCAAAAGGAAAAAACATCCTCAACCTGCCATACACAGATTCCAAAGAGGATGAACAGCCAGAAGTTGGGGTAGGAGGTGAAAGTCTGTTCTCACCTACACCTGAGGAAGAGCCAAATCAACAGATTGCTGAAGCATCAACCAGCCAGTCAAAGAAGACCTCATCCCAGAAGATTAATCAACTGTTAAGACAGGTGTATGAGCTGGAGCTTCTTCAGAGGGTGATCAAGGAGAAAAATGAAAGGTTAACTGAAAGAAACAATGAGTTGTATACCTCCTTTCAAGGGTTAAACAAAAATCACAACAAGTTGAAAGGGAGGAATATAAGATTGATAAGAGATAATATCAGGTTGATCAGGAAGGTTGAGCTTCTAGGAGGTAAGGAAATGACTCCAAAACCCCATCCTGAGGTACACTCAGACCTTGACACCTTAGCAGTAGCAACAGTTAGTTTTGCTGACACTCTGGTTTTGGCCAAGGATGAAGAGAAATCCAAGCAGCAGAAAGACGAGTAGCAGAAGTCAGAAAAAGCACAGTTTTGTCAAAAGTTTTGCAGGCTAGACCAAGCAGTTTCGATGGCTTAGGCGAACATAGGAAATTGTTCATTAGCTACTAAAACTCCAATTTTCAGCGGCTTAGGATATAAAGGTGGGACTCATCTAGTTACCAAAAGGAGAGGCCAACTCCAAACATCTAAAGGTGTCTCGGTGGCTAAGGTGAACACGCTACTTGTTCATTAGCCACTGAAAGCAGGGCTTTCTGTAGCTAATCAAAATTTAACCCAATTTTCCCAGCTGCCGAAAATATAGAATAACGCAGAAAGTGGTTTTTGCATCGAACCTGACTTTGCTGATCCAAGCACCTTGAGGGCGTTTTCTAATGATGTTTAAAGGTTTAAGAGAGTCATGATTATTTTTCCGCTCCAGACCGAAGGATGCCAACAAGATGAGAAAAGGAATCTTCTCATCTACTTTGGGAAAAATGGCCTGCAGATCCTCCAGGTAGTAGTTCGACCTCACTCACCAGCCTCCGAAGGCCCATTACAACTATCGAAGATAGGAGGACTGGCAAGATGGCAGTTACTTTTGGAATGTAGGAATCTTTCATAATTTCCAGAAAGCTGTTTTTTATAGCTATTTTTAGTAGATTCGATCCATTTTTCAGGATCTTGACCGTTTTGTAAAGGCTATTAAGCCCGTGACTGATGTAGAACAAGGGTTCGATTTTGGAGATAGTACACTAATTGTACTTTCAGACTTCTTATAGCATATCATAATGTAAGCTTCTTTTGCCTATTATGTTCAGATTTACCTCTCATCTATTCTATACTTGTATTTGATGATTTAGTTCATGTCTTGAGTTGATCCAGTGTCTGAAAACTGTCATCTTTTCATTTCGCTGATTAACTGAGATTTACAAGTATTTCTTCAATTATAATATTGGCCATTCATATGTATGTCTTATGTATGTTTCTGCTGAGATTATAAGTTCTGTCTGTCCATACACTTTATTTAAAACCTCTGAACAGCGTGGGCTAAAATCCTTGTCCATTGAATATGTTTATACATGCTTTGATTGAGTATCCTTGTGTTATTCGTTCCATTTTTTATCCACCTATTCACCCATCATTGAGAAAATAGTAAGTTACCAGGTATCTCTGAGATACAACCTAGGAGAGTTTCCTGGAGTGATAACAGATGGATATTTCTAGCTTGGATACAACCAAGTTTGAGTCTCCAAACATTTGAAGGTATCTAACACATTTCTCCAATACAAAAAACATCAAGATTGTTGCAATACAACTCTACTATGTTTTTCATATTAACACCAAAAGTGCATTAAAAAATGATTTTGTATGAATTTTATATGTGTATAATTCTTCCTACTCCACTAACATCTATATTATCTAAAGAAGCACTACCAAAGAAACCAAAAGGATTGTCCCTTCCCACCACCAAATCTAAAACTACACTGACATTCTCATGCTTCTTTACTTGACCATAGTACATTGAAGAAAACCATCTTTGTAGTCAAACCTTTCCTTGAAAAAGTTTGGCATTCACTGCCAACCAAATTTCCCAACAAATGAACATTAGTAAGGAATGATGCAATTTCTTAACTTCTTCAGTATCCAACTTGTTTTGCAAAGCCTCATCTAGAATTTTTTCTTCCCATCTACATCTTAATTCTGTTAATTTCAAATATCATTCCATATCCCCTTTAAAAAGGGACATGATAGAAAAAATTGTGTAGCAATTTCTTCAACTTGTTTATGGAGAGAGTGAAAGGTAGGGCCATGCCATGATCTATTTTGTAAATTATTCCAAGTTAATACTTTGTTATTCAAAATTAACCGAATTAGGGTTCAACCTTGTAAATATCCTTCATCTTCTAGATCATGCTCCATTTCCAAGCCTATATTTGTTCGTTGCATACCTTCTACCCCAAAGAAACCTTGTACACCCCTTCGATTTTGTTTGGGGTCCACACAAAAATGGATTTTGCACTCTTAATTTGATCTAACATTCCAAAAAATGTGTTTTGTAGACTATCCATTTGTCTTTCCATACCCGAAACAAATACCCCGACAACTCTTACTTCTCAACATATTTCCACCCCAAGTCCCACATTCCTCCCTACTGCCCATCAAACACATTAGAAATGTGGTACATATTCCTTGGACATAGGGAATGAATTAGATTTTGGAACAAATTAAATTATGTGAACATCATATTCAGGGATTTAATCCCACTCTCAGCTTTTGAATCTCACCAACAAGTCATGCCAAGTGACCTCCAATGACATGATATGCCTATGCCTTCATTAAATCCTTTTAGTACTAGTTGAATCCTCCTAGATAATTTTTAGTCATATTTGCAATCCACTCCTCTATGATTGTTTGGGGATGTATTTTCTCGTCATACAATATATTAATATTAATAGTAATAACAAATTTTAAAAACATTAAAAAAAAACAAATATAATAAAGAGACAAAAAAAACAAATATAATAAAGAGGAGAAAATAAATAAAAAGAGGACAAAGTAGAAAAAGAGAATTAGTGGGAAAAATGAGTAAATTAGAAAACAAATTGAGAGGGAAAAGGAAAAACAAATGAAAAGAGGACATTTTTCAAAGGAAACTCCAATGTATTAGCAGGAAATGCATCATGGCGAAAAATAACTGGCGAAGTGGTGATCGAATCCTTTTTGGTGGGTTACCTACGTAAAAGCTCATATTGGTTGGGTCAGAGAGGGAATATTCCAACAAGGTTCGATTCTAACAGGTTGTTGTTTTGTGATTATTTCCAGCAATTACACATTAGAGGTAGAGGAATTAATGTGATTACAGGAATTCATGTACATGAATTGATTTAATGTGAGGGGCTTCAAAACATGTTACAACGATGTTGCTGGAAGCGCCAAAGCTGCGACTGAATAGACAACCCAATTTCTGGATTTAGACTAATGGATACATAACTAGGAAGTACACATTTGTTTCTAATGCCCTTCTTTGCGTAAGTGCATTCTCTCTCTCACACATTCTCCCTGTCTTATTATCAGTATTTTAAGGTACTATTGTTGTTTTTTATATTGGTGGAGCTTGGCAAAATTTGTTTTCAAGCATTGGTATTCCTTGCTATTTGAAATTGTTTTGAGATATCTATGGGTTTTGGAGAAAAACCTCTATTGTTATTTTTTTTAATGGGAAATGCTACAGTGGCTTGAAAGTACTTTTTAGGGCAGGGCTACTATAGGTTTTTTTTTTCGGGACACAAGAAACATAGATCTTCATGTCAGAATTGTAATGATCCATGAAATGTTGATAATACGGAATTTACCCGTAGAGGACTTAAGTGGCCTAGGCCCTAAACTAGCATTTCATTTTGGTTCTTATGATGGGTCGACATTGATCACTTTGTAGCAGAGATAGCAGAGATGAAGGTAGTAGAAGCACCCACCAACATTCCTATTCCTATCCCTTGTAATAGCCTAGATTTTATATAGAAGTTGTGTTCTTACATCCCATGAAACCCTTAGAAGTAAGGTTCCAACTACAAGTAACTATTGGTTTGGATGCTACCTTTATATTTCCCCATATCGAAGGCTAAGGCAATAAGTCCTATGTCATTTCGATATCCGTCACCTGACACCCACTCCAAGCGAATCAACGCTACACCCCATATGTATAATAATGGAGATCCAAAGGGAGTGATCGATCTATTGGGAATGATAGGATTGGTGGCAATGGTGGCTATTATAGTTGAATTACTCTTCATTGTCAGGTTAACGACTTTATCTGTACGAGGCATTTCAGCAGAGCAAGCTTATGGAGGAAACAAACTATTCGGTTGTAATGACAACTCGGTTGAAATATATGGATATGTTTGTAATGGAGCTGACAAAAATTGTGTTACTTATGCATCGTTTCATGTGCAGCCTCTGTATCGATCATTGTTCAATATCGACATACTTTTCAATGTGGGTATTAGAAAATTGGTTTCTGCGAACAATTTGTCAAGCAAAGATACAATTTTAAAGAGACATCGTGGATTTTTCATCCCCTCAAAGTGTGGGTCCATGGGGATCCATTTCAGGTCCGTCTAAGGTATAATATCTTGAATAGGGACAACTATTTATCAATGACTAAGACATTGGAGGGGTTGACCTTGCGTGAGGCTCTTTAGAACCAAAATCCTGCTAACGGTTTCCAGTCTTTGAGAGTGGGGGGAAATATAGTGATCCCCTTGAGCTATGAATGCCCAAAAACTAAGAAGATCAGGCAAGGAATTAAGTATCTCCTGACTTACATTGTGAAATATGGAGATACATTAGAAACTGTTGCAAATTTTTTCAATAATTAGTGTATGATATAGTAATTTCCAATAGAATGCAAGAAACTCCCACTAGTTTATTCTCTTTTGGCTCTTTCATCGTCCCATTGAATAATAAGCCAGTTATTCATCATGATCTACATTTACCAGAAGCAGTAACTCCACCGCCACTTGATCACGGAGTTTCTAATATATCCAACAATGTTATAAAGCCTAGAAGAAAGAAGAAAAAACAAAAAAATGGTCTATCCATTGGCATTATTGCAGGGTCAGTTGCATTCTTGTAGTAATAATTGGAATCTGGGTATTTTTCCTATTTACATTCTGCCATCTGTTCATTATTAGTACTGGAGCATTTACTCTGTTCATTACTAGTACTGGAGCATTTACTCTACAGCCAGACCGGCCTCCTCTTCTGAAGCCACAGCTTCTACAGATGTCTTAATAAATGATAAGGATGTTCGGGCTGATCTTTCAACCTCTTCTCAACCCAATGCTTCTCACGATAAGGTCTTGCTCTTCTTCAAATGCTGCTACTAATAATCAACTTCAAGAAACAGCGTCCTCTTCCAGCCTTTCTAAGGCCGATCTCGATGGCCATGGCCATATTCACAACATTTTGACACGTGCTAATGCATGACCAATAAACCAGAAGCACCTATTCGTAGAATAAGGAAGGAGGCCTGGCTACGCGAATGTAACTTGCCTGCAACTTAGGCCGTCTCAAGCATCAGTCCGAGGTTGCTCAGAGGGTAATAGGGGAAGGGAAATGGAGGTAGGGGGATCATTGGCACCTGAATAGGTTAAAAATCTTGTTTCCACCAAAGAAAAACAGACGGGCGAACCTCATTATATGTAATTACGTTTCTAAAAATTATAACTCTGTCTTAAGCATTCAATTTTGGTCAATAATCGACTTCAAGAAACAGCGTCCTCTTCCATGGCCATGGCCATATTCACGACATTCTGACACGTGCTAATGCAGTTGACAGAGAAAATGTTGATGCCAATCTTGATGGCCTCATCGAATACGTATCTCATTTTTTGGAACTCATCAAGGTTCATCGCTATCTTTCACCTCATGTGAATTATTTTACAATTCTATTGATATATTAGACATCACCTGATAACAAACAACTAACAGAATGTTTGTTTATTTTTTTTGTTCTAGGTGGAGAAAAGTAAGGGAAATGAATCGTGGAAGACGAAGCTGGCTGCTAAAAATTTATGGCAGAGCCCTTCAGAAAGCCTAAAAAAATTCAAGGAGGTCCTATAAGAGGAGATCAATTTCTTTGTGCGTACTAAACATCATCAATACTTTCACCTTCATTTACTTCTGTTTTATTCAAACGTGAACATTTCTTTTATGACAGATGATCAATCTAAATTATTCTGCGCCAACCCCTTCAGTTTCAACTTTCACACATCCGTTTGCACACAGGTCCTCCAAAGATACCAATGTTTCCATACTTGGCAACTCTTCTAACTCAGCACCAACTAACATCTAGGAATCAAACCAATCAAAGCTTTTGTAGCTGCGTCAACTTCCGTATGCTCTTCAACTTCACACATTTGCTTGCCTCCATATAAATGACTGTGCCATGTAGGCTTTCTTCCTTCCAACCTAAAGGTTGGCCCTTTCTTGTTCCTTTTCATTCTTGAACGAACCAAGAAAGGCAAAATAAATTGCATTCTGGCTGGCATAAATAATTGATTCTGGCTAAGTAGCGGGTAAGGTCCTGGCGAAGGCTCGGCTCGAAGAAAGAAGGGGGCAGATCCGGATACGAATAATAAAAACTATAACTAAGCACTAGCTTTCACTATGACTATGACCTGCACTAAGAAGGCGGGCTTATAAGAGAAGCAGGCTTATAATATTTATATAAGGTAGGCCGATATCTTACCTACGGGCTAGATCTGTGGGTAGTACCTTACTAGTGTGATGACTCTCCTTCAGTGAATGAACAGGAATGACTAATCAAAGCTTTTGCAGCTGCGTCAACTTCCGTATGCTCTTCAACTTCTTCGCTTCAACTTTCGTATGCTCTTTAACTTCACACATTGGCGTGCCTTCACTTTGCCTTCACTTCCAAAGATGCCAATGTTTCCATATTTGGCAGCTCTAAGCACCCAACAACAATTAACCTTAGAAGCTTTGTCAGCTGTGCCCACCCCTGGATGCTTTTCAGCTGCAGCCGTCCACTTACATAGAACTCCTCCAAACAAACCGACAACTATAGAGATGCCCGCAAAAGAAAACTGTTGAGGCTTTTCCACCGTAAGAGGATTTACCAATCATAATTATTACGTGGAGATTCATAATTTTCCAGCTGAATGCAGAGATATTTACCAATCGTTTGCCATGTGAATGCAAGGGGATTTACTTTTATTTAGTCAGCTTCATGCATACAAAAATAGCAGGTACAATGCGAACATCAATTGACTAGTGTATAATAGGCCACGTGAATGCATTGGTTCCATTGATTATATTGAACTAAATTGAACAACTGTTGTACCAAATTCGTCTAAATTAAGCATTCATGAATATATGAGCACACATAATTGATTATAACTGAATATAATGGAAGCTATGTGCTTTTCCAAAGATTGTTAACTTACATTGAATTTCAGTTGCAGGCGTTTAGAAAATCCAATGCCACAACAACAATCAATTTAACTCTACAGTTAGCATCTGCCCACTGTAATATGCTCTCGTTTTCATTTAACTGCAACTGAATTTGGATTCGTTTTCATTTAAGTGCAACCGAATTTGGATTAGAAGACTTGTACAGGGACCGACTACAATGGCTGCACCCACTACTAGCGATGGAAAATGCATTGGTTTCTGGCACGTTTCCATCCATCTATTGAGGCGTTTGGGAGGCGATGACGCCAAAACGAACAGCTAGGAATGGGATAGCTCTCGACATGCATGAACGACATATCACTGAATGACCGAGAACAAGTGTATGGCATGCACGTTGGTAAAAGCTTTGTGAAGTATATCGGAAATAGTTGGAACACCACCTATCATATAAAGTTGCATGCTATGGCTTTTCATTTTAATATTAAACAAATAAGAACAATTTCAATGACTCAGGAAATTAAGTTAATTAAGTCAGATTCATATAATAAGGTTATATATTAATCGATTTTCATTGCTAAAGCAAATCCACGGTTTTACATGGCATGTTACCACCCACTTGTTTCAGCACCCAAAGTCAGTATCGTTCCTTGTCAACTCCTCTCCACGTTTATTCAATGACTCACTTATAACAACATCGTTCCTTGTCAACTCCTCTCCACGTTTATTCAATGACTCACTTACAACAACAATGTCATGGCCAACTGTATTCCATCTCTATGTCTATATATTCCCCATGATAAACTTTATTAGTTATACTTCTATATGACCATGTTGAGAGTAAAATGCCTTACCTCTTCATTGATGCTCGCAACATGCTTTCTTAGGAGTTCTTAGGAGATCTTATGGTCCATGTGGAAGGTCTACCGTGGAGTTAACAACAATATCCTGAAATAAAATACAACTTACATCTGAAATCATTATGTGAGTTAGTAACAGAAAAATACAATATCATTTTCATATTCAAGCATTCTATGAGATAATGAACATAAAATTAAAGTATGTGTAAAGCCAAGACATACCCTAAAACAATGGAAACATTCTTTAAAACATGCTATAGGGTTTCACAAAGATTTTACTAATAATACATGTATTTATTCATTTTAAAATTTGGTATTATCTTTGAATTTATCTATTTGATTGTTAAGGAATTCATTTTATCTCTACATAGAGGCCTTTTAAAATAGTAAATAAATAAATTTATTAATAATGATAAGGACCGGTTGTTTTCTTTGTTTGAATTATGTTTATGCATTGGCACAACTTAATGATTTTGTTTCCCCTAGATTTAGAAGCAACAATCTGAGCTTGGCTAGAATGTCGAACATCAATTCGGGAGTTTTAGGACTCACAAACGTCACACACTCAACATCAATTCGGGAGTTTTAGGGCTCACAAACGTCACACAGTGGATGTTGGCCATGCCCTTTATCTCATATAAAGTTGCCTCTTCCTTTGTATCTGTAAAAAACGATACCCACAATGCTCAGTTCCTCGAAGATTTCCATATCACTATCCAAAATGACTATATTTTCTACACTACCAATACAATTAATGTAGGGACTTGTGAGCACGATATCAAAGTGGAAACATGCCTTTAGAGCCTTTTTGTTAATTGAAAAAATAATAATAATAATCAGTAAAACTTCAAATTTAATAGTTAAACCATAAAATAGTTGAATAGTTTTTCAATATACTAAATTTATATACCAAATGTTAATAACAAATTGATTAGCATTGCTCCTAGCAAATACATCTTCTAGCAATTGCAAATCCCCAGCTAGAGCAAGTGCAATGTCGAGGACATTGCCACTCGTGGCTCTTGTTTATTTCAAGGAATTACCCTTCTCTACCTTTTCGACGAGATATTTTGATGCATTAAAGAGAGTGGTCTCTCATAGAGGACCAAACTCAGTTTTTTGATGCTGCAAGTGCGCCTTACGAAACGTGGAGCCCTCTCTAGTGATGGGCGTGAGTTTCAAGGAAAGGACAATGCCTTATTGAGTTGTGCGAGTAATGGGAGGAAAGGACAGCTCTCTAAGAGCTATGTTCCACTCTTTGTGTTCATACATTTCAATTATGTGATTGTTGGGAAGAGAACAACTTTTTAAGGTTCGTTTCCACTCCTTATGTTTAGGATTCCAATATGTTAGTTATGTGTTTTGTAAAGCAGAAATTAGTTTTTGAATTGAATGAGGGATGGAAAAGCTCAACATATATTATTTCAAGAATAGTTGACCATTTAAAGAATTAAGTCTAACTTAGGTAGTTGGTCACTTCATGATGTTGAATTAAAAACTAGAACAATGGTAAAGAAAGTATTTAAATACTCTTGAGGGATTTTGTGAGAGGTTTGGTTATCCCATTGTACTAGTGAATTCGTTGCTCAACTCAAGGTAGTTTTTCGATGGAAAAACATATGTTGGACAGAGAACTTATGGATGGGTGGAAAGTTGCAATCAAGACTTGAGTCAGACGAATCTAATTGATCCAATTAAGTATTTCTTCAATGTTTTATTGTTATGAGAAAATGTCAAAGACTATAAAAGAATATTGTTATGGACTTCCTTTGTTACTTGATTGTGCTTGTATCTGTAAATGTTATGGTACATTTATTGTAATGATAGTATGTGTTTATGGTGGAATATTTATATTTAGTAGGTGACCTAGATCTACATCATGTTAGTGTATATTGTGTACTTTTTGTTAATGAGTTAAGGGACCCATAAAGAGGTAATGTGTGTAGATGTTAGAATTTGAAGTGGTAATAAATAATATGGACCCTTGTGTAAGACGACACTATGTGATCAAATGATAATGATGCATGCATTATTTCTAAGACAACAAACATGTAGATAAGTGGACGAACTGGGATTTAAACTATGCTAACTATGTAATACATGTTTATATGATAAAGTCTTGAATAACTAGCTGGTAAGTAAGAAAATTGCTTTGAGGTAAAAAAGTTAATGATAAATTCATAATGAAATTATTATAATCCTTTTTGTGAAAAGTGAATTTATGTAGGTTTTGATTCTATACTTTTATGAGAGTTGACTTGTAAAGTAAGTATTTTTTTTACAATATAGTTAAAGAATTATTATTTTATATCATCCTTTGAGATAAGAATACCTTAGAGTTGAAGGTAAGGTTTAAATAGATCTTGTACTACTTAAATACAATAGTTAACTTAAGAGGACAAATATCTAGTTAGCAAGTTAAGCATAAAATATTAGATATTCTTTATTTTTCTTTAATAAGAGTAAATTAGTAAATATCATGATGACCTCGCATTATTAGGCCCAAATTATATGATTAAGTATTAAGTGCATGATGGAGAAGTTATAAGGATATAATGAGTAAGAATGACCAATTAAATTAATACAAGATTATAATCAGGGACATTTGAAATTATTTGTGTTAAAAAGGTTTATAATGAGCAATAATAAATGCTATGTTGAGGATTCTCTCATAAGGACTAGATGATCTTATGACCTTGATTTAGTTGAAGTTCAATTATTCATTAAATGATATACTAATCTTTGCAGTTGGGAGCGATCTCCATTTGAAATTTGGAATTAGACTTGTGTCGTATGTTACATAGTTCTTGCTTAAGTTAAATTTAAATGTAAGTAGTTATAATGATAAATAGTTACTACTGGATAGTAGGCGTGATAATTAATCATGATGAACTTTATTATGAAATTAATGCATGCAAATGTGTCATGTTGTGCATTAAAATAGATGTGTTGCATAAGAGGTATTTTGTCATAAGTTATCGTTATCTTCATGGGCATCCAAACACTCTGAGTTATTAAATATAGATGATATGTTGACTATGAGAATTGACCTACTAAGTAAGGATTATATCTAATGATGTAGATGATAGATACTGAATCGAGTTTCTTAGCCTCAAGCTATTACATAAAGAAAGTTTGAAGAGGCAAATTCATACATATAAAGATTGTTGTGGATGAGGTTGTACTCATCTTATTATGGTTTTGAAATTATAAGACTAAATTATCAATGTCCGGATAATGTTTAAGAAAAAAAAATTACCCCATAACCCAAGGGACTACTGTGGGTGTGGGTTGTGACAAATTCCCTAGACAATGCAGATCATTGGTATCAAAGAACTCTAGTATTCTCTAGCCTTGCTTAAACACTATTCACTTACTTAGAAAATGCATTCCTATTTAGACATGCTCTAAGACCAAACTATTTAACTTTCCTTTATATTCTACCTCCAAGTATTTATTTGCTTGAAACCCTATACTGAAGATGATAGGTGAAATAGAGAACGAAACTCCTCATAGTGAAACTGAACAAATTATAAAGCAAGTGCTCACTCGACAACAAAGTGAAATGTATGAGAATTTCAATGGGATTATTCTTCGACTTTCTAGTTTATTTAGCTCGCCTTCAGTTAGTGACACGATGCAATCTTCCTTCAATAAGGTTAGTGTTGATATTTTATGTAGCTTCGGAAGATATTCTTATGTTGGTCCGGAGATTCCAGAAGAATCACATTGTTAGTTACCATATTTAATGATAAAAACCTACTTAATTATGCAATCATCAGGAACAAAATAAATATTTGACCTTACATACCTCAAAAGGAGATAATCATGGGTTTCAAAGGGTTATAATGACAAAATGATGAGATTTTGAGTAAAAAGGAAGAATTATGCTTAGCATGAAAACCAAAGCCACTGTCCAAAATAAGCCAATTTGAAGGCCTAACATCTCCCCCCAACTTGAGATATGGCATGTCCTCATACCATCAATTGACTGTGTAACTTCGTCCAACTATAAGAGGGATTTCCATTAATGGTCTCTGCATGCAGGCCTAGAGTTTGAGAAACTTCTATCCATGTAGCGGTCTCTTCATACTCATTCCACAAGTTTGCAACTCCATAAACTTTACTGTTGCACCAAATTGGAAGAAAATGAAAATGTAGGCCTAACCATCTAATCCCATTTATTCTAAGAATATTGAAATAAAATTGGGATCTAGTGATAGCCATTTGAAATAATGGGTATCCCATGGCATCTCTTTCTTGCATATGAGGTATAAGAAACTTTCATCTCTTTTCAAAAACCATCAGAGAAAGTAGAGAAGTATTTTACTAGCTTGTAATCTATTCAACTGAAACATTACTCACTACTCATGGAGATAAAGTGAATATGCCACTGATGGATATATACAAGTCATTAACTGTGACATCAACTCGAATAATTGTTGTTTCCATTCCTTTACTGCCACTAACTGCTTATTCAAATTCTGGCTTTTAGTCTTATATTTATTTTCCTTCTTTCTTGTTTGAGTGTTTTGGTTGTTTAGGTGAAAATGTAGCTCTTGTTGTTTCTGCCAGTAAGTCTAATGTGGACAGTACAACTTGTATATCTTATTGTGATTCCCTTCCCTTCTTTCTTAATTGACCCTTACTGTTTTCTAAGGATTTATTCCTAAGTGTTATGTTTATCCTCTTGAGAAGTTGTAATTGGGACTGCAAACCCTCATTAGTATTTCTAAGCATAGCATCATTTTTCTTAATTATTTGATTCTCTTTCTTAACATATCTCTATATTACCTCCACTTCTTTAATTGTTTGTTCTAATTCCTTAATCCTTTGATATTTCTTTTGCAAATCAACAGAAAATGGATTAGAAATTATCATACAAGAAGCACGAGTTTATACAAATGGCAATTCATGTGAGTTGTAAGCAGAATGTTACTCTTCTTTCACTAGCTCTTAAACCTCTCCATCTGGTCTCTCATCTTCTTCAATTAACATGCAGATAACAACTATCAAAACCCCAAATTTCTTAATTCACTAGTAGCTTTGGTCACAACATAGTAGAAAATGTTGGAAACATGATAGTGAGGGTAAAAATAATTGCATGTTTAGGAAGAGGTAGGATTTGGATAAGGTTCAGAGGAATGACATATGATAATAATCAAAATAGAATTATAACTTGTAGTGGAAAGCATAAAATCAAAATGAGTGATCATGATAGCACATTTTCCACAATTCATTGGATTATTCTAGGTTAATTTGGAAAATACTTGTAGTCAGAATGGAAAAATAATAAATCATGAAGTGATGTTCATTATAAGAATAATATGTTAATGTCAGTATGAATATATTTATGTTGAATCCTGGAAATTTGCAAAAATTAAGTAAGCTTTGCATACCTGGGTAACTTAACATAATACGTGTGGCAAGGGTCTGACATATGTGTTGTTTTCGTGATGCAGAGATTGTTGGAGTATCAGTGCAACCACATGGTATAACCACCGCACCACTAGGAATATAAAAATGTGGACTAACCACCACTCCTAGTAATATGACCTTGTGCTTGGTTTCAAATGTTCATCAACATCTGCAAGTTTTGGTGGAACGGAAAACCTTACATGGTGTCAAAGCTCTATGAGCATAGGTTGAGCAGCTGCTTTCAGTAGTGCACCAAAAGCCTTTGGATTTCCACAGTAAATCCTGGTGCCACTGCATTGAATTCATTGGAGAAATCCTTTGAGGTTTATCCAGGTGTAAATGATATGGAAAAATGTGCCTATTTTCCTAAAGCAATGCTCAATAGTAGCATATCTCCAAAATTGAGAGTTTTTTGCAGGATATTGAAAGTTTTTCAATGCAGCAGTACCACAGTGTATTCGCTTCAGCAACTCTAATGGAGAATTCGAATGCTCCTCTCTCTCCCAAGATCCTGACACCCTTCAATTATCTTGATTGGAGGGTTGATATTTAGATGGTGTTGCGCAACAAGTCGCTGTAAAGGGTAACAATGGGAAAGGAGGTCGAACCTCAAGCAGCTGTTAAGAAGGCCAAGTATCTAAATAGATTGGATGAATCATTTGGTTTCATGTGTATTCATATTTCCATATATCTACTCTTCCACCTCAAAGGATTGAAGACTCCAAGATATTTTTGGTTGAAGTTGGAGACCCTCTTCGACAAACAAGATGAGCTAAGGGACCATATTCCGGAGAATGAGTTGATTGCTCTTCAACCCAGCAGTTTCGAAACCATCCACCAATTCTTTTCCAATTCAAATATTTGGTCATCCAATGCAAGCAGTGTGGCATTGAGAAGAAGGATGAGCAGTTGGTGCTATCCATTCTAAGCAAGCTTGGTCCTAAGTTCTCCATTTTTGTTTCTGCATTCCATTCGATTGTCAATCCCCAACTGGAAATTTCCCTCTCTAGATGCATTCACCGAATCTTTCATCCAAGAACAAGACAAACTGATTCAAATGGGCACTTTGCAAGCCTCCAAAAATCAGGCTCTTATGGCTAGGCAGTCTTTAAAACTTCCAATGATGACATAGCAGCGGGGGAATGGACTAAGTGTCATGTCCCAAAATTGGAATTGGGTCACAATGGCCTAATCACATTAGCCATATTCATTAGAGTTTGTAAAATTGATGTTAAGGGTCAAATAATTGCCAAGGAGGAAAATTACTAGTTTCCTAGGTTTGGGGTGGAAGCTTTGGGATTTGGAATAAGGGGGATAATAAGTGATGTTTAGACATTAGAAGGGTTCAAGTATTTAATAAATAGAGTTAATAAAGAAATTCAAGAGAAATCCTAGGTGACAAATGGTTTTGGAGACATATGGAGGATGTGGAACCCACACTAGCTTGATTTTTCATAATACATGGTATCTCTTTTTTGCAAATTCGAATTAATGGGAATGTGAACACTCTTGGGTGAGTTGGTAAGTTATAACACATTTCATTGAGCATCTTAGGTCAAATTGGGAAGGATTGGTAACCTCCATGGAAGATAAAGAGTCAAAGTGGAAGTTTGTGGACACTTGGGCTAGATTCCCTAGCCCCTATGACACCAATGATGGAGCATCTATGAAAACTATGACAAATTGCAGACCTGGCCTCTGACATCTGACCACTATGACATGTCAGCCCCAAAAATAGGCTCAAGGAAGGCGAATTTGGGGGTTGGATAAGCCAAAGAGACTCAAAATCAAATTTGAGAGAAGATGGAAGGTTGGAACTAGGAGACAAGTGGCAAATGTGGAATATTTCCTAAATGGAAATCTATTGAATCTATTGAGAGGATTTTGACCCTTAGAAGGCTAATGTTGGTTATAAAATGTAGAAATGAAGTATGAGAATGGATTTTGATCATTTGTATAATTTGCAATTGCATTTGTGAAGAGAGAGAGCTAGTGGATGACTAGTTTCTTGCCTTAGCCAATTTCGAGGGTGAAAGATTCTCATCCAAGTTGGAAATTGGAAAGGCCATTCAGACCTTTCATTTTGAGCTTTAATGGAGTCTTTATTTGCAGGTGTAAGCTACAGGGCAGATCATGGTTTCTTCTATTGCAGCTCACTCCTTCAACCATTTCCAATTTTGATGGCATATTCTTGATCCTTGAGGGAGGGCGTTTTTGGTGAGCTATTGTACTCTTTGGGGAAGATTTTAATGCCCCCTTTATTTTGTAATATGAATTAAATACTCCGTTCTTCATCTCCAAAAAGTTTCAGGTCGAAATTCCAAGTAGAAATGTATAAATCTCATTTTTAATGGAAGAACAATGCCATTTCCCCACTACCTTCTTGTGAGCCAATGTATTGATGATGATTTCGAATGAATGGATGATTCTCTGATATATTTGTGATAAATATACTGCCATGGATGTCTTATACAAGTTTCATGTACTGTACTTGAGCATTTGAATAATTTTTACTCAATTTAGTTGTATTGGGAGGTGAAATAGTGCCATTTCCCCAAGGGTCGAATTGGGGATTTTTGCAGTTTAATGGGAGAGGGTGAGAACAGTTGTAATAATCCATTAATGGTGCATATGAGACTTTAATAAAATACTTAACACATTACATACCTCTGTTCATAAATTTGAGTGGGTTTGGAGGCATTTGGGAAGCCATTTTCAGTACTTACCCCAGGGGGATTTGAACCCGAAATTACTAGTAAAATTGCATAATTGGTTCAGAATATTAAGAGAGTTTGCAGAGGTATTTTGGTGGAAATATTTCATCCATAAACATCATATTCAAGTTCTAATATCATTCATACACCTTCCTTGAAGATTTGAAGGCATTTGGAGTCAATTTGAGACCTAGAGACCAATACTAGTCAAAGGAAAATCATTAGTAAAGTTACCTACGTTGATTAGAATTGAAAGAGGATTTGCAGAAGTATTTTAAAGGTCCAAAGGAATCCCTAAAACACATATTTATGTTCTAATATCATTCATATACCTTCTCAGAATATTTGGGATCATTTGGGGAAAATTTGGGACCTGGAGATCAAAACTAGTCAAAGGTCTAACTAGGGAAAAAAGTGAAAAATTGCCATTTTAATAAAATTCCTAACAAGGGACATTACAGTGGTATCAGAGCATGGTCCTTGCACCTGTGTATTAGGTACATACATTCAAGAATAATTGGCATCCATGTCTTACTATTATGATGAATCCTATGAGTACAATTCTTATGAGGAATATGCAGATGCTTATGAGCAATATGAAGTAGAATGTGAATGGTACGAGGAAGAGGTGCCATCATGCAACACTTCTTAAAATTTTAGGAGAAATGAAGATTATTCTTATGACTTTAGATCTGATGAATATGAGTGTGTCACACCAACCAAGGATAATTATATGAGCGAGTTCCAAAGATGGAGAGAAAAATATAAAACCTTGCCCCGACAATATCAAAAATATCAAGAATATCTTGCTTCGAGCAAAAATACACAAAATGCCATGTCTTTTGAGTACTATGCTGAACATGTTTTTGAAAATAGGCCCAAAAATGAAGATGTGGAGTTAGTGAAGAAAGGTTTATGCCCTTCTTGTAAAAACCCTTGGAGCAAGTATCATATATGTGTGCATGAAATGATGTCCTCCTTGAGGAGAGCTTTTGAGATTTATTCAAGAAGAGATTCCAAATATACTGATCCTAAGGAAAACAAGGGGCAAAATGCATCAGCTTGTTTTAAGGAACAAAAGGAAGAAACATCACAAGAGCATGAAGAAGATTCTATTGAAAATATGGAAGATCATTTCGAGACACCTTCTAGCTTAGACATGAACCAAAGAGCATCTACTGATGGATGCTTAAACTATGAAGGAGTACCTACTGATGGGTGCTCACACCTCTATGTTGGTGACATAGAGATCACTTTTGAAAGTGTTTCTACAAGTACAATTTTCATTAAGCATAATAATGAAAACCTTGTAGCAGTTGAAGAAGAACCAAGATCAACTTCCCCATCACCACTTGAGCTTCATGAAGTTGGTCCAAGAAAAAATGAAGAAGATGAGGAGGTTCATTTGCAAGAGCCTCATTTTCTTAAAGGGTCCTTAAAGATGAATGAAAAGAAGATCCAAGAGTCCCTCAGAATTCTCCATGACACTCAAGCATTGGTGTCAAATTCTTGTTGGAGAGCTACTTCATTGAAGGAAACATCCTTCCTTGAAGACATGGAGAAGATTCAAAGAGCAATGTGCCACATCAAAGGTAATTTCATGTCTTTGCTTTTTGATAGAAACCATTTGTTTGAGCTTAATCAATTGTTACATGATGCATACTTGAAGAATAATGAGGATATTCATAAGCTCATAATTCAAAATGAGCAACTTCTTGAAAAGTTGCAAGATACTTGTTTTTCCTCCTATGTTTCAAATTGTCAAATGGTAGATTGTTTGGAGGATTCTCATGACATGGTGGATCATGAGAAATGTGGGAATTTGAATGTGCTTAATGTTTTTGAAGATGAACTTGAAGAGATCCAAACACTTGATTTGGTGGAAGAGGAACTTGAATTGTCTCTTGATGAAGGTTATGCAATTTTTAAAGAAGGGCATGATTCCTTTACATTGGAACCAATCTATGACAAAGGTTTCCCACTTTTGAAGGAGCTGCATTATACCACCCACATGGATCCTTCCCATGATGAAACTTCTGCACTTTTTGATCATTTGGGTGAGTTAGTTCGTTCTCCTACATCCTAGAATTCCATGTTTTGCAGTATTAGTCTCAATGAAGTATGGGTGAAAGGGTTCTTTTGATGGTGCCACATGAGGAGTATGGAACTCCTAGATTTACCTTTTATGATGACATGGTTGGAGCACATTCTTATTCACATTTGCAGCAGCATAATTTGTCACTTTATGATGATTCACATCTACATGGATGCACCTATGATATGGATTTGAGTCACTTGAAGACTCATGGGTTTTCTTTCTCAACACCGGGTTCATTTGATGTTAGAGGAACTTCATCCAACACTTGGGTGAATAGATTTATGATGGGAGAACATTTTTGTTGGAAGCCACATACTTTGTTACATCTTTATGATTCTCACATTCATGGATGTATGGGTGAGACTTCTTTGAGTCATTTGAAGTCTCCTTGTTTTTTCTGCTCATTATTTGGTTCAGATTTTAGTGGAGATTCTTCATTCATTTCTTGGATGAAAGAATACATGGTTGAATATTTTGATGCATATCACATCCTTTTGGAGCAGCATTATAGGACATGGGATCCTCACCTATGTCATTGGAACAGATTTGATTGGTCACTTGAAGCTTGTATGCACTTGGAAAATCGTGGTCTACTTGCTTGGAGGTACAAGCACTTTCATGATTCTTTGATGAAGCACCTCATTGATGTACATTTTCATTATGTAGTTATGTACTTTGATGATATATATTTTGTACTCATGATGTTTGGAAGAATGCATACAAGAAAATGGGATCTAGGAATCATCTTATCTGATGGTATGGGTTGGAGAGCACTCTTCATTGTTGGGGTGCAATACAAGCAATGGGACCCTGGAATAATTTTTATCTCTTTGGTTTCAATTTTTTGGGGGAAACAAGAAGTATGGGAGATGGATTTCCCACTTAATAAAGTGATTTTTATCAGAGTAGTGCAGCAGCAAGCATGGTGGTTCCTCTCTAAAATCTTCATGGGAAACTCAAAGACTCAAGGTTTGGCAATTCAATGGCAACTTCAAAGAACTATACAGAAAGCAGGTTCTTCAACACCCATGTTTGAAATTGCTTGAGGACAAGCAATATTGGGAAGGGATGATTTGTCATGTCCCAAAATTGGAATTGGGTCACAATGGCCTAATCACATTATCCATATTCATTAGAGTTTGTAAAATTGATGTTAAGGGTCAAATAATTGCCAAGGAGGAAAATTACTAGTTTCCTAGGTTTGGGGTGGAAGCTTTGGGATTTGGAATAAGGGGGATAATAAATGATGTTTAGACATTAGAAGGGTTCAAGTATTTAATAAATAGAGTGAATAAAGAAATTCAAGAGAAATCCTAGGTGACAAATGGTTCTGGAGACATATGGAGGATGTGGGACCCACACTAGCTTGATTTTTCATAATACATGGTATCTCTCTTTTGCAAATTCGAATTAATGGGAATGTGAACACTCTTGGGTGAGTTGGTAATTTATAACACATGTCATTGAGCATCTTAGGTCGAATTGGGAAGGATTGGTAACCTCCATGGAAGATAAAGAGTCAAAGTGGAAGTTTGTGGACACTTGGGCTAGATTCCCTAGCCCCTATGACACCAATGATGGAGCATCTATGACAACTATGACAAATTGCAGACCTGAACTCTGACATCTGACCACTATGACATGTCATCCCCAAAAATAGGCTCAAGGAAGGCGAATTTGGGGGTTGGAGAAGCCAAAGAGACTCAAAATCAAATTTGGGAGAAGATGGAAGGTTGGAACTAGGAGACAAGTGGCAAATGTGGAATATTTCCTAAATGGAAATCTATTGAATCTATTGAGAGGATTTCGACCCTTAGAAGGATAATGTTGGTTATAAAATGTAGAAATGAAGTATGAGAATTTCTTTTGATCATTTTTAGAATTTGCAATTGCATTTGTGAAGAGGGAGAGCTAGTGGATGACTAGTTTCTTGCCTTAGCCAATTTCGAGGGTGAAAGATTCCCATCCAAGTTGGCAATTGGAAAGGCCATTCAGACCTTTCATTTTGAGATTTAATGGAGTCTTTATTTTCAGGTGTAAGCTATAGGGCAGCTCATGGTTTCTTCTATTGCAGCTCACTCCTTCAACCATTTCCAGTTTTGATGGCATATTCTTGATCCTTGAGGGAGGGCATTTTTGGTGAGCTATTGTACTCTTTGGGGAAGATTTTAATGCCCCATTTCTTTTGTAATATGAATTAAATACTCTGTTCTTCATCTCCAAAAAATTTCAGGTCTAAATTCCAAGTAGAAATGTATAAATCTCATTTTTAATGGAAGAACAATGCCATTTCCCCACTACCTTCTTGTGAGCCAATGTATTGATGATGATTTCGAATGAATGGATGATTCTATGATATATTTGTGATAAATATACTGCCATGGATGTCTTATACAAGTTTCATGTACTGTACTTGAGCATTTGAATCATTTTTACTCAGTTTAGTTGTATTGGGAGGTGAAATAGTGCCATTTTCCCAAGGGTCGAATTGGGGATTTTTGCAGTTTAATGGGAGAGGGTGAGAACAGTTGTAATAATCCATTAATGGTGCATATGAGACTTTAATAAAATACTTAACACATTACATACCTCTGTTCATAAATTTGAGTGGGTTTGGAGGCATTTGGGAAGCCATTTTCAGTACTTACCCCAGGGGGATTTGAACCCCAAATTACTAGTAAAATTGCATAATTGGTTCAGAATATTAAGAGAGTTTGCAGAGGTATTTTGGTGGACATATTTCATCCATAAACATCATATTCAAGTTCTAATATCATTCATACACCTTCCTTGAATATTTGAAGGCATTTGGAGTCAATTTGAGACCTAGAGACCAATACGAGTCAAAGGAAAATCATTAGTAAAGTTACCTACGTTGATCAGAATTGAAAGAGGATTTGCAGAAGTATTTTAAAGGTCCAAAGGCATCCCTGAAACACATATTTATGTTCTAATATCATTCATATACCTTCTCAAAATATTTGGGATCATTTGGGGCAAATTTGGGACCTAGAGATCAAAACTAGTCAAAGGTCTAACTAGGGAAAAAAGTGAAAAATTGCCATTTTAATAAAATTCCTAACAAGGGACATTACACTAAGTCATCCATGCTGTTAAATTTGGGGCGAGCTCGAGCATTAGGGTTGTTATTGATGCGACACAGAGGGAACCTAGGGGCTTTGGGGGCCCCATTGAATGGTGTTGGGGGTAGAAGTAACGACTGATCTGTGGGAAGAGGGGTAGCGGATTTGTCCGCAGGAATGGTTTCAGTGGTGGAACCATATTGGTTATAGCACGTTTTTAGGTTGATATTAGTTGAAGACATCATTAAAAGGTGGTGGGTACCTGAGTCAACATGTTTACTACCAGGAGAAGCATAAGTAGCTGGTTGTTGTGATGGGGAAGCCCCTTGAGGGGAAGCCAAAGGGCGAGTGGCTACTACCCCTTGCGTGGGTTGGGGGTTCTGCAACACCTTGGGTTGTGTATTAGGTTGCGGGGGGTTTGGGGGTGTAGCATGTCCTTAGCATTGAGCTTCGTCACTCCAAAGTTGGCGAGCTCGTTCTAGATGGGGACAGTTATGCGTGTAATGGCCATAGACCCTGCAAATTGAACATGGGTGGTTCGTACATAAGTTGGGGTTCTTACCTTGTCGAGGTGGGAAATCATGATTTTGGTTAGCTGGCGCGACACCATCATTATTAGGAAGGTCCGGTGGTGGACCGCCTCTACCGAGAGGCTGGTTATTGTCCCGATTACATCCACATCCCCTATTTTTTGTCTTTGTTGGTTTTGTTGGGTAGGTTGGTTTTCTTGAGTGAAAACTTGCCCTTGGGGAATGAGGGGGGTTTTTTGGTTGAGCAGGTGCATGGGCAGCCGGTGGTGGATAGTAAGCAGGAGGTGCTTGCGGTTGTGCGGGTGCAGGTGCAGTCGGTTGACGGTAATAGGGAGGTGCTGCGGCAGGAGGGGCATATGCTGGAGGGGTGTGACCATAGCAATGCACCGGACACGAAGGTCCATGTATATGAGGGGATTGTGCCATGGGAACATATGAATATGTTTCTCCAAAATGAGTTGTGGCATTCAAAATTTTGGGACCACTACTCATGAAGGGTGGTGTAGAGTTGGGTGTAGGGTTGTACGTCGGTGTGGTGGCAGGAGGCATATGGACATATGGCTGATTATGAGATGCAATGTGTCTAATAATTCCATCAACAATGTGGGATGCACCAAACGTGTCCTTCCAGGAGGAATCACCACGAGGAGCATCAGGTAAAATGAAGTAAAGATATCCCGACGGTGTGTAGATAAGGTCAAACTATTGGGATTTAAGTATGGATTCTTCTTCGGTTTGGGGTCATTCGGATACCACATCCTTAGCGATAACTAGTATGAGGGGTTTCAAGAACCAATCTAAAAAGATGCAAGTGTCTAACTTGATCTTACACAAACTACAACGTCTACGCCATTCATGAATATGGCCAGTGATATGGGTAGCCGTATTCTTTCTACAAGATAGTAAAATCTCAACACCAATGTCATAATGGACTGGTAACTATAAGAACTGCAGGAAATATAAAGCAAGGGATGTAAAAGTGGAATGCATCCCATGTGGTTGTTCAATATACCACTTGGTTGCAACGCGAGTGAGTGTCTGTTGTAAAAGGCGTAGGTGGATTGAGTCATCCACTATGGAGTTGGACGAACACCATAAGTGGAAGGACATGATATGGTTTTGGGGGTCCTCACCACCCTTCCCTTCAAATTTTTGGATGTACGAAGGGAGTTTGGTAGGCATGGGAGGCCATGTAGGGTCATGTCGGATCAGATCATTAGTCAATCGGGCCATATTAGGTAGGTTGAGGATGGCCATGAATGGAAAACTAGCAGGAGGATGTGACGTGGTCGAGGTGGTTTGCATGCTATCCATGGCAGCGATCGTGGGGACACCTCCACCGAGTGGTGGGGTAATGACATGTGTCATAACGGGGATCGAGGGACCACCAGTAAAGGGCAGAGGGATCGAGGTGGAAGGGGCAGTTCCCCCAAGGGTACTTATACTGGTGACCAAAGGGACTTATTCAGGAGGATCATCACATCGTAGATTGAATTTAAAGTCTTCAAAATGTAAATTAAAGCTTACAATGGTGAAAAGATCTTCAAGATATTTCCGACAACACTTGTTTCGCGCAAAAAGACCTCCGGATGCAGAAGTTATAAGCTTTTGAAGTTTCGACAATTTTGGTTTAAATGGAAAAAAAGGGTGATTTGGACGAAAAGTCTTAATGTAATTTTTTTTATAAAAAGATTGGGAGTCCATGGGATTTGACCCCATGACCTCCAAGAGCGCCCAAAGACTTCACCTATCCTGCCTAGACAACACTCCACATGATGGTTCTTAACATGTACAGGTGAGAACTTTTATTTAAGCTTGAGTGGAGTGTTGTTTGGAAAAGGGGGTGTATGCCCTTGACCCCATGGCCAACACTGAGGCCTTTGTGGAGGAGCCAAGTCACAACAGGGATGCCAAGTCACACTTCCAAACATCGTAAGCCATGCCACATGGCCAAACCATATCACAATACATATCATATAACAAACCATAGTCCAAGCTCAAACTATATGCCACCGAAACTATATACAAATGCATATTCCATACAAGCGTGCCACCAAAAATGCATTATGGGGAGAGGTCCATGGGTTCAAACCCGCAACCTCCTCCCCCATTGCCAGTGCTCTAACCAACGTGCCACCAATGCCACTTGTTAAGGGTTCTGGCGCTTTTTCCTTAAGAGTTTGAGCTAGAAATGGAGCCAAAATAGGGGTGCGTGGCTCCTCCACGCATGCCCAAAACCACTATTTAAAAGCAGTTTTGGCACAAAGTTCGAGGATGGAGACCAAGGTTTCAGCACGGATCCCAAGGTTGTATCTACAATTCCCAATGTAGTTTCAGCATGGTTCCCCAAGTGGTATTGCACGTTTTCTAAGATGGTTTGCATGGATCCCGAGGCGATCTACATAGTTCTCGAGGTATTTTTCTGCACAGTTACCGAGGAAGTCTGGGCACAATTCCCAATGTTCGTACAGTCATTAATGGGCAAGGATCTCGAGGTGAAATCCATATTGTTTTGTCTTTTATGTAGGCAGAGTTTCTCGATTTGCGTGCCAAAGGAGGCCTCAGGAAAACGTAGTCGACTTCATACTCATTTTTCTCAGAATTTCAAGAGGAACGTAGTGGTGCTGTTTGTTTTTGTTGATAACTGACAAAAAATAGAAGTGTCTCTAGAACACCCAATTTGTAATCCTTGAAGATTTAATCAGATTGTCCTTCTCACTGGAAGTGGCCCAGAGATGTAGACCAAGGAGGGTGACCTCCATTATCAATTATTGCCTACAAATTTCATGGTTTGCATCTCTTTTATATGTTTATGTGCTTTAATTATTGTCTTTAATTTGGTCATTTAAAGCCTCTTTAATGGATTTAAGCATTTAAACTTTCACATGCAAATAATGGTTATAAAGGGGCCTGTCATTTTCGGATCAAGTTTGGTATCATAGCAGCTTAACGATTGCATTGTGAGTTTGTGAATGTTAACAATATCAAGGATTAAAGTTGGTGAAGGAGAGCTTGAAGAGTTTGATCTAGAAATTGGTTCAAGAAGAAGAAATAAAATGGCAGATGAAGACTACTGAGAAGAAGATGAGAAGGCTTTCCGCAAAGCTTTCTATTAGATGGAAGATGAGCTAGAAAAGTTGTTTTGATATTATCAAGAGAGATTGGAAAAGAAGAAAAAGAACTAGGAGAAAGCAGAAAATGATACTTCAGGAAAAGGAGGAGGCCCTTCTGAACCTTCTTCTCCATCTTCTTCCTCTTCTGAAAATTCCAGTACTGCTTCTTCTAATCCAAAGAAACAACCTGAGAATATTAAGTCTGATTTACCTTATTTGAAACTTGATATTAAGTTTGATTTGTCTACATATAATGGTGAACTTAACGCAGAAAAGTTAGATGATTGGATCAAACAGATTGAAGTGTATTGAAAAATCCAAAAGCTTGCAGATGATACTACAAAGATCCAGTTGGCTACTTTCCTCCTTGGAGGCATGACACTCATCTAGTGGGAGAGTAAGACACGGGAAGGCATCCTTACAAAAGGTAAAATCATTTCTTCCTGGTATGAATTTACTGTTGCGTTAAAGAATAAATTGTATCCATTAGGTTACATACAACAAGCCATGATGGATTGGAAAAACTTAAGGCAAGGTAAAGGTCAGAATGTACAAGAATACACTCAGGAATTCAGAAAGAAAGCTTTGATTTTGGGTATACCTCTCTACATTCAAGAAAATATTCTCAATTTTATTGGAGGATTACATAGTTATTTGCATCATACAATACTTATGTTTAATCCTACTAACCTGGATGAAGTGTGTGTTCAAGCCACACATATTGAATCCAAAGGGAAGAATGTTCATGATGACTTTTCCTCATCTGAATCTAGTAAGTTGAAGGAATGTAAGGACAAAGGGAAGAGCAAGCATATAGCTACCGTGAAGAAAGGGGACACAAAAATTTTATGTTCTCATTGTCAGAGAGATGGACATGATGCAAAACATTGTTGGAAGCTACATCCATAATTGAAACCAAAGTGGTTTAAGGATCGGAAATGGAAGCAAAAAGCTACGGTTATCATTGAGGATCTTGGATCAAATTCTGAGGACGAAACAAAGATATCAATAGTAGGTGTGAAAGGTAAATCTATTGTTAGTAATGATTCTAACATTGGCTCTTCATGTGCTTCTACTTCTAAAGATCATGATAGTTCTAAGGATAGAAAAGGGAATGCATTTTTTCATATAAGGGTAATCACAAAACAAACTAAGATCGACACACTCATAGATAGTGGATCTCAAGCTAATCTTATTTCAGAAGAAGTAGTTCAGCAACTGGGATTAACAACAAAAACCACACAAGAAACCTTATCCATTAGGATATGTATGCAAAGATAAAATATTACAAGTAACAAGACACTGTGATCTAAATTTGCAATAACATCCAAGTTTATAGATGAAGTTGAATTTGATGTGGTTCCACTAGATATCTGTGGAATTGTGTTGCGAATCCCATACTTATATGATCGAAAGGAAATCATCTATAGAGAACATAATCAGTATCATTTGTTTAAGGAAGGAATTGAGTACATAGTACATTCACATTCATTTAAAAATGATAGATCAATGGGAACTACACAACAATTGAAAAGGGTTGTTTATGCAAGTCATAATTTGGCACTTATGTCTATGCAAGTCAAGGAAGAAAATAAACCTAAGCATGAAAAGGAAGTGTCGTTGCATCACAATACAACTACTATGGTTGATAGTGTTCCTATGATTCAATTTCAGCATGATATGGGTACAATCTTTTTCACATGTTCAATTTTGATGTTTAGCTTACTACTGATCAACAGTATATGGTTTGTTATGACAATATTGAATGAAGATTTTGTTGAAAAGGGGATTAATGTACTTAACAATGTCAGTGCAGTGTTGATTGTTGTTATGATGATTCAGATGTATAGGTTCCAAGAATAATGGATAACTGATATGGGACAAGTGAGACGAACATGTCCTCACTTATTTTCTGAATGATTCATGCTTTTGGACGTCCAAAAGCTTCTTGGTGGGAAGGTTTGATCCAGGAGGATCATCTCATCGTCGATCAAATTTAAATTCTTCAAAATGTAAAGTAAATCTTACAGTGGTTAAGATCTTTTCAAGAGATTTCTGGCAACGCTTGTTTCGTGCAAAAAGACCTCTGGATGCATAAGTTATAAGCTTTTGAAGTTTCAGCAATTTTGGTTTAAATGGCAAAAAAAATGGGTGATTTGGACAAAAAGTCTTAATGTAATTTTTTTTATAAAAACATTGGGAATCCTTGGGATTCGACCCCATGATCTCCAAGAGCACCCAAATCCTTCACCTAGCTCGCCTACAGCACTCCACACGATGGTTCTTAACATGTATAGGTGAGAAATGTTATGTAAGCTTGAATGGAGTGTTGTTTGGAAAAAGGGGCGGGGTCGAGGGCATAGCCCTTGACCCCATGGCCAACACCGAGGCCTTTGTGGAGGAGCCAAGTCACAATAGGGATTCCAATTCAAGAGCTAAGTCACACTGCTAAACACTGTAAGCCATGCCACATGGCCAAACCATATCACAATACATATCATGTAACAAACCATAGTCCAAGCTCAAACTATATGCCACCAAAACTATATACAAATGCCATATGCCATACAAACGTGCCACCAAAACCACATTATGGGGAGAGGTCCACAGGTTTCAACCCACGACCTCCTACCCTATTTCCAGTGCTCTAACCAACGCACCACTGATGCCACTTGTTAACGTTTCTGGTGCTTTTTTCTTAAGAGTTTGAGTTGGAAATGAAGCCAAAAAAGGGACGCACAGATCCTCCACGCGCACCCAAAACCACTATTTAAAACCATTTTGGAACAGAGTTTGAGGATGGAGACCAAGTTTTCAGCACGGATCCCAAGGTTGTATGCAAATTTCCCAAGGTAGTTTCAGCATGGTTCCCAAGGTGGTATTGTGCGTTTCCCAAGGTGGTTTGCACGGATCCCGAGGCATAGTTCCTGAGGTATTTTTCTGCACAGTTCCTGAGGAATTCAGGGCATAGTTCTAGATTTTTGTACAGTCATTAATGGGAATGGATCCCAAGGTGGAATCTATACTATTTTGTCTTTTATGCAGGCAGAGTTTCTCGACTTGCTTGCCAGAGGAGGCCTCAGGCAAACATAGTCGACTTTATACTCATTTTTCTCAGAATTTCAAGAGGAATGCAGTGGTGCTATCTGTTTTTGTTGATAACTGACAGAAAATAGAAGTGTTTCCAGAACACTCAATTTGTAAGCTTTGAAGACTTAATAAGATCGACCTTCTCATTGGAAGTGGCCCGGAGACGTAGCCCAAGGAGGGTGAACTCCGTTATCAGTTCTTGCCTACAAATTCCATGGTTTGCTTCTCTTTTATGTGCTTATGTGCTTCAATTATGCTCTTTAATTTTTTCATTTAAAGCCTCTTTAATGTATTTAAGCACTTAAACTTTCACATGCAAATAATGGTTATAAAGATCCTATCATTTTCGGATAAGGGACAGTGGTCGGAATAGATCCGATCCCAATGGGTATAGAAGTAGTGACTGAAATGCCAGGTGTAGGTCATGTAGATGGCATAGTAGGGATGGATGATGAAATGGTGGCTGGACAGAGCAGTGTATGCGAGTATCTCTGACTCAGAATCAGAGGTGAAATAAGGGGCGTTGGGATGAATATTCGACGATGAAGATGTGTGTCTATGATGGGTGATTTCAAGAGGACCATGTTGCGAGGATAGTCCCTGTAGGCGACGATAGTGTCTCGGTGAATCAATGGTGACAGGCGTAAAATTTTTGAGGAGATGTGGTGCATAAAATGCTCAAAAATCTTGGTGCAATCGTGTGTGTAGGAGGAGAGCTAGTAAAAAGATGGCACTCGGGCCAATAACAATCTCAAGTGACGTTTGTTGCAACAGCGTGCTACAACAAGTGGAGCGGCAATAAAATGGTCAAAATACCAACAAGCAACACTCCTATAAATAAAAAGGTCGACTCACTAACCAATGGGGGTATAGGAGCATGCAAACACCTATCTAAGAGATATGGAAGCTCACACAAATCGTATCCCCTACAGGGTGATGAAATCCATAGTCAGGCAATACAAAATGTAGAACCAAATGGCTAAAGGATATCCCTCTATAGAGAGAGACTCTAATTAAAAGAGTCCTAGAAGAATGAAAACTAAGCTACCCCATTCATGGCACGTCCGGAAAGGTGTCCTGCGTCTTCATTTCTTGGGCCATCGCGCACCTGGTATGGGCGCCAACATGCATGACAAGAACAACGAGTTGGGGTCCTTCAGTACAGAATGGAGAGCAGTATTCCACTCATAATTCAAGAACCATTATTTCGACTTGCCCTCCTAAGGGAGAGGCCCTCCAACAAATCGGTGACAACCGTACCAATAAATAAAAGGGGATTTTGGATCACTAAAGGACAACAAACTATGTCTCAAATGTGTATGACAAAGGGGGTGTTATTTGGATACCTAACCCCAATGTCCTACCTAGCTACAAAGTTGTTCTTGGGTTCCCCAAGTGGGGTTAATGTGTGTTTGAATTAAGGTAATTTTTTTCTCACTTAAATTATGGGGAGTGTGTGGGTGCACAAGTAGTGTTAGCCCAATATCTCCAGTGCTAAATGCTGAAAAAAAACAACTGAGACTGAAAATTAAAGTACTAACTACTATAACATGTAAATAAATGAACTTCTTGAAAATATGATGCAAGCAATAGCAATATAGTAAGGATGTATGCAAAGTGAAATGTCCCAAGTGCTATAGCAAGAAAACAGTAGAAAAGTACCAATAGAAAAATGGATGCAGGAAAATAGGAAGCTGTTTCGAAAAGAAAATAGGTAAACAAGGCTGCAGGGTGCGGCTGTGAGGTGAAAAGTTGCAATCTGGGCACTGCAGGATGCAGAAAAAGTCACGCCGTAATAGAAAAACAGAGACATGAAATAGGGTGCACAAGTGGTGTAAACCCAATATCGCCAATGATAAATGCTGAAAAGAAACAACTGAGACTGAAAATTAAAGTACTAACTGTTATAACATGTAAATAAATCTATCCGAGGAAAAAAAACATGTAAATAAATGAACTTCTTGAAAATATGATGCAAGAAATAACAATATAGTAAGGATGTATGCAAAGTGAAATGTCTCAAGTGCTACAAAAAGCAAACAAAAGAAAAGTACCAATATAAAAATGGATGCAGGAAAATATGAAGTTGTTTGGGAAAGAAAATAGGTAAATAGGGTTGCAGGGTGTGGCTGTGAGGTGAAAAGTCGCTATCTGGGTGCTGCAGGATGCAGAAAAAGTCACGCCAAAATAGAAAAACAGAGACATGAAATAGGGCACGGGTTTCAGGCTCTGAGGCGTGCTGGGGACACGAGTTTCAGTGCCAAAGGCGCGCTGGGGGCATGGGTTTCAAGGTAAAAAGTGTGCTAAGGGTGTAGGTTCAAGCTGATAGGCGTGCAAAGGGCCCAACTTAGAGGCCCGAAGGTGCACAAAACGTGCGAATTTCCATCCAGAAGGCGTGCAGAACGCATGGATTACAGGTGGAAAAGCACGCTTTGAATGCGATTTTCGGGCCGAAAGTCATGTTGGGGAGCGTGGGTTTCGGTCCGGAAGTCGCGTTCGGGCCACAAGTAAATGGCAGAAAGTCGCGGGTCGGCCTGTAAAAATCGAAATAATGGAGGGCACTACGAAGGAAAGGTCCATATCTACAAGTAGAGGGCCTGTGGCTAGACCTGAAAAAGTAAAATGCAAGCAAAATAATAAGTACAAAACTTAAAATAACTTTAAACCAAAGATCGATGGGAATCGACCTAGTGGAGTCTCCAAATCTGTAACTAGTGTTTTCACACCATCCTATGCAAAATGGCACCTACTAAAGATTTTGAAACCCTTAGTAGAAGACTCAAATATAGATAAATAATGATGTGTGAGTGCAAATAACAATAAAATAAATCTAACTAATTACTGCAGTAAAATAAATAAATAGATCGGAACCCGAGAAGTATTTTTGTATTATTGTGCAAACAAGGGATTACAATAAGAGTTACCTCAGAAGGTGAGTAGATGTGGGCCCTCGCAGCTATATGAAGAGTAGTGTGTCGAGTCTCCATATTTCCTTTCTCTTTTCCAAATGCTCAAGAGGTGGTTAAGGCTCAACTGAATAGGGAACAAAAGCTCAAGGTGATAGACTAAAGTTCAACGGGAATTTTGGCAACACGAGGGTATGAAGAGTTGATCATCGATGTGAAATGGGGGGCCTCCATCACCTTTTTATAGTGATTTTGTGTGGTGGAATATTGACCCATGGTTTTGGGAAACCAATAGTATTGCCTAGTGGTATTTTGAGTTTTCCCTCTTTTTTTATTTTATTTTTTACTTTTCCCCTTTTTCTTTTTCGTTTTTGGGGATTTGGACCGTTTTTTGAGGGATTTTAACCTTTTTTGAAGGATTTTCATTAATTGATGAGGGAAATAATGATTTATGCCTATTTTGTTACCAATTTAGTTTTTTGGGGGGTTTTGGAGGCCAAAAATATAGAAAAAAAGTGGTAAATGGGTTATGTGACTAGGGAGATGAGCTAGGTGAACAATTTTTGGGTGTTAACAATATGGAACTAGAGGTATTATTAGAATATTTTCTATTGTATTGTCACAATTTGGAAGATAACATTCATGCCACTTTGGAAATCTACTTTGACAATGTCGCGTGACCTACTAGTCTTCAACACAATAGGGGAAGTAACCTACTGCACTAAATTTATTATCAATAGGGTGCATGGCCATAGCCTATAGATTGAACACACTTACCCTATTCATCTACATGATATCCACTTTTTGAAAGGGTTGTCTATGGAAGGGGAATATCTCTCCAAAGCATTTCAATTAGTATCAAGGGAGAATGTGCAGAAGAAAGATGATCCCAACTTATATGGCAGGCATGGAACCAAGAAAGGGGGCCAAGGCACCATAATATATTTAATAAATAACCACCAAGTTCATTGTGCATTTCAGTTGATCTTTATCCACCTCATCTGAATGTACACTAATGAAGAGTGTACCCTTGACACCCTATCCATGGTAGAATTCTATGTGCAATGGGTTAAGTTAAACTTGTGCAAGTTTTTTATGGACAAGTTGCTGCAAGCATGTGTTGATGTTCAAACCTCATCGACATACTTATTTTTTTGTTATTTGTCGATTTCCTCTACTATGTGGAAATGAAATCCTCCATAAGGTCAAGATCTCCATCCCAAACCCAACCAACTAGTCATTACACTCTAATTTGACCCTTGGAAAAGTTGAAAGGATGCATAAAACATTCTTTTTAGTGATGCTACTTTCAGCAAGTGGTATGACCAACTAATTGTGGTCACCGCCCCTATTTTGAGAATCCCATAGGCACTCCTAGATGCACACGTAGGGAAGATTTGGTTCGATATGAACAAGGATAACACCTTTGTACGACGATGTGTAGTAGACCTGGAGAAATTCCATTCCATGGCCATGACCTACTATTTGAAAAAGCATGTATTTTCCAAGGAATTTTGCTTGTGGATGGGGGTTAAGAAGTCCAAGATGATGCATGAAACCACCTACATTCTACCTAAGATCACTTCTTGAGCTACCAGGTCCAAAAAAGTAGTAAAGAAGGAAGAGGTTTTCAAAACAAACATTGTGGGAAATGGACATGATACTTCAGAGTCTGGTTCCGAAATCGAGGTTGGTTAAGCCTTAGTAATATTGAAACTATTAGTTGTACTCACAAATCCTATTTCTAACATGATTGGTTTTTTTGGGTAAGGACTTGCAAAACTGGTTGGATTTGGTCATTAGTTTCTTGCACGACAAGACTCCCAAGCAACTACAGGTGGTTACGTTTTGAGCATGATTCCCACCAAGGCCATTAATCATCCCATTCAACAACCATCAAATACCAATCCCATAGGGCCCGTGGTAGTGTGGTGGTATCAATGTCCTCCATTCCCACCAATATTAACCCATTGCTTCAAGAGTTGGAGTATTTTAGTTCCAAACAGAATTAAAGACCATTTAGGCATTTGATAACCCTGAGTCCATGGTATTGATCATCAATATTGATGATGAGTATTCTGGTTCTATTATCAATATCCCATGAGTGTCGTAAGGAATGAGGTTGTGAGTAGGGGTTAGTTAGGAACTAGTGCACATAATTGCTTCTTAAGGATACAACTACAACTACATATGTTGGTGAATTCATATGTAGTGATCATCCTTTGGTGGAACCAAAGGAAAATCATAAGGGGAACAATGCCACTGTTGGAGGAAATGGCGAGGAGCCCCCACATCATACCCCTACAGCTATACAATGTTAAGGAGATGTGGGTGGATAGTTTCATGTCAACGTGGAGGAGGTTGCAAGTGAGGAAACTCAAGAAAACATCATGGATATTCCTCCTACTTCATCATCACCATTGGACCACCATTGGACAACCTCTCACTCATGGCACAAATTGAGAAACTTGTGTAGGACCCCACACATTTTCAAACAATGTTGCATATGTTCCTAGAACATACTAATGTGGTATCCTTTTTCTTGGAGGCCACTTTGGAAGTGTTGACGATCCAACAATTGAAGAGACCAAAAGTAAAGGATGAGGCCCTAACTTCAAATCAGTTTTACCCCTCCATAGCTAGTGTCAAATTGTTTAATTGGATGCCAACCATTGGAAAAATCACTTAGCTTGTCAAACTTTAGGAGTGGTCCACACTTGATCCACATGATGTTAGATATTTGTAGGTGAAGTTGAGTAAAGGATATATCGAGTGAAGTATGACCATGAAGCACTACGGGTTTCCAATAGCAATTAGAAGTCTGGCTAGCTGAAGTTACTACGAACAAGGATCAAAATGACATGTCCAACAACAAGAAGAAAAAAAGGTGGAACTTCTTCAGGTATGCTTAGAGGGGATGTGACTAGAGTTGCACACTAAGGAGCCACTACTACGAGAGAATGTTTTTACTATTACTACCCATCCCAGGTGGAGAATGGAACTCCTCTATTCATGATGAAGGAAATTTCATGTCAAGGCTAAGGACTTCAAAGTTCATCTAGAATCTATGCAATCCTAATGGATGCAACACCAACGGGGACTCATGGACCAATTTGCACCTCTAATTGCAGAATTCAATGCAACTCACGACCACCTACACATGACCACAGAGTAAATCCAAAGTACTTTTACCATTGTGTAGGATTGGATGGGATTGGTTGAAACGAGGAAAAATATGGTGGTGGAGCTGCGAGAGAGGATCAAGCGAATGGACACGAATGGCCAGTCCCTTACAAATACTCTTGAGCAACAATCCAAGTATGTCGAAATCCAGGTTGTGAACGATCAATTGGATGTATTACATGAATTTGTAGTTGTAGATAAAACGACATGTAACCTACCTAGAACTTGAAACATTTTATGTTGTGGAAAACATTACATTAAAATTTATTGTAAAAGTTTTATGTTATTGACCAAGGATGGTCAAGGATGACTGAAATTGAATATTATTATTATTTAATAAATTAAAATAGGAGACACTCATCCAAACAGGACTGTTGAAGAGTGTTCACTGACCCACTAGGACGAATCAACTGGTGTAGAAGGAAATTGACAAGTGGCAGCATCTGCACTCACTTACTAGTTGTTGCAGGAGGCAATCTCCCTAAAAAATGTGGTCATGTTCCCCAAGGAAGGTGGGACTGAGCAAGTGGATCATTAAATGATTTAACTGAGCAAGTGGATCATTAAATGATTTAACTGACCCAGAGACCTAGGAAGACCTATATCCATCGAATTGGGCATGAGGCTCATTACCTTTTACCTTGTGTATTGCTGGAAACTGTCATGTTGAACACACAAGAGGATTCGATGAGGGGATGCTGGAATGAGTTGCAATGTAGGACTGTAATTTTATTCTACTGAGTTGCAGAGAGTGCTTTGTATGCAAGTCTTCATGATTGTTGAGATACAAAGAGATTGTCACATGCTTCTACACAATATCTTCATCATGGTGGTTCAGTGAACGGGATTGGGGGTCCTAAAGCAAGTAATTTTGGCTTCTTTCCGGAGACGGTTGGGAGGAATGGTCTTATTTGGGTGTTTGTCCACCTCTATAGTTTAAACAGGTTCTGCATTGTTTTGTCTTCTTAATTCTAGACTCTTTATGTTCATTTCTGAAGAGTTCTATTTTTAAGCTATCAAGTTTTAGATGTTGTTTTGATGTTTACTTAGCTGATAAATTAATTAGAGTACAGAGTCTGATAATTTTATTCTGTACAAATGATTGAATGATTGGACTTGAAAAGTAGAAGATTGAATTATAAAATCATCTCTGTATTTTTCCTTTCACTGAAGATATGTACTCTAGTACAGAGAATTTTTGTTTAATAGATAGATTAGAAATGATTTCAATAATTTGAGCAGAATGTGGATCTCATTCGATGTAGATATATATAATGTATATTGTAATGATATACAAGATTCAATGAATAATTCAGGAATTATATTTTACAATATCATAATTTATTATTATAGAACAATAATTGTTTATAAACCATAAATTGACGAACCAAATAAATCGATTGAATAGCATTATTTAAAAAGAGTATTTTATATATATATATATATTCATGACTTGTAACAAACCTAGTATATATACATAACCTAGGTTTAAGATAAACAATAATAATATATATATATAGTATATTTCCCTAGTTAGGGTTTGCTTGAAAACAATGTTACAGTTCATAAGCCTGCTGCCTCATCTATGCTAAAGCATATTCAGTATAATCAAAAAGGAAATTAAATGAATGACAACATTGTATCGAACTATACTAAACATAGATAATCCTTAATTTTAATGTATTATAAACATAGTAAAAACGTTTTCTGGAAGAACTTAGAGTACAATCGAATCACCATAATAATAATAAACTTAGGAGTAGTTGTAAAACATTTTCTTTCAGAATTCATTACAAGTATATATATACCAAAATGAGATCGAATTACCATTAATTTATTCAATTAATCCATAGAATCAGGATTGCTGCATAGTCCAGTTCTAAAACAAAAACCCTGTATAACGAGTTCATTTAAATAACAAACATATTGGAGGACCCTAAGTCAAGGGCACTTAGCCCAGATAAGATTACAATGACTTGTTCTACCTTTTTCCTTACGGCAATTGAAAATACAAACTCTAAAACCCTAGAATACTTAAATACATAGAACTATAATTGATTACATATAAACCAAGTTGCAGTATCAATATCGACAGAGCCGTAATGACTTTACATTTTGTTATGAGATATTTGTATCGAAAATGTATCCACATTTGGGGAAATGCCCTATACATAAAATAAAAATTATATTAAAATTTTAATAATCTTCATATTAGGATCGAGTCCCTTAAACACAACTTCCATATGCCTAATCAAAATCAATTAACAAGCAATCTCTAGAACAGTATAATATAGGTCAAGCGTTCGAATCACAGCCAAACACATAGGTCGAATCTTATTAAATATACATATTGTATCTTTACACAAAGCACAATGGTGCTTAGGGTTGCTAGATAACAAAGTTCATTGCAGTAGTCTTTATTAAACTAAGAAACTATACAAATCAGAACACGAATTCTATCAAAACACTGTAATCTTTCTTCCATTCATTTAAGAACTTTGGCAAATTCCAACTAAAGGCTTAAAGCCTTGAAAGTTTACAATTTAAATCATGTATGTTAACATTTACAGCTCGCCATCCTTATAAAGAAAACTAAAAACTTAAACCTATAGCTTTATCAAAGCAACATCATATTGAATAACACAGGACCGACAAAATTTACCACAGTAGCATCGTAGTTGGATTGCCACCGGATAGACAGCTAAAACCCTACACTAAGGTAGAATCAGACCCATTTATTAACGCATCAAATGAGAAAAGTCCAGGATAGCCCGAGGCTTACTAGGGAAGCTCCAACCCTGGTGTGTGTTTCTTCCACTCTGTCAAACCCTTGGACCACCTTTCAAGACTTCCTTGCTGCATAAAACCCTGTCAACGCGACATTTAAAAATTATATTAAAATATTTTTTTACATTACAGTAAATAAAAGAATGAGAACAAATTAAATTATGGGATCCGAACCTTACCTTTGTAAAATAATGTTGGTTCAACCACAATTTATCCTAGCCTGGAACCTTGTGTGACTATGCTGGAAACATAAAACTACATCTGCATGACAGACCCCATAAATCACTGTAAACTCAACCACTGAAACCCTAAGTGAGTTCCTTCTCTACCATGGCGGTCGAGAGCTCCAAGAGCTCGGCCCCTCCTCAAGTCAAATGAATAAAAGGATGCCTATTCAAGCCCTTTCGAAGGTAGGGTTTGTGGTTACACCCTCGAGGAGCCAAGTTGGCAAAGGCTTCACGTGGCCTCATAAATCCATGCAGCTGTCGCCCACCTAATCTCAAATATTTTTCAAGCTCTTATTATAGTCTATGCTTGCATTTTCAACTTGGATTAATGCCAAGAAATCTAATTTCTCGAATACCCAATTCCATAGTTTAATAACATGTATTTTTTTGTATTTTTGATCATAACCATCGAACCCTTAGTTAGGATGACCATTCCTTTCTTAATGAAAAGGCTTAGATTGACATAAGTTTGATATTGATGTGTAACCATACTTTTCATAATATCTTAGGAGTCTTATTTATTATTATAACCTTGGTGGCGTAGACCATACTCAAAATCTGTACAAGGTAATGTTAACAAGCATTAGCTTCATGAAAGCTAAGTAAGCCTCAAGGCGTCACAAGAACCCCCTTCAAGCAAGAAGACGAGAATTAGTATCACATACGTAGAAAACTAATAAAATCATATTATGACAATAATAACGATAAGAGTTAGACAATGTCTTAAAGACACATAAAGTTTATTTTCTGACAAATAGAATAATGACATAAATGCAGTAAGAAATTAACTGTCTCGAAATCCATGATAAAAGAACGTAAGGAATAATATACGACAATTTATATATTGACAACTATACAAATACATTCAATACAGTAAATGAGATCCATAGTCATATTTAATGCCTTAAGGACATAATAAATAAATGTCGACATCACAAATAAACAAGTAGCGTCAATGAATATAAGATACATTTATGCAGTTAGCAAACTAAGAATTATCCCTTAAGTATAACTCTGGATTTTATGGTCAGTTATACTATGTATAAAAAATTTAAAATTTTATGTAATTTGGAGTCATTACATGTGTTATAAGAGCGCAAGTTCAAACATTAGGCCTGAAAGTGGCTCAACTCACGCATTCAAATTAAAAACAGAAAAACAGATTTACTAACTATGTTTAAAAATTGTTTATGTACAGAACATTCAATATCTATTTTGTAGGTATTGGAAGGAGCAGATGCATCTACCGAGGATGGATCCCATCATAATGAATAAAATAATCATGAAAAGTAACATGTTAACGAATAAAATGTATACGTAGAATTAAATGATAATTCATCCGAACTACTTCAAACCGTTAAAGATTTAAAAGATGAAATGAAAACTATTAAGGAAGAAAATGAAAGAACTGAATCAAATATTGCTAGATAAATTTCATAATGAGGGAAAAGATAAAAGAACAAAATTTGAATCTGAATCTGGAAACATGTCTTATCAACACAAAGGTAAGAATTTAAAATTATCTAATAATGAAAGTAATTCCTCTTCTGAAACTGATGTTAAAACACATAGAAACAAACATAAGTATTCAAGTGACAACAATGATAGTGACTGCAGTCCTAAAAAGAGGAAATACAAACCATATGAAGAAATCTTAGGAGAGTTCAAAAAGATATAACCTCCAGTGTTTAATGGAGAGATAGAGAAAGGAGAAGAAGTCGAAGCATGGTTGTCTGAGATGAAGATATACTTCCAAATCTATAATTACTCAAGCAGGATGAAAGCTAAGATGGCCATTTATAATCTAATTGGAAAGGTGGATATATTGTGGCAAGATATAAAAAGAGTAAAAAGTATTAAAGAAAAGCATCTAACTTGGAGTACTTTTAAGAGATTGTTTAAAAAGAAATTCTTGTCTGAACAATACTATGAATAAAAGGATAAAGAATTATATGAATTGAAGTTAGGTTCTATGAACATGAAAACGTTAAGCAGTAAATTCTTAAGTCTATTAAGGTATGTACTGTATATCATTGACGAAAATCCTAAAATACAACGATTTATGAGTTGCTTACCTTTTCACATCAAGGACAGGATTGAGTATGATAACCCTAAGACTCTTGAGGAAGCCATGAGGAAGGAAAATTTCTGTTACGAACATAATAGAAAAAGAGAAAGTGTACCTAGCTGGAAGTTTAATAGACCAAGTAATTTCGAACAAAGGAAGAAGAATTTTAAATTTAACAGGAATGTTGGAAATAAAAATTCTCAAAATTTTCCTAACATAAATTTTCAGGGAATAAATTTTAAAAGTAATGCATAGCAAAATTTTACAGCAGCAAAAAATGGGGATACACCTAATAATTACGTAAAAATAATGAACAAAAAGAACATGTAAAATGTTGGGAATGTCAAGGACCACATTATGAAACAAATTGTCCTAACAGAAAAAGAAACACCAGCAACATCCATACAATGCAAGAAGAGGTAACAGTTGGTGACCTAGCAAGGGAGATGCCCAGAATCAATGCAGCCTTGGAGAATCGATAGGTTGATCATCAAACCTCAATGGTCGAAATAGAAGGTATGCTACAGAACAGACCCAACTCTATTCTAATTGACCCAGGTGCTAGTTTAAGTTATGTATCACCTGGTATAGTAGAAAGTTGTAAATTGCAAGTGGAAAAGTTTGAAAAGTTTTGGTTGGTTCAATTAACCACATGAACCAAAAGAAAGGTAGTTAATTATGTGAAAGGTTGTGAACTGTTTATGAATCAATTTAAGACCCAAGTAAAACTGAATGTATTACCTTTAGGGTCATATGATGTTTTAATAGGCATGGACTAGCTGGAAAAACATAGAGTAGTTTTGAATTGTTTTGAAAAGACATTTACATGCTTGAATGAAAAAGGAGAAATTGTTGTAGTAAAAGGAGTGCCTAGAAAAGTTTCTGTTAGACAGATTTCTGCATTGCAAATGAAAAAGGTTGGATGTAAAGGATGTAAAGTATTTTCTGTACATGTAATAAATGATGAACACACAACTAAATAAGATCAATTAAAACTTGAAGATATACCAATCCTAAGAGATTTTTCAGATGTATTCCCGGAAGAAATTCCAGGATTATCTCCAAAAAGGGAATTGGATTTCACCATTGAGTTAGTACCTGGAGCTATACCAAACTCAAAAGATCCTTACCAGATGAATATCCTAGAGCTTAATGAATTAAAACTATAGTTAAAGGATTTAATAGATAAAAATTACATAATACCAAGTGTGTCTCCTTGGGGAGCACCTGTCATTTTCGTTAAGAAGAAAGACGGTACCTTACGCCTATGTATAGATTACCGTCAGTTAAATAAAATGACCATTAAAAGCATATATCCATTGCCCCGCATAGATGATATGTTTGATCAAGTATGCGAAGCAATGATATTTTCAAAAATAGACTTGAGATCTGGATATCATCAATTCGGAATTAAAGACGAAGATATCTTTAAAATTGCTTTCACAACCCGCTACGAGCATTATGAATTTGTAGTTATGCCTTTTGGGCTAACGAACGCTCTAGCAGTTTTTATGTGCTTAATGAATAATGTATTACATGAGTATTTGGATAAATTCGTAATTGTTTTCATTGATGACATTTTAATCTATTCAAAGACTAAGGAAGAACATGATGAACACTTATGAATAATATTACAAGTCTTAAGAGAACATCAATTGTACGCTAAATTTAGCTAGTGTGAATTCTTTAAGCATAAAATACAATATTTAGGTCATGTGATATCCAAAGATGGAATCTCAGTTGACACGGATAAAATAAGAGCAATTAATGAATGGCCTGTCCCTAAATATGTAACAGATGTGCATTTGTTCATGGGAATCACAGGTTACTACCGAAAATTTATAGAAGGATTCTCAAGAATCCCAAATCCCATAAAATCTTTATAGAAAAAGGGAAATAAATTTGTTTGGGATCAAAAGTGTGAAGAAAGTTTTAAAAAGTTAAAAGAGTTGTTAACTACTGCACCTATCTTAAAAATAGCAGATCCAAACAAGGACTTTGTTGTATGCACTGATGCATGCAATGAAGGCTTGGGTGGAGTCTTAATGCAAGAAGGTCACAGTTTATGAATCAAGAAAGTTAAAAATTCATGAAAAGAATTATGCTACCTATGATTTAGAGTTGGTTTCCGTAATTCATGCTTTGAAGATGTGGCGCCATCATCTAATCGATAGAAGGTTTTTATTAATGAGAGATAATAAAGGTCTAAAATATTTGTTTGATCAACAAAATATGAATGCAAGGCAAGCTAGGTGGTTAGGTTTCCTTAGCGAATATGATTTCGAGATCAAACATAGAAAAGGCAAAGAAAATAAGGTGGTTGATGCCTTAAGCAGAAATGCAAAACTAAATTTTATGGCAGCAGTTAGTACTTATAAAACAAATTTAGAAAATTTGTTTGAAGAAGGGATAAAATTTGATGAAAAATATCGAAAATTACAAGAAAAAGTTGTAGAAAATGAGGCTGAAAATATAAAAATAGAATTTAGCTCAAAAGAAAAAGGCCAAATACTGTATAAAAACATAATTGATGTACCTAACACACCAAAAATTAAATTGTTGATTTTAAATGAAATGCATAAGAGAGCTTATTCAGGACATCTAGATTATCAAAAGATGATAACCATGTTAAGGAAAGAATATTTTTGGCCAAATATGAAAGATGGAGTGGTTGAATACATCGCTAGGTGTATTGACTGCTAGCAAGTTAAGGATGAGCATCAACACCTAGCTGGTTTGTTACAGCAATTACCAATTCCAGATTGGAAATGGGAAATTATCAACATTGATTTTATAACCAGACTGCCTAAAAATCAAAAGAAAAATGATTCTATGATGGTAGTGGTAGATAAGCTTAGTAAGGCAACTCATTTATACCTGTCAAAACTACTTTTAAGGCTGCTAATATTGTCGATGTGTTTATGAAACAAGTTTTTCGTTTGCATGGAATTCCTAAGATAATAATTTCTTACAGGGATTCTAAATTTACTGGTAAGTTCTGGAAGTCATTGTTTAAAGGTTTGGATACTAAATTAAATTTCAGCACATCTTTTCATCCAAAAACGGATGGACAAACTGAAAGAGTAAATCAAGTCTTAGAGGATATGTTAAGAATGTATGTTAGATATCAGCCAAACAAGTGGGAAGATTATTTGCACTTAGTTGAATTTGCTTATAATAATCATTATCAAGCCAAAGCTAAACTTAGTCCTTTTGAAATATTGTATGGTCGAAAATGTAATACTCCCATTTCATGGAGTAATCTGGTTGACAGGTTGATGTTAGGACCTAAGTTATTGAAGGAAATGGAACTAACAATGAAACATGTACAAAGCAATCTGAAAATTGCACAAGACAGACAGAATAGTCATGCATACCTTAAAAGAACTCATAAATAATTCCAAGTAGGTGAGCATGTCTTTGTCAAGGTAAAACCTAGAAAAATCTCTTTTAAGCTGGGGAGTTGTCCTAAGTTAGCACCCAGGTATTGTGGACCATTTGAAATATTATCAAGAGTTGGACCAGTGGCTTATCAGTTATCCTTTCCGCCTAATCTTAAAATGCATCATGTATTTCATATTTCTATTTTGAAAAAGTATGTACATGATGCTACTCATGTAATCGATTGGAATTATATACAGGTAGAACCAGAAGGATATTTTCAGGTGGAACCAGATTGTATCCTCGACAAGAGGGAAATTTTGCTCCGGAATCGCACCATTAGACAGGTAAAGGTGCAATGGAAGCACCTTAGTCCAGATGAAGCAACCTGGGAATTGGAGAGTCATATGTCAGCAACATATCCAGTTCTATTCCAGGAAGACTCAAATGATGCTTAAGCAACATCGAGGATGATGTTGAACTTAAGAGGGGGTGTTTGTAACCTACCTAGAACTTGAAACATTTTATGTTATGGAAAACATTACATTAAAAGTTATTGTAAAATTTTTGTGTTATACTATTACTACCCATCCTAAGTGGAGCATGGAACTCCTCTATTCATGATGAAGGAAATTTTGTGTCAAGGCTAAGGACTTCAAAGTTCATCTAGAATCTATGCAATCCTAATGGATGCAACACAAATGGGAACTCATGGACCAATTTCCACCTCTAATTGCATAAGTCAATGCAACTCCCAACCACCTACACATGACCACAGAGTAAATCCAAAGTACTTTTACCATTGTGTAGGATTGGATGGGTATGTTTGAAACAAGGAAAAAGATGGTGGAGGAGCTGCGAGAGAGGATCAAGCGAATGAACGTGAATGACCAGTCCCTTACAAATACTCTTGAGCAACAAGCCAAGTATGTTGAAATCCAGGTTGTGAACGATCAATTGGATGTATTACATGAAGTTGTAGTTGTAGATAAAACGACATGTAACCTACCCAGAACTTGAAACATTTTATGTTGTGGAAAACATTACATTAAAATTTATTGTAAAAGTTTTATGTCATTGACCAAGGATGGTCAAGGATGATTGTAATTGAATATTATTATTATTTAATAAATTAAAATAGGAGACACTCATCCAAAGAGGATTGTTGAAGAGTGTTCATTGACCCACTAGGAGGAATGAACTGGTGTAGAAGGTAATTGAGAAGTGGCAACATCTACACTCACTTACTAGCTATTGCAGGAGGCAAGCTCCGTAAAAATGTGGTCATGTTCCCAAAGGAAGGTGGAACTGAGTAGGTGGATCATTAAATGATTTAATTGACCCAAAGACCTAATCAGACCTATATCCATCGAATTGGGAAGGAGGCTCATTACCTCTTACCTTCTGTATTACTGTAAACTGTCATGTTGAGCACACAAGAGGATTCGATGAGGGGATGCTAGAATTAGTTGTAGTGTAGGACTGTAAGTTTATTCTACTGAGTTGCAGAGAGTGTTTTGTATGCAAGTCTTCATGATTGCTGAGATACAAAGAGATTGTCACATGGTTCTACACAGTATCTTCGTCCTGGTGGTTCAATGAACAGGATCGGGGGTCCTAAAGCAAGTAATATTGGTTGCTTTAACGAGACAGTTGGGAGGAATGGTCTTCTTTGGGTGTTTGTCCACCTCTATAGTTTAAACAAGTTATGCATTGTTTTGTCTTATTAATTCTAGACTCTCTATGTTCATTTCTGAAGAATTCTATTTTTAAGCTATCAAGTTTTAGATGTTGTTTGGATGTCTACTTAGCTGATAAATTAATTAGAGTACAGAGTCTGATAATTTTATTCTGTACAAATGATTGAATGATTGGACTTGAAAAATAGAATATTGAATTATAAAATCATCTCTGTATTTTTCCTTTCACCGAAGTGATGCACTCTAGTACATAGAAGTTTTGTTTAATAGATAGATTAGAAATGATTTCAATAATTTGGGAAGAATGTGGATCTCATTCAATGTAGACATATATAATGTATATTGTAATGATATACAAGATTCAATGAATAATTCAGGAATTATATTTTATAATATCATAATTTATTATTATAGAACAATAATTGTTTATAAACGATAAACTAACGAACCAAATAAATCGATTGAATAACATTCTTAAAATAGAGTACTATATATATATATTCATGACTCGTAACAAACTTGGTATATATACACAACCTAGGTTTAAGATAAACAATAATAATATATATAGTATATTTCCCTAGTTAGGGTTTGCTTGAAAACAATGTTACAGTTCATAAGCCTACTGCCTCATCTATGCTAAAGCATATTCAGTATAATAAAAAAGGAAATTAAATGAATGACAACATTGTATTGAACCATACTAAACATAGATCATCCTTAATTTTAATATATTATAAACAGAGTAAAAAAAAATTCTGGAAGAACTTAGAGTACAATCGAATCACCATAATAATAATAAACTTAGGAGTAGTTGTAAAAAAATTTCTTTCAGAATTCATTACAAGTATATATATGCCAAACTTAGATCGAACTACCATTAATTTATTCAATTAATCCATAGAATCAAGATTGTTGCATAGTCCAGTTCTAAAACAAAAACCCTGTATAACGGGTTCATTTAAATAACAAACATATTGGAGGACCCTAAGTCAAGGGCACTTAGCCCAGATAAGATTACAATGACTTTTTCTTATCTTTTTCCTTACGGAAATTAAAAATACAAACTCGAAAACCCTAGAATACTTAAATACACAAAACTATAATCGATTACATATAAACCAAGTTGCAGTATCAATATCAATAGAGCAGTAATGACTTTACATTTTGTTATGAGATATTTGTATCGAAAATGTATCCACATTTGGGGAAATGCCCTATACATAAAATAACAATTATATTAAAATTTTAATAATATTCATATTAGGATCGAGTCCCTTAAAAACAACTTCCATCTGTCTAATCAAAATCAATTAACAAGCAATCTCGAGAACAGTATAATATAGGTCAAGGGTTCGAATCACAGCCAAACACATAGGTCGAATCTTATTAAATATACATACTGTATCTTTACACAGAGCACGATGGTGCTTAGGGTTTCCAGATAACAAAGTTCATTATAGTAGTCTTTATTAAACTAAGAAACTATACAAAGCAGAATATGAATTCTATCGAAACAATGTAATCTTTCTTCCATTCATTTTAGAACTTTGGAAAATTCCAACTAAAGGATTAAATCCTTGAAAGTTTACAATTTAAAGTCGATATGTTAACATTTACATATCGTCATCCTTCTAAAGCAAACTAAAAACTTAAACCTACAGCGTTATCAAAGCAACATCATATTAAATAACACAGGACTGAGAAAAATTTACCATAGTAGCATTGTAGCTGGATTGCAATCGGATAGACATCTAAAACTCTACACTAAGGTAGAATCACACCCATTTATTAACACATCGAATGAGGGAAGTCCAGGACAGCCCGAGGCTTACTAGGGAAGATTCAACCCTGGTGTGTGTTTCTTCCACTCTGTCAAACCCTTGGACCACCTTTCAAGACTTCCTCGCTACATAAAGCCCTGTCAACACGACATTTAAAAATTGTATTAAAAGCTTGTTTTACATTACATTAAATAAAAGAATGAGAACTAATTAAATTATGGGAGCTGAACCTTACCTCTGTAAAATAATGTTGGTTCGACCACAAGTTATCCCATGTTAGAACCTCGCATGACTAAGCTGGAAACATCAAACTACATCTACGTGACAGACCCCATAACTCACTGTAAACTCAACCACTGAAACCCTAAGTGAGTGCCTTCTATGCCATGGCGGCCGAGAGCTCCAAGAGCCTAACCCCTCCTCAAGTCAAATGAATAAAACGATGCCTATACAAAGCCTTTCGAAGGTAGGGTTTGTGGTTACACCCTCAAGGAACCGAGTTGGCAAAGGCTTCATGTGGCCTCATAAAGCCATGCAGCTATCGCCCACCTGATCTCAAATCTTTTTCAAGCTCTTATTATAATCTATGCTCACATTTTCAACTTGGATTATTGCCAAGAAATCTAATTGTTCGAATACCCAATTCCATAGTTTAAATAACATGTATTGTTTTGTATTTTTTATCATAACCATCGCGCCCTTAGTTAGGATGACCATTCCTTTCTTAACGAAAAGACTTAGATTACCATAAGTTTGATATTGATGTGTAACCATACTTTTCATAACATCTTAGGAGTCTTATTTATCATTATAAGCTTGGTGGCATAGACCACACTCATAATCTATACAAGGTAATGTTAACAAGCATTAGCTTCATGAAAGCTAAGTAAGCCTCGGGGCGTCACAAGAACTCGGGCCTTCAAGCAAGAAGATGACGACAATCAATATCACAAACGTAGAAAACTAATAAAATCATATTACGACAATAATAACGATAAGAGTTAGACAATGTCTTAAAGACATAAAGTTTATTTTCCGACAAACAGAATAACGACATAAATGCAGTAAGAAATTAACTGTCTCGAAATCCATGATAAAAGAATGCAAGGAATAATATACGACAATTTATATATCGACAATTATACAAATACATTCAATACAGTAAAAGAGATCCATAATCATATTTAATGCCTTAAGGACATAATAAATAAATGTCGACATCACAAATAAACAAGTAGCATCAAGGAATATAAGATACATTTATGCAGTTAGCAAAATAAGAATTATCCCTTTAGTATAAATCTGGATTTTATGGTTAGTTATACTATGTATATAAAATTTAAATTTTTATGAAATTTGGAGTCGTTACACGACCCTCCTTGAGTTCCTCCCTATAGCTTAGTCCACTTATCTAGAACTTCAACATTTGAACTCTTTCATAAATACAAAGTTGGAAGCCTTACAAAAAAACAAACCTAATGTGCTAGATAGTGAGTAGGCATAGGCATTCATTGCAAGTTTGTTAAGTAAATGGAAGGAATGAGTCGCTAAATTCTAGACATTCTTAAAAAACATTGTAGCAGTCATCCCTGAGCTGGCCCATTTCATTTGAAGGAACGACACAACAACAGAGTTGACACGAGGGCAAGTCAATGGTTGTGGTTGGTGTTTATTAGCTCCTTTGTTTTTTAATGAAAGTTGTTGAAGATGGGCGGTTTAGAATATGCATGGAGATGTGTGCAAGAGAATCGGTAAAGGAACATAAAGGATGTGCTGCAAGTGATCAATGACAATGATTATAGAAAACATCATTTAATGCATTGATGTGGATCGACTTAGTTGTAACCATCTTGGTGCATTCAAGACTAACACTTTATTGTGTATAAAAACCCATGAAGGGTTAAGGAAAGGGGTTGGTTGGTTGTTAAGGGTTAGCTAATGAAGATTGTATATGAGTGGGAAAATATTGTTAAGGCTATGAGTTTTCTTCTGTGTTTATGGTTGCAGGATAATAGTTTCTTCTAATATATGGAGATGTATTCTGGGGGTGGTTTGAGATATCAATAAAATGAGGATGATCTAGGAGTTCCCCTTTAAAATTCATGTGCCATATCTCTGAGTGTTGCATCTACTCATTATCGTTCGACAGTCTCTATTTCATATAAATAATACTTAAATGTTAATCAAATAGTGTGATTAAAGTTGCATCCATCCTTTAAGGTCACCCCTCCCATCTATCTATGATCTTGGCTATGCTTCAGGTGAGACATTCTTCTCTCTGGGAGGATTGAAAATGCCAATGCATCTAGACTACATCAAACCTTTGTTGGTGCTTGCGTAAGGACCCTGGTCTGAACTTGTCACTAACATAAATAACATGGACAATCAATAAGATATCCTTTTATATCACTTTCAAATTATATGCATAAAGTAACTCATTAATCTATAACCCATATCCCATGGATATTAGTTGGAACTAACCAATTTCTCATATATTTTGAATAATTCCCTTAACACTCATTAAACAATTAACTCAACTCATATAATACTTTACTAAAATCAAATTTATATATAATTGAAAAATAATATAATGAAATAATAATATTAAAAATTAATAAATAAATACTTTTATAAAATTATATTTTCCTTTTAAATAAGAGATTGCCTTTTTTAAATAAACAAATTAAAAAATAAACATAAATATAAATAATAAAATAACAAAAAGACCCATAAATTAAAATTCCTGAAACTCCAGGGAGTAAGTGCGTGGTTTCATAATCATCCACGATAACCGCTCTCGGAAAAGGTCAAGGCAATAGTTGTTAGGCGAATTAATAGCATGACGTGTTATATTTCTTATGAATAGATATCTCACTTTCTAAATAAAGTCTTCCCGTGTCCCTGCTGTGAATGGGTGGCCAGTTTTTTTCCGTAAACATGTGATACCTTCAAAATTTTAATCGTAAAGAGGAAGTAAGCTAAACATAAGTCATCAAACTCAAAGGCATGAGTTATGGCTTCACACCTAATTCATGGGTGATCTACATTAGTTTCCCTTTAATTACATACTACAAAAATCTGTTATACGTAGGAGAAACGAAAAGCACATTCTTTTATAACATAGCAATTATTTTATGTTTAATGAGAGTACTTTACAACTTGGTAAGTGAGAGATGCTGTAACATAATTTAGGTAAAATCAACAAAAATCTATTTTAATTTGAATCTAAGGATTTAATTTCTTAAAATATAATTTTTTCAACTTAAATTATTTATACATCCAATAAACTAGCATTTGCTTTTTGAGGGGCAAAAGGAACGCTGGTAGGAAAAGAGGAAAGTTAGAAGGAACAAAAACATAGGCACAGGCAGCAAAGGATAATGGTAGGAAAATAACAAAGTTTGTAACAATCTCAGATTACAAAGACATAGGCACTCAACCCATAACAAAAAATAATGTTAAGTTCATCAACACAGTGAGCCAACTACAATTGTTTTTCTCACAATCTCTGTAGTAGTAATCTCAACACTATAGATTACTACTATATTTGGAATATATAAGCAATTTAAGACTCAAATAATTTTTCATTTGCAAACTAGTTGTCTATTCATAGAATCATTTGTTGTTGGTTCCACATTTGTTAATGTTTAGAATGAGTATGCTATGTTGCAGATGAAGAAGGAAACAAATGAATGTATATGTACTTATACACTCTAGTGACACTTGGACTTCAAATGGTCTTTCCTTGTAAATTATAGTAGTTGGTTTGATCTTCAAACAAATTACTTGTTGCCACTCTATTTCATCTAGCAATGTGAATGGGTAATCCTCCTGGTTCCTTCCATGGGAGAATAGAAATCAAGGATGAGGTTTATTCAACATTCAATAAATACCATTGGAGTTATATATCCCAACTACCTACCCAAGATAGGTTGATTCAACACCTTATACAGTATTAATGGGACTCTAGTATTGAATGGTTACATAAAAATATTGAACTAAGACACCAATTGAACCAAGGCATTAATTAATATGGGATTGGATGGATTTTTGCATCATATAAGGATAAACTTTCATATCCATAGCACTAATAATGAGGAAATCTCCAAGGAACAATTCCATATCCATATAAGTCACTGTGGCGCGTGCCTCAACGTATAAACTTGAACTCGTATTGGGGGGTTTGTTCCTTGGTTTTATCACTCACTGCACTAAGAGGGAATTCTCAAAACAAATTCCCATGCACATGGAACTTCCTACATCGAAAGGGTATATGTGCATAATCGATTGGTTGAATCCATTGTGAATCTTGGTGGCTTAGGTATATTGCTTCCAACAAGGCTTGAGAGATGTGCATATATATGTAAAGATAAGCATCTGTAGTGTAACTACCTAAGTTCGTGGCATCTGAGGGCTTGAAAAATATTCCTCGAGTATTACCTATGCCTACCAGGGTCTCGTTTTCCCAGTACTCTATAGGCAACGAGTTAAGCCTGACCAAGAACAACGCATAAGTAATGTCTTCTTTTTCAGGGTAAATTTTTTCAACCTAGTTTTTAAATATAATCCAGTTGAGTTGAAGAAGTATGAGCCATTATCAAAAGTTGAATTTTTGTCTTCCATACTATAAAAAATTACAGTGAGAATCCCATAGATCTAAGGCGGAGGTCATAATGCCCTTTGGGTTTCCATCTGGTATTGTTCTATCCCACAAGGGATCATTCCGAAGGCCATAGGCCCAAATTTTTTTCTATTAGAGCATAATCCTTCATATATTGAATATTCTGGCTTAGACAGGTGGAAGTGATTTCGTACCTTGGTACCATCGATGTTTTTGGTATGCACTTGCCTAGTCCTCTGGTGGCTTTCCTGTGATGAGAAGCTTTGAATTCCTTCATCATCGACTCTTTCCCATTGAGTATATTTCCTGCACCTACCACTCCTTCAATTAGTTGTGTTTGTTGGTTGTTTACCTCTTGTTGACGATTCAATTTTTCACCAGTTAAGGAGAGAGGCTATATAGAAGCAACAACATCTCTAAAGGAGGGGGGTATATCCACCCCTTTCGTTGATTCCATGGCGATCACAACTATGGCTACCTAAAAGGCACCAAAATAGAAACCCTAATCGCAAATCAAAACCCTAGCAAAGCATAACAATTTTTCACCTAACAAGAGCATTACTCGATTATGCTACGTAATTTTATTTATTATGTTTAGTCTATATCCAATATTATATTTTCACTATAAATCATTGTCAATGTTCATGTTTAAGATACAATGATTTTCATGGATACTAAACCATCAAGGGATGGGCATAATGAAATTTATATATCCTTTCCAAGGAAAGAAAACACACCATTTCAACAATACTTGAAGTATTGGAATTATCATAGAAGTTATAGCATTTGTTTCTACTTTTGATGTGATCAATGATTAATGGGGAAGCTATAATATGTTGCAATAATTTTTCTTTCCTGTTTAGTGACACCCATTATTTTCCAACTCGTAATATTATATAAAATAATTTTCAAACTTTACCTTAGTTGGAAACCTTCAAATATATGTTTAATAAATTTCTAGCTAAATGTATTGATGATTGTCGCTTAGTGCATTTTTTAAATGACCCATGCCACTTATAATGAACTCTTGATAACAAATATTTAAATAAATATGCAATGGTGGTGAGTTCAAGTCCTTTTTTCACATGAAATCACTAAAGGGAATCATTTTTAATTGATCTAGGTGGATTTTTGAAATTAAGAAAATTTCATTGCCTTTGATGTTGACGGAAGTATAACAATTGCGAAGATCTCATCTAGATGTTTCCGATGATGTTTGAATTTTCTCATTTGGACTCTGTATGCAAAAGTTATGCAATTCTGAAGTTTTCTCTCAATAGGAAAAAATTTGGCAAGAGTGCCACGTTGCACCACTGAAAGGGTGAGACGTGGCAGTCATACAAGTCATGCTCTAATGTGGAAGTACCTCAAGATGACACATGGCATATAGTTTGTTGAGATAGAAAATCTTACAGCTGATTTGGCATATGACATCACTCACATGTGGACTAATCCAACGAGGCCACGTGGCAATCCGATTGGCCTTTGATAGGTTCTCCTTACCAAGGAAAAATTGGAAGTCCCAGGAATTGAACCCACAACCTATTGTTCACAAGCCACACACCCTTTTTGGCCCACCTACGGTTTGGTTCTTACCATGATATGGCACGACTTCTATTTGAAGTTTGTTGGAGTTGCATTTGGTGGTTAAAAGGGGCCAAGGGCTTAGCCCTCGACCCTAAACCATGGCATATGGTTTGGGAGCAGTTAGGATGATATCTCCACTATATGACTTGGCAAGGAAATTGGTTATGGTGTTGAACATGTTTGGGCCTCGGTCTTGGTGGGAGCACTATCTTTGGCGCTAGATTCAACAAATATTCGCCATTTGAATCATGCACATTAAAATGACTTTGGCGGCTGGCCACATTTAGTGGACGTTGAAACAACACTTCCGATGGAACTGATCCCATGGTTATAGACCATATGTTATATTTGATGGTGATTTTCACGGTTGGCCACACTTAGCACCATTTGGTTGTTTCTTACCGAGTATGCCAAAGTTTGATGGATGTTGGAACAATATACCATGGTGGTGGTTTTCAATGGACTTATTTAGGCCATGGTTATGTTTGTTTCCATGAGAAGTGGGGGTGGTTAGGACCACCATGGTGCTATATAAGCACGCTTACCAAGAGCCAACTCAACAAGGAAGGCAAGTCACAATGTAAGTCACAAGTACAACGAGCAAAGTCATTCGAGGCGAAGTCATGGACAAGTCACTTGCAAAGCCGAAGCATTTGACACCAAGGAAAATCCATGTGGATTGAATAATAAAGGCCGAGGATAAAGGGTCCAAACGCACCATGGAGATGGATCGACAACTTGGATAAAGTATTGATATGCTTTGAAATCATGTGTCCCTTTTTAATTCCTTTTAGATGGGTATTTTATAGTTCTAAACTATTGGTAACCCATTATATTATAGTGCTTTATTTAATGGGCTCTCCATTATAGTTTTCTTGATATATAAAACTATTGAAGCCTATCACTTTTAAAGGATGCCACATATATATATTTTTTGTAATGGTTTCCATATAAGTATTAATGGTAACCAAGGGAAATAAGTATTTGCATTTATATGGTGGAGTGAGACCATAGATTCCACCACGTATGCATGGTTTATGGCATTGTAAGAAAGATGAATTTTTGGGAATTTTCATGTGCACTTGACTACAACATCTTCCACCAAGTGCTTGTATTCAAAATTTTTACTTATCCATGTGCACACATGTTGTAGTGGTTTTGAGACCGTAGAGTCTACCAGTCGTGCACATTTATTGTGACTTGAAGATGAATGTTTCCATGTTATAATGGGCTTTGTAGCCACTTATTTGTGAGAGGCATTGTTTTCTTAAGGCCTATTTGGAAACTTTGTAAAATTGTCCAAGTTTCATAAGATCTTTGGGACATGAGGAAGCCACTTATGCATCATCATTGGGGACTCCATCTTCCCTATAGAGAAGGCACTGATCTTTAAGCAATTCGCCCTCCTAGGGTTTTGATCATTTTCCTATTCTGGGGATTTTTCTTTTTTCTTGTGGAATTAGACACTCTCATATCTCTCATCAAGCAAGTAATATAAGGTGTTAGGAAATCTCTATCTTCATCTAAATCATTATCTTGGGCATCTTTAAGTTTTCCCATTCAAATCCCCCCAGAGTAGTGACATAGTCATTTTTCACCTAGCACCTTCATCCTAGATCTTGTGCATCATTATGCAGCCATCAAAATAATATATTTGGGTTATCTTTTCATTCCTTAAAGCCTCACAATCCAAAATAATTCATCAGTGGCTATCCCTCATTGGGCTAGGGTTTCATTAGTTATACACCTTACATATTCTATAGTTGTAGTTTGATCCAGTGTCTTACCTTTAGTTCTTTCTTTCTAGGTTAGATCTGGGTCTCCCCCTTTGTCACTTGATCCTAAGTGGCATAAATCGAAGAGAATCTTGATTGGCATGACAACCGATCCATTCCGGGGGTCAAGATCCTCTTAGGTCACCTCTTTAGTTTCATAGCTCCTCTACCATCCTGAATAGGATTCATCTCAAAGGGGCAACTACAAGTTGCGTGCTAATAGGATCCAACCAGACTGGTCCTTTTTCTCTTGAGTTATGAAACCTCATGTGAAGACAGAGTCTGAAGGTGAAATGATGAAAAACTTAGCAGGATATTGCAAAAAAAAAGCCCTACTAATTAAACTCAATCAAACTTTACATCGATACTGGATGGAAGTAATTTAATCCAATGAAGTTTTCTGCACAACCACAAACATATCATGAACCATGTAATTAGACATAAGTTATAACCAACAATATTATTATTCAAAGTTTCATAACATAATAGTCTTATGACAATGATCATTGATACATCGTGTCTTGCACAATATAACAAGGGGCAACAGGAGCCACACTACTGAATTCCCCCAAATCAAACTCCTGCTGAACAACCAAAATCCACACAAAAGATAGAGTCAAGCCAGTACACAAAAGACCTATGGTTGCAACATTGATATAGTAGCCCAATCTACAGAGTAGAAAGTAGATGGAAGGCACTATGACATCAAATAATCCCCTAATCTCCTAGGATCGAAGCACTCTAAGCCTAGGGATCTAATCTACAAGAATACAACCCCTTTCTCTTCTTCATCCTCTATTTAAATAGAAGATAAATGGATTGATGATTCCTAACTGTGTCAAAAATTATCAATACCATTGCCATAAAGTTGGTATTACAAATATTTAATGTTGATCTTTGACAAACTCATGGACGATCATTCAACCATAATAAATCTACATCCTTTGAAAATAGCTCCAACATTAATTTGAGTCAACTGTGATCATCCCTTCAATGCATTTAACTCAAAAATATTGCCTCCACGCAAAGTTGGTATTACAAATATTTAATGTTGATCTTTGACAAAGTCATGGATGATCATTCAATCATAATAAATATACAACCTTTGAAAATAGCTCCAACATTAATTTGAGTCAATTGTGATCACCCCTTCAATGCATTTAACTCAAAAATATAGCCTCCACACCCTCTAAATTCAATCATGTTGACAGATTCAAATTTGATCATCATCACGTTGCAGTATTAGGACAAAGCCTCCTTGTTCCACAAAACATGGCTTAATACACCCAACCATCATTTGTGTTACAGCAAGGTGGACTTTATACATCATCATATACCTTTTCTTAATGCTTATGAAATCTAATGTGCAGCAATGTGTGTCCTTCCAGCCAGAAACGCACATTAAATGGAATTTTCTTCCTCAAAAAGATTCTTTCATGTAACCCTTAATCCCAAGAGCTTTCCAACAAACTCTTATTTGCCCAATTCAGTGTTTCATGGCCCAATATATGGTATATGGAAGTCAAGGCTGCTATAGCCATTGGATCTTTGTCCATTTAATTGTGGTTGTTATATCTGGTGTGCAAGACTCAATACTACATGCATTTCATTGAGAGACTCTTTCCATTTATAAATGTGAATGCGTTCCCATCATACTATGTGTATCCAAAGGTCTCCATGCACCCCCTCCCAAATCCAATCCCATTAGTTAATTTTAGGTCCACATTGTCGTACCCATGTGGCAAGTTATCTCCTCAATGCCACCTACCAGCTTTCCCTTTGAGCCACATCATCATGGCTGGCACCTGTCAAGCAATTGATAGGCTGCCACCTGTCTGTGACAAAGTTTGGGTCCATGTTACCATAGTGCAGAATCCAAAGCGGTCACAGTATCGAGGAATGTGGGGCGAAGGCAAGGGAACGGATGGGAAGGAGTCTACTCTCTGCCCCAATGAAATGGACAGGATGGAGCAAGGGTGGAACACAATGTGAAATTTAAATGGGAGCATGGGGTGGAGTTAAGTTGGGGAACAGACAAGATGCAGATGGAAAGGGAAGATCACCACGCCCCCCCCTCGACAACCTCGGTCAGAAGGAAAGGTAACAAGAAACATTTGGGAATGAAAGAGGGACACTCTGCAACTATAACTAAAGCCCAAAATAGAACAAATGGAGCAGAGGATGGGATATCCATGGAATCAATGCATTAGCCCACACCCAAAGTTAAATATTTGGCTCTAAGGGGCAGTATTTAGAATTTTGTTGATCCTTTACGTGAGAAGCCCTGAAAAAATCTACCATGTTATTTTAGGATCTAATAGGTCCCTTTCTTGAAAGAGAAATTATGTATCTAATTTCTTCATGAATAAGGTTTTGTATGTTATTGGATTTTCATTATTTATTGAGAATTTAATGATTGAAATTGTTTATCTTGATGTGTAACAGGCTTGCAAATGAAGGTTGCTCAAATTTTCTAGAATATTGCAAAATTATAACAGTTCTTTCCAATTAATGAGTGCAAATGAATGAGAACTTAGCCTTCCAGTTTTTAAGAAACTTTTAGGAAACTTTTAGTAACAGTTCTTACCATTTGCACACCTTCATTTTCCTCCATCTTCAAAATCTGCACAGGCCTGTAGATTGATAATTGAATATGCCATTGAGAATTTATTAATTCACTAGCTAACAACAAATTCTCAGAGAAAACATTTATTTAGAGTTGGAAGAGACCCACATGTCAAGTGGACATAGCAACCAGCATTTCTCCCCTTGGGAGCTGGAGAAGATTCTCCTAACCATGCACTCTAACATCCGTTGATTCTCAGGATCCACCTATTGAGCAAGCCAATCCTTCCACCTTTAATCAATGAGTAAAATCAGGCCTACATATACGAATTGAATGTGTGATACAAGGAATGTAATAGCATCCCTATTGAATTGGCATCATAGGAGCACATACGCAGCATAAACTCTGCTACCACATAGTTGGCATTCTACTTAACTGCGCATTATGCTATGAATCTCCAGGCTAAGGATGGATTTAGATGTATACAAAAGTCTAACTCTTTTAATTATATTCCTGAGAAAATATAAACGTATAAAACAATATTAGGAGCTGTCAATGGAAAGGTAGAGATGGACATGACTGCATCTAAACCTAAGCTTGATTTGCACCTCAGGTTGTTAAGTTAGAAAATGAATACTTAAATAATGTACAACAATTGAAGCTGTCAATGTAAAGATGGGGTGGGAGTGATTCCATCTGAACTGGAGTTTGATATGCACCTCGGGTTGTTTTTTGAAAATGAATATCTAAGGTGCTCTACACCCTAGGGTGAGGCTGAGTCATTCTTAAAGTGGGGAGCTTGGCTAAGTGGAGGAGCATTAGCTAGACATGTCCTTATATCCACTTACTCGCTTGACGAATTAGGAAAGTGGAATACAAGGACATATATGTCTAAAGCTGTAACTAACAAACTCATTTCCAGACATCCAATTACCTTTCCATAGCTAGGAAGATAATAAGAAGAAAACTACATATATTGTGTGTATTTTTATTGCCATAAAGCCAGGTGCAAAACCTCAAAAAGATTTGAAGTTTGCCCTTCAAGTTGTTGGAACTCAATCCCTAATAAATTAAAAAGATTTAAGTTTTAGATCTCAATTAAGATGGACTTATACTGGTTTATACGCAGAAGAGAGAGAGTTACGAAGACAATACAATAATAGCAGTGCGCTTCTTGGGAGGATCCATTAACAAAACCATTCCTGAGTCATCGACCACAAAACCAGCAGGAGGGCTGGGCAGTGGAATATGATGACCATGACTACTATTATCTTCTAAGTGCTCTTCTTGCATGGGTTTCCTCCTTCCCTTCTGGGTTTCCACTTGCTTTTTCTTGGGTGTTGAACACTTGTGAGGATTTAATGTTGAATCCCTCTGAGTCTTAACCCTGTTGTTATTATGATTACTTTGATTGGCAGCAACATAACAAAGCCCATGAATATGGCGTGTTCCCTGTTTTAAGAGCTTTACTCCTAGTCGACATTGATATTGATCCTTGATGGACAAAAATGAATTTGAATATGAATGAAAAATAGAGGGCATAGTAGTTTTCAACATTTTATTCTACAATTCCAAACTCTTTCAGCATTGCTGTCACTCCAAGCAAACATAAAAAGTTCTGAACATCCCTTCCATTTCAAACCAAACTTAGTGTGTGAAGACTTGTATGGGCAGTTTTCTGTTTTATCCAAAATTTATGTTTTAATAATTCTGGTTATTAGAAAATCGATATGTTAATGTATCTTTCAAAATTACATCCATCTTTATGATAGATGAGAGTTGTTTTTGACATTTTGATCGATATAAATACTCACACAAAACAAAAATACGAAATAATAACTAAAAGAGCCTGTGGTCGTTGTTGGAGCTGGTGGGCACTGCCATTGTAGAGTAGATCCATTTCATTGTGGTCGTCATTGGAGCTGGTGGGCACTGCCATTGTAGAGTAGAGCCATTTCATAGAGCAGAAGTGGAGAAGATCCCGCCACCACCGAGAGGGAGCCACACCACCACCGAAAGGGCGCCGCGTGAAAGCAGAAAGGAAGGGCCGTTGTGGGAGAGCCAACCCATAATCCTGTTAAGGAGCCCGTTTGTGGGTTGTAGCCGGTCCCATGGAAGGAGCCTGGAGCCCGGTCTCGTGGAGAGCCGACGTGAAGCAGCCAGGGAGGAGAGCATCCAGGAGAAGAGCAGCCGCGCGTGAAGGAAGCAAATATGAGGAAGCAAATACGATGTACAAGCACATACCTAACCTTCACGAAGTAACCATCCACGTGGCAACATTCCATTCGCTCTATGAGCGAGGAATCTAGCCAATGTGGATGGTTTTGCTTCTCGTTGGTGAAACGCCTATGGCGTAATTACACTCAAAAAATTAGATAAAAAACATAACTTAAAGAGAAAAGCATGCACTTGTAATTATTATAATAGCCAAATTGACTCCAGTGATTGGAGATATTGGTGCAAAGAGGTGGCATCTCATGTGTAATACCCAAGACTTTTGAATTATTTGATTTAATGTTTTTATTTGAGAAATATTCTTCAAACAATTATTATTTTGTAAAAGAGTTATAAAACTGGATCCACCAATTGAAAGAGGGGACACCATCATGAGACAATGAACAAGTGAATGGCAAGCAAGATATTTGGTACCAGATCCACAATTATAGGGATCAAGATATCAGCTTGACATTTGATTGAGATGACACAATACCTGGGCAAAAATTATATAATGGTGCATTGAGAAGACATAGGACGTTGTGTAGTGCATAGAGAGAAATTGTTGCTATATTAAGGGTAAGTTGTTGAGTACTCTCTCTGTTTGAAAGTCTGTCTTTTGATCTACTATAGACTCTTGGGAAGAGTGTTGCATTCAGATATTGCTGTGTTCATTTGTCTATGGTAGTGATCCAGCTCGAGGGTGAAGTTGGACAAGTAAGTGTGGTTGTACTCTTCTACGGTTGGGAGGTACTAGGGAGCTCCAAGTGTTTTTCCCCTTCTATGTTCAAGTAAGTGTTTTATTTTACGCTGGTTTAATGAATCCCTTAATTGCAAAAAGTATTTTGGTTAGATGTTGTACTATGGATAAACCATAAGTGATAGGTTCCTAATTATTCTAGTTTTATTCAAGTACATGTAATAAATCTTATTTTGGGTTTTCATCAAGCAAGTGTTCCATAGAGGCATTGTTGTAATTTATATTTAGATATACGCAGTGAATTATTTATGGGGTATTTGCATGAATAGTCTATGTGTTTTATTTTTCTCTCAAGATGGTAGTTAATTGACACAACATTTATCACAGAATCTCCGAGTCGCCAAAGATTGTATCCAATTGAGAATTCAGTGGAAGCACTTATTCCATATATTTTGTGGCATGATACGCCATGATATTGTTCACTTGTGAACTATGAGTGAAGCATGTCGATCGTGATCCTCATGGAGCGATATAACGGATCGACGCTTGAACAATTGTCCGTGTAATGGGTTCTCGTTCAAACTCCGAGAAATAGCCTGTAAGAGTTGAACCGCAACGGCCGTGGGGTTTAACTTGGACTTTCACTCATAGTCAATCCTTGTAAGGGATTGGGTTAGACTAAAAGAAAACAAAATTGATATAATATAATAGTTTACAGTTTCGTTATTGTGTGAACCTTTGGGATCGCCACAAATCCATTTACGGATGTGTTCACTTTAATTATGCTCTCCCTTCATATTGTTGACATGGATCAAAATTGCATATAACCAAACTATTCCAATTGCTTGGACTCATGAACCAGGAACCAAGTCTCTTGGGAGATTCTTATGGCATTGATACTCTCATGATGATGAGATCTTCTTTGTTCTGGTAGTTGGGTTGGTTTGGGGGTCCCTATCATTGGACTGGTACACTGGGCGAGATGGATAAGTTGGTTTATCTACTAGTAGGTTATAGTGGACTCACCGACCAGTTCCTGCACATGGATATACAGTCACTGTGGAACTGACATGGATTAAGATGGAAACTTGTTGGTTCTGAGTTTTTTTATTTATTGGAACTTGAGGGGATGGGGTTTAGTCTTTACATCCTTGGTTTGGTTGTGGCAATCTATAACACCTGGGTAATCTTGGGGGTTACTATTTGTGGATAGAACTATTTTTACAGTAGTTGATGATGGAGCCACAACCTATACCCCAGCTGGTGGAATCTTCGAAGGGTAGTGGACAAAATACCGACGAGTGGTGGGAAGATGCTGGGGTTTCTGGGGTATTGAAACCTAATGCAGAATATTGGAGCATGTGGCAGGCATGTGCCCAATTGGGTGAAAATCCCAATAGGATTGAATCTGACCCTCATATTAACCTGGAAAAAGGTCAGGTTAACATTTCACCTCTGACCTGTGATCCTACTAGTCATAGGGTTTCAGATGAGGGTTCGACTAATCCTGTCACTGCTCCTGGGGTAGCCCCTATTAAAAATCCAGATTCTTTGCCATCGAGGGTCCATAGTGGTGGTGTCACTCTTTGCAAAGGCCAGAAGCTCAGGTTACATGGTCAGGGATCTGAACTATATATGGATCGTCTCTCTGGATTGGAGGGCATTGATGCCCTTTTGAATAAAGCACTTGTAGGTAAATTTTCATATGGTGCTATGCATCCAAAATATATAGACCGTTGGGTTTCCTCTAATTGGGCAAAGGTCATTGGATACTGACCTGAAATCTATATATTGAGTAAAGGCTGGTATATGTTCTATTTTCGGCTGGAGGAACATGCGACAAAGTTACTGGGGGAAACATGGTTAAAAGGAAATGGCAACCTGATGCTCAAAAGATGGCATATGGGTTTTGACTCGGCCACCGAGCGGATTTGTTTCAGGCACCTTTGGGTTTTATTACATGGGATTCCGATGGAGTTATGGCATAGAGAGGATTTATTGGCTATGGCAAATCACTTGGGTCATTTTTTACATATGAAAGAGGAAACTCTTATGGGGATGGACCACCATGTTGGTAGGGTTCTCATTGAGATCAATATGTCCCTAGCTTTGTTTGAATCTATCGATATTATGTGGTGTGGTTGCCATTATAAACAGACCCTGGACTATTGGGGTATCACATTTAGATGTTCTAAATGTAAGAGCATTGGTCATCTTTGGCGGATGTGCCCAGAGGGGAGTTCGGGATCTGATGGGGATTCGGATGATGAGATCTAGGCCTAGACATTGGATAGCACTTCGAGATGTGAAGGTGAAGCTGCTCACTGTAATCTATCCCTAAATAATCCGATGGGGTCTTTGCATGCGGATGTAGATCCAAATTCTATTATTGGTAAGTTGTCCTGTCTCGACCCTTCATTTTTAGAATCCCTCACACTGGCAGATAAACGTTTCCTTTTGGGTCTGGATAGTAAAGGGGCACGCATCGAGGAGGGAATTATTGGTGCCCCCCCTACATTTTTTTTGGGTTTTCAATCCTCGAATGGTCCTACTACCAATTTTCCTGATCCATCTGCTCTTGACGTGCAGAATCCGGTCATGAGTCATTATGGGGTTGCTGTGAATGACTCGTCTCCGTCTGATATCCTGGTGGAGCCATTGGGTTGTGTGGGTACCGACATCCCTTCCACCTCTATTTCTTTGCCTGCTACCGATTTCTCACCTCTCAGGACTGATAGAGTGGGGATAGAATCTGGTAATATCTCTTATCATATTGGATCACCTGGACGGGATGGTGGTGGGATGGTTGACACTCATATCAATTTGGCGATCCCTTCTTTTGCGGATATGGTGAAAGCAAATACTCCTATTACTTGCTTCCTTGGAAACTCCCCGATGGATAAGGATTCCCTTGATCAGGCTATCAGTAATTTGATCACTGGGGGGAACGTATCGATCAAGGGCGTTCGCAGGGGTGGGATTTCTCAGTTTTCTCCTATTAAGACTCGCAGTGCCAGGAAAGTTCAACATAGTTCTGTTGCCCAAAATCCTGCTGGCACATCGACTTCCTCCTTCTCTAATGATACACCAAACTCCAATAGGGCGCTTAGAGGCATGAAATCCCTGGCCAGGGTTAAGAGATGATCTTTCTCTCACTAAATATCAGAGAGATTGGGGGCCCTCAGAAAAGTTTGGCCCTCAAAGGTTTAGTAGATTCTTTGTGTCTAGACATGGTGTTTCTTCAAGAAATCATGGTATCCGCGGATCGTGCTAGAGAATACTTCCAATTTATTCATGAGGATTGGGCTATTTGCTCTTCAAATTCCATTGGCTCATCAGGGGGTTTACTTTTGGCATGGAACCCTAAATATTTTCAGCTTAGGGTGTTTTGTAACAAGCTGGGTATTTTGATGGAAGGTCAGGTCCAGGGCTTCAGGGGTAGGGTCAATTTCATGAATATCTATGGTTCCTATTTGGAGAGCTAGTCATTTTGGGACTCGAAAAAAGTTGAGGGTTTATTGGACCTTAAGAACCTACTAATGGCTGGAGATTTCAATTTAACCCTCTCACCAATGGAGACTTGGGGGCATTCTTCTCGGCAGGACCCCTTATGCCCATACTTTGCTGATTTTTTTGCAGATCTTGGTCTTAATGACATTTTTCCAATGCCAATAGGACCTACATGGTGCAATGGTCATCGGGATGATGCTAGGATATCGAAGAGGCTGGAAAAATATTTATTAGCAGATAATCTTTTACTGGGTATCCATAAATATCGATCATGGACCGATTTCTCAACTTTATCAGACTATTCCCCCATCATATTGGAGTTAGCATTTGATGGATTTTTGGTCCCCTATCCCTTTAAATTTAATCAATCCTTATTGTTGATCGATGATTTCGAAGCTTTTGTTAGATCTGAATGGATAGGTATGGATGTACATGGTTTATCGTCTCCTTCTGAGCGATTGATTTACAAACTTGGACTCCTAAAAAAAGGAGTGAAAACTTGGGAAAAAAATCAAAAGTTATAGGATAAGCTGGACTTAATTGACATAAATTCTTAGATCTCTACTTTCAACAATACAAACAAGGGTGGTCCACTTTCTGTGGGGGAACGTTCCACATTAATGAATTTGGAAAGCAGCTATCTAAAAATTCTGCAGAGGGTGGAAGCTGCATGGATTTTGAAGAGCCGTACATTGTGGGTCTCCATGGGAGACAACAATACTAATTTTTTTCATAAATTTGCTAACTATCGTCCTATTGTCAACTCTATCTGGTCATTACATGATTGTTCTGGAAACACCATATCGAACCAACAGGATCTACAAGGGGCTGCTATGGGCCATTTCCAGGAATACTGTCATGATCCTGACACTTCTTTGATATTAGAACAAATCAAAGCAATAAAATATTATCCTCGTCTCTTCTCTAAGCAGGAAGGTAATGACATATTTCTTCCGTTTTCCTTGTCTGAGGTTCACATAGTATTGAAAGGATTTGCTAAAGATAAGAGTCCGAGTCTAGATGGCTGGACCTTGGAACTCTTCCTTGAATTCTTCAATATTATGGGTCAGAATATCCTGACTATGGTGGAAGAATCTCATCTGCGGGGGGTGATTTCGGGTGCTCTTAATGCCACATTTCTGGCTCTGATTCCCAAGGTCTCTAATCCAGCAACCTTTTCTGACTTCCGGCTGATCTCTCTTTGCAATCTTGTATACAAAATTACATCAAAGATTATTGCAATTAGGATCAAGCCGATATTGTCTTGAGGCTTATCCCCGGAGTAGTATGTTTTTTTGGAAAATCGGCAGATTCTCGACGCGATGGGGGTAGCCCGAGAAGCTATGCACATCATCAAATCAAAAAATCAGCAGGCTATTATTCTTCAACTGGATCTCATGAGGGCTTATGATATGGTGAATTGGAATTATTTAAGACTTGCCCTGGTACAGATTGGGATTCCCTGGGTCATTATAAAATAGATTATGGCTTGTATTACGTCTGTCAACTATTCTATCTTGATTAATGTGTGCCCGACAGAGTTTATTACATGCTCCCGGGGTCTTTGTCAGGGTTGTCCTTTATCCCCACTTCTCTTTTTGATTGCGACTGAAGGCCTTAACAGACTACTTCATAAGGCCAGAGACTCCTCTCTTATCGATGGGATCCTGGTATCGCCTCATTACTCTATCACTCATCAATTATTTGTTGACGATGTGATGATTTTCGGACTTGTAGATCTCCTGTCTTGGGGCCATATTGGATCTCTGCTCCATCTATTCTGTGACAATTATGATATGATTATCAATGATGTCAAATCAATCTTGCTACAGCATAAAGTGGATGCATTGGTTTTATTGGAGATTACTAAACTCTTTCCTTATATTTCGGCTGATCTTATTGATGGTACTCATTATCTAGGATATTTTTTGAAGCCATCAGCTTATAGGGTAGCAGATTGGATGTGGTTAGTGAAAAAATTTGAGAAGCGTATCTTCCATTGGCAATGGTGTTGGTTATTGAGTGGTGGGAGGATAAATTTGGTTAGATCTGTTCTTCAAAATCTTGGAGTCTACTAGCTCTCTCTATGTAAAATTCCTAGATCTATATTAAAACGCATCTGATAGCTGATCCATCGATTTATTTGGGCTAGGAATTTCACACAAAAGATCCACCTAGTGGAATGGTCATCTCTAGCTCGACCTTATGCACAAGGTGGATAGGCCATCAAAAACTAATACTCCTTATCTACTACACTTTTGGACAAGAGTTTATGGCGGGTTCTTTATGTTGACTGCATATGGGGGCAATATTTTAAAAGACAAGTACTTTGGATGATTGTCTACCATTCAGTGGATTAGAACCAGGAAGAAAAACACTAAAAGAATATCCAACATTTGGACTGGACTACTTCTTGCCTTTCATGTAATGGCACATTGGTTGGCATGGGCGCCTGGCAATGGTAGACATATTTTACTTGGCATGGACCCTATTGTGGGCGGGCCGTTACCCTTTAAGCTTTCACCTGCACTACTTGCTCACCTTCATAGCAGCCTTAGAAGGCCTATACATTAGACTTGTACATAGCTAATGTCAGGATCGGAGATGAGGACGATCGCATACTTTGGTCATGGAACGCACAGGATGGATCTATCATGGCCCAATTGGCATATGATGATATATGCTCATATTCATCTTCCTCAAGTATTTGGTGGCACCATGCTATATTGCATTGGAATATTCCTCATAAGATTAAAATATTTATTTGGTTACTGTTATCTGAGAAGACCCTCATTTGGGGAAACCTCCAAAAGTGTGGATTCTGTGGTCCATTGATCTGCCCATTGTGCCTCCAAGACGTAGATACTTTTACTCATCTCTTCGCTTCTTGTCAGTTTACAACCAAGGTATGGTCATTTATCAGGGATCCATTCATATATCTTCTGCCCAGTTCTGATTTATCCTTGCAAGATTGGTTCAAAATTATCTTTTCACAGAACTGGCACTTGGGAATCCTAGTGTGTTTGACTTCCTGGGAAATATGGAAATCTAGAAATCGCCTCATCTTCGAGAATTCCCGTTTTGAGCCGGGCAGGGTGGCGGCCAGGGTTCTGGCCTTGTCAGCTGAATATGCAGAGTCTCAGTTAGTGCATACTTATAAAAAGGATCGTATTAATAGGCCATCAACTTTAATTCTAAATGGAAATCGTGCGAGATTCGATGGAGCTGCATGTTCTTCGACTGGAATTTGTGGTGCCGGTGCTTATATTGAATTTTCCAATGGGGATCTCATCCGACTTTGGTGCTATGGTGGTCGGGGTACCAATACAAAGGGTGAGTTATTGGGGTTATGGCTGATTCCTTTTTTTGTTTCTCAGGTTGCAATTTCTCTGGAGTAGGTTGCTAGTGATTCTGTGATTGTGATTCAATGGGAAAATGGACATACCATTATTTCCCCCCTTGCTCTTGACACATGGCTGTTGTGTATCATACATATTCTTGATCATTGTTTTAATACGTCATTTGTCCACATATTCCGCGAGCATAATGAGGTTGCGGATGGTCTTTCTCACCGAGGTCTCGCTGTTGTGGATGGGCGTCTATTTTTTGAGATCATTAGAGGAAATTTGAGGTCTAAAATGGGCCTTACAAGAAAACGAGCCATCATATAAGAAAACAAGCCAACCATAATTTATTGATGAGTTGGAATTCAAGAACCAATAGAATTTAAATAAAATGAGTCAACCATAATGGTTGACTTGAGGTATTTGTCATAAAAAACTACTTTTTTGTTCATATTTTCAACATATATCCCTGTGTTTTTACTCAAATTTTGAGCAGGAGAACTCGTTGGATTCGGAATTAAATTCCGCATACAACGAGTACCCACACTGCATACTTTTGACGGATCCCTCTACCCCAAAAACAAAAAATATCTGAAAAAACATGATGATGTCATCATCACATTTTTTCAGGTACTTATTGTTTTGGGGGTAGAGGGATCCGTCAAAAGTATGCAGTGTGGGTACGCGTTGGATGCAGAATTTATTTCTGCATCCAACGAATGCTCCCTCTCAAAATTTGAGTAAAAACACAGGGAGATATGTTCAAAATACGAAGAAAAAAAATATTTTTTTTTCTTTCTTCCTCCAAAATTAATAAATATTATTTTATTATTTAACTATTATTTCATTATTTTAGCTATTATTTTATTATTTTCCTTAGGAGGCCCATTTTAGACCTCAAATTTCCTCTAATGATTGCAGGGCTCTGCCCATCCTTCTTCGGGCTATTGGTATTTATCTCCACCCTAGGTTTTTGGAGTGCTGCTATTAGGGTGGCCATTTATTTTGATCCTTTTTGGCTTCATCTCTTTTCTGTTTTATATATTTTACTGGCTGTAGCTTATTGATCTTTGTTCTCATTTTGTAACTATTATTATATTTCGACTATAGGTTGTTAGGGTTCTTTGTGCACATGTTGATATGATAAAACAGAGTTGATCATTGGATCTGATACTATTTCCCTTGGTTTACCAGTTGGTTATTCTATGCACCTTCCTCCAGGATCTAGACCGTCATTGTTGTGGATCGCCTTGGGCTCTCTATTGACTGAATTGTCATGCATTGATACCTCCCTGTACTCGTTTTTATACTTAATTAAAAGTATAGTGTTTTTCGTAGTGAAAAAGATTTAGAATTGCAACTTAATTATTTTTGTATGTTAGTTCGGGTAATATCGATTTGTCTACATGAAATAGAAGATACACATAGGCCTTGAGTAATTTTTGATAGGGACACTTACTTTTTGAATATTGAAATATAGTGAAGTTTATACTTAGTAATGGAATTGAAATTTCAATTATGAATGTTACATTATGCATTTTGCAATTAAATTATAATTAGGATATGAATTGTAACTCAAAATATGTATGTGTAATATTGAATAATATTCATGTTAACATGAGATTTCAATGATATGTATGTTTGTAATTGAAATATTGATTAGGATTGGTGTTGAAATGTATATTTCTTAATTGAATAATAATTAGGGTATCATACATGAAAAATAAAATTTTGTTATGATTTTTGGGTACGTTGCATCATGTTATATGGATTTGAGGGATGCCAAATTAAATATTTTTGGACTCTCAAACCATGCTATTGAGAGAGTTGCACCAGTTACAAGGTGCCACTAAATCATGTAATGAATCATATTTACTCACACTGCCATTAATTTTAGTATTTTGTGGGTATGCGATGTTTTGGGTTCACCACTTCTCACTATGTTTGTCTCAATGTTGTAAATCTTCTACTTAATTTTAGGATGTAATTTGTTGAACGCACAAATTTCATAAAAGTTAATTTGTAAGGTTTATTATTGTTAGAATCCTTAGGGTAATTTGTAAATAAATAAAACTTCCGTTTTGGAAGATGTAGAGTCTAGGAGACTTTAATGGACCATTTGGAATATGAATGCCAAAGGTCAGAAATACTTTGTATAAATATAATGTTTGATGAATGAAATAAACAATCCGAGAGTTATTACCTCTCATGTGGTATCAGAGACTGGTTTCCATAACTCTTGCCATTGGTGTGACTGTCAATTTGCCCATATTTGGCACTGCATCCCTCCTCCAGAGAAGGTAATATGTCATCCAGTTTACTATGGCATGCTAGATTTGGTCATTTTAATTATAACAGTCTTAGATTGTTAAGAAAGAATGGTGTATTTGGTTTGCCCACCATTCCTAAGCAAAGGGACAAGTGTGATGCATGCATAATAGGAAAATGTAGTAAGCAGCCATTTCCAGAGTCAAAATTCATAGCATGTAGAAAGTTAGAACTGGTTCATTCTGACTTATGTGGCCCCATGCCTATTCCTTCTGCAAATGGTAATAGGTACATTATGACATTTGTTGATGATTATAGTGGAATGTGTTGGGTGTGTTTGTTGAAGAAAAAATCTGAAGCATTTCAAACTTTCAAGAAGTTTCATGCATTGATAGAAAATCAAGCAAAAGTATGTATTGGTACATTCAGATATGATAATGATAATGGGGATTGAGGCATTTGAAGACTATCTTGGAAAACATGGAATTACACATCAAACTGCAGTTCCCTACAATCCCCAACAAAACGGTGTAGCAAAAAGGATGAATAGAACCTTCATGAATCCAGCATGCTTAATGATGTTTTTCAAGAATGTGAAGCTAATGTTTTGGGGTGATGCAGTCCTATGTGCAACATATTTGAGAAATAGAAGTCCTTCTCATTTTCTAGAAGATAAGATTCCACATGAAATGTGGTTTGGCCACCTTCCTTCGGTTAGGCATCTCAGAACTTTTGGTTTCGCGTGCTATGCCTTAATACCAAAGGAGCAAAGAAACAAGCTTGGTGATAGAAGCAGAAGATGTATTTTCTTGGGGTACTCAGAAACGTCCGAGGCATATCATCTTTATGATGAGGTAAACAAAAAGTTTGTTATTTCTAGAAATGTCATTTTTCTTGAAACTAATAAAAATGACAAATCTATTGAAAGACAGCTTAATCGTCTGGAGAGGTTTTCTCATATAAAGACATATTATGAATGTGATAATGAAATTACACATATTGAAGGGGGGATTCCTATATTGGATCAATCCATGGAATTTCCATTTGAAGTAACACCAACAACCCCTCATGAAGAGAATGATGAAGAAGAAGTTTATGCCACTTCAACTAAATAAGAAACTCAATTGGATGATGCAATTGAGAGGATTGGAAGATTGAACCTAGAAGAGAATAATGCACCACGAGCTAATCAACTTGGACCATCAAGGAAGATTTAGAAATGGGCCACAAAGACACTTGAAATTGTCCGTGGATATGAAGTAGGAAATATGGGAACAAGAAGCTCAACTAGACAAGAAGATGGAGGTAATGCAGAGAACTCAGGTGATGCCATGGATGTCTCATTTGATTGTGATTTGAGTTTTTCTTCTAATGTTGAACCAACTTCCTTTGAAGAGGCTACTACTCGTGATGAGTGGAAAGAAGCCATGTAGAATGAGTATGATGCACTCATAAAAAATGGAACTTGGAAGCTGGTTGATCCTTCCGTTGGAACCAAACCAATTGGTAACAAGTGGGTGTACAAGAACAAATACAAATCAGATGGCTCACTTGACAAACATAAAGCAAGGCTCGTGGAAAAAGGCTATGCACAGAAAGAAGGAATCGACAACAAAATGGGGCACCATTTGCACTATACTTTCCTTGGCTGCACAAAATGGTTGGAAAGTTCATCAGATGGATGTAAAGACTGCATTCTTGAATGGAGACTTGAAAGAAAATGTCTTCATGTCTCAACCCGAAGGTTTTGTTGTGAAGGGACAAGAACACAAGGTATGCAAACTTGTCAAGTCCTTGTATCACCTGAAACAAGCACCTCGAGCATGGTATGAAAATCTAACTGAGCATCTTCTAAAGCTGAATTTCAAATGTTAGAATCTTGACGATGCAATGCTATTTGTAAAGAAAGTTGGAAAATCTGTTGTGTTTATTGTAGTATATGTGGATGATCTTTTGATGACAAGGAACAATGAAAGTTATATAGCATCCATAAAGAAAGACTTAAGGAAAAGATTTGAAATGAATGATCTGGGACATCTTCACTATTACTTAGGAATTGAAGTGACTCAACATCCTAATACATTTTCATTTCTCAGAAAAAGTATATTGGAGAACTGTTGAACAAATTTGGGATGACAGATTGCAATCCGCTCTCAACTCCAATGGAACAAAAGCTAAATATCACATCAAGTGAAGGAAAAGAATTCGAGGATGCAACTAAGTATCGACAGCTTGTAGGAAGCCTTATCTACCTTACTACCACAAGACCAAATATTTCTTATGTTGTTAGCATTCTTTCATGGTTTATGCACAAACCTTGTGAAGGACATTAGTCTGCAGCAAAGAGAGTTCTAGGATATTTCAAAGGGAATCAAGGCTTTGGAATCAGATATTCTAAGGTGGATGACTTCAGACTTATTGAGTACTCTGATTCATAATTCGATGGTGAAAAAGAAACATGGGTATCCACTTCTGGATACACGATGAGTCTTGGATCAACAACCATCTCCTGGAGATCACACAAACAATTAGTTCAAGCAGATTCAACAACAGAGGCAGAATATGTAGCAGTTGCAGAAACAACCAAAGAGATTGTGTGGCTCAGGAAGATACTTGATGATTTGCAAGAGAAACAAGAAGACTCCACTCCACTTTTGATTGACGACACTTCTGCAATCAAGTTGGCCAAGAATCCTAGATTCCATGATCGAACCAAACATATCAACACAAAGTATCATCTGATTCGACATCATGTAGAGGCCAAGACAGTTCATTTACATCATTGTTCCACTAATGATCAAACTGCAGATATCTTCACCAAAGCACTTGGACAAGAAAAGTTTGAAAGATTTAGAACCATCCTCGAAATTACAAACACCCCTTCGGATTAAGCAGGGAATGTTAGAATCCTTAGAGTAATTTGTAAATAAATAAAACTTCTCTTTTGGAAGATTGGAAGAGGTAGAGTCTAGGAGACTCTAATGGACCATTTGGAATATGAATGTCAAAGGTCAGAAATACTTACGTGTAAATTATTTGTTGTTGAGGTGTACATCTTCATAAATTTTAGTAAAAAAATCCATGGTCACAAATAAAAAGTCTTTCACATACCAATTATTATCATAGAAAAAAAGTCTTATATCAATTATTGTCATAGAAAAGTCTTATATCAATTATTGTCATAGAAAAGTCTTATATTGAATTATTATTATTATAAATGAAAATATATATTATAATGTAAAATTAAATAGTTTTTTTTAATTAATTACATAATTAATCGTGCGTTATTATAGCGAAGAGAACGTGCAACTTGACTTTGATCTCCATTCTTGAGAATTCCTAGTGGAGTCAAAGACCAAAGAATTTCGTGGCAAGCGGAGCTGAAAACAAATCCTTTTGACTCGGAGGAATAACGCGGATGGAACCGTTTTCCAGTGCTACAATTGGCCTTCCAGCCGTAATAAGATCGCAGAGAGAGCTCGCGATGAGTCTCTTCGTTAAAAGAGAGGACGGAAATCGTTACTGGATCGCGCGCAGAGAGAGAGAGAGACGGAAATCATTACAAGATCGCAGAGAATGAGTGTGTTGGTTAAAGCTCCATGGGATGGAAGGAAAGGGCTTCTTCTCGCTGCCTGTTACACGCTTACCATGCTAGCAAACGTTATCGCATCATGGACCCTCTATGCCCGCCGCCTTGTTCTTCTCATTTATCCCATACTCGCCACGTTTATGTTCATCGCCGCTTTACTTCTTTTCTTCTTTCTCCTTCAACGATCTTATACAGCCCGCAGAACATCTGCTTTCAAAGCCCAAGAAGCTCGTATTCAAAGAATTTGTAGCCCCTTCTGGAGGGTAACCAAAGAGGACTTGGTTGCAGCGACTGCCAACTTCAGCTGCCAAAATATAATCGGGAGAGGCCGCTTCGGAACGGTTTACAGAGGAATCCTCTCTAACGGCCAAACTGTTGCCATCAAACGGATCAAGTTAGAGGAGCCATTCGCCAAGAAGCATTTCTTATCAGAACTGCACATTTTAGGGCAGCTTCGTCATAGAAATCTGTTAAGAATTTTGGGTTTTTTTCAAAACGCTGATGAGATGATACTCCTCTCCAAATTCATGGCCAATCTGAACTTGGACATTCTACTGCACGGTCCACAGGATTGCCGATTGAATTGGAGACAAAGACTGAAGATAGCGGTGGGAGTGGCTGCTGGGTTGGAGTATCTTCATCACGGCTGCAAGAATGCCATCGTTCACTGCGATGTGAAGCCAGCCAACATACTTTTGGATCAACACTTGGAACCCCATCTTGCTGACTTCGGTTTGGCCCAACTTCTAACCAACCATCACCGCACCCAGAGCTCCTTGGGGTCTCCCTTGATTTTTACTGTTGGTTATACTGCTCCCGGTATGGATTTTCTCAGCAATTTATTGAATAATACAATAGATTTTACTTATTTTATTTCATAGAATCGAAAACAATACCTGTTTACGGTTTAAATAAAAACAAAATTTGTCAATAATTTATAGGTTGTTTTATCTGCTAAAATTTGGTATTTTGGCAAATCAGAGAGAGCTTCTCCGTTCACGAAGACGTCGCCAAAAGCCGATGTATACAGTTATGGGATATTGTTGCTGGAGCTCATCACCGGGTTAAAGCCAACCAGCTCAACGTTTATTGAAATGGGGGTTACAATTTCGCAGTGGGCGACGACGGCGTTGGGAGAAAATAATTGCAGTGAAGTCATCGATGGCTGCTTGAAAAGCGATACAGAATTTCATGGTGAAATCCAGAGAGTTGTAAGAATAGGAATTCAATGCGCACATGAGAGTCCAGAGAGGAGGCCGGCGATGAACGATGTGGTTCAAATGTTGGAGGAGATTATGGGAATTAAGAAACAGTGGAATATCCCGATTGATGTTCTTGCATACCAAGAAACGTTAATGGAAGACGCTCTACTGTCAAGCTGTGACTCATGTTCTCATTAGGTTACCTGCCCGCTCACTTCTTCCAATGTAAATATTCATCTTAGCTCGGCTCAGTTCTCGCCATGTAAATATTTATTTTCTATGAACCACGGTTTAAAAATTGGGAGTGCTCTCCATTTCGCTTAAGGTTAGGTCAGTCCTTCCTATCTAAATTCGTATGTTCTCTAAACCATGGTTGATAAGAAGTCTATCAGTTTCACGAACATATTTTATTTTATTTAGCAACAAATATTCTATCTATATCAATGACTGTACTTTTGTGTACTTTTAATGCTAAGTGAATATGGAAATATGGAATTTTTAATTAAAGATAAAGTTAAGTGGTCAAATTTATTTAGATCAGGTAGACGATAATTTCACTTAATATTAAAACTTAATTACAATGTAATAATATTTTATCGAAATATTTAGAATATTTTTATTTATATTTAAATATGTCATTTTATTTTTTTTATTTAACAATTTTTGTATTATTATATTGATTTATTATTAAAAAAAATATTTTTTAAATAATATTTAAAGTACTTTTTAGATGAGTGAACTATTCTAAGAATACAAACTTTAATAAAAAATATTTAATTTTCTTTATTTTAAATAAAAAAATTTACACATCAAAAAAATTAATTGCTTTTATATTCGTTTTAATTTTTTTTAGCTTTAACATGTAATTTGTTGTCAAGTTTATTACTAAGTATATTAATTTACCTAACATTTTCTCCCCCTATATTAGATTGTACAACAACAACAAAAAAAAACATTTTATTTTACTTAACTTTTCAAACATTGTTTTAAAAATTTAGATGTTTGAATTTTGTCATTTCAGTATTTAAAAAATAATATGTAAAAGGTTTTCGTTCAAACACTAAAAATGTAATAGATATAATGAATTATAATCATAAATTTCTATTTTAAAATTAAATATAATTAAATTAGTTCTATGTAATAGATATAATGAATTATAATCATAAATTTCCATTTTAAGATTCAAGTATAATTAAATTAGTTCTTGTTTTTTGTTGTAGCAGTAGATAACAACTCTGAAATTATTAATAAGAATAATTTAAAATATCAAAAAGATTTTATAAATTTTAATTTAGTTAATCAAAATTATTTTTTTAATTTTTTGAATTAAAAAAATTAAATAAATATTTACTATTTTTATAAGGAAATTGAATAAAATACTCTTTAAAAAATAAACCATGTTTTTATCACAAATAATATAAAAAGATATGTTAGAAATTTTAAGTATGAGTACACCTCTACCATGATTCAAGATCTATTGTGGAACAATGCCATTGAAGCTTTCATGTAACTTGTCCAAAAAAATGATTTTATGTATTATATGGAGGAAATAAATATGCTACAAGATTAAAATACTCTTGAGATGGAGAGGTTGGGTAACAAACTCATCTTGGACAATACATCGAGGAACCATTTGTTGCACCAAATAATACACTGAAGCATGGCTCGCTCTGGACACACAAGTAAAATGTAAAATAGATATTGATTGGGTGTACTTTTAGGCATATCTTAAAATACGGCCATTTCATAAAATTAAACTTTATTAATGAAGTGTGGATTTTAATTTCACTTATCATTTTGAAGTGTATTTTTATTTTTACACATCATTGTTTTTTGGGTTTTGGGGTGGCTCGCACACAGACACACACATATTCTCTTAGTCATAGTTTTTTGGGCCATGGCATTTGGTAGCCCATGGTAATGACCCATAAAAGACAAACGTCATATAAAAATGAAAGGCAATATTAAAATTAAAATATCATATAAAAATTTCAACCCAATCATACCCACTCACGAATTAACTAAATCTCCACCTTAATACAAACCCATTATTTAAAAAAATATATAATGTTTAGTTAATATTATATATTAATATTTCAATATCGTTATAATACACAACAATATTTTCTCAATTTTCATTCCTCTAACAAAATTAACATTATGTTCTTCACCAAAATGTTCAATTACATATTCTTAACCCAATAATAATAATAAAAGCAAAAAGGACATGTTTTTAAATTTTATTATTAATCCCAATAACCACTAATAATAATAATAAACGTACATGCTTTTAAATTTAATTATTAATTCCTTATATCTATGTGTGGTGACTATTAAATGTATGGATTTGAAACCACTAATAATAATAATAAAGGTACATGCTTTTAAATTTAATTATTAATTCCTTATATCTCTGTGTGGTGACTATTAAATGTATGGATTTGAAAAGTATTTATTCAATTTATTTTTAATATAGGTTTAAATTCAATGTATCGTTTAAAACTTTTCCAATATAATTTGATAAAAGGAAAATGGTTTGAAGTTTCTTTTCGTTACCAAGATAAAAAAAAAAATAGTCAATGCAATAGAAGTATTATTGGTTTTTAATATATGAGTGGATAATTTGAAAATGAAACTCTTCTTGCCATGAAATTTAAAATTAGAATATTCAATAACCATTAAGAATTATTGAATTGAAATTTAAACTTAGAATATTTAATAACAATTAAAAATGATTCAATTTACATAGTAAAAAATAATTACTCATAGTATTTAATATAAATAATATAAAATTTTAAATTCAAAATAATAAAATTTAAAATCTAAAATTTAAAAATAATCAAATTTACAAATAAATTATATTTTATTTTAAATTTTAACATTTCTTTAATATGCATTTATAACATTACTTAGTGTAATGATTAACTTTTTTGTATTTAGTAATGGGTATACATTTCCTTATTAATTTTATGTTTATTTATAATTTATAATTGTTTGTTTTTTTTTTAATAATTATATATATAGCTTTTAACAATAGTGATGATGATGATTAACGTCCTTGAAAGGTTGAGACGAAACTTTTGTTTATCAATTTTTTTTTTTTTTTAACGGAAACGGTTAAAATTTATAAGTGTCTGGCAAATGGGCTGCCAGGGCCTTTACAATTCAAATCCCAATTCGCTGTACGGAACTTCATTTCCAGCTTAATAAACCAGTTAAAATAATGTTGTTGGGTGCTGGGAAATGCCCAAAGGAACCGGAGGACCATGTCTCTTAAAATTAGGGGAGAGGGTGCTTTGAAATTTCTCCGTTAACAATAAGTTGACTCTTACTCAGGCTCGCTCCGCGATTAGCTTCAACGTCTGCTAGGTTGTTGAGAATCCTTAGAACGTGGTAAACCTTATGAGTTCTGAAATGCTTCAGCATGAGTAGGACTTTCCTGTGGATGTGGGTCAGACTTATTCCGGCAGGCTTCTTCTTGGTGTGTAGATCCTTGATTATCAGCCTGGAGTCTCCAAAGATAATAATCTTCTGAATGTTCATCTTTCTTGCTTGATTCAGTCCTTGCCACAGTGCAAGATACTCAGCATGGTTGTTGGATGCGTGTCCTAGGCCCCAGGCATAGGACAAGACGGTGGTACCGTAGGGATCGAGAATAATGCCTCCTCCTCCAGCTTGACCGGGATTCCCTTTCGAGGCCCTGTCAAAAAATAGGCACCAATCATTCAGGATAGATCTCCACTTGATGAATTCCTGTTCTTCTAGCCTGATTTCCCAGCTAGCCTTTTGAGGAGGAATGGTAGCTTGATTGCTTAGTTGGTTCACATTGATCTCCTTAAGCCAACGTTCTTCTTCAAGCGAGAGAGAAGCCTTATTTCTGATCGCTGACTTGGTGCTTAAAGCTTCAGAAAGCATGGACCTAGCCTTCATGGCCACTTGATTTGGAAGTCTGCATTCCTCCTTAAAAATCCTGTTATTTCTTTCCAACTAGACTTTCCCCATGCTAGCTGCTAGCTTGAGGATGTCTTTTTTGTTTAAATCGAAGGGGGCAAGAGCGATCCAGCTGCTGATTAGCTCCTTGATCGAGTTGGGAAAACTTATAGCGATTGATCCTGTCATGAGACTCCAAACTTCTTTGGTGAAATCGCAGGAGATGAACAAGTGATCTGTGGTTTCTTCAGCCTGGTAGCACAGAGGGCATCATGATGGCCCTGCCCAGCCTTTGATCTTCAGTTTTTCTCCTATCAAAATACTATTGTGGAGGATGGTCCAAATAAAAATATCGATTTTAGGGATAGAGGCGAATTTCCAGAGAGCTTTCCACGGCCCAGGATTGGGAGGGACCCATGGAACCTCCAGAATCGCAGCATAGCCCTCAGCTGCAGTGTACATGCCCGATCGGGATCCCCAGCTGCATGTGTCTTTAGCTCTGGTGCTGATGGGGGACTTCCCTTGCAACAGATCCAGCAGGGTAGCAGCTTCATCATCTAAATCGTGAGGATAATCACCCAGGTTCCAATTTGCCCAGGATTCATCCTCATCTCTGTTCCAGACAGAGATATCCCTCAGCGTTTTGAAATTATTATTGTGGAGCCAGTTTTTAATATTGCCCAAGTCGCAGTAGTTGATGAGAGGCTGATCCCCAAGGATCGAGTCCTCCCAAATTCTGATTTTTTCTCCATTGCTAGGAGACCACGTGAGCTTGGAGGTGAAGAATGGGATGGCTCTTTTACACAATGAGAAAATCGGGGAGCCTTTCTGCAGTTTTGTGGCCCTTTCAAGACATCTCTGTCTGTCTCCTTTGAAGTATTTCTTTTTGAGGATTTGCTTGCTCCAGGTTCTTTTGCGAGTTATCATTTTCCAAAGAATTTTGCCTCCCATGGCAATATTTTGGGTGGCCACATCTCTAATTTGAAGTCCCCCTTCCATTTTTGGCCTAGTGATCTTGTCCCAGCTTACAAGATGGGGTTTTTTCTCAAAATTACGGCCACCCTCCCACAGAAAACGACGGAGCAGCTCATTGATTCTATTGGTAATGGTTTTTGGAGCTAGCAGCACCGAACATTGATAGATTGGAAGACTGGTGAGGACAGAGTTCATCAAAATCACTTTGCCTGCTTTGTTGAGCCAATTTGCCCCCCACACCTTGATCTTTTTTTTTAGTTTGTCCAGCATTAGCAGCCAATGGGAAACTCTGGATGTGTCTTTGAAAATAGGGATGCCCAGATAGGTAAAGTGTCCCAAATGGTAATGGCTTCCATTTCGAGAATCGGAGCTATATCCAACATTGCACGGGGAGAATAGTTCCAGCCATAGACCTTGCTTTTGAGGAAATTTATTTCACTTCCGGATGTGTTCCTGTAACAGTCCAGTTCGAATTTAAATTTCCTGGCTGTGTTAAGATTGGCAACTCCCAGTAGGAGCGTATCATCGGCGAATTGGCGTGGTTTACATCCTTGACCTTTGGGACAATTCTGATGCCTGAGAGAGACCTGTTTTGGAGACTTCTGTTCAGCTGATAGCTTAGGATAGCGGCCTGAATGACAAACAGCACCAGGGAGAGAGGGCGGCCTTGCCTTAATCCTCTTGAGGCCTTGAAGAAGTCAGCTGGTCGCCCATTGACTAGCGGGGCAATCCATGGAGCTGAGATGCAAGCATTGACCCACATAATGAAGTTCTGATTGAATCCAAAGTTCCTCATGGCTGCAAAAAGGAAAACATGCCTGACTCTGTCAAAGGCATTAGCCAAATCCAGCTTTACCACCATCCCCTTCTCTTTCTCTTGTAGCTAGAATGGATGGCTTCTTGCACTAAGATAATGTTGTCCAAGATCTGTCTTCCTCTCACAAACCCCCCTTGGTTTTTCGGCTTAGGCAGGATTCTTTTAACTCTGTTAGCCATAATTTTGGTTATGATTTTGTAACCCGTGTTACACAGGGATATAGGCCTCAATCTGCTGAAGTTTTTAGTGCCTTTTTCTTTCGGAATGAGCACCAGGAAGGAGGAATTAGTGATGCCCCCCAATTTGTTACAGTTCCGAGCCTTCTTCACCATTCTGTACAGATCCTTCTCTATTATGTCCCAGCAAGAGATGTAGAACCGGGCTGTGAACCCGTCCGGCCCAGGTGCTTTATCAGGGTTCATGTTGTCAAGGGCTTTCTTAACTTCACGAAGGCTGATAGGATTGATCAGCTGCAGGTTGTACTCTTCATTAACCAATATTGGGATCTTTGAAAGAGGATAGGAATTCAGTTCCACCGGATCCTAGTCAGGGGTGGAGTACAGGCTTTTAAAAAAGGAATGGGCTGCCTCCTTAATGCCTCTAAAGTCCTTTATTACTTGGCCTTGGGTCTGAATTTCAGTGATGGAATTATAAATCTTTATCGCTTGGGCTTGCTTGTGAAAGAAAGTGGTATTTTTGTCTCCAGCTTGGAGCCAAAGCATTCTTGATTTGACTCTCCAGTAGGTTTCCTCTTCTCTGCAGGCTTTATGGTACTCCCTTTGAAGCTCAGCTTCTCGGCATAGCAAAGTAGGGGTGACAGGGGATTCTTCCAATATTAACTGGTGCCGTTCCAAGGCCTTATGGATTCTCTTCCTATCATCCATTGGGGATCCCAATCCTTTGGCCCAATCTTTCAGGGCCACTTTGAGCCTTCTGAGCTTTTCTTCCCAAACAAAGAACGGGGAGCCATGAACCGGTTCTTTCCAAGAGTTAGAGACAAGGTCGAGGAAACCTTTATGGGTTACCCAATTAGGGCTGAACCGGAAGGGAATGGGACCTAACCTTTCACCGGGATGCAACGAGAGGGAGATCGGCTTATGGTCAGAAGTATAATGCGGGTGAATCTTAGAGGATGCCATCAGCCCAAGGGTTAGGAAGGAGGAGTGAAGGAGGAACCGATCAAGGCGGGCAGCAATGTGACCAGGTCCCAATCTTTTATTTGACCAGGTATACTTTCCTTTGGCAGGTGTGATGTCTTCAAGGTCCCAATCCAGCATTAGGTCTTCAACCCACTCTCCTGCAGGGTCCCGCACAATAGATCCCCCTTTTTTTTCAGCCAGAGCTAGAGTGACATTTAAGTCTCCAGCCAACACTAGGTTTTCAGGCTTGTGGAGCGTCAGGAACAGTTTTAAGGTGTCCCAACAATCTTTTTTTTCAGAATAAGAGACAGGAGCATAAATATTAAAGAGACTTACATGATGGCCGGAATCTTTATGAAGCATCTTGGTGAAAAGCCAGTGAATGGTTCCTTCTTCTTCAACAAGGTCGAGCTTTGCAGAGTCCCAGAAGGTTGCTAAGCCTCCCGAGGCTCCTCTTGCACTTACAGCCCTAGCTGGGCCCTTCTTCCAAAATGAGTTGCTTGCACGGAGGAGAGCATTTTCCTCTAGTTTCGTCTCCTGGATTAGTAGGACTTCAGGCTTCATTACTCTTACTAAATCCCTTATTGCTTCTTCTTTTAGAGGGTTGCCTAGTCCTCTGCAATTCCAGGAGACCTATTGCATTATTTACCTGGGGGAGGGTGATGACCCCCTTTCGGGGTCTTTCCCAGCCTCATTCCGGATCTGGTGTTCATCATTTCAGGTATGGTGTGTTGAGAGCCTTGGACCACGTCATTGTAGGACTGCTCTTCCCTTCTCTTCTTTTCTGACTTCCGTCCGCATTTTGGTTGATATGGGGAGCCAGATTGACTGCTTACTTTGGTATCACCTTCCTCGGAGGAGTCAGCTCCTGTTTCCGAGGCTAGACTGATGTGATCTTTGGATGGACTAGCGACACCAGATTGATGAGTTGGATCTGTTGGGTATTCCCAGGGTTTTGGGATTCCATAGGATCTTCCTGAGTAGAGGGCTTTGAGCTGCCTTCCTTTGGAGGGCCCTGGGCCGTCTTTTCCTTGCTTCTGGCAATGTTTGTGGGTTTCCCTTTTTTTACTTTCTGCCATCCTTCAGCGTCTTCTTTCTCAGCAACTAGCTTGGGGCAGTATCTTTGGAAATGGCCATGTTCCTGGCAGTTTCTACACTTGAAGGGCAGATGCTCATAATCCAGCTTCTGGTAATGAGTCCATGATCCGACTTTTAGTTTTATTGTCTCCGGGAGGCCAGCTTCCAGGTCGACTTCAACGCAGATTTTGGCACAGTTATATTGGCCCTTATTATCATCTTTGTCAATGAATCGCCCAATTCCATTCCCTATTCTCTGCAAGGAATCGAAGTCCCAGCAATGCACCGGGAGGTTAGGGAGCCTGACCCACACCGACACTTCCTTGGGGAGATCGATCGAGGGATCAAAATCTGGGGTCCATTTATTTAGGTATAAGCCCTGCGTCCCCGTGAAGTAGGGGCCGTTCCTAAAGATTAAGTCTCGATCTTCTTCGAAGATAAATTCAAATATGAAGAACCCTCTCCCTACAGGGTAACAAGTCACTCCATTTTTGAGATTGGGCCTCCAATTTCTCTGTATCCAGTCATCAATTGTTTTAGTGGATGGCCATAGGCCCATGAAATGCCCCACGAGGCCTCGCTTTTCCAGAGCTAGAGCTATCTTCATTGGTTTTTCTTCAGGCAGGGCGATTTCAGGGATGTCTTCAAGCTTCTTTATGAATTTCGGGACCTCCGGATGAGACGTTTTCTTGCCTCTGCCGTGGATCAGCCTGTTGAATGCTTCCTCATTTGAAATGGACGGGGGGGGGGGGGGGGGGGGGGGCGTCCTCCCCTCCCCCAGGCGCCGCCATCCTCCTCAGCTGCGTGCTAGGGTTAGCAGAGCGATCTCAGCTGCGTTTTTTCCATAGTATGCCGTCTTGCAAGAATAAAAATATTGAAGTGCCTCCATTATCAAAATCAAACCATTTGTCTATCAAACCTTAATAAGAAATAATGAAGGGAATGATTTAGTTTGCATTAAATTTTTATTCCTATGCTCAAAAAGCTTGAAGAGAAGTGTTCCTAGCTCACTATAGTTTTGGCAAGTTAGGAGGTTAGAAAGGTTTGTATTATAAAAAATACTATGAAACCGAGATCTAGTATGGGTGTAAGCATGACACTCTAAGTAAAAGGGACTTTCATCCTCAACACTCATAGACTCACAAAGATGGAAAATCCTTTCCACCCACGATGTTTTAGGAATTGACCAATGACATGTTTTGCTATGGAGCTCATGAGAGTTCGTTCTTTTTTTTTTGTAAGTAAGACAGACAAAATTCTATTACAAAATATCATAGAGTACAAAAATATTACACAGAGCCCACCAAGGAGCTAAACAGACCAGACGCACATCCCAGTGGAAACAAGATGGCCAGCCCAAAATTACAAGTTTAGCATCGTCACTGAGGATCCCACAAAATAAACAGCCTATGGAACCAGAGAGAGCTTATAAAACCATTAGAAAGTAACAATGAAAGCCGATATGCATCGAGAATTCTGAGCCCGGATGAAGAAGGGAGTCTAGCCATATGTCTTCCAAAATGGGAAGCTTTCCATACTACAAAAATTGGCGAGCACTTACAGAGAAAGCATGCTTATTCATTGACTAGTCAGACCTCGAGGTCCCATGCTCCTCGCTCCTTGCGGCAGACAGGGAGTGTATGCTGAGGTCGTCCATAAGAGATTCCAGTGTGCTTGTGTTCTCCATTTCGCTCTGCTGCAGAGCTTTCATGTCTTCAATTATCTCTTTCATATGCTTAACTGTGTTCTCCCGAGCTTGAATTCCGTGGGCTAGGAGGATTCTGCACGCCTAATAAGGGTTAGCAGCAATCTGGTAACCCATTTTTGTCTCAACCTCCTCCTGCAAAGAAATCTCTAGATGGGCAATCTGGCCTTCAGTAGTGACCGGCGTTTCCTCAATATATAATTGCGCCCAATCAAAATGCAAAGGATTAGAATCCTCACGGGTGCTAGCAGGAGCATCAGAACCTTCCCTAGTGTGTCTTCCCCTTCTCCCAGGGTTTCTACCGGATCCCCGACGACTGGACAGACGGATGCGAGGAGCCATAATTTTCAAAAGAAAGTGCCAGAGGAAGAGGAGAACCCACCAGCAATGTTAATCCAACTAAAGCGAAAGTGAAACCAAAACAACATAATCGAAAATTGGGAAAGGAAAACGGCTTTAATGATGCGTATCTGGTTTCCCTTGTCATCCTTCGTGTATTTATAACCCGGGTCCCTGCATCTGGAAATGGAATTCGTACCAGACCATAAATTCCCATTAGTTCCAATAATAACCCTTCTGTACTTGCTAGAGAACTCGCATGCCCGAAGCGTGATAATCCTGCGAAACTGGCTACTAACTGTACCATCCCATCCGTTGAGAATGAGGCTGCCATCACTTCTGGATTTCATCCTGTTAAGGTAATAAAACTTACGCTAATCCTGCCCGTCCTCCTGGAGAGAATAATAAAAATGAATTATGCAGATGTGACCGGACATACGCATAAATGGAAGTTGCCGCTTAACCGTCTTAAATTCCACCCCGGTGAATGACCTCCCTTTGGTATGTAGCATCATTAGGATCTTGATCATTGCCACACGTCAGGGGATTGGCTACAAGTGTCTCTTCCCCTCTTTCCCCATGTGTGTCTTCATCCGCGTGTTGTAAGGTTTCTGCTCGGGGATGAAGATCGACGGCTTCGATCTCTGCGCAGCGACGTTGAGCCATGTGATCGCACACCTCGGCTAAGGGGCCAGCTTTGAAGGTAAAATGAGCCATCACCCTCATGTTGGCTAGCTCATCAACCAGTTTATTGCCATTACTCCGAACGTGTATAAACTTAATGGCTGGAGAATTTTGAAGGATTTGTTGGAGCTGGTTTAACCTGCACTCCCATATCCAATTGAGCGAGACCTTAGAAACTGCCACCCCTCTTTGGATGCATCTCTCCATAGTTATCAGAATGCTGGAGTCCCCTTCCACTACAAAAGGTAACCACCTCTGCGTTAATGCCCATCTGATACCATTTACCATGCCTTCTAGTTCTGCTACGTTATTGGTTGTTTCTCCTAGGTTTCCCCAGAAAACACCTTACACAGAGCCAGAGCTATTCCTTACCACTCCCCCAAATCTAGCTGGGCCCGGGTTACCTTTTGCAGCTCCGTCGAAGTTTAGTTTCAGAGTGCCGGTCAAAGGAGTTCGCCATGAGTCAGGGCTCAGAGGTTTTGCACTGCTTTCAAGCCAAATCGCAGGTCCACGAGGTAAGCTGAAAATACCCCATGTATTCAGAATAATTATTTCAGTAGGATCAACATGTCCCAGTTTTGGGGGTAAATTCCTAATGCAAATGGTTTCCTTTATGTTCATTTCAATTGTTATCCAAATGGTCTCCATATTTATGTGCTTATTTTTTAAGATTCTTAGGTTGCGTTCCTTCCAAATTTCCCAAACCACAAACCCTGGGAACAAATCCCAGATCCGGTTTAGAAGTTCACTTTTGAACGAGTGGACCTGCCATTTTCCCAGGGTTAAATCCGAGCGTCCATAAGTTCTGGATGTCTTTCTGAATCTTTTCTCCCCCCTACACCAGAGAGATGAGGCCATCGGGCATTCATCCAGCAGATGGTTGATCGATTTTCTATCAAGCAAGCATATGCAGCATCATGAGGGCCCTGAGAAAATTTTTTTCCATAGGTTTTCCCACGTTAGTATACAACGGTGAAGCAGTAACCACCCAAAGGTGGCAACTTTAGTCCAGTGGTCGAGCCATACTTTTTTCCATTTTTCCTCATGAGGCATTCTATCGTAACCCTCCAAGAGGGCTACCGCTTCAGCACTGTTAAAGTTCCGAGTATTAGAGTAACCCCATCTGATTTTGTCTGGTCCTGAGGTCACAAGGATTTGGCGTTTGAGCAGTTCCCAATAAAAGTTGTCCATATTTTCATCCGGGGTTAGATTCTGCCACCACTGTATCGGTTTCCACTGTCTGACTTGATGTTCCTTAGGGCCCATTTCCTAGAAGTCCCGAACTTTCTCCCATGGGCTACTCTGTAAATACTGCACTAGCTCCTGGTTATCCTGCATCTCCACAATTTTGGGGAATTGCTGCCACGCATCGTGCAGAAAGGAAGTAGAAGCTCCATCTCCTATCTCCTAAAAACTATGCCGCTTGACTAACTCCCGATTCTGCTGAGCCAACTTCCATATGCACGAGCTGGGCTGATCCTCCATGAAGCGAATAAGGTCCTGCTTGGGCCATATGGGTGCATATTTCTTGTTCCATAACTTTGCCCAAGGTTCCTCTCTATGCATGATCCATCTCCACCAGATTTTGGCCCCTAACACTTTGTTAGTGCACAGAGGGTCCCTAAGACCAAGGCCACCAGCTCCTTTTGGAGTGCAAACAGTTTCCCATTTCACCAAGGCCCACTTGCTCGGGTCATGAGTACCACCCCACAGAAAATTCCTTTGAATATTATGATTTTTTTTCAGAATGACCTTGGGAGCAGCCAACATCGAGAATAAATAGACTGGCATCGCATGGAGAACAGATTTTACCAAAATGAGCCAACTAAGGAATTTCAGGGCCCGGTGTGTCCATAGTTCCAATTTATTCTTGAGTTTTTCAAGCAGGTCTTTCCAGGAGATTCGATTAATTATAGATTCCGACAGGGGTGAACCCAGATATTTAGACGGAAGCTGTCCTTCAGAAAATTCCAGAATTCTTAAAATTTTCCTGCGATTAATTCTGGGAGTGTTGAAGAAATAAACCTTCAATTTTTCTTTATTAATCTCTAGGCCACTACTTCTAAGGAAGATGTTTAGAATGCCCTTGATGTTTTTAGCTTCATTCACCGAGGATGGTCCCATTAGCATGGTATCATCAATGAATTGCTGGTGGGTTTGGGGGGTCAACCCATTGCATAGATGAAGACCACAGATGGCATTACTGTTCTGTGCGACCCACATCATTCTTCCCATACCTTCTGCAATGATAATGAAGAGAAAAGGGGATAACGGGTCCCCATGTCTGATTCCATGAGAAGCAGGAAAGGGTTGAGAGGGAGTACCATTAACCAAGATGGACAAGAAGGGGGATGAGACTAAGCTCATAACCCATTCAATCCACATATTACTAAAGCCGAAGGCTTTTAACATCCCTGCAAGGAAAGTCCAGTTTAACTTATCATAAGCTTTCGATAAGTCCAGTTTGAGAAGCATACCTGGAATTTTCTCCTTCTTTACCAAATGGATGGTTTCATGCACTAGAATTATGCCATCCAAGATTTGGTGGCCTTCCACAAATCCAGCTTGTTTCGACGAAATGATCAAGGGAAGGAGTGGACGAAGCTGATTAGCTATAACCTTAGTTATGATTTTATAAATGACATTGCATAGGGCTATAGGTCGAAATTTGCTAGGGTCCTCCGTTCTCGTCTCCTTAGTAATGAGCGTAATAAAGGTGGCATTAAGGGCTTTGAGGATGCCTCTGGTCTGTCAAGAATCTTCTACAATGGCCAAAACCTCCGATTTCAACCAGTCCCAGTAAGAGTGAAAAAATTTGGTAGTGAATCCATCCGGTCCGGGGGCTTTGTCATGTGCCATCTGTTTAACCACTTCGTCAAGCTCTTCCATTCTAATATTCTCCATGAGGAGCTTATTATGTTCTTCCATAACTAGACTCGAGATATGCCTGAGAACTTGCTCCCTTTCCAGGATTCTATTAATATTGGGTTCCTCCAACAGATCTTGAAAGTGGTCATTCAGGGTCTACTCTAACTCAGGTTGAGTTTCCACCATGCTACCATCCTTTTTTTTGAGCCTAACCACCCTATTCCCATGCTGATGTTGAATGGTCGCTTTGTGAAAGAACTTAGTGTCCCTTTCTCCATCTTTCAACCAGCGACTCCTGGATTTTTGCTTCCAAAGGAGTTCTTCTTGATGATCTTTAAGGTTAAGTTCTTGTAGAAGATTTTGTTCTCTTTCTTTCTGCTCTGCTAGGTAACCATGCACCATAGCCACCGTCTGAACCTCTTGAAGTTTAAGATCAAGCAGCTTCTTGGCATGGAAAATATTCCCGAAGGTTTCTTTATTCCATTTCTTGATTTTGCCTTTGAGGTATTTTAGCTTTTGTTGGAATTGGTACATCCTACTTCCTATGATCGGGGGGCAATACTGCCACCACTGTCTCATTTGATCAGGAAAATCAGGTTGAAGGAGCCAAAATTGTTCGAATCTAAACGGATTTTGGAGGTTTTCCCCTAATCTTTTCCATTCCAGGCTTATCGGCCAATGGTCAGATCCAGCCGAAGGAAGCACCACGGCTGTCAACTCCCCACCACCCATAATAATGGATTTAGACACCAGAAATCTGTCTAACTTGGAGGCTATGCTTCTGTCCCCTGCTCTTTTGTTGTTCCAACTATACAAGCCATTAGAAGTTTTAACATCGATCAATTCTAGAGATTCAATAGCCTCTGAGAATTCCTCCCTGCTGGGGTGCAAACAAGGAAGTCCCCCCTTCTTTTCAGCCAGAATTCGAATCAAATTGAAGTTGTCTCCTATAATCCAGGGATGGGTACCAGTCTCTCTTTTGAGGCTCCGCAGAGAGTTCAAGAAAGAGTTCTTAAGGTGTACCATTGACGGTCCATACACATTAGACAAGAATCCTCTTACACTGGTTCCTAAAATATGAAACAAGGCCGATAAGATGAATCTTGAGGCCATCCAGTCCGTCAGACTAACCTCATTTGGATTCCAAAGGATGTCGATTCCTCTAGCTGTTTCGATGGCATAAATCACCATGGTTTCACACTTTTTCCAGAATTTCTTCCCAATGGATTTAAGGTTCGCTTCAGAACATTTAGTTTCCTAGAGGAAAACTATAGCGGGCTTCTCTAATTCTATCTTCTATCTTAGTAGACGGGTCTTCAAAAGGCTCTTACAGCCTCTGATGTTCCAGGATGTGATCCACATATTATAACCTGTTTGGGGTGGATAAAGCTAGGGCCTCATCAATAGTAGGATACTGGCCTGAGGCCACCAGATTCCTTCTTATCATTCGGATTCTCTGCATATTGCTACGTCTCCCCCTTTTTTCGCCTCTGCTTAACTTTTTTCCTTCAGATTCCTTAAGAGGTTCGGAGATTATACCCATATATTTGTGATTCTTGGTTTTGATGATAGCTTTCTCTAGGAGAGATACTTGTTGTGGAGTAATTGAAGTCATATTCTTCACTATGCATGCCACCTCCGGGCTCTCCAGATCCAGGTCTCCCAACTCCATTTCATCTCTGCCTTCCTTTAGCAATGAGCATTCTTCCCCCGTTTTGTCCATCGTTGGCTCCTTAGGAATAGTCTCCATCGCCTTTTCAGTGGGTACTTCAATTTATTCCTCCTTGTTCTCCTTAGCGCCTTCTTGAGCTTCTTCTTCTATTTACAGAGCCTCATACTTGTTTTGGATCATGGTTTTCTTTTGTATCTCCGGGCCCCCTTCCTTCTTAGCTTGTCGTTTCTTGGTAGAAAATTTCTTGAAACTGTCTTGATCTTTACCTTCCACGTCTAGCATCCCTACAAACTGTTTATTCAGAGGGCAGTCTCTGAATAAATGACCATGTTCATGAAATCTCCGGAAGCGGAACGGAATCTGTTCATAATCCATAGCCTAGAACCAATCTTCATCCTCCCATGTAATATCAATTCCTTCTGGGAGGTCTTGGGATATATCCATGTAGAGACAGATTCTGGTGTACGAGGTGTATCATATCTTCTTTGTTTGTTCCGATACTTTGAAAAATACCCCCAATTCATTGCCAATCTCCGTGAGGATTTCCTCCTTCCAATATTCAGAAGGTAAAGAATAGAGTCTTATCCATAATGGGGCAATTGTTAAATTTTCTTTATCTGGGTTGAAGCGTTCCTTCCAAGGATGAAGATACAACCCCATAGAATTGAAGAAATACAGTCCATTGTCAAATATCCTCGTGCGATCCTCCTCATTAAATAAAATCATTATGAAAAACCATTTGGCCCCCAGTTGTAGATCATAATGTCCCTTGGGTTTCCAGGTTGTATTGATCCACCATACCAGCGCTTTCTCAACCGGCCAGATTCCAATGAATTTCCCAATTAGTGCATGTTCTTTCATATATTGTATATCAGTTCGGACTCTTTCCGATCTTATCTGCATTTTGGGGATCTTTTTTGCCTTTAGCAGGCATTTCCCAAGATTTCTGGGTTCTGCCGACCCCATATCCAAATTGGCCACTCCACTGGTTCCTGCTTCCTCGCTCCCCACCCCAGGGACAGGGTCCTATTTCATATTAATCTGTTTCCCTTTGTCCAGCAATCCGGTCGAGGCCAAAGCCTCATCACTGGTGATCGCGCTCATGTCCCTTCCAGATCCGCACTTCAAGGAGGCCCTGGCGGCCGTCACCGTCCTTAACACCAAGCTTGAGGTATACAGTTCAAAAACCTTCAAAAACACCGTCGCACCTTCCTCCTTCCATCGCCTCATGAGAGTTCGTTCTTATCTTGGCTATATTAATTTTCTTCTTTGAGCTAGTTAATACAGAGAGATAGTTATTGTTGTTCGGGAATTCTACCCTATAGTGAGGAGAGGGACGCTACCAACTTCTGGGGTGACAGGTAAATACATTGATCATATCACATAGGCTTCTACAAAAGGAAAGAGATCAAGGTTCTTGAAGGCATACCTTATTAATGATGTTCGATCGTAGCTTTCGCTTGCTCCTTTGATCGATCCTCCACTTGATCCTCCGTTCAATGAAACTGCAATACAATAGATACCTTCCTCAGCGTAGCTTGACTAATATAACAATGATGAAATTGAAATGCAATTTAAACATCAAATACAATCAAGCATTTAATCCAAACAAATATGCAATCCATTAGACATTTGATTGGGACGGGAAGGGTATTTCAACCTTTATTGTCAAAATCAAATAATCAGTACAATTATACCTGATCATTCAGAGTGCTTGTGCAACCAGATCCTGGGCTCCTACTCTTCACACTAACTTTGGAATTCCTCCAGCATGACAACCCTTAATGCATAGTTTCTCCTCCTCAGTCTAGTTTTCTAGATTGAGTCTAACTAGTCTTTTCTCTCATGCATCCCCCTTGTATTTATGGGACAAGGTAGGCAGTTTGGATCTAGAGGTAGTTTGATTGGGAAGTTGGGGAAGTTGCAAACCAACTTCAACTAATCCCAATTCGTCAAACTAATATATTTTTATTACATTTTAAGATGTGCGCGAGTTTTTCACAGTAGAGTAAAGCACAATATGCAACTTCAGTGCTTTACAACCAGCGTTTGCAACTATTTTTTGAGGTGTGCGATAGTTTGCTTAAGTAGAGTAGGGCATACTAGCAAGTGTGTGCTACTATTATGCTTGTAGAGTAGGGCACACTTCAAGAAATGCGCTACTATCATGCCTATAGAGTAGCGCACATGTGAAAATGTAGGTTAAAACAGGGTTTTGTCAGCTACTGAGGGGTAAACCAAGTCCATGCATCATCTAGGGCAATCTAGCTCTTCAATCCAAGTTGTCATTTTGTGTGATTGATAGCTTAATGTGATCACAGATAGAGAAGTGCAGATTTGACCTATAACACTTATGATCTTACAAATTAGGGTTAATTATCTCTTTATAGCATCTTAATTTTATTTTAACCTCTAAATCTTCCTCACACCACATTTTCTCTTTAAACTTAAATGTAATAATATTTTTGACATTAATGATATTCTGTAAAGCATCATTTTTTTTAATGCCCCAATGATTTAACCAAGCCATGGCATATTTACACCAACCTTGCTTGAGACACAAGTCATTTTGAATTAAACTTAAAGAAATTTTAGGAAGTCTCTTGTCTCCCATGTTATTTATCTCGTGCTTGTACATTAGATACCTAGTCATAACCATACTCGTAATGGGGGAAATGCCTATTTCTATGAGGAGAATAGGATAAGACGTATTGCGGAACTTGCACAAATATTATACCCAAATCCGTTGCAATGGGAGTGCATGAGCACTAAAAAAAATAGTGCACGCGCGCTCTTAAGACCGTGTGCGCACCATGGTTTGGTAAAATACCAAACCGCCAGTCAGGCATCCACGCAGGTCATAAAATCGTGCACCATGGTTTGGTAAAATCTCGAACCACCAGTCAGGAATCCACGTAGGTCTTAAAAGTGCACGCGCATTAACAGTGTGCACGTGATTTTAACACGCACACATTTTTACTGTGTGCGCCTTAAGAGCGCGCGTGCTGCTCTGTATATTAAAATTGGGCTAAGGCCCATTTCTAACCCATCTTACCTAATTTCGTTGGTGCCCAACTGTCAAAAAATGCTACATGACCATGTGCATGCATCGAATCCACAATCAACACCTCTAAATCATAATCCAGGTAGGATTTTGATCCACAATTAAAAAAAAATCAATGATTTAAAAAAAAATTACATTATAAAAATTCCAAAAAATTCAACCAATATTGAAACAAATTCATTTTTTTTAATTGCATTTCATCTCTTCTCCATCATAATGGCATAAAACCAAGAGCCAAACCCCCAAACAAACAACCCAGAGGATAACCGATCCACACAAAACCCTGAATTAAACATTCACCCCGAGGAGAACCTAACCACAGAATCCCAAATAAACCAACATTTACACCAGTTAAGAACCTTGGTTCAAGAGCTTATAACCACTAGAGAACCATCGAGACTCTCCTTAGCCACGTCCCTCGATAACATCATTGCCTCAGTTGACAATGCTCATGGTCAATTGGTGAGTATAATTTAGTATAGGGCTAGGATGAGAGCATATTATTCTACCGGTCTCAATAGAGACCAAATCAAAGACTTGAATATCTCAAAACAAACTCTAGTTAGTTATTTCATTGACCTTAGGACCAACCAACCCTTGATCCATGCAAAAGGTGCATTCGCATGGATTGGTGCACATATGAGCCATGGAGGCAAAATTGGATGAGTCGATGGTTTATGGTTTTCGAAAAACCTCTTTGCAACAATAGGTAAGTTCCACTTTATTTTCTTCACAAACTATATGTGGATTTCATGTTGGATCTACATGTCAACTACTTTGACATTAGTGAGTTTCAAGGGGGTTTGTAATGCCCCGTTTTGACATTACTACCTGAACTACTATTATATGTTGTATTTTTTTTATTGTGAGACTTCGTCGGGTTGATGACACTGTGGACATATGGTTCTATTATTTTGCTGATATATATATGTGTGTGTGTGTGATGTTAGTAGTATGATCGGTAGTCATGTTTAGATATGTATCATGTATTTAATATGTCTCATTTATGCAAATTATTGAATGATGGGTACGTGGATACCGTTACAGTTATATGTTGAATAAATGAATGTTATTCCAAGTGCATGGCAAATAAATGAATTTATTGTCGTTATGTTGTGATGAAATGTATGTGTACATGTTGAAGATTTATGCACGATATTCTAGATTGTATGTCAGACTAACTTATAGGTTGAAAGGCTAAGTAATAGTTGGATCCTACGAGGTGGGAGGACCTCGGGGACATGGACTTCGAAAGATAAAATGGTATGCGAGTGATGCAATATTTACTTTCACATGTTTATTATGTTGTTTATTATGATGTATATTATGACATGGGTGGGGTAGGGTTTCAGGAAACTCAACCGCCTAGATTGGTTATACGCTGACAGACCGAGTGCAAGTGAAACGTTGTTATTATGTCAGGTAGACATAGTCCCTTGTTCCATTAGGGGGGTGGAGGTTTTACCCACCGTTTATCCCCGAAACCCAGAGTCATGGGAGGGATGTGCTACGATATGCTCCCCAAGGTGTGTGATGATGACTGGTGGTTTCTTGCTGGGGAAGCTTGGTCGAGGTAGTTGACACTTCCGCTTACGGGTTCTAGCTGGAGCCAGTCATGGCTTGACACTTCAGGGTAGTCCAGCAGAGGAAAGGATAGGATGTGGAAGTTAGTGATGATGTAGGTAGATAGGTGTAGCTTGAATTCGGGGTGAAAACAAGATCTAATTGTATGTGTGTAAAACCCTTGATTGATTATGTGTCGTAACTCAGTAATGTATGAATTGTTGTAACTTAATAAGATGCAGTTAGGTAAAAGATTGTACCTTGCAAACTACGATAAACATGTGTCAGTGAACAATAAGCTTCGTGATTATGTTTTGCGTGTGTGAGTTATTACTGTTAGTGTACTTATGTGAGGTATGTAAGCAGTAGCTACGCTTACATAACTCGCCTACATATTTATAAATTGTGTGAAATATTGTTGAATAATAATGTTAGTTATTGTCGATTAACAATTAATTATTGTTGACCAGTATTAATAATGTCGATTAAAGTTAATAATGATGATTAATGTTAATAATGTATATTAACGATTAATTATTGTCGATTAAGGTTAATAATGTTGATTAATGATTAATTATTGTCCATTAATGATTAATTAGTGTTGATTAATAAACAAGTTACGGTTAATTTAAGTAGTAAATAATGCATTTGGTTAGTAATACTTAATTGAAAGTTAGTGAGTTTGATTAGTAAAGACTAAGGGTTAACATGTTAACTGATTATTGTAATGTTAATTAAAGTAGTATTAAGTTGATAAGTTAATATTAATTGCAAGGTTAGATAATTAATTAAAAAGTATGGATAAGAATTAATTATATCTATTAAATTTTATGATGATCATGTAGGAGCTAATTAGAACACAGGATAATTTACGATTAGATGTAATATGAAATTTATAAACAAGTGTCAGATACACACTTGGGAATTGTTCATGAAAATGATGAATTAATTATAAATTAATTATGAATTCGTTATAAATTAATTATGAATTAGTTATGAACTAATTGTGAATTAATTATGAATTAATTGTGAACGAATTATGAATTAATCGTGAATTAGTTATAAATTAATTATGAATTAGTTCTGAATTAATTTTGAACTAATTGTGATTTAATTGTAAATTAATTATGAATTAATTAAGAATCATTTAATTATGAGGTCACCAATGTTGACTTTTAATATTGATTAAATAAAATATTATATTTTGAAATAAGGAGGGAATATTAAAATATTGGAAAATAATGGGAATCAAAGTTGAGGGCTCGAGGACTGACATGGGGGTTGAGGGATTTATGTTAAAGATAGGGGTATTAATGGTGGAGGAGAAGAGTCGGAAAAACAGGGGATAAGGGGGAGAAGTGAGGAGGAAGGGAGATCATCTTGACCTTAGGTTATTTTGAGAAAAATTACAGAGAAGGGATAGCAAAGGAGAAGGGGGGTTCTTGTTGAATATTTTCTGAAAGGATATAACAGGTTGGCTTGTACTTGGTTTGGGCTCGAGGGTCCAAAGGGGTACCTTTGGAGCTAGGTGGTCAGAGAGACCTCGCCAGTTGTCAGGGTGGCATACTTGTTTGGGTTGGTTGAGTTTCATAAGGTTTGGAGAAAGGCTTTGTTGTAGGACACACAACAAGCAGGAAAAAAAAAGGGAGAAGCAACAACAAAGGGGATCTACTAGCTATTGTGAGGTAATTTTCAGTCAGGTATATAATCATTTCTACTTTGTCAAATTTTATTTTAACTTATGGAAACAATAAAAGTTATATGATGTTACACCTGCACAAACAGAACTAGTTAGAGGTAGATAAAACAATAAATACATCTATTTCAAAACCTGTAAATGTAATTGTTATTTTTTTTACAAACTTGAAATTGAACCCAAACCGACAAAACAGAACCATAAATAAATGAGTAGTTTTGTTGTTGAACTCAGAAAATCTAGGACCGGGGGCCTACATATGGTATCAGAGCCATGGTTCCAATTATGGAACTAGAGGGCTCACTACATTCTCACTACATTGAACAAAACATTAGAAGGAAAAAAAGGAATTTACTAGAAAATGTGACTACTGTGCAAGTATTGGATTTGCATGAAACTGACTACTGTGCAAGTATTGGACCTGCATGAAACTGAGAGAAGAGTTAAAGATTTACAATATATGTATATTTTTTTTATATATATGAAAAACAAAATTTATAGGGAAAACTATATCTACATATCTAGAGAAATATGTAGATAGATGTATTTACAAAAAAAATAAAAATTACTATACTTATAAACAATGCTTTTTTCATATATGTTTATAAACCTAAGTTTTCTTTTACATGTGTGAACAAAAAAAAGAGAGGAGATTTTTCATTTAAAATTTTATTTAAATCTAAATTAAATTGAAAGAACAACAAAAAAAACGAAAGGGAATTTGTTTTTTTTTTGAAAATTTTAAACAATGTTTTAAAAAAAATTTATATATAAATATATATCGATAAAAAGATAAATTTTAAAAAAAAAACAAAAAAACAAATTTAACCAAACTGTATATTATATATATGTATATATATGAAATATGAAACCAAAAAAAAAACATATTAAAATTTAAATTAAACAAAAAAATTATATATAAAAAAAAAAAATTGCAATGTTTTTTTTTTGGGGCCACTCATGCCATGGGCCAGCCATGGCGCAACCAGCGCAGCCAGGGTTGCAGCCATGGGCCAGCAGCCAAGGCACAACCCAGCGTGGTTTGAGTGCAGCTCGGTTAGCGCTGCCTGAGCGTGGCCCTAGGCCAGCAACTCAGCCTGCGCAACTTGAGCATGGCCCGGCCAGCAGCAACTACCTACGGCCATGGGTATACATCCCGGCCAGTAGCTGAGCTGCGGCCATGGGCGACCCAATGGGCCTATGGCCTGGGAAAAAATAAAAAAAACAGAGTTCTCAATTAGTGAATCAATATTCGGAAATTGCCTCTAAATCTCTCCTAACTGAGCTACGGCTCTGTAAATTTATGTGTGTTTCAGTATAAAATCAAGAAAAAACAGAGGTTAAAGTAAAAAAAAACTAAATAAAATAAAATTTCGGGCATGCTGGGCGCAACCATGGCCGACCGAGGCCAGCGAAAGTCCCAACAATTGCAAAGCTAAGGGAGATGAAGATGGGGTGCCCAGCTCCTTGCAAAAAAAAACGTGAAGTTAAAACACACACAGAAATTTGAAACTGGAAGAGTAGCCATACCTTCCAGCCAAGCTATCAGCGATGGAACAAGCTCTCGCTAGCTATGGCGGTCTGAGAAGGGCTCCTCCTTGGAGCAGAGCGCTCGGCTAAAATGAAAGAGAGAAATGAACCCTGTAGGAAGCTTGACCCTAGTTATACAATTTTTTTTAATATTATTAATTGCATGGCCGGATGAGGCCGCCAGCCTTAGGTTAAGGCGATTAGGTTTTATTTATTTATTTTTATTATTTTATATATATATTTTTTTTTTCATTTTATATATATATATATATAATTAAATTATTAATAATTTCGAAATTATTTTATTTTAATTAATTTAATAGTTTATTTTAATTAATAGTTTGTTAATAGTTATATATATATTATTAATAATTTTGAAATTTATTTTATTTATAATTAATTTTATTAACTATTAATTATTTGATTTGATTTAATTTGATTATTACATTAATTAAGTTAAACTTAGTAAAACATGGATTTATTACTAGTATTAGTTAATCATTACTATAATTAATGTTAGCTTTTTGTCTTCTTGAAAATGCTCCCTGTCGAAACTTCGACGTATAGTCAAAGGGGCAAGACGGACACAAAATCTCGAAAATGAGACACCACAAAGACCAGCATGGCGAGCTTATCGCTAGGACATTGATTTTACCCCATGAAAAAAATGTTTGATAAACACGACTCTAGACTTAAAACTTAGGTTATGCTATTATTAAATTATTAATTATTAACGAGAAATGAAGCAATAAACATTAATTGAGTTTCTTATAGGGTAGAGTTTGCGATGTAATGAGGATTGTGTGGAATCCAATACCTAAACCTATGTAGAACTACTGCAGTATATCTAGTACCGGGTGGCCTGATCGAAATGCCCAGAACTATAGCTCTTAGAGTAAAAATGCTCGTAAATTAGTCATGACGCACTTTTGAATTAACTGTTGAGTTTGATAGTAAATTAGTCATGATGTCGTAATATGCTAATTATCATCTTATGCCATGTTACAGGGACAAACATGGTAAGAACGCGAGCAGGTTGGGGGCGAGGTCAAGCAATGGCATTACCTGAGTCGAATGTGCCGACACCATCTCCCGAAACCCTCCTTATATTGCGCTTGCTGGAAGAAATAAATGAAACACTCCGGGGACTACAAAGAGGAAGTGTTACCTCAGAGGTAGAAGTGGAAGCCCCTCCATTAAGGGAGGAAGTTCCTGTGGTAGAAGTGAATACGGTATCGAGACCTTCGCATCAGGATATCACAAGGGAGCTTCAGAAGATAAGGCTTCCATAATTTTCAGGGGGTCAAGCAGGGATACAAGCAGAGTCTTGGTTGGAAGAGATGACCAGGTGCTTAACCTTACAGGAGTACACTTCCACCTCCAAGTCCAAGATGGTCATATTTCAACTAAAGGGGGCCGCTTTGAACTAGTGGGGGAACTAAGAAAGGCAACTACACCTTACACCAGACACGGTCCCATGGGAATTGTTTGTGGAAAAATTCAAGGGGAAGTACTTACCTGCATCCTACTAGGAAGAACAAGCGGGTGCTCTTCATGCCTTGGTACAAAGGCATCTATCCGTGGAGGAGTATGAAGAAAGGTTCATGGAATTAGTAAAGTATGTCCCCTACTTAGACAACAACGAACTCCAGGTTGATCGCTTCGTGTATGGGCTCAATACCAAGATTAGGGCCCAAGTGCGGATGTGGAAACCAACTTCGGTCGTCGAAGCAGTAGATTGTGCTCATTACACCGAGGAGATGTTGGGTGCAAAGCCCATCAGGTCATTCAACTCTCAACAGTTAGGGTTTGTAGGGAAGGCCCCTCAAAGCTACCCTCGGGGAGGATATGCGAGGACACCTCCCTATGGAAACAAGAGCACACCAAGAGTTGCAGTGGTAGACAGATCAGTGGAAACTAGGGAGGTGCCCCAATCAACCACAGGAACTCACCAGGGTGTGAGGAATTTCATAGGATCAGCCCGTAGGGGAAGGGGTCCCAGGGGGAGGAACCCCTCTCAGAGGTCTGAATAGGTTATCTCGCCCACTCCATTACAGGTTGCTTGTTGGGGATGTGGAGGTCCACATTACCAACGTGATTGTCTTGAATTACGATCTGGTATAGTGCAACGAGAAGGAAAGGCTCCAATTGGGAGTGCAGGTAGCAGACATCAGATCTCAACAACAGTAAACAACCATCAGGCAGAGCACCAATCCACTATGGTGGAATCATTAGGTATGGTCAATAATGTTAAGCTTAGAATATTGTTTGATCCTGGTGCTACATATAGTTTTATTTCACCATATACATTAGACAAATGTGGGTTGGTAGCCTATGAGCATGATGATTTCAGCTTAGTCGAAATGGCTTTAGGGGTAAAGCAAGTAGTAGGACCTAGTGTTGACAAGTGTGTAGTGGATCTGGGGGTGTGTGTTACACAAGTCAAAGTGTACGTCACCACCCTCAGAACTTATGATCTCATCATAAGTATGAATTGGCTTGAGGAACATCGAGCTTTCTCGGACTGTTATGGAAATAAAGTTCTTTGCATTAATGATAACGAAGAGTTTATCGAGATCTAGGGTATCAAACGGAAGGTGTCCCTACATTTCATATCCACGATGAACGTAAAGCGATTTATGCGACAGGGATGTTAGTTGTATATTGTGGAAGCGGTAAACAATGAGAAGGGACCCTCCTTTGATGAGTATCCAGTGGTAGCCGAGTTCAGTGATGTCTTTCCAAAGGAATTACCTGGGTTACCTCCTAAGAGGGAACTTGATTTTACCATTGAGGTAAAACCCGGTTCGGAGCCAACTTCAAAGACACCTTACAGGGTGATGGCCCCAGAACTTTATGAGTTGCAAATGCAGTTGAAGGAACTGCTAGACCTAGGGTTCATAAGACCAAGTATTTCACCATGGGGTGCACCAGTAATATTTGTGAAGAAGAATGATGGTTCCTTGCGTCTTTGCATCGATTACCAAGATTTGAAAAGAGCCACTGTGAAGAATAGGTACCTGATACCTCGAATTGATGACCTCTTTGATCAAATGAAAGGGGCGACAATCTTCTCTAAGATCGACTTACGATCAGGTTACCACCAGCTACGGATTGAGGAAGGAGATATACCTAATACTACTTTTTGAACAAGGTTTGGGCACTATGAGTTTATAGTGGTACCCTTTGGTTTGACCAATACCCCAGCTGTATTCATGAGTCTCATGAATAGCGTGTTTTGAAAGTACTTAGATCAGTTTTTGCAAGTCTTCTTGGATGACATCCTCATCTACTCCAAGAATGAAAGTGAACACTAGGAACACTTGCAGACAGTGTTGGCATGCTTAAGGGAGCATCAGTTGTATGGTAAGTTGTCCAAATTCTCATTCTATCAGAAGGAGATCCATTAAGTAGGGCATATAATTTCCGGTGAGGGAATTTCAATTGACCCTGAAAAGGTGAACGCCATAATGGATTGGCCCGTGCCAAGAAATGCGCACGAAGCGAGAAGCTTCATGGGGTTATCCGGGTATTATAGAAGGTTTTTTAAGGGTTTCTTAAAAATCGCAAAACCCATAACTACCCTATAGCATAAAGGCACTACGTACGAATGGACAGATGAATGCGATGTCGCGTTTGCTGAGTTGAAAAGACTTTTGACGAGTGCACCAATTCTATGAGTTCCAGATATGCAGAAAGAATTCACAGTTTGCACAGATGCCTCGAGGCAAGGTTTAGGTGCAGTATTGATGCAAGAAGGTGGGGTAATAGCTTATGCATCTAGAAAGTTAAAAACACATGAAGAGAATTACCCTACCCATGACCTGGAATTGGCTGCGGTAATGCTAGCTTTGAAACTTTGGAGACATTACCTTGTTGGAAGAAGCTTTGAACTCAAGTTTGATCACCAAAGCTTAAGGTATATCTTCACTCAGAGAGACCTGAATGCTAGGAAAAGGCGATGGAGTGAATTCATGAGTGAGTATGATTTTGGGATTTCATACATCAAAGGGAAGGAGAATGTAGTAGCTGATGCCTTAAGCAGAAAACCAAGACTTTTCTCTCTCATACCTTTGAAGGTTTATTTGAGGGAAAGAGTTTTAGGATAGCTAATCAGGGATAGTTGGTCCCTAAAGGTCACATCAACACTCCAGATTGGGAAACCGGTGGGACCTAAGTTTGAAGGCTATGAGTTGGAGGCCGATGGTTTGTTGCGGTATCAAGGGAGGATGTATATTCCCGCAGAAGGAGATATTAGAGAGACTATCCCCAAGGAATCCCACAGGGCAGTGTATTGCGTGCACCTGGGTGTAAAGAAGATGTATGTAGACATGAAGCAACTCTTCTTTTAGGTAGGGATGAAAAACGACGTGGTCAAATTCGTCGCTAGGTGCCTTGAGTGTCAGTAGGTAAAAGCTGATCATCACCACCCGAAAGAACTGTTACAGCCACATGACATTCCTATGTCGAAGTGGGAGGTTATATCCATGGACTTCGTGGTGGGATTGCCTCTTACCACTCATAGGCATGACGCCATTATGGTCATCGTTGACAAACTGACCAAAAATGCTCACTTCATTCCAGTTAAGGAGACCTGTGATGTCATAGATGTAACACATGTGTTCATAAATGAGGTAGTTTGTCTCCATGGGTTTCCTAAGAAGATAATCTCAGATAGAGATTCCAGGTTTACGTCCAGGTTTTGGACAAGTTTGCAGTCGTCATTAGGTACTTAGTTGAACCTAAGCACTGCATACCATCCAGAGACAGATGGGAAAACAGAAAGAGTGAATCAGGTGATGGAGGACATGCTTAGGATGTATGTCATGGATCAACAGACTCATTGGGAAAAGCACTTACCTTTGGTAGAGTTTGCTTACAACAACAGTTACCATAGCTCAATTGGGATGCCTCCATATGAAGCGTTATATGGAAGGCCATGCAGAACACCATTGAGTTGGGAAAGGTTAGAGGATTGAGTAATTATAGGACCTGAGTTGATTCAGGAGATGGAATAATAGGTTGTTCAGATTAGACAATGGTTAAAGGAAGCTCAGGATAGACAGAAGAGCTATGTCGATGCGCATAGGGTTGACTGAAATTATAAGGTTGGTGATGCATTTTTTGTCTGCATCAGGCCTAGAGAAAGTACCATTCGATTTGGGAATGGGACAAAGTTGTCACCGCGGTTTATAGGAGCCTTTGAAATTTTAGAGAAGGTTGGACCCATCGCGTATCGTCTTGTGAAGCCACCCCATTTGCACAAAACTCATAATGTTTTTCATGTATCTGTTTTACGACATTATGTAGCTGATGAGTCTCATAAAATAAATTGGAAGGAACTGTAGGTTTCGGACAAGGGGACCATTAGGGTCGAACCGCTACATATTTTGGACCTAGGGTTAGACAACCGAGGCACCATTTGGTGGACCAGGTTAAGGTCCAGTGGGACCGGTATAGCCCAGGGTCTGCTACTTGGGAGGACGCAGATACCATGCGTCGTGACTATCCCACACTATTTTGACCATAACTTCGGGATGAAGTTTCCTGAAGGGTGGGTGTCTGTAATGCCCTGTTTTGACATTACTACCTGAACTACTATTATATGTTGTATTTGTTTGATTGTGAAACTTCGTTGGTTTGATGACACTGTGGACATATGGTTCTATTATTTTGTTGATATATATATGTGTGTGTGTGATGTTAGTATTATGATCGGTAGTCATGTTTAGATATGTATCATGTATTTAATATGTCTCATTTATGCAAATTACTGAATGATGGGTACGTGGATACCGTTACAGTTATATGTTGAATAAATGAATGTTATTCCAAGTGCATGGAAAATAAATGAATTTATTGTCGTTAAATGTTGTGATGAAATGTATGTGTACATGTTGAGGATTTATGCACGATATTCTAGATTGTATGTCAGAGACTAACTTACAGGTTGAAAGGATAAGTAATAGTTGGATCCAATGAGGTGGGAGGACCTCGGGGATATGGACTTAGAAAGATAAAATGGTATGCGAAAGATGCATTATTTACTTTCACATGTTTATTATGTTGTTTATTATGATGTATATTATGACATGGGTGGGGTAGGGTTTCAGGAAACTAAACTGCCTAGATTGGTTATACGATGACAGACTGAGTACAAGTGCAACGCTATTATTATGTCGGCTAGACATAGTCCCTTGTTCCATTAGGGGGGTGGAGGTTTTACCCACTGTTTATCCCCGAAACCCAGAGTCGTGGGAGGGATGTGCTATGGCGTGCTCCCCAAGGTGTGTGATGATGACTGGTGGTTTCCTACTGGGGAATCTTGGTTGATGTAGTTGACACTTCCACTTACGGGTTCTAGCTGGAGCCGGTCATGGCTTGACACTTCAGGGTAGTCCAACAGAGGAAAGGATATGATGTGGAAGTTAGTGATGATGTAGGTAGATAGGTGTAGCTTGAATTCGGGGTGAAAACAAGATCTAATTGTATGTGTGTAAAACCCTTGATTGATTATGTGTCGTAACTCAGTAATGTATGAATTATTATAACTTAATAAGATGCAGTTAGGTAATGTTGATGTATATGTAACTTCAGAATGTATTTCATATATATTTATTGTACCCTTATAAGAGATGTGTTATTCCTCTATAAGGAAGTGTCGTCATGTGGATTGACAAGTGTCGCAAATGTGTGTACTTGCCGATGGGTTATTAGACCACCATGTGTGGGGTCAGCCCTAAAATATATATTATATTGTGGATGTATCTAGATAGACAAGTCGGCCCCATAAGGTCACTGGGAAAACAGGTTAAGTATAAATAGAGATCGGGAGATCTCTATTTGGATCATTCGGAAAGACACACTTCTCTCACTCAGAAAGTGGCGTACTAGTGAGGAGGAGGTTCATCTTCTCTAGGAGACTATCTCAAGTGTATTTTGGTTGTACTTTGGTTGAGCCATTGCTCTCTATCTCTGAGGAAGTTGTGGGGTTTTTCACCTTAGGGTTTTCCCCACGGAAACTCTGTGTCTCTTGTCTCTCATGCTTTTGATTCTTGTGATGCTTGTCATGCTTATTGTGATTGTTATGCATAGATATACTGTATATGTTACTCTCTCAGTAAAGATCCAAGAGTATTGTGAATTAATGCTCAAATTTTAACAGGTAAAAGATTGTACCTTGCAAACTACGATACACATGTGTCAATGAATAATAAGCTTCGTGATTATGATTGGCGTGTGTGATTTATTACCGTTAGTGTACTTACGTGAGGTATGTAAGTAGTAGCTACATACATAAATTGCCTACATATTTATAAATTGTGTGAAATATTGTTGAATAATAATGTTAGTTATTGTTGATTAAAAATTAATTATTGTTGACTAGTATTAATAATGTCGATTAAAGTTAATAATGATGATTAATGTTAATAATGTAGATTAACGATTAATTATTGTCGATTAAGGTTAATAATGTTGATTAATGATTAATTATTGTCCATTAATGATTAATTAGTGTTGATTAATAAACAAGTTACGGTTAATTTAAGTAGTAAATAATGCATTTGGTTAGTAATGCTTAATTGAATGTTAACGAGTTTGATTAGTAAAGACTAAGGGTTAACATGTTAATTGATTATTGTAATGTTAATTAAAGTAGTATTAAATTGATAAGTTAATATTAATTGCAAGGTTAGATAATTAATTAAACTGTATGGATAAGAATTAATTTATATCTATTAAATTTTATGATGATCATGCAGGAGCTAATTAGAACATAGGATAATTTATGAATAGATGTAATATGAAATTTATAAACAAGTGTTGGATACACACTTGGGAATTGTTCATGAAAATGATGAATTAGTTATAAATTAATTATGAATTAGTTATAAACTAATTGTGAATTAATTATGAATTAATTGTGAACTAATTATGAATTAATTATGAATTAGTTATAAATTAATTATGAATTATGTATAAATTAATTATGAATTAGTTTTGAATTAATTGTGAACTAATTGTGAATTAATTGTGAATTAATTAAGAAGCATTTAATTATGAGGTCACCAAGGTTGACTTTTAATATTGATTAAATAAAATATTATATTTTGAAATAAGGAGGGAATATTAAAATATTGGAAACTAATGGGAGTCAAAGTTGAGGGCTCGAGGACTGACATGGGGGTTGAGGGATTTATGTTAAAGATAGGGGTATTAATGGTGGAGGAGAAGAGTCGGCAAAACAGGGGATAAGGGGGAGAAGTGAGGAGGAAGGGAGATCATCTTGACCTTAGGTTATTTTGAGAAAAATTACAGAGCAGAGGTAGCAGAGGAGAAGGGGGGTTCTTGTTGGAGATTCTCTGAAGGGACATAACAGATTGGCTTGTACTCGGTTTGGGCTCGGGGGTCCAAAGGGGTACCTTTGGAGCTGGGTGGTCAGCGAGACCTCGCTAGTTAGCATGGTGGAATACTTGTTTGGGTTGGTTGAGTTTCATAAGGTTTTGGGAAAGGCTTTGTTGCAGGACACAAAACAAGCAGGAAAACAAAAGCGAGCAACAATAGCAAAGGGGATCTACTAGCTATTGTGAGGTAATTTTTAGTCAGGTATATAATCATTTCTACTTTGTCAAATTTTATTTGAAGTTATGGAAACAATAAAAGTTATATGTTGTTACACTTGCACAAACATAACTGGTTAGAGGTAGATAAAATAGTAAATACATCTATTTCAAAACCTGTAAATGTAATTGTTATTTTTTTACAGACCTGAAATTGAACCCAAACCGATAAAACAGAAACAGAATTTGACACAGAATGTAAACAAAAATAAATGAGTAGTTTTGTTATTGAACTCAAAAAATATAGGACTGGGGTCCTACAGGGTTGGTCTTGAATCTTCCCAGGATCGACCCACTACTAGGCTTAACCCAATGAGATGGCCACCTACGCCTAGGTGTATGCCTAACCCCCCTCCCTAGACACTTCATTTACTGGATCACCTAGTCGAGACTACCACTGCCATATTAAAACTTACTCATAATGTATTACAACGCAATACATTCGTGGAATCATCCAAGCATGACACATCAGAGCAACATGGAGAACCATCAAGTGTAGGTCCTTCAGGTCCCATTGGTCATGGACCATCCATGAAAACTAGTGGGCCAAAGGATACTTTTGATACCTAAGGATTACCCTTGTCCCCCTACCTACATTAGCCCTTGCCCCCTACCTATATCATCCCCCTCCACCACCATTTCCTCGGAGCAAGTTATATGACCCAGTGCTCTACTTCCTAGCCAGGAAGGGTGATTTCTTGCATCACCTCTAATATTCACGGTGAGGTTTATGTTAAAATTCAATATGCTAAGACAGAAAATAGCAACATTACATTCCATTTCACAATAATAGCATATACAGGATCACTGAAGAAACAACAAGCATAGCATAAACACAAGAGACAGAGATTTATCCTGGGAAACCCTCATGGGGTAGAAAACCCAGCAAAGCTTCCTCAATATAGATGACCAGCAATATACAAAGATGCAAACCCTGAGCATAAGCTCCTTCTTCTCCATAGCAGACCTCTCCTCCACAAGTGCGCCTTTCTCAAGTGAGTGGGTGAGTGTGTCAAATGAGGAACACACCTCCTCTATTTATACACTACACTGACATGTATTTTACATAGGTACACGTAGGCTCGTATTTAACCAATGGGTTAAATACCCCACTACAACTGACTGGGCCGACCCCTCTAGGGTGGTCTAATAACCCTTTGACCCACATAACACATAAAGGGCCGACCTCCACTAGGGAAGTCTAATAACCCAAGTTACCACATTCTGACGGAGGAATAAACATCTCCGGATATACAATAAGATCTTTACGGAGGAATGAAACATCTCCGGAACAATAAAGTACAATTATAATATTCTTTGAAGTTACAATATATCAACACTCCCCCTTAACGAGAAGGATATTATAACAGCATCTGCACGAGCAAGGAGTCATCAACATCATACATGATACATCTATAAATCACTGGAAGCTTTCTCAACATCATCATCATCAGTAACTTGACTAGTTACTGGAACATCAACATCGTCATTAGCATTGTCATACGATCATCGGCATCGTCATCACACGATCATCATCATCATCGTCACACGATCATCAGCATCGTCATCACACGATCATCAGCGTCGTCATCACACAATCATCAGCATCGTCATCGCACGATCATCAGCATCGTCATCACACGATCATCAGCATCGTCATCGCACGATCATCAGCATCGTCATCACACAATCATTAGCATCGTCATCGCACGATCATCAGCATCGTCATCACACAATCATCAGCATCGTCATCGCACGATCATCAGCATCGTCATCACACGATCATCAGCATCGTCATCGCACGATCATCAGCATCGTCATCACACGATCATTAGCATCGTCATCGCACGATCATCAGCATCGTCATCACACGATCATCAGCATCGTCAAGGCACGATCATCAGCATCGTCATCACACGATCATCGGCATCATCATCATCAAGGAATGATGTAAACCAGTCATGTACCTTTTGAACCGAAGTCCAGGGACGATCCAGTCCTATCATGTTCTCGGAGACCTCACGTCTACGGCTCATTTTACAGGACCAAGGTCCAAGGATGATCCAATCCTTCACCGTGCTTTTAGGACCTACGTCCAAGGATGACTTAATCCTCAACCGTCCACCAAGGACTTCATTCTCGAAGACATACGTCTCCGGCTCTTCTTTCGGACTGAAATCCAGGAATGATCCAATCCCTTCATTATCGAAGACATACATCTACGGCTCTTCTTTCGGACTGAAGTCCAGGAATGATCCAATCCCTTCATTATCGAAGACATACGTCTACGGCTCTTCTTTCGGACTGAAGTCCAGGAATGATCCAATCCCTTCATTCTCGAAGACATACGTCTACGGCTCTTCTTTCGGACTGAAGTCCAGGAATGATTCAATCCCTTCATTCTCGAAGACATACGTCTACGGCTCTTCTTTCGGATTGAAGTCCAGGAATGATCCAATCCCTTCATTCTCGAAGACATACGTCTACAACTCTTCTTTCGGACTGAAGTCCAGGAATGATCCAATCCCTTCATTCTCAAAGACATACGTCTACGGCTCTTCTTTCGGACTGGAATGATCCCAATCCCTTCATTCTCGAAGACATACGTCTACGGTTCTTCTTTCGGACTGAATTCCAGGAATGATCCAATCCCTTCATTCTCGAAAACATAAGTCTACGGCTCTTCTTTCGGACTAAAGTCCAGGAATGATCCCAATCCCTTCATTTTCGAAGACATACGTCTACGGCTCTTCTTTAGGACTGAAAGTCCAGGGATGATCCAATCCCCTCAACTGTCCACTAAGGACTTCATTCTCGAAGATCTCACGTCTACGGCTCTCTTTAGGACTGAAAGTCCAGGGATGATCCAATCCCCTCAACTGTCCACTAAGGACTTCATTCTCGGAGACCTCACATCTACGGCTCTCTTTAGGACTGAAAGTCCAGGGATGATCCAATCCCCTCAACTGTCCACTAAGGACTTCATTCTCGGAGACCTCACGTCTACGGCTCTCTTTAGGACTGAAAGTCCAGGGATGATCCAATCCCCTCAACTGTCCACTAAGGACTTCATTCTCGGAGACCTCATGTCTACGACTCTCTTTAGGACTGAAAGTCCAGGGATGATCCAATCCCCTCACATGTTCATCAAGAACATGTATCCTCATCATCATAACATGTATCACCACAACATGTATCATCAATATCAAAACATGTATAACCACAACATGTATTATCATCATCAAAACATGTATAACCATAACATGTATCATCAACATCAAAACATGTATAACCACAACATGTATCATCATCATCAAAACATGTATAACCATAACATGTATCATCAACATCAAAACATGTATAACCACAACATGTATCATCATCATCAAAACATGTATAACCATAACATGTATCATCAACATCAAAACATGTATAACCACAACATGTATCATCATCATCAAAACATGTATAACATGTATCATCAACATCAAAACATGTATAACCACAACATGTATCATCATCATCAAAACATGTATAACCATAACATGTATCATCAACATCAAAACATGTATAACCACAACATGTATCATCATCATCAAGACATGTATACATCTATCATCAAAAGTATGTATACATCTAATCATCAAAAGCATCTAACATCAAAAGCATGTATACATCTATCGTCAAAAGTATGTATACATCTAATCATAAAAATAAAGAATATAAGAGTCATAAATCTAAATAATTCTAGGTGAGTAAGTGCAAAGAAAAATAAGTAACCTCATCATTGATGAGATAGGCTTGTCTGTCTCATACTGTGCTACTCCCCCTTTCGAGGAGGGTTCTTCTGAACTACACCAAGCTTGTCTCGGAAGTGTTCAAACTTTACTCGAGACAGAGGCTTGGTCAGGATATCAGCAATTTGATCCTCAGTGCTTATATACTCTAGCTTGATAGCTCCTTTCTGCACCATATCTCGAATATAAAAGTAACGGATCTCTATGTGTTTTGACTTATCGTGGAACACAGGATTTTCAGTCATCTTAATGCAGCTGTGATTGTCACACATAATCACAGTGGGATCCATTTCTAAGTCAAACACTCCACATAAAATCTTCTGAAGCCATACTGCTTCACAGCTGGCATAGTAGACAGCCATATAATCTGCTTCAGCAGTACTGACAGCCACACTAGATTGTTTCTTGCTGAACCATGAGATCATGGTAGATTCAAGACTATAACATCCACCTGATGTACTCTTTCTGTCTGAGACACTTCCTGCCCAATCAGAATCTGAGTAACCATGTAAATGGAGTTCATGACCTCTAAGATAATATAGACCAAAAATCTAAAGTACCTTTTAGGTACCTCACTACATGCTTTGTAGCTATTAAGTGAACCTTTCTAGGTTCTACTAGATACTGACTTAGGGTATTTACACCAAAGCATATATCTGGCCTAGTATGACCCAATGAATTGTCTATATAGAGTTGGGTCCACTAAATACGATGAGTCATTAACTAATAACTTCAAGTTAGAGTCCATGGGAGTGGCCATGGCTTTATACTCCAACATATCAAATCTTTTAGAAACTTCACAGCATACTTACCTTGATTTAAAATATTCCTTTTGGATCTTGCCATACTTCTAAGCAGTAGTGCATTAATCCGAGATCTTTCATTTTCATTTCTGCAGCCATTTTCATGACCTGTTTCTCATTCTTTGTCAGAAAGAGATCATCGTCATGCAATAATGGTATGATAGGTTCATCATCCACAACCTCAAGGTTTAGGAATAGCTTTACTTTTTGTAAGGCCCAAGCTTTGTCATGAAGCTATCAATTTACCATTATTCACACTCTGCATTGAGTGATCTTCTGCATATCTATCTGTGCCATCTCTCGTCAGATTGGTCTACTAATATGAGCCTCAAAATCAATTGAACTCTATGGTGAGTTCCTTCTTGCATCCATGTCATATGTGTATAGAAGCCATATTCAACCTTGTAGCAAAGGTTGAGATCCACATCACCCATGATGATCATTAAGCTCATCAATTGACTACCGATCCTGGGTACCCATATAGAACCTGATTCACACTTCTTCTTTAATTACATCATTAAGAGAATGGTCTTATCTAGTCCCTTGGAGCAAAACATCTCATCATGATTCTCTTCCTCTTTCTAAGATAATCTCTTAACCACAAGCTTTCTATAGTGTGTTTGATTTGTAAATCCTTTTGTTGAACATCCATCGCTTGTTCATCATTCATCATGATTTTTCCTACAAATCAAAATTAAGTACAGGATTAGTAATACTTCATAATCATCAAATCATATTGACATAATAACCTATTATGCATACAGATATCATTTACATAGTTATGCAACTAATTTGACCAATACTTTGGCACAACACTTTCCCATATCTTGTATGCATACAGTGGCTATATAGATGCCTTCCATCTCTACCAGAACATACTATAGAGAGTGTGCACAGCTCTCGGCATGTCAGCAAAGAGGTTTCATTCTAGACAAGCAACAATGGACTGTTTTTCCAACTTACCAATCATATGCACATTAGTAGTATACTGTTCAATGCTCTATGAATGTTTATACTCAGCATTATATATATTCTAGGAATACAAATATGCATACAACCTATTACAGGCAATATCATTACTATTTCAAATAACAACTCAAATACTTATCTTTTATGTTTGTGTGGTTGCCTCCCGCTTGATCTTCTTGTATGACTTTTGAACTTCTATTCATTCTGTACCACTGTGCATGCTCAAGAGTCATCCTCATGATCTCATGCACAAACATACACTCATTAGTATATTCTAAATGCTATCAAAACATTATAGTACTAAATAATCTTGAAAATGTATAGTCATGATTATAGTTAATAAACATTAGTATTCAAGATTTCAGGGAAGTCTTCTTTTACTCATGCATATCATCAATCAAGATATAATATGCATAATCCCTTGATTACTAACTTTATGAATAAGCATAACCAATCATTCCAAGTATACTTATATAAGGGATCCTAACACAAGGTAAGATTCATGAGAAACATACCTGGATTAGTATACCTACTTGGTTATGTACGACACACCTAAACAATCTCTTCAATGATTTAGAGATCCTGAGCTAGAACCTGCATGTCTCATAGGTTAAGCATAATATAACAAAGTCATACATACCTCGTAAGTAAAACAAAGATTATGGATGAGTCTTTGTCTTCATGTTTTCATGGTCATGGAACCTAATTTGTCTTTTGTGATGTACCTGTATCTTGTTAGCAGACAACACCAACCTCACACAACATCATAATGCATTAGTACAATCATAAGTGTCAACACCCTAACCAAGAATATCTTCTATCATGCATTCATAATTTTGTTAAGGTTATACGACAAATCTAAAATCAAAATTGTACTAACTGTAATAACCTGAAGACAAACATACCATAAGCTTAATCATGGACAAATATTGAAACATACCTCGATGAGTCATACCTGTCGAGATCGCTTGTATTCTTCTTATGTAAGGCCTTATCCCCATCTCCCTCTGAGACAGGAACTTCTTCACTTATGCAGGTGACCAATCCATCTTCTTCTAGAATTAACCCAATCCACTTGATTTGCAAGAACTGGACCTGGAGCTGGATATGGGTTTGTCAGAGAAACCCAAAAATTCAAACTTTGAATTTCAAACTTCCGAAAGGATAGAAATATGCGCCTTGATGAGCTGATCAAACTGGTATATTCAGAATTTGAAAAATGCAAAGTTTTACTCCTCAATTTTGCCTTTGAAACTTTCGGATTCACTGGACATGACCCTGAACTGGGGTTTGATGAAGCCCACTCTTTTGCCCCATCAAAAGGTTTGATCCAAAGCTCTAAGCTTCTATTTTTCTGAGGAGCTTCCAGCCGTGGTCACAGATTTCAAAAATTCCCATTTTTACAGAAGCCCTAATTTTCCACTTTTCTGATCAAAGTCCCGAACTAGGGTCTAATCAATCCCGGCCTTCTGCCCAACCAAAAATTCTGATCTTGGTCTCTAAATTTCTATTTTGATGAGTAGCATCCAGCCGTGGTCTCCGATTACAAAAATTCCAACTTTCTTCAAAGCCCTAAATTCCGGAAGCCATGAATGAAGGTACCAAAAAATAATTCAGTTTTGACAGAAATATGTACCTGATTGTTTCTGGTGTAACTCCGAAATTTTTGATCCACAGGGTCTGAAAAAGTTTTCTGAGATAGCCTGACCTGTTAACTTTCCATCCTGACAGGTCTAACCTCAATTGGATTTTCTAAGAGAGAGTTATGCCAAGTGTCGCAACGTGACCTTTTTATGGGATAATACAGGAGAGCGAACTTGTACGGCGTGCCACGTGTCACTGGTTCAACTTCGGCCTCTGAAAAAGTTTTCTGAGATATTACAGTCTGTGTACTACCTGTCACTTTTCACAAAATTTCATTTGGATCTTCCTAGCCCAAGTTATGACCTTTTTCCCAAGGTCACCTGATTTTGACTCAGATCTGGAAGAGGCAGAAAGCCTCTATTGTACAGATCATAAATCACAAAGTACAACGAATTAGAGGTTTTCCTTTGGACACAAGGTACCTGGAGATTTTAGCTTCGTCCTATAACAATTTCAGATCCGAAAACTTCTCCAAAACGGATTTATAGCGAAAGTGCTACGATGACTGGTTTTTGCTATGTAAAACCCTAACCTTCAAATTGTCGTAAGTAAAGCAAGTGTCTTTAGTGCCATACCTTGTCTTCCTTCAGGTTAGCTCTGATACCATGTTAAAATTCAATATGCTAAGACAGAAAATAGCAACATTACATTCCATTTCACAATAATAGCATATACAGGATCACTGAAGAAACAACAAGCATAGCATAAACACAAGAGACAGAGATTTATCCTGGGAAACCCTCATGGGGTAGAAAACCCAGCAAAGCTTCCTCAATATAGATGACCAGCAATATAAAAAGATGAAAACCCTGAGCATAAGCTCCTTCTTCTCCATAGCAGACCTCTCCTCCATAAGTGCGCCTTTCTCAAGTGAGTGAGTGAGTGTGTCAAATGAGGAACACACCTCCTCTATTTATACACTACACTGACATGTATTTTACATAGGTACACGTAGGCTCGTATTTAACCAATGGGTTAAATACCCCACTACAAATGACTGGGCCGACCCATCTAGGGTGGTCTAATAACCCTTTGACCCACATAACACATAAAGGGCCGACCTCCACTAGGGAAGTCTAATAACCCAAGTTACCACATTCTGACGGAGGAATAAACATCTCCGGATATACAATAAGATCTTTACGGAGGAATGAAACATCTCCGGAATAATAAAGTACAATTATAATATTCTTTGAAGTTACAATATCTCAACAGTTTATAAGTTCTTTAAAATCTTATAAAGCATGAATGAATTTCATAAAATAATGCATTTTTGTATTATGTATTAATGATTTTTCTAATTGTTGTAGGGAGGCATTGTTGAGAGACTGGGATCAAGGAGACAGAAACCCCCATCATGACATGTTGTCTCATCTTGGGTGAGTACTCAATATTTGAATTCTAATTGTATTTTTTAAGTGTACTAATTGATAGAATTGTGGGAAAACTGACATGTTGGTGTTTCCCTTTCAAACCATACCTAGATGTAGGCATGCTAAGAAAATATCCCTACGGATAGGTATATATCCCCTTGGTATTAGAAAAGGCCCCTAATTTCCTACCCTGGACAGAAAGTAAGCAAATAGACACTAAATTCCTCCTAGATCTAGCTCATACAACAATTAGCAAGCTATGGAAAGACAAAGCAAGTAAATGGTGTACACTGCTTTGGTGGTTGTCCTCGGTATCCCTATGTTGCTCTAGCTCTAGCCTTTGATTACAGGCTTATGAACCTGTTTATGAAATGAATACAGGACCTTTTCCAAAGCAATATATGTATAAACAAAGATCTAACTCTTAAAATGGAGGCAATATCATGCATTTATCATAAAAAACATGAGAATGGGAGGAATGGGCCAAGTTATATGAATAGAAAGCCATGAAGACATATACATTAGAATTGATTATACCTGATATTGTTATAGCATGATCATCCTCCAATCTCTCCTTCACTACCTCTACAAGACTCTCAGGATCATAGGTTTGAAGCCTCCAAGATCCACCTCCCTTTGCCTCATGGATGGCATTCTTCTTATAGGATTTGGGAGGCCAACCACTTAAAGGATATTATGGATCTAAGTGAGGGAGATGTGGATCAAAGATCTAAATCATGCCAAGGAGGGAATGTGAGATGGGATTCGAAGGGGGACCTCATCCCATGAAAATCTCCTTGAGATCCAAGATCCAAAATCTAAGGAAAATGGTTATTCAAGGATTTTTGCACCTCTACAACTGAGCAAATCGCAAAAATGTTGAAATTTGCGTTCCCTCATAGGTATGTAGAACGCGAAAAATAATGAATTTTCGCGCCTTGCACCACTAGAAGGGTGCGAAAATATATCAAGAAGGCCAGTGAGTGGGTTAGGTCAAGTGGTTTTCGACCCCTAAGTTGTTGGATGTACTTCGAAGTGTGCCTAGGGAAGGGACCAACATAATGACAAAGGGTCCTAACACCCGTAGGAGGCACAAACATCATGTATCTCATAGTGATATGACATGAAGAATCTCAATGGTACAGAGTGTGACAATTTGAGGTATAATAGATGCCCCCTAAAGTGTGAGGTCAGAATGAATCTAATGGCTGAAACACTTTACCAATAATTAAGTCTGCGGGGATATCTGAAAGAGAACTGGAGAAGAGCTGCAAGAAAACATCAACAATATGTCTAATAACTCCAAGGCGGGCATACCCATGCTCATAACAACTGTCTCAAAGCATGGCTTCCAACCAACACATCGTAGATCCATGATAGCACAGACTCAACACATGACTGAAATCATGGATACTAGATCACAAGCGTAGATCCATGATATGAAAACAACACAGCCACAACCAATACAAGAGTGGATCTGTGTGACAGTACATCAATGAGGTCACCAACATAATGTCCATGTGGGAACCTACTCAAAAAATCACCATCGCAACCTGGATGTGCTAAATAGACATCAAAACCATCTAGTGTCTTCTACCCGATCCCGAATCGATACGAATCTAACCATGTGATTAGAAGGTGTTGAGGTTGAACATGGTATAAACCACTTGATTAGTGGTCAATGGTGTGAACCATTAACAAGTACGAGGGAAATATCCAATGATGAAAATGATCCCCAAGGTATCATAGTACATCTCGATGAAATGTGAATAGATGAGTTGACGTCGTACATCCGCGAGATCATTCAATCGTAGATCAATGATAAAAAACAACTATTGAATATGAGGAAATCTGCCATTAAGGCATGAAGGTACCAAGGTACTAAAATGGTCGCTAAGTCTAAATCCTGGATGATGAGTTGAAGTCGACAGGAATATACTCATCGGAGGAGGGCCATAATAAATCCCACACCATCGACACGAATTCGATGGGATGAAGTGATGAATTAGATGAGTATGGACTGACACAAGGATGTAAAGGTTGATGATATTGCAGAAAGTTGACTCAGGATGACACTTTCCTTTGAACATATGACGACATGACATACGACTAGGCAACATGGACTTAAAAATGCAAAAACTAAAACGTGACATAACTGAGGTATTCTTTGGATGACTCAAACAAGGAAGACGAATCGCGACTTTAATTATGACCCAGAAACATACTGAATACCCAAGTGTGGGACAAGATGTGGACATATGCCATGTTCAAAGGTAACGACTCACTAGTTGCCAAAAATATAAACTCGGCTTATTCCCCCCATCGTGTTTGACAAGTACCCCTTATTTTTTAATGAGCTCAAGGAGGATAAAGATGCTCAATATAGCTCACCTTTAGATGAGTCCAACCTTGCACATTTTACAAACCCAAGGAAGGAGAGGTTTGGTACCATAAGGATCCTTCGATATTTCATTTTACAAGTCCAAAGAAGGTAAACTTGACGAGTTTTCATGTTTAGGGAGTCTGAAATAACCTAAAGAAGTCTCCAAGATTTGAATTTTTCATAAAATTTAGTCCCCATACCTAAAAAAGTATAAAATAATGTCTGGAGGAAATCTCCTACTCAAAGGTTGACTAAGGTTTTCCTTTTTCATAAATGGTATAAGCGGTCTGAAAAAGGGATAAACTACCATCGAATGGACAACCTTCAAATACTTTTACAAGTGTGAAAGAGACAGGTTCACTTGGCGACCTTTTCTTATTTTGAGAGTCTAAAAAGAGCCTAAAGAAAACTCTGCGAGGGTCCTTTTTTTAGATTTAATCACCATAGTCCGAAAAAGAGATAAAATAATACTCAGTTGATACTTTCCTCATCGTTTTATGAGCACGAGTAAAGCAGACCGATCTCGACACTTTTTACTTAATTTTAACAAGCATGGCACAAGTGTGAAAAGCGCTTGGAATCTCTTTCATATTTCAGATCCAGAGCACGAAAGATAGAATGTGAGCTCGAAAAAGGTCAGAAAATGATTCCACTGGTATGAAAACCTTTAATGAACCTGCCCAAACCTGGTCAAAAACCATAGAAAATAATATTAGAAGATAAAATATGTGAAAAAGGCCTTAAACAATGGTCATAAATGTGAAAATAGGTAAAAAAAAAAAAAACTAGTTCCATTAACATAAAAATAAAGTTAAAATGTAAAACTAGTCATTTTTACTTTGTCATTATTACCTCAAGGAGATTTTTACTATGAGGAACCTCCAACAATTAAATGATAAAAATGCATGATATATCAGAAATAGCAGAACACATAAGATATTTATTGATCGCGGGCCACTTCGAGGGGGCAATCTCCTTTGAGCAAGCTCAATACAATTAACTTGTGGATGCCTTCATTGGCCTCAACAAGTACTTATATACTAAGTCTATGTGTCCAATACTATGGATCAATACCATGGAACATATAATACTACGAAACAAATTACAAAGCATATGTGTCCAATATGTCATGTCCCAAATTGGCATTGGGTCACAATGGCCTAAGCACATTGGACATATTCATTAGAGTTTGTCAAATTGATGTTAAGGGTCAAATAATTGCCAAGGAGGAAAATTACTAGTTTCCTAGGTTTGGGGTGGAAGCTTTGGAATTTGGAATAAGGGGAATAATAAATGATGTTTGAACATTAGAATGGCATAAATATTTAATAAAGGATCTAAATAAATATATACAATTTAAAATCAAAGTGGCATTGGATCATGAATACATATGGAGAAAGGGGGACCCACACATGGCTAGATTTTCCCACTACACTTGGCATCATTCTCTCACCAATTCAAATTCAAGGTGAATGGTAACATACTTGGGGGAGTTCAAAAAGTATTATTCATTGCATGACTCATCCGAGGTCGAAATGTAGAGGAAGAGTAACTCCCATGGAAGAGGAAGAGGCAATTTGGAGCTAGTGAGACACTTTGGCTAGATTCCCTAGCTCTATGACAACAATGATAAAGATGCTTTGACACCTATGACACAAATCAGACCTGAGGGATGACATATGACATATATGACATGTCAGGGATAAAAATAGACTCCAAGATGGCTCTCAAGGGAGTTAGGGCAGCTAAGATGCCTCCACATGTGATTTTGTGGAAGTGGGAGACTAGGAATTGTTGTACAAGTGGCGTTCTTTGGAATCTCTTCCCAACTTGAGTTGGCATGAGTCTCTTGGAAGGAATTCGACCCATGGAGGAAATTAGAAGTTTATAAATGTCAATAACAAAGAATTAAACTAGCTTTTGATCATTTGAGAAATTTGCAATTTCATTTGTGAAGAGGGAGAGCTAGTGGATGACTAGTTTCTTTCCTTAGCCAATTTCGAGGGTGAAAGATTCCCATCCAAGTTGGTAATTGGAAAGGACATTCAGACCTTTCATTTGGAGATTTAATGGAGTGTTTATTTGTAGGTGTAAGCTACAGGGTAGATTATGGTTTCTTCTAGTGCAGCACACTCTCACAACCATTTCCAGTTTTGATGGCATATTCTTGACCCTTGAGGGAGGGCGTTTTTGGTGAGCCCTTGTACTCTTTGGGAGAGATTCTCATGATCTATTTCTGTTGTAACATGATTAATATACTCTTTTCTTCATTTCCAAAAATTTTCAGGTTGAAATACCAAGTGGTTATATGTAAAATGGATTATTAATGAGAAAACAATGACCATTCCCCCACTAGATTGATGTATGCCAATGTATTGATGATGATTTCGAATGGAAGAATATTTCTCTGATATGTTTATGATGTATGGAATTCCATTGATGATTATTGCAAGTTTCATGTTCATTACTTAAGCATTTAGATCCATCTTGCTAGTTTTATTTTATTTGAAGAAGATTTCATGCTATTTCCCCCAAGGTCGAACCAGTGATTTTTGATGCTATTTGGGAGAAGGTTATAACAGACTTAATAATTGATTAATGGTTCAAATGAGAACTAAATAATTTCCCTCATACATCCCCTACCTCTATTCATAATTTTGAGTGAGTTTGGAGGCATTTGGAAGAGTCATTTTTAGTACTTACCCTAGGGGGATTTGAACCCCATATTGCTAGTTAAATTCCATACTTTGTCCAAAATATTAAAAAAATTGCAGAAGTATTTTGATGGTTATAAATAATCCATGAACATCATAATAAAGTACAAATATCATCCATACACCTTCACTGAAGATTTAGCGGCATTTGGAGCCAATTGGAGACCTAGAGACCAATACTAGTCAAAGGGAAATTACTAGTAAAGTTCCCTACATTGGCCAGAATTGAAAGAGGATTTTCAAAAGTATTTTGAAGGTAAAATAGAATCCATGAAACACATATTTATGTTCTAACATCATCCATATACCTTCTCAGAATATTTGGGAGCATTTGGGGCAAATTAGAGACCTAGGCATCAAAACTAGTCAAAGGTCAAATTTGGGGAAAAAGTGAAAAATTGGTCCTTTTAATAAATTCTTAAAGAGGGAAATTATAGTGGTATCAGAGCATGGTCCTTTCACTTGTGTATTAGGTCCATACATTTAAGAATAATTGGAAGCCATGTCTTACTATTATGAATAATCCTATGAGTACAATTCTTATGAGGAATATGCAGATGCTTATGAGCAATATGAAGTAGAATGTGAATGGTTTGAGGAAGAGGTGCCACCATGCAACACTTCTTACAATTTCAAGATAAATGAAGATTATTCTTATGACCTTGAATCTGATGAATATGAGTGTGTCACACTACCCAAGGATAATTCTATGAATGAGTTACAAAGGTATAGAGAAAAATATAAAACCTTGCCCCAACAATATCAATCATATCTAGAATATCTTGCTTTGAGTAAAAAAATACAAAAGGCCATGAATTTTGAAGAATATGCTGATGTGGTGTTTGCAAATAGGCCCAAGAAAGAAGATGTGGAGTTAGTGAGGAAAGGTTTATGCCCTTCTTGTAAAACAATTTGGAGAGAAAATCATGTGTGTGTGAATGATGGTGAGGACCATATAAAAATCATTGAAGAGATGACCAAGCAGTTTCTGAAAGGATTCGAATTTTTGGCTATCCAACCTGAGAGAAAATATATTGATCTTAATAAAACCAAGGGGAAAAATGCATCAGCTTGCTTGAAGGAGAAAAATGAGGAGACCCATGAACCACCTAGTTCTGAAATAGGTGAAGTAGAAGAAGCAGTACATGAAGAGGATCGAAAGTCACTCCCAAGTGACTCTGAAAAATATGAAGAGACATCACATGAGCATGAAGAAGATTCTATTGAGAGTATTGAAGATCAATTCGAGACACATTCTAACTTGGACATGAATCGAGGAGCATCTACTGATGGATGCTTGAACTATGAAGGAGTACCTACTGATGGGTGCTCACACCTCTATGTTGGTGACATAGAGATCACTTTTGAAAGTGTTGCTGCAAAACAAAATTCCATTAAACATGAAAATGAATACCTTGTAGCAGTTGAAGAAGAAATAAGATCAACTTCCCCATCACCACTCGAGCTTCATGAACTTGGTCCAAGCAAGAAGGAATAAGATGAGGAGGTTCATTTGCAAGATCCTCATTTTCTTGAAGGGTCCTTAAAAATGAATGAAAAGAAGATCCAAGAGTCCCTCGGCATTCTCCATGACACTCAAGTATTGGTGTCAAATTCTTGTTGGAGAGCTACTTTATTGGAGGAAACATCCTTCCTTGAAGACATGGAGAAGATTCAAAGAGCAATGTGCCACATCAAAGGTAATTTCATGTCTTTGTTTTTTGATAGAAACCAATTGTTTGAGCTTAATGAATTGCTACATGATGCATACTTGAAGAATAATGAGGATAGTCATAAGCTCACAATTCCAAATGAGCAACTTCTTGAAAAGTTGCAAGATACTTGTTTTTCCTCCTATGTTTCAGATTGTCAAATGGTAGATTGTTTGGAGGATTCTCATGACATGGTAGATCATGAGAAATGTGGAAAAATTAATGTGCTTGATTTGTTTGAAGATGAACTTGAAGAGATCCAAACACTTGATGTGGTGGAAAATGAACTTGAATCGTCTCTTGATGAAGGTTATGCAATTTTTAAAGAAGAGCATGATTCCTCTACATTGGAACCAATCTATGACAAAGGTTTCACACTTTTGAAGGAGCTGCATGATACTACCCATATGGATCCTTCCAATGATGAAAATTCTTCCCTTTTTGATCATTTGGGTGAGTTAGTTAATTCTCCTACATCCTACAATTCCATGTTTTGTAACATTAGTCTCAATGAAGAATGGGTGAAAGGGTTCTTTTTGATGGTGCCACATGAGGAGTATGGAACTTCTAGATTTACTTTTTATGATGATATGGTTGGAGCACATTCTTATTCACATTTGCAGCAGCATACTTTGTTACTTTATGATGATGCACATCTGCATGGATGCACCTATGATATGCATTTGAGTCACTTGAAGACTCATGGTTTTTCTTGCTCAACACTTGATTCATTTGATATTGGAGGAACTTCATCCAACACTTGGGTGAATACATTTATGATTGGAGAACATTTTTGTTGGAAGCCACATAGTTTGTTATATCTTTATGATTCTCACATTCAGGGATGTATGGGTGAGGCTTCTTTGAGTCAATTGAAGTCTCCTTGTTTTTTCTGCTCATTATCTAGTTCAAATTTTAGTGGAGATTTTTCATTCACTTCTTGGATGAAAGAATACATGGTTGAATATTTTGATGAATATCACATCCTTTTGGAGTAGCATTATAGGACATGGGATCCTCACCTATGTCATTGGAGCATATTTGATTGGTCACTTGAATCTTGTATGCACTTGGAAAATGGTGGCTTACTTGCTTGGAGGTATAAGCACTTTCATGATTCTTTGATGAAGCACCTCCTTGATGTACATTTTCATTATGTTGTTATGTACTTTGATGATATATATTTTGTACTCATGATGTTTGGAAGAATTCATACAAGATAATGGGATCCATGAATCCTCTTATCTGATGGTATGGGTTGGAAAACACTCCTATTTGTTGGAGTGCAGTACAAGCAATGAGACTCTAGAATAATTTTTGTCTCATTGGTTTCAAATTTTTTGGAGAAACAAGCAGTATTGGAGATGGATTTCCCACTTAATAAAGTGATTTTTATCAGAGTAGTGTAGCAGCAAGCATGGTGGTTCCTCTCTAAAATATTCATGGAATCTCAAAGACTCAAAGTTGGGCAATTCAATGGCAAATTCAATGAATTATACAGAAAGCAGGTTCTTCAACACCCATGTTTGAAATTGCTTGAGGACAAGAAATATTGGGAAGGGAGGATTTGTCATGTCCCAAATTGGCATTGGGTAAAAATGGCCTAAGTACATTGGACATATTCATTAGAGTTTGTCAAATTGATGCTAAGGGTCAAATAATTGCCAAGGAGGAAAATTACTAGTTTCCTAGGTTTGGGGTGGAAGATTTGGGATTTGGAATAAGGGGAATAATAAATTATGTTTGAACATTAGAATGGCATAAATATTTAATAAAGGAGCTAAATAAATATATACAAGTGAATAAAAGTGGCATTTGATCATGAAGACACATGGAGGAAGGGGGACCCACATATGGCGATATTTCCCCACTACACTTGGCATCATTCTCTCACCAATTCAAATTCAAGGTGAATGGTAACATACTTGGGGGAGTTCAAAAGGTATTATTCATTGCATGACTCATCCAAGGTCGAAATGTAGAGGAAGAGTAACTCCCATGGAAGAGGAAGAGGCAATTTGGAGCTAGTGAGACACTTGGGCTAGATTCCATAACTCTATGACAACAATGATGAAGATTCTACGACACCTATGACACAAATCGGACCTAAAGGATAACATATGACATATATGACATGTCAGGGATAAAAGTAGACTCCAAGATGGCTCTCAAGGGAGTTAGGGAAACTAAGATGCTTCCACATGTGATTTGGTGGAAGTGGGAGACTATGAATTGTTGTACAAGTGGCGTTCTTTGGAATCTCTTCCCAACTTGAGTTGGCATGAGTCTCTTGGAAGGAATTAGACCCATGGAGAAAATTAAAAGTTTATAAATTTCAATAACAAATATTGAAACCAGATTTTGATCATTTGAGAAATTTTCAATTGCATTTGTGAAGAGGGAGAGCTAGTGGATGACTAGTTTCTTGCCTTAGCCAATTTCGAGGGTGAAAGATTCCCATACAAGTTGGTAATTGGAAAGACCATTCAGAACTTTAATTTGGAGATTTAATGGAGTGTTTATTTGTAGGTGTAAGCTACAGGGCATCTCATGGTTTCTTCTAGTGCAGCACACTCTCTCAACCATTTCTAGTTTTGATGGCATATTCTTGACCCTTGAGGGAGGGCGTTTTTGGTGAGAGATTTTACTCTTTGGGAGAGATTCTCATGATATATTTATGTTTTAATATGATTAATATACTCTTTTCTTCATCTCCAGAAAGTTTCAGGTCGAAATACCAAGTGGTTATATGTAAAATGGATTATTAATGAGAAAACAGTGACCATTCCTCCATTAGATTGATGTATGCCAATGTATTGATGATGATTTTGATAGTTTTAAACCTTAACAGTGCAGTAAAAACTCATACATATTCTTAAACAATAACAGAAAATACACAACGGCACATGCATAACACATAGATTTTCACCTGGAAACCCTTAACCGGGAAAAAACCAGCAAAACTTAGAGTTGCACAACTCTTTTCATTATATATTTTCTTAACCATTTACAATACAATATATGGTATTCGTAGCATCTAAAACCCTAATTCGTTTACCCGCAATTAGGTTACAACCCTAATCCCTTTACCAGGATTAGATAGAATACGATGGGCCGAAACAGCAAAAAAAGCAAAAACAACCACCCACCATGTGAAGAGATATAACACACCCAACATATTTCGAATGGAAGAATATTTCTCTAATATATTTATGATGTGTGGACTTCCATTTATGAGTATTGCAAGTTTCATTTTCAGCACTTAAGCATTTGGATCCATCTTGCTCAGTTTTATTTTATTTGAAGAAGATTTCCTGCTATTTCCCCCAAGGTCGAACTAGTGATTTTTGATGTTGTTTGGGAGAAGGTTAGAACAGAATTAATAATTTATTAATGGTGCACATGTGACCTAAATAATGTCCATCATACATCCCCTACCTCTTTTCAGAATTTCGAGTGAGTTTGGAGGCATTTGGAGAGTCATTTTCAATACTTACCCTAGGGGGATTTGAACCCCATATTGCTAGTTAAATTCCATACTTTGTCCAAAATATTAAACAAGTTTGAAGAAGTATTTTGATGGTCATAAATCATCAATGAGCATCATAATCAAGTACAAATATCATCCATACACCTTCACTGAACATTTAGAGGCATTTGGAGCCAATTGGAGACCTAGAGACCAATACTAGTCAAAGGGAAATTACTAGTAAAGTTCAATACATTGGCCATAATTGAAAGAGGATTTGCAGAAGTATTTTAAAGGTCCAAAAGAATCCATGAAACAAATATTTATGTTCTAAAATCATCCATATACCTTCTCAGAATATTTGGGAGCATTTGGGGCAAATTGGAGACCTAGGCATCAAAACTAGTCAAAGATCGAATTTGGGGAAAAAGTAAAAAATTGGTCCTTTTAATAAAATTCTTAAAGAGGGACATTACACAATACTATGGAACAATACCATGGAGCATATAATACTATGGGGTAATACAAACTATGGATCTATACCATGGAACATATAATACTACGGGATGATTTACAAAGCATATGCGTCCAACAAAAATATACTAACAAAGCAAAGAGAAGGGTTGACACGGGTTCCTAACATCCCCTCCCCCTTAGAAAAATATTTTTCCTCAAAGCCTTAGATTTGGAAATTTTTGTTGAATCTGAAGGAGTGGTTCCTAATGAGTCCATGATATAGGTATTCCATAGACTCTTTTATGCCACACATAAGCAATGAAATGATCAGAAAGCACCTCTTTATGTAGGGAAGAATGCAATTTGGTTGATAATTATACGAAGTAATTTAGTAATTATCTTTCCTTATGTTCTAGAGTTTTTATTTACTAATTATGTGAATAAATCCATGTGTGGACAGAGCGCAAGTGAATTGGAAGAATAATGATGTCGAGCTCCAGCTTGAGGATTGCAAGAGACACAATGATCCTATTTTCTCCTAATTTGTAGGAAAAAATCATGTTATTCAGGATCGTGACTTTCAATGTAAAAATAGATTAGAAGTTTGTAATAAATAGAGACACCTGAGTAGCAGGGTCTCTCGCTCGTACATTTTTGAAGGCAACCTTTAACAATTTTCTAGAGCAGATACTCAGTTTACGATTTCTACAGTTATGATGGAACTTATGAATTTATAATAAGAACCAACATATTTCTAAATATGTGAGTTTACAAGTTTTATTCTCCTCCCGTGATGCACATTGGGGAGGGCCCCCTTAGTGTGTATCTCAGGAGTTCCGTCTTTTCGTTTCCATATTTTCATGCATTCTGTTGTTCATTCCAAGTTTATGTATGTGGGGGTTAATTTTTTATCCGATTCAATTTTGTGCGCAGATGCCTTTTCTTCTGTAGTTAGTTAATATTTGTCTGTAGTTCCAATACACTACATCTATAGTCTTGTAACCCCCATCCGTAAACTGCAATTCCCATATTTATATTTACATTGCTTTATATCGACCAGATTAGATTTGTTCTTTTTAAATGAATATTTCCCATTCCAACTTGAAATATCTTTGGTTCGATTAGGTCATATTCACATGCTTTAAGAAGAGATATATTTCAGATTTTGAAGTCTTAAGTTTCTTGCTTTCTTAGGTTTGAATTTAGATTTAAATTCCCGCTTTCTTAGATTAATTTCATGCTTTCCTAGATTTAGTTTTGTTCTTTCATCTTAGATTAAATTCCTTCTTTCCTAGATTTTTTTTTGATTTCATCTTGGATTAAATTCCTGCTTTCCTAGATTTAGTTTTCTGCTTTCATCTTAGATTAAATTCTTGCTTTCCTAGATATAGTTTTCTGCTTTCATAGATTAAAAGTCTCATGTTTTCCTAGATTAATTTCCTGATTTCCTAGATTTAGTTTTCTATCTTCTTAGAATAAGTTTCGCATTTATTTTGATGGTGATAAGCCTCTAGATTACTCCATCCTCATAATTTAGAACGACTCTCCAACATTTCCATAGACACAACAAACACCCAACGACAACGATCCTCTCAACATAGTGCACATATAGTGTTTCGTACCTATGAAGTTTGTACGTTCCCTGGTTGATATTTAAAGTGAACTTATCCAAAGAATACTAGTTAAAAGGTAGACATTTTCGAAGCCCACCAATTCCCATGTAGCATCCTCTGGTTGCATTCCGTGCCACTGAATTAATACCTCTGTGGTAGATCGAGAGCGAAGCTTACGAGTGCACCTATTGAGGATGGCCTCCAGCTCCAAAAGGATGGATCCTTCATTATCCAATTTTGGTAAAATAGTTTGTCCTCTTATGTTGGTGCTAAGAACTTTCTTTAGACAAGAGACATGAAATACTGGATGAATGCGGGAAGAAGGAGTAAGTTCCAATTTATAAGCAACGGAACCAATCTTCTGAAGAACCTTATATGGCCCATAGAAATTTGGAGTGAGCTTATGACGCCCTTTGAGTTTCAGGGAGGATTGCTTGTAAGGCTGTAGACGAAGAAAAATCATATCACCTGTTTGAAAAGTGCGCTCAGCACGGTGCTGATTGGCTTGTTGTTTCATTAGATTTATTTCCATGTGAATATTGTCCTGCAAAATGCAAAGAATATGATCGCAGTTTCGAACAACTGTGTCAACTACCTGAAATAGTGAACTGCTGGGGGTGTATGGAAGAAGAACTGGCAGTGCCTGACCATAGAATGATTCATATGGATTCATTTTAGATGCAATGTGGTAGGAGGTATTGTACCACCATTTAGCGAGAGGGGGCCACTTTTCCAACTGATGTTGTTGTTCGGAGGTGAAGCAACGAAGATAAGTTTCCAAAAATTTATTAATAATTTCAGTCTGACCATCTGTTTGTGGGTGATACCCTGAACTCATCTTCACTTTGGTGCCAGAGTGGTGAAATAGTTTTGTCCAAAAATGACTGGTGAATGCAACGAGATGTTCATCTTGAAAGAGAACAACACCAAGTCCATTATTGCAAGAATCACTCTCAATAGTGAAGGGTTTGGAAAAATCAGGCATAGCTAGAACATGAGTAGTAAACACAGCTTGTTTCAATTTGTCAAATGCACACTTAGTAGCATGTGTCCATGTAAAAGCACCCTTTTTCAATAGAGCAGTTAATGGAGTTACAATCTTTCGATAGTCCTTAACAAAATTGCGCTAATAGCCATCCAATCCCAAAAAACCCCGAAGGCTCTTGAGTGTTTGAGGATGCAGACAATTTTTCATGGCATCTATTTTGGCAGGATCCATGCGAACCCCTTGTGCTAAAATAATATGCCCGAGATACTCTACTTCCTTCTGTCCAAAAACACATTTGGATTGTTTGGTGTGGATATTATGATCAGAGAAAAGTTGCGTTACAAGATCTAGATGTTGGAGATGCTCATCCCATGTTTTACTATAGATGAGGATATCATCAAAGAAGGCCAGAATGAATTTTCGTAAGTAGGGCCAGGATATTTTATTCATCAATGCCTGGAATGTGGAAGGAGCATTAGTGAGGCCAAAGGGCATGAACAAAAAATCATAGTGGCCATCGTGTGTGCGAAAAGTTGTTTTAGGGATATCATCCTTATGAACCTGAATTTGATGATACCCATCACGAAGATCCAACTTGGAGAAAAAATGAGCACCATGAAGCTCATCAAGAAGCTCATCAACAACAAGAATTGGAAACTTATCCTTGATTGTGAGGTGATGAAGTGCTCGAAAGTTAATGCAGAGGAGCCATGACCCATGTTTTTTTTGGACAAGAAGAACTGGTGAATAAAAGGAACCAGTACTAGGGCGAATAATACCTTGCTTCAGTAAGTCCCGAACGAGCATCTCAGTCTCTATTTTTTGGTAAAATGGGTAGTGATAGGGCCTGATGTTGGGAGGAACGCTTCTAGGAAGGAGCTGAATATGATGGTCCTCTGGTCTTGAAGGTGGAAATCCCACTGGTTCAACAAAGACACCTGCATATCTATCCAAAATTTGTTGTAGATCCAAAGGAGTAGTGGAGACCGCTAATGGGTGCATCTGAATGGAATGGAGTTGAGAGATGACGCCATGTGAATTCTTCTTAAGGATATTTTCCATGCGATGTGAACTGATGATGCTAAGAGACCCTGGTTGTAAGCTCGTCAATGTGTGTTTTTTCCCATTGACTGAAAACTGCATCCAAAGTTCAACAAAATCCCATAAGATGGGGCCAAGTGTGCGTAACCATTGAGCGCCCAAAACCACATCACATCCTGCTAAGGCCAAGGAAAACATGTCAGAGAATAGGTTATAATATCCCATAGAGATACGCACATTGCGACACTTCCCCTTGCAAGGTAAGGTTCCCCCATTAGCAATCATGACTTCAAAGTTGGAGCAAGGATGGACAAAACAATCAACCTATTTGGCGATCCGAGGGTCAATGAAGTTATGAGTGCTACCAGAATCAATGAGTATTTAAGAGGGAGCTTCTTGAAGTAACCCTTGATCCACAATGTTTGTGGGGTGGTGACACCGGCTAAAGCATGGAGAGATATCTCTGGGTGACCATCCTGAGAAGGAGGGTCAACAAGCGGCCGCTGAATGTCGACCTGATCATCTATTGTATCTGGAGCTTCTTCACCAATTTCAGAGGAAGGCACGGAATCCACATCCAAGAGATAGAGCTTTTTCTCAACACATCTATTTCCCCGAGTGAATTTCTCATCACAGTTATAACAAATCCCTTTTTCTCTACGTGCCCGCATCTCTGCTTTAGAAAAATTATTGATGGGATTTGGTCGAGGATTTGGAGTGATGGGAGGTTGTTGGGAAACAATATATATGAATGGAACAAAAGTGTATTTGGAGCATTGTTGGGCTACGATCTTGTCCTCTGCCAACTTAAAAAACCCTAGGACTTCCATTATTGTGTTGGGACAGAACATTTTAGCCTCAGATTGGATTGCATTTTTTAGACCACTGATAAAACAACTCCTGTAGAATTCATCAAGCAATATTTTTGTGTGATTCGCCAGTTTCTCAAATTATGTTTGATACTCTCTCACACTGCCAATTTTGCGAAGTTTAGTGGGTTCTCCTATGAAGTCATCAAAAACACTATGACCAAATCATTTCAAAAGGAGTTGGAAAAAATCTGTCCAGTTTGGCTCTTCATGAGCCTTGATGTACCAACGGTACCATTGAAGGGCTTCATGTTCCAAATGAAAGGATGCAAGTGGAACTTTGTTGACATAAAAAGTATTATGTAGACTGAAATATTGTTCTCCCTGGTATATCCCATCCAGTCGGATCATTACCATTGAAGCGAGAAAAATCAAGCTTCGGCCCACGAAAATTGATAGAAGAAGAGAACCCAGTGTCTGCAGAAGACTGTGGATGTTGTTTATTGTTCATGGTTGAATGTTGAATATGGATGCCGAGAAATTTTTCATCCAGATATTGGAGTTTGGTTTTGAGGGCTGCAAGTTCTTCCTCCATCTTTTTTTCTCCTGTGTGGGTGACAACCATAACCGGGATTTTTTTTTTGTTTTTGTTTTTTTTGAAGGGGTATGTTAGTCCTAAAGTTTGAACTTACTTCTAAGCACAAAGTTTAGGAACCTCTAAATTGGAATTTGAATTGTATGATAGGTTGTGCAAGGGGTCAAGAGATGGTTTACAAATTGAGAAATCACAAGACAACTGAAAACATCAGATTCTGAAACAACCTCGGATAACTAAACTGAAAGAAAATATTAAATCAGCGATGACTCAAGTCCAAAACCAATTAATAACATACAGAACAAATAGTTCTATGATATGTGAGGATAAAGAACAATGTTCAGGAAAAAATCCCAAACAGAGGTTGTTGAACATTCCTTCCACGATAATGAGCAATCAGAAGGAAAACATCAATATGAAGGAATGCATTAACAATGACAATTTTAACAAAACTAGAGAATGTTCAAGCTCAACAATAGCATAAACCAAAATCACGAATTAAAAAATCTCATTACAGATGCAAATGTAAAAAGAGTATACAAAATATAGTCTTTGGACTTTCAAAACTCTGACTCTTCATCCTCATACAACTCTCACATCCTCTCAGATGGAACCTCCTTAAGACATTCCAAAATGAAAAACTAAATAGAAAATCCCCTTAACCAACCCTTACAAATTTTGTGGAAGGAACATCTAATAATAATAAAAAGTCTGGAATCATTGCAAGAAATCTAGGTCAACTTTCCTTGAAATCTGTAACTGATCTTTGACTGCCAGATGTTCTGTTTCATAACTGATCTTATGCCTCAAAATATCCAAGGCCTTCCAAGATGCTCTTTGATCTATTTGAATATGGATGCAATTTGAAAATACGAAGGTGCTCTACCACTTGTCTTCTGGATGCTGGAATACTGCTTCTAGGTGCTCATGGCATACTTGAAATCTATTTGAAATTTTATATTTGAGGTTATTTGTTTCCACCTGTTCATTAGTTGACCTCCTGGTTTGAAGGGATTGAAATCAATTCATATATTTTGATTTCAAAAATTATCTCCAGCTCGCTCCTTCTTTGCTAAAATATCGATGGAACTTGACACCTGTATGTTGTTCACTCACTTTTTTCATTTGATTCTCCTTTGACCGCTTGAAAATATAGAGCTTGATCTTCTCTGCATAATTATTATATGCAAGCTTTATAGATTTCTCTCATCAACATCAAATGCTTGAGTTTTAAGAACATGCATGAATAGAGGATGATGAAAATTCCTCAACAAATTCAGGACTTGATGCACTTAATACAATGTTAGCTAAAGGATCTGTATCTTTTATTTATGTCCAAATAAAGAAATACTACCGTTCCTTACTAGATCTCAATAATGCACACATGGACATCTCAAAACCTGTATACAAAATCCATACTGTAATCCAAAATAGCAACATAAGTTCCTGCGTTGAATTCTAGCTGTGTTATTGATTCCCAATACCATGTATAATCACCATATGAATACAATATACAAGCCATAAAGAAGCAGAAGAAATCAGTGATCGACATAGAAAATGGAGCACCCCATCACAGAGGACAACGATCTATAGCATTTTTTCATCGAAAAATAAATGATATCCTTGAGCTTCCTGAACACTGATGAGCCATATATGGATACACTTGATGTGCCGACTTAAACGAGTTTTTTTAAATGCTTGCACGGTACCTCTGCTTGAGCATATGAAATCTCTTAATTTTGGATTTATTTAAGAGTAACCATGCTCGTGCCATATGATACCTGGGCGTAATTGTTTTATAATTTTGTGAGCCATATCCCATATGCAACATAGAATTATACCCATATTAATTTATAATTCACATTATTTTCATAGCCATAGTGGGAGTATGTATGGAGTCAGAAGAATGAGAGAATTAGGTATCCATGAGGGATGCTACTATAGATATTGATCATGCATAATCAACCCTGGAAGATGTTGTAAAAAGGATCGATTTAAACAATCCAGTGGTGAATGAAGAACAAAATGATCTAACTGATGTCCTTGTGAATGTACAAAGAATATTTCAAGAAACAAAACACCCCCCAAGTTGTGGAATGCATACCTAAAAGAAATGAAACCAACCTAGCTTCAACCACTTCTCTAACACCTATGGATCATATGGTACCTTATTTTTATAGTTTTTTATTAATCTTACCTTGGTATAATCACATTAATAGTAGTAGTAGTGTTCAACTTGGAGCAAAAACAAGAGGAAGTAGTTGTGGTTTTAGTTTAATATTGTTGAGTAGTAATTAGAGTAGTAGTAGTTGAGTTCTCGTTGTGAGTTTGAATATGGTCTCACAAAAAGGTCCTAAAGAGATTGTTTTGGTAGGATTTCAATATACCATGATGGAAATGGTTCATGGTTGATGTAATGTCCCCATTCAAATAAGTGCATAGTAAGACAATCCCATCAATCCTACTAGTTTCCTAGGTTGGATGGGCACATGTGGGATGGTAATAAGGAAACTAATAAATGATATTTAGACATTAGAAGGGTTCAATCATTTAATAAATATGATGAATAAATAAATTCAAGAGAAATTCTAGGTGGCAAGTGGTTTTGGAGACATATGGAGGTGGTGGGACCCACACTAGCTTGATTTTTCAATGACACATGGCAGCTCTCTCTTGCCAATTCGAATTCATGGGAAGTTGAACACTCTTGGGTGATTTGGTAAGTCATAACACATGGCATTGAGCATCTTAGGTCGAAATGGGATGGAATAGTAACCTCCATGGGAGAGGAAGAGTCAAATTGGAGACTAGTGGACACATGGGCTAGATTCCCTAGTTTTATGACAACAATAATGAAGCATCTATGACATTTTATGACAAAATTCAGACCTGAATTCTTACACCTGACCATTATGACATGTCAGCCCCAAAAATAGGCTCAAGAAGGCGCTCATGGAGTTGGAGGAATCTAAAGAGACTCAAATTCGAATTTGGGAGAAGATGGAAGGTTGGAACTAGGAGACAAGTGGCAAATGAGGAATATTTTCTAAATGGAAAATTATTGAATCTATTGAGAGGATTTCGACCCCTTGAAGGCTAATGTTGGTTATAAAATGTAGAAATCAAGTATGAGAATGGATTTTGATGATTTGAGAAAAATTGCATTTGTGAAGAGAGAGCTAGTGGATGACTAGTTTCTTGCCTTAGCCAATTTCGAGGGTGAAAGATTCCCATCCAAGTTGGTGTTTGGAGAGGCCACTCAGGTCTTTCATGGTGCTTTAATGGAGTTTGTATTTGCAGGTAGCAGCTACAGGAAGTTTCATGGTTTTGTTTAGTTCAGCACTTTCTCTCCACCGTTTCCAGTTTTGAAGGCATATTCGTGCTCCTTGAGGGAGGGTGTTTTTGGTGAGCACTTGTGCTTCTTGAGAGAGATTCTCATCATATATTTCTGATTGTAATAGCTTCATATCCTCTGTTATTCATATTTAGAAAGTATCAGGTCGAAATACCCACTGGTTGTATGCAAAACTATTGATTAATGAGCAAACAATGTCCATTTCCTCAATGCATTGATGTATAACATTATAACGTTGATTATTTCAAATGGATGGATGATTCTCTGATATATTTGTGATCAATATACTGCCATGGATGTCTTATACAAGTTTCATGTACTGTACTTGAGCATTTGAAGCATTTTTACTCAGTTTAGTTGTATTGGGAGGTGAAATAGTGCCATTTCCCCAAGGGTCGAATTGGGGGTTTTTGCTGTTGAATGTGAGAGAGTTAGAACAGTAGTAAAAATCAATTAATGGTGCATATGAGACCTTAATCACATACTTAACACATTATATACCTCTGTTCATAAATTTGTGGGAGTTTGGAGGCATTTGGAAGGCCATTTGCAGTGTTACCCGGGGGGGATTTGATGCACAAATTACTAGTTAAAGTTACATATATTGATCATAATACAAATAAAGTTTGCAGCATTATTTGGAGGGCCATAAAACATCCCTGAACCTGATATTCAAGTATAAATACCATTCATACACTCCTACAGAAGATTTGGGAGCATTTGGGTTTATCTGGAGGTCAAAACAGTAAAACTAGTCAAAGGTCGAAATTGGAAAAAAAAGTGAAAAATTGGGCATTTTAATAAAATTTGAAAAAGGGATATTACAGTTGATCTCCTATGTGATACCCAAAATTTTGTGAAAACTTAGTTGAGGAAGATGTGGAATAATACTTGTTTTGGTGTGAATCCATTTCAAGATCAAAGGGGGTTCAAGGCGCCTCTAAACTAGTAGAATTCCAAACAAATTTGAGAGTCCAAGATATACAATTGTTTATGGAGTTTTTGGAACACCCTACCGGTGTCCCACCACTCACCTTGCAAGAGGTAAAGAAACAATTTTGATTGGATTTTCAATTACGCAAGTCAAAACAACATGGATAGCAAAATTGAAAGAAATTCAACAATATGAAGGAGATTCTACATGGTGCTATGCAAATAGGTTTCAATATGTAATGGGAAAAGTTCAATTTCCTATTCATGATACTCATCACAAAGAATGGTTTACTGCTACTAAATAAAATCCCCCTAACACATAAAAATATTGATACAACTAGAGATTCATTGGAGAAAGATATAAATATCGAGACTATGGATAAGTATCCTGGAGGAACTAGAATTGTAGCACCTATAATAGGGACTGATCTATTGCAAATTCAAAGTTAGATCATTATCCTCACAAAAAATATTTAGGAGTTGTCAATCCAAAAGGTGGGTCATGAGCATGTGTGGTGCATGTGATGTATAAAAGAGGGATTAGGATATAATGTCTTTGAATGTCCTTGATTCAGGGGGGCCTTTTTAGTAATTACATCTATAAGGGTTGTAAAATTCGATACCTCTACTCCATTCCATTAGTCAGTGCAATATCATTTATGGATCCTACGTTTTTGGTAAGGAACATAGTTGCGGAATACCATGCGGAAAATAAGGAAAAGGTTGCAAAAATAATTAGAGATTGCAACCATATCAGGTCCACTCTCGTGACTATATAAAGAGAAAAACATGTTAACAACCATATTTTCTCACTACCATGTCATCATATTTTTCATCCTTATGCATCATCAGTACAAACCGTTAGAACCATTTTTCCATCTCATTCCATCCATATGACTCCAGGAAGTAATTAAATTCCCAAAAAATGAAAGTCAAACCAAGAAATTGACTATCATAAAAAGGGTCGCATATTTTAACTTGAAATTTGTGACCCACTCGTAGGTATTTCTCCAAAAAAGAGCAACCCAGTTACAGGTTTTCCCCAAAAAGCCATGACCTGGCTACAAATTTTTCAAAAAAAATCGCAACCCAAAAAGTAAGTTTTAAAAAAAAAAAAAAAATTTCTCGCTTCCCTATGAAAAAGGGCCAAAAGTGAAAACATACCTTAACGTGGTCGACTAAGAAATCAAAGGAAATGGAGAATTTTCACATTGATTGTAGATCCTTCTCATGGCCACTCTTGTGCCTATAAAAAATCCCTCAAGGTCACCATTCCGCACACACAATTTGCATGTCACACTCATGCTGTCATGCTACCAAAATTATTCAAGAACTAGGAGAAATCCATATCTTACTTTCTACTTCACCTAAAGGAGATTACCATTGTGACAAGTGGCTGGAAGTTGCGAGGTTGCGAAGGAGAGAAATGGAATTTCCCTTAGATGGCTGCATAGGCCCCATTTCCTCTTCACTATACCAAGGTGTGCATCTATGTAGCACTTATTTGTGATAATAGATAAAACTATTATTTGATTCATTATGCATTGTCTTTGTACTCTTTATGTGTAGTGTGATTGAAGGATTATGATAATTTATTAGTTTAGTTTTAGTTTATTTTTGTTGTTTTTCTTTTCCATCATTCAAATCTATACCAAGGTTGCATAGCCCCTTTGTAACCCCTTTGTATGTGCTTTTTGCATGTTTGGGTGATTATTCACATTATACAAAAGGAAAGAAATAAAAGGGGGTATGTAGTGTTTATGCCCATAAATGTCCTTGAATTGATAGTATGGGTTATCCCAAGTAGAAAGTACCAATTATACCTTAAACCGTTTGGAATAGGGAACTAGTCGAGATTCTGGCCCAAGTTCCATTAACTAGTTTTGGGTTTCACTTCTTGTGGCCCAGTACACCGTTTAGGATTTTAATTTGAGGGAATGAAATGCACTATGAACTAATATAAGATGCAGTCCTATGCGATACTAACCTATCCTATCTAGGAGCAATATTAATATCACAAGTAGTGAGATAACATTGATATACATATTCCGAAAACAAAAATCTATAAATTAGACATGTATAACAACTACAAAATGACATATGAACATTAGAATATTCACAATATCATAACATTCAGTATTCACAACTTGTAGAGAGAAAAGATAGCACAAAAATACATATACAATAGAAATAGAAGACTACAAGAATAAACCACCAGAAATCAGGAACAATCTTATTGCATATAGGCAAGAGATAAAGAGAGAAACAATTCCACAACATTCATCCACACCATAGCCATAATCCTGTGCAAAAATTGAGCCCAATAGCTTCTCTATTCATTCACAGAAACAGTTCTTACAAAATGAACTATAAAATATCCATCCAAAAGTGACCTCTCTTCCCTTCCACCTTTCTTTTTTAATATTTTCAAAAGTAACTCCTAAAGTGACCTTTGAGATTCATTAAATTTAGTTATGAATTTTGGGTGTCCTAGGAACTTGTCACTTTGGATTTTTAATTCTCTCTTAAAAGAAATAAAATCTAATTTAAGATTACATAATTTCAAGGGGGATTTTCCCTTGTGAAATTTATGAATTGATCCCAAAGTTCACAATCATATGAAATAATGTTCAATTGTTGGGTCCTAAGTAACCACATAGAGACTTCATGTGTAACTGCCTCTTTGGTTAATGTGAGAAGACCCTTGGTGCAGGATGCATGGCATACTGTCATTAAGTGTACTTTATGTGTCGGGATTCCAACCTGGTCTTGAAATACTTGCAAGGTCACTTGTGAGTTCCTCCTAATGGATTCAATTTCCTCATCCTTATATTCTTGATCTCTTATATCCATTGTTCCTTTGGCATAAGACCTTCGAAGGTCCTAGAGAGTGGCAGCTAACATTTATCAAATACTCTTTCGGTTCCCGCATGCACATTCTTGCATTTACTCAATGAAGTGGTGGCATCCTTTGGCAAGGTTAATCCAAACTTCTAGAAGTTATAAATGGTTTTGTAGTCCAACTGTATCTCCTATAGAGTTATCTTTGGAAAATTAGGGGGAATCTTGACCATTTGTCACTTTGAGGTTGCCATACAATTCATATTTTCCTTAAATCCATTGATTCTATGATCATGCTCCTGTGCACTTTCAATAACATCCTTAAGCTTAGCCATGAATTTTTGTGCTTACTGGAGCTTCTCTTTTCATGTTCCTATCCACGGAACTATTCGTGCTACAATGCAACGGTGTAGGCATGAAATTCTGCTAAACTATGCTTATATTCTCAAGATGCCTCTACATCTCTTGCAAGTTCATATTTTTCATTATGTATGATTTCTATTTGAGTTTTAATGGCCTCCTTATCAAATTCAAATCCTTCTACATTATTTGTCAATGCATCTTTGTCAATCTACGGATATTGTGCTAATATATCCAAAGTTCCTTTTTTTACTAGGAGGGCATCATACCCATGTTTCAACTCAACTCCTTCTCTTCTAGCTTCCATGAGATGGTCTTATAAGAGGTTGATATTTTTTCTGGACTAATTCAAATCCATGGTCAGCTTCTGTATGTTGAACTCACTTTCCAAAGAGGTGGCCACCTTTTTCGTGGCTACAAATTTAGGTGCTTTGTAGTTGTGCTTAATTACTGGAGTTTAAAGAGTAATCTCCATCTCTGGTTGCATAAAAAATTTGAGTTTCTTGTGTGTCTTATTCACAATTTGTTTATTTTGCTCGTTGAAGAAAAAAGAACTCATATTGGCCACCGAATCTTCTTTGTAAGTCTTATATAGTCCTATACCAATCTCCTTCAATGGGAAGTTCCCTCCGGTGAGTGGGATGATGGAATTATTGGAAAGCACTTCCATATCCATGTCTTGATGACCTCTATTGTGTGCCTCCTCTTCCTCCCTTCGTTCCTCCTTTTATTTCTTTTTAGCTTCCTCTTGTGTTTTTTTCTCTTCCTTATCTTTCCTTTGAGCTTCTTGTTGTTGTCGTTCTCCTTGGATTTATTCTGAGCTTCCTCTTATTGTCTCTATTATTCTCATTCTTTTCTTATGTGGGATTTAATTTTTTCTTTTTTTGCAATTCTACATGATAACCCTTTGCATCTTTCCTTTTATACATGTGGGATTCTTCTTCATTCTTATCTTGTTCTTCAAACTAACGCATTTCTACCTTAGATTTTCTTCTGTCTTCTTCCTCAACAATCTTATGGGCCTTTTCCACAAGGATCTATTTCCCTTCTTTCCATGTCACTTCCTGCTGAACTGTTGTCCTACCGGTAGTGTCCTTAGTTTTTCTTTTACCTTTGTTCATCCTTTTGGCCAAATATTCGAGATTTTGATCCTACCTGTAGATTTCTTCTTCTACGCAGAACTCATCTACATATGGCTAGGAGAAATTTACAATCGCATAGTGATTTAAAACCTTCTTATGACTCCCATTTATTTGGTACTTTTATTTACCAAAGTGGAATATATCCAAGTATTTAGTTATCTCCTTAGCTTCCTTACCTTAGTCATTTGATATTCCCCAATTACTATCTGCAGGGGTGGCCATGATGTTTTCTTGGCTTTTGACAGAGTGACTGCAATCCCATTGAAAAACGTTTTCCTTACTATTTTCCTCAAGACCATATGATCTATGACATATTTAGGAATAATTTAGGGGGTTGTGACCCTCCATAGATTCGTAGGAATGTTCCTCCTTTAATTAGGAACCAATCCCACAACTTTATCACCTCATCGTTAGCGTGATCTATCATACATTTGTCTAATTGATCATGTATAATCATGTAAAGAGGCATGATGAAATCCTCACATATCTATTTAGAATGACTAACATGCTTTTGTGCCCATAAATATTGACAGTAAACATGCACAGGTGGCTTTGAGAGATTCCATATCCATCCCATGCCAGGAAAGTTGTTTAGAGCACAGACCACATCCAACAAGTATGAGTACATGTGCAAGATGGACTGTTGCATGAGAAGACTTGCATGTGCACTCAATAATACATCTTCCATATTGATAGAAAGGATGGTTTCCCAGTTTAATTTCACGTCGATCAAGGTGACATGATAGAACAAAGGGGTCCATTCTATATTGATTTGCAACGAGTTTGCTTCTCAATACAATCACACAAGAGGAATGCGGTGGTTTAGTGAGGTTGCTTTTTCCATTTAGTTTCATATGTATTGCTCTCCCTACTGTGGAACTACTTTCCCAGACCCCATGCTTTCTTGATGAATGTCGTGCAATCAATTTTGAGTGACTTGACCCACTCATTCATCATGCCGATCTTTGTTGTTGGAAACTTGTAACAATCATTCATGGTGGATGGTTGAAATGATGTGATGGCTTCACCAACGACATCTTTGATAATGTGTCTTTTAACATCTGTGTGGGGAATCAACCATACTATTACTTCAGTGTAGGGGTAAATTTCTAATCTAGATGTTGCCTTATGAAATACCGATCTTTTGATATTCTGATATATTGTTCTACGCAAAAGGTGAGATACTCCCTTGAAAAATTGGTACATTTCTCCCCATCAATATTCAGGATCTGACCCCAAGGCTCTCTTGGTTTCATTGTACTGAAGTATGAAAGTTGGGGTTCCTGTATCTTCCTCCATCTCATCACCAAATGATATGTCGTGAATATCCTTGGACTGTTACCTAGTTCTCTGGCGAGACATATAATAGTCCTTTGAATCATCAGAAACAATACCATTTTTCACGAGAGACAAACTACAATACTCGAGAACAAAAACAAGAAAACCTATGGGTTCACAGTTTTGTGTACATCCCTAGTCATGGTTACTTAATACTGTTAGCTTGTCTAAAAATAGTTCTAGTAAAAATGCAGAGAGATTTCAGAGTTGTTACAAATCCCAAGCAAGCTATTCATGATTTACTTTTAAAACTCAAAGTTTAGTTTCTTTTGACAGAAAGCATGAATACATCAATGGAATTAAATAATTCCCATTGCAAATCTCTCTTTATTGTTCTCCTTCCAAGTGTGCATACAATTTTATATGAACAAAAGAGCTTTGTCTAATTAAACCTAAATCAACTTAATGAAGGTAAACCACTGGTGAAGTGATTCTCGTCCAAATAATTGGTTTCATGCTTTAGCTTATGATTTCAAAATGTTAAAAAGTTGTTCATGTGTAGCGGGAGCTATGGGGAGGTTCACATGACTTCTTTCTACTGGTTTTGAATAACTTCACCAGACGCTATGGGATGGTACATATCACCAAAGATGGTGGGGTTTTGGATTCGAAGGAGGATAGGGTAAAACCTACCAGAACTGAAAACCTGTGCCATCCTTTCTCCCCTCAAAGGAAGAAACAAATTTCATTTTAACCTTATTAGAAAAGAACCTAGCCCATGGATTTTTCCCAAAATGATTATCGCTAGTCAATTTTTGATGGGTACAAGTGAGGGATTCATCTATGAAAGTATTAATAAAGTATTAATAGTTAGAAATCAATACTTAGACCAACATGAGTGCAAAACGCTTCTCCCATAAACTTATATTTAATCTTGCGGGGAAATGAAAATCCATACAATCCATGTAAAGAACAGAACTTGAGACTTAGCGAGAGAGGACCTACCTCTAATGGGTTAGTTGAAAGTAATGTGGTGATGCTTTATCCATGATTTCATGGTCCTCCAGTAGGTTGACTTGTCCATTGATCAGTCACATCCCTATTACCAAGCGTATATTGAGTTAACAACAAAAATGAGGGTAGGGATCTTTGTAGCAAGCAAGGGATGACTTCTTTTCACACGCCATGCACTACATCAACAACTACTTTATTTTTCCACTGCAAAATATCACCCCAATGACCAACACAAATTTCTTTTTTCTTGTTGCAATGGCCAACGGAAACTTCACTTTTTCATCATATTTTTTGGGAAGACACCTCCGGTGGAAATATCATGTTCTCACCATAATAGTCAACTGAGAACTCATATTCTTATCGAAAATTCTTTGACAAGATGATCAACGTAAAACTCTTTTTCTCACAGAAAATGTGGGTGATTTTCTCAATATTTTGCCACACTATTTTCAAACGGGGTCGATTAATGAAATTTCATGACTTTCACCACAATGATCGAATGCATTCCCAAATTCTTGCCACACGACCTTTTGTCGAAGTGGTCGCTACAAATTCCAAGAGTGTGTCGCGCTTTTCAGTGAGAAACCGATTTTCTCACCACAACATGTCGCCATTAAATTTGTGCTTTTTTTCGAAACACATTCAACAACAATCCCACTTTTCCATCGAAACCAATTTTACACTTAGCCAAGAATTAGAAGACTTAAGGGAGCTTAACTCCCTCCTTCCAGGAATGAACCAATCCTCATAAGGATAATTAAAAATCTTAGAGTAAAACCAAGGATGGTCTAAGGTAAATAAATATTTAGGGAGCGGACCCCATCATCCCCTAAGAGATAATGGGGAGAGTGTCACAGGTGCAACAATTGGTGAATTGGTGACAGTCTGGGAGAATCCAAAATCTATGGAGTGATAACCTTTATCCTCTTAGCCCATAGACAAGATTAATATGATTTACATCGGTCCCACTAACTTAGTGTAGAGTGATCTCATAGTTCATAAGGGACAATATCATTCATGTATTCTTCATACAAAAAATGAACTTCCCCAGACCTCGAAATGAGGCATCAAGAAAATCAAAGTGACTATAATAATAATTCGTAACCAATTCTCATATTCCAAAATGTTACCATCACATGACTTAGGGTAACATTTCACAACTCCTCTATAAGAGCCAAGTTATGAGGTTCATTTTCTAGGATAATCTTCATTGATCTTATTTGGGAATGACACCACAAGGTAAGAAACAATGTTAGATAAATGAAAATGTGTGTTCTACATCTCTTACACTACAGAAAGAGCTTTGTTTCCAAGATGCATCCATAGCCTCAATAGATTTGTCTCTTGCACTCATTTTATAGTTGAATTCTTTAGTCCCATTTTAATGTATATATATTTCATTGTGAATGAAAATAATTGTTATTCTCTTAGAGAATTTTCTTCTTAGCAATTCTTTTAGATGGGGGAGTTGATTCAGTAAGCCTCTTAAAGGAATGGAATAGTGTATAGAGTCATTTTGATTTGATATGCACTGTCGAGTCTTAATCTCTTCCCATGGGTTGACCTTATTAAGACATCATAGGATGTATCTATTTTAAGTGTTAAAGTGGATGGATCTCTAAGAGTGTAACTAAGAAACCTTTCCCCAACATTATTTCAATACATAAAAATTATATCTTAATCTTGTTTTTCGCTTGATAATTTTGATATCTCACTTAGTAGGTTAGACACATTTTATACATGTTGGAAGATGGAGTGAGATCCTTTCAAATGATAGTGCTTGAAAATGCATCATTTACCCCTCACACTAATAAGATAGCACTCATGACCTACTCATTGTTCCCCACGAGATGCAAAAAGCATGAGCTATTCAATAGGTATGAGAGCATTTGAATTCAATCATAAAATAAGACTTAGACTCTCCCAATTTTCACTCTAAATTATGGGCTCAACTTTATTAAATCCAAAACAAAACAAATAGCAATAATAAGCTAAAACATAACAACATAACTAGAATCAAAGCAAATAAAAAAAGGGGGGGAAAATACCTTTATTTATATACATGGTTGGTTTCTCCTCCAAGCTATGCAAAGTATTGTTTCGAGGATTGGCCATTCATGGGAAGAGAATCAACCTTCCCTTCTAGATCTTGTAGTTTATAGGTACCATGGACAAGCTTCTCAGCAATCATATATGGACCAAGCCACAACTGCTGAAACTTCATGTGTGTTTTCTTTTATCCTCATATGGCTTGTCGCACTTCAAGACCAAGTATCAAACTTCGAACTCTTTATTCTTCACACAAATGGTGCCAAACCATATTTTCACTATCTGTTGGTGTACAAAAAACTTCTTCTTATCCTTGTCCCTCTCTTCTTCAAGTTTTAACAATGTGTTGATTTGATCATGAGTGGTAAGGAAATAAGATCCTCTTGAAGCTTTAGAAAGATGTAAGGAGGGAAGAAGTATGTTAGGGGGTAGGATAGCTTATTTTCCATAAAAAAGGGTGAATGCTGATGATCCTAAAGCATTATTTGGGGTAACCAATGATGGAAATATCACCAATAGTAAGAGGGGGGTTGAATCAATATTGAGCACTTTTTACCATTTCAAACTTCAAGCATATCATGTAATACTAACCATTAACAAAACCACACATAAAACCATACACAATGCATAAGAGGTAATTTATTTCTTATATTATAACAACATTACAATATTACATTCATAGGAAGCACCAACTTCCTATTTATGAGAACCAAATCAAATGAGGCTACACCCCCTAGCTTTACCAACTCCAACTGGAAGGAAGCACTGACTTCCTATATTTTATAGCACCCACTAGAAGGAAGCTACAACCACCTGATCCATAGCTTTCAACCTATAGAGTGGACTCCAATCCTCAGTGAGATCCAACTCACCCTAGTTCTCCAACATCAACTGGAAGGAATATCAAACTCCCCAAGATCATAGGAACCAACTTTCCCTAGCACCATCTTGCCACCCTGATATGAGTACGAGTATCAATCTATCACTATCAGTGTCTTCATTGTCTCTGACTTCACTGTCACTGTCATTATCCTCACTCACACTCTCATTGTCTTGAACAAAACCTAGAAACAACCTTCCATAGAATTAATCTCTTCCTTGGATCCTTCAATCCATTGACATCATCATAATCATCATTAAACCCTAAGTCAGTCCAATATAGGAACCCTAGATCATGCCATAAGAACTTTAATCCATGCACCAAGATCACAAAATAAATGCTAGTCGATTCCTTTGTCAAGATACGGAAGCAAGAGATAAACCCTAGCCTTGCGCCATGTCCTTTACGAAAATAAACCCTAGATCATGCCATCAAATAGATCTTGCAACAATATTTCCAACAATTTAAGAATTTTGTGATTTTGATACCGTATGAGAAATTTATCCAAGTTTTCGCCAATCTTCGTCACTTGATCTTTCTCTTGAATTTTGCTTAACTCTTCTTGTCGTCCTTGAACTTGTGCTTAAGATGTATTGAACTTGGATGATTCAAATGAAATGTTTCAAACTTTATTTATACATGTCCCAGTCACTTTAAAAGTTACTTTAGGTTAGTTTTTCCTTAACCCAATTCTAGCCTCATGTTAGGTCAACCCTAACCAAATTCTAGCCTAGTACAAGTAAAAGTTCATTTCTCATCAACCACGGGGAGTTAGGAATCATGCAAAGTATCACCAGAAAGGTATTAGAATATGATAGATTCAATTATTGAACTTTTTCTTTCATTTGGGCTACCATTATGGGGCAAAATTCCCTTTTTGTCTTTAGCATCATTCTCATGAGACTCCCCCTGGATTTGTCTTCATGGCCTATTTCTTTACTTCTTCAATGGGATTTGACTTGTCTTCTTGACTACTTCATGCATTCATCAAGGGGATTCTTTACACTTCACATCATCACGGTTATGTGAACACATCATCACGGTTATCTGAACACATCATCATCACTTTATGGGATTCTTCACTTGCTCCATTTGTGTGCAACTCAAAGTGGGTATGTGGAAACAACCACATGGTATCTCATCCCGTGAGGGCCATGCTCAATAGTGATGACATAAGGGGAGCACTTTGGAGTTATACAAACTTATGTGAAGGCTCCTCCAAGGCTCTTCAAGGCTTATTATTATCTTATCTTCATGACTTCAAGTTGACATCAATGACAATAATATTTCCAACAATATCCCCCTTTGTCATTGATGGCAACCATCATACTTCCTGTAGGACCATGTTTCTAATATTTCTCTTCCCCTTTGACATCAATGGAAAATGGTAACTCCCCATAAAAATATCTGTCCTTGGGGATTATTCACCTGAACTCATGATTTATTTCTTATCTTCTTTAGTTGCTTCTGTGTTGTTGCTCCCCCTTTGAATCTTCTATTTTTCTTCTCCAAAATTTTGTAACCTTTTTTCTATTATATATTTCCATGTTGTTTGTGCAACCTCTTTCCATTTGTCCATAGTCATGACATTTGTAACATTCAACATTGTGATTCGCCATGTTTCTACAATATTTTTCCATATGTCCATAATTGTGGCAATTGTAACATTCAAAATTGTAGTTGAAGTGGACACCTTTATTTCTTGCTTGATCATTTCCTCCATAAGCTTTGAAATAGCTATCAATATGCCCAAAATTGTTGCAAGAGAAAGAAAGACGGTTAGATACATGGGTGTAGAATATATTATTGCCGGTGCAACTTTTCTGTATCCATCTTTCTCTGAATCTTGTTGTCCATGACTTCTTCCTTTTTAGACTCTTCCTTGATGCGATCTTCTGAGAATATATGCTTAAATCTTGGCATTCTCTTAACTTGTCTTGGAACACTCTTCTTCAAATTAATTTGTTGGTGGTTTGGAGCTTTCACCTTTTTCATTGTTCTTCTGTTCATCATAACCCAAACCAGTCTTGTCAAGAGGATATCTTTGGTGGGTAAGAATGTCATCTAAGATCAATGTGCTCTTCTTAAACTTCAAATTTGTGGTAGCTGTCTTCTCCCATTCCTTCTGTAGAGTAACAATATCAAACTCTCTTTCTTGGAAAATTTCTTCATTCTCCTTTAGTTGACTTGTTAGGACTTGTTAAATTCTCTTTGCTTCAATTGGTTTGTTCCAGCATTATACCAATCAATTATTACAAAAGCATGAGAATTTTTTCAAATAGTAAATGTTCAACCGCAAACAATTTATAAAAAAAAGTTCTAATTGAGAAACACATTAAAATCAATCCCATTGAAAATTTAAACATATAATTAATCAATTTTTTTTCTCTTACTCCCCAAGGGGATGTTCAAAGGTAGTCCCAATGCAATGCGTCTTTGATGAGCAGTTGGTTGGTGGTATACAAAAGTTATAGTTTATTAACAACTCATCACCAAGCGAGAAACTACGTATTGCATGCACAACAAAAAATATGGATGCTTTCCTTTTCATAAAGAACTCATGGTCATTGAAGTGTTCCTCAAATGAACAATGTGTAGAAAATAAAGAACACCTAGAACTATTTATGAACCCTGGAATGTTCCCATTAGTGCGTCGGCAACCATCGATATATAACAAGTTCTTCCTATTAAAGTTTCGAAAAACATAACCATTCATGCACATACTATACATGTAAATGCTTGTATTTAATAATATTCAAGTAATCCGACTAGATAGAACCACAAAATGGCATAAGTGCTTCTAACGAATACATGTGAAATGATAAGCAACCCAATATTTTAAGCATCTATATTAGACCAGGAAATCATAAAAATATTACCACAAAATGAGAATTTGGTTCCAACATCAATCACAGGTAAAGAAGACAACCAAGTGCCATACAAAGCATGGTTGTTGCAAGTTTGATATTTACTTTCTAAATCCACGGGAAGAGAGAAGTCTTTGCTACCCTCGAACAATTGGACCAACCTTGTTGTGTACTTGGAAATTTTTTCTCTCAACTCGAGAAATGTTTTGGATATCCAAGTAGAGATGTTTTGGGTGGCATTGATATTATACTTTGGATAATTAGAACTTTCAGTTGACTGAACAAAATCAGAGGGGTTGGTCAGTTTAGGATGAAACATAGTTGTTTTGGATTCTGACTTTTCCAAAAATGAGCATAGGGAAGTGTTCCTATGTGTCTTTTATATATCACCTATTGGATTTTGTAGTAGGGTATATTAGACCATCAACATTGGGTAGTCGATCATTAGTACACTGGGTGAGTGTGACACGTTGAGGGTTCTCCTTCAACCCTTGACATTTTGAACAAACACATACTATTGGGGTGTCATAAAAGAGATCCATATCATGACGAATTACTGTCATTGACTCAGGATTGTGGTTGGAAAATGGCATGTTACAATTGGCAGGGTAAAGTGGCTACCCATTTTCATCTACCAACTGGTTCCAATATCTTGCTCCTGATAAGAGTTTACAAAATTTTGCAACTAGTGGAATATATTGTGCATCTAAACTCGATCCTAAATTGGGATCTTGCAAAATAGAATACATTGGTATTTAGAGTCGCATGGATAAGTAACACAATTTAAATTAGATAATCAAAATATAAATAAAATATGAACTTACTAGAGATGGAAGGGAGAACTTGTTGAACTTTGAACAATATGCAATGAGATGGAATTTTAAGAATTGGTCGTTTGATACTATAAGCTTTTATGCCTTCATTTCAGTAATCGGCTATCAATACATGTCTACAAGCCTAAAACAAATTTTGAGAGCCATATCACAATCTAACTTCGAATATACTTTTGTAACCGTTTCTTAAGAATAAGGTGAGCTTAAGTAGCATATGTATGATATGAAGTATTGTAATTGGTGTGGTTGAATACCAAAAGTACATTTGAGATGAATATACCATTTTAAGTTGAAACATAAATTAATAGGGATTTTTAATTAAAATGATGCACCATAATAATAAAACCACACCGATGTGTCTTGAGTAAATGGAGACATCAGTGCACAGAAACTATGGACACATTGTTTTGGAAAATCCACAAAAGAAATATGCAAAAGAAAATATCCCCTATATTTGATAATGAATAGTTATTGACCCAATTTTCAATATTGTTGACAACAATGCATTTGATATATAAAGCTGAACTGGTGCACCCATATTTTTAATATGCACTGCTGTATGATATTTTCAATTATTTTGTATGCCAATGTGGTGCGTTGTGAAAAGTGTAGTGCACCGATGAATTCATAAATGTATGGAGGACTAGTATTACAAAAAAAATTAGAAATAAATGAACAAGTTATACAACTTGACGAGAAATCGACATTGTACTCTTTTTTGTAGGTGTCAAAACCACCAAAAAACAACCCCAAATCGAAAAGTGGTGCGACTGGTAGCACCACCTTTTTTTCAGGGCTAAAATTAAAACTTTTTGGTAACCCCAAGCGGTGTAGCACAAATCCATTGTAATAAAAACTGTAAAATTGACCCCCAAATCGAAAATCGTAGAACACATTTTTCTTTTTGGGGCTAAAATTACAACTTTTTGACGTCGTCGCCTTAACAACCAACATATTTACAATGCAAAATAAACCGACAAATTGAAAAGATGTGCTACCAATGTCACCCCTTTCCTTTGTTACGTTACATTTCCAGGCATTTTCATACCATGGCCTAAAAATATTTAAATTTTTTTAAAGATCTTTGTAAAAAAAAAAAAAAAAAAAAACCAAAATTTTAACAAATTTAAAAAAAAAAACAATTACAAAAACCAAAAAACACATTTGAAACAAATTAAAAAAAAATACATATTCAAACACATTTTAAATAAAAAAACAAAAACAAAATAAATAAACAAAATAAAAAACAAAAAACGAGAAAGTGGTGGTGGAGGGGTGGGGGGAGGGTGGTGGAGGGGTGCGTATGTCCCCTCATCCACGCGACCCCTCCCTCCTCACTCCCTCACCCTCCCACATGACCCTCCTTCCTCACTCCCTAGATACCCCCTAACTACCCTACTACCCTCCCTCTACACGTGCCCCACCCACGTTCATTGCCTCCCCACCCACGTGCGCTCCTTTTTAAATAAAACTCTCCCCCTTAAAGCTATAGTTTAATAAATTATTTATTTTTTAATTGTTTAAAACTTTTTAAAATCCCCTTAAACTTATACTTTTTAAAATTACTTTTTTATAATTTTTTAAAACTTTTTAAAAAATATTTTTATTTAATCATTTAAATTTTTTAAATATTACAATATTTTAGTTATTTTAAGTTTTTTCTCTAGTTAGGTTTATTAAATTGTTTTCATTTAAAACATTAATTGTGTTCCAAAATCATTGTATGTCATTGTTTTTTGTTTTGTTTTTTTAATTTTTTCCAGAACATATATATTTTTAAGTTATTTTTTGTTTTTTAAGTTAAAAAAAAGAAGAAGAAACTTGTTAAAAATTGTTTAATTTTTTCTCTTTTTTTTATTGAAGATGTTATGTATTTTTTCATTTTTATAGAGATTTAGAAAAAAATTAAATGTTTTCAGGTCATGTTTAGAAATGCGTACAAATGTAACCCGACAAAGGAAATGGGTGCCATTGGTAGCACCTATTTTTTAGTAGTAGGTTGATTTTGGAATTTTTGTTGCGAAGGCATCAGTTGTTAATGCGACATCGTCAAACAAGTTGTAATGTTAGCCTCGGAAAAAAATGCTTCTCTTTTCGTTTTAGGGGTCGATTTTACTGTTTTTATTGCACTGCACCTCCTGGTGTCCGCCTGAGGTTACAAAAAAGTTGTAATTTTAGCCCCGAAAAAAAAAGTGGTGCAACTGGTAGCATCACTTTTCGATTTGGGGTTTTTTTGGTGTTTTTGATGCAAAAATATGCGGTTTTATGGCTAGAGTTATCGTTTTAAGTATAACGTTCTTGTCAAGTTGTATAACTTGTTAATGTTTACATGCATTTAATGTCTTGATACATTGGTGAGCCTATGTAAATTACACACCAACATCCAACAAATAAAAAATAAAAAATCGGATGAATTATTTTCCCATAAACGGAAAAAGGAGCGAGAATTTCAATTTTGAAAACTAATTGTATAAGGTATTAAAAAAAAACTAATCACTATTTCATTATTTTACTAAAATTTCTAGGGGAGAGTTTTGGAAAATAAACTTATCGAGGAGAAGTTTGGAGCAACCAAGTTATTTTGAAAATTGAAATTTGTAAGGTATGGTGAATCAAACAAAACCTTGCATAGTATAAATTTCAAGTATGTAAATTAGTACTATTAATCACAATGCATGATTTATTTATTTTCTTATTTAGATTTTAAATAAATTTAGAAAAAAAATCATAGTTATCTTTAACATTGAAACCCTTGTTTTCTTGTTGCTTCCTTTTGTTTTCTTGTTGAAACCCTTATTTTCTCTCTATTGTTTCACAATTATGATCTTTCTTTTAAGTGATTTTAGATTTAATGGGTTTGTAGTTTCATATATAAGATGTTGGGTGCAATGGGACCACTTCTTGGGTCGAATCCGAAAACATGTTGACTATATCAATGATTTTTTTTAATATATTTTTTAAAATTAAAAAAAAATGCTTATGCAATTTTCAGTGTGTTCCAGTTGTTTAAATGCACAGGTGTTTTTATAGTAATAATGCACTGGAAATTCTAGGCTTGCCATTTTTAAGAAATGTTTACGCATTTCAAGGAGGTTAATAAGTTATAACACGCCAGCGCATTATCCATACAAGCACACCATTTTGATTACCGATGCTTTATAATAAAAAATCGCACCGGAAAATGAATAAATTAACTTTTTACTTTCTTTGGTTAACAGTGCATTCACATATGACGCATCGGTGCATTTAGGTATGTGACACATTCATTCATTTTGTGTATTGAAATGCATCGAAATGACAGACTAGTTAATTATTTTGAAGATATGTAATTTATTTGGAAAATATACTTAATAGCTTCTTTGTTTAATGATCAATATTGTTTATTGATAGAAAATGCATGATACGAGTTCAATGAACAACAATTCTACTCGACATGATGAGAGCACATCCAAGATTTTCAAGAAGGAAATTTCTTTGTAATTTATGTATTAGATTAAAATGTTTGAATTATTTGTAAATTTAACTAATATGTATTGGTTAATGTGTGATATGTAGAGCAAAAAAATGAGGAAGCTCGATAAGATTATTTGCAATCTAAGTGCAGAAGAGCATATTTAACATTGATGGAAAATTTGCAGAGGGATGAATCAGGTGATTAAAAAAAAATCAATATGATTTTTTTTGAATTTATAGTAATATTGTACTTAAGAATATTCTCTAATATGTTTCAAACAATCTAATTCACATATGTTGAATGTTATGTAGGGACTGACATCAACAAAAGGTAATGTCTTCATAAGAAAAAAAAATTATGGATGATTTAAATGATGATGAATTGGTCATTAGCTCATCTGGAGTGGTGCTGGAAGTGAATGAAAAGGGAAAAAAATTTATAAAACTGAGGGATATAGTGGAAATAACATACAGACGTACTTTCCACTTATAATACATAAATCGATCCAATGATTCCAAGAATCATGTTATATATAAACTAAAAGAGGCATTTCCATAGGAATGGTCAATGAGACTTGTTAGACTTGCAATGAAAAAAACATAATCATTTAAAAAGTAATCTTCCTAAACATGTTTTTATAGAATATGCACCTACTACTACAAACCATTCATTTATTAATATTAATTCTGCTATATTTATTTTCCATATCAACATAAAAATGATTTGATGTCATTTTACATTTTCAGGAAGATTATGAAAATCCCAAAGGATGAACAAGGTGATATCCAAAATATGCTAGTAGGGATGTCCAAAAAAATGTACAAGGAGATGGTCAAGGAAATGTACATAATTGCATCATAGGATGAGCCATTTCAGAAACAACGTGCTTCAAATGTATGAAATCATTGAAATTTTCTATTATGTACATCTAATTAATTAATTTAGCATTAACTATTAATTTTCAATTATTCTTTTGTAGAAAAGAAAACAAAATGGAACCCATTCAACACATAAGACAACACAACAAGGAAAAAAGCGGTTGAAAGCAAAGTTTGTGATTAGTTGTGATTTCCTTATAATAGCTTACGATTTCATATTGGTTGTGATCTTCACACACACACACACACACACACACATATATATATATATATTACACCAGCTATTCTTGGATGTCTTCAAACAGGTGTTAACATACAAAGAAGAGCCATTAGAAGAATTTGACATTGGGTTAAGTATGAGTTGTGAGTATATGTTGGCGTATCAAAAATTAATTGTGGAATTTGTAGGTATCTATGTTGTTTTACTTCCCTCATTTTTTAAGTGCCAGAACAACAAAAAACATTTATATTAAATCTATGATTTATTATGGGGTATAAAACTTGCAGGAAACAAAGTATGGAGTGGAGCCAATAGAAGAGTTGTTGAAAGAAGGCATGAGATTTGGTTTTGAAAGAATGCATATCATTTAGGAATCAATTCTTTCTATGGTACGTCATTTTGCAATTTACATTCATGTATACTATCTATTTTAATTTTCATTATTCCCACCAATGTAGATACACTCATTACACTTTATTTTTATGTTTGTAGATGGAAGATGAAGACGAGGAAAACAATCGAGGCAATCAACAAAACATTCGACCAAATAACCCAAGTCATGCAAGTGGTTTGAGCACTAACAACAGTTCCAATGAAGAATCATGATCCATATATTTTGGATGTTAATGCAATCCGTTGTATATTTTGAAATAATTGTCTATGAAAATCAAACATTTTGTATAATGTACTAGACATAGTGTCCCAAATGAAAGACAACGGGTTACCAATAAGTGTAACAATTACAAACATGCTGACATTTTGATTCTTTTGGAATTTATGTTGTCCTATCTTGTATGAAAAATGGTCTCTTGTTGATATATAATAAAATAATTTTTTTATTCTATTTCATTCTCCAATGTCGTTGTGAAATGTTACATCGCTAATTAAATATATGGATGATTAAATATTACAATAGATGCAAAAATTTATGATATAACAAATTAATCCAAACATCATATATCCAAACACAATAATTAAAATTAAAATGAATACTACTATAAAAAATATTTCAATTTCAGATGAATAATAGAATAAACAAAATAAAAATAAAATATAGATATTATATAGTGAGATGTTAGTAGTCACTCCTCACCAAATGGAAAATAATATTTGGTGCTTTTGATGGTCTAAATCGCACCGGTGAATTTGAGGCCATGTCATACCAATCGATTTTGGACAATGTAGCACCGATGTGCTAAAAACAACAGAGACCCGGTGCAACATAATACTTCTTGCACGCCTCGGTGATTTTTATAATATTAGATCACGGTGCACTATTGTATATTAATCGCACCATTAAATTTTAAAATATAGCGAAAGTCAATGTCTCAATCAATTTTACCGATTTGTTTTCCTTCACTTATCACATCGGTGCATTTTGAAAGGTCGTAAGGACATGTACTATTGTTGGTACAATCCACCTGTGCATATAATTTTATAAAGCACTGATCCTTTTAAAACATTTGGTGCACACTAGTGACATATGTCTTACCAACCACCGATGCATATAGTAGTTTCAAATTTTAGTGCACATCAATGTATATGTTGATGTTAAATGGACTAACTTGCATTTTGCATTTGATTGCACAGGTGCATTTGTCTCTCTTAATCACATTGAAAAAAAACCTCCACAAAATCCTCCAGCTGTCAAGTTTTATTTAGTTATAATACATTTCCATAAAAACCTCCGCTAAAACATATTCTACCATTTGCGGAGATTGTAGCAGAGGATGTTTTGAGAATTTTGACCAATCTTATAACACTAAAAACCTCCTATATAACCTCTGCTACAGGTCCTTTTCCTTGTAGTGATAGCGAGACACTCTTTGATCCTATTTGATGGTATCCCACCTATGAAAAGGAGATGTACTCCATTTTGTAGGACTATAAACAATGGATTAGATCCTAGGAAAGGAGATGATCATTCAAACTTATCATAATCCCATGCAATTCATGCATACCTAGTAAAAGTTACAAAATGACAACAATCAAAAGTGCTCCACATACTTGCAACATTTCCACCCAAACATCAAGTACAAGAAATGTAGCACAAATCGAGTTGTAGATTTCCTTAGCAAACCTTTGATTGCTACACTAACTACCATGCTCAACTCTTGTGGACACAAGACCTCTAGGTGGACCCAATTGTACAACAATGATCACGACTTTGTTGTTACCTATTAGACATTGTTTGCAGGAAGATTGATCCCTAAATTTCATCCATAGGATAAAATTTTATGCCATATTTTCCACCTCTATTTTCCTTCAAAAGAATGTGAGCGGTTGGTTTGGGAGACAAATTACAACCGAGAGTGGCGGGGAACTTTGGTGTAGAGAATACAATGGCAATATTGAAAAAGTGTTTCTACTGGCCAAATCTATAACAAGATGTTGGCAAGCACATCAGATCGTGCACCACCCAAATCTACCATCAAGAAGAAGGGGTTGAACACTCTGTTTCCTACCCTAGATAGACCTTGGGAATCTGTCTCCATGGACTACATGTCTATTTTTCCTTCAATTAAGCATGGAAGCGACTGTGTATTTGTGGTTGTTGACTAGTTCTCTAAGATGCAATTTTAACTCCCTATAAGAAGAGAATCACAATAGAGTCCACTGCTAAGCTCGTCTTCGAGCATGTTTGGGTTCACTTTGTCCTACCACAGATCATTATTTTTTATTGAGATAGTATATTACTATGTGCTTTTTGGTCCAGTCTATGGTTGATGATTGTTGACACAGTTATGTCGACATGGGTTCACTTCGCACTGTCGTCAACAAACACTAAACAAACACCCTTAAACACCGGCCCAGACATTTTTTACCCTTTCCAGCAACACCCGCGAAGTGAGTGAAGTCTCACTCGAAATGATTAAGGGGGCTGCATGAACCAGGTTTCCACAGTGGAGGAAGGACATGCATCTATTCTTACTCTATCACTACAAAAACCAGAGATTCATCTTCATATGATTCATATCAAATTAAACATACATTCATCATTTGCATATTCAATATGTACTCGACATTCGCATCAACAGGGTAAAACTGGCGATTGCATGAACATAAATAACAACACTTAAGCATATCACAGTATTCACCATTCAACACAAACAGAAATACAAAAGAGACATAGTCGAACATCTTCATGCATTAACTCATCAAAAACCTGTGGTACAACCTTCGCAAGGACAGCTCAAACACTTATCGCAGATCCATATAAAACTTGTTGAAGGAAGAGCAAAACACTACACAAATCATCCGCATGTCTATTGTTCAACTGATTCTATCGTTATAAGATGCCCTTATGCTTACAATCATACTCCTATTTATAGCCAACTATGGCGGTTACAAAATGGTCCAAATGACCCTTTCTAACTAACTAAACCAAACTTGCGCTTTCATCGGATCCTTGTTCTCCACGAATGGTCCGTCTTCGCTGATGTCGGCTTCCGCACTTTCTGCCTAAAGTGCGGTCTAACCTCGTGCCAATAGGCCCCCAACACAAACTTTTGGATCGCCCTCGAGACACCTCAGCTGGACATATCTGGTGCATTCAACTGCTGTCTAAAATCGTCGTATGCATTTTTGATCTGGTCGACCACTTCCTTTGTTGATGCTCTGAGTTGTGTACATTCTTCCACCTACTAGTCTGTTGGGTGTTCGTAACCTTTCTGTTGTGCTTCCTCCAGTTGTTGCTTGACCTATTTCATTGCATCCATTTCCTTTACTGCGAGGGCTTCTGCTTTTGTTTGTAGCTCATCTAGGTATGTGGCCCTTCTTTGCTGCCTTTCGTCGACCTTGTTTACGCATTGTTTCATTCCTTTTAATTCCGCAACCTTCGTCATCTGTATCAGTGAGGGCATCACTTTAATCGATCCCTTCAATTATTCCAGTTGTGTTTCTGCTTCACTGAGTTGCACCTTCAGCTCGGTTAACTGTTTGTCCTAGACTACGCTACCTCAAAACTCCCTGACACCTTCTAGTATTGTCTGGGTTGTCTTTTCCATCTCCGTGATCTCCGTCACGACTTCCGCGATCGCATTATGCCTTCCTTGAACCTGTTTTGGTGGTGTGTTGGGTAACTCCCTTTCTTGCACCTCTGCATTTTATTTTCGTAGGTCATCAATAACAACGCCTAGCAAGATAACTTTCACTTCCGGTAGTATTTGCTGAACTACCTCAGAGGCTTCCTCACATATCTTAGATATCGCCTTCTCCAACCGGCTTCCTTATCCACAGTCCATCCTATGATTTGTCCTTGTTTCTTTGTTCTATGCCTCTAGGTCGGAATCCGTCGAGGTGGCTGATGAGGCTCTATCACAACTGGACATCTGCGACTAGTCTTTCGCAGGGTCGTCTTCTCCTGTGCCCTCCTTCCGACTAGATGAGTCCTTTTCTTCCACGTCCGGCTTTGGTCGAGTTGTTTCCTGTCCATTCTCTAAATTCGATAGGTCCTCTTTTACGGTTGGAACTTTCCATTCTGCTAGCCATCTTTCAATGATGGCATCCATCTCCTCTTCGGTGAGCTTGTACTATGTTGGCAACCACTACTGCTGCTTATCCGCCACTTATCCGCCCGTGCTTGAATATAGATTGTTTGGGATTCGACCGATAGACTTGCGATCAGTCGATACTTCCTTGATGCTTGCTTAGTTATCTAAGGTATTGCTTGTGCATCTATCTACATCATATGTAAGAACAAGTAGAATTATACAATGTTTGATGCTTGTCGTTCTTTGTCATTTGTTTCCCATAAATTTTGGTACCGTGCCCCTTCTCGTACCCTAGCTTCCACGGCGTCCATGCCTTGATAGCGCGTTGTCTCCCTCCGTCTTGCTAATGAGAAATGAATATGTGAACATATTCCCTTTCTCTTGTGCATCAAATGCGTCTTCGACTAATTGGTGTAGTAGAAATTTAGACCAGTTCATTTGTACTCCTACGGCACATAGTTCCGCGGAGGCGATGATTCCCGAAGTGCATTCTTTTGGCCTGTTCTTCCATGCCAAATTAAATGCTAATATCTTTGCTCTGACCCTAATGGCCTGGTTCTTAATTTTCCTAATTAGGTAACCTATGGAGTTTTTCTCCACTTTGTACTTCGTCTTCAGGCTTATTGCGAGCTTCTTGTCATTGTCTTTCCCCTCGAAAACTTGGGAAGGATCGTCTCCGTCCTTAGGTAGCTCAGTGATTCTTGCGATCATGTAAAATATGATTGGAATATTTTCATGCATCCATAGGTATCTGCCATGAAAACAATCCAGCAACTGCTTGACGCATGCATTAACCTGCGTCAATCTCCCGAAGTGCAATATCTCGGTGAGGCCTAGCAGCCTCAATTGCTCCAATCCCAATGCCCACTACGCGGGTTATTTTGTGGTTGGGCCTCCTTCACCATGGATGAAATTGATGTATGCTTCTGTGCATTCTTGGAAGTTTGCTAGGTCGTCAAGGATAATTTTAGGGGCGAAATTTAGCCCATTGGCTATTTTTCCATTTTTTTCCAAAAAAAGATCCGCCAATTTGCATTTTTTGAAGCCTCGTTTCGCCCAATTTTGATGGGGTTGAATTTTTTCCCTCTATAAATAGCCAAATTATTGTATAAAGTATATAAAATCCTTAGAAATTGAAATAATTTTATAAAAATATAACCAAATATTTTATAGTTGACATTTTAAGAATTGGTAAGATTCGCAAAGGTTTATACACTTTTAAATAAGTATGGATACTTAAAATTATCCCTGTAGGTCGTGGTCGCTATATTGTAGCTTCTGCAAATTTTCCACAATGTTCCCGGCTTGAGGAACTCCTTTTGGTATCGGCGACATTTTAATGTCATATCATTCGTTCTTGTTGATTCGAACTGCTGGTGTCCCTTTCGTGCCTGGCGGTACATACCCTAGTATTATTGGGCCTCCTTGCAATGTTGTTTCCTTTCCTGCTTCTCCTTCTTCCAATCGAGCTGAGTTCCGAGTTCCTTTCTTTGACTCTTGGCCAGTGTCTACAGGTGGAGTGGCACTCTGCTTCTTTCTGAATGATATTCCAGACATTATTTCTAGTTGCTCCTGCATAACTAGAGTTGGTTGTGGCTGCTTGGTGCTTGTGCTCGAAATGTAAACTTCCTTACGTTATTGGTAGGTTCTTGCTGAACACACAGTGCGTTAGACTATGCCCCTTCCCTACATTTATAGTTGTGAGTTTCCACATCTTGCCGATTTTGGACAATGATTGCACTGATTTCCCAAATCCGTCGCATGCGTCGGGTATTAATTGTGCTTTTTTTTTCATTTTTTCCATCGTCCGTCGTGGTTTAATTGCTTCATTTATGACCAGATTTGACCCGTTCGCACCTTGGCAGCTTTCGACACGCCGGATCTTGCCTCTTTGTTTCGGAGTCTGCGATTATCTTGTCGACAGATGTTGATCTTTCTTGTTTCTGTGATTATTATTATTATTTTATTTTTCACAGTACTGTAATTGATTCTGCGATACCAGTCCTTCGCTGAATTCGCTCTCGTTCATGTCTTTTGCTCTCCTGGAACCTTAGGTTAAACTGATATGGTTGCTACATTCTTAAATTGACACAGGTTTTGATTTCGCTAGTTTTCTTATCTTGGACCACCATTGGGATGATCCACTCTGATTCCTCCACTGGTTTTATAATTCCTACTTCCAGCATTCTCTCAATTTCGGCCTTCACCAGATCCTTATACCTCAGATTCAACCTGTAAGGTCGTTGATTTACTGGCTTCACATCAAAATTCAGTGGGATTTTCATCTTGCCTAGGTCCCCAGAAATACCTTTCATCTCCGAAAATTTTGTTGGAAACAAGTCCTGAAACTCGTGCAATAGGTCAGTCATCTTCGCAATGGTTGAGTAGTACCAATAATCTCCAATGGTTGCGAACTTGGGATTCTCTTCCGACCCAATGATCACTTTCTTGATTCGCAATGGTTGCTAAAACTTATCGGAAGGCATATATGGTGCTTCGGCACCGCGACTTCTTTCTGACTCTCGTATATACATGGCCCTCAGATCATCCTCATCGTCTGGCTCTCATGTTATGTTGTAGAATTCCATCAACATTTGGGGTGTCGCAGTCCACTGAAGTCCCATAGGTATCTCTGTCGGAACTGCGTTGTTAGAAACCCCTGTCAACCCTTCTCTTTACTTTGTTAGTATACTGTTGTTGGATGCATATGCTTTGTAAGTCGTCTCGTAGTATTTGTTGATCCATAGTTTGTATTAGCCCATGGTATTAACCCATTGTATTGGACGCATATGCTTTGTAAGTCGTCCCGTAGTATTATATGTCCCATAGTATTGACCCATAGTATTAGGCATAGACTTAGTATATAAGTGTGTGTTGAGGCTAATGAAGGTACCATGAAGTTATTTGTATTAAGCTTGCTCAAAGGAGGTTTCCCACTCGAAGTGGTCTGCGATCAATAAAGAGATTTTGAGTTCTATTATTTATGCTATCTCATATGTTTTCATTAATTAATTATTGTAGGTTCTTCACATCTGGTATCAAAGCACTTTCTTGGGCTCATTAGGTGGAATTTCTGCCAATTTTGTTTTTCACATCTGTTGCAAGTTTGGATTTGGGAATAATCCCTATCCTCTTAACTATGGGAAGTACTTGGGCATAATCCCTAAAAATCATTCTGAGGAGTACCACGGGAACCCCGAAGTAGCTAGCCCATTGAGAGGACCTGCCAACGAAAAGGGCAACGACCCCTACCTGATTGACTAGTTCCCACCCGTGATGTAAACCAAGAGCTGTTGTTTGTGGCAAAGCAGTTATCAGTTTTACCTGAGCCGTAAGGTGAGGGATACTGCTCCAATACGCAAGCCGTCAGATAGCATTGGTGGCTGAGTGAAACTCATAAAATGTTAGGCAACCAAGCATACCTGGTGTCTATATCTATTTTCAGCTGAACTGTTGCCGATCACTTCCACGCCGTTTCAGATTCATCCGTTTTAGATCCATTCCGAGCCGTTTCAGATCTAGCCATTTCAGATCCATTCTGAAAGCCATTCCATATCCATCCGTTTCAGATCTATATGAAAGTTGTTTCAGATCTAGCCATTTTCGATCCATTCGAAGTTGTTTCAGATCCATTCTTTAAAAAAAAAAAAAAAATCCATTTTTTCACCATATCTCCTTTGTTTTAACTCGGTTTCCCCTGAAACTTCACTGACACCCCTGCAATCTCATTCTGCATATTTAATTCCTGAGGACCTTATCCCAAATTCCACTTCCCAAAACCAGAAATCCCACATTTGTCTATTTTTAGGGTTTGTCGTAACTTCTTCAATTTTCACCCAATCGCCTTCAAATTTTTCCACCATGTTCATTCCCTATTTCTGCTTATTTGTCCCTCTCTGACAAATTTTTCCATTCTTTCACCCCACTTCTGAAACCCTCATTTTTTGCTTCCTTGTCCATTCGAAAGTGTCCAAAACCTAGTCAAACCCCAATTACCCATCACAGTTTTTCCCAAATCGAAATGTCCCTTTATTAAATAAGCTTATGTTTGTGTTTTTCAACCCATTCCAAAAAACAAAAATCCATTTTTTCGCCATATCTCCTTTGTTTTAACTCTATTTCCCCTAAAACTTCACTGACACCCCTACAATCCCATTCTGTATATTTAATTCCTGAGGACCTTATCCCAAATTCCACTTCCCAAAACCAGAAATCTCACATTTGTATATTTTAGGGTTTTCCATAACTTCTTCGATTTTCACCCAATCGCCTTCAAATTTTGCCACCATGTTCATTCCCTATTTCTGTTTATTTGTCCCTCTCTAACAAATTTTTCCATTCTTTCACCCTACTTTTGAAATCCTCATTTTTGCTTCCCTGTTCATTCGAAAGTGTCCAAAACCTAGTCAAACCCCAATTACCCATCACAGTTTTTCTCAAATCCAAATTTCCCTTTACTAAATAAGCTTATGTTTGTGTTTTTCTACCCATTCCAAAAAAAAAAAAATCGTTTTTTTCGCCATATTTCCTTTGTTTTAACTCTGTTTCCCCTGAAACTTCATTGACACCCCTGCAATCCCATTCTGCATATTTAATTCATGAGGACCTTATCCCAAATTCCACTTTCCAAAATCAGAAATTCCACATTTGTCTATTTTTAGGGTTTGCCATAACTTCTTCGATTTTCACCCAATCGCCTTCAAATTTTGCCACCGTGTTCATTCCCTATTTCTGCTTATTTGTCCCTCTCTGATAAATTTTCCCATTCTTTCACCCCGCTTTTGAAATCCTCATTTTTTGCTTCCCTGTCCATTCGAAAGTGTCCAAAACCTAGTCAAACCCCATTTACCCATCACAGTTTTTCCCAAATCCAAATGTCCCTTTACTAAATAAGCTTATGTTTGTGTTTTTCTACCCATTCCAAAAAAAAAAAAAAAAACTCTTGGTTATGGTTGTCACTCGCGCAGGAGCAAAAACCATTGAGGAAGCACTTGTAGCCATCCAAACCAAATTCCAAGATCTGGATGAAAATTTTCTCAGCCTCCATCTTGAGCATTCAACCATGAACAAAAAACGACTGTCCGAGTCTTCATCAGACAATGGGTTCTCTTCTTCCAGCCATTTCTGTGGTCCGAAGCTTGATTTTTCTCACTTCAATGGTATTGATCCGACTGGATGGATCTATCGTGCAGAACAGTATTTCAGTCTGCATAATACTTTTGATGTCAACAAATTTCTACTTGCATCCTTTCATTTGGAACAGGAAGCTTTTCAAAGGTACCGTTGGTACATCAAGGCTCATGAAGAGCCAAAATGGCCAGATTTTTGCCAGCTCCTTTTGCAACAATTTGGTCCTAGTGCTTTTGATGACTTCATAGGACCCCTCACTAAACTTCACCAATTTGGCAATGTGAGAGAGTATCAGACAAAATTCGAGAAACTAGCCAATCACACAGAAGGATTGTCTGCTGAATTCTACAGGAGTTGTTTTATCAGTGGTCTTAAGGATGAAATCTACTCAGAGGTTAAAATTTTTTGTCCCAACACAATGATGGAATCCCTGGGGTTGTCTAAGTTGGCAGAAGACAAGATTGTATCCCAACAACGCTCCAAACCCACTTTTGTTTCCTTCCAAAATATGGGTTCTCAACGGCCTCCCATCCGGCCAGCTCCTCGCCCCACTCCTATCAATCATTTGTTTGAAACAGAGATGTAGGCACACAGAGAAAAATGGCTTTGTTATAATTGTGATGAGAAATTCACTTGGGGACATCGATGTGTTCAGCAAAATCTCTATCTCTTGGATGTGGATTCTCCACCTATATCTGAAATTGGTGAAGAAGCTCCAAATACAACAGATGATCTGTTCGATAGTCAGGAGCCGCCTATTGACCCTCCGTCTCAGGAAGACCACCCAGCGATATCTCTCCATGCTTTAGTCGGAATCACCACCCCCCAAACAATGCGGGTTAGGGGTTACTTCAAGAAGCTTCCTCTTACAATACTCATTGATTCTGGTAGCACTCATAACTTCATTGACCCTCGGATCGCCAAACCGGATGATTGTTTTGTCCATCCTTGCTCCAACTTTGAAGTCATGGTTTCCAATTGGGGCACCTTACCTTGCAAGGGAAAGTGTCACAATGTGCGTATCTCTCTGGAAGATTATAACCTGCGCTCTGACATGTTTGCCTTGCCCTTAGGCAGATGTGATGTGGTTTTGGGCATTCAATGGTTACAAACACTTGGCCCCATCTTATGGGATTTTGCTGAACTTTGGATGCAGTTTTCAGTCAATGGGAAACAACAAAAATTTACGGGCTTACAACAAGGGTCTCTCCGCATCATCAGTTCACATCGCCTGGAAAATATCTTTGAAACCGCGATCAGATTCTTCTCATTCTACAGGACAATCTTCACATGGCAGGAATTCGACTGAAACAACAAGCCGAGCAACACTGTTCTGAGTAAACCTTTCACGCAGCTGATATGGTTCTTCTTGAAGTACAACCTTCCAAGCAATCCTCCCTGAAACTCAAAAGTTGTTAGTGGCCCGGAATGCAACCCGAGGATGCTACAAGGGAACCACTCCTTGAGATTCTGCATCAATTTCCACATCTAAAGCTTTGAGGACAAAGCTTTTTCTAAGGGAGAGGGGATGTTAGGAACCCGTGTCAACCCTTCTCTTTACTTTGTTAGTATATTTTTGTTGGACGCATATGCTTTGTAAGTCGTCCCGTAGTATTTGTTGATCCATAGTTTGTATTAGCCCATGGTATTGACCCATAGTATTGGACAAATATGCTTTGTAAGTCGTCCCCTAGTTTTATATGTCCCATGGTATTGACTCATAGTATTGGGCATAGACTTAGTATATAAGTATGTGTTGAGGCCAATGAAGGTACCGTGAAGTTATTTGTATTGAGTTTGCTCAAAGGAGGTTTCCCCCTCGAAGTGGCCTGCGATCAATAAAGCGATTCTGAGTTCTGTTATTTCGACTATCTCGTGTGTTTTTGCAGGTTCTTCACATGCGTTGAGTACTTTTTCCCGGACCTCCTATAACACGCTATGGATGAAGGGGTTTTCATCCGAGAAACTGAATGTTTGGCTAAATCCAATTGTTAGTTGTTCCCATGAGGTTGTTTCGCATCATAGTTCTGCTGTGATATACCAACTTCGCGGTACTTCATCTAATGTCTGAATAAATGCGTGGACCCATTCCAATTTCACTCGTAGTCCCCATTTACTTTCACATTCCTTCAAATTCTCCTTCATATCTCTTCTGCCATCGTACTTCCTTCCACTTTATCCTTCAGTTTCACCGAACCTAACTGTCATTAGGTGTCAACATAGTGGCCATCTAGTTATAGTTTACTTGTGCGCCACCCACCATCGCGTTGGTGTAGCCTTCATGGATTCTCCCAAGGCCAGTAGTCGCAGTGTGCTTTTGCCACTTTTTCTTCAAATTCAGTGATAAATGCAGGCAAGTTGGGAAATCCCTCATACATTGGTAGTTCGCACTCTTCTCTAGCTTCCCATCGCAGCGACTGGGTGATCCGTGCACACCTCCAAAACGATACTTCATGCAGTCAATTCTGCCAATTTTCATGTGCTTTGTCTGAATTTGACGATGCCAAACTGCTACTGCACCATCCTAACTCTCCATCTACAGTAGGGTTGATATAGTCTTCTAATATGTTATATAAATTGTCCCATCCCTCATTGAATTCATCCCTTTTCGGCTCAACATATCTCTGCCTTTCTACGGGATCAAGAGGTGCAACTACCCTTATCTTGCGGTTCTTGAATGACATGGTTTGTTTCTTGAAATTGATGATGGCTTGATTCTCTATCGCCTATTCTATCCCTAGCAGCACTGGATAGGGGCTTGTGTTGTCGACAATCTAGATCACATCAAAATCTGTGTATGTTTTGAGTCCCTCTATCTCAATCGGGACCTAGCATAGTCGACCAATCGGGGTGACCTTACTTTGTTTTTCTACTTGCAGTTGTACCGGGGACCAAGCCAACTATGGATTCCCCATCATTTCCCAGGTCTGTTTTGTCAGGATGTTTACATCTGATCCCAAGTCTATGATAATGGAATCAACGTCAAATGCTCCAACTTGCGCAGACATCCACATTTCTCTTCCTTTCTTTCTCTTATGTATTCGATTGACCGTTCGATATTTTCGTGCACCCTCCCGTCGATGCAACAGGATGGATATTTCTGCCAATGCGTCTTGATCTTTTTCCAGCTCCAGGAAAATATCTAGGAAGGCTCTTAAGGTGCTATCCTTTTTCTGTGAATTCGTTGTGTCGAATGTCGGCAGCATGTCATAAGTAACTTCTTTCTGGTGAAGAGGTGGCTGCCTCATCTATCTCATTGCCTCCTGTGATTTCAAGAAAATACCCCTTTCTGCTTCCACATTGAATGTGACTTATTTTCTTGTTGTCAGTCGCACGGTAGCCTGTGACCTGTTGGCCCCTGTCACAACTCCTCCTCGAGTCACTATTCTGACAATACATTTTTACTTCTGACCTCTGCCGATATATTTTGTACAACTGGTGGTGGATTCTGGTTCTGATTCTGATTTGGTGGAGGTGGGGGTAGGTTCTTAGTTTGCCACTTCGCAATGAGCTTCGGACAATCTTCGACACCATGATCCACAGCGCTACAGTAAGTGCACTGTGGGATCGGATTCAAGCAATCCCTCTAGTAATTCCCCTGCTGACCACAATTATAACATATGATTGGTCCTTGACCTCGTCCAGCAGCTCCTCCTCGGCCGACACCAGTGCCTCGGCCTCCGCAGAACCCCCTCTGAAACCTCCTCGCAGTGACCCGTATGGCGGGTACTGTGGTTGACCATACTGCGATTGATAATACTACGGTTGCGAATGATAGTGAGGCTGTGTTGTTGCTGCAAAATCCCCCCCAAATTTTTTTGTAAATACTGGGGCCGCTCCTTGTTTTTAGAAGAGTTTTCCTAGGAGTCAATTCCTTCCTATAAGGTCTTTTTTGCACTTAGTTTTTTCTAAAAAGAGCAAGTCCTTGAGTTTGTTTTTTGTTTTTCTCTGCTAAGTAAAACTAGTTTGTAGAGCCGAAATAGCGGCACAACTCAGTCAGTTCGGCCACAACGTTCGGACACTTTTGATAAGTCTTTCAGCTTTCCCCATTTCACTGAAACTTATTGAGTTAAGCCGCAACAAGCATTCATTTTGGTTAAGTTTTAAAGTCTTCTTGGTTCGGGTGAAGTCACCCAGTACTGCCGAAGTTGTCGCCCCGACTCATCCAAGTCATCTAAAACTCGTGTTTTTCCTTGTGTTTTGTTTTTTTTTTTGTTGTGGTGAAACACACCAGGTTGCGCCGACGTAACTCGTAGGTGCTATCCGAAAAGATCAGCACTTAGACAAACTTAAGTGTTTTTTAATCCTTTTTCGGCAGAACTCAATCTATCTTGTCGAAACTATCACCTATGAGCATTGAGTCTTGCCAATAAGAAGCGACACAAAAGCAGCCGGCAGAGATAGGAGAGAATAGTCGCTCAGTTGCGGAACCACTCAACCAGCGCCCCCGAAATCGTCGCTTAGACTCACCGAAAGATTCCGATTGACGGCTCGCATTTAATGCCAAAGCAGCGCCGAAAGTTACCTCGGTCACATCGCACTAAAACCGTTTTAATGCCCCACTAACCCATTTTAATGCCCACACGTGCCTTTTTCTTTATATAGTAAGTGGGGTTTTAGGGGGGTTATCGTTGTTTTTTCTATCATTGTTAGATCTTTGGAGAGAACATCATTCGAGGTTGAGAATAGCCATTCCGGAGCAGCCAAGTTTGCAACTCATCAGCTTCACCCAAGCCAATCGCCCGCTGCTAGGTAAGTAACTCCACCAAGTCTTTCTACCTTGTTTTCAGTAGCCCAAGTTTGTTGTTTATTTTCATTATTACCTTTTAGCAGCCCGTTGCCACAGCTAGCCTCGTCCTTGTTGTATTTCTTTTGTGCCTATTTGATTATTCATGAAGTCATTGGAAAATCCTGACTAGACCCTATTCCCTACCAGTCTATTTGCCTAGTCTGATTTTTAGTAACTCGAACCTGTGTGGATGGCTGCACCTGGCCGCAACCTCCTAGTTGCTCTCGCGTATGTCCTATTAGCAGCATTCCAGAATGCATAGTTAGTCATGCCTTAGCATCACAAGTTTAATTTTAATGCTGATAGAGAAAGCCAGTTTTGACTAGTTAATTGTAACAAGGAAATAGTGTGTGCCTATCAGGATTTGGTTGTTTTGTTGTTTGAATTTGTTTGAAGCATAATGCAACTTTTAAAGGTGTTTTCTAGTTTTTCTCATCCAGGATATGCTTGTTGAGGAGGTGATGTTCATTTCAATGCTTAGTATACACCATGGTTTTATCATTTATCTACTCATGTATGGTTTTGGGCAGGTTCAACCCACAATGCCAAAAGTTGGCAAGAGGAAGGAAAAAATGGCCGAACTAGAGTCAAGTGGCATTGAAGTAAGAATCGAGACATTATATGAAGACACCAAGCCAATTATGGGCATGGTGCCTGAATTAAAGTGGGGAGATGTATATCACATGATTAGAGACCAGGAAATTCCCGGTTTAGTCCTAGAAGAGATGTACTTGTACCATAACATTAGAAGCTCTGGCATCACCAAAGCAGTAACGCGCTTCGAGCTGTTCCCATGCGTAGAAGTTATCAGATGGATTTTAGCACATGCAAATGACAAATCAAGAGTCTTATCTGAAAACAATGGAGAGGCATTCGCCTCGTGCCACATAGCCCATATCTCAACGACCTACAAATTGCCCCGCACTCAACAATTGTTGAACAACGCATGGCTAGAAAGCCTTAACATGGACTACGTGGAGATGGCCAGAAAATTGTTAATTTCGGGCAAGCAATTGAGGGTGAAAGAGAGTGATGATTATGAATTTCAAGCACTTAGGCCTCCCTTCATATTTATTGCCCTCATTCTAAGCAGAATCTTTGGCAGGGCTGATGGAACCACTTATCAGCTGCATTGGGTCCCTTTGATCCACTATGTAGCATTCAAAGGCACGGTGTTCAATTAGGCAGACATCCTCTCAGATATTATATCTTCAACCATAGCTGCTGCTAAGGAAGGGCTGTCTCGGGGAAAATCATAGCTCTACATGTCATCATACCTTATGGATTGTATTTTGGCAAGGCATCCATTCCCAAGGTTAGGATGTGTTTAGAACAAGGCCGACACCCCTTTTTATATCGGTTACAAGATCTTATGGGCCCAAAATTACAAAAGGCATTACAAGATCATCTGTGAAGAATTAATCATGCAACTCTATGAACTCATGTTCAATAAAGAACCCAATTTTTTATCTGAGAATGCCATGGCAGTCTTAGAAAAGTATGGGGATTTTTATCTATCAGAGGAAGGCACCTACATAAGAATGTATGGAGGTTCCAATCTGCCCCTTCTCTTACCAGGATATGTCACTAATTTCGTGGTCCACACAAAGGCAGTAAGACAAGTGTTTGTAGATGGAGTTGGTCATGTCTTAAAGAAATCAAAGAAGGCCTCCTTCCCAGCACTAACCTTATGTGTCAGAGCTTACAAGTTTTCTAAAGTCAGCTCGGTTGAAGAGTTTATTCAGGAACTAAGGGAGTTTCACTTCAGAGAAAGAATCTTTGCAAAGAATGACAGGCTTAATAAGGCGGCATATCATTACAGGATTGTTAATGCACACTTTGAGTATGCTCACTATTTTGATGAGGACGAAGAAATTTTTAGAGGAGTCAGCAATCTGCCGAACTGCAAAGGAGCCTTCGCCTCAAGAGTGCATATGGCACTAGTTCCACAGCAACCCAAGTTGTTAAGGAAGTTGAATTGTGAAGAGAAAGGGAAGAATCAGAGGCTCTGACAAAGGAGGAACTAAGGCTGAAAGCTGAGGTTGAAAAACTACAAAGGGAAGCAGCAGCAAAGTAGCAGAAGGAGCAAGAAGATAAGCTTTAAGAAGAAGAAGCTCACAGGATTAAGGAGGAAGAAGCTCTGAGGCTTCGGGATGAAGAGCTAGAGAAGATTAGAAAGGAAGAAGCTACCAAAGAGCAAGAGGAACGAGAAGCAGTTGAGAAGCAGCTGAAGGCCGAAGAAGAAGAAAGACAACTTAAGGCCAAAGAGGAAAATAAGGCCAAGGAGGATGCACAAGCTGAGGGATCCAACAAACAAGACATGGACATAGGCTTGTCCTAAATGGTTCAGACCCCGCGCACGGAAGATAGCATCCCTATAGAAGATATTCTACTTGTCCCTTTCACTCGATCAAAGGATCATACTGTAACCCATTGGGAAAAATTTGTTTATGACAAGAAAAGGAATTCCATATTCCGAAGGACATAGACAAGGTTGAAGAAGCCTTTCCACCCGGACATCATTACCACACGAGAAACCACTGTCATGCAGGGCACACAAAATGCTCCAGTGGCTATGGCATCCACTACTGTAGCTGCCTCCAAGGCAAGCGAGGACAATGTACTCAAGATAGTAAATGAGTTAGATGAAACCAAGAAAAGGGCTCGCATGTTACAACTCACTGTGGTTAATGAACACGCTTATAGGGACTTAGTGGTGAAGAAATATAATCACCTTTTGTCGGATCAGAAATAGTTGTCGGATAAGTATCAACACCTAGAAGAAGAAAAGGAACACTTGGCAGTCCAAATGATGATAGTAGAAGTAGAAAAGAATGATTTTGAAGCCAGGATCATTCAATTAGAAGAAGAAAAAGAGTTGATGGTCGAGCAGCTGGAACAAGCAAGCAGCAAGGCAATGGACATGAGCCCCTTTCATGAACAATCTAGTGACATACTAAAGCAGATGCATGAGTCACACGAACTACTTACTGAAGAAATTTGCAAGTTGAAAGCTATGATGGACAAGATGAAAGAAATAAAATCTAAATCCATTAGGCTTAAAAAGAAATATGCACTGGTAAAAGAAGATATTGGAAACCATATTGAATGGAGAGAGGGGAAGTCAGAATTCACCAAACACCTCCCTCTCAAATCTATAGCCGAGTTCAAAGAAGATATGGGTTTCATGGAGTTCTGCAAGAACTGCGGTGTGAAATTGAATTATGTGATTCAAGCAACTGTCGAAAGGTGCAACGGTCTTTATCAGAAGATTCAGGAAATTCATGAAAGGTGCAAAATGGCGATTCCTCAAACTCTTGAAGAATTTCCGAACAAGGAGCAGTGCTTGTTTGATTTGAAGGGTGAGATAAACACAGAGGTAGAGTACGTGAGGAATAGATGTGCTAACAGCATATGATCTCCACCAGTGCATCATGCAACCTTCCATACATGCCCACATGTTTCAAGAGATTCTCCGAAGTACAACATCAGAGGTGCAGGACATTGAGTCAAAGCTGGACAAGCATGTGATTTCTCGAAAGATCCTGCTCCCTTCATCTGCCAACACTTTTATATGAGAAATAGGCATTTGGATGAGTTACATAGCAGAAGCAGATAAGCCAGCCAAGGCACCAGCAGAGACAGGAACGCCATCTGGGACAAAAGTTCCAGCTAAGGCAGAAGCACCATCTGGGAGCTAACTGGGCAATCATATGTGTCTAGTGATATGCTAGGATCTTTGCTTTTATGTTATTTAGTCGTGAGGGTAAAGGACAGCTGGATTTTTGTCTTTTTGTGTAAAAAAATTCAGGAATTATTCCAATTTTATAAAGGGCATTTAAAAGACAAATTAAAATATTTAATGGACATGTGGCAGCTCTGGGAGCATTTTGTAAAGCTATATATAGAACATTAGAGAATATTAGAAGGACTTTTGGCAGGTGAAAAGACATTTTCTGTCTTGTACGTGAACTGATTTGCTGCATATATAAGAAATTCGATTTTTGCCTAAAGAAAGCCTGGGAGACCGAATTTTTGCTCGAAGGATGTGTTGAATGTCTACTGGATTGTTCCTGTGTCATTTATACATTACTATGAGATCATTCATTTCTGTTGTGAATTGTTTCTTTGTGATGAATTTTCTCATAATTTTATGTGCAAAGATGTTTATATCAAATAAGTAATAGAATGTGTTAATTAATCAAAGCTATCTTTGATATCTTTTATCTTCTGTTGGAAATGAATCTTTATAATTAAATAACTACCCGTGTAATCATTGGATGTCTCTTTCAGTTTATTACTCATATTTACAGTTTGCTCCTTGCAAGGATAGATTAGATTTTTCTAACAGTTTTAGATCAGATTTGCTTACTTACCTGCATTTAGTTTAGAGCACTTGCATATCATCTTTAAATTTAAAATACATAAACGGTGGACCTTGCTGCAACCGATGCAAAGAAGTCAAATCTTTAAATATTACACAGTAGCCGAACTGTTAACCGGACGGATTCCCTACACCAAACGGTGAGCGATCTAATTGGGCTTGCTTACTAGGGAGAATATCTTGTTGATTGATGCTACGATTTTCAGGGCATCAACAGTTTTTGGCACTAAAAGGAGGGCCATCAGTGCATGGCTGGTAGAGGAGATCCTTCCGTTAGAAGAGATGTTACTAAAAACCTGCTTGAAATAGCTATACCAAACAATTTAGATCTGGAATTAATAAATCAAGAAGATCCTAATTCTGAGATTGAACAACAAGAAACTCTCTACGTTGTTCCTTTTGCTGAAGTTGCAAATCTAAGAAAACATACCCGTGCTTATTTTAGGAAGCTTGGTGGTTTGAATGCAATTCCCTTGCTTCCTAGAAGAAGAGCCCCTAAAAGGGAAACGCAGTATACCAGGGATTTGGTTCTTGTTCATAACTTTGAAGAATTGGTAGATTTATCCTTGGAAGAAATCACAGAGCCCCTTGGAGAAATTAAACTTGAGACTCCTCCAAATCTTGAGGAACCTTATATTCCACAAAATTCTCCACCTCACACTCCGCATAATTCTCCACCACACTCCCCATGTGGATCCATGGCTGTACTTGCATGGAGAGCAAGAGGAGCACTGAATTTGGTTAGACTATATCATGATCTACCTAAGAATCCAGAAAAGGTTTTACCCAAGTATGATCCTGGGAAAGGTATCTCTGCTGAAGATCACCTTAAGAGATTTTATTTGGCTCTAAGCCTTCTGAATGTGCAACACGAAGATGTAGTCCGTAGACTCTTTCATTACACATTTGAACCCAAGGTATCTTCCTGGTACTTTAGTTTACAAGCTAGCTTGATATCAGATTGGGAAGACTTTGAGAAATGTTTTCTAAAGAAATATGGAAATCAGAAAATAGTTGCTACACTTATGAAAGAATTACTATCCATGAGGATGGAAAAGAAAGAGAAGGTGCAATAATTTAACCAAAGATTCACTACACTGTTAAATAATTTTAGTGAGGTGGCTAGACCCGTAGAAGAATCTTTAGTCAAATATTACACAACAGCACTTGATCCTCCCATAGCAATGTTTGTTAAAAGAACCAAGAAGACTACCTTGATAGAGAACTTCGAAGAATCCAAGAAGGTGGAGGAAGAAGCAGATAGCATTGCTAAACATGCTCTTGATGCAGAAACAAAACCAGCAACTACTAAGAAAATGCTACTGCTAACCAGGAACAAAGAAGAACCATCAACAGATATGGAAAATGTGGTCAAAATGATGCAAAAGTTTTCTAACAAAATTGTACATTTAGAGAAGGATAACGTATATAGCTAGTACATCTAGAAATCCATTTAAACCATTCTACAAGAAAAAGGAAGAAAATGGTCAACCACTCCCACCTATAAACAACTCTGTTGTTCTGAATTTAAATGAAGTAGGAATGGATCATTTCTGCACTTTTCATCAGGAACCACACTCTGAGAAAAGTTGTCCGCAATGGATAAATTCAATTAGTTTAGTAATGAACCAAATGTTGGATGCGCAAATAACAGATTAGGAAGATCCTCAAGAAGAGAAAACCCTGGAAGAAGAAGAACCCACTCCAGACGCCGCAATGGTGTTGTGGGATTGGGTACCTTTAACAGATTTAGTTGAAGATGACCTTGAAGAAAGTCAAGTTTCAACAGTGAATGTTACTACTCGTAGTAAGGGTCCAATCGTTGATCCGATCCTAACCGCGCCCAAGCCTAAAGTCTCCAAGGAGATACCCAAAAGGCACATCACTGTTATTCCACCACATCCCAAGGAAAATCCAGCGCCTACCAAAGAACCAAGTGCAGAAATAACTAGGCAGCTGACAGTTAATTTAAACAAAACAGACAATCAACCAAAAGTTGCAAAAGAATGTGACATGGGATACGATATAATCGGATATATAAAGAAAGCAAAAGAAAATATTTCCATATTCGATATGTGTAGTTTGCCTTAGCAACGAAAGAAGCTGTTACAGGCTCTTGATCGCCAATCTAGCACTCTGTTAGCAAGCACTCAGGAAGATCCTGAAATAAATGAAGCTAGTATTGGTGGCAAATCTAAATCCCAAACGTTTCCTTTTCTCTTAACTTTCAAAATTTTCAATCATAATGTGCATAACTGTTTGGTAGACTCTCGGGCTTCCTCGAATGTTATGCCTCTGTCAATTTGCAAAAAGATTAATGGGCAGCCAACTCCATCCTCAACTCAGATCATACAGTTAGATAGAACTATTGTTAGAGTTATCGAAGAAATTAAAGATGTGTTGATTAGGTTTTCGGCAGACCTTAGAGTTTGTCAATTTATTGATATAATGGTAGTTGATATTCCTGAGGCTTATGGTTTGATTTTGAGAAGGGACTGGTCTACAAAACTAAATGGTTACTTCGAAACCGACTGGTCTCACTTATGGTTACCATATCAGAATAGGAAAAATCATATTAAAATACTAAGAGAACCTCACATGAAGCAAAACGTAACTCAGTTAGAAGAAAAAAATGAAGCTGTAGCTTTCTCATCTTTAGTTTTGGGAAATTATTTCTTAGAAATTGAACCGAGTAATTATCAATCAGAAAATGTTAGCCATGAATTAGATGAACGGTCTGATTTCCTTCAATTATCTCAAACTAATGATATTAATTGTAACATAGTTAGATTAGTTATTGACTTAGATGATAGACATACTAACTTAGTTAAATCGAAGAATTTTTTTTTGGTTCTATACTTTGACGGCTCCAAAACACCCAAGAAGGATCTAGAGTTGGTTGTGTTTTAATTGATCCTGAAAACAACAAACACTTCTTATCTTATAGATTGGAGTTTGAATGTACTAATAATATTGTTGAATATGAAGCTTTGGTCCACGGATTGAAGAAAGCTATTGGTTTGAATGTCAAATACTTGAAAGTCTTTGGTGGATCAGAAATATTTGTCAGACAGGTGAGAGATATAATTCATTTTCTTTCACCACATTTAAAGGGTTACCAATCCGAGGTATGAGATTTAATTCCGCACTTTGAAGATTTTAATATAAATTCTATTCTTAGATTACAGAACGACGCAACTGATTTATTAGCCACTTCTACTTCTAGGTTAGTTCCCACTAATAATAAGTGCTCTATTGAATTGATTTTCAGGTCATTTGTTCCGGATAACATTATTTGATGATGACGATCAGATCATTAGTTTCCTCACAAATGAAGACGCTTTCAAGGAAGCTATTATAGATGAAGAAAAGCATGATTCTGACTTGCAGAGAAAGGAAGCAGTCAAGGGAAATTTCATGCCCAAAGGAGTGAGACCTCTTGAAAGTTTGTTCTATTTACAGAACAAGTTCAATAAGCCAGCGAATGTTAAAAATCATAGCTCCTCTATGCAGCATGAATTGGTAAATCTGGGCACAGAAGTTGAACCAAAGTATGTCAATTTCGGTAAATGCTGCTCACCAGGTGAAAGAGATAAGTTCATTAAACTCTTTCAGCAATATAAAGATGTTTTTGCATGGACTTATGAGGATCTGAAAACATATGATACTCGCATCATTCAGCATGTAATACCCATGAAATCAAGTGTTAAGCCATTTCAGCAGTAATTAAGAAGAATGCATCCGACTCTTAAACCTTTGATTTGGAAGGATTTGAAGAAATTGTTAGACACTAAGATCATATTTAAAGTCAGGCACTCAGAATGGGTCACTAATCTAGTTCCCATGCGAAAGAAGTCAGGATAAATAAGACTATGTGTGGACTTCCAGAACCTGAACAAAGCTTCTGATAAAGATAACTACCCTGTGCCTTTAATGGAACAAATTTTGCAGATGGTATCAGGATCAGAAATTTTCTCTCTTCTAGATGGTTTTTCTGGCTATAATCAAGTATTGGTAGCTGAAGAAGACCGTCTTAAGACCACTTTCCGCAATAAATGGGGAACATTTGCATACCGAAGGATTCCGTTCAACTTGATAAACGCAGGAGCTACTTTCCAACGAGCAATGGACATTTCCTTTAGAGGACCGGGTGGTCATTGTGTTGTAGTCTATCTAGATGATGTGACAGTTTTCTCAAAGAAGAGGGAAGATCATGTTTTCCATTTGAAGCAGATTTTTTATCGCTGTAGGAAATATGGTATTTCTCTAAATCCCAAGAAAAGTGTTTTTGTTGTTCTTGAAGGCAAGCTTTTGGGTCACATCATTTAAAAAAAGGGAATTTCGATAGATCAAAAGAGAGTGCAAGCTATCAACAAGATTCCCATGCCCCACAAAAAAAAATATATGCAATCATTTATGGGCACCATTAATTTTGTTCGGAGGTTCATTCCTGACTTCACTCAGACCGTTAAACCTTTGCAGTAAATGGTGAAGCAGAATGTAGAGTTCAAATGGACAGACTTGGAAAAGGTTGCATTTAAAGAAATCAAAGTAGCCATAGCTAATGCTCCTTCTCTAAGAAGTCCAGATTTCGATAAGGACTTCATTATGTATACTTTTACTTCAGATGACTCTCTCGCGGCTATGCTCACGCAAAAGGTAGAATCAGGAGATGAATACCCAATTTCTTTTATGAGCACTGTTCTGCAAGGTGTTGAACTGAACTATCCTATTGTGGACAAACAAGCATACGCCGTGTTCAAAGCAATAAAGCAGTTCAGGACATATATTCTTAAGAATGGAACTAAAGTTGTAGTTCCTCACCCTGCCATTAGATCTCTTTTTGTTCAAAAGGAATTAGGAGAAAGAAGAGGAAACTAGGTAGCCGCTCTTCAGGAATATGATTTAGAATCTAAACCTGCCACTATCATTAAAGGTCAAGGTTTATGTAAATTACTCACTGAACATCCAGCTAATGAAGAGTTGAATTGGGAAAATGAAGTTGAACTAAACATGGTTGAGGTATGTCCCATCTTTACATATCCTGAATCTTGGTATAGGGACTTAGTGCATTACTTGCAGCAAGGGTACTTACCGGAGCACTGGAATTCTAAGGAAAGAAGGGCACTCCGATTGAAATCAGTAGCTTATCAAATCATTGATGGGGTACTTTTTAGAAAAAATTATGATGCCATTTTTCTTAGATGTATGGAAAAGGAAGATGCAAGTAAAGTGGTCAAGGAATTACACGATGGCCCTACTGGGGGACATTATTCTGGAGATACAAAAGCTCACAAAATATTGAGAGCTGGATATTATTGGCCCACTTTGTTCAGAGATGCCCACGCCTATGCAAGGAACTGTGATGTGTGCCAAAGAAGTGCTGGGAAATTATCGAAAGCAGCAGTACCTTTGTAGCCAGTTATTATGTCAGAACCTTTCGAGTAGTGGGGCATAGATGTCATCAGAGAAATAAAACCGAATTATTCTCTACAGCACCGGTACATCATGACGGCCACTAACTATTTTACGAGATGGATAGAAGCTGCTCCATTATGCAAAATCATTGAAGATGCGGTTATTAATTTCTTGAAGGAGAACATCATAACCAGGTTTGTGGTTCCAATTTCCCTAGTGTTCGATAATGCAACTTATTTTTCGTCCTTTAAGATAAATGAATTTGTTTATGAAAGAGGAATCCAGTTACATTATTCAGCCAACTACTACCCCCAAGGAAACGGACTAGCTGAATCTACCAACAAAAACCTGATCTGAATTCTCAAGAAAACTGTGATTGAAAATCAAAGAAGATGGCACATAGCTCTCCCAAATGCTTTGTGGGAAGATAGAGTCACCCCAAAGAATGCTTTAGTATTTTCCCCATTTACTCATGTCTATGATAGAGAAGCCATCCTTCCTCCAAATATCTTACTCCCATCCTTACAATTGGGCCAAGCCTCCCGAGGTTCCAGCAATCAAGTCTTACAATCTAGAATTGAGACCCTACTGAAACTTGAGGAGTCCCGACAGAAATCCAAAGACGGATTCCACTAGCACCAAGATATAGTCAAAAGGTGGTTTGATAAAAGAAATTATGGCAAACGAAGTTTTGAAGTAGGTGACTTAGTCTTGAAATGGGACCATCCACACGAGGGTAAGGGAATGCACACAAAGTTTCAACATTTATACGATGGCCCTTACCAAATTTCTAAAAAGCTCAGCCTGACGACTTACAAGCTAAAAGACTTGCAAGGGGAGGAAGTAACTCTACCTCTCAACGGCCTTGCTTTAAAGCAATATTTCGCTTAGTCCTTTGAGCGTTCTTTTGTACATAAAGAAACGCTCTTGCTTCTTTCTTGTTTGCTTGTCTTGTTTTCTGGTTTTTTTTTATATTATTTTCTTCGGTTAGCTTGGTTTGTTTTCCACCTTGCTCTATGCTCAAAGTTTCTCTTTATTCTTTCTTTAATAAATCTTATCCCAGCTTTTGGTTTAGAGGTAAGATAGAGCTTCAAACAAGGATCAAAATCCTGTAAAGCATAAACCTACTTACAAAGAAATATTTTTGTGACTTTGTTTTCACTGTTGAGCTTCCAGGAATGAAGAGATCATTTTTATGTTGGTCAAAATTACCCTATTTTAATAACTAAGATTCAGCATTTCTCTCTTACTATCTTGGGGCTCCATTCACTCTAACATTAACGCCTGTCTCAATAAGTTCACTATGATGGACCCATGGAGAGGAAGCATGTCTCACAGATATATGGTATTTAAAATGAGCCCATGCTACAAATAAAAGCCAAAAGAGCTTATTTTAAAGAGTTGATTTCCAGGAATTCTCACCTCAATTGAAGCACGACAGAGAAAAGCAAAATGCATTTAACTAAGGAAGCTGCTCAAATAAATCATCCCAGCAAGGTTCTTCTCCGTCCGTGAAGCATGATAATCAAACAAATCTCTCACTCACACAAAAGGACATTATGGATTGAAGAACCTAATTCAAATATGGAAGTTGAAGAAATTCGTTCCTGGAAGGCTCAAGCGACAAAATTTGTCAATCTAGAAACATCCAAAAGGATGCAAATAGCATGGGAATGAATAACAAACGAATACGTATGTGAGATATTGTTACGATCCTGTGGAGTCTCTTGTTAGTTGACATATAGAAGACAGAGTTTCAAAATGAAATCCATACTCTGGCCCTAAGAGAGTTGTAAAGAAGTATGATTCTAAGTTTCCTTCTCCCAAAATGACCATGATGATGAGAGTGATCACTGCATTCATAGAAACTGAACTATGAGGGCATTTTGCTACCCATATAAATCAACAGTTTGTAATTTTTTTTTCCCTAAGGAGAGCTTGTTTCAAAGATCTCTGTTCACCAGAGAATCGCCAATTGTTGTTGCTGCAACATCCCCCCCAAAAAATTTTGTAAATATTGGGGCCCCTCCTTGTTTTTAGACGAGTTTTCCTAGGAGTCAAGTCCTTCCTATAAGGTCTTTTTTGCACTTAGTTTTTTCTAAAAAGAGCAAGTCCTTGAGTTTGTTTTTTGTTTTCTTCTGCTAAGTAAAACTCACTTTGTAGAGCCAAAACGATGGCACAACTCACTCAGTTCGGCCGTAATGTTTGGACCCTTTTGATAAGTCTTTCAGCTTTCCCTGTTTCTCCGAAACTCATTGAGTTAAGCCACAACAAGTGTTCGTTTTGGTTAAGTTTTAAAGTCTTCTTGTTTCGGGTGAACTCGCCCAGTCCTGCCGAAATTGTCGCCCCGACTCATCCAAGTCATCCGAAACTCAGGTTTTTCCTTATCTTTTGTTTTAAGTTTTTGTTGCGGTGAAACACGCTAGGTTGCACCGACGTAACTCACAGGCACTATCCGAAATGATTGGCACTTCGACAAACTTAAGTGTTTTTTAATCCTTTTTTGGCAGAACTCAACCTATCCTGTTGAAACTGTCGCCTATGAGCGTTGAATCTTGCCGATAAGAAGCGACACGAAAGCAGCCAAAAGAATTTGGCAAGAATAGTTGCTCCATTGCGGAACCACTCAACCAGCACCCTCGAAACTGTCGCTCCGACTCAGTGAAATCTTCCGATTGACGGCTCGCATTTAATGCCAAAGCGGCACCGAAAATTACCCCGATCACATTGCACTAACGTCGTTTTAATGCCCACATGTGCCTTTTTCTTTATATAGTAAGTGGGGTTTTAGGGGGGTTATCGTTTTTTTCCTATTATTGTTAGAGCTTTGGAGATAACATCGTTCGAGGTCGAGAATAGCCATTCCGGAGCAGCCAAGTCTGCAACTCGTCAGCTTCACCCAAGCCAATCGCCCGCTGTCAGGTAAGTAACTCCACCAAGTCTTTCTACCTTGTTTTCAGTATCCCAAGTTCGTTGTTTATTTTCGTTATTACCTTCTAGAAGCCCGTTTCCATAGCCAACCTGGTCCTTTTTGTAGTTCTTTTGTGCCCGTTTGATTATTCATGAAGTCATTGGAAAAGCCTGACTAGACCCTGTTCCCTACCAGTCCCTTTGTCTAGTCTGATTTTTAGTAACTCGAACCTGTGTGGATGGCTGCACCCGACCGCAACCTCCTAGTTGCTCTCGCGTATGTCATGTTAGCAGCATTCCATAACACGTAGTTAGTCAAGCCTTAGCATCACAAGTTTCATTTTAATGCTTATAGAGAAAGCCAGTTTTGACTAGTTAATTGTAACAAGGAAATAGTGTGTGCCTATCAGGATTTGGTTGTTTTGTTGTTCGAATTTGTTTGAAGCATAATGAAACTTTTAAAGGTGTTTTCTAGTTTTTCTCATCCAGGATATGCTTGTTGAGGAGGTGATGTTTGTTTCAATGCTTAGTATCCACCCTGGTTTTATCGTTTATCTACTCATGTATGGTTTGGGGCAGGTTCAACCCACAATGTCGAAAGTTCGCAAGAGCAAGGCAAAAATGGCCGAACTAGAGTCAAGTGCCATTGAAGTAAAAATCGAGACATTATATGAAGACACCAAGCTGGTTATGGGCGTGGTGCCTAAATTAAAGTGGGGAGATGTATATCACATTATCAGAGACCAAGAAATTCCTGGTTCAGTCCTAGAAGAGATGTACTTGTACCATAACATTAGAAGCTCTGGCATCACCAAAGCAGCAACGCGCCCCAAGCTGTTCCCCTGTGCACAAGTTAGAGGATGGATTTTAGCACATGCAAATGTCGAATCAACAGTCTTATCTGACAGCAATGGAGAGGCATTCGCCTCATTCCACCCATCCCATATCTCGGCGACCTACAAATTGCCCCACACTCAGCAACTGTTAAACGATGCATGTCTAGAAAGTCTTAACATGGACTGCATGGAGATGGCCAGAAAATTTTTAATTCCGGGCAGGCAGCTGAGGGTGAAAGAGAGTGATGATTATGAAGTTCAAGCACTCAGGCATCCCTTCAGAATTATTTCCCTCATGCTAAGCAGAATCTTTGGCAGGGATGATGGAACCACTTATCAGCTGCATTGGGTCCCTTTGATCCACTATGTAGCATTCAAAGGCACGGTGTTCAATTGGGCAGACATCCTCTCAGATAATATATCGTCATCCATAGTTGTTGCTAAGGAAGGGTTGTCTCGGGAAAAATAAGAGTTCTACATGTCATCATACCTTATGGATTGTATTTTGGCAAGGCATCCATTCCCAAGGTTAGGATGTGTTTGGAACAAGGCCGACACCCCTGTTTATATCGGTTACAAGATCTTATGGGCCCATAATTACAAAAGGCATTACAATATCATCTATGAAGAATTAATCATGCCACTGTATGAACTCATGTTCAATAAAGAACCCAATTGTTTATATGAGAATTCCATGGCAGTCTTATAAAAGTATGGGGATTTTTATCTATTAGAGGAAGGAACCTACATAAGAATGTATGGAGGTTCCAAGCTGCCCCTTCTCTTACTGGGATATGTCATTGATTTCGTGGTCCACCAAGAGGCAGTAAGACAAGTGTTTGTAGATGGATTTGGTCATGTCTTAAAGAAAGAAAAGAAGGCCTCCTTCCCAACACTATCCTTCTGTGTCGAAGCATACAAGTTTTCTAAAGTCAGCTCGGATGAAGAGTTTATTCAGGAAACTAAGGGAGTTTCACTTTGGAGAAAGAATCTTCGCAAAGAATGAAAGGATTAATAAAGCTGCACATCACTGCAGAATTGTTAATGCACACTTTGAGTATGCTCATTATTTTGATGAGGATGAAGAATTTTTCAGAGGAGTCAGCAATCTAACCGAACTACAAAGGCGCTTTCGCCTCAAGAGTGGAACTGGAACTAGTTCCACAGCAGCCCAAGCTATTAAGTAAGCTGAATTGCGAAGAGAAAGGGAAGAAGCCGAGGCTTTGAAAAAGGAGGAACTAAGGCTGAAAGCTGAGGTTGAAAAAATCCAAAGGGAAGCAGCAGAAGGAGCAAGAAGATAAGCTTCGAGAAGAAGAAGCTCACAGGATTAAGGAGGAAGAATCTTAGAGGCTTCGGGATGAAGAGGTAGAGAAGATAAGAACGGAAGAAGCTGCGAAAGAGCAAGAGGAAAGAGAAGCAGTTGAGAAGTAGCTAAAGGCTGAAGAAGAAGAAAAACAGCTTAAGGCCGAAGAGGAAAATAAGGCCAAGGAGGATGCACAAACTGAGGGATACAACATGCAAGACATGGACATAGGCTCGTCCCAAATGGTTCAGATCCCGCCCATGGAAGATAACATCCCTATACAAGATCTTCCACTCGTTCCTTTCACTCCATCAAAGGATCATACTATAACCCATTCGAAAAAAAAAATTATGACAAGAAAAGGAAGTCCATATTCTGAAGGATAGAGTCAAGGTTGAAGAAGCCTTTCCACCCAGACATCATTACCACACGAGAAACCACTGTCATGCAGGGTACACAAAATGCTTCAGTGGCTATGGCGTATGTTACTGTAGCTGCCGCCAAGGCAAGCGAGGACAATGTACTCAAGATAGTAAATGAGTTAGATGCAACCAAGAAAAGGGCTCGCATGTTATAGCTCACTGTGGTTAATGAACAGGCTTATAGGGACTTAGTGGTTAAGAAATATAATTTCCTTTTGTCATATCAGAAAGAATGTCGGATAAGTATCAACACCTGGAAGAAGAAAAGGAACACTTGGCGGTCCAGATGATGATAGTAGAAGGAGAAAAGAATGATTTTGAAGCCAGGACCATTCAATTAGAAGAAAAAAAAGAGTTGATGGCCAAGAAGCTGGAACAAGCAAGCAGCAAGGCAATGGACCTGAGCCCCTTTCATGAACAATCCGGTGACATACTAAAGCAGATGCATGAGTCATAGGAATTGCTTACTGAAGAAATTTTCAAGCTAAAATCTATGATGGACAGGATGAAAGAAATAAACTATGAATCCATTAGGCTCAAAAAGAAATATGCACGGGTAAAAGAAGATATTGGAAATCATATTGAATGGAGAGAGGAGGAGTTAGAATTCCCCAAACACCTCCCTCTCAAATCTATAGCTGAGTTCAAAGAAGATATGGGTTTCATGGAGTTCTGCAAGAACTGTGGTGTGAAATTGATTTCTATGATTCAAGCAACTATGGAAAGGTGCAATGGTCTTTATCAGAAGATCCAAAAAATTCATGAAAGGTGCAAAATGGTGATTCCTCAAACTCTTGAAGAATTTATGAACAAGGAGCAATGCTTGTCTGATTTGAAGGGCGACCTAAACACATAGGTAGGGTACGTGAGGAAAATAGATGTGCTAACAGAAGATGATCTCCACCAGTGCATCATGCAACCTTCCATACATGCCCACATGTTTCAAGAGATTCTCCGAAGTACAACAACAGAGGTCCAGGACATTGAGTCAGAGCTGGCCAAGCATGTCATTTCTCGAAAGCTCCTGCTCCCTTCACCTGCCAACAATGTTATACGAGAAACAGGCATTTGGATGAGTTACATAGAAGAAGTAGATAATCCAGCTAAGGTGCCAGTAGAGGCAGGAGTGCCATTTGGGACAAAAGCACCAGCTGAGGCAGAAGCGCCATCTGGGAGCCGATTGGGCAGTCATATGTGTCTAGTGATATGCTAGGATCTTTGCTTTTCTGTTATTTAGTCGTTAGGGTAAAGGACAGCTGGATTTTTGTCTTTTTGTGTTAAAACATTCAGGAATTATTCCAATTTTCTAAAGGGCATTTAAAAGACAAATTAAAAGATTTAGAGGACATGTGGCAGCTCTGGGAGCATTTTGTAAAGCTATATATAGAATATTAGAGAATAGTAGAAGGAATTTTGGCAGGTGAAAAGACATTTTATGTCTTGTATGTGAACTGATTTGTTGCATATATAAGAAATTCAATTTTTGCCTAAAGAAAGCCTGGGAGAGTGCATTTTTTCCTGAAGGATGTGTTGAATGTCTGCTGGATTGTTCCTATGTCATTTATATATTACTATGAGATCATTCCCTTTTGTTATGAATTGTTTCTTTGTGATGAATGTTCTCCTAATTTTTTGTGCAAGGATGTTTATCTCAAATGAGTAATAGAATGTGTTAATTAATCAAAGCTATCTTTGATATCTTTTATCTTCTGCTGGAAATGCATCTTTATGATTGAATAGCTACCCGTTTAATCTTTGGATGTCTCTTTCAGTTTATTACTCATATTTACAGTTTTCTCCTTGCAAGGATAGATTAGATTTGTTTAACAGTTTTAGATCAGATTTTCTTAATTACCTGCATTTAGTTTAGAGCACTTGCATATCATCTTTAAATTTAAAATACATAAATGGTGGACCGGGCCACAACCAGTGCAAAGAAGTCAAATCTTTAAATCTTACACGGTAGTCGGACTGTTAACCGGGCAAATTCCCTACACCAAACGGTGAGCGATCTAATTGGGCTTGCTTACTAGGGAGAATACCTTGCTGATTGATGCTACGATTTTCAGGGCATCAATAGGCTATTGTTGACTGTACTCTTGTTCCTGCTGTACCAGCGTTTTCTCTTCTCCCTTCATGAAAAATGTATCCGCAGTCCTTTCTTGGAGTAGGTCGTAAGCCCTGCAATATTTTTCGTCATGGCCAACCGATCGAAATAATTTGCAATACAAATTCACTGTCTTTGACACCATCTTCTGTAGGTACACTCATTCTTCTGGTCGATGTCCTCTCATCTGATAGACGCGACACCAAGGCATCCCTCCCTGACTGAGGGGATTCAGTGCACCTGACAGTAAGTATTCTCAAAATTCTGGGCACTGATCCTTGTGATGTCCTTTTGTTTGCATCTACTGCACCATATGTCTTCGTGGATTTCTTTTCCCTTCTTCATGTCTTGTAGCTAGATCGTCAAGTTTTCCAACTTTGCTTGTATTCGATCCATGCCTATGCCTGTTTCATCGATCGTGAAGCCTCCAGCTTCATTGCAATTTCCAACACTTCTACTTGAGTCGCTACCTTTTGCTACATCAACGGCCCACGAATGTGTGGCACCAACCCTTTGATAAACCACTCTTTATGTTGCATGTCGCTCATCCCGAAGCTCACCTTTTCCATTAACGTTTTATACCACTGGTCGAATTACCATATAGATTTGTTTGGAAACTGCTTGATTTCCTTGAGCTCGGTGATGTACTGCGACTCATATTTCGGTTTTATAAATTCATCAATCATCCCCTCCTTGATATGTGGCAGTTTTTTATCTGGAGTTCCTGTCGGTACCTTGGTAAATTTCATAAACCAGTCTAGCACACGGCCCCTAAGGGTCATTGCTAGCTGTCCCATTTTTATATTTTCATCTTGGACTTGCTTCACAGTCCATACTGCCTCACACAAAAACCAATATTGTTCGAGATCCTCGGTCTCGTTACCTTTGAAAGTTGGCATCTTTGCGTTGTCACCTGCTATTCTTGCGCTTCTCCTATTATTATTTACTGATCCGCTACTCTTACCACTATTCTAACATGTAGGATAGCTTTGCGACTAACTTGTATTTCTTCCTATCAAGTTTTGAGTAGTGCGCAGAGTTGAAGATACGTTGTAGCTTAGTGTCTGTCCTTCTTCGGCTTCTAAGGTATCCTGCTCACTTTCTTATTTGTCGTAATAAGGTCGCTTTGTCTCTTGTGGTCCTGTTTCGCAGTCTTCCGTTCCGATCCCCTCAGGAGACTCTCTCTCAGTCCTCCTCTTCTTCTCTATTCGTCAAAATATCGCCCCACTCCTCAAGGTACCACAATCTTCTTCAGCCTCCCTTATAAATTCATCATCGCTCATGTCCATCTACCCCACATATTTCTATCTGACCCGCATTCACGCGATACGCACAACCTCCATACACTGATATTCTACTCGTCAAAAGTCATCCTTAGTATACCCTTTTCGTAGACGAGCATCTTAATCCACAACTTTAGCGATAGCAGGAATCTCCCTCTAGGTCCTTTGAAAAATTTCCTTTCTGCGTCGCTATACGATTTGATTGTATCAACGAAAAACTCAGTGATGTATCCCTATAGGATACTGTCTACCTAGTAGTCAACGGCCCTTGAGACCCTATTGTCGACCTGTTTTAACTGTCGGATCAGTTCTGGAGTCCAGTGGTCAGGTTCACCTCCTTGGAAATTGTTCTTATCAAATGTCAGCTACTCCAACCACTCATGCAGCAATACTGGGAATTCACAGAAAAACACCTCGTGGATATCAAAATAGATATGCTTTTCCAACCAACTACTTGTCATCTTCCCAAGGTTCCGATTTTCTCCTTCCGCAAATTCTTCTTTCTTCTTGTCGAACCAATCCTGAATCTCCGGTTCCGTTGGGTGCCACAGCATGTCCTCTTCTTTCTTCTTCAGGGTCCCGGCAACAGAATCATTTGTTGACACAGTTATGTCGATAGGGGTTCACTTTGCACTGTCGTCAACAAACACCGGCCCAAAAAGGTCTTACCCTTTCCATCAACACCCGCGAAGCAAGTGAAGTCTCACCCAAGATGATTAAGAGGGCTGCAGGAACCATGTCTCCGCAATGGAGGCAGGACATGCATCTATTCTTATTCTATCGCTACAGAAACCAGAGATTCATTTTCATATGATTTATATCAAATTAAACATACATTCATCACTTGCATATTCACTATGTATTCGACATTCGCATCAACAAGGTAAAACTGGCGATCGCATCAACAGAAATAACAGCACTTAAGCATATCACAATATCCATCATTCAACACAAACAGAAATACAAAAGAGACATAGTCGAACATCTTCATGCATTAACTCATCAAAAACCCGCGATACACCCTTCGCAGGGACAGTTCAAACACTTATCGCAGATCCATACAAAACTTGTCGAAGGCGGAGCAAAGCACTACACAAATCATCTACCCATCTATTGTTTAACTTATTCTATAATTCTAAGATTCCCTTAGTCTTACAATCATACTCCTATTTATAGACAGCTATGGCGGTTACAAAACTGTCCAAATGACCCTTTCTAACTAACTAAACCAAACTTGGGCTTTCATCAGCTCCTTGTTCTCCGCGAATGATCCTTTCTTCCGTGGATGGTCCTTCTTCGCTACTGTCAGCTTTTGCACTTTCTGCCTAAAGTGCAGTCTAACCTCGTACCAACAATGATGGACACCAAGATGACCAAATCGACTATCTTCCACCCCCAAATTGATAGAAAATCATAAGTGGTAAACATGATGATTCTACATATCTTGAGGATGTACAACTCAAAAATTCCTCACTTGGAATGAGATCCTTCCTTACGTTAAACATAGCTACAAAAAATCCCTTCCTTTCAATATTGGACACAACCACTTTCAAGTGTGCTTGGGGTTCCAACCATTAGCTGCAATTGATGTAGCATTTCCCATTGCTTCTACATGGGATGAATCCTCCCACATAGAAATTGAGGTTGATTGGGTAGCCAAATTTGTTGAACAAATCCATCACATCCAACCATAATTTCATGATATTTTGGAGAAAATCAATGATAAGAATAAGCAGTGTGACGATCAACATAAATTTCGACACATGTTGCAAGTAAAAGATAAGGCATGGTTGCATTTGCAGAAAGAGAGCCTCAAAGGACCCCATCATAAATTTTGACCACTCCAATATGGTCATAACACCATCACCAAGGTTGTACATGAGAATGATTTTTAGTTAAGTGTCCCCTCTTTCCTTGAATTACACAATATATTTAATGTGGAGCTATTTTGACCATATTTTCCACCTCTCTTGGACACCTCATAGGTATCCACCAAACACTTGGTCCCTACATAACTTAATCCCGACTGCATCAAGTAGGAAAAAGTCGGCCAGATCATGGCCACTGAGATGAAGAGCACTTGCCAACTAAACATCCAATTGTATCAGGTTGTCAAAGCAGGGAAAATCTTTCACCAGGGAAAGTGGCTCACCAGAATTTAGCTTCAACAAAATATTCCCCATCCAATTGAGGAACTTGACGCAATAGGGACCATTTCTTTCTAAGTGGGGAGGAATGATCCAAGTGGATATTGGTGGCCACCCACTTGTCCCACTAAGTTACAATGAGGCGCAAATTGAGCAAGTTGTATTGTAATACACCGAAGAACCCAAACAATTATTTTAATAAGGACTATATGTTATTATTTGATTTTACATTATTGACCAACTCAGGTCAAGACATTTGTAAATGAATTATTAATTTTAAATTATTAAATAGCTGAGGGAATCAAAACTGAAATAGTTGTTGAAGAGTGTTTGCTGACCCACAAGGAGAAATGACAAGTGTCAAGAGGAAAACCCATTATGGCAAGGCTGCCTAATAAAGGCACAATGATGTAGGAGGCATCCTCCCTAAAAAAGAGGTCGAATTCCTTGAGGAGGGATAGTGGAGCAGGAGGCTCATAAATGACCTAAGTCCTAGGAAAAATACTATATGTATTGAGTTCATCCATTGAGCAGAAGGCTTATGATGAACGGGAGATTATGATCTATCTTATGCAAGAAGAATATTGTGACCAGTATTTGTCCTTGTCGTTCAGCAAACAAGCTCGGGGGTTTCAGAACAAGTAGTTTGGTTGTTATGGAAGTTTGGTTGGGAGGAACAACAACCTTTAGTTTTGATTTTCGGCAGCTGGTTCAAGTTCCATTTATTTTATTGTTTTACTATTCTGAAATGTTTGTTTACTATAAATAATTTCTAAATAGTTAGTCATAATGATTACATTGTTTATATATGTTATCAACTATTGTTTACTATTCTGAAATTACTATTTACTGTAAATAATTCCTAAATTGTTAGTCATAATGATTACATTGTTTATGTATGTTATCAACTATTGTTTACTATTTTGAAATTACTATTTACTCTAAATAATTCCTAAATTGTTTGTCAGAATGATTTCATTGTTTATGTATGTTATCGACTATTGTGTTTACTACTCTAAAATTTCTATTACTATTCCTAAATTATTATTTATAATGATTATATTGCTTACACATGTTATCAACTAGTATTTTAATGGAAAATGATTTATTTGAATTTATATGTGTATACATAATTATCATGGTTACTATATACAGGTTAATAAATATTCAGTATTTACATTTATTAGTTTTATTTTATAGATTAGAAATTCATATGAGCTAGTATGGCTATATAATATGCGTAGTCGAGAGGTCTCATATACATAGAACAAATTTATATAATATATAACAGATAGGAAAATTTAAAATAACATATCCAAACAAACAGAATAAATCTCAATCATTTATTTAACAATATCAAGAAATTATAGTAGCATTTGAAGGTAAGTTATATAGTATAACCATCATGAGTATATACTCTGTTCACCACAAAATTATGCATATCAAAATAGTGCTATGTTTCATTTCATACAAACAATAGCAGAGTTTAACCAAATCCATCATATTCCTTACAGTTTAAGATTAGATTCAAATCCATCGGTTAGAGTTCGAAACACTCTTAACTTTTATCTTTTAAAAGGAAAAAAAAACAATTACGTTTTCATTTATAGAGTCAAACTGGAAAAAGCGAACCCCAAGGAAAAAAGCCATGGGCATCCATTAAAAACTCAACTTAAGATTCTTCTTAAGTTTGCAAACGTAGCCAATGTTTCCTCTACGGAATTTCTGCACCACCTTTACAAACAATATTTTGGCAAACCTGGGGAGTACTATCCATGAGAAGTCGATCCCAAAGCACAACCAAGGAGAAGACCCACACAAAAATTAAAACCTAGTTAGTATCTGTACCTTAAAAACCCTAAATCAGATTTAAAATTGTTAAGTAAATTTCACAGAGAGCTTCCTTACCTAAACTCAGTTGCGAATCAGCCTAAGAAATTATCTCTTTCCAAAGAGTATGCATGAGTCTAAAACCTGCAAGAAAAATGAGTAAAGGGTTCGAAAACTCTACCAATATAACCAATAATCATTAAAGCTTAAATTTGTAAATAATAAACGGACTTACCTTAGTGTAAGATTCGACCGAAAATCGACCCGAAGTGTGGTTCCCAATCAGTACTGGAGCAATGCAAGTCCAAACACATGAACTTTTCCTTCAACCTATAATATAGGTAAAGATTGGGTTAAAAACCCTTCATGCACAAAGTAAATAACGATAAATAAATGTTAAACAGAGATGAAGAGTGTACCTGACTCATATTCGTCGATGCAAATGATAGGGCGACTCTTCAAGCAAAATCCAGAGTCAAAACCTGGTTGTAATCACCAAACCCCAAGGTATTGGTATAACATAAATAACTATGCGGAGCCGAAGCAAGATTCATAACAAAACTTTTAATAAGTCGCAACCTAGCTCTTCCAGAGCTTCATTCAACATCATAGAACTCGTATAACTTGTCGAACTGTACCAATAACCAAGAGAAACATGACGATAATGCACCAGTGCTCATGCCAGTGGAAAATACCAGCAATGTTGAAGAGTTCCTTCGGCACCTCCACCATTCAGCCAGTGGAAATTACCAGTAATGTGGAAGAGTGCCTTTGGCACCTCCACCACTCAAACGAAGAATAAACCAGAACCAAACCCGAGGTTTTTTTCCCAGCACTGTAAAGACACATTAAACATGGCACACAAGCCAAGCCTACCAAGCCCGAGACATGTTAGATAAATGGTGTGTAAGTTACATTTAGTTCCAAAGGTATGGTTGTTATCGGACAATCCACTCGAGCGGACGCAAGTCGGATCTCCCTAGCTCAATGTGAGTCTAGAACAAATAGAACAAACTACAAACACTTTTCCTAGATCTACTTAAGGACCAAGTACTAGATGTCTTGCCTTCTTACTACGCAATCCTTTCTCCCGAATGTTGATCCACGTCCCACGGTCGTCAGATCCAAGCTGCAAGACCTGTTAAGACAAAGAAGCAAGAGAAACCAGTAAAATACATCTATACAATAAGCGATCTAAGTAAACAGTTAAGCAAGTAAACTACACAATATCATTGCACACAAGAACAATATTGGTGGAAAGCATTTGTATTACTGCAAATAGAGGAGTACAAGATAGAGATATAGAACTATAACCAAGGCTTAACGCAGTATCCCTTCTCCAACCAAGCCAATCGCCATATCCTTCCAAGGAAGTATGAGTTCTCCAATGGGTGAATGGAGGTGTCTTGAGAGAGGTTTCACCAGCATGTAGATACCATAGTCTTCCTCCCTTTGGGATGGGAGTGAGCCTCACTTATATAGGACTAAGTGGATAGGGTATGGATAATATAGATTGAGAGATGGTAGGAGAGATATAGTGGATTCTCCCAAAGAGTTAGGGGTCGAGTACCAGCTCCCCTAGAGGTTAGGGATAAGCCCCTAAATGGGAAAGTTTCGAGAAGGATCTCGAATAGACTATTTTTCCCCATTAACAGACCTCGTCGCACCCTGCAGTGAAGCAAGATGCGATGTCGCATGTTGCTAGTGTGCAACCTGCGATGACCTCTCAAAAGATTGTAGAATTGAGTGCAAATCCTCCCAGATGAAAATACTTAGTCCAGGTGACTTCAGGGATGTATACACTGAATCTAATGATGGGTAGATTTTAGGTGTAACAGAATGCCCCCCAAAGCATGAAGTTTTTAAGGATGTACAGGTGAAGTGCTTTGAAAGAAATAATGGCAATAGGCTCGACGGACGAAGTACACTACTGCAGTACAACTGACTCTGAACGGACAATCTCATATGAAGTACAACATGGCTGCCGACCAATACATTGCAGATCCATGGTAGTAATGACCGACTGAACACAATCATGGCTACTGGACACAAGCATAGCTCCATGATGAGATGATAACACAGCCACGACCAATACAAAAGTGGATCCATGTAATATGACTCAATACAAACTCCATCGCAACTTGGGTAAAACATGACTCCCCAGGGTCTTCAAGTTGAACCCGCAATGATACGAATCTATCCATGTGATTACAAATGTCTTGACGTCGAACATGGTAGAAACCACTTGATTACCGGCCATTGATGTAAACCATTAACAAGTGCGAAGGAGATCACCATTGATGTCAATGATTCCCAAGGTATCATAGTACATATCATCAAGCGTGAATAAATGATTTGAAGTCGAACGCAAGATGAAATATTTCAATCAAGAGTCAATGATGTAAACTCATGATGAAAGCAAGGTAACCTACCATTGAGGCATGTAGGACCTAAGGTACTTGGTTGGTTTTTAGATTCGATCCTCGGATGATGAGTTGAAGTCGACAAGGATGAATCCGTCGAAGGAGGGACATGATGAATCCCCCATCAATCGACACAAAACATGACAAAAGATGTATAGAGTGGATCGGATGGTACAGTAACATGTAAGACTGACTCAAAGTAACAACAGCATGATGACGTGTGTACTAACTGTGGATGATAGATAGTGAACGTGTTCTTGAACATGGGCATGGCATTACTTGGCAGTATTGACACAATGAGAATGACGCAAACTTCTAATGCAACTGATCATGGAAGATTTCTCCGAATGACTCAAAGGAGTAACAGGACTCAAAAAGTAAGCGGGGACTCATAGACAAACAGATGACCCAAGTACTTGTATGCGAATGCAGATGAGTGCCATGTTCAAGAATGACTATATACTGCCACTGAGGTATGTAACACAAACACTTTCCTTTTTCCCCATCATGAATGATGAGTGCCTCATGTGTTTTTTACGAGCTTGATTAGGGTAAACAGATGCTCAGTATAGCTCATCTCATAGATGAGTCCAATCCCAAATATTTTTCGAACCTGGGATAGGAGGGGTTCGTCCCATGACGGGCCCTTCAATGTGAAAATGTAACGAGTCCATAGAAGGTAAACTCAGTCATCATTTCATGTTTAGAGAGTCTGAAAAGAACTAAAGAAGACTCCAACGGTCCTTTTTCGTAAAGTTAGCCTCATCGCCCAAAAAAGGGTAAAACAACGCGGGAGAGGACTCTTCCAGTCATGATTGGATGGAGTATCCCTTTTTCGTAATTAGTGCCCCCTGGTCCGAAAAAGGGATAAAATATCACCGAGAAGACGACCATTCAAATAATTTAACAAGCATGAACGTAACAAGTTCACTTGGAAATCTTTTCGTTTTTCGAGAGCCCGAAAAGAGCTTAATGGTAGACTCTGGGGGGTGTCCTTTTCCTTGGGAGTTTAACGAGTCCGAAAAAGTGATAAATCATAACTCGGTACTTGCTCTCATGGTTTCATGATTACAAGAACAAACGGAGAGTAAACTCGTCCTCATGCAATAATTACGACTATCCAAAAATAATAATGACAAAACATTCAAAGGGGTGTTCATACCTGTAGTTACCGTTGGTGATGCGATAAACAGTACAAAAGACCACTTTACGACTCTTGTACACTAGAAAAAGTGTCAAATAGCCCCAAATATAATGACAAGTGGTCAAAACTATAGTAAATGGCACAAAAGTATCAAAATATTTGAAAAGGAATATTCCCTTCTATTTATAAATAGAAATATGGGCCAAAAATAGATTTCATTATTCAAATTGCCAATTTGGGTGGAGAAGTACCAATTTGGAGCCAAAACTTCCTTTGCCAATTTTGGGAGCTACGATCCACCATTTCACCGACTGTCCGGATCAGGTAGGCCTAAACTTCATCCAGCAACTTTCTAGTGGTTTAGTTTTTTCTTTTATGTCCATTTTTTTGGTTTTTGATGGTGTTATGGAGGGCTTTATGCGCCCTCGGCTCGTCACAAGTTTCCCTTTCGGGACCTGTGACGAGACCGAGTTGTCACAAGTCTTGAAAATGAGAGGTGCGACGACATCACACTGTACCTAAACGTACAGTGCGACGGCGGAAAACCACAAGCCAAACATAAAAAAGAAATCAAAAAATGGACTTCTGAGGGTTGAAGCAGGACCTAATAGTGTTTAAATGTACTTCTTGGCAGGTTACCAGCTAGCCAATATGGTATTGGAGTGGCAAGAGAGAGAACATGAACTCGAAGATGAATAGGCCGCGAATGATCCACAATGCATGGATGCTTTGAGAAACTGCAGGTTACTCAAGTTCTTTGAGATCCAGGGGATGAGATCCTAGATCCCACTGCTAACACACATGCTCCAGAGTTGGGATGCGGCCCAACAATACTTTGTGATAGGTGAGCATATCCTCACGATAGACATTGAGGATATCTACTTTCTCACTGGTTTGTCCCAAAGAGGGGACGCTGTACATCTTACTGGGACACGGGCCAGTGACCGTACAGTTGAGGACATGGTGTCACAACACTATGTTGCTACTTCTCGTCCTTCCGGCGGGAAGATTCTCATCAGGGATGTGGTAAGTCGTCCACTGTGGACCATATTGCTTACCATTACTAGGGTGGCGGGTAGCCAAGCCCCACACATGGCTACTCGAACCCAGATGCTGTATGCAGAGGACTGTATGTCCCCCATGGTTTTCAACTGGTGCGAGGGTCTCCTCGCAAACATCCTAGCTCAGTTGACCAAGTGTCGGCAAGGGGAGCTCAAGAAGTTTGGGTATGGATCGATCATAGTATCGTTCCTCTTAGAGCGGATTCCTCTTCTACGTCCACAGCTGGTACTTGATGACAGGGATCCCCACATGCTCAAATGGGCTGAGGTCATGACCCGTCATGGTGGCGGTCCCATCATTAGCTTTGGTCCCGAGTTTTTCAGCTAGCTAGAGGGATAGTTACTTATGGTCGAGGAATTTCCATACAGCGGCAGGGACTTTCGAGAGGATCCCGACTTGGTGCTACTGGAGGGTGCAGCATGGGGTGACCTAAGTGAGAACAAAACCCTTGTATTTTTAGTTTTGTATATTATATCATTTTTTTTTATGCAGTGCTGACAAGTATGTAATATGTGTGTGCAGATGTGGGCCCCGTACGGCCGGTGGGTCTATCCCTTCTGGAGAGGAGAGACAGAGGCGGGGAGGCAGTCGTTCCTGCAGGTGCTCATGCTGCCATGGAGGAGATGGAGGAGGTGTATAGGAACCTATCCCAACTGACTGTGGAGGTACCAGAGCCAGCTATTGATGACTTACCGAGGCCCATGCAAAGATTTGGGGTTGGAGCGTATGTGTGCTTCAATGCCTTACTCCGCAAGGTAGCTCGGACCGTAGACTATTTCCTCACCCAGCGACAGCATGCCATCCATGCTAGGGGTGGTGTATGGTTCAGGCACCAGGTCTGATGACACTATTATACTTGTACTGAGAGCTTAGAGGCCTCAGATTTTGTACTACTGAAAGCTATGATGCTTCAGATTTTTTGTAGAGACTCACTGAAAGCCATCGTGCTTCATATTTTGTACCAGCACTACTTTTGAGCGATATATATATGTACAGACATTACCGGTGATTTATACATTATGTGTTTTTAAAATGATTAGTGATGTGATCTTGTTTACATGTTTGCTTTTATACATTGTATTTACATGTCGTGAATGCTTTTACATATTATGGATATTATGTGTGTGTGATGTACCAATCCAAAATGAAGTTGGCCATCGAGTCAGCAACTGTGTTTAACTCTCGTGGAATGTGAAGGTATTGAATGGATTCAAATGACCTTTCCAGGAGACGTACTCGTCTGAAGAGATGGAGTAAGGTGGGATCACGGATGGTGTACACCCAGTTCAGATGGGAAACCACTAATTGAGAATCCATGTTGATGACAATGTGGTTCATACCCAAGGAAATGGCGTTAGCCAGGGTTCCAATTACTGCCTGATACTCTGTGGCATTATTGGTCGCAAACCCTAGGCAACTTCCTCCTGATCTAATGAGATCACCTGTTGGGGAATATAGTACCCAGGCTGCCGAATCAAGGTTACGGGTATGCCGGCTGGCGCCGTCCGCAAATCCATAGCATGTTTCCATCTGCACACACAGACAGAACATGGTATAAGAAGCGGAAACAAGATCAAAAGACACTCAAAAAAGAAATGCGTCACACCACACAAAAACACGCCATGTACAGTATATACAAGTAAGTCTATGCATGAGGGTTCAAGCATAGTATCTCTTCAAGTAAATCCCACTGCGGGGTTCACCCAAAGAGATTCCGTCATAGTCTTCAAGCTCGTAGGATCCTTTCTCCAAAACACGTTTGACTATGTAGGGTCCATGCCACATCGATTCGAACTTCCCTTCTCCTAGTTTATCGTGCTTCTGGTCATAAGTAAGGACCAGGTCACCCTCGTTAAAGATACGAGGTTCAACTGCCTTATCGTATTGGTCTTTGATGTGTTTCTTATGCGCTTCATTAGCAAGAGCGGCATCTCGAAGAGACTCGTCAAGTTTTGCTAAGTGCAAGAGACGTTCTTCCTCAGCAGTAGTGTTAGGAAGAAGTTCGACAACGAGTTGTAGAGACGGAATTTCGCACTCTATCAGCAGAACAGCCTCCAATCCATATACCAATTGGAAATGAGTGAAGCTTGTGGCGGTTTTGATGGAAGTTCGGTAGGCCCATAACGCTGAAAAGAGCGTGTTGTGCCAATTGGACTTATGTGTCCCTACCATCCTTTGGACCATATTTTTCAAGACCTTGTTAATGGCCTTGACCTGTCCATTGGATTGCGGGTAGTAGGGTGTTGAATTTTCATGGTGAAAACCCAACCTGTCGCTCAATTCATCAACCATATGGTTCTGAAAATGAGAACCATGATCGGTAACAATTTCCTGAGGAACTCCGAACCGTGCTATTACATGATTAACATGAAGAGTGCGGCGGTTTTGCCGTCGTTCTGGTATGTAGGCATAGCTTCGGCCCACTTCGTGAAGTAATCCATAGCTGCGATGATGTAACTATGCCCCCCGGCCAAGGTAGGCTTACAATTCATAAAATCAATGCCCCATTTTGCGAATGGGCCAACGGCAATAACCGGATGTAACGAGGCAGGATGAGTGCGCTTCTTCGTATGGAAGTGTTGGCAAGGAGGACATTTTTTTACGGCCTCAATACAATCTTTGAAGATAGTAGGCCAGAAATATCCTGCTTTCAAAATCTTCTGGGTTGTTTCCATCCTAGAGAGGTGACCGCCACATGCCCCAACGTGACAGTCATTCAGAACACGTTCAGCCTCATCATGAGTGAGACAACGTCAAAGAATTGAATCAATGCCACGGCGATACAAAGTATCATTAATGATTAAATAATACTTTGCATGGTGATGTATCTTACGACAGTCGTCGTGAGAGAGTTGAGGGTTGAAGCGTTGGGTTTGAAGATACAATAAGATATCTCCATACCAAGGGTCAGTCATATTGATGAGAAACAATGATTCATCTGCAAAGGAGTCATTGTGCTCAACTTCTGCATCAGAACAGGGAAGATCGCAAATGAGCTCGGCAAACACCAAAGACTTCTTAGACTTAGCTTTCTCGAAAAGAAGACCAAATTCTTGCAGTATCACAATCCAGTATGAATACTTGCCCCCAATCACCTGACGTGTCAGTACATGGTACATGGGGTTCGAGTTGGCAATTATAGTGTTGGTGCGGAGCAATATGTAGTGTCGGAACTTCTAGACGGCAATGAAAGCCGCGAATGCGAGTTTTTCGACATGTGAATATCTAATTTCAACGTCGGCTAGACCCTTACTTGCATAGTATATTACATGTTCCTGGGCGTTTTGATCCTCCTGTACCAAAACCATGGTGATAGTGGTAGCAGAAGCGGCAAGATATAAGATGTAATCTCAATAATAATTAGGTGGTTGGAGCACGGGTGCATGCGTGATGGCATGTTTGATACTGTCGAAGGATTTTTGAGCTTGGTCATCCCAAATGAACGGGGCGTCCTTCTTGAACAGTCTCATATACCCCTGAGTCTTCTCCACGAAATTGCAAACAAAACGTCTTAAATAAGTCACCTTCCCTTGGAAACTTTGATGTTCCGTCACATCAGTCGGGGGTGGTAGGTTGATGATGGCCTCCACCTTTAAGGGATCAATGCGGATCCCATCCTTCAAAAGAATAAATCCTAAGAGGTGTCCGGACTCAACGCAAAAGATACACTTATGAGGATTCAAACGGATATTGTATCGTCCGCATCTGAGGAAAATGGCCGTCAGATGATCAATGTGGAACTCGCGCTGCTTTGAATGAGCAGGGAGATCATCCAGGTAAGGTTCCACAAAGTCCTTAATGTCATGGAAAGCATACAACATAGACCACTGAAACGTGGCACCAGCATTTTTAAGGCCGAACGAGAGTTTGTGGTATGCAAACGTTCCCCATGGGTAGATGAAAGTTGTCTTATGTTGGTCGGCTGGGTTGATCTCAATTTGGTTGTAACCAGAAAAGCCATCCATGAATGAGAAGATGACGCTTCCGACATAGTTGTCGATGATCTAGTCGATGAAGGGGGTTGGGTAGTTGTCTTTTGGACAAGCCTAATTAAGGTCCCGATAGTCAACACAGACACGAATGGTTCCCTGCTTTTTTTTCACAGGAACGACATTTGAGACCTAATCCGTCAATGGGACAGGGTAAATAAAACCAACCTTTAAGAGCTTTTCAATTTCTACCTTTATTGCAGCAATTTTCCGAGGGTGTACCAATTGCAACTTTTGGCGTACAGGTTTGATGTCGGGATAGGTTTTTATTTCATGAGAAACAATTGCGGGGTATATCCCAGGCATCTCCTCATAGGACCAAGCAAATACGTCTCGAAATTGCTTGAACAAGGCCGTGCTAACAGCGATTTCTTCAGGGGAACACTTTTGGCCTATGCGAATGTGTTCCACTATACCAAGTTTCACCGAGATGTCTACCGGGGTGGTTGGCTCAATGTTGGACAAGTTGCCCTCCGTGTCCATAAGACATGTAAGGATAGGGGAATGAGGGGATGGGTAGATATCTGGTGAAAAGAGGGCATGGATGTTGTTCTCTATGTATTTCAAAGGAGGAAGAAAAGATGACCTATGGTGGAGATCATCCCACGAACTGTCGTCAACATTCATTACTTCCATGATGGACTCGTCTAAATGAAAATTCTGAAGTAAGAGATCAGGTAGAGATGACGTCCGTCGTAGAGAACAGGATGGAGAGGCCATGGTTAAATGGTCCTCCAATGCTGATTGGATAGCCTCATAAATACGTTCAGCAGGTGAAAGAGGCATCATATCTCCAAACAGGTGTGTTGTGGCTTCGTCCGGTACAAGCCAAGCATCGTTTGAGTGAGATGAAATCTCTGTGGAGACCATGTTCGCTGTAGCAACATGATTAGGGGGGTCCATGGCTGGAAAAACGCCCATGAGAGATGAATCTTTCAAAAGGACAACCACTACACTCTCATACTGTTTTTCCATCTGTCCAATTGAAGGAACATGGTCACCAGGATGAGTAGTGGCATCCGGTGTACAAAAATCTAATTGGTTGATGGTAACAATTCATCCTTGGAGGGGGAATTGCACTATGCGGAAGACTGAAGAGGCTACCGCCTGCATGGTGTAAAACCAATTGCGACCGAGCAAGAGATTATAATCTAACGAGGCCGAGACCACTTCCATGTTAATGGTTACGGTCTTTCCGCCCAACTCAACTGCAAGAGCTTGTAAGATCCCATGAGGTTGAAATCCACGCCCGTCGAATGCTTTCAACGTGGTAGGAGAACGATTCAAATCGGGGGAGCCAATGTCTCTCCAATAGGCGATGGACATGACAGAAGTGGAGGCTCCTTCGTCCAAAAGGGTACGATGGACAATCTTCCCAGCAGTGTTCACAGAAACTTGGAATGCCAACTGGTGTGAGAGCCTCGACTTAAAGTTGTCAAGTCGGAACATGATGGTGTTCGAGGAATCCGGGTCAACTGCACCAATGACTGCAAGGAGAGTTTTGCGTTGATTAGGAAAATTCTGCAAAACTTCCAGGGTAGACATGGCGCAAGGAGCTTGTGCCAAGTCTTCTACGATATTGTAATTTTGTGCCGCTCAAGCATTAGGATTGAAAACAGCTTTTCGAATCGTACTCTTGGACGGTCGCAATATCGAGTCTAAGGAGGGCTTCTCAATGGTGAGAGAAGTCGATGGCACAGTGACATCAGTTAAGGAGTCGAAAGATTTTTCAGCATTACTTCCAGTGGATTCCTTCAAAGGGACCGGTTCGTAAGATCGCGAGCGATTATTCAAATTGATCATCTCATTACGTAGCATGAGAACATGCGCGGTATTGGATGGTTCCCCCTAGACTGGGGGGGTTTGAGCAATCATCTGCTGGTTCTGAGTAGGAAACGGATCATTGAGGATTGCGGGAGTCAGTTTACCCCTAAGAAACTTTTGTACTTCGTCTCTATGGGGACACTCTTTGGAGAAATGGTCATCTCCACACAGTAAACAAGGATACTTCAGTTTCCTTTTCTGCTTGGTATCGTCAGGAGTGCTCTTTGGTTCCTGCTGGGAAGAAGACTTTTTGGGTTTCCCTTTGTTCTTCTTCTTTCCGTTAAACTTTTGAGATGAAATCGATTGGACAGAATTCACCTCTTCAGTTACAGCAGGAGTGGTGGACTTGGTGGTGTTGTGGCCAGCCAGAGTCGGGTTGGATGATCCAACAGTGCTAGCAGCAGGCTGGGTGTTAAGGTAACCAATGATTCCATCAGTTTGGATTCCCTTATGTGGTTTCGCAAGGTCATTAACGTCACGGGGTGCATATGGAAGAATATCAAACAAAGTGTTAAATTGAGTGTATACTAGGTCTAACACATGGGCACTCATGATGGCTTGTTCTTCGGTGACAGCACCTCGCATAGAAACGTCTCTTGTTATGGTAGGGATGAGGGATTTTGTGAACCAGTCTACTAGGAGTTGATCTGGAATGGGAGTTTTAATGAGACGTCGTCTCCTCCGTCACTCGTGGATATGATCCGAAATGTGAGTGGCGGTATTCTGACGGAGGGAGGTTAAAATCTTAGTACCAGTCTCATGCCGTATAGGCAGCTGGAAATGTGTCAAAAAGTTCATGGCAAGAAAACCAAAATCAGGAAAAGAGTGTGGTGGCAACTCAATGTACACTTGGAAGCCGAACCGGTTAGAGTCCTTTGAAACAATCTAAGATGAATTGAATCGTCCATTAAGGAATTAGATGAACACCATAAGTGGTATGTCATTACGTGGTTTTTAGGGTCTTCACCCGACTTGCCGTCAAACTTGGGGATATCAAACGGAAGTTTCACTGAAATCAGTGGCTAGTTAGATCCATGGCAAATAGGATCGTTGGTTAAACAGGATAGGTCTGGCAGGACCATAGTAACCAGGAAGGGCAGTTGTGGGTTAAGCTGCATGTATTGATAATATGGATAAGGCATGTAAGGACCGTACTGACCGTAAGGTGTACCAAGATGAAACTGACCATAGGGGGGTGTGCCGCCCGAACCATAAGGTGGTCCATTCCAATAAGGTGGGGGTCCACCTCCACTTCTGGGAGGGGGTGGAGGTCCGCCACCACCACTAGGAGGAGGTGGGGGTCCATAACCGTAATAAGGTGGCCCACCACCGCCTCTGCCTGGAGGGGGTGGTGGACCACTTCCACCGCTAGAAGGATGGGGGCCCCCACCACCTCCACCTCCGGAAGGATGAGGGTCTCCACCACCACTACCACCACCAGAGTAATTAGGTCCTCCTCCACCTCCACCTGGAGGGGGTGTGGACCACCTCTGCCACCCGAAGGGAAATGTCCTCCTCCATCATGATGGGGCGGTCCCCCGCCGCCAGGTGGAGGGGGGTGGTGGACCACCTCCGCCACCCAAAGGGAAATGTCCTCCTCCACCATGATAGGGTGGTCCCCCGCCTCCCTCGCCTGGAGGGGGTGGTTGACCATTCCCGCCACCGCTAGAGGGGTGATGGATGTAGGTAAAACGAGGTGGTCCTCAACCAGGGTTAGGTGGGGGCCTACCACCTCCAGCAGGAGATGGGGGAGGACCGATCGGGGGTGGTGGTACTTGAGGGATACTTGGTTGGGGTCCGTGTTGCAACACAGGTTGTTGCCCCCATAGAGTGTATGGATTCCTGGGATAAGGTATCCCGTACGATGCATTTCCGGGATTAGGTTGGCCTGGCATAGGGTTAATGGAACTTGGATACGCTTGACTCCATGAGGGTTGAGTTACATTTGACGGGCCTCCAACATGAGATAATCCCGTGGTGGATGGTCTAGCGGGTTGGGAAGGTCCAACGGAAGGCCCGTTGGGAATTCCTCCACCTACGTTCTGGTTAGGAAACGGGGGTTTCCCCCCAGCCACGACAGGTTGACCACTAGTCAAAGGTTGAACCAACATAGGTTGTTGACTAGCTACCATGGTAATAAAATTACCAATAAGATAATCCGTGGGAATGGAATACCCTCCCCTCGAATTCTGAGATGGGGGAAGAATTGATAAAGTAACCGTGGTAGTAACAGGTGTGTTGGATTGTTGTCCTTCCACCGGTTGGCTCACTTGAGGTGCAGGACTGGACTCTTGTGAGGGTTGACCAGTCTCATTAGTGGTCACGTGGTGGGGTACTTCAGGTGATCCGAAATATATCGGATGAACTGGGATGTGTCCGTCGTCAAATATTATTTGGAAATGGTGATTATGGAACTCTTCAGAGTGTTTCCCGAGACTTTGTCTTCGAAGCTCGTCACCTTTAATACGTAACTGTTCCAAACGTTCATGGATGGGGCCGAAAATATCGGCAAGTTCAGGCCTATAGTAAGGCCTAGATAACTCTAGAGTATTCTAGTTAGGTGGGGATGAGATGGAAACATGAGCCACTGGATGGTCTATAGAAGATGTCCAATAAGCTGCTGAAGGACCAACAGCTGATGTAGGGTCATCCTGGGGTCAGTTTATCCATTCCAATGATCCAGGTTCTCCCGGAATGATGGGAGAAAGGTCTTGTGAAGCAGGGGAGTGTGCTTCTTCATCCTGTGGGGGATGAGAGGTAGGTGAATCTGGTGGGAACAAAAGTCCACCAACATTCAAAGTGGGGTTCTCCACTTCAGTAACTACGACCGCGTTACACTGATCCATTCTTACCCTCAAAATAACCTCCAGATTAAGGGGATATTCGGGTGATAATTTCAAGATCCTACGGGACCTTCTCTAGGGAAAATCCACCAGAGTATCAGGAAAATCAGCCAGAAAGGCCGAAACAACGTTTCTCCTAAGGGTATGCTAAAAGAAAAACAGTCCAGAAAAACCTACTCAAAATAAGGCAACAAGCAAACTTATGTGAAAGAGTGGATTCAAAAGTCTGGAACCTCACGGGATTATCAAGGCATCGCAAACCGCGATATACTGCAGGGTCCAACAATACGACGCGACAAGGAGGATTGGGACCGTACCCTTTCCTGCATACCCGATTACCTGGATAGTACGTGCATGCCAATCTCCCCAAGTGTTGTTCTCGATGTATTGCTTTGCCAAGATGGCCAAATGGTTAACTCGGTTGGTTTCAGGAATCCTAATGGTGTCTCCCGATATACGCAAGGTACGTGGGAGCTCAAATCCATAGTGGTGTTGTCTAATGCACAACCGTTCGGCAAGAGACCTTCCAATATACGTGTCGAGTACGTGATACACCCTTCGATATATGCCAAGTACGGATTATGGTACTTGGTGGGTACGTGAAGGAGATTGATATACCGATGTACATGGAAGACTACAATACCCCCGAGATACAGTGCTGGCAAATAGTGACAGCTTCCATGCTTAACAACGCCGGAACACGTCTCTAACTTACACACAAGTTGCTAAAAATTTTACCTAGTTCTACCGTTAATTTTATCTTGGACGGTTAGGTGAATGCATGAGGTGAGTACATAATCAAAAGCATAATGCAAGTCCTGACTACATGCACGAAATGTTCTTTTCTTTCAATGAATTCTAGCTATGGGAAGGAGAAAGTTTTTTTTTTTTTTTTTTTAATGGTATTGCCAAAACAAACTCAATGCAACACAATTCCCAATTCAAACAAATTTGACAATGAAAGTATTATTTTCCTTTTCAACGAAACGCAAAACTACACGACACTACTAAACCAAATCAAAACAACTTTTTCTTTTCTTCTTCTTTTCAAAGCAAAATGACACTAAATGATGAAAAGCGAGGATTCTGGATTGAGAAATGAAAGCTTTTCAATTTCAATTTCAATGATCTAAGAGAAACAAGAATTAAAAATGCATCTTTCTTTCCCTAGCATGGAATTAATTTTGCAAAAATCGAAGCATGCTTTGAGCCTTTCAAGAAGATGAGCAATTCATAATTCGAGAAAAACACAATAGATCATACATTCATTCAACTTTTCCAAAACATAAACGAGAATTTTCCAATGCACAACAATCTTTCTTCAATTATTTTTTTAGAAACAATGGGAAAGAAGCACTTTTAAACTTTTCGATGGATGCATCAAAGAATAAACTTGATAACAACTCTGCTTTCAGATCTAAATGACTGAAAGTAAAACACTACTTGCAGCACTCATATATTCAGAAAACTCGAGAAAAGACAAGCACTCAACCAAGCTGAAAAATACACTTAACTCAAAATCAAGCAGCAGCAAGCAAACTAAGCAAGCAAAGCTCAAAACAAATGTAAATGAGGTTTGGAGGTTGATCCAATGCAATGATCAGATCAGGGATGGAAGAAGGGAATGCAAGAGTGAACGGATGAAGGCGGAGGAGACTAGAGTATCCACCACTACCTATCTCAAACTTGTCCAAAACAGAACCCAAAGTCAATCCAAATGAAACCAAACTCTCAACACACAAATCATAAATGGGGTCTCTGGCTAGATCTTGCAGCACAGAGAAAGTCCATACTCAGACCAAGGTTCAAACTGTCAGATAAGGGAAGGGGTGCCTGTATGCCAACTTTTGACAGATCGGCGCACTCTATCCTTACACACAGTGCGACGTCACAGTTTTCCTTCATGGGAGGTGTGACGATGTCGCAGTTTACCAATGCAAAGGATGCGATGGGTGACTAACAGTTGAAGAACAAAGACTCAGAATGACACAGTGTCATTCTGTTTCCACTGCCCAGGTGCAACAGGCGAGGTATAGATTCAAAAATGAACCAGATCTCTCAACAATGAACCAAAAATAGGCTTGAAAATGAGTTGTATAAACTCAGAGGAAGCAAATCAGAGTCTTCAACGTGAAGATCTAATAGTGAAATCAATCCTATGAAGTAAATGGCAAAAATGATAAAAGAGGCTTGCGTCAAGTAATCAACTGAAAATGACTCTCAGATTACTGACTACTAAACAAGACAAACACTACTCCCTAGTATGGTCGCCAGATTTGTTATCGGACAATCCACTCGAGCGAACACAAGCCGGATCTCCCTAGCTCAATGTGAGTCTAGAACAAATAGAACAGACTACAAACACATTTCCTAGATCTACTTAAGGACCAAGTACTAGATGTCTTACCTTCTTACTATGCAATCCTTTCTCCTGAATGTTGATCCACATCCCATGGTCATCAGATCCAAGCTGCAAGACCTGTTAAGACAAAGAAGCAAGAGAAACCAGTAAAAGACATTTATACAATAAGCGATCTAAGTAAACAGTTAAGCAAGTAAACTACACAATATCATTGCACACAAGAACAATATTGGTGGAAAGCATTTGTATTACTGCAAATAGAGGAGTATATGATAGAGATATAGAACTACAACCAAGGCTTAACGCAGTAGCCCTTCTTCGACCAAGCCAATTGCCATATCCTTCCAAGGAAGTATGAGTTCTCCAATGGGTGAATGGAGGTGTCTTGAGAGAGATTTCACCAGCATGTAGATACCATAGTCTTCCTCCCTTTGGGATGGGAGTGAGCCTCACTTATATAGGACTAAGTGGATAGGGTATGGATAAGATAGATTGAGAGATGGTAGGAGAGAGATAAGGGATTCTCCCAAAGAGTTAGGGGTTGAGTACCAGCACCCCTAGAGGTCAAGGATAAGCCCATAAATGGGCAAGTTTCAAGAAGGATCTCGAATAGACTATTTTTTCCCATTAATAGACCTCGTTGCACCCTACAGTGGAGCAAGATGCGACGTCGCATGTTGCTAATGTGCAACCTACGACAACCTCTCAAAAGATTGCAGAATTGAGTGCAAATCCTCCCAGATGAAAATACTTAGTCCAAGTGACTTCAGGGATGTATACACTGAATCTAATGATGGGTATATTTTAGGTGTAACAATGGTCAATATGAATCCATGATGAGCGAGGTATTCCAAGCAATTAAGGCCCAACTCTTACTAGCTATCTAACTATCAAGTCGGGCTGACATCGTATCAGTGAATTAAAACCTTACCTCAAATCAACCAAATGATCGAGTTTCAATATCAAACCAAATCATAGAACATTAATAGCATTCATATGGTCAAGTTCTAGTTTGTGCCATGTTATACCAGCCTTTAAATTGATCACATGGCTGACAGTTAAGTCAAGAGCCACGGTGGCTAAGCCTTAAACATTGTTCACTATTTCAAATGAATTGGAAAGACAACCACCACATCGTTTCCCCATGCAACCAAATCGACTCATCACTTTATAACCAAAACATTTATACAAACTAAAAATCATAACATTACATGTTTTACGAAATTGCATTATTTTTCATACAATATCCTTTTATCAAATCATAGGAATATCACTATATAGTTAGGATTAATTCCAACTATGTTTGCATAATAGGGTCAAGTCTCTAACCTTGTGAATCAAGTAGTCGAGATTCCAAATCTCACCATAATAAGTTTGATAGATATAAAATAAGAGCAAGGAACTTGTAAGGAACTGGATTAATGCACTCCTAGTAAGACTTAATGCCCAGATTTCTATGAAAACAAACCATTGGTTTTAGGATGGGATCCTAAAACTTATCCTTCTTAAGAGTTTAGAACTTTGACTCGTTGCTAAAATTTATTCAAATAAAAATCTCACCTTGGTTGATCGACGATCCCAAGTAATAGAGTTGAAACCTACTAACATAAAAGTAAACTAGAATTAGATTCATTCATACTAGAAGTATAAAAGTATGCATATAATTTTTTTTTTTTATTTTGTAAATCTAGGGTTATGGAATGTATAGGACCCTACACATTGTTAAGCAATGTTGCATATCTGCCAAGAACACACTAATGTGCTCTCATTTTTCTTGGAGGCTACTTAAGAAGTGTTGAGGCTCCAACAATTGAAGAGACCACAAATAGAGGATGAGGCCCAAACTTCAAATATGTTTGACCCCTCCATAGCTAGTGTCCAACCACTTAATTGGATGCTATTTGTTCGCCAAACCACTCAACTTGTCAACTTCACCAGTGGTCCACCTCGCATTTGGTCCATATGATGCTAGATCTTTGAAGTTGAAGTTTAGTAAAAGATATATCAAATGAAGCATGACTAGGAAGCACTACAGGTTTCCAACAAGCAATTAGATGTTTGGCTTGTTGAAGTTATTGTGAACATGGATCAAGAATGACATGCCTAACAAAAAGAAGAACAAAAAGTGGAAGTTGTTCAAGTATGCTTAGAGCGAATGTGGCCAGAATTGCACACTAAGGATCCTTTTCTACAAGAGAATGTTTCCACTACCCATCCTAAGGAGAGCGTGGAACTCCTCTATTTATAATGGACGCAATTTCATGTCAAGGCTAAGGACTTGGAAGTTCATCTTGAAGCTCTACAATCCCAAGGGATTCAACACCAACAGGAACTCATGGACTAGTTTTCACCTCTGATTGTAGAAGTCAATGCAACTTGCGACCACCTGCACATGACCATACAATAAAGCCGAAATAATTTTACCATAGTGCAGGATTGGATGGGATTGCTTGAAAAGAGGAAAACTCTAGTGGAGGTGTTGCGAGAGAGGATCAAGCAAATGAATACGAATGCCCATCCCCTTACAAATACTCTTGAGAAACAAGCCAAGTATGTTGAAATACAGGTTGTGAATGATCAACTAGATGCATTACACGAAGCCATAGTTGTAGATAAAAAGGCCCGCCATTAGTTCCTCCTTACAACTCAGTCCATTTATTTGGAACTTCAACAATTGAACTCTTTCAGAGATACAGAGTGGGAAACCTTAGGGAAGATGAAACCGAATGCATAGGATAGTGAGCAAGCATAGGTATTCCTTTCAAGTTCCTCTATTTTTTTAGGGTAAATTGAAGGCAAAAGTTGATAAATTCCAAACATTTCATGACAACATTGTAGCGGTCATCCCCGAGTTGGCCCCTTCATTTGAAGGATCATCACAACAATAGGGTTGACTTGAGGGAAAGTCAGTGATAGTGTTTTTTTATTGTCCCCTTTGTTTTTGAATGAAATTCACTGAAGCTAGGTAGTTTAGAAGATGCTTGGATATGTGTGCAAGTGATGCGGCAAAGGCGTAGAAAGGATGTGGTGTGAGTGATCAACGGACAATGGTTATAGAAAAATCATGTAATGCATTGATGTCGATTGACTTAGTTGTAACCATCTTGATGCAATCAAGACTAACAATTTATTTTGTATAAAACCCATGAAGGGTTAGGGATAGGTGTTGATTGGTTGTTGATGGTTAGCTAATGAATATTGTATATGGGTGGAAAAATATTGTTAAGGCTATGATTTTTCTTATGTGTTTATGGTTGCAGGATGATAGTTCACTCTAATATATGCAGATATATTATGGGGGTGGTTTGAAGATATCAATAAAATGAGGATGTTCTACAATTCCCCCTTTAAAAATCATGTGTCATATCTATGAATGTTGCATCTACTTATTATTTATGCTTAAAATGTTATAATGGTGTTTATGTGGCAACTTTCATTTGATGGTCTCTATTTCACATCAATAATACTTAAATGTTAATCAAATAACGTGATTGAACTTGCATCCATCCTTTCTTCAGATAAGACATTCTTCTCTCTGGGAAGATTGAAAATGTCAATGCATCTAAACTACATCGAACCTTTGTTGGTGCTTGCGTGAGGACCCTGTCTCAACTTGTAACCAACATAAATAACATGGACAATCAATAAGATATCATTTTCAGAATTATATACATAAAGTAACTCATTAATCTATAACCCATATCTCATGAGTATTAATAGGAACTAACCAATTTCTCATATTTTTTTAATAATCCACTTAACACTCATTACACAATTAAAACTCATATAATATTTTAAAATTTTAATTAGATTTATATATAATTGAGAAATAATATAATAAAATAATAATATTAAAAGTTAGTAAATGATTTTTTTTTAATAAAAAAATTAATTGTTTAAAAAAATTTAATATTACTTTTCTAAATAAACAAATTAAAAAAAAACATAAATATAAATAATAAAATAACTCAAAAGACATACCCCTCAAAGTCCACGGAGTAATTGCATGGTTTCATAGTCATCCACGATAACTGATATGATATTAGGTCAAGGCAATAGTTGTGAGCTGAATATAATAATTGCATGACCTCTTACTTTTCTTGTGAGTCGCTCGCTCTCACTCTCTTCCCTTGCAAGTCGTGAGGTCATTCTATCACGATAACGAAAGTTGAAAGCGATTATAAATCCAGTCTTTATCCATAAGCATGCGATACCTTTCAAATTTTAATTGTAAAGAGGAAGTAAGCTAAACACAAGTCATCAAACTCAAATTAAAAGAAATTATTGATATGAAAATTAACTTTTCATTAATATGGTAGGAAAAGCAATGTATTTTAGATTTTTTTGTTAATATAATTTATAATATAGATAACTTTTATGTAACAATCATAACTTACATTTTAAAAAAATAACATATTTACTCATAAAATAAAATAAAAATAAATTTAACAAAGATCTATTTTAACTTGCATCTGTCAAGCTTAATAGATTTGAGAATTGGATCCCTCTTAAATTGAAAAATACCATTTAAAAAAGAAAGCATGCATGACTGGAAATATTGGTGCAAGGAGGTGGCGTCTAAGGTTACGAGGATTTGAGCTACGCCAAAATAAACATTTTTGGACTCTCAAACCATGCTATTGAGAGACCTGGCATTTCTGCAAGTAAATCGATGGCTATTTTCACTGGCTCCATCATTACTGCAGTAGACCAGGTTTGTGTAATAGTGGAGGCGGTAGAAGGTGTCACTAAATCATGTAATGAATCATATTATTTCAAACGGCCATTACTTTTCCTATTTTGTGAGTTATGAGATCTGTTGGGCTCCCGGTTCTAATTATGTTTGTGGATCAACGTTTTAAATCTTCTACTTAATTTTAGGATGTAATTGTTTTATGGCCAATTCTCCATGGCATGCATAACTATGTGTTTATCTATATTAAGAATAGGGATAATGGAGATGATGGACAATGGAGAGGAATGGACTCGAATTTTATAAAAGTTAATCGGTAATGTTTATTATTTTATTGAAACACTTTTCTAAGTTTGAATGGTCAAATCATTATAGTCAAATCTTAGTAGAAAGATACCTCATCACAAATAAAAAAATTTCTTTCACACTAATTTTTATTATAAAAATAGTCTCTAAATTAATTATTAACAAATTTTATATACAAATTGGGTGTTGATCAACATTATTTGATGTACGGGATTATTAAGAAAGTCTTTACTAACCGGATGATCGGACGGCGCTCTGCTATGCCCTAACCTTCGCTGCTGCTGCTCGGCTCTCGCGCTCGATGGCGGCGTTCGGGGGAGGGCTTCCCCCTCCCACAGCCTCTGACGCCTTCAACATGCTCCTTCGCCCCTCTGGCGCTAAACCCAAAGCCCCCACAGTTCCAAAATTCATCAAAAAGCTTGACTCCATCCCCGAAATCGATTTGCCTGGTGAAATCCCCATCAAAGTCGCCTTAGCCCTTGCTGATAGGGGTTTAGTCGGACAGTTTATGGGGCTTTGGCCCTCAACCAAGACCACCGACGACTGGATTCAAAGGAACTGGCGCCCCCAACTAAAGAACAGTGTCACCTGTTACCCTGTTGGACGTGGCTTCTTTATCTTTGAGTTTATAGCCCAAGAAGACAGAGATCTGATATTCAGAAATGGCCCATACTTCATGGGCGCTCAAGGATTATACCTCAACAGATGGACGCCCGACTTCAATGCAGAAACAGATGTACCGACAGAAGTTCCAGTCTGGGTAAGGCTTCCCAACCTTCCTATTCACTGCTGGAACTCTCCCACTCTGGAAAAAATTGGAAACACCTTAGGAAAATACATTGACAAAGCTGATAACAAGGGCCAATACTCATGCGCCAAAATATGTGTCGAAGTTGATCTTGAAGCAGGTCTCCCTGAAGCTATTAAACTCAAAATAGGAGAATGGATATACTACCAAAAGCTCTACTACGAACAGATCCCGTTCAAATGCCGCCAATGTCATGAACATGGTCATTTTCAAAGAAACTGCCCAAAAAATCAGGTCTCAGATGACGAAGCAGGATGGCAAAAAGTCAAGAAAGGCAAGGCAATCCCAAAGAATCCTGAAAAGAAAATCATGAACATGCAAAATCAGCCTTCAAGTTCCAACAAACCCTCCAGCGAGTCCACAAAAGAAGATCCAGTCATAATCTCAAGCCCCAAAGACCGTCCTGAGGTCATCAGCTCTGAGGAGATGCAGCCAACAGATAACGGGGTCCCTTGGGCGGCTGTGCATGCCAACAGGGTGATCTCTGATGCCCTGAATGCAGATCTGCTAGAACCTGGTGAAATACCCTCTACTCGAGAAGAAAATGATAAGCCAAGCTCGCCCAAGGAAGCTTATGAAGATCCACAGCTGCAAGAATCAGACCCTGAAGAAGATACCGAAGAAGAGACTACCAGCGGTCTCCACTCCCTCCAGAATAAAACCCCAAGAGGAAGGAAATCCAAGAAGAAACAACGGGAAGAAGCAACCTACCTGGAGGTCCTCGAAGGCTCTCAAAAAACCCTTAAAGGCATCATGAACACCCGCTCCAAAAAAGGTACAAATCAGGCCTCTAAAGAGGCCAAAACCTCACCCCAAATTCGTCAATGAAATACATCTCCTGGAATTGCAGAGGGCTTGGATCTACCCTGAAAGAAGAAGCAATGAGAGATCTAATCAGAATCCATAGGCCTGAGATTCTGCTACTCCAGGAAACTAAAATGGAGGAGATAAAGACCCTCCAAATCGGAAAAAGATTTTGGAAAAAAAGTGTTGGGATTGGTAATAATTCTAGAGGTGCATCAGGCGGAATCGCCACCTTCTGGGATCCTATCCAATATGATATTGAAGCTGAAGAGCGTGCTGATCACTGGGTCTTCACAAAACTGGTCCACAAGCAATCTGGACACAAGGTATGTCTCTTTAATCTCTATGTCCCTGTTCTGTATGCGGAAAAAAAAGAGTGCTGGAACACCCTTGAAGCTTTTCTTCAACTACAGAATAGAGACAACATTATCATAGCTGGAGACCTGAATGTGACCCTGGCAGCTAATGAAAAGAAAGGAGGAAACCCGGTTAGAGATCCTTCTAGAGAATGGGTAGAAGACATCATCGCTTATTGGGATCTGCTTGACATCAAACCCATAAATGGCACCTTTACTTGGACAAATAAAAGAATTGGGCCAGGCCATGTAGCAACAAGGCTTGACCGTTTCCTTGTCCAATCCTCCTTCCTCGAACTGAATCTTCTAGCCGCCTCCAAAATTCTCCCTCACTACACCTCTGACCATAGACCGATTCTGCTTGAGTTAACATCTGATCCAAATATTGGCCCTATCCCCTTTCGGTTCAGCCCACTTTGGATTCACCATGATGATTTTCTCCAAACTGTTGCAGATTCATGGAATACCCACCTCACGGGCTCACCCTCCTTCGTCTGGGAATCCAAGCTAAAACGTCTCAAACTGACCCTAAAAGCCTGGGCCAAAAATCTTCCCTCTCCTGCCTCTAACAGGGAATTTGCCCAAGCGGAACTTGAAACGCACCAAGCCTTATCTGGTTCCTCCCCTGCGTCTGTCTGGAACCATTCCAAAGAAGAAGCCTTGCAAAAGAACTTCTTCTCTGCTTGTAGGGCTGAAGAAGAATACTACCGACAAAAGTCCCGAAATCTCTGGCTCCTTAGCGGAGACAAAAACACCAAGTTCTTCCATAAACAAGCTGAAGCCAGGAAAAACTTCAAAGCTGTCTCTGAAATTCGGTATGATGGAGAAGTGATCCAAGATGCAGAGAGAATCAAGAAGGCAGCTGTGGAAACCTTCGCTGACCTCTTCACTGCTCCCATTGAAGAGCCCCTCGACCCCTCCTCCCATCCCTTTGATCTTATCCCCCAGCTCATCAGTGAGGGAGAAAACATCTCCCTCTCAGCGCCTATCACCATGGATGAAATTAAATCTGCCCTTGCTGCTATGAAACCTGACAGCGCGCCAGGACCGGATGGCTTTACAACAAGGTTTTTCACCTGCTGTTGGACAATCATCAAGTATGATCTTCTCAAAATGGTTAGGCACTCCCAGAACACCAACAAACTTGGTGGCAGCACGAATTCCTCCTTTCTGGCCCTGATCCCTAAAGAAAAAGGAGCCAATGCCTTCGACAGATTCAGGCCCATCTCCCTCTGTAATACGGGCTACAAACTCATTACAAAGATTATCGCCACCAGACTGAAAAAATTGCTCCCTCGGATCATCCCGGAGAACCAAGGTGGTTTCATAAAAGGCAGGAAAATTTTGGATAACATCATCCTCGTTCAAGAAGCTATCCACTCAAGCAACCAGCGAAAAGAGAAAGGCATGGTCATCAAGCTCGACTTAGCTAACGCCTTTGACCGAGTCAGGCATGATTTCCTATTTGTTGTCATGGCTAAATTTGGTTTCTCTACCAACTTCATTAGCTGGATCAAAGGATGTGTGGGGGACCCTTGGATAGCCCCGCTGGTAAATGGAAGACCAACTCGCTTCTTTAAAGCCTCCAGAGGATTAAGACAAGGATGCCCACTCTCTCCCCTTCTATATGCCATCCAGGCTTCGGTCCTAAGCTTTCAGCTCAACTTCAGTCAAGACATTCATGTGCTCCCTGGGCTCAGAATTGTAAACAATGTCAGGGACATAAATCATGCCCAATTCGCTGATGACACCCTTCTTCTGGGAGGGGCCTCTGTCCATTCCTCGGAGCAATTCAAAAGAGAACTGGAAGTGTACAAAACAGTCTCGGGGAGCAAAATAAATCTCCACAAAAGCAAAATCTTCAGCTGGAACTGTACTACCAGGGAACTAAGGGACATCAGCAGAACTCTGGGAATGAATTCAACCAAAGACTGGAATAACTTCATTTATCTCGGAATCCCCATTTGCAAAAGTAAAATCACTTCAGCAGATTGGGATCCTATTGTGGACAAAATCAAAAGCAAAATCTAGAAATGGGGGGCCAGCTGGCTCAACCTTGCAGGTAAAACTATTCTCATCAAATCAGTCCTCAATAGCATGCCCATATATCAATCTTCTATTCTGCTTGCTCCCTGTTCGGCAGTCAACAAAATTGAAGGATTGTTAAGGAAATTCATATGGGAAGGAGGGAAAGGGAATGAGAAGAAACTTCATCTTGTCAGCTGGGAAAAGATCAAAAAACCTCGGAAAGAAGGTGGCCTTCAGATCAGAAGTTTAACAACTCAAAACCTGGCTCTTGGAGCCAAGCTACTCTGGCACATGATCTCTGGAAAATCCAGCTGGAGCAAAGAGGCCCTCCGTAGGAAATACTTCCCTGGACCAAGGAAGAGATGTCTGGACCAGCAACCCCCTCCTAGAAAGGGCTCGCCTATCCATAAGTTATGCATCAAAGCCTTACCATCTTTCCAGAATAAACTGTATTGGATCCCTGGAAATGGCAGCTCTATCAATCTCTGGGACGATTCCATTCTGGAGAGCCCCCCTCTAGGCTCTAACTCGCACATTAGCAATATAAAAAATTGGCTTATTGGAAAAGGTTCCAATACTTTAAAGGACATTTCAGTTTGGGAGAATGAAATCTGGAATGGCTGGGACTTAGGCCATGTTCCTCCTGACCTCAAAGATGAAGCAGCTGCTCTTCTGGACCTCCTCCAAGGTAAATCCCCTTCCAAGCTGGGATCCAAAGATAGGAGGGGATGGGGAACCTCAGGGGTGTACTCTGCTGCGGAAGGCTACAAGGAACTCCAGACCATCCCCTATGCCGCCCCCAATCCTGCTGGTTGGACCTTTATTTGGGCCAAACCCTTTATCCCGAAGATTGACATCTTTTGCTGGTCCTTAGCCCATAAGAGTATTCTCACCGGTGATAATCTCAGAAGAAAAGGAATGGCTGGCCCAACTCGCTGTCCCCTCTGCAAAAACAGTGATGAAACTATGGACCACATAATGTTGGATTGTCCCTATGCTAAAGAGACTTGGACCCATGCCATGAGCCTTAACACCGCCCTTATCCTGCCCCTCTCTGTTCAGCTCCTCTTCCTCACCTGGAACTCTCTGTCTCCCTTCAATCTAAGCAACAAGGCCCTGCTTCAATCTACTTGGGGTTGGATTCCAAAAGCCATATGTTGGAATCTGTGGATTGAAAGGAACAACAGAATCTTCCGAAGCAAAGATGCCCCTCCCTGGAGAACAGCAGTAAAGGCTAGGGCAATCCTTGGAGAAGTCATGGACTGCCATTCCTTAAACAATGACTCCCCTCTTCTGCATGAGGAGCACATCTGGTTAAACAAGCTAACTACCAAGCTGCCTTCCCAACCCTCCATCGGAGTCCTTCATTCAGAGACTTGGGAAATCAGGATGGAGGAAGCAGACTTCAATCGCTGGGTAGCATCCCTGAATGAACCAAGTCTGTTTTTCGATGGGGCTTCAAAAGGAAACCCAGGCCCTTCCGGTGCCGGAGGTATTATCAAGTCAGAAAGAGGGATCATCAGCATAAATTACTCCTGGGGACTTGGAATCGGAACTAATAACATTGCTGAATTCTGCAGTCTCTGGCAAGGTTTACAAATTGCTCGTAATCACGGAATTCGTCAGCTAACAGTCTTGGGCGACTCCAGGATCCTTATCAAGGCCCTCCAAACCAAGAAGGCTCCTCCGAATGTCCACCTCCGCCATATTTTTCAAAAAATTATCCAGGCAAGCAAAAGTTTCCATAAAATAAGATATTTTCATGTCCTTCGTGCGCTTAACAGTCATGCAGACACGGAAGCTAACAATGGGGTCGAAATGGACCATGGAAATCTCAATATCAATGGGATGTGTCAGCGATGTGACATTCCCTAGCAGAAGAAGATCCTGTATCTTCTCGCAGAGTGCTATTGGGCTTCCAAAAACCACGTTTTTCATGAAGTTGCAGAGATTCCCTGAACTCCAGCTCAGGAACCGGTCCTCGCGCCCTCGGGAGTCTCCCTGCTCGCCCTTAAATGAACCCCTCCCTGTTCTAGATCTCACTCCACTCTGCCATCAGAGAACGCTGGTAAAGCTTTCGGCTATAGAATTGCAGAGGACGCTTTCTTCAGATCCGGCTCATTTCGTGGTTCCTCGCGTGCCCCTGACTGAGATGGCTAGCTCCTCCAGCTCCGGCCTCACTGTTGATGAACGTATTAGTGCATTGGAAGAAGCTCTCGGGCGTCTGCGGGGGAAATATGACAGCCAGAAGGCCAAGATTGAGGCGCTCTCCAAGGCTGGGGAGCAGACATGGGACATCTTGAATCGAGACATAATGCAACTGAAGACCGATTTTACTGAACAAATGGAAGAGTTCAAAGATGAGACGCGCACAGGATTCAAGGATGTGGCGAATACCCAAGGAAATTTTGGACATCGCATAGCAGCATTGGAAGCTCAAGTTTCAGCCATGAAAGACAAGCTGGAAAAATGAGGCTACCCCTGCTGCATAATACGCCTCTCTTCCCTGTAATAGCTAAATAACTCTGGCATACGGGAGTAGGGAGCCCGGCCATATTTTGGGCGAATCTATGAGATCGCTGTTCTGCTAAAATGAGGTGTATTGATGCTAGATCTACTATGTAATTGCTTTCGGTTGCTTAAATACCGGTTCTAATATAATACCATAATGTTCTTGTCAAAAAAAAAAAAACAAATTTTATATACAAATTATTATTATTATTATAAATTGAGATATATATAGTTTAAATATTTTTTTTAAACAATTACATAATTAATACATTTATTTAACTTTTGGTTGATGAACATCACAGCCATTCCACACTTAGTTTTTTTCCAGCGAAAAAAAACTACTATTGATATTCATAACGAATCAAATAGTACAAAAAAGAGCATGATTCATAAAAAGATGAATCATTTAGCTGTCCATCCTGGAAATACATAACTATAAGAAGTATCAGAAAATACAAAACAACATCAAGACTAACAGCAGATCCATCATCACTGTAAATAAGCCGATTTTCTTCAAAAAAACCAAAAGGCCAAAGTATTAAACTCTAAGATGCTAAATTCCAGAATCTGTCCCAGCTGAGACTCAGTCAAGAAAGAAGAGAGAACCACCATCCTAGATTTGATTATCACACCATTCCTCCCAGATTAGATGCCCTTCCATACCACTTAAAGCTTGCTTGGAAAGCTTGTCAGCTTGCGAATTGTGTTCTCGATAAATATGCTCAAATTTAATATCTGGAATCTTTGACATTTCGTAAAGTGTTCTGATGGCCCAATGTCTAAGATGCAAAATTTTGAACTTGAAGTCCATGTATAAACTATAAATTATTTTTATATTTTATTTTTTTAATTATTCATTTAAAATTAATTTGAATAATACACTTATTCCATCTTTTTTTATTTAGAAAAAATATAAATAATAATTCACAGCAAATAGAAAGATATAAATACCTATCAATATAATGTAATCCACCCCAAATTAAAATATAAATACCTATCAATATAATGTAATTAATTGTATTATTATAAATAATAAAACGTTGAACTTCCCTTTTATCTCCATTTTTTAGAATTCCTGCTCAAACCCGATTTTGAAGTCAATGACCAAAAATTTCGAGGCAAGCGAGCTGAAAACAGGTTCTTTTGACTCGGAGCAGAACGCGGACGGAACCGTTTTTCCAGTGCTAGAATTCGCCTCCACTAAAAGAGAGGACGGAAATCGTGACGAAAATTAAGATAAAAAAATTGATCCCTTTTAAATTTGTTTTAATTTTTTTGTTTTAATATAATTGTGGTCAAATATATCATAAATATATTACTTTACTTCACATTTTGTAAAAAAAAAAACATTTTATTTTACTTAACTTTTCAAATATTGTTTTAAAAATTTAAATGTTCTAATTTTGTCATTTTAATATTTAAAAATAATATGTAAAAGGTTTTCATTCAAACACTAAAAATGTAATAGATATAATGAATTATAATCGTAAATTTCCATTTTAAGATTCAAGTATATTTAAATTAGTGCTATGTAATAGATATAATGAATTATAATTATAAATTTCCATTTTAAGATTCAAGTATAATTAAATTAGTTTTTTTTGTTGTAATAGTGGATAACAACTATGAAATTATTAATGAGAATAATTTAAAATATCAAAAACATTTTATAAATTTTAATTTGGTTGAATCAAAATTGATTTTTTTAATTTAAAAAACAAAATAAATGATTATGATCTTTATAAAGAAATTGAATAAGATACTCTTTAAAAAATAAACCATGTTTTTATCACGAATTTATAATATAAGAAGATCTGTTAGAAATTTTAAGTAGGAGTACACTTCTACTATGATTCAAGATCTAAGTATTGTGGAACAATGTCTTTGAAGCTTTTATATAACTTGTGAAAAAAAAATGATTTTATGTATTATATGGAGGAAATAAATATGCTACAAGATTAGAGGGCTTAGCATAAAGATACTCTTTATAATTTTTGCTTAACGTGCAACAGCACTTATAGAATGTATTCTAAATTCTTTATATCAATAGAATATAATTTTTTTTGGAATATAATTTTTTTGGGGGGAAAAAGCATAAGCACGTGTATTTTGCTTAACGTGCAACAGCACTTATAGAATGTATTCTAAATTCTTTATATCAATAGAATATAATTTTTTTTGGAATATAATTTTTTTTGGGGAAAAAAGCATAAGCACGTGTAAATTTTATAATACAAATACAAATTTTTCCACATGAAGTAAAATGTAAAATAGACATTGATGGGATTGAATATAAATACAAATTTGTCCACCGAGTAAAATGTACAATAAACATTGATTAGGTGTACTTTAAGGCATATCGCATGAAAGAGAAAACGTCATATACAAATAAAAAGCGATGCTAGAATTAAAATGTCATATAAAACTTTTAACCCCAATCATACCCACTAACAAATTAACTAGATCTCTATCTTAATACAAACCCAATTAAGTTAACCACATTATTTGAAAAAATATATAATGTGTAATTAATATTATATATTAATATTTCAATATGGTTATAATACACAACAATATTTTCTCAATTTGTATTCCTCCAATAAAATTAACATTGTGTTCTTCACCCAAAATGTTCAATTGCATATTCTTAACCCAATAATAATAATAATAAAAGCAAAAATCACATGTTTTTAATTTTTTTTATTAATCCCTTAAACCACTAATAATAATAATAATAAAGGCACATGCTTTTAAATTTAATTATTAATTCGGTATATCTATGTGTTGACTATTAAATGTATGGATTTGAAAAGTATTTATTCAATTTATTTTTAATATAGGTTTAAATACAATGTATCATTTAAAACTTTTCAAATATAATTTGATAAAACGAAAATGGTTTGAATTTTCTTTTCGTTATCAAGATAAACAAGAGCTGTGAACAGCTTAGTCCCTGCCTTTTCGTCCAAAATCCCCTAAACCACTAATAATAATAATAAAGGCACATGCTTTTAAATTTAATTATTAATTCCGTATATCTATGTGTTGACTATTAAATGTATGGATTGGAAAAGTATTTATTCAATTTATTTTTAATATAAGTTTAAATACAATGTATCATTTAAAACTTTTCAAATATAATTTGATAAAACAAAAATGGTTTGAAGTTTCTTTTCGTTACCAAGATAAACAAGAGTTGTGAACAGCTTCGTCCAAAATGTTCAATTGCATATTCTTAACCCAATAATAATAATAAAAGCAAAAATCACATGTTTTTAATTTTTTTTATTAATCCCTTAAACCACTAATAATAATAATAAAGGCACATGCTTTTAAATTTAATTATTAATTCCATATATCTATGTGTTGACTATTAAATGTATGGATTTGAAAAGTATTTATTCAATTTATTTTTAATATAGGTTTAAATACAATGTATCATTTAAAACTTTTCAAATATAATTTGATAAAACGAAAATGGTTTGAAGTTTCTTTTCGTTACCAAGATAAACAAGAGCTGTGAACAGCTTCGTCCCTGCCTTTTGAATTTACAAATTGAAACAAGTGAATCAAGTCATTCAAGCTAAAATATAGAGGAGACATGAAAAACAAATTCTACAAATTTAACCAATACTTGAGTCTAGAAGGCTTACCTTCAACACAAGTCATTTTTTTTCCCTCTAAAAAAAGCATACTATTGTTATTCAATACTGAATCAAATAGTACATGATATAATCAAACAAATCTGTCTTTCCCAAGATACTCCCTCATACTCAATGTTCAGATAAGCCCCCCAAAAAAAACAAAAGGAAAAATATTACAACATCCTTAAAACAAAAAAGTATTCTAGGAGACACTAATCTAGAAAATTCATAGTGCCAGAGCCAATCTGCTCATTATCCAAAAATTCATCCCACTGCAAGTAGCCAACCTCTCCATCCAAAGCCGCTTTTGACAGCTCAGAAGGATTGGTTCATAACCATTTTAAATCCATATATTTTATTGTTTTAAAAGGGTATCGCAAAACTTGAGATACAAATATCAATTTTCTTTAACACTAACATTCTAAGTACATAAAACATTGAAATTGGTACTCTCCAACTTTTTGATGGCCTCTAGACCCATCCTAACCTTATATGTATATGATCCATTCAAAGTTGAGAGATATAAAATTGAAATTGGGAAAATAAACAAGATTGAGCTTGAAAGCACAGAGAGAGTGGAATCTGATGAGCAGGTTCGTGAACAGTTCTGGGGTATAAGCTAGCTCAAGTTTGTTCAGAAGTTTCATGGGCATCATAAACAAATTACCCTCTCTTTTTCCCGAACATTCAATGGTGAGAAGGCCTTCATAGGCAACTTGGAATTAATATTAAATGAGAGTTTTATCGCAAAGACTATAGAATTACTTGTTCATGGTGACGGGTGGTTTAAGCATTCACCACTCAGTGAGGTCTCTTGGAAAACCATCCTTCCCAAACGTACATGTTCCATCAACAAAAAAAAATATGCCTCACGGTCTTTTTAAGGACGAGTGGTAGAACCTATTTATAGCCATTTGCCAGTATATAACTTGTGAGGGAAGGTTCAATTTGGTTTTCAGATGTCCTTTGTGCTTGTTTATGGCCTTTTTGGGTGATGAGTTGAATTTTCCTAAGTTTCTATTCATGAGTTTGAAAAATATGGCTACCCATTTCCCAAAGAATGGTTCTAACCATAGCTTGTGTCACCATGGTTTATTTCCTATCCTTGTCGAATATAAGCTCTCCAAGATAGGTCAATCATGGCAGGATTTTCTTCTCATAAATCAATGGTTAGAATCCTCTTTTGATTTGAATGAAAATTATGTAAATATTGGTCAAGAAACCCTTCTTGAATATGAAATTCTTCATGATGATAACCTTGATTTTGAGATGATAGATGATGAACTGCAAAAGGTTGATGAGTTAGTTTATATGTTGATTGATGAGAAGCCAAATCGATCCCCTCATGCGATTCCTTCTTCCAAACCTGATACTGATATTTTTAAGAATGAGATTGGTCATTATGATGAAGATGGTTACCTTAAATCTTATGCTTCTTATAATGGATTTAAAGGGTCAACTATTTACAATCATACCTCCCTTGGCCATGAATGAGAAGGTTATATATCTTCAAGTAAAATTGTGTATCCACATGCTCATTCAAATGATGACCCTGTAGTTAAGTCTTATTGTATCAACCATGAAACTGTTGAACAACATTTGGAAAAGATTGGGGTAACTCACACACTCCATGAGCTTGGTTGTTCGATAAGGTCCGTCTAAACCAAGTCAAATAAGGATCTGAATCATGTTATCCCTAGAGTGACCCATAGTTTTTCCAAAGGAAGAATGCTAATCCTATTGACCAATACTCCAAGCAATATAAAGGGGATGAAAATGAAACTATCAATGCTAATCAACTACAGGTTCAAGCCGAAGAAGTTCTTATGAAACCGAAGAAGTTCTTATGAAACCAATTGCCATTCCTGAAATTAAAAATATTTTCTATGTTGGTGGTCTTAAGGCTCCTAATCAAAACCCTCGTGTTGATCAAACTCTCAAGGAAATTATCCAACATGTCCCTTTTGTAGTTGAAAGGGAAACAACTCGCAACTGTGGTAATAATTTGGGTGATTTCAATGTTGATAAAACTGCTAGTGATGAGGAAAAGTTTCTTGTGTTGATAGGACAAACAATAGAAAATGAATATATTGGTCAACTTCAAGGGAAAAATCAGTCTTCATGTCAAACAACTAATATTTCCCAGGATGAAAATGATTGGTCTATTCATTGGAAAGCTTGTTATACTCAAGTCTTAACTCAAAAGGCTAGCCATTCGATCCCTCATAAGGATTGATCACCTGGTCCAAAGGTAAAATCCATGAAGGCCAGGCGTAGCAAGGAAAGCAACAGAATGATTAATTTCAACAATGTTGGTGTGGCAAGTAAAAGAATGGCTCGAATTATTTCTTGGATCACCAGAAAGCAGGCTAAGACGTGTGATAATCAAGCTCCTGTACAAAAGTCCCATCCAATAATTGATGTTGATAAGTTGGAAGATTCAAAGCCTGTGAGTGAGACTCCTGAACAAAAGTCAAAGCTAGTAAATACGGGGAACAGTATTTTTCTGACTACCTCTTTCACCGGCTTTGCATCAGAAACCTTGATTTCAAGTTCAAAACATCTTGGAGCTACTGTCGAAGTTAGACCACACCTCTTGGACCTTTCAAATACAAAGGGTTAGGCATTCTTTAGGATGGAAAATGAGGTCATGAGAACTATAAAAACTACCATAAACTTCATTAAAAGAAAGAAACGTAGATACTGGTTGAGAATTTTCAATAACCTTGCCATCGTTTCCCACCCTTTTCCCAGTCACAATGCTTTCCTATTGAAGAGAAAACGGCCTAAGCAACTCCGGATATGTGTGTAGAAGCTTTGTAACTGTAGAAACTTACAAAGAGTTATTGGTCTCAGATAAAAAAAAATATAGGAAGCATCAATAATTGGCATGTAACATTTGAACAGCCTGGAAGACTTTCTTCAATTTGTTCTGCACTTAGTGGCTCCTTACCAAATCTCAACAATGCATAAATAGACATAAAAAAGACTTACATTACGGTGAATCCAAACATGCATTGATTACGCAATGGACAGTTTATATATTTTTTAGTTGTATATTAAGTCTCTGTAATACAGTGGCCAACAAAATTTAGATTGCACGTTAGCATTCTAAGTAATATGATAAACAATGCACTCATATATGATTATAAGAATAAACAAAAAGACTCTCCAACCAACTTCATCATTCGCTGTCCACCCTTACCCTAGCGACTTAGAGGCTGCGATCACCAGAGACTTATTTCCCAGGCAATACAGGTCTCCCATTGTTCGTAAAAGAAAATAAATTTTACCTGAGTGGAAAGAGAGGAGAGGCTGCATCAAGGATCATAACCTAGCCTCTTGAAAGGAACATGGTGCACGCATCTCAATAGCATCAAGCATCATAACCTAGTGCCTTGAAAGGAGCATGGTGCACACATCTCAACTCCGAGGCAAGTTATGGCTTTCAAGGCAATAGAGGACAGCTCGACGGACATGCAGATTACTTGTATGCCAAGTAATAGCAAATCGCTGTCAATAAGGAAGTAACATTAAGGTAAGATTATTTTTGTTTTTTTTTAAATTTTTTTAAAGTTCGTCAATGATAAAAAAATTGTCAATTCAACACCTCTTATCCAATAAGATGTAAACACGATTTTTCAAAAAAGTATTTTTAAATGCAAATTATAATGGAACTTTTACTCAACTTTATAGAAACTGAAATATTAATACTAATTAATAGGTGAAGATGGAACATATAGTCTCTGCCTACGGCTAAAAAAGAATAGTCAATGCAATTAAAGTGATATAAATAGAAGTATTATTGGTTTTTAATATATGAGTGGATAATTTGAAAATAATTTGAAAATGAAACTCATCTTGCCATGAAATTTAAAATTAGAATATTCAATGACCATTAAAAGTTATTGAATTGAAATTTAAACTTAGAATATTTAATAATCATTAAAAATTATTGAATTGACATGGTAAAAATTAATTACTAATACTATTTAATATAAACAATATAAATTTTTAAATTCAAAATATAAAAATATTCAAATTTACAAATAAATGATATTTTATTTTAAATTTTAACATTTCTTTAATATGCATTTAAAACATTATTACACTTGACATGGTAAAAAATAATTACTAATAATATCTAATATAAACAATATAAATTTTTTAATTCAAAATAATCAAATTTAAAATGTAAAAATAATCAAATTTACAAATAAATGATATTTTATTTTAAATTTTAACATTTCTTTAATATGCATTTAAAACATTTTTACTTAGTGTAATGATTAACGTTTTTGTATTTAGTAATGGGTATGTATTTTCTTATTAATTTTATATTAATTTATAATTTATAATTGTTTGTCTTTCTTTTTTCTAATAATTACATATAGCTTTTAAGAATAGTGATGATGATGATTAACATCCTTGAGAGGTCTAGACTAAACTTTCTTTTATCGAATCCTTTTTTTTTTGCTTACAATTATTTATTTATTTTTTGTAAAGTTGTAGAGGTAAAATTAATTAAAAGAGCCGGAAAACATGGCTGAGTTTATATAGGTAGCAGGAAGATTTAGTGCCGGCTGGGGAGGCCTCAAGTAGTGAAGTCACCATCCCAGTTGCTTAAAAATATTGTAAAAGCTAGCATTATACAAAAATAATAGATTATGGGGAAGGTCTGCTCAGAATTGAATCTGGGTCTTGCTTAAAAAAAACATGAAACTGATGTTCAGAATTCTGAAAAGCAGACTGTAAAAAAGATGAAAGCAAAAAAACTGGATGTTACAGTAGTAACCCGGTGCCAATGGAGTCCATCTAAGGATTTGCTTCGGCATGCAGCTCATCCGGTTCTTCTTCAATGATGGGGCAGCTGCCGTAGTAGTCTTCCACCGACCCCGGGGAGGGGAGAACAGGGGAAGAAGGCCTGGTAGTGCCATCGTGAGGATTCATGTTGCCACCTTTCTGTTTCGGGTCAAGGTTGGCCACCGATGCGGAAGGATGTTCAATAGTCTCCCTGACATGGGCGTCCACACCTTTCAAACCATCACCTTGCAGAGTGTCCATGCCGTTCTCAGCATCTTTCTGTAGGGTTTCCAGCTCATTACTACGACCGAGGGAAAAGTTCTCCCAGGTCATATGCATATCCATTATCCCAAGACGATCTGCCATATCAGTCAAATTAAATTTGATATCCTTGAGAGTGATAGTGTTGGCCATCCAATTGGATGCGACTTCCTCCACCAGAGTGCTTAACATATTTTTAATTAACTAGTAGTGGTTGTTGGAGGTACAGCTGCCACTACACCAAAACCCGCAGGTGATTGGTAAACTCACCACTGCCAGATTTCAAGGATCCACAAGAGGCGATTAGTCCCTTGTCATGATACACCGAGGAGCACTGACTACTTGCAAATTCGTGCAACAATCTCCCCCTCAACGCGAGCCGAGTGTGTATCGAACTCGTGACCTCTAGCTCTGATACCAATTGTTGGAGGTACGGCTTCCATTACACCAAAACCCGTAGGTGATTGGTAAACTCACCATAGCCAGATTTCAAGGATCCATGAGAGGCGATTAGTCCCTTGTCACGATACATCGAGGAGTGCTGACTACTTGCAAATTCGTGCAACAGTGGTTGATGGTACCACCATTCCTCCCTAAAGCCAGAAGGGTTGTGACTCTGCGGGCTTCCCAATCGTCGATGAGGATGTGGGTGGAGGAGGAGACGCTCTCTGCATAACCATCCATCGATGTCCAATCAGTGATGTTTCTGGGTCAACGCCCAACACCTCTTCTGCTACCACCTCGGGGAGCAGTTCCTCTTAGCCACGTCATGGAAGCAGGTTGACAGAGAACGCCTTGAACCTGGAGCGTAAGGAAATCAACAGAATGGAAGTAGGAGAGAGGTAGAGCGATGGAATAATCACCAGTGTCAATGTTGAACCGCGAAGAGCCTAGCCTACACGTTTTAACCCTACAGAGAGCATTAATGTCGTTGGATGGAATTCTTGAGAAGGGTGGTGAATTAATGTTGGAGGTGCTTTCCAACACCATCAGCCGACGTCGTTGTGCGATCTGCATGAGGACAAGTAAATGCCAAGCCTTGGGGGAGAGGATCCCTTAATAACTTATCGTCGTCACCTTGGAGGATGCGCTGACAGGTGGAGGGCTCCGTGGGCTGGAGCGGGTGCCATGTGGGGGATGGCTCGTGTGGGATGGGTTGTCACCCAGATCCAGGGTAGGCTAGATTTGGTTGGAGTGGGAGCCATGTGGGGGTTGGCTCATGTGGGATGGGTTGTCACTCGAATCCGGGTTCCTCTATCGAACCTTAATAAGAAAGAAAGAACGGAATTATTTATTTTTCTTTAAATTTATATTCCTGGGCTCAAAAGGCTTGAAGAGAAGTGTTCCTAGCTCACTATATAGTTTTGGCAAGTTAGGAGGTTAGAAAGGTTTGTATTATAGAAAATGCTATGAAATTGAGATCTAATATGGGTGTAAGCAGAGCACTTTAAGTGAAAGTAGTTTTCATCCTCAACACTGATAGACTCACAAAGATGGCAAATCCTTTCCACCCACGATGTTTTAGGAATTGACCAATGCCATGTTTTGCTATGGAGGTCATGAGAGTCCATTCTTATCTTGGCTATATTAATTTTATTCTTTGAGCTAGTTAATATCGAGAGATACTTTTGATCTTACAAATTAAGGTTAATGATCTCTTTATAGCTTCTTAATTTTCTTTTAACCTCTAAATATTCCCTGCACCACATTTTCTCTTTAAACTTAAATGTAATAATTTTTTGACATTAATGATATTTTGTAAAGTGTCATTTTCGTTAATGCCCCAATGATTTAACCAAGCCATGGCATCTTTACACCAACCTTGCTTGAGGCACAAGTCATTTTAAATTGAACTTAAAGCAAGTTTAGGAAGTCTCTTGTCTCACATGTTATTTATCTTGTGCTTGTACATTAGATACATAGTCATAGGCATACTCTTAATGGGGGGAATACCTATTTCTATGAGGAGAATAGGATAAGACGTATTGGGGCGCTTGCACAAAGATTACACCCAAATCCGTTGCAATGGGAGCACATGAGTGCTAAAAAAATTATTGCACGCACACCCTTAAGACCGTGTGCGTGCCATGGTTTTGTAAAATCTTGATCCTCCAGTCAGGCATCCACGTAGGTCATAAAAGCGTGCGCTATGGTTTGGTAAAATACCTAACCACAAATCAGGAATCCACATAGTTCTTAAAAGTGCTCGTGCATTAGCAGTGCATACATGCTTTTAAGAGCGCACGTGCTACTCTGTATACTAAAATTGGGATGAGGCCTATTTCTAACCCATCTTACCCGATTCCGTTAGTGCCCGACTGCCCAAAAATGCTCCATGACCGCGTACGCGCATCAAATCCACCACCAACACCTCCAAATCATAATCCAGGTAGGATTTTGATCCACAATTTAAAAAAAATTCAATGATTTTAAAAAAATTTACATTATAAAAATTCCAAAAAATTCAACCAATATTGAAACAAATTCATTTTTTTTAATTACAGTTCATCTCTTCTCCATCATAATGGCATAAAACCAAGATCCAAACCCCCAAACAAACAACCTAGAGGATAACTTATCCAAACATAATCTCGAATTAAACATTCACCCCAAGGAGAACCTAACCACATAATCCCAAATAAACCAACATTTACACCAGTTAAGAACCTTGGTTCAAGATCTTAGAACCACTAGGGAACCATCAAGACTCTCCTTAGCCACATCCCTCGACAACATCATTTCCTCAGTCGATAATGCTCATGATCAATTGGTGAGTATAACCGAGTATAGGGCTAGTATGAGAGCCTATTATTCCACTGGTCTTAGTAGAGACCAAATCAAAGACTTGAATATCTCAAACAAACTCTAGTTATTTATTTCATTGACCCTAGGACCAACCAACCCCTGATCCATGCAAAAGGTGCCTTTGCATGGATTGGTGCACATATGAGCCATGGAGACAAAATTGGATGAGTCGATGGTTTATGGTTTTCGACAAACCTCTTTGAAAAAATAAGGAGGTTCCACTTTATTTTCTTTAGAAACTATATGTGGATTTCATGTTGGGTCTACGTGTCAACTACTTTGACATTAGTGATTTTCAGTAGGTTGGTCTTGAATCTTCCTAGGATCGACCCACTGCTAGGATTAACCCAATGAGATGGCCACCTACAGCTAGGTGTATGCCTAACCCCTCTCCATAGACACCTCATTTACTAGATCACCTAGTCGAGACTACCACTACCATATCACAACTTACTCATATTGTATTACAGCACAATACATTCGTGGCATCATCCAAGCATGACACATCAGAGTAGCATGGAGAACCATCAGTTGTAGGTCCTTCAGGTCCCATTGGTCACATACCATCCATGACATCTAGTGGGCCAAAGGATCCTTTTGACACTTGAGGATTACCCACACCCCCCTACCTACATTAGCCCTCACCCCCTACCTACATTAGCCCCCTCCACTACCATTTCCTAGGAGCAAGTTGTATGGCCTAGTGCTCCACTTCCTAGCCAGGAAGGGCGATTTCCTGCATGTCCTCTGATATTCACGGTGAGATTTATAAGTTCTTTAAAATATTATAAAGCATGAATGCATTTCATAAAATAATGCATTTTTGTATTATGTATTAATGATTTTTATAATTGTTGTAGGGAGGCATTATTAAGAGACTAGGATCAAGGAGACAGACACCCCCATCATGACATTTTGTCGCATCTCGGGTGATTACTCAAGATTTGAATTCTAATTGTATTTTTTAAGTGTACTAATTGATAGAATTGTGGGAAAACCGACATGTTGGTTTTTCCCTTTAAAACCACACCCAAACATAGGTGTGCTAAGAAAATATCCCTACGGATAGGTAGATATCGCCTTGGAATTAGAAAAAGGCCCTAATTGCCTACCCAGGACAGAAAGTAAACAAATAGACACTAAAGTCCTCCTAGATCTAGCTCATACAACAATTAGGAAGCTATGGAAAGACAAAGCAGGTAAATGGTGTACCTTGCTTTGATGGTTGTCCTCGGTATCCCTATGTTTCTCTAGCTCTAGCCTTTGATCACGTGCTTATGAACCATTTTACAAGAGGAAGAAAACACCTTATCCAAAGAAATATATGTATAAACAAAGATCTAACTATGAAAATGGAGACAATTTCATGCATTTAAAATTTTATGCCATCTTTGACACCTCTATTTTCCTTCAAAAGAATGTGAGAAACTGTTTTGGGAGGAACATTACAATCGAGAGTGGCAGGGAACTTTGGTGTAGAGAATACAGTGGCAGTCACTTGAAAAAAAAATTCTACTAGCCAAATCTCTAACAATATGTTGGAAAGTACATAAGATCGTGCACCACCCAAATCTACCATCAAGAAGCAAGGGTTGAACACTCCATTTCCTACCCTAGATAGACCTTGGGAATCTATCTCCATGGATTACATGTTTATTTTTCCTTCAATTTAAAAGCATGGAAACGACTATGTATTTGTGGTTGTTGACAGGTTATCTAAGATGGAAATTTTAACTCCCTATAAGAAAAGAATCACAATAGAGCCCACTATTAAGATCTTCTTCGAGCATGTTTGGGTTCACTTTGTCCTACCACATACCATTATTTTTTATTGAGACGATAGATTGTTGTGTGCATTTTGATCCAGTCTATGGTTGATGATGGACACCAAGATGACCAAATCGACTGCCTTCCACCCCCAAATTGATGGAAAAACATAGGTGGTAAACATGATGATTTTGCATATCCTCGGGGTGTACAACTCCAAAAATCCTTGCACTTGGAATGAGATCCTTCCTTAAATTAAATATGGCTACAACAAATCCCTTCATAGCAATATTGGACACAACCCCTTTCAAGTGTGATTGGGGTTCCAACCATTAGCCGCAATTGATGTAGCATTACCCACTGCTTCTACATGGGATAAATCCTCCCACATATAAATGGAGGTTGATTGAGTATCCAATTTTTTTGAACAAATCCATCACATCCAACCACAAGTTCATGCTATTTTGTAGGAATTCAATGATAAGTATAAGCAGTGTGACGATTAACATCAAGTTCCACGCATGTTACAAGTAAGAGATAAGGCATGGTTTCATTTGCAGAAAGAGCGCCTCACAAGACCCCATCATAAATTTTGACCCCTCCGATATGGTCATAACACCATCACCAAGGTTGTACATGAGAATGATTTTGAGTTACTTGTTCCCCCTTTCCATGGATTACACCCTACATTTAATGTGGAACTATTTTGACCATATTTTCCACCTCTCTTGGACACCTCATAGGTATCCAAACACTTGGCCCCTACATAACTCAATCTTGATTGTATTGGGCAGGAAAAAGTCGATTAAATCACGGCCACCGAGGTGAAGATCACTTACCAACAAACATCTAATTGTATCAAGTTGTCAAAGCAGGGAAAATTATTTACTAGGGAAAGTTCCTTAAAAGAAGTTATTTTCAACAAAAGATTCCCCATCCGATTGAGGAACTTGACGCAATGGGGACCATTTCTTTCTAAGGGAGGGGGGGGAATGATCCATGTGGATACTAGTGGCCACCCACCTATCCCACCAAGTTACAATGCGACGCAAATTGAGAAACTTGTATAGGACCCCGCACATTGTCAAGCAATGTTGCAGATCTGCCAAGAACACACTAATGTGGTCTCATTTTTCTCGGAGGCTTCTGAAGAAGTGTTGAGGTTCCAACAATTGAAGAGAATGCAAATAGAGGACAATGCCCAAACTTCAAATTTGTTTGGCCCCTCCATAACTAATGTCCAACCACTTAATTGGATGCCAATCGTTCACCAAACCACTCAACTTGTCAAAATTCACTAGTGGTCCACCTCACATTTGGTCCATATGATTCTAGATCTCTGCAGTTGAAGTTTAGTAAAGGATATATCAAATGAAGCATGACCAGGAAGCACTACATGTTTCCAACAAGCAATTAGATGTATGGATTGTTAATTTATTGTGAACATGGATTAGGACTGACATGTCTAACAACAAGAAGAACAAAAAGTGGAAGCTGTGCAAGTATGCTTAGAGGGAATGTGTCCATAATTGCACACTAAGGAGCCTTTTCTACCAGATAATGTTTAGAGTACCCATCCTAAGGAGAGCATGGAACTCCTCTATTTATGATGGATGCAATTTCATGTCAATGCTAAGGACTTGGAAGTTCATCTTGAAGCTCTATAATCCCATGGGATTCAACACCAACAGGAACTCATGGACCAGTTTTCATGTAACGCCCCGTTTTGACATTACTACCTAAACTATTATTATATGTTGTATTTGCTTGATTATGAGATTTCGTCATTTTGATGATACTGTGGACTTGAAGTTCCATTATTTTGCCGAGATAGATATGTGTATGTGTGATGTTAGTGTTATGATATGTAGTCAGGTTTTGATATATGTCTGGTGTTAATCATGTCTCATATATGCAAATTGTTGAATGATGGGTACGTGGATACCGTTAAAGTTATTGTGGAACGAAAGAATGTTATACCAGGTGCATGGTGAAAATAATGAATTGATTATTGTGGTTATGATATGATGAAATGTATGTGTACATGTTGAGGATTTGTGCACAATATTCGATATTGTATGTCGAGGAGTGACTTACAGGTTAAAATGGCTAAGTGGTAGCTGTATCCTACGAGGTGGGAGAGCCTCGGGGACATGGACTCCGAAAGATAAACGGTATGCAGGTGATGCATTATTTACTTTCGCATGATTATTATGTTGTTATTATGATGTATGGGTGGGGTAGGGTTTCAGGAAACTCAACCGCCCAGATTGGTTATACGATGACAAACCGAGTACAGGTGCAACGCAGTTATTATGTCAGGTAGACATAGTCCCTTGTTCCATTAGGGGGGGTGGAGGATTTACCCACCGTTTATCCCCGAAACCCAGAGTCATGGGAGGGCTGTGCTACGGTGCGCTCCCCAAGGTGTGTGATGATGACTGGTGGTTGCCTGCTGGGGAAGCTTGGTCGATGTAGTCGACACTTCCGCTTACGGGTTCTAGCTGGATTCGGTCATGGCTTGACACTTCAGGGTAGTCCAGCAGAGGAAAGGATAGGGTGTGGAAGTTAGTTGTGGTTAGGTAGATGATGTAGGTAGATAGGTGTAACTTGAAGCTGAAAAGAAAACGCGATCTAACTGTGTTTGTTGGAAAACCTTTGTTTGATTATGTGTCGTAACTCGGTAATGTATGAATTGTCATAACTTAATAAGATGTCTTTCAGTAAAAGAATGTACCTCGCAAACTATGTTTAAACCTGTGTTAGTAAACAATAAGTTTTATGATTTTGATTGATGTGTGCGATTTATTACTGTTAGTGTACTTACGTGAGGTATGTAAGCAGTAGCTACGCTTACATAATTCGCCTACATATCTATAAATTGCGTGAAATAAAACTGAACTATAATGTTTAGGCATTAATTACATTGTTACTACTTATCTAACTAGGAGATTAAGTTAATACGCCGAGTTCGTAAATTTTGGTTTAATAATTGAATAAGATAATAAAGTAAATTAGGTGGTAATGAAAGACGATTTAGTAATAGTGTTAATTATTGTCAATTAATGTTAATAACATTGATTAATGTTAGTCATTGTTGATTAATGATTAATAATGTTTATTAATGTTAAATATTGTCGATTAATGTTAAGAATATTGATTAAATGTAATTATCGTTGATTAATGTTAATAATACTGAATAATAATGTTAAATATTGTTGATTAATGTTAGTAATGTTGATTAATGTTAATTATTATCAGTTAATGATTAATAGTGTTGATTAATAAATGAACTATGGTTAACCTAAGTAGTAACTAATGTAATTGATTAGTAATGCTTGATTGATTATTAATGAATTTAATTAGTCAAGGGTAAGGGTTAAAATGTTAAATGGTTATTGTAATATTAATTAAAGTAATATTAATCTCATAGGTTAGTATTAATTACAAGGTTAGTTAATTAATTAAACCATATGGATAATAATTAATTTATAACTATTAGTTTAATTATGATCATGTCTAAGATAATTAGAACATAGATAATTAGAACATAGGATAATTTATGAATTGATGTGATATGAAATTTATAAACAAGTGTCGGGTACACACTTTGGAATTATTCATGAAAATGATAAATTAATTATGATTTAATTATAAATTATTATGAATTAATTATAAATTATTATGAATTAATTATAAATTGATTATGAAACATTTAATTATGAGGTCACCGAGAGATGACTAGCAATTAATGGGGTAAAACGTGTAAGTCTGAAACACTTATGGTTGATGTAAAAATTTTAATTTTATAATATAACATTTTATTAATTATTAATTAAAATTTTGGAAGAAGGAAAGAATGCTAAAATATTGCCGATAGGTTGTCGGTTGAGTGTGAAGCACTTAAAGTTGGAAGATGAACCAACCCAAACTTAAATTAAATAATAAAATAATACAGTCTTGGTAGATGAGTCAAAAGTTGGGGGCTCGAGGAGGAATGGGGGGTTGGATAAAATTAATGAGGAGGATAGGGGTAGTTATGATAGGAGGAGTCGGTGGAAGGACAAAGAGGGGGAATAAGGTCGAGAGGGGAAGGAGGAGAAGGGGTCTTCTTCACCTTGGATATTTTACATAGGAGAGGGGGCAGAAAAGAAGGGGGTTCTTGTTGGAGAGTTTACAAAAAGGGAAATACTGGTTGGCTTGTACTCGGTTTGGGCTCGGGGGTCCAAAGGGGTACCTTTGGAGCTGGGTGGTCGGCGAGACCTCACCAGTTGGCAGGGTGGCATACTTGTTTGGGGATGGTTGAGTTTCATAAGGTTTGGGGGAAGCATTTGTTGCAAGGCATACAGCAGCAGGAAAACAAAAAGGAGCAGCAACAGGAAAACAAAAGGGAGCAGCAACAGGAAAACAAAAGGGAGCAGCAACAGGAAGGGGGAATCTACTAGCTAACTAACAGGTATTTTCCTACAGGTATAAAATCCATCTCTACCTTGTAAATTTTATTAATTCAAGCTATTTGATAAATGAAATTTATGTGAATCAGTACTGTCATATATTTTATGTTTACACTTGCAAGATAGTAACTCTTAGAAGCAATAAAATAACACCTCTAGTTGTTCAAACCTGAGGAAATGTAAACTATATGTTTTTTTTAAGGCATGAAACTTAACCATAAACCACCAAACATAAAACAGAAATTTGACTCAATATTGATAAACTCTGAAAAATCTTGGACGGGGTCTTACATATGGTATCAGAGCCATGGTTCCAAATCTGGAACCAGAGGGCTCACTACAGTGAGAAGACTTGTAGTAAAAAAAAAAATTTGAGGGATTTAAATTGCTAATTTGCAGAAAATTGACAAAAATGATGACTGGAAAATTCTCAAGTGTAAAAGCGTGAAAATAGGTGTTGAGTAACTTCCGGGCAGATGTCTTGGACCCGTTTTTACACCTGTAAAAAAAAAAAACAAGAACATTAGAGTTACAATTCATATATATTATTTATATACATATGCTTCAATAAACAAAGAAATTATGTTATTTATGAACCAAATTTGGCTTTAGATAAATTTTTACACAGAATAGAGGGTCTATTTAAATATAGAACTTGAAAACCGGAATTTAAAAAAAATGATTGTTTATATGTATATATATTATATATATAAAGGAACCCTAAAATATATATAGAGAGAGAAATTCTTCTTTTAATATAAAAGAGAATATACATACATTAACAAGAATATTAAATTTTAAATTTAATATTATTCTTAAAATTTAAATCAAGACGAAACTATAAAAAAAAAAAAGTGGTATAATATATATGAACCATATATATATACAAAACCAAAATAAAAATAACATTTTAAAACAAAATTTATATATATATAAAAAAAAAAAATTATAAAAAAAAAATAAAGAAAATAAAAAGAAATTTCACAACTATGTATATAATATATACGAATTATGAAACAAACAAAAAAAAACTTATAAAAAAAATAAAAATTCACAAACTATGTATATATATATTATATATATATACCAATTACTAAACATACAAACAAACAAAAATAAAACTTATTAAAAACATCTAACACTGTGGAATGCAGTATATCTAAGTTTAGAGTCTTAAGCAATTTATATGTTATCGGAATGGCAAAGGTAACCGCATCTAAAAATCTTTAATTCTTGGCCAAGATAAAGATCTGGAAGCAAAGGCAAAGCCCATTGATCCTATTGTTTCTTACCCAGTAATTTATCCAGTTCATTCTGGAAGCTTTTGTTGATTCTGTTAATAGAGACCTACCATTTTCACTATTTATTATTCATTTGGTAATACAGTTAATTAGTAAGTTAAAACAAAAAGAAAACTATAAATAAAAAATTGAAACAAAGTCGATTCATATTTTTTTATATATATGAAGTATGGATTAAAACTATATTTATATATATTTGCAGTAAAGAAAAAAATAATAATAAAAGATTGAAAAAAATAGGGTTCACGTTGGCCAAGGTTGCCGCCATGAGCAGCCGGCCAAACAGCATGACGGCTGCGGCCTGGGCTTGGTCGATCTACGCAAGGGGCAGAGAGCTGCGCCCTCTTTGAGTGGGGCAACTTTTCCTCTCAGCTGGGTTGTGCCCTCTCAAAATTAAAAAAAAAATATAATAGAAAATAAAAGTTTACCTTGAAAATTATGTTTTTTTTTTTCATGGCCGCAGCCCTGTGGCGGCCATGGGCTAGCCAGGGTGTGCAGCTCGGCGGCCATGGGCTGGCTTGAGCGCAACCCAGCGGCCATGGGCCGGCCTGGGCGTGCAGCCGGCCAACCAAAAACAAAAAAAAATTATACATAATAATTTACAAGGGAAAAAAAAAAAACCCTTCTTGCTATGTAAATCAATCTTCTGAAACGGTCTCTAAATCTCCCTTAACTAAGTAAAATAAATTCTCAAGGAGAGACATTAAATTCAATCATACAGTCTTTGATTTCAAAATCCCAATAAGCTTCCCGTGCAAATAAATTTAACTTGTGCTGTCATTGACGAGGCCGGCCATGGCAGCTGGGCTAGCAGCATGTGCTGCGGCAAGCATATAGCCGGCCAACAAAAAAAAAAAAAGGGAAAAAAAAAAGACGGAATATAATAAATACAAAAAGGAAAACTCAGTGTAAAAAAAAAAAAACGGAGCAAAGGATTATACCACGAAACCCCATCTATTTGACAAAGAGCCAATGCCCAAACAACAAACACAGACCTGAGTTTCAGCCAAGCGCCAAGGAGAGAGTCTGCAACCAGGTCATTGTTCACATACGGTTAAGGAATGGGTATGTTGATGCATTTCCACGTTAGGAAGCGGCCATACTTGTAAGTCCCAACCCAAGCCTTCCACCACAAGCCAGGCATTCGTAGATTAAACCTACATAGGGCACTTCGAAGGCACTTCGAAGCCAACTCGCCACTGTCTCCACCAAGCATGCCAAAAAAAAAAAACACGCAAGTGACAGGATTACCCATGTTGAGATCCAACAAATCCTTCATCCGGTAGTGTGTAAGTCGAAGCACGCCCATGCCTGCTTAGCCAAGCATTGGTGCAGCCCTAACTTGAGCCTGCGTACCAGCAGCTCCAAGAATTCTGATGCTTCCATACCTGGCAACTCATGGCGTTGGAAGGGAGGAAGCCGGAGCCGCGCCGTATGGCCTTCGCGCGTGAGGACGAGTGACCTGCTTTTGTAGGAGGCGCCCTTCCTTGGAACGGTGGGATGAGGGCATGCATGCAGCCCGCGTGGCATGCATGCATCCTGGTCCTTCCCCGTGGGCTCCTTTGGGCCATGCGGCTATGGGGCAGGTGGATGATGGAGGTGCCGGTGGTGTCGACAGGTGGTAGACGGAGTGGTATACTAAGCGGGTTGGTAGGTTGAAGGGACGGCTGATTATTTTTATATTTATCAAAAATTTAAACGTCTTAATTGGTTGATCTAATGCCACATCACTTACTTGCTCTCCGTTATGGTGAGGGTTAATCTATAATAATCAGCTGTGTCAACATTTAGTATTCATCTCTAAGACAGGCACTTTATATATCTACTTCTAATACGATATCGAATCATTACCTTGAGAGTTATTTTCATGTGTGGAGGGCGTACTTAAGGAAACGAGTCCCGCGATTGTTAGCACATGTGGGAGGGATTCTTCATGGATGCTCGATCCATTTAAAAAAAAAATTATAAAAATTTCTCTTTCAATATCAGAATTATTATGTAAAAGTAAGGATGAGCAATAACTTCATAGAAAGATTTTAGACCCGTAGTAAAATAATACTTAATAGCATTTCTTGTGAATATCAAACGAGAGGGTAAAAGTGTGATGACCTGATGTATATAGGATTTAAAATTACCCTCAAAATTTGTGCCTACGATACTTCCCAAGAAAAACCTATTCACATACCTTATTCACAGCCAGAGCCTGAAAGATAACTCATTGGGCATGTCTACAAAACGAAGTGGATTGATAGCGGATTGACAGCTGCAGCTGTCCTACGAGTGTCTTGATAATTATCCAGATATGCTTTGCACAAGTGTTTGTAATCGGCAGCATTGTGTACATGTAGACATTTTATGTAGACATTTTATTTGGGTCAGAGAAAATGAAGCTTTTACAATAGCCTTTTTCCGTGAGCTTAACCCTAAGTATAAAATGAAAAAAAAATAGTAATAATAATAAATAAACGAATTTGATTTTGGCATTTCCTTGCTGGCAACAACTACAGCAGAATGGATATTCTGTAATAAGACCTACCTATTATTATATAAACCTCAATGCAATTCAATATGTAAAGACAAACCAACAAAAATATTCCGGACAAACCAACAAAAATATTCCGGTATTGGTCGTATTGGCCTTATTCAGTTTACTTTAATGGCCATAAGGAGATCTATATAAAGGGGTAATGTTGTAAAGGAATTTACGTAGAATTGCATATATTTCAAGTCAATTAAAATTATTGTTTAAGTAAAACAATCAAGAGTAATATAACTCTTAACTTCCAATATATTTAGTGAAATATTATTGTTAATTATGATAGTTTAGATAAAGTAAAATGTAAAGAGGTAATATATATATATTAAATTCAATTGGTAATATAAGAGAAAATAAGATTTGGTTAAACTAAAATACAACTAGATATTTGTAGTACATTTTTAATTAATACATTTTTAATTAATAGAAGTTTTGTAATGTATTTATTTTGATGTTTAATGGTTTTGAGATTAGCTCATATTTATGTAGTAATGCCATAAAAATAATAATAATAATAACAACAATAATAAAATAAATAAATAAAATTTTGAGGCCATAGCATTACAATAAGATTATGATAATAAATGGGTAGTGTCACTTTAATGATTAGCAACCCTTAAATCTAGATATGAAACATGTGGGTAGAAATTAAGCACGAAATATTTCCAATGACGACCTTGCATACTTAATATGTCGAAGGGCATTTAGCATGAGGTCTTTAAACAAATTGAGTAATTTGAAGGGAAATATAAGAACATGCAACCACATTAGCAGCAATTATATGGTAGTAACTATAGATTGTGGTCGTGGATCCTCGCGTGAAACTAATTCTTAATTTATGTAATTATTTTACAAAACTCTGGTTGGAAGGAGGTGAATGGATAAATGAAATTTAAATTTTGTTAGGACAAATGATATGGCAGGCATGCAAGTTAACAACTAAATGAAATAATATAGAAGTTGTGGCCATTATTAAAGTTACTAATAAATATGTAGTAGTTGTTGTATGACATTAGAAGTGTAAAATGAGAGTTTAGGGTTGTAATAAAGGCAGAAATGGAACTATCGCCACATAGGCGGATAGGGTTATGCAAGGAGAGTAAACAAATGATGAAGGAAAAATTTAGTAATTATACTATAATTATGGGGTAAAGTAATACAAAATTTTTGTAAAGTGTACATATAGACAATGGAATATAAGTGGTTGATTCATAAATCATGGAATGCACTATTCATAGTGGTGTCAAGAAAGAAAGAAAAAAGGGGGATTAAGGTGACATAAATGAAATTTGGACATTTAACTTAGTCCCTAACTGGAAGAGTATAATGACATTTGATATTCAGTAAAATCTTGTGACAACTAAAGTAGTTGGCAGTAATTATAAGAGAAAATCGTAATAGAAGAATCGTGCATGTTTCATCAAGTCATGGTAGAACATAAAATTTATTTTGGTACGTTAGGTAATTACAGGATCTTCATCTTCCCTCTATAAGGATAAATTAAAAGTTGATCGACAATATATGGGTTGTAAAATTGTAAAATTCTATGAGAAACCTATGTATTCATGTTAGGAGGAAATTCGTGAGGGTGTGATACTATCCTGTGAGGGAATGACTTTATGTCATAATTTAATTTGTAAACAAAAGAAAAATGATATATCGTGAGATTCATAAGTCAGATTTCTTGAAAGTGGTTCATAATGTAATACATTGATGGGAAAATGGTGTGTGATGTATGACTTAGAGGTAGTCATTACTTAATAGGTAATTGGGATTTTGGAACGAATTCGACTTGATTTTTTTAACCTAATTTTTATCCTTAAGTATGGTTATAAAGTGTTTTTGAAGGACATTGTTGAGTGTGCCTAGTTTGGAATTACCCAATGTACCTCATATTAGCATGTGTTGTTGATGATGTGTTAGTTTAGAGCTTTCTCCTATTCATGTATGAGTAATAAAATGTATCACACAATAGGTAATATTGGACATTGAATGAAATTATGTATGTTTAAGAACAACAACAACACAATTGAAACATATCCATTATAGGCCTGTTGATGACAAATGATCGTTAAGATAAGTAAAGGGGTTAAACAACATGAGAAACAACCATAGTATATGGTAAGGTGTGATAATAACGGATGAGCTCATTCGCATATTATGATAAGAGTATTGTTTTAATGCAGTATAAGTAATGATGAGTAAGGACTATAATGTTAGTGTGCACAAATAAGTAGGAGTCATCATCCTGTGTAATTAATGGTTTATAATTAAAAAAAAAAAAAAAAAAAAAAAAAAAAAAAACTAATAAGTGTAACTTAGATACTGAGTGTAATAGAGTGGATAGGATTAGTGGATTAACATAGATATGTGAATGAAGGAAATGGGTATGCCAAGGTAAGGGATAGTTAGAGAAATATTACCGGACATAGGACAATGATGTGAGGATTACAAGATAAATGGAAATGCAGTAGAAGACAAGTTCTAGTTGAACTTGGAAAATTGTTAATGATGATATGTAAATTTCTCCATAATGTTTAAACTGCAAACTTGATGGGTGTATCATTTAAACCAAGAACCTTTAAATAAAGAGCATGGTGGCTTCATAATTTAATCTTGATAAAGAGAAATTGCGTAATTCAAAGTAAGATTAACTAAAGATGAGATCCGATTAGAGAGTCATGGCAATGACTTAGAATTAAATTAAAAGTAATATATAAGAAAATATGTTCTTATAAATCACATTATAGAATGTACAAATTAATTTAATTAACAAGGATGTTGATTATTCTATGGATTAAGGTGGTAATGAACCTTGAGTAGTCAAACCAACAACCTTGCAAACGTTAAACAAAAATATAAGGACACATCCAATGAGATTAAATCAGTAAAATTTTGTAGATGTCATTATGTATAATTAGGAGGTGGCTCAGTAGGAGAAGTATACCCTAGGTTCAGCCACCCAGGAGGACGCACAGATCATGCATCGTGATTATCCCACACTATTTTGACCATAACTTCGGGACGAAGTTTCCTGAAGGGTGGGTGTATGTAACGCCCCGTTTTGACATTACTACCTAAACTATTATTATATGTTGTATTTGCTTGATTATGAGATTTCGTCATTTTGATGACACTGTGGACTTGAAGTTCCATTATTTTGCCGAGATAGATATGTGTATGTGTGATGTTAGTGTTATGATATGTAGTCAGGTTTTGATATATGTCTGGTGTTAATCATGTCTCATATATGCAAATTGTTGAATGATGGGTACGTGGATACCGTTAAAGTTATTGTGGAACGAAAGAATGTTATACCAGGTGCATGGTGAAAATAATGAATTGATTATTGTGGTTATGATATGATGAAATGTATGTGTACATGTTGAGGATTTGTGCACAATATTCGATATTGTATGTCGAGGAGTGACTTACAGGTTAAAATGGCTAAGTGGTAGCTGTATCCTACGAGGTGGGAGAGCCTCGGGGACATGGACTCCGAAAGATAAACGGTATGCAGGTGATGCATTATTTACTTTCGCATGATTATTATGTTGTTATTATGATGTATGGGTGGGGTAGGGTTTCAGGAAACTCAACCGCCCAGATTGGTTATACGATGACAAACCGAGTACAGGTGCAACGCAGTTATTATGTCAGGTAGACATAGTCCCTTGTTCCATTAGGGGGGGTGGAGGATTTACCCACCGTTTATCCCCGAAACCCAGAGTCATGGGAGGGCTGTGCTACGGTGCGCTCCCCAAGGTGTGTGATGATGACTGGTGGTTGCCTGCTGGGGAAGCTTGGTCGATGTAGTCGACACTTCCGCTTACGGGTTCTAGCTGGATTCGGTCATGGCTTGACACTTCAGGGTAGTCCAGCAGAGGAAAGGATAGGGTGTGGAAGTTAGTTGTGGTTAGGTAGATGATGTAGGTAGATAGGTGTAACTTGAAGCTGAAAAGAAAACGCGATCTAACTGTGTTTGTTGGAAAACCTTTGTTTGATTATGTGTCGTAACTCGGTAATGTATGAATTGTCATAACTTAATAAGATGTCTTTCAGTAAAAGAATGTACCTCGCAAACTATGTTTAAACCTGTGTTAGTAAACAATAAGTTTTATGATTTTGATTGATGTGTGCGATTTATTACTGTTAGTGTACTTACGTGAGGTATGTAAGCAGTAGCTACGCTTACATAATTCGCCTACATATCTATAAATTGCGTGAAATAAAACTGAACTATAATGTTTAGGCATTAATTACATTGTTACTACTTATCTAACTAGGAGATTAAGTTAATACGCCGAGTTCGTAAATTTTGGTTTAATAATTGAATAAGATAATAAAGTAAATTAGGTGGTAATGAAAGACGATTTAGTAATAGTGTTAATTATTGTCAATTAATGTTAATAACATTGATTAATGTTAGTCATTGTTGATTAATGATTAATAATGTTTATTAATGTTAAATATTGTCGATTAATGTTAAGAATATTGATTAAATGTAATTATCGTTGATTAATGTTAATAATACTGAATAATAATGTTAAATATTGTTGATTAATGTTAGTAATGTTGATTAATGTTAATTATTATCAGTTAATGATTAATAGTGTTGATTAATAAATGAACTATGGTTAACCTAAGTAGTAACTAATGTAATTGATTAGTAATGCTTGATTGATTATTAATGAATTTAATTAGTCAAGGGTAAGGGTTAAAATGTTAAATGGTTATTGTAATATTAATTAAAGTAATATTAATCTCATAGGTTAGTATTAATTACAAGGTTAGTTAATTAATTAAACCATATGGATAATAATTAATTTATAACTATTAGTTTAATTATGATCATGTCTAAGATAATTAGAACATAGGATAATTTATGAATTGATGTGATATGAAATTTATAAACAAGTGTCGGGTACACACTTTGGAATTATTCATGAAAATGATAAATTAATTATGATTTAATTATAAATTATTATGAATTAATTATAAATTATTATGAATTAATTATAAATTGATTATGAAACATTTAATTATGAGGTCACCGAGAGATGACTAGCAATTAATGGGGTAAAACGTGTAAGTCTGAAACACTTATGGTTGATGTAAAAATTTTAATTTTATAATATAACATTTTATTAATTATTAATTAAAATTTTGGAAGAAGGAAAGAATGCTAAAATATTGCCGATAGGTTGTCGGTTGAGTGTGAAGCACTTAAAGTTGGAAGATGAACCAACCCAAACTTAAATTAAATAATAAAATAATACAGTCTTGGTAGATGAGTCAAAAGTTGGGGGCTCGAGGAGGAATGGGGGGTTGGATAAAATTAATGAGGAGGATAGGGGTAGTTATGATAGGAGGAGTCGGTGGAAGGACAAAGAGGGGGAATAAGGTCGAGAGGGGAAGGAGGAGAAGGGGTCTTCTTCACCTTGGATATTTTACATAGGAGAGGGGGCAGAAAAGAAGGGGGTTCTTGTTGGAGAGTTTACAAAAAGGGAAATACTGGTTGGCTTGTACTCGGTTTGGGCTCGGGGGTCCAAAGGGGTACCTTTGGAGCTGGGTGGTCGGCGAGACCTCACCAGTTGGCAGGGTGGCATACTTGTTTGGGGATGGTTGAGTTTCATAAGGTTTGGGGGAAGCATTTGTTGCAAGGCATACAGCAGCAGGAAAACAAAAAGGAGCAGCAACAGGAAAACAAAAGGGAGCAGCAACAGGAAAACAAAAGGGAGCAGCAACAGGAAGGGGGAATCTACTAGCTAACTAACAGGTATTTTCCTACAGGTATAAAATCCATCTCTACCTTGTAAATTTTATTAATTCAAGCTATTTGATAAATGAAATTTATGTGAATCAGTACTGTCATATATTTTATGTTTACACTTGCAAGATAGTAACTCTTAGAAGCAATAAAATAACACCTCTAGTTGTTCAAACCTGAGGAAATGTAAACTATATGTTTTTTTTAAGGCATGAAACTTAACCATAAACCACCAAACATAAAACAGAAATTTGACTCAATATTGATAAACTCTGAAAAATCTTGGACGGGGTCTTACATTTCACCTCTGATTTTAGAAGTCAATGCAACTTGCAACCACCTGCACATGACCATATAGTAAATCTGAAATACTCTTACCATCATGTAGGACTGGATAGGATTGCTTGAAAAGAGGCAAACTCCAGTGGAGGAGTTGCGAGAGAGGATCAAGAAAATGAATACGAATTCCCAACCCCTTACAAATACTCTTGAGAAACAAGCCAAGTATGTTGAAATCCAGGTCGTGAATGATCAACTGGATGCATTACATGAAGCCGCAGGTGTAGATAAAAAGGCCCTCAATGAGTTCCTCCCTACAACTCAGTCCATTTATTTGGAACTTCAACAATTGAACTCTTTCACGGATATAGAGAAGGAAACCTTAGAGAAGATGAAACCCAATGCATTGGATAGTGAGCAGGCATAGGCATTCATTGCAAGTTCCTCTATTTTGTTGGATAAATTGAAGGCACAAGTTGATAAATTCCAAACATTTCATGACAACATTGTAGCGATCATCCCCGAGTTGGCCCCTTCATTTGAAGGATCATCACAACAATAGGGTTGACTTGAGGGAAAGTCAGTGAGCGTGTTTTTTTTATTGGCCCCTTTGTGTTTGAATGGAATTCGTTGAAGCTAGGTGGTTTAGAAGATGCATGGATATTTGTGCAAGTGATGCGACAAAGGCGCGGAAAGGATGTGGTGCGAGTGATCAACTGACAATGGTTATAGAAAAATCATTTAATGCATTGATGTGGATTGACATAGTTGTAACCATCTTGATGCAATCAAGACTAACAATGTATTTTGTATAAAAACCCATGAAGGGTTAGGGATAGGTGTTGATTGGTTGTTGACGGTTAGCTAATGAATATTGTATATGGGTGGGAAAATATTGTTAAGGCTATGAGTTTTCTTATGTGTCTATGGTTGCAGGATGATAGTTCACTCTAATATGTGGAGATATATTATGGGGGTGGTTTGAAGATATCAATAAAATGAGGATGTTCTACGATTCCCCCTTTAAAATTCATGTGTCATATCTATGAATGTTGCATCTGCTTATTATTTCTGCTTAAAATGTTATAATGGTGTTTATGTGGGAACTTTCGTTTGATGGTCCCTATTTCACATCAAGAATACTTAAATGTTAAATCAAATAACATGATCGAACTTGCATCCATCCTTTCTTCAGATAAGACATTCTTCTCTCTCGGAAGATTGAAAATGTCAATGCATCTAGACTACATCAAACCTTTGTTGATGCTTGCGTGAGGACCTTGGTCTCAACTTGTAACCAACATAAATAACATGGACAATTAATAAGATATCATTTTCAGAAATATATGCATAAAATAACTCATTAATCTATAACCCATATCCCATGAGTATTAATATTAATAGGAACTAACTAATTTCTCATATTTTTTTAATAATCCACTTAACACTCATTACACAATTAAAACTCATATAATATTTTAAAATTTTAATATTAAAATTTAATAAATGATTTTTTTTTATAAAAAAATAATTGTTTAAAAAATTTTGATATTACTTTTCTAAATATACAAATTAAAAAAAAAAATATATATATATATATATAAATAATAAAATAACTCAAAAGACATACCCGTCAAAGTCCACGGAGTAATTGCGTGGTTTCATAGTCATCCACGATAACTGATATGATATTAGGTAAAGGCAATAGTTGTGAGCTGAATATAATAATAGCATGACATCTTACATTTCTTGTGAGTCGCCTCGCTCTCAAACTTTCTCTTCCCTTGCAAGTCGTAAGGTCATTCTATCACGATTACGAAAGTTGAAAGCGATTATAGATCCAGTCGCATGCGATACCTTTCAAATTTTAATCGTAAACATAAGTCATCAAACTCAAAGGCATGAGTTATGGCTTCACACCTAATTCATGGGTGACCTACATTAGTTTTCCCTTTACTTACACATTGCAAAAATCTCTTACACTTGAGAGAAACGACAAGCGTATTTTTTTTATATCATACACTCTATTTTCTGCTTCAAGAGAAAAGTTCGAGGTCTTATTGTCCATCTTTCACACATCTCACATTTCGGAGAGAATAAGTTTGAGGTCTTATTGTCCATCTTTCACACAGCTCACATTTCGGAATCATAATCATAATGTGAATTTTCGTTAGGGTTATTTATTTATTTGTAAAATTAAAAGAAATTATTCATATAATGTGAATTTTCGTTAGGGTTATTTATTTATTTGTAAAATTAAAAGAAATTATTCATATAATGTGAATTTTCGTTAGGGTTATTTATTTATTTGTAAAATTAAAAGAAATTATTCATATGAAAATTAACTTTTCATTAATATTGTTAGAAAAGCCATGTATTTTAGATATTTTTTTCTTTTTAATTTTATGTATTTTTTAAATATAGATAACTTTGATGTAACAATTACAACTTACATTATAAAATAATATGTGTACTCATAAAATAAAACAAAAGTAAATTCAACTAAATCATGTAATGAATCATATTATTTCAAACTGCCATTAGTTTTCCTATTTTGTGAGTTATGAGATCTGTTGGGCTCCCGGTTCTAATTCTGTTTGTGGATCAACGTTTTAAATCTTCTACTTAATTTTATGATATAATTGTTTAATGGCCATTTCTCCATGGCATACATAACTATGTATTTATCTATTTCAAGAATAGGGATAATGGAGATGATGGACAATGGAGAGGAACGACGAATTTTATAAAAGTTAAATCTGTAATTTTTATTATTTTGTTAAAACACTTTTTTAAGTTTTAATGGTCATATCATTATAGTCAAACTTTGAGTATAAAGATATCCCATTACAAATAAAGAATTTTTTTTTACATTAATTTTTATTGTAAAAATAATTTTAAAACTAAATATTAAAAAATATGGTAAACCAATTATTAAAAGATTTTATATACTTATTATTATTATTATTATAATTATAAATTGAAACCAATTATTTTTTTTAACAGAAACAGGGGAAAAGATATATATAGATAAAGGCTGTGCACAACCATTCATTACAAAAATAGAAGCCATCACTCTGCATCTGAAAGAGGAAAATTGCAGAGATTGATAGAGTTTTTGTCACTAAGTTCTTTACATCTTGACTTCCTATAGATTATGTTCATGCTGTTGGGATAAACCCTTACAAATTGATTACATAATATAACGCAAAAAAACATTGAGAGTATGAGCAACTAAGAGAACCTATAGATTGGAGGAAATTCCAAAAAAGGTGAAGAGAGTGACATTAACTGAAGTTCTGCTGCTGAACTGAGGCCGTATCCAACATCTCCTGGTTTACAGTTGGGGCTTCCTGCACAATGTTGCAATGAGTTTTGCAGGCAAAAACAAAGGTATCTGCTTTAATACTATCCACTTTTCCCATCAGCTTGATGATGTTTTGGTCCATGTCTTCCATGCGTGACTCCAGGCAAGAGAGCCGAGAGTGAATGTACCTGTCTTCCATGGCCAATTCCTCAATTTGATTCACGGTGGTGCAAACTGTAGAATACGTTCTGCACAGGTAGGTTTTGATTTCCGAGGAGAGCTGGCTTAACATGGCTATGGCCTGTCTAACCCCTTCCATGCTGCGTGCAGAACTGGGCGAGGGAGAGTCAACTTCACACAGCGAGAGAACAAGTTCTGGGGTGATGATGCAGAACTGCTGAAGAGCCGAAGCGAGAGCTGGGTAAGTAAGGCGCTCCATCCTTTGGGCTATGAAACCAATGAACGCTTGGAGCCTTAAATGCTCAAGCGTGAGAACTGTGGAAGCCATGTGGAGGGCGCGAGGGTGGAGGCATGTCAACCAATCCAAGGCATGACGAATTCGATTTCTCAAGTGGTGGAGAGAGCCACCCTTTAAATATCTTCTCCAAGGTTGGAAACCCATAAACAAATAGATCATTAGGGAATAAAAATATGTTCTAAAACATTGTTGTGAGAGGCTTGCCCCTTTTTCATTGTGGCACCAACATTTTCCAACTTGTCCACTATAGGATTTAGGTCTCTAAGCACATGGAAGAAGAGAGTATCAATAGGGAGCCCGAGACTCTTAATTCTTTTTTGAAATCTTTGACTCTTAGAGCTTTTGTGGGAGTTACCATTGCGCATAGCTTGAATTACATGCCTGGAATCCCCGAATACCTGCAGATGATCCATGTTGAAGGTGGTAGCAATTTCAAGAGAGTGATACAAGGCCAACCACTCGACTTGATTATTGGTGTTGATGCCTAGTCCCCAAGAGAAGTCTGCAACTTTATTTCCTCTGGGATCAAAGATTATCCCCCTCACACCTGCCGCCCTCGGGTTCCCTTTAGAGGCCCCATCAAAGAAGATTGTGAATCTTGCTTGATTCTTCCACCATTTTTCGAAGGACTGTTTGTCTTTCCTTATCTCCCACTCATGGCAGGATGTAGGACTTTTGGACTCAAGAGAACTCACTTTTGTGAACATTTGACACCATTGGAATTCATTCCAGTTTAAAGCTTCCTGTGAATGTAAAGCTATCCCCCCTGGTGTTCAGAGATTCAGAGATAAAGGATATTGCTTTATTTGCTATTCTCGTCTCTGCACTCTTTTTATCTTCAAAAACTCTTTTGTTTCTTTCCAACCATATCTGCCAGCATACGTTCATCGGGAGAAGCTTCCAAATTCTTGTAAAAGTAGGTTTGTTCTTTCGAACTCCCTGAATTCTATTGCTCCAGGCATCCATCAACTGCTGCATTTGCCTAGGAATTGTAGTGCAGTTTGCGAGGGGGCCAAGAACCAAATTCCAAACCTGTTTAGCGAAAATGCAGTTTAGGAATAAATGTTGTGCACTCTCTTCTGTGTTTTGACACAGGTGGCATCTAGAAGGGCCTTCAATTCCTCGAAGCTTGAGATTGTCTGCTGTTAGCTGCTTGTTGTGAGCTAGGATCCAAAAGAAATGATTTATCTTTGGAATGCTATCCTTGTTCCAGACTTTCTTCCATCTTGTTTGGACAGGGTTATTGTCTCTAGTAAGAAGTTCGTAGCCAGCTTTGACCGAGTATTTTCCTACTTTTCCCCATCCTCTGATGTCTTTTATTCTGATGCTTATTGGAGCTTTCCCATGCAAATATTGCAGAAAGACTTTATAATTTTCTGCTAAGTTGCCCGGAGGGTCCATATTTTTCCAATCTTTCCATTTTCTTGAGGGAGACCAATTGACCAAATCTACCAACTTCTGAATCCCTACTTCTTGAAGCCAGATTTTGACATTTTGGTTTCTTGGATATCTCCAATAGGTTGTTCTCCATTGATGTTGTCCGTCCAGAGATTGATTTTATTCCCGTTTCCAGGAATCCAATACAAATTGTCTTTTACCAACCCTGCAGAAGAAAGCATGAGCCTCCATATGGTTGTTCATGTTTTCTCCTTCATATTATTTAAACATCTCTGTCTCGATCCTCTGGTGTATTTTTTCCTTATTGCCTCCTTCCACCATTCTTTTTTACCTGTTATCATTCTCCAAACAATTTTTGCACCCAAGGCTTTGTTCATTGTTGCTGGATCACGAATACCCAATCCTCCTCTTTTTCGATTTTCCTTGATAATATTCCAGTTAACAAGGTGAAACTTCTTGCCTTGATTTTTCCCCCCCTGCCAAAGAAATTTTCTGATCTCCAGACAGATTGCATTCGTGACCATTGAGGGGGCCAATAGAATGGCACCAATGAAAATGGGGATAGAGGAAATGACGGCTTTGATCAAAGTCACTCTGGCGGCCAAGTTTAGCCAACGAGTTCCCCAAGAATTGATTTTACTCTTGATTTTTTCCAAGATAAGATGCCAAGAGGAGGAGGAGATTCTTTTATGGGTAATGGGGATGCCCAAATACTTAAAGGATGTCCAATCAAAACAGGGTTTAAAGTCAAGAATAAGAGCTATATTTCTGAGAAGGAGATTTCCATAGTTCCAGCCACAGATATTACACTTTTGACTATTCGTTTTGCCCCCAGAAGCACGGAGGAAAAGGTCAAGGATAAGTTTGAATCTGGAGGCAATGATGGGAGAGGCACTACCCAACAAGATGGTGTCGTCAGCAAACTGAGCATGATTAATAGGAGGAACATTTTTGGCTATGACAATACCTGGGAGGGAGCCATTCATTTGCAGACTGTTGAGTTTCCTGCTCAAGGAGTCTGCCATTATAACATAAAGACTGGGAGAGAGGGGCAGCCTTGCCTCAACCCTCGAGACAAGCGAAAAAAGGAGGAGGGTCTGCCATTTACTAAGGGGGCAATCCATGGAGATCCAATGCAAGCCTTGATCCATCCTATAAAATCTTTTTCAAAACCAAATTTTGCCATAACTATGAAAAGAAATTCATGCCTTACTCTGTCAAAAGCATTTGCCATATCTAGTTTTATGACCATACCTTAATCTTTCCTCTGGACGCTTGAGTGTATTGCTTCTTGAACAAGAAGAATGTTGTCGTAGATTTGTCGTTCAGCCATGAAACCTCCTTGATTTGGGAATATGATTCTGGGAAGAAGTCCTTTGATTCTGTTAGCAATGATTTTGGTGAGAATTTTGTAAGAAGAATTACAGAGGGAGATAGGGCGGAATCTTCCTATAGAGTGAGGGTTTTTTTCCTTGGGAATAAGAGCAATGAAAGTGGAGTTGGTGGCCCCACCAATTCTTTCTCTTTTCCTTGTCCAATTAAGCATTCTGACAAGGTATTTTTTAAGCCAGTGCCAACATTTTGGCTATAAAAGTGGATGGAGAATCCATCCGGGCCAGGGGCCTTTTCTGGATGAAGTGACCAAACTGCTTTTTTAACTTCTTCTTCAGTTATCTAATCCATTAGCCTCTTATTGGCTGCTTCTGAGATGAGGTTGGGGATTTCCATACTCATATGGTCCATATCTTCTTTGGGAACGTCCTCATTCTCATTGTATAGACTCTCAAAATGGGCTTTGGCTTCTTGGAGAATGACATCCTGCCCCTCTATCTTTTGGCCATCCTCCCTTATGAGACTCACGATGTTATTTTTCCTGTATCTCTCCTTGCATTGAGCATGGAAAAATTTAGTGTTCTTGTCTCCTGCCTTTAGCCAGAGACATCTTGATTTGAGTCTCCATTCTTCCTCATCTCTTCTAGCCATGTTCAGAATCTTTTCGTCAAGATCTTTTTCGTCTCTAAGCATTTCCACCGTGACTGCAGTCTGCTCCATTTTGTTTTGATGATGTTCCAGCTCCTTTTGAAGTTTCTCAAGCTCCTCGCCATGCTTCGTATTGTTTTGTTTTACCCAATTTTTCAGCGTTTTTTTTACAATCTTAAGTTTGGTCTCCCAGATGTATCCTGGAGACCCAGGAATGAATTGTTTCCAAACCGATATCACTTCATCCAAGCAACTTTGGTTCTCGATCCAAGCCGGGTTGAACCTGAAGGGAAGAGGACCCAAGTTTTCAGGCGAGGAGAAGAAGAGGGAGATGGGCCTGTGGTCCGAGGTGGCTGAGGCTAGAATCTTAGAGTCAGGGAGTTTGGGATTGGAGAGAAAAGAAGAGCTGATTAGAAATCGATCTAATCTGGCAGCAAAATGGCAAGGGCCAATCCTCTTATTATTCCAGGTGAAGACACCTTGCTTGGACTTGACATTAATAAGAGTCCAGTTGGACATTAAGTCTTCCATTCTTTCTCCATAAGGGTCTCTGACTTTTGACCCCCCTTTCCTCTCAGCTGCTGAGATAGTGACATTGAAGTCTCCTGCGAGGATGCAAGGAAGATTTGCCAAGCTGTGGTGGAGATCTATCAACTGATTCCAAAACTGTTCCTTTTGGCCATATATGGTCGGCCCATATATGTTTCCAACCCAGAACCTGTCATTGCTTGAAATATCTTCAAGCTCAATAAAAATCCAATGCCGATTTATTATAGAGGAATGGCATTTATACTTACCCTTGTCCCAAATGGATATTAGTCCTCCGGAAGCTCCTAATGCATTAACAGCTATCCCTTCTCCATTGGGCCAGACATGCTTCATGGTATTGATGCTCTCCCCCTCTTGCATTTTAGTCTCCTGAATTGTGAGGATTGATATATTCTCCATTTTTTTAATCTTTTTATTGCTTCTGCTTTTTTTTTTCCACCTAATCCTCTGCAATTCCAGGAGACTATTTTCATTATTTTTTGATTGAAAGAGGACCTGCTCTGTCCTTTCTTTCCTCTTGAGGCTGCTTTCCACTGGATATTATTCTTACATGCTGATCCAGACTGGTTTGCTTACCCGCCGCCCTTTCTCTGGCTGCTTCTTGTTCTCTTATTGTTTTGTTGAGTCTTCTTCCTCTTTTGACAAGGGGTTCTTGCTCATCTTCTTTGCTCTCTGAAGTTTCTTCTTGAAATAGTTTTGCTTTGGCTCTTATTACTGATCCTCCCGATTTTAGAGATGACTCTATTCCATCAGCTGTGTGTTGACAGGCGGGAAAACTCTGGTTCTCATCCCCGATATTGTTTTGAATCTGATCTCCCTGATGTTCCTCTGATTGTTTTTCTTTCTCCTGTTCTTCTTCATCTTCCTCGATATTCAGGATCTGAAACTTGTTGAGGTTCTCTTTATTTTTAGGTGGATATTTGGCAGCAGTACTTGCATTGTTCTTGCCCCCTTTTTTCCTTGAAACATCGTTCCATTCTCCTCCTTGAGTCTCTTATGCTTCTGGGGTTTTTCTCTTGGGACATAACCTCGCGAAGTGCCCATATTCATGGAAGACTTTGCATTTAAAAGGTATCTGTTCATAATCGATAGTTTGTCTATGGCTCCATCCTTCCATTGCCAAGTCTATAGCTTCTGGGAGGCCCTTTTCCAGGTCAACCTCAACACAAATTCTTGCACATGAGAACATTGGAGGTTTTGGCTCAAATTTATCAATGTATTTTCCTAGCGAGTTTCCAATAGCTCGAAGGTCTTCATCATTCCAGCAGTGAAGGGGAAGATGCAGTAGCTTAACCCAGACAGGGACTGCCGTTGGAATATCCTTTTCTGGATCAAAGGAAAGATCCCATTCAAAAGATTTGTTGTACTTCTCCTTGAATTAGAGGGCACCAGTTTTTTTTGAGCCAAGTTTCAATGGAGCGAGGGGAAGGCCAAAGACCCGTAAAATGTCCAACCAGACCCTTTTCTGCTAGAGCAACAGCTTTGCATTTTGAGGCTGTTGATGATAACTTAACTTCTGGAACATCCGTTTTTTTAACAAACTTGGAGTCAGACAGAGCTGAGACCTTCGACGTAGCAGGTTGAGAAGCAACAAGTGCCCTAAAGAGATCAGAGATGAGGGGGCGAGCCTCATCCAAACCAATACGACCAGGATCCAGCGACGGATCCATTAGAGCTGGCGCACCAACAAAACCCTAACAAAGCAAGCTCAGCGGACTCTCAGCTAATGAAAGTTTCATAAATTGAAACCAATTATTAAAAGATTTCCTGCAGTAATTATTATTATTATAAATTGAAATATGTATAACTTATATCATTTTTTTTAGACAATTACATGATTAACACGCCATTTAACTTTTGGTTGATGAAAATCACAACTACTTGAACAATGTGATTAAAAGCTTGGAGGATATTATGGGAATCAAGAGAAGTGGAATATCTCGCTTGATGTTCTTGCATACCAAGAAACGCGAATGGAAGACGCTCTTCTTTCAGTTGAGTCATGTCCTCAAATTTGTGATTAGGTTAGCTTAGCTCACTTCTTCCAATGTAAATATTTATCTTACCTTAGCTAAGTTCTTCTCATGTAAATATTTATTTTTTATGAACCACTGTTTGAAAAATGAGTGTTCTCCGAGGTTAGGTCAGGTCTAAACCACGGTAGCCAACCTAAACCTGTTTAATAGTTAACCTAAATTCTGGGTTGATAAGAAGTCTATCAGTTTCAACTGAAGATATTTTTTTATTTGGCAACAAATATTGTATCTATGTCAACGATGGTTTAGAGTTTGTATAATTTTAATTTTAAATTTCCATTATAATAATATTTTATTTATAATATTTTTATTTATATATAAATATATGTAATTTTATTTTATTATTTTTATTATATAAATATATATGACTTTATCTTATTATTGAAAAAAATTGTATATATATATATTTGTATTTTACTTTATTTATATTTTATTATTATTATTAATTAAAATTTATATTGTTTTATTTTAATATGTAATTTCTTAAATATTACTTAAATAACAATATGAAAAATTGAATATTTTATTAAGAAAGTTAAACATGTATGCTTAATTTTCTTTGTTTTTTATACATATATATCTTACAAAATTAAGATAATAAAATTTACTTATAAAAAAAATGATCATTTTATTTTAATTTTTTTATTTTTATATAAATATTGTCAAATACATTATTTTAAGTAATAATTTTTCTCCATACTAAATTGTGGAGCAAAAAAAATCTATTTTTTCTTAACTTTTCAAACATCGTTTTAGATGCTGCAATCTTATCATTTAATATTTAATATTTATTGAATTTAGATGATTTAATCTTATCATTTTAATATTTAAAAATCCTATGTAAAGGGATTTTCAATATTTTCATTCAAACACTTCAAATGTAATATATGTACAATGAATCATAATTATATATTTCGATGGTTAAACTGTAATTAAGTTAGTTGTTGTTTTGTAAATTATAAAAAAAAAGGATTATCAGTTGTCCTAGTTTTGATATGTTTCTATGAGTTGGCTATGGTTTTCATTTTCTGTCTGCTCTTCAAGTCTTTCTTTCTCCCATATTTACAGAGAATTCAAAGTGAAGGCAGATAAACTATCAAAAGATGTGGGTCTTTTTGATGGCAGACTTTGGTTTGAAGAGTATATTGATGACACTTAATGTATAGATAAAGGATCTTTCTATTTTATCTCGTGGCTTCTCAGTTTCTTTTTTGAACTGTTTGTAAAGATTTCTATTTTGTGATGATTTTGAGTTAAATCTTGAGCCACGGACCTGTATCCGGATCTTCAGATTTTTGCCAGTTTTGCTTAGCCCAGTGTATGTCATTGTGGATATTTGCTTATTCCAAAGACAAGGGTTTGTTAGATTACTGAATGATGTAATTTTGATTCTCAATGAATATCAAGTTACTTTTTTTAAAAGTTGTTTTGGTTTGTTATATGAATAGGTGTTAAGTGTTAAAATTAAGATTTATGATTTCGTCATTCTCTAATGATTGTTGGTTAAGCAAGCTAATGAATTAAAGGAATAACTACAACTTTCTCAACTTCAGCTGCCTTGCAAGCGATAACTACGTGAAAAGCATTCAGAATCCATCCATGCAAAAGGAATACCACATACCACATTCTTCCATGGGCTGAGATGGGATGCAATGGAATTTGTTTGCAGGCATTTGAAGTAGATCTAGAGAATGACGACCAATCCCATTAATGCCATGGGATTAAGACTGGTAGAAGCTTAATTTCAAGCGATGAATGCTCTTGGAAATGTTGATATTGTGAAATTGATTTTCGTATTTTGAATATATGTTATTTTTTCTTTCGTGCTGTATTTTATGGAATTTTGTGTAAAATCTTTTGTGCCTAGCTGATAAGGTTATGTTAAATGTTATATTATATATATTTAGTTATTTCATTTGAGAGAGGGTATATCCTTAAAGTTTCCTTTCAGTGAACGGCGATTCCAAATATTACAGTCAATTGCAGAAGAATGTCTGTGAATCGGCAGTGAATTTTGTACAATTGATTGAATGCAACTAAAATTTCTGTTCCCCTCGGAGCTCATCTCAGAAAAGGTACGGACTCCTATGTTTTTTTTTCAAGCCGAAAACGGAGTCCTATTTTTTGTCTGGTCATTTATTTATGTAATGTATGCAAATTCAATCTAATGGCATCCACCCGAAATTGTAGTCTTTCGGGTTCTAGGGTTTCAGTGAAGTGTATGCACTGTTCTAGTATTATGAACAATCTAGAGGAAATATTTACCAAGGTTTCTATGATCACTTGATTTTTAATCGAAGGTTTCTATGATCACTTTAATTGAATTTTTGCTGGAATAGTTAAATATTTAATTCATTTTTGGACCTGGCATTTAATTATTTAATTTGTGGTATTTACCTGCTGCAAGTTAAGTAAGTAGCTAACTATGTTAATAATATGAATAGATAATAATTATGAAATTATTAATAAGAATAAGTTAAAATATAAAAAATATTTTATAATTTTTAATTTGATTTATAAAATTAATATTTTAATTTTATGAGTTTAAAAAATATATATATATTGGACAAGTGCTTATGATCTTTATAAGAAACTGGAGTAAGATATTCTTTAATAAATAAATCATGTTTTTTATCACAAATATTATAGGAATTGGAATTTCAGGTACCTTAACCATGATCTAAGATCCAGGTACTCTGGAACAATGTTTTTGGAGTTTTCCCCAATTTTAAATTAATGTAATTTGTTAAAAAATGATTTTATGTAAGAAATAAATATGCTACAAGATTAAAAGACTTAAGACTTAGGATAAACAAATGTATAAATTTTACATGTTACAAACGAGATTGAATTACAAATTCGTTTTAATTTAACCTACCTAAATTAGATGTTACTTTAATATTTATTAGGTGATAGTATGTGATAAAAAATAATTAACATCATAGAAAGTTTATAAATTTTATTAATCTTAAAATATATTATTTTTAATTTTATTTTGAAAAATATTTCTTATATTTATAAAATCATATTTACAATCATATTCTTAAGTATTTGAACTTCACTTTAATACAAACCCAATAACATTTATAATAAATTATATTATTTAAAAATATATATATTTTTATTTTTTCATATTACTATATCAATAATTTTATAATACACATAAATATTTTCTCAATATTTATTCCACTAACCAAATTAACATATGTACCTCACCAAAATATGCAATTTCATATCTTTAAACCAAATAATAATGACACATGTTTTTAAATTTAATTATTAATCCTTTATGTCTATGTGGTGACTATTATTTTTATTTTGTTTAATTAAATGTATGAATCATAAAATTATTTATTCAAAATTTACAATATTTCTAAATAATTTATTATTAAATAATATTTGTATGTATGTTTAAATTCAATATATCATTTAACTATTTTTTAATTTGATAACATGAAAGTGATTTGATATTTCTTTTCATTACCAAAAACAAAAAGGATAGTAATTATAATGCAAATTTTGTGATTGGATAATTTGAAAATGAAGTTCATATGCTATGAAATTTAAATTGTATAGCAATTAAAAATTATTGAATTGATATGGTAAAAAATAGTAATTAGAAATTATTGATTTGATTTGTAAACAATGATTAGTAATAATATTTAATAAATAATTTAAGGGAAAATGGACATTAATTAGAAATAGTAAAGTTGTTATTGGAGATAGAAACCAAAATAGTAATAAATAGTAATTTGACACATTTTGGATCCTCTCCTAGAACTGTCACTTTTCATGCAGCAAAGGCCCCAAGTTAATTTGGATCTCGACTGAAATTGATCTAATATTATTGGTTGAAACTTGGGACCACGAGGAATGCAAGGTCCCTAATATAGACAAATATGTCCTTTGGTCAATATGGAATAAATGTTCATGTCGTAGAGGCATTGGGGGTATAGCATGTTACATTATGAAGAACATTTCCCCTCATGTTAGGATTTGTAAGAAAGACCCTTACAACCAATTTATTTGTTTAGAGATCACATACATTAATGACGAAAAATCCTACATAGCCATTTGTTATTTTTCCCCTATTAATTTCAACTTCTATAAAAAAAACAATTTAGATAAAAATTGTCCTTATAATGCTTTAGAACATTCAATATTTCTAGTCTAAGGAAGGAAGGAAATATCCTCTTGATGCGTGACTTCAATGCATGACTTCGAGTAACCAATCCATTCTTTTAAGCAATTATTCCAATCCTAATCCTCTTTGGTTAGACGAAGACCTTGAGCTAGCTAATAAGTACAAAATAAGTTCTAAATATCTAGCTGAAAATTTATTGGGTTCTGAGTTAGTCAATTTTTGTAGTACTCAAGATCTTATCATTCGCAACGGACTAACAAAATGGCCAAATTTTATCGAGATGAATTTTATTCATGGGCTTAGCAGTAGTGTGGTAGATTATGTTATTTTTGATATCCCTTTATGTAACAAGTTAATAGATTCAACATCTTAAATGACCATGAGCTTGACTCTGATCATAGGCCTTTAATTATAACTCTCAATATTGTCATGCATAACGATCCCAAAGAGGAAAACTATCATTTCCAAAAGCACGTTTTTTCTCCGTAATTTAAAAAATGATTTGTTTCCTTTATCTAGCATGGAAAGTATAGAAAATATCTACCATAATTTTACTACAGCCCGCTGTGCGTCCATTTAGCAAATTCTCTATTAAAGTCTCTCTTAAAAAGAGAGATAGTAGAACCAACCCTTGGTATGATCGAGTGTAAGAATGCGAGAAAATAAATTAAGCAAACTATTGGAGAATCAATAAAAATGGACAAGATAAATCACTACAAAATCTTAATTAAAAGAAAAACTATTAGTTATGCACATATTTAATCTCTCACATAACATTTTTTTAGAGTGAAAGACTATTAGTTATATATACACATATTTCATCTCACACAAGGTTTTTGGAATTTGCTTCAGTTAATCAAATCCTCTTAACATCCATGTAATGAAATGGTTTATCTCATACACACATGTTGAGTTAATACAATAAAAAATGCTCTTAAACCTTTAAATTGCTTCTAGTTAATCAAAACCTTTTGCATGCCTGTAATGAAATGGTTTACCTCATAAGGTTTTTGGAATTTGCTTGAGTTAATCAAAACCTCTTAACATGCATGTAATGAAATGGTTTATTTCATACACACATGTTGAGTTAATACAATAAAAATGCTCTTAAAAATCTTTAAATATTTTTTTGCAAAGTTTGTATAAACATATGTTGAGTTAATACAATAAAAATGCTTTTAAATCTTTAAATATTCTTTTGCAAAGTTTGTATAATACGTGATGGTTTGTAATGATGGTATCTTAATTGTCTTCATTTTGGTTTGTATTTTTTTTTAAGTTTTTATATATATAATAATAATGAAAATGATATTTTAATGATATTATATTTATTATGCAATTAATCTTTAAATATTATTTTGCAAAGTTTGTATAATAAGTGATGGTTTGTAATGATGACATCTTAATTGTGTTTATGTTGGTTTGTATTTTTTTTAAGTTATATATATATATATATATATATATATATATATATATATATATATATATATATTAATTATATTAATTATGAAAATGATATTTTAATGATATTATATTTATTATGCAATTAATTTCTAAATATTATTTTGCAAAGTTTGTATAATAGATGATGGTTTGTAATGATAGTATCTTGATTGTATTCATGTCGGTTTGTATTTTTTTTAAGTTATATATATATATATATATATAACATTTTAATAATAATATATTTATTATGCAATTAATCTTTAAATATTATTTTGAAAAGTTTGTATAATAAATAATTATTTGTAATGACAATATCTTAATTGTGTTCATGTTGGTTTGTATCTCTTTTTAAGTTTTGTAACACGATTTTTTTTTATAAAAATGTATTTTAATTATATTATATTTATTACATAATTTATTATAAAATTTATAAATTTTCATGGTTCTTAAAAAAAATATAGTTTTTTTATATATTAAATATGTATTTATTTTTATTTATATATTTTTATTTTTATTTTTAAATATTAAATTTAGATATTATATAATTATTATTATATCACTTTCATTTTTATATTAAATAATAATCTAACAAATTTTTTAGACATTTATCTTGAAATTTTCATGACAAGTTGCAATTCAAGAACCTATATCACTTTCCATGACATATGTGCATGGTATTATTAGATAGTGTTTCAGTTTTTATCTTTAAATGGATTTGGTTTGAAGTGAACTTTGTTTTGTTTATTAAGATGCCTTCTAATATTGTAATTATTATATTTATTATTCTAATTATGTGTATTATTTTTATTATGTGTAGAAAGTTAAATTGATTTGGGGATAAATCTTTGAGAGAGTCATGAAATTTGGTATGAAATATTATTTACAATGGAATGTTTATCTCTAAATATAAAAAGTACTTGAAACTAAAATTATATATTGTATACTAAGCTATCTTACCTTGATATGGTTTTAATCATTGGATAAGGTAGCCATTATCAATGTTAGAAATATCTGTAATTATTGAATAGATATAGAACTGCCATTCATTCAACTATACATTTTAGGGTAAGAGATCCGATGACAGGGTTTCCTTCTAACCAAAATGCATGGTCAAAACAGTTTTTATTTTAAATTTCCTTGATCTAAGGACCTTCCCCAGTGACTACGGTGTTGTCTTTAAAAGGCCTAGTATGGTCACCCTGAGATTCGAGCTTTAGGGATTATTATGTAGATCCGCCATAAATTTGGGGACTCTACAATTACAACAATAAACACCATATCATAGTTGCAATGGGTTACTCATATGATAGCACTATTTTTATTACTCTGCTCTACTAATGGTACTAGTGTAATTACCATAACTATTACATCATCATGTTTCATACTTGTACAAAGGCTTAGAGTATAAACCTCATTGTGCTTAGTATGCATCCCATTTTTTCCTTTCCTTCGTATCCCTTTAGTTATCGGGAAACCTGTGTCCGCAACTAGAACAATGTATCGGGGTATAATGATAGAACAAATAGACCTCTAGGATATGATACTACTAATAATAAGCCTTACTTTAGTTACATTATTACTGCTATCACATTATCCGTATTCAACTAGTATGGATTCACTTAAGCTAACTAAGCATTATAGATGTAACAAAGCTTAGAGCTGCTTGATAAGGGTAATGTTTTCTACTAATTATACATGATTAGTATAGCCATTAGTTTAATATGAATAAATAGGACACCAATCTAATATCACTCTATCCTTGAATTCCCTTGACATACTGTTAGATCTCATAGTAAATTAAATACTTAAATTAATCTACTAAATCATGTTATTGGACTATAATTACGAGCTTCTGTATTAGTAATAGTGTTATCCCATATTATAATGGTAATAAGAGTCATAAATAGCATATATTAGTATGATCAATAGAACTGGATAGCTCGTATCGAACACTGCTAGTTTACACAGGTAATTGGTTCCATATAACTTGCATGCTACTAGTATCACTATTCATATTAGGAATTGAACCTAATCCATATATTTTACGTATTCAATCTACATTCTAACCTGTTTAATATGAAGAAGCTTAAGCACGAGGAATAAGGACACAGTAATTTACCTACCTATGCAGGTTTGGTCATGTAAGTAATAATATTCTATGACTACTACTTATGATATTGGTAGTTCTTAGTACTATCCCTAATTAATCACACCTTAATATGGTACAGATAGGGTGATAGTTCTAGCCATACTAACTCATATGCTTACTTATTGTAATAAGGGTTATAGGAATCCATATAAGCTAATTACTAGGGGTCAGTTTCATCATGCTTGTACCACTATGACTAATCTATGTTACTTAGTGCAATACAACTTGTATTACTTATAGTTATGTATGGCACTTAGCTTAGTGTAAAGCAAGAAGTATATAACTATCTCTACTTTATTGAATATGTAATCACTATGACTAATAAGCACCTGTATTAGATATAAGTTAACTGTGCTGAAACTTGAATGACATTCTTGTCTTACCCCAACCAGCCCTCCAATCCAATTTAACAATAATAAAACCCTAGTAAAACATAAAAAGAAACTAGTAACTTATTGGAGTCTACGAGTTGCTCATTCAGTTTTTAGTTTCTTTGTGTCCATCTCCCTAACTCCTAGCTTGCCTTAAATAGTAACCACCATATACGTGCAACTAGTAACCTATTAATATGAGTCTAGTTGCTCGTTGACTAGTAATCATCCTATGTAGGCCTAGTTGCCCATTGACTGAATTATCTTTTTACTATATTTTAAAGAGCCCAATCTCATAGAACTGTGGTGACACGGGTTTTATTGGTTACGGTGAAATAGGGCTTATCGGGCAGTTGGGTTTCTTGGTGGTTTAGTAAAGAAATAACTAGCTAAAAGGCCTTCTGAAGATGGGTTATATGTCCGGCGGGGTACCTTCGTTTCCTGGGTTTTATGTTTCATAAGTGGTTCATTTCTTTCGGCTAATATTAATATAAAGATCCTCGTTCATCATACTAAAAAGAACTGAAGGAAGATCCTATAAAAGACTAAATTATATTCACTCAATAAAAATTAGTACTCACTCTTTTTCTTTCTACTTCCTACTCTACAAAATATCTAATAAACTATCCAAAGAGAAAAAATTGGAGGAGAGGAGGTGCGTGTAAATGCATGATTATACGGTGGTAATATGCTGGACCTATCGGCAAAAAGATATATAAGGATTGGGCCATAGAATTCGACAAGGCCTCATGATCGCGGCCAACTAAGGTGATATATCTACACGTCAAACCATAAGATTAGGAGCTGCCCAAGGACCAACTAAGGTGATATATCTACACCTCAAACCATAAAATCCAATCTTGCGACGACAAAGATTTGCTTGATAATGGCTCTTTCGCCGATGCCAATGAGAATAGCCAATAGATAAATGATCATTCAAGTACTGTTGTCACATAGAAACTTCAAGGTAAGTCAATGCGATGCTTTACAACTTGTCCTGTTTGGAAATACGTAGTCTGTTGGCCATGCGTTCAATTCTCCTTACTCATACCCACACTCTGTGTTATGTAAATCATTTCCGATCATTGTCTGTTTTTTAACATGCGTTCAATTATCAAGTTAACGGATGTAACCATGATTAGTTCTAAAATTTCCTCGGTTATGTAATTTTTTTTCCTCGGTGGTTAGTTCTAAAATTTTGGTTATGATTTTAATTTTAAATTTGATTATAATTTTAGCATAATCTAATTTTATCTTGACATACTCCCTTAAAAGAAAGAAATTTCTTATTTCATATTACGAAAGAAATTTCTTATTTCATATTACTTAAGCTTTCTTATTTCATATTATTAAAGAAATTTCTTATTTCATATTACCTAAGATTAACTTTAAAATAAAAAAAAACTTTTTCTTACCTCATTATCCCGCGAACAAATTTCTAAAATAGCTTGCATGATGCATTGTTTTGCTCCAATATCTACTCAGGTGTCATGTCCCCACCGACATACCTGGCCACTGAAGACCATGATCCATTTTTTTTCTCCCAAAACATCGACTGAGTGCCCATACACACAGTCATAAGAGTTCGGATCCCCAATCCGCAACCCGCAGCTACGAACCCGCAACCTTCAATCCGCAATAGTGGATCCCGCAATCCCCATCCTGCAATCCGCAACCCGCAATCCCGGATGCAGAAATGGGGAATTCCAACTTCCGCAGGAGGTCACTCCCGCAACCCGCAACAGTGGGTCCCGCAATCCACATCCCGCAATCCGCAACCCGCAATTGCGGATGCAGAATTACGGAAGCCAAAAACACGTAACCTTGAACATGACGATCCTGCAACCCACAACAGCTGATCCCGCAATTGCGGAGTCCCAAAACGCATACTGTTGAACTCGGCGATCCCGCAACCCGCAATTGCAGAATCATGCGTGTGGAACCTTGCCTCTGTGAGGGCAACTTCGTCAGATCTTCTAAGGGGCATAGCTCCTTCCTACAACATCCAAATGGGGCAAGGTTGGTACCGTTGTAAAGCTCTTGGAAATCTCTATCCAATGGTAGAGTACCCTGATCATGTAAGGTATCTAACCTTCCCATATTCTTCTTTGAAGTTCTATCTATATCTCCACTTAGACACTTCCAACCTTCTACCTGCTAAGATCTTCCTTTCCATCTGACCCACATAGGTTTCTGAAACCACTTCCAGGGATTCCCTTCCCTCCCTAGGAATCAGGTGTAAGTATAGATCTCCTTCACAAGGTTAGTTATACATAAACATTCATCTCCAATAATGAAACACTACCATTCATTATAACATGTAAAATGCATTAAACATATTTAATCCACACATTTATCATATGCAAGAATTACAAGGCATTAAACTCATACATTATAAGATATACATATAACCATAAACGCAACCCTTTACTCAGGCTTGTACATGACTTCATGTCAATTCCATTCATATACATACATTCCACAGTCCATAATTATACACAAGCATTCATCACAAAATAATGAAACACCATCATTTACTGTAACAAAAATACTTATCTTTCAATTCCGAAGCAACTAGCTAAGTGAGAGCATAGATCTCTGTCCATCCTATACTATTTCAACTGAGAGATCACCCCCAAGCTGGGCAGTGTATCCACTAAGGAGGGATAACAGGTTCTCTCACAATCAAGGCTCCATTCTCATGCTAAACCACTATGTAGTTGGGTTTATCAAACATTCCAGGGCACCTACCCATGCTAAGCCAACCTACAGTGGTTATCAAGCAATTCAAGGACAACAAGGAATGCGTTGCTAAGCCAGTGAGCTCAACCACAGAGCTGCAGGCATCTCAGCACTCAGTTGACCTGGAACCCACAATACCTACCACATCCAACACAAGGAAGACCTACATAACTGTTACACAGTCCCTCAAGGCATCTTCCCTTCCAGTGCTATTCTAGGATGGGAATAGAAAGGTCCATTCACTCTCAGCCGACCTAGAACCCACAATACCTACCACATCCAACACAAGGAAGATCTTATCATTGATGCATAGTCTCTCACGATACTTCCTTTCTAGTGTTATTCCAGGATGGGCAGAGAAAGATCCAATTCACTAGTTCATTGAGACTATAGCCTTCACTGGGTTTATCAAGCAACCCAACACTCTCCCACAATTCAACAACTGATTCGTTACTAGGCTTGGGATTTCCTCATAGTCGCTCTGCCAATACCAATCTGTAGTATCCTTCTGTCAATACCACTTTGTGACTGTATCTGTGGCTCGCACACAGGGTGGTTACGACTATCAACTCTTGGGTAGTTTCTATCACGCATGAAACACGATTAACTCTCCATTTCCCTTCCCGAACTGGATCGGCATCTACAGGAAGTGCACAGGCGCATTCCGTGCGAGGGTCGACGACTCATGAACGGTAAGTGCGTGAATGCATGAGTGAGTGAGGAATGAATGTCTATATGTCTAAATGAATGAATTCCCCCCAATCAATCCTCTTCCTGGATATTCAAACAGGTTCAATGAGTGTCATCATGCACAAGCGATCAGAGCCATGCCCTGCCATACGAAATCGCAGGCATGCTCCATACTCCATCAGCTTCAGCAATCAGGTTCTCAACCACCCACTGCAATTGCATTAATGTCAGCAGGGAGTTCCAATGGGTTATCAGTCAGACATGTGGAAATGTGGGCAACCAATCCCAAAACCCCATCACCTCTCCTTAGTGGATACACATGGCCCCTTCTCATTCATTTCCTCCTTAGCCAACTTCTTGGTTATTTTATTCATTAATAATAATTACATCATTTACATTCCTTCATGGCTTAATCATCCCATGAATAATCAAACTGTCCAAATACTTGCCTAAGCAAATAACCTTAAACATCCACTAGTGGGGCCTTGGCCTTGAGCTCCACACTAGGGAAAATACACATATTGTATATACACAGTATTTACATTGAATCCAATAAATATCAAGGGAAAAATGGGGTATTACAAATCCCTCTCCCTTAAAATAACAATGTCATCGGTGTTCTCAAAACTGAACAAAAATGGGAATGTCTCTTTCATGGCATCCTCCAGCTCCCATGTGGCATCTTCTGGGCTAAGGTGCCTCCATTGCACCTTTACCTACCCTATGGTCCGGTTCTGGAGCAAGGTAACCTTCATGTCGAGGATGCATGTAGCCTCCCTCTGGTTCCACCTGTATCACATGCCAATCAATTATATGATTAGGATCATGTACATATTTCTTAAGCAAAGATAGATGGAAAACATTACTAGCTTTCATGTTAGCAGGAAATGCAATCCTATATGCAACTGGCCCTATCCTATCAAGGATTTCAAATGGACCACAATATCTTGGTGCCAACTTGGCACAACTTCCCAATTTCATGGAACTCTTCCTGGGTCTCACTCTCAAGTAGACATGATCCCCAATCTGAAATTTCTTATGCACTCTCTTCAAATATGCATAACTCTTCTGCCTATCCTGTGCTGCCTTCAAAATCTGCCTGATCTTCACGATCTCTTACTCCATCTCCTCAATCATTTCTGGTCCAGCACTACTCTGTTCACTGGGATGTCCCAGCTTACTGGATTTATGCATCCTCTATCATACAACACTTCAAAAGGACTCATCTTTAATGATGCTTGATGCCCATTGTTGTAAGTGAATTCCACTAAGTGTAAATAGTATTCCCACTTAGATGGCTTATCCATCACATACATCCTTAACATATCTTCAAGGATCTGATTTAGTCTCTCAGTATGACCATCTATCTGAGGATGATAGGCTGTAATAAACTTCAATTGAGTTCCCAACTCTTGGAACAATCCTTTCCAAAAATTGGAGGTGAACTTTGTATCACGATCAAAAATTATTGCTTTGGGCAATCCATGCAATCTGAATATCTCCCTCATGAAGATATCTGCAATGTCATTAGCCTTGTGGGTGGACTTGACTGGAATGAAGTGAGCTACCTTTGATAGCTTGTCCACCACAACCATGATTGAATCATGCTTCTTCACTGTCATAGGCAATCCTATTATGAAATCCATAGAAATCACTTCCCACTTCCACTCTAGAATGGGTAAGGGCTGCAATAATCCTGCTAGATGTGGGTTCTCTTCCTTGACTTGTTGACACTTCTGACATCTAGAAATGTACTCAACTATGTCATTCTTCATACCATGCCAAAAGTACTGCTTCCTCGCTATTTTTATAGTCTTCTGATATCCTGAGTGCCCTGAGTATGGTTTCTGATGTATCTCATCCATCACCAACTTCTTCAAATTTGCACTATTCGGGATGTACAATCTGGTGTTATGATAAATGAGAACATCATCCTCACCCAACTAATATCTTGCATAGTTCTCCTCTATAACATTCTGCTGCAATTTCTCTTTAATCTGGAGATAGACTTCATCACTATCTTGGGCATCTAAAATTCTTGCCTTCAAGTCTGATTCATATCTACTTATTGCTGCAATATGGAATTTCCTACTGAGTGCATTAGCAACCTTATTCTCTTTACCCTTAACATGCTTAATCTCCAAATCAAACTCATAGAGAAACTCCATCCATCTAGTTTTCCTTGCATTTAGATTTGGCTGGTCAAATAAGTATTTCAAACTCATATGATCAATTATGAGCTCAAACCTCCTTCCCAAAAGATAATGCCTCCATCTCTTGAGAGCATCAATGATGGCTACTAGATCTAATTCATGGGTGGTAGAGTTCCTTTCATGCTCTTTAAGCTTTCTTGACTCATAACAAATTACATAACCTTCTTGCATTAGCACTCCACCGAGTCCCTCTATGCAAGCAGATCAGTGCATACCACAAAATCCTTACTCGGATCTACAATCTTCAAAACAGGTGCACTAGTAATCAACTCCTTTAACTGCTGAAAGCTTTTCTCACACTTCTCAGACCATACAAACTTTATATTCTTCCTCTACAATGAAGTGATTGGATGGGCTATCTTGGAGAAGCCTTCAATGAACCTTCTGTAGTAAGAAGCAAGGCCCATAAAATATCTAACATCTACTGCATTCCTTGGAGTGGACCAATCCATGATGGCCTCAATCTTCTCTGGATCTACTGCAATGCCTTCTGCTGATATAATATGACCCAAATACTGCACCTTCTCTTAATAGAAGTTACATTTACTCAGCTTAGCATACAGCTGGTGTTCTCTAAGGACTTGTAATACCATCCTCAAATGCTCATCATGCTCTTCTTCATTCTTTGAATACACAAGAATGTCATCCAGGAACACAATCACAAACTTATCCAAATACTTGTTGAAGACACTATTCATGAGACACATGAATGTAGCAGGTGCATTGGTAAGACCAAATGGAACCACTGTAAATTCATAATGACCATACCTAGTCCGGAAGGTTGTCTTATGAATGTCTTCTTCCTTAATCCTCACTTGATGGTATCCAGACCTTAAGTCAATCTTTGAAAATACTCTAGCTTCCTTCATCTGATCAAACAAGTCATCAATCCTTGGTAAGGGATACTTGTTCTTAACAGTCACCTTATTGAGCTATCTGTAATCAATACATAGCCTCAATGTTCCATCCTTCTTCTTAACAAACAACACTGGTGCACCCCATGGGGATACACTCGGTCTGACATATTCTTTGTCCATTAACTCTTGTATCTGCATCTTTAGTTCCACCAACTCTGGTGTGCTCATTCTATAAGGAGCTTTGGAGATGGGTGTTGCTCCTACAACAAGATTAATGGAAAAGTCAATATCTCTCTTGGATGGAAATCCTGGAACTTCATCTGGAAACACATGCTGGAACTCTTGTAATATTTGGAAGTCTTCTATCCTGGGTCCCTTATCTTCTGTTATGCACAGCATATAACTGGCAACCCTTTTTACAAAACTTCCTTAATTGTAGAGCTGAAATCTACCTCACTGAAACGTGCTTTGGAATCCCTTTAACCAACATTGGCTTGCCTTCATCATCAAGGCATTCCAATGCTTTCTCATAACAGTCTACCTTGGCTCTATGCATTTCCAACCAATCCATGCCAATTAGGGAGTCATATGATCCCAATGGCAAGATATTTAACTCAGCATGTGTGAGGAGTCCATTCAATTCTATAGGGAATTCCTTCACTACTTCACTTACCTTTCTCTTGGTATCGGTGGCCAATTGAACTAGCCAAGCCTTCTCATGTCTTATCTTACCAAGAGAACAACTTCCAACTATCTTAGGAGATACATAACTATGAGTAGACCCTGGATCAATCAAAAGAGAAATAGGCTGCTCAACAATCTTACCTGCAACCTCCACCACTGCTGACTGATGGTCTGCTTGATGATCATCTAGTGCTGCATAAATCCTAGTTGTTTCTCTTGCCATGTCCCCTACTGTAGTTTCTCCTCTAACATTGTGCAATCTCCTGGGGTTCTTATTTTCATTTGGGCAATCTCTGAGCATGTGGTTCTCCCCACAACCCCAACATTGAAGTGGCACTTTTAATGTTCTATCGGCTGCTACAATTGGCTTGAATTCTCTTCTTACTTGCTAGCCTTGTGGAAATCTCCTAGGTTGATTCCTGAATGGTGGTTTGGACTCACATTTCTTCTAATCAAACCTTCCCTTGGGTTTACCCTTCCATGGTGTTTGTTCTTCTTCCTTACCTTTATTCTGCTCATAGCAATGCTCTGCCATCATGATGGCTTCATCCAGGCTTGGTGGATTTACAAACTCTATCCTATCTCTGTAGCTCTGTGGTAGACTACCAAGGAAGCTATGAATCTTCACTTTTTCATCCTTGATGTAGTCCACATACCTCAGCAACTCCAGAAACTTATGAACATGCTCGTCCATAGTGTTATGTCTTGGTCTGAGTTCATTGACCTCTTTTCTTTTGCTATCATAGTACCTAGCTGATAGGTACTTCTCCTGAAAGTATCTTTGGAAACTACCCCAGTTGACTCTTCTTTCACTGATTCCTTTCACTTACATGAGGTGATCCCACCAAATAGAAGCTCTTCCACTAAGGTTGTAGATAGCAACCTTAGCCTTTTCATTCTCTGAATATTCATGCATTCTGAAGTACTTCTTTATTCCAAGAAGCCATGCCTCTGCTTCTTAACCTTATTTACTTGCACCATCAAAAGTGGGAGGCCTTTCCTTCCTAAATTCACCATGTGGAATACCTCTGTGCTTCTTTCTTCCTTTACTCTTACTGGCAGTGCGTCTTGAGCTCCCTTGAGAACCCTCAGAATCGGCTAACCTGCTAGAAGAAAACTTAGGAGAAGGTGTCATGTGCCTTCTTCCCACGGAACCTCTTCTAGGGCTTGGAGTTCTTCTCATGGAACGACCCCTAAACTAACTTTCTGCATTCTTTTCTTCTCGGTCTTCATGGATCAAGTTAGAACCACCATTAATCCTTTGCTGCAAGTCCGTAAGACTCTGCAAAATGGTTGCATTGAGCTGATGTTGCTCTTCTTGCGCTTTCATCATTCGCTCATTAAAGCTAACCATAGTCTCAGCCAAGTTTGGAGGTGTCACTTGCTCCCTTCTTCCGTCAGACTTGGCCTTTGTATGTGCTTCTTGCACATTCTCACCCAATACATCATCTTCTGGCCCAAACGGATCCTGTGCATCATTCAAAGTAACCATTCTTACACCGTTCTATGCGTTTCCCTATGATACAATTCATCTTACAACTGTTGCTATCTCTATGCATATTAGATGCATCCTATTAGACATCATAAGCATGCAATTAAGCTCTATCATACCCATAAAAACCAAGAATTATTCCTTCGAATAATTAATCAATCAAATAAGTTCATTAAAATCATGCTATGGGCGCATTTCTCAACCAAAATTCATGCACAGTCCGGCCCCAACAACTCCCAGTGCTGCAACTGAAGCTCTGATACCATTCTGTCATGTCCCCACTGACCTACCTGGCCACTGGAGACTATGATCCATTTTTTTTTCTCCCAAAACATCGACAGAGTGCCCATACACACAATCAAGAGAGTTCAGATCCGCAATCTGCAACCTGCAGCTGCGAACCCGCAACCTTCAATCCGCAACAGTGGATCCCGCAATCCACATCCCGCGATATGCAACCTGAAAATGCGGATGCGTAAATGTGGAATTCCAACTTCCGCAAGAGGTCACTCCCGCAACCCACAACAGTGGGTCCCGCAATCCACATCCTGCAATCTGCAACCCACAATTGCGGAATCCCAAAACATGTAACCTTGAACTTGACGATCCTGCAACCCGTAACAGTTGATCCCACAACCTGCATCCCACAATTGTGGATGTGGAATTTTGGAGTCCCAAAATGCATAATTTTGAACTTGACGATCCCGCAACCCGCAACCCGTAATTGCGGAATCATGTGTGCGAAGCCTTGCCTCTGTGAGGGCAACTTCGTCATATCTTCTAAGGGGCATAACTCCTTCCTCCAACATCCAAATGGGGTAAGGCTGGTACCATTGGAAAGCACTTGGAAATGTCTATCCAATGCTAGATTCCCCTGATCAGGTGAGGTATCTAACCTTCCTATATTCTTCTCTGAATTTTTGTCTATATCTCCACTTAGACACTTCCAACCTTCTACCTGCTAAGATCTTCCTTTCCATCTGACCCACAGACGTTTCTGAAACCACTTCCAGGGATTCCCTTCCCTCCCCAGGAATCAGGTGTAAGTATACATATCCTTCACAGGGTTAGTTATACATAAACATTCATCTCCAACAATGAAACACTATCATTCATTATAAAATGTAAAATGCATTAAACAAATTTAATCCACACATCTATCATATGCAAGAATTACAAGGCATTAAACTCATGCATTATAAGATATACATATAACCATAAAATCAACCCTTTACTCAGGCATGCACATGACTTCATGTTAATTCCATTCATATACATACATTCCACAGTCCATAATTATACACAAGCATTCATCACAAAACAATGAAACACCATCATTTATTGTAACAGAAATACTTATCTTTCAATTCCGAAGCAACTGGCTAAGTGAGAGCAACGTTCCACCCAACCTTAGATCTTTGTCCAGCCTATACTATTTCAGCTGAGAGATCACCCCTGACCTGGGCAGTGTATCCACTAAGGAGGGCTAACAGGTTCTCTCACAATCAAGGCTCCATTCTCATGCTAAACCAGTATGTAGTTGGTTTTATCAATCATTCCAGGGCACCTACCCATGCTAATCCAACCTACAGTGGTTATTAAGCAATTCATGGACAACAAGGAAGGCGTTTCTAAGCCAATGAGCTCAACCACAGAGCTACAGGAATCTCAGCACTCAGTTGACCTATCACCCACAATACCTACCACATCCAACATAAGGAAGACCTACATCATTGTTACACAATCCCTCAAGGCAGCTTCCCTTCTAGTCTATTCCAGGATGGGCATACAAAGGTCCAGTCGCTCTCAGCCGACCTGGCACCCACAATACCTACCACATCCAACACAAGGAATATCCTATCACTGCTGCACAATCTCTCACGGTCCTTCCCTTCCAGTGATATTTCAGGATGGGCATAGAAAGGTCCAGTCACTATTTCATTGAGACTATAGCCTTCACTGGGTTTATCAAGCAACCCAACGCTCTCCCACAGTTCAAAAATTGATTCGTTACCAGGCTTGGGGTTTCCTCATGGTCGCTCTGCCAATACCACTCGATAGAATCCTTCTATCAATACCACTCTGTGACTGTATCTAGGGTTTGCACACAGGGTGGTTACGGCTATCAACTCTTGGTTAGTTTCTATCACGTAGGAAACTCAGTTAACTCTCCGTTTCCCTTCCCAAACTGGTTCGATGTCTACATGAAGTGCACAGGATAATTCCCTGCAAGTGTCGATGGCTCGTGAATGGTAATTGCGTGAATGCATGAGTGAGCGAGGAATCAATGTCTGTATGTCTCAATGAATGAATCCCCCCAATCAATCCTCTTCTCGGATAGTCAAGCAGGTTCAGCGAGTTCCCCCAGGCGATTGAGTGTCATCCTGCACAAGCGATCAAAGCCATGCCCTGCCATACGAAATCACAGGCATGCTCCATACTCCATCAGCTTCAACAATCAAGGTTCTCAACCACCCACTGCAATTTCATTAATGTCGGTAGGGAGTTCCAATGGGTTCTCAGTCAGACATGTGGTAATGTGGGAAACCAATCCCAAAACCCCCTCACCTCTCCCTAGTGGATACACATGGCCCCTTCTCATTCGTTTCCTCCTTAGCCATCCTCTTGGTTATTTTATTCATTAATAATAATTACATCATTTACATTCCTTCATGGCTTAATTATCTCATGAATAATCAAACTGTCCAAATGCTTGCCTAACCAAATAACCTTAAACATCCACTAGTGGGGCCTTGGCCTTGAGCTCCATGCTAGGGAAAATACACATACTATATATACACAATATTTACATGGAAGCCAATAAATATCAAGGGAAAAATGGGGTATTACATTAGGTGCGTATGACAGGTCATTATCCTCAGCAAATCAAGGCAAGCACTGGCTTATTAATATCAATGTATACAACTAAACCTACCAATAACTTCGACAAGTATTAGTTGCCATCCAGCACTTGTTAGTTTTGGAATCAAACTCCATAAAGAAGAGGAAAAAAAGGATTTACTCCTTAAGATGGATCTTGAGAAATCCTATGACAGAGTGGATTGGTGTTTCTTGAGGTTTATATTGATAAAGAATGGCATCCCTCCATTGGTTATTAAATGGATTATGGCTTGTGTTTCCTCAAACAATATTGTTGTTATGGTTAATGGGGTGCCTTCGGATTTTTTCGAGTGTTCCAGGGGCATTGATCAGGGCTTCCCCTTATATCCCCTGCTATTTCTACTCGTCATTGAAGGCTTCAACAGATTGATAAACAAAGAAAAATTGGAAGGTAAATTAATGGGTATAATTTTTTTTGCTCAGCTCTCTCTTTCTCATCTGCTGTTTGTAGATGGTGTTCTGCTATCTGGTCCTGATTCTATTGATGAATGGATGTATTATCAGAGAATTATCAATGAGTTATGTGCGGCTTCAGGTATGAGAGTGAGTCCAACTAAACCAAATTTTTATTGTCATCTTGTAGAGGACACAAAGCTCGCAGATATCAACAGGTTTTTTCCCTATAATATATGTCAATTGAATGATGGTTTTAAGTATCGTGGATATCATTTGAATCCCAATGACTACAATATACAACACTGGACATGGATATTAAAGAAAGTTGAATGTAGAATCAAACATTGGACCTATCGGCTTTTATCCATTGGTGGGAGGCTTACACTTGTTAAGGTTGTGTTGACAAGAATACTAGTTTATTGGTTGTGTCTTTCAAAAGTTCCCTGCTCTATTATTAATTATATTAAGAAAAAAAATTTCAACTTCCTTTGGTCTGGAGAAAAGGAGCACAACAATTTGATCATGGATAGCTGGGATAAAATTGCTCTACCTGAAACTTGCGGTGGGTGGGGAATAAATAACTTGTACATTTTTAGTAAGGCTTTGCGTCTTAAGAGTCTTCGAAGAGGTATTTTTGGCTTGACTCTTTGGTCAATTGTATTGGCAGTTAAATATATCAAGGAAGATACTGTAAGTTGGTTTAGAAATCCGAAAAAAAAGGGATTAGGGGCATATCACCGATATGGTCTGGTTTCATGAAGGTTTACAATTGGTTGGCGAGAGATCTCATTTGGCAAGTTGGATCCGGAAATGATATTTTGGTCGGTATTGACCCTATTCTAGTGATAGAAGATAAATACAACCTCTCTGTAGATATCATTACTTATATGCAGGAGATTGATTATGCTACATGGTAAATTTTGAGAATTAATTCACAATACTCTTGGATATTTACTGAGAGAATAACATATACAGTATATCAATGCATAACAATCACAATAAGCATCACAAGCATCACAAGAATCAAAAGCATGAGAGACAAGAGACACAGAGTTTCCGTGGGGAAAACCCTAAGGTGAAAAACCCCACAATTTCCTCAGAGATAGAGAGAGCAATGGCTCAACCAAAGTACAACCAAAATACACTTGAGATAGTCTCCTAGAGCAGATGATCCTCGTCCTCACTAGTGCGCCACTTTCTGAGTGAGAGAAGTGTGACTTTCCGAATGATCCAAGTAGAGATCTCCCGATCTCTATTTATACTTAACCTGTTTTCCCAGTTACACTATGGGGCCGACTTGTCTATCTAGATACATCCACAATATAATATATATTTCAGGGCCGACCCCACACATGGTGGTCTAATAACCCATCGGCAAGTACACACACTTGCGACACTTGTCAATCCACATGACGACACTTCCTTATAGAGGAATAACACATCTCTAATAAGGGTACAATATATATATATGAAATACATAGATGAAATACATTCTGAAGTTACATATACATCAACACTCCCTCTTAACTAGCAAGGTATTTCTCAATATAGATCTGCTAGACAAATCTTCTTCTCGGGATCATCGTCATCGATGCGTCGTCGTCGTCATCGTCACTGCTGCTGCTATCTCAACCAATCTCTGACTCTACTCATCATAGGAAGTTCTACAGAGCCAGTCCTTTTTCATATTAGATGTAGGCCCACCTCCTGCAGGTCTTTGTCATCACTGGCCATACTGTGGAATCCTCAAGACTTATTACGTGCGTCACAAAACCTCGAAAGAGCATCCCAAGCTGTTACGAGCACACGGCTCTACCTATAGGATCTCCCAAGGCCATATTATATGTGACCTCACCACAAAACCTCGCAAGAGCATCCCAGGCTGTTACAAGCACATAGCTCTACCTATAGGATCTCCCAAGGCCATATTATATGTGACCTCGCCACAAAACCTCGCAAGAGCATCCCAGGATGTTACGAGCACATAGCTCTATCTATAGGATCTCCCAGGGACAAATTATATGTGGTCACCACAAAACCTCGCAAGAGCATCCCAGGCTGTTATGAGCACACAGCTCTACCTATAGGATCTCCCAAGGACAGATTATATGTGGTCATGGAAAAACCTCGCAAGAGCATCCCAGGACTTATTACGGGCACACATCCCAACCTATCGGATCTCCCAGGGATAGATTATATGCCATAGGACAAAACCTCGAAAGACTATCTGCAAATCTCCCACGGCCAAATTATATGCTCATCTGCACAACCTGATCCACGGCCATAGAGTATCAACCTGATACTCACCATACATCATCCTAATGTACACATGATCATCCTGATCATCATCACTGCAACATCCTGCTGCATGTCATCTGGAGCAACATCCTGAAGCTCGTCATCCATGATCATCCTGATCATACAATGCATCTACCTGATGCATACCAAGTATCTACCTAATACATATCATCATACATGATCCACCTGATCATACAGTGTATCCAACTGATACAAATACAAATACATATCACCATACATGATCCACCTAATCATACAATGTATCCAGCTAATACATATACAAATACATGGTCCAGGCATCCAGCATGATGCATATACAAAATACATACGAATGATCCTACTGATCGTATCCAGCATCCAACATGATGCATACATAGATAAATGATCCAACTGATCATATCCAACATCCAACATGATGTGTACATACATATAAATGATCCAACTGATCATATCTAGCATCCAACATGATGCGTACATACATATACATATAAATGATCCACTTGATCATATCCAGCAGAAACCAGAACATCATCCTGATGCTCATCATCCAACGCTTACATCCATAGACATGTGAAGGATCCTCCTTCCAACATGCTTGGAATGGGTTCAGCAAATGTGTCCATCACTTCTTCCTCGAAGTGCCATCAATCTGAAGAAACGCCAAGCCTCTCCCTGAAGTACTTGAACTTCACCTTGGCTAGTGGCTTCATCAGCACATCTGCAATCTGCTCGTCCGTCGCAACGTACAGGAGCTTCACAGCTCCTCTCTGCACCATATCCCTGATATAGTGATATTTGATCTCTATGTGTTCGACCTGTCATGAAACACTGGGTTCTCGGACAGCTTCACACAACTCTGGTTATCACAGAAGATACCAGTAGCATCCAACGGGAGATCAAATAACTCAGACAGTAGCTTTTGTAGCCATACTGTCTCACAACTAGCTGAACAGGCTGCAACATACTCTACCTCAGCTATACTCAGTGCTACGCAGGACTGCTTCCTGCTAAACCAAGAGATCACACCTGATCCCATACTGAAGCAGCATCCAGATGTGCTCTTCCTATCTGCAGCATTGCCAGCCCACTCTGAATCAACATAACCCTGCAGGTTAAACTTTTGATTCGCTTCATACTTGAGCCCATAATCCACTGTACCCTTCAGGTACCTCAGAACATACTTTACAGCAACCAGGTGAACACTCCTCAGATCCATCAGGAACTGGCTCAATGTGTTCACAGCAAAGCAAATATCTGGTCTCATGTTCATCAAGTACATCAAGGACCCAATCATCTGGTGATACATAGAGACATCAACCAGCTCAGATGAAGCATCACATAGAAGCTTCAGATTCGATGCCATAGGTGTGGCCATGGCCTTGCAATCCATCATCCCTAATCTCTTCAGGATATCTACTGTGTACTTTCCTTGACCAAGGAAGATCCCACCTACACTCTACCACACCTCCATACCTAGGAAATAATGCATCATTCCCAAATATTTCATATCGAACTCAGCAGCAAGCTTCCTCTTAGTATCTGCAATCAATCTGTCATCTCTTGTTACAAATAAGTCATCCACATACAGGAGTAGAATCACAGGATTCCCTTCCTCAACCTTGTAGTAGAGGTTGGGATCCGTTTTACTCTTGGTAAAGCCCAAACTAGATAGGAAACTGTCCATCCTACCATACCAGGTTCTGGGATCTTGTTTCAAGCCATACAAGGCTTTCTTCAATCTGCACACATATGACTCCCTGTCATGTATTTCAAAACCGAGTGGCTGCTCCACATATACTTCCTCTTCAACTACACCATTCAAGAAAGCAGTATTGAAATCCATCTGGTGTATTTTCCATTTCATTGCTGCAGCCAGGGAAAGTACTGTTCTGATGGAAGTATACCTGGCTACAGGTGCAAAAGTTTCTTCATAATCTATTCCCTCTTTCTAAGAGAAGCCACGAGCTACGAATCTTGCATTGTATTTCTCTACACTGCCATCTGCAACATGCTTGATTTTGTAGATCCATTTGGAAGTCACAACAAACTTCTCTTTAGGTCTTGGGACAACATCCCAAACATCATTCTTCATCATTGATTTGTATTCCTCAACCATGTCATCCTTCCATTCTTTATTTTCCGCTGCTTCTTCATAACTAGAAGGCTCTTTGTTCATAATGTCACAGAGTAAAGCAACATAGCTGGTATGTGATCTGGTTCTCTTCTTTGCTCTGTGTTCTTCTTCTGGAATGCCAAATCTTTCTGCATCTTGAATGAGCTCTCTAGCCCATGCAGGTTTCCTCTTGTGAGAGTTATCCTCATGGGGTGGATCTACAAGTTCTTGTGGATCTTCAAACTCACGAACAACTTCTAGAACTGCTTCAGTCATGGTAGTGTCTTGAAATCTAGTTTCCTTAGGTAATTCATAAACTTCGATAGGTGCCTTCCTTGATTTGATGAATGCTGAGTTTTCATCAAATGTTACATCCCTACTGACATCAATCTTCTTGAACCCTGGAAAGTATATTCTGTAAGCCTTCGAGCTTTCACTGTAACCCACAAAGATACCCTTCTTTCCTGAAGGATCTAGTTTAGTCCTCTTTTCCTTTGGGACATGAGTGTATACTAGACAACCAAATATTCTGAGATGACTGACTTCAGGTTTCTTACCAGAAAAGACCTCTTCTAGTGTTTTGTTGTCCAATATTTTGTGGGGTGTTCTATTCTGCACATATACAGTTGTTCTAGCTGCTTCTTCCCATAGATGCATAGGTAGATCTTGGTCATGCAGCATTGCCCTTGCTGCTTCCATGATTGTTCTGTTCTTCCTTTCTACAATTCCATTCTGTTGAGGATTATAAGGAGCAGTCAACTCCCTCTTAATCCCTGAATCACTGCAAAGCTTCTTAAAGTCACCTGAGGTGAATTCTCCACCGTTGTCGGATCTTAATGCTTTGATCTTCTTGTCAGTTTGATTCTCCATCAAGGTTTTGAACTCCTTGAACTTATCAAGCACCTCATCTTTATTCTTCAAGAAGTATACCCAAGTCTTCCTGGAGAAGTCATCAATAAATGAGACGTATTTAACATACCCACTCAGAGAACTGGATGACATAAGACCACATATATCTAAGTGGATGATTTCCAGGATATCTTTTGCCTTGCTTTCACTGCTTGGGAAAGTCTTCTTAATGTTCTTACCTTTTGCATATCCTTTGCAAACGCCTTCATGTTTGGTCTTGATTTTAGGAAGACCCTCTACAGCCTTGCTTGCAATTGGAAGTGCCCTATAGTGCATATGATCAAGTCTTCTATGCCAAAGTTCACTTGGCTCCATGGATTCATGTATCATGGCATGTTCAGGTTGACCCTTCAATTTATACAAACCTCCCTCTTGCTCTCCAATCACTACTGCATCATCGATTGTTTTACCCTTTGGCCACATTAGAACTTGGCCATCCACAAATGCAACCCTCATACCTTTTGAATCCAATGCAGAAATGGAGAGTAAGTTCTTCTTGAGCCCAGGTACATAAAGGACTTCTTTCATCTTCAAAGATTTTCCAGAATCTAGGTTGTAGGAGGATTCACCACTTCCTTTGATTGGGTATTGATAATCATCCCCAAGTTTCACCTTATGGGGTGATTCATGTTCAGATAGATTCACAAAAGATTCCTTAAACCCAGTCATGTATTTGGAATCCCCACTATCAATCAACCAATCATTACAACCATGGGAGATAGTACCTGTGAGAGCAGAGATTAGAACATACTCTTCTTCACTTGATGAGTCATCATCACTATCATCACTTTCTGCCCTAGCCTTCTTCTTTGGAGGTTCATCATCCTCGGCAACATGAGCATGGAACTTTCTTTTGCTTCCCTTGTTCTTCTTGCTGGAGTTGTTGTTATTATCCCTTTTGTTCTTGGGACAATCTAAAGCAAAGTGACCCTTCTCATTGCATGTGAAGCATCTTAGATCCTTCTTATTCTTTTGATAGGATCTCTTATAGCGAGAGTGCTCCTTCTTGGGCTTGCTTCTTTTGGTGTGAGTTGCAAGATCTTTATCTTCACCTCCCATCTTTTCCTCAAGAGCTACAAGTCTAGCTTCTTCTTGAGAGCATTCTTCCCGCAATCTGTTGAAGGATACCAACTTCTTTCTTGCACAGATTCCTTGAATAAAGGAGTCCCATGACCTAGGTAGGCCATTCAGAGTGGTCATGACAACTTCACTATTCTCCACCATTTCATCTACTGCTTCCAGTTGTTCCTTAATCTGGGAGACCCTAGAAAAATAAGATTGAATGGTTTCTCCATTCTGAAACTTTCCTCCTTTCAATTGATTCCGTAGGGTCATCTTCCGATTTATGTTCTTCCCTTCAAATAGCTTGGTCAAAGAGTCAAACATCTCCTTGGGTGTCTTTAGAGAAGACGCATGGGGTATGAGATGGCCTTTAATAGAATCAGCAATGATTCTCTTTGCCTTGACCAAGTTCTTCTTATGCAATACCTTGGCCTCTTCATCCTCTGGGATAGGGATGTCTTCTTTGATATATGAGTCCAACTCATTCTCTTCCAGGATTAACCCAATCCTATACTTCCAAGCTCAGAAGTTATCAACCCCTTCAAGCTTATCCTCAAGCTTGGTGTGGTGAGACATCTTAAAGAGTACTTCAAATGGAAATAGAAAAGATTTAGGTCTTACCACTTGAAATGTTGAAAATTGGATTTGGTCCCGGATTAGGGTTTGTCGAAAAACCCTAAAAATTCAAAATGTGAATTTCAACTTTATGAAAGGATAGAAAGATGCGCCTTGATGAGTTGATCAGCCTGGTGCATTCATAATTTGAGATCAACAAAGTTTTACCCTTCAAATTTTCCTTTTTGTCCTCCCGGGTTCACTAAGGAGAGCCCTGAATTAGGGTTTGAGTTTCCTGCAGATCTACCCAGCCACAAATCTCGATCCAAATCTCTAAACTTCGATTTTTGCAAGGAGATTCCAGCTATGTCTTAAGATTCCAGAAATTCCTATTTTTGTGGAAACCCTAATGTTTAGGGACAAATCTGAAAATGCTCAGAATTGAATTCTGATTGGACAAAGAGATTCTCCTTGATGAGTAGAGTCAATGTACTATGCTTCTTTTCCAAAATATGTGGAGAGAAACCCAATAAACAAGAAACTCAAGTTTTCGTCACTGCAAAATGTCTTCTTCTCAGGTTAGCTCTGCTACCATGTTAAATTTTGAGCATTAATTCATAATACTCTTGGATATTTACTGAGAGAATAACATATACAGTATATCAATGCATAACAATCACAATAAGCATGACAAGCATCACAAGAATCAAAAGCATGAGAGACAAGAGACACAAAGTTTCCGTGGGGAAAACCCTAAGGTGAAAAACCCCACAACTTCCTCATAGATAGAGAGAGCAATGGCTCAACCAAAGTACAACCAAAATACACTTGAGATAGTCTCCTAGAGCAAATGATCCTCCTCCTCACTATTGCGCCACTTTCTGAGTGAGAGAAGTGTGACTTTCCGAATGATCCAAATAGAGATCTCCCGGTCTCTATTTATACTTAACCTATTTGCCCAGTTACACTATGGGGCCGACTTGTCTATCTAGATATATCCACAATATAATATATATTTCAAGGCTAACCCCACACATGGTGGTCTAATAACCCATCGAAAAGTACACACACTTGCGACACTTGTCAATCCACATGACGACACTTCCTTATAGAGGAATAACACATCTCTAATAAGGGTATAATAAATATATATGAAATACATAGATGAAATACATTCTGAAGTTACATATACATCAACACTACACTTAACAAAATAAAAAAAAGAAGTAGTTCAGCATTTGAGTTTTGGTTGAATGCAAAAGATTTGGGTTTATTTGGACGGCATGCGCTAGAATGGGATCACTATATCAGTTCATTAAACTATGTGGGTTGCAGACTCAGTAATAATAAATATTTACTCATCTAGAAGGGAAATCCAGCAGCTGGGAAGGTCATAGCTAAATCTGCTTACGCTACCTTAATTTTGGACAAGTGTTTTTATCCACAACAATGGTGGTTCAAGCGACTCTGGAAATGGTGTATTCCCTTGAGATACAAATGCTTTATGTGGTTCGCACTTTATGGAAGATTAAATACTTGGGACAATTTAGTTAAGAAAGGCTGGATTGGCCCTAGCATCTGTTTATTATGCAAAAACAGTGCGGATTCTACTAGCCATATCCTTGTTCACTATGATTTCACAAGAAATATTTGGTGCAGAGTTCATTCTTCATTGAAATTAAATCAGATGTGGGGTCATGATAATTTTGATATATGCACACTCAATTGGTTCAGACGATGCAGAGACCACCCTTTTCTTCCGATCATCATATCATGGTCTATATGGAATTCCAGGAATAAGGTAGTTTTCGAAGACTTGATTCCAAATGTCCAGCTTGTTTGTCACTAGATCCTAAATATGTATAAACTTCATATGAGGGAGCAGATGCCTATGAAAATTTTGAAAGTTAGTATTTTTTATTTTCAGATCAATTTCCCTATTACTTTCTTTGATGGTGCTGCGACAAATGGTCTCTGCGCAGCAGGTGGTGCTATTTACTTGAACCAGGGGCATTATTTTACTTTGAGGCTAAATTTTGGTACAGGTACTAATATGAAGGATGAGCTTCTTGCTCTATGGTGTGTTTTGAAGGTGGATAATATTTTTGGGTTTGTTGATCTTAAAGTTTATGGGGATTCGCGGGCCACTATAAAAGGGGCGAAAGGAGATTACAAATTAAAATTTACAGCTCTACTACACTGGTGTAAGAGGATCAACACAGAAATTCAACTCTTCAACAATATATCTTTTGAGCACATTTACAAACAACACAATTTTTTAGCAGACAACCTCGCTTTGGAGGGATAAGCTGGGATTTTAATTTGGGAAGAATTCCAGGACTCTCATATCTGTGATATGGGTACTGTGAGGTTTTATGACTAAACAATCTGCTTAGATTCAGTTTCCTATACTGTCTTTAGATATTGGGAAAGTTTTTTTTTTGGACAGTGTTTTTGTAATGCCTATGTTTCAGAATGTATAGGTTTTTTTGTCAAGACTATGGATACTCATAATTGAGTTAAAATATATGTTTTTTTGTATAACGTTCTTTTGAAAGACTAAGATCATCGATGTAATATTTGATTCTCCATGAATATTAATAGTATTTTTTTTTCTACTAAAAAAAAGTTTTGGCATCAAACAAAGTAGGCACATTTTATAACTTTTCATATGAAAGTGTTTTTTCCAACTTTCTCTCATTAATGAAAAAGTGGGAATAATAATGATAATGTTTTGGAAGTATTCTTTGATTAAAGGGGCTTAATTTGTTTTTTCTTTGGAAACTAAATGAAAATATTTGTCAACTTTTAAAATTTTGATAACATTGTAAAGGAATCCCTTGAGTTTGATAACATTGTAAAGGTAAGGTGTCATGTCCCCAATTTTTGTTGTGGTCCATGGGGATGATTTTGGACTAAGTCACCTAGGAATTAATTAATTAATGGATGGATGTGGAAATTGAATTATGGAATATGCCTAAGGGTGAATTTTGGAAATTAAATGGATAAGGTGAGCCCCCCATGAAGCCTTATTAATCCCCAAACTAAATGGTAAGGTGATTTATGTGTTAACTGGGGAGTTTGAGCCAGGCCTATAGTTTAATTAAATATTTAATGGTTCTGAATTTTGGAGTAAGGAATTAAATATTTTTATTAATTTTCCTTATTTATTAATATTTTGGCAAGTGGATGATGTGTATAAGGCTAGGAGGGCGCAATAGGGTCAAGGTGGACCTCACCTACCCAAGTCAAGAAGATAGAAACGTTAATGTGTCAGCCAAAAGCAAGAAAGAGATAAATGAAGACCAAGGGCACCCTTTATAATTTGTGAAAGAGGAAACAAATCAAGAAAAAGAAAGGAGGGAACTTTTGCTAAAAAGAATAAAAGGAATGTCATAGAAAAGCAGGAAACAAAGGGATGGCAGTTTCCAAATGAAGGAAAGACACAAAGCAAAGGAAAGGAATGTTATCCACTCATGGGTGACCCACTTTCACAGGTCACCAAGCCAAGTAACTTGCTCAATAGGTCAACATGAATTCTATAAAAGAAGGATTCCAACTCCATTTCACATCTTTTGTTCATTTGAGTTTTGTCTTGAGAGATCTGAGCTTCTCATTTGTTTGAGTGATGTACCTCAACTCTTTCTTGGGAGATGTGCCCCAAGGTTTCACAGGTTCCAGTATTTAGTATTCAGATCCAGAGTGTTTATTTTCTTCTCATCATATCCATATCAATCCATACTTGAAGTTTATCAAGCCTCCAGAGAGTGAACATCATCCAGAAGAGCTAGTGAAGAAGGTATTGGAATATCTTTTGAGAAGTGGGCTTCCATTTATGAAGGAGGAGGTCAGTTCAGCCCAGAGACTCCAGTTCCCACCCCATGCTCTATTTTCTGACTTGTATCAGCTCCACATACGTTCCAGTATCAAGAATCATCTCATCATTAGCATTCTCCAGTAATTCTCTCCCTATTGGGGAAATTCTAGTTTTTGGAGGCCTCCGGGAGCACTGAATGTATAAATTTATATAAACTATGCTATATTTCATTGAATTCGACCTGCTGATGATAAATATGTTATATCAGATCCATTAATTACTTCAGATCTGATATTTTTGAGAAATTACTGTGAAATGGATCAGTTAATGTGAAGACTAACATTGTTTCTAGCTTATGGAGATCTAATGAAGTATGGGCTACAATAAACACTGTAATATCAGTCCATTTTCTCTAATTTAGATAATATGATGATTAATATGATGTATCAGATAAAAATACATCTTCAGAATTGATATTTGAAATTATTTAATAAGATTTGGAATACTAAAAGTGAAGACTAACTCTTTAGACAATTTTCACAAGATAGTTTTGACATATTTTACTGGTAACCTTTTTGTATGTTCCCAAATACTGATATAATGGTTCATGGAGGTTCTTAATACATCCCTAAACCCCCTCATACTCTGTTCCTAAGGTTTTGGTCGAATCTCTACTCATTTGGAAAATCCCGTAAATCTCCTAGCTGAGTAGTCCTTAGTAGCATCCTTGGTCTTCTTCCTCCCAAACACCTTTATAACCTCCCAAATTCTTATGAGCTCCACTCCATCATAATTTAATGAATTTTATTGACTGAGAATGACCCTTACTGCCATCCAGAACCCTTTCCCAATCTAGTATGCATATGCTAGAAGCCCAGGAAGCCTCGAAGTAGGAAACAAGCTTATCTATTGTTGAAAAGTGAATGGCTCCAGTACCTTGTGCATAGGACTCACTGTTCGGACCTTAATCAACTTGCAGATTCACTTTTCCCATACAAATTCCAGAACCAAAATTCATTCCTACCATCCTTGATCAATTCCTTTGTACACCTGACTTACATCCTACTCACCATAGAGAAATTGTCTAAAATTTTACTAGTAAAAATCCTGATAAATTCAACAATTGGAGTTAGTATTCTAGCCAATTCTTGGCTAGGATATTACAGTGGTATCATATCTCTTTCCTCCACCCCTATTGAAATTAATATCATCTCACTGATTGAAAGGGAGTGCACAACACCACTGATTTTTTGGCAACCATGTCCATGTACAGTGAGGAAGATTCATACTATGATGATTATTTTTATGAACAATATGATGATGGCTATGACGAGCAGTATGAAGAATATTGCAGACAGTATGAGGAAGACATTTTCCAAGATGTACCTTCCACAAACATATCCCATGAGATCATGTTTGGAATAAGAGACTATGGTTATTCTGATATCCATATGTATGGAAAAGTTGCATGTTCCACAGTCAAAGATCAACCTTCTGTTGAAGAGATAATAAAAAATATGGAAGCTTCATTGGATGCATGTGCTTCACACCTCATGAGACTTTTTGGATCCTCTTCAAGAATATCCTCCAATAATATTGATCCTAAGACAACCAAGGAGGAAGCTTCATCATTTTGGGAGAAGCAAGACCCAAAAACCAATCATGAGGTTGTTGACAAAATGGAAGAAGAATCTACTACAAGATTCTATGCTAAGGATCTCAAGATCACCTTAGAAGAGATTGGTACGATTAGGGATGCTGAGTCATATTTTGAATCAGATCCAAAAGAAGAAAATAAATCATATCCAAAGTCGCCACATGAAATTCACAAGGAAGCATCACTTGACCACACATCAATTGGATGTGAACCAGGAGAACTGGTGGCAGAACAAGGCACCATAACCCCACCAATTGAAGATAGAAGCATGATGCAAAGGTCTGGACCACATTCATATTTGTGTACTCCTTTGTATCACGATGATGTTGCAGCCACATCAGGGGATAATTATTGGATAAGGGATTCCCTGGATGCTGAGTATCAGATCCTTAGTGATAAGGGTGAATGCAGTGACAAGGTTGAATCACTAGAAGGGTGTTTGAAAGATGCTCACATGGTTGGAAGAGCACCTACTGAGGAATGATTTAAGTGTGAGGAAGCATCTAATTATGTGTATTCTCATATATATGTGGGAGACATGGAGGTCCCCATTGATTAAGGTGATGTGGGTGCAAGATCCGTGGAGAAAGCAGAAGGCCTTAGAGCAACATAAACTGAAAATGAGAAATTGGTGGAAGGCCAAACCACCAACATACCATCACAAGGAGGAGAAAATATAACACATGGGAATTTTGTAAGTTCCGATTTTTATATTCCTATGTGTCAGTATGTTGGGTCAGCCACTTCAAAGGAGAAGATGGGCTTGGTTGAACCCCCAGGGGTCGAGACTCGAGACTCCGGAATTGGGGAGGGATGAAAATTGGAAAGAAAGCCTTACCGGTGCATCAGAGATGAATGAGAACCCTAGTTGCAGCCAAATATATGATATTCATTATCTGAAATATGAATATATTGCATCCCTAAAATATGGATCAATTTTCATAACTTCAACAGAATCAGCTGAAGTTGATCCTAGGAAGCTAGAAGAAGAGGAGGTTCATCTGCCAGAACCTCATTTCCTTAAAGGGACACTGAAGATGAATGAATGAAAGATCCAAGAATCCCTTCAAACCCTCAATGACACCCATTCCTTAATGAATAAAATCTGTTGGAACTTGGGGGAGCAGTCTTCCATGAGAGACTTGGAAGAATTTCAGAAAGCCATGACAAGCATAAAAGGTAAATTCTTGAACCTGCTTTCTGATAGAGATAGTTTGTTGGAGCTTGTAGAATTGTTTCATGGTGCATCCTTGAGGGATTATGAAGAGATCAGCAAGCTCAATGATGAATTGATGTCCACCAAATATTCTTTGAGAAGCACTCAAAGTGCCCTCCACAAATCCAAGACAGATATATTGCAGCTTCATGAAAAGTTGCAAAGACTCCCCCTACCCTCCTACACACCATTCAGTCAACTTCATTTGGATGAAAGAATTATTGATAATATGGAGGAACCTCATGAGATGGTGTATCATGAGGATCATTCATTTTTACATGTGCTTGAAGAGTGTGCAGAATAGTTTGATGAGAACCAAGCACTTGATTTTTTTCCAAGGGAACTTGATTTTTTCCTTGAAGACAGTCACTCTCCCATGGAAGAGTGGGATGAGAGCACCCAATTTGGGCCAGCCAATAATGAATATGTTGCAGCCATAATTCTGATTACTGAAGGTTTCAGACATGCAAAGAAGGTTCACAGTTCTTTCCCACATGTCCTAGATTTAGCAACCCCAATGGGGAATGAACAGTGGGTGAAGAAATTTTTCTGGTTTGTGTCACATGTACAACAAGAGGATCATGATTTTTCCCCATGGGAGATAGGTCCTATTGCAGAAGAGATGGCTGATTATAGCTCATATAAAAAGCAAGAAATATATCTTATTCATCCACTAGATGGATGGATAGAGGCATCACTGAAAAGGAAAATCTGGAAGGTAAAATTTTTATGTCTTGTTGCAAGAAAATTGTTTTTAATATTGCTGATTTTTCTATGATTTACAGGCAGTAGAAAAGGCATAATTTGCAGCCATTAGACACTTACAGTACACATTCACAGAAGGCTCAGGTGTACAAGTGCATAACATAAATTTTAATGAGCATGGAAAGTGGAGTGATTCCCACTTGGTATTGGAATTTGCATGAGTTTGAGAAGATCCATGCTTGGTGGGGAAGTCTCACAAATATTCAATTTTGCATTGGAAGTTAACAACTTTCAATGGGGTGGAGTGATTTTGACATCCTACCTGATGATAGATTCCCAAAATGGATTTTTATGTTTGGGAGAATACAGTTGAGACATTGGGATCCTGACATCCTTCAAAGTGCCAAAAATTTTGGAAAGATGTTGCACAATCCACGGGATCCTGGCATCCTTCATAATGCCAATTTTTTTGGAAATATGCTGCACAATCCATGGGATCCTGGCATTCCTTGGGCTAAAAAAAATTTCCTGATGTTATTTTGGCTTAGGAGAGAGCACCATAGGAAGTGGGATCCATGAGGGAAATCCAGCTTTCTTTTCTTAAATATCTACATTGTTGATTGGTAGACTAGTTCCTTTCATGGGGAACTGCACGATGGACCAGACTCTTGGGGAAGACATGAGCAGCTTATGATCAAATTTGAGCAGCAGTAGCATGATGGACACTCTCAAGTTCAGTTGGGGAGTTTTACAGATATATGGAATTGTTGGAGGATGCTTGAGGGAGCATATGTTTCAATTCCATTGAATTGATGGGACCCATGATTCTGATGATTTCTGTTGTGATGCAAGAATGGGTGAGTACTAGGGTCATCAACATGAGGAGAAAATTCATAAGTATGCTTGGATGGAAATGCAGTATTAGTCCCTCAACTAAATTGCTTGAGGACAAGCAATCTTGGGAGGGGAGGACTGTCATGTCCTCAATTTTTGCTAGGTCCATGGGGATGATTTTGGCCTAAGTCACCTAGGTATTAAATAATTAATTAATGGATGGATGTGGAAATTGAATTATGAAATATGCCTAAGGGTGAATTTGGGGAATTAAATGGATAAGGTGAGCACCCCATGAAGATATTAATCCCCAAACTAAGTGCTAAGGTGATTTATGAGTTAATTGGGGAGTTTGATCCAGGCCTATAGTTTAATTAAATATTTAATGGTTCTGAATGTTGGAGTAAGGAATTAATTATTTTTATTAATTATCCTTATGTATTAATATTTTGGCAAGTGGATGATGTGTATAAGGCAAGGAGGGAGCAATAGGGTCAAGGTGGACCTCACCTACCCAAGTCAAGAAGATAGAAACATCAATGTGTTAGAAAAAAGCAAGAAAGAGATAAATGAAGACCAAGGGCACCCTTTCTAATTTTTGAAAGAGGAAACAAATCAGGAAAAATAAAGGAGGGCACTTTTGCTAAAAAGGATAAAAGGAATGTCAAAGAAAAGCAGGAAACAAAGGGATGGCAGTTTCCAAATGAAGGAAAGACACAAAGCAAAAGGAAAGGAAGGTTATCCACTCATGGGTGACCCACTCTCACAGGTCACCAATCCAAGTAAATTTCTCAATAGGTCAACATGAATTCTATAAAAGAAGGATTCCAACTCCATTTCACATCTTTTGGTCATTTGAGTTTTGTCTTGAGAGCTCTGAGCTTCTCATTTGTTGAGTAATGTGCCTCAACTCTTTCTTGGGAGATGTGCCCCAAGGTTTCACAGGTTTCAGTATTTAGTATTTAGATCTAGAGTGTTTATTTGCTTATCATCATATCCATATCATTCCATACTTTGATTTTATCAAACCTCCAGAGAGTGAACATCATCCAGAAGAGCTAGTGAAGAAGGTATTGGAATATCTTTTGAGAAGGGGGCTTCCATTTCTGAAGGAGGAGGTCAGTTCATCCCAGAGACTCCAGTGCACACCATATGCTATTTTTTCTGAACTGTAGCAGCTCCACATCAGTTCCAGTATCGAGAATCATCTCATCATTGGCATTCTCCAGTCATTCTCTCCCTATTGGGGAAATTATAGTTTTTAGAGGCCTCCGGGAGCACTGAATGTATACATTTATATAAAATATTATATATTTCACTAAATTCGACCTGTTGATGATAAATATTTTATATCAGCTCCCTTAATTACTTCAAATCTGATATTTGTGAGAAATTACTGTGAAATGGATCAATTAATGTGAAGACTAGCATTGTTTCTAGCTTAAGGAGATCTAATGAAGTATGGGATGCAATAAACACTGTAATATTAGTCCATTTTCTCTAATTTAGATAATCTGATGATTAATATGATATCTCAGATACAAATACATCTTCAGAACTGATATTTGAAATTATTTAATAAGATTTGGAATAGTAAAAGTGAAGACTAGCTCTTTAGACAATTTTCACTAGCTAGTTTTTCCATATTTTATTGTAACCTTTGTGTATATTCCCAAATACTGATATAATGGTGCATAGAGGTTATTAATACATCCCTAAACCCCATAATTCTTCGTTCCTAAGGTTTTGGTCAAATCTCAGCTCATTTGGAAAAGCTTGGAAATCTACTAGCTAAGCAGTCCTTAGTAGCATCCTTGGTCTTCTTACTCCCAAACACATGTATAACCTCCAAAATTCTTATGAGCTCTACTCCATAATTTACTGAATTTTATTGACTAATAATGACCCTTACTTCCATCCATAACCATTTCCCAGTCTAGTATGCATATGCCAGAAGCCCAGGAAGCCTCGAAGTAAACAACATGTTTATCTGTTGTTGAAAAGTGAATGGCTCCAGTACCTCGTGCATAGGACTCATTGTTCATACATGAATTAACTTGCTTCTGCACTTTTCCCATACAAATTCCAGAACCAAAATTCATCCTGACCATCATTGATCAGTGCCTCTGTACACCTCACTTACATCCTGCTCACCATACATAAATTGTCTAAACGTTTACTAGTAAAAATCCTAATAAATTCGACAATTGGATTTAGTATCCTAGCCAATTCTTGGCTGAGATATTATAGAAGGAATCACTTGATTTTTATAAAAGTTTATTAGATCAAAGTGGAAAGCTCAATCAATATATTTTTTTATAAAAGTTTATTAGAGCAAAGTGGAAAGCTCAGTCAATATCCTTTGAAGATTATTAGAGGGTGTTTTTTGTCATATTAAGGAGGATATTTTAATAAAATCATTTTTGGGTTTATGCTTTAGACCACCTCGAAATTGAATAAAGGGGTTTAAGGGCAATTTTTGCTTGTGTGATGGTGAATTTTTTCAGGGAGTATTATATTGTTTATTGTTTAGTTTTGGCATTAATACAATTGCAATTCAAGCATAAGTACTCACAATTCATGTTATTCAAATACAATCAAGCACAAGCAATCAAGTAGTTGTCACCCATCTTCAACCAATAAGGTTGTCAATCTACACCAAGATTAGTCCACATCAATTCAATTTGAAACTCAAATTTGAGAAATGTACTTGCAATAGTTCCTTTGTATGTGTCGAAATCAAGTTGAGTTGAATTTTAATTTTTGGGTGCATTTTCGGTTGAACCTGGAACCCTCCAATATCTGAGTCAAAATTATTGAGTTAAATTGTAAAAAGGGAGGAATTGCAAGAAGCCCTTATTTTCTTGATTCAAATTGTAATTAGGAACTACATGCACAAGGAGGCCTTATTTAGTGCTTCAAATGGAGAGAATTCTTGAATGATTAGATTTGTTGAACACTCTAATGATCACTACTGAAGACAACACAATCATACTCAACAAAACAACTCTTCAATCAGTGCTAACTTGTTTTAAAGTGGAACACGCTAAAGTTAGAATTCTTCAAGAACAATCCCAACTAATGAATGATGAAATCAGGGCTCTCAAAAATCAAGAATCAGTGAAGCATTCTGAAATAGTCCTTGTTCAGAAAAAAACCCCTATTTGAGGATGAATATAATGATGATGATGGCCATTCAAATCAATAGTGCATTCAACAACAACCCTGCAATACAACTCCAAATATGGATAAATATGAAGTTGTTCAAGTTTAGCATGAACAAGTTCAATGATCTCTTTCCAAGCCAATCATTAGACATTGGGAAAAAGTACAAGTCGACAAAAATAGACATGGTCTAGGATATGACGATGACAACAACTTGCATATCCCAAATTATTCAAAATTGATCCACTTTCAAAGTGTTGGATTGATTCGAGAAGTTTTAACTTCACCTGTTCGAGTAGGGCATGAGAATCCAAAGTGACAATGTTGTAACCGCACTGGCCACATGGAAGATCAATGTTATGATCTCCATCCATCCTTGTCAACATTGTGGAAAGAAGAATCATGCATTAGAAAAATGTTCCAAGAGAAAAAAATATGCAAGGTTAAAGATTCACTATGGGTGGAGCAATCCTTGGCAATGGTCATCAACAACCAATAAATTATATTGGTCTTACCAAAGAATTCAATCCTAGTAAAGTCTTATATTTCAGTACATGGCCTTTTTTGTACATGACATAAGGCTATATAACTCAAAAGTGGTCCCCTTATGGCGTAGCTTTCAAGCATGTCCCTCATGGGATGAGATAACAAGTGGTTGTTTTCCACATGCTCACTTTCAGTTGAAATTGAAATTGTACTCTCTTTTAGCTTAAGGTGGGTACACTATGAAGTGAAAATGGTTAGTGTTCAACCAAAACCACTATATATAAGGATGCCTCACCTTTTGGTTGACAAAAGGGGGACTATTGATGATGGTTTTCATACTTCAAGTTTCGACAATAATAGTTTGTAGATGATAGGATCCAAATTTCCAAATGGGAAACAATAGTTTGTAGATGGAAGAGTCCAAATTGCCAAAGAGGAAACAGTAGTATGTAGATGGCAGACTTAAATACATGATGCATTAGGAAGTTTATCGACACATAACAATGTCAAAATATTCAGAGAGAATTTCAGTGATTCGCTAATTGTAGACTGGTGATACTATATGTTCACCAATTAGTAGAAGACGCCAACCTTTTCTAGATAAATCACTTGGAAAATGATGGAATTGTTAAGAAGATAGGGAATGTTCAGATATGGTAGATGTTCACTCCAGAATTTCAGCTCTCTTCCAGTTCATTCCATTCAATATCCAGTTTGACAGTTTTTCAGGAAAAATTTCATTGGAGCAAATTTGAATATCCAACATATCAGCTTCAACATCAATGTTTATTCCTTAGCTGATATATATATATATATATATATATATATATATATATATATATATATATATATATATATATATATATATATATATACTTGTGATTGAGGGGGGAATGTTATCCTTATGGATTAACCTAACAGTCACAAAGTTTAATTGTCACCTTTAATTGTATTTATCATTTAAGATAATGATGATTTATCCTAAATGATGACTAAGTGATTTGGACAAGATAGCCTAGCGTAGTCACCATGCAAGCTGTTAGGATCTAGAGCAAATCTCTCCATGAGTTTCCATCGCCCTTTTTACTATATAATGGCATTATTCGTGTGAATACAATTGATTATGGCTTTATCCTTTTAAGTCATATTTCTTCTCATTCTTGTTTTAACAAGAACTGTACTACGAATGGGGGCTATGCAAGACCAAAAATACCCAAGTAGGAATAAAAACTCTTTATCAAGGTCTTGTACAAGCACATTTGCTTGGACAAGACAAGATCATTGTGATTGGAGAGTTTGAGATCAGAATTAAATGTATGCTAAGTACTTCCCCTCCTAAGGACATTGATCTGTCTAGATGGATAATCATGATAAAAAATGAGGCCAAGAACTTCAACAACATAAGATTTTTTTCATGTTCCTCGTAAACAAAATCAAGAGGTAGGTGAAAGAACTAATAACGCCTTGAGGAGATTAGCAAGGATTCTCAACATAAATGGGGACATCAAAATGGGTCAATTTCCCTAAATATTTCATGCATAAGATGTCTAAGTGCAATCAATTAATGTCCATCAATATTTCAAGTACATTTCAGATTACGCAAATGGATAGCCATACTACTCGCATAAGTGGGAGAATGATAAAACTTAACATTGAAATGATGAACTTAATTGTTTTCTAGAACGTTTGCAAGTGGGGAGGGAAGCATCACCATCATGTCAGGGAGAAGCTGCATGATGATATCAAAGCTCACACAGTCTCGGTCTTGGCTCTCATAGGTAATGCATAGGTATCAGGGGTCAATATTTCATTTTTCTTCCACAATTACAAAAACCAGGGCGCCAATTCAAGGATAGTTTGACAAACAGGGGTTAATTCTCGAATTATTCTAGCAATATCTTAGTTTTGTATGAAGATTTGGAAAGAAGAAATCAACCTCATTGGAGGAGAGATCAAATTTATAGGACACCAAATCAATTCACCTTTGATAAAAATGGTGAAAAATCATTCTTATTCATATTAGGATATAAAAGATACAGCACCGACATTTTTGAAATTGACGAAATCAGTCTCTAGTCTGATCCTCGGGATTTCCTTTGTCATTTTGTGTTGGGTATCTACACAGAGAGATGAGAAGAACAGGAATAGTTCCAAGGAAGGAATAAACAAAGGATTAGACATAAATGGTGGATGTTTGAAAAATGGATGTCCAAGCTACATAAAAAATATTCAGGAGATAGTTGATCTAAGGAAGGTTGTTAGACGCCAGGCGGATCAATTAAAGAGCAATATTGCAGTAATTCAATCCCTCACAAATCAAGTACACGAATTGAGAATGAAAAATTCCACTACAGTAGAATTCGTGGGTGCTTAAAGACAACATATAATATCCCTCAAAGAAGTAGTGGAAACTCTTTGAAACACAACCAACAATGAGATTCATAACTCCATAATTCTGGTCTTGGATTAGAAAAGTGCAACAGAAGAATTTCAAGGTGTTCCAAGGGGGGAGGGAATAATTAAGCAATTGCAAGAAAAAGTGGAAATCATCAGAATTTCACAGTCTTCTAGAAGTAGCTAGCACTCTAATTAGAGAGTAATTTCTTATGGTGTGAAAATGGATCTTGATTTTAGGACTATTTTACAAAATATATACCACTAGAAAATTGTAGAAGTTGTTCAAAATTGGAGGACTGTGACATAAATTTTGATTATCTTTTATACTTCTTCCTTAAATGGCATAAACACTCCAACTGTAATATTTTAGATCCCACTATTCATCGGTTTTATTAATGCAAAAACTACCCATTTGTTTTGAAAAAAGTTACAGTAATATGCAAAGGTGTTATGGGAAAAAGGATGTGTGTAGATGTGTTACAAACATAAAATAATAAAATATCTAATAATAAATTACAATAATTACTAATAATAAATATCGTTTAGAAATTATGAGGAGATGCGACTCCTTAATAAAGGTGCCCACGCTATATTTAAGCGGTCCATTCATTGTAATGTAAACATCATCTATCATCCATTATCAATATATTATTATTACTTATCAAAATGTGGGATTTCAAATATTTGTGGGTGTTCGTAATATTTTACAGAAGTTTAGTCATTATAAACCTTAATAGGTCTATCACTTTAATCTCCTAGGCTCTAAACCCTAACCCATAATCATTATTATCACTTAGTCGTGACAAGCTTCATAAGTCCTATGGGTAAGAATGTGCCACAAAGATATTTCAATAATGACTAAATGAGCACCTTAGCAAAATAAAATCAACAAATTTTCTTGTATCTCCATAACATGTGTGCATTTCCATATTTTAAAATGAGCTTATGCTTTATTGAACTAGAATGTGTGTGCATTCTTTCTACATAAACTATGTGTAATATGACATGTCGAATTCAAAATTTTTAAAACCTTAATATGATAAACTTACTCTCGTTCTAGATTTGCATTCATAACATTATACAATCATCTATAAAGTATTATAATAAATTCTTGCTTCCATCTATTCACTATTACTAAAATTGTGAGATGAAACGAGTAGATTATATCTTGCTTTCATCTATTCACTATACTGCTGAAATTGTGAAATGAATTGAGTAGATCATCCTTTGAATAAGATGATATTCTAAGATATCTATATCACCTAATTAAAATAATTATCTTAACCTATAGTAAAAGTAATTTACTAGCTTATCTTCTTTCGAGAGGATATGTGTAAGTGCAAGATCCAAGTAGATGAAACGAATATTTTTGTTTACAGATGTTATTGTTATCACTATTTATAGTTGGTACTAGAATGACACTGTGTCATGGTTGAATCAATCAATCCATGGGGCTGCGTTTCCTTCTGTTTTTTTTCTACTATGTGTGGTTTAACAATGATTCGTTTAACAATGATTCGGGAGGTGATATTGCTTGTATTAATGTGGGAATCCATGATCAAAACCTCCAAGTGGGCTAACCCAAATTGATTTTGATAAAATATGAAAAATAAAAAATAAAAAAATGCGAAAAATAAAAAACCTCATAGCCTTAGAAGTGGAAAGCCAATGGTGAGTTATTAAAGATATGGAAGGACAATTATATATATATACTTCAGCACCTTTTTAAACAAGAGCCACAAGGTGGCGATGTCCCCGACATTGCTAGTGGGGGCATTGTCAAGTGTATATGAAATTGTCGTTAATTGATAAAAGCGATTTTTTTGGCGAAAGGATTTTTCTTTTCTTGTATTAAAAGACATTAAATAGAAACATTTATATATATAAAGAATGCATATATATTTGCTCATTGTAAAAGACAGAGGTGTTTGCAACAAAAAAGGGAAAAAATCGAAATAATTTAGTTCTTCATTCAACATGATCATGAAAATAGACTTAGTTGGAGAAAAGAGGCAATATTTCTTGTTGACATATATATAAGCAATATTAAAAACAGGTTCAACAATCTTTGCAAAAGAGAAAGAGGTGTTGCTAGTGAAGTTATTCAAAACATAGAGCAACTTGCTGTAGAAGTTTTATATGTAGTACAAAAGGCAAGGAAGACACGATGTCTTCGACAAAAACAACAAAAACTATAGTCATAGATCTGTTGGAGCTATAGCATATGCAGTCCTCTTGAAAGGTCGGGGGAGGATGTGCTATAGCAAAATCTGCAACACAATTACGAAGCTTCTTTCTATGATATTGTGATATAGATTCTGTTCTTGAAAGTTTCCTAGCATTTTTTCAAATTTGCTGGGGCTCATTGCCTAAAGAGCTGCCAATCACCTTGAGAGCAAGTGGTAAACCCTTGCTTTGTATTTGAACATCCAAAAATGCTAGCCATATTCAAAATTGCATTTTGCAGTGGCATAATCGATGTTGTGGCAGATTTGGCAATTATGTTTTTTTCCTGCACATTGCAAAAAGATAATGAGCAAGTATGTTTGCATGGTTTTTGCAACTGACCGTAAACTGAATTTGCAAGGAGGCTTATCTCTTCTGATTGAAAAACACATTATGTCTCAAACATTGGTATGCTCATTTAAACAAGTATGTAATCATGTCTTATCATTATCAAAACGTTCAACAAGAAATTTATATATTCTCAAAAGAAATAATTGAAAACATGGAGATCATCAGTGTACATGACTGAGTTGTCATTCTTCATTAATACTCTTGAATTCCTATATAATTAGAATCAACAATTTAGCATCCTAGCTGATAGATCTCTCAACCCTGGATCTCTTAACTACTGAGGGATTAAAAACAGGTGTGAACATCTCGTTTTGAAAGGGCCAGTGTTAATATGGATCTATTGTACTAGACACCTGTCTAACAAACTGGCATCCTAGTTGATAGACACTTTCAATTCTCAGAAGAGGTCCTAGCTACATGCAATACATCAAAATAGGAAATAAATAGTAACTTGCAAAAGCAAAAGTACCTAAAGATTTCTATTGCCTGAAAGGTTCAAACAAAAGCATTTTAAATCTGTCTTCCTATAAAGAATTGTCAATTGTAAGATATCATATTGTGTGCAAATTACATTAACTAGATTTCATTTCTACATAATGCAGCAGATACAAGAGAGAGTTGGGCAATAAAAGTAAAATGTAGCCATACAAGTTGCAGTAGTTTAATTTAAAAATTATACAGTAACCATAGAAGAAGCAATATCATACAAGTATTTCACATTCAAACAAAACATATACAAAGCTTAAAACAACATACCAAAAATACCATCAAGAAGAATAACAAATGTTACCTTAGCGAATAAATGCTTATGAAGGACATAATTGTCTTCTCCTGGAATATCAATAATAATGCTCAACTGAAATCACAATAAACCAAATCACCTTCTTATTGAGTGAATATTATGCCAATAACATAAACCAAAAAATAGTCCAACTCATGCTTAACCCCACTAAAAATACAACATGAGCTAAAAAGAAGGAATCATCCTCTTGAGAAGAGACATACAAACTGTTCATTAAACTCAACAACAACACTTTCTTTAGACTGCCCCTTTGCAAACACAGTAACAACTACTTCATTTGATTTTTGATAATGTTCATGTCTGCAAAGAAAACAATGAGAATGTTCAAATCATTAGAAAAGGAATACATTTAAAGGAGTCATGCAAAGACAGAAGCTGTGTATTCGTTGCACTGTCTGAAATGCAACATCAATAAGCCTCATTCAATTAACAAAATGGTTATTCAACAAACAGGAAGAGCTCAATAGGTATGTGTCAATAAGGATCTTCTGATTTAATATCCTTCAACGGGAAGACAACAAATGTTTCAATATCCAATGCTTGATAATAGAACACTATATACACATGCATAATTTTTATCCATATCTAGCTTTACCTTGTTCCAAAGATTCACCAAGATTACTATTATGTGTACAGGTTGATTGTTCTGACCCTGTGATTGCAAGACCATTATCTGATGGATGCAATATAGAGGCAATAGATCCATTGTTTTCTACAGGAGAAAATTAGAAACGGCCTCTAATTATTTTTCGTCTAATGCAACTTCTTCTATATGTTTTCAGATGAACACAAAGATAGACAGGTCAAATACACATCGAAAACCACACAATGTACACTTATACAAACATTTCCAGGAGCCAATAACATTTCCAGCATTTGTTTTGTCGAAAATCAGGCAACAGAATTTGACATTCCAATTGTTAAAAAATAAAAATAAAAGTTGTATGACATAAATCCAAGGTAAGCATGTCTCGAGTTACATTTTATGTTTTACCTTAGCCCAATTAATCTTCCATGGATTGTCAACATCTTGATTCGGCAACAAAAAATCAATGACAACAGTTTGGTTGATGAGCATTGTTGTCGGCAGATGCGCACAAAATGGTAACAAGGTAGTAAAACTTCAAATATAATTCCTGCAGTAACTCTAAAAGACGTAAAACATAACAAATCATATTGGTCATGATTGAATGCATGACAGGTTAAAACCATTGCTAAGTATCATTTAGAAAATTAACTTGCTTAGCATATGACATAAAGAAATTACATTCAAAGAAGAGTTACAATTCAACTTTATTTTTGAACAAAACTGAAAGGGAAAAATATTTAACAGAATATTTTAGCCACTAGTTCTTTTCTTGTTGGGAAGATTTGACTGTGTATTTCTATTGATTCAAACATGAAAATTGATAATGAAAGTTAGCAAAAATGGATATCATTAACAGTTTTCTGATGCGTTGACATTTTAAAAGAGCAAAAATGTGCAATTGTAAACTAATTTCTACTTCTACATTTGAAAACTCTAGTATTGAAATCAAGTCTGTACATTCCTCTGATGAGAATATCAAATTGCTACAGCTGCTTTGAATTCTGAATCATTATTACTGAAACCAAGCTTCCAGATTTCTCTGATAAGAATATCAACAAAAGGGAGTGTGCAAGTTTGGATCTATTTATTTGTGCATAGAGTTAAAAGAAATGTACTTTGAATACTGAAACTTTTAAAAACTGAAAGCCAAGACATGTGATAGAGAGAGGACCTTGTAACTCAATTAGACAAGTATGCGTTGTAAGATCACAAATATTAACTAGTGTAGGGATTATGAAATGTGTTCACAGAGCAACCTCATGAAATGCAGCTTGAATATTTAATCTCTTAAAGCTACATACTAAAACATATAATAGAGAGATAATCTTGTAACTCAATCAATATTTGCGAAGGAAAGAATTAACAAACGTAAGTAAGGAAGAAAAACTTACCTTTGTTTATTTCTTTTGTCACCAACAAGAACATTGCATTGAATGATATTGTTTCTAAGAGGCCCAACTCTAAACAAGTTCTTCTCCCCATCAACAGCAAAATATTTGCCACCTAGTTCAGTATGACTATATATTTCTTTGACTTTATCCATAATTTTTGTAGACAAGATTTTACTGGCACATTCTTGTTCTTGACCCCCATGTTCAGCAGTTATTTTCACCTGAAATCGAAGGAAGGAAAATTATCATCTGCCTTAACAAAATCTAATAAATAAGACAGATAAGACAGACAATAGAATGTTGAACTTACTCACGTTGTATTGGAACGAGTCCTGGACATTAGTAAAGCTTACTCTGAAGTGATTACAGAGTAATTTAATAGTTTTATCAGCTTGACCTTGTCCAGGTCGTTTGGTTAGAACATAATGCGAGACCTCTGGCAGTTTCAGTGCCATTTGAGGAGGCAATGGAGGAGGGAGTGCAAAAAATCTATTAAAAGTGAACAAGGTTTTGGTAATCTTATACTAGGGATGACTCCTCTGCTTTTATTAGGGTCAGTGCTTTTTGCAATCTTCAAATAAATGAACAGAGTAACAAAAGAGAACTTCAGATACATTAAAATTGAATCTTCGAAAAGCCGTTGAAAGTTATTATTGACTAAACAATAAATAGGACAAGTGACAGGTATATAAGCAATGAACATGATTACAATGCAAGGGTTGTGTGAATGGGAAAAGAAAAATTATTTAATATTGTGTGTATTTTATATAAAACAGGTTCAAATAAATCATAAAAGAAGTTGCAATAGAGAGTGTTTGAAATCTATTTTGAAATATTGAATCGAAGCTGAAACAATGGAAAAATTGTTCAAAGTGTTTGAACAAAAAGGGAAATTATGATCATACCTTTTGTTCAAAATTTTTTGACTTCGACAATTCTGTTGTCCATTGCCAAAGTGTAAAGCCCTTGTTGCTTCAATTTGCGAAGATTGTAAATGGCTGAGGAAACACTATTGGAGTATTGTTCATAAGAAATAGCTAGAACATCGAGACAACATTCTTTTAATTGTGTACCTCGAAGTGTACATTCAATAGTCCCTTCTTCAGTCTCTAGCTTACATTGTAATATATGTTCATAAATAGTTGGTGTTTCACGATTGCAAAATGTACAAAAAACGGTGCTTTGTATCATTGGCAGTTTACACTGTGTGCAAATGCAGTGGTAAGGTGGTGCAAAAACATTTTTTACTTTCAATGTCCCATATACCTGTTCTATGCAAGTAAACAGAAAACATAAAAAAACATTGCAATGAGCATGTTTTGATACGAAGGCCATGCTAGGAAAAAGCACAGAATCCAATTTATGAAAACATGTTTGCAAATGCAGGTTTTGCAACATGGTGTTTGAAAACATATCATTGTAATGAGTTCTGTTGCTGCTAATTGGAATACTAAATCTGGAACTGTATAAAAGATATTTTGACAAGTAAAAAGTCTATATTTTCTTTATATCAGAAGCATAAAACTTTGATGTGAATAATGCAGCAGGCTAAACATTTAAGAAAAAATAAAATCTGTTTTCATAACTTTGAAACTGTTGAAACTACATATAAAGAACTTGCTTAATTGATAATGAAATGACAAAAAAACATTTCAATTGACATTACAGGAGACATTGTTCATATCCGACCTGTGTTTTAGCTTCAATTATTGGAAGCAAACTTTGTATTGTGAATTGATCATTTAGGGGATCTATAAATGTTGCTTGTGAAGCCTTCATAAGATGACTTCCTTTTGCACCTGGTCTTACGATATTTTTTATTAGATACAGAGGCGGTTCATCAAGTGCAAGTTGTTGTTGCACCCGGAGAAAGAATTTTGTATAGCTTTCATTAACCTGAAACTGAACATGAATAACTGAAGAAGAATTAGTGAAGGGGGGATGGGAATAGACAAGTGTTTTTTGTTATGGGTTCTATCTTTTTTTTTGTATATCCATCTAGCAGAAGACACAGCAAGAAAGAAAAAACATAAAAAATGAAATCAAATATAGTGAAAAAAAATTGTTTAAAGAGAATCCACTTTACAGTTGCATAATCGTTTGTACTTTCACCATCTCTTATGTAGAAGTCCAATTGCTTATTGTTGTATTCACAGGAAACAACTATGACTGCAACAGAACCAACGACATATGTCTCATCTGATGTAACTAGCTCATTGATTGTTGTATCTGGTGGAAGGCAATGCATTTTGCATACTTGTTCAATTGTTTCTATGGCAGTTGTTGCCAATATCGCTATTGAATTTATTGCATCTCCTCGCTCATATTGACCTTTCTTTTTCAGTTCAAAACTAGAAATTCTGACACTTTTGCCAGGCAAAAAGAAATTGCCAAAGCGATTTATCAAACTATCATTAATTGTAACTGTCATTGTCATCAATCCATTTTTGTCAACAAGATCTACATGCAAAATCTTTGTCTTAACAGGGGAGTTTTGGTTACGATTTTGTGCAGGTCCATAGACAACCAAAACATCCCCCTCAAATACATGATTATGTGTTGCAGTACATAGCTGTATTATTGATCATGGTTCAACTTCCATTTGCTTTAATCTGTGCACATTTAAAAATATCAAAAAGTGAAAGAACAAATGGATTAGTCTTTGATTGAGTGTTGAATTTTGTATCGAATACACTAAAATGAAATTAGTAGAGAAGCTGAAGTAGATGCTTTACTCAAATGTTCGAATTTGTGTTAGGTACAAGATGAAAGAATGTAGTCAAAAATATTGAATGAACAAAGTTGTTGGATAGGAACATTACTTCTTAGGACTATTTGTTGGTTGCAACAGTGTTTCCATTGCAATAGTCTCTGGACCATGTTGTGAAGAAGAAGCATTTCTTTCTGTTGAAGGACTGTCTGATGTCATAGACATAGCTAAATTCTCTCCTTGGTTGAGAATATTGCTTCTGATTAGTTGTTTTTTTTAAATGCTATATTTTTTTTTTTCAATTTGCACATCCAATGAAGACTCAGAGCATGTTAAAATATTCAAGAATATATTTCAAATAGAAAAGCATCTTAAAAAAAGACAAAAAACAAGAAAGAAAAAATGGTGTATCAGTTCCTATATGCAAGTTGCAGGTACTGATAAGATACTAGTAAAATGATCTGACCAATATGCATCGGAAATGGTAAATGAAAGCCTGTCAATATCTATGTTTGTCCAAAAATGGTCAATCATAGAACCATATTCTGTTGTAGGTATGTTTGTTTTTAACTTTAGACATTTACTCTGCATAAACAATTCCAACCTCCTTTTCGATATTGTTTCTTTGTACATGTCAATGTTAAAGTCACCAGTTATTATGGTTAGCATTTTCTTGTTGTTTTGTAACATAACACAGTCCAAGACATCAATAAGGTTGTTAACAAGATTATTTGGTTTGTTATAAATATTGACAAGCTGGAGAATGTTGTCAAGGAGCGTAATGTAAGTGACAATTGCCTCGACTGATGGCTCGTTGACAAAATTTGTTTTCATAATAGGAATCTTCTTATTGACAACTGTCAGAAGGCCATGAACTGAATGTGTTGCAATGCAATTGTTTTGGTTTACAAATACTGCAGTAGTAGGTGGCAAATTCATATGTGTTTCTTGCAAACAAAGAATGTCTGATTGCATAAGTTCAAAGTCATTTGCAACGTCATCAATGTGTGAAAGCAGACTTCGTGTGTTAAGTGAAGAAATGAACATCTGCTTAGTATTTGGAAACGACTTAAGTCCATATTGAAATTGCAAAGAAGCATGTTTCTCTAATCTATTTAATTCTGCAACTACTTTTGATGAAAAAAAAAAAAAATTGTTGTAATTTGCTTACAAGATAGAGACATTCAATGCTTTTTACACGTGGCAATGCAGTGTAAACAAGACCATGTTTTGTGACTCCTTTTGGATCAAATGCCAATTTTTCAAGTGTAAGACCTTGTGCTCTATCAATTGTTCGAGCACATGCTAATTGAACTGGGAATTGTACTCGGATATAGTTATTTCTCTTTCCAAGAGAAATTTGTGTTGTAACTCTTTTTATAGGTGTCCAAGTGCATAGGATGGAATCATTGTAAAGGTGCTGCATAGATGCCCGTGCAATTGCTCCAATCTTTGGATCTGAAAATTGAATCCATAAAATGTTTGTTGTTGCTTGACTATAATGTTTGAAGATTCCTTCAGCACCATTGACAAGGCCATCTTCAATTGAATAGTTCCCGCCTATTATTTCGACAAGCATGTTTTTTTTTAGAGTAATTGTAGATGGCAAATGAATTCTCTTATCTACATTAGCTATGTTATCGATTTGATCAATTTTGGTGTCTTGAGCAGCAATTGTAAATGCTTCTGTATTAACAAGAGTCAACATCTTTGAGTTATGTTGTTGAACATATTTATTGCAATAATAAAGAAATGGAAATGATGGATCAACTGGTGGTTGTCTGTAGCATTTCCGGTTCAAATATTGTATATCTTCAAATGTTTGTTTTCCTGTTCTGATTCTATTCAAGATCGATATAAAAGTTTCATCTTTTTGCCTGACAACGGTTTTTAATTCATAGTATTGTATGGAGTCATTCCAAAAACTATAAGGGAATTTTTTATTATTGAAACTTGGGAAGTCAAAAATCCAAGAATCATGAACAGGTTCTGCTTGGCAGAAATCGCCACAAAAGATGACATCTAGATTTCCAAATGGTTTTGTTGGAGTATGCATGATCTCACGAAGACGTTTGTCTATGTTATTTAGCATTTGTGAACCTATCAAAGAAACTTCATCAATTAATAGAACACGTACTTGTTCATAGTCTTTGCTCAAAAGATCTAGTGTGTTTGAACTTAATGGGATCAAGATCGAGGAACCCAAAGGAAGCTTAAAAGCAGAGTGAACAGTAATTCCATCTACATTGTATGTTGCTTTTCCAGTGAATGCAACAATAAGACCTTTTCTTTTCAAGGGGTTGCTACCAAGTCTTTTTCATAGAAAAAGACAAGAGCATCATAAAGGGCCTTTGTAGTATGTGTTTTTCCTGTTCCTGCACTTCCCGTAAGGAAGATATGGATTGGTTTTGCAGGATTGTTTTTTTCCCTAGCAATAATTTCTTTCACAATGGACTGTTGCTCATTGTTTAAACTACGTCTAATCGCAAAGTATTCATCTTTATCAGGTAGGAATGTTTTTTTAGCTATGCTAAATTTTTTTGGTGTTTCAAATAGTCGATTCTTTCTTCTATAGATAAGATCATCGCCCATGTCATACTTTTCAACACCATCCAATTTGAGTGCATCATTGGTATCTTTTGCAAAGTCTACAGGTATTTCAAAAAGCGCTTCAACTTTGTCTTTTGCAATGTCAATATCACCCCATTTTGAAATTGATTTTCCCATGATTTTTCCTTCAACATTTGCTATTTGTTCTTTGTGTTTTTCATATGCCTCTGTCCATGTTTGCAGGGGGTGATCCAAGAAATTGGAAAGATTTTTGTGAGGCACAAAAAGCAATAGATTTTCACGAGCAAAATTTTTAGGATCTTTTTCTTGATTGTAATGAATGTACCGAATGATAGATTGTTTGTTTCTTTTGATTGTTTTTCCATGAACTAGGCAATAGGAAGAAGCATATTCAGCTAAAGATACGTGTTGTAGATCTGTCGGGCATTCAATGTACCTGTCTATTATCGATGGGCAAATGATGTCTTCAGAATCATCATGCTCCTTTTCTAGTAGAGACGGTTTTTTTAAAACAACATTTTTTTTATCATCTGGAGCAGTGTTGATAAAAATTGTCGTTCTTAAAGATGAATATAGAGGTAACGAAAGCATAATATGTACTGCTTCTCTAATAGACATCTGTTGCATGTTCAGAAACGTGTTTCCAAGCCTACGAATTGTTTCTAGCTGATTACAATTGTTTGAAATAGACTCTTCTTTGATTGTTTTCAAAGACATTGTCATAGGCCTATCTAATTTCGTTATGTATGAGATTATGTATGTTGCAGTTGCATATGCATCTAAGATGAATTGGGCATCTGTATTTGCTTGCCACAAACTTGGAATTGCTTTTGCAAAAAAAATTATCCAAATATCTGAAGGGTGTCTTTTTAATAGCAATGTCGGTTTCTCAATTGTAGAACGTACTAGTTCAATGTACTTGTCCTTGTTTAAATGTAGTTCTTGCAAGAATGAATCAAATGTCATGTTCTTTGAATATTCTTTAGATTCAAGAGCAAAAGAAAGGATTTTTTTTTTTTTCAGTCAACGCATCCGATTTAGTTTCAAGAGGTTCTAAAACCATTGTAACATCGACAGGGAACATCGGGAATCGAAACCTACATCGACAGGGAACATCGGGAATCAAAACCTACATGCAGAGCGTCTATGTTTTTTACATGTTCTTGTATGTCTATGAGTTTGAATTTTGATGAAGTTTTCTTCAAGCAATGAAGAGTCTGTTGAAATATAGCAATCGACAAAAGAACTTATTTCATCATTTCTATTCTTGCCAAAGACAGGTGCATTTTCAATCCAGAGAAGCCCATGTTCATGCTCATTTCCTCTTTGTTGAAATTCAGTTGTAAAGAAAAAGTCAGTTACTTTACCAAAAAGGTATTTGTTTTTCAAGATCAAGGACTTTAACGAATTCATTTTTTTTTATAGTAACGGCTACAAAGTACAGGATGTTTTCTTATCAAATTATCAATAACATCTTCAGTAAGAATTTCATCACAATTTTCTTTGTCTTTTTTCTCCAGCATGTGCAAAGCATCACACAAAGGTTTCCAAAGATGTTCAGCAGTAGAAAAGCTTACAAAAAAGGTTGGTGGCCCTAGTTGACGTATCATTGTGAAAAGATTTTTTCTCATGTTGTCAAAATAGTCAGGAGATGTTCGGACGGCTTTTAGTGAACGATATGCAATTGGCGATTTCATTATGTTAAGAAGGTTGGCTTTGCATTTTACATCTTTTGCTTTTAGTTTTTTCCCTTTTAACTCCCCTATGAGAATAGATATCCAAGCAGTACTAGAGATTTGACCTATTAACACTTTCACTGCTTTAAATAATATATTTGTGGGATGTGCTTCAAAATGTGTGCTTTCATGTTGAAGCTCCCACTGGAAAATTTGTTGGTGTCGAAAGCGCGTGTACATGTCATTGGAGCGGCTGCATCCAAAGAAAAGTGTAGGGAAATTAAGTTCTTCAGAGAACCGATCTTGGAAAATTCCTAGGGGTCGGTAGTTTTCAGAAGGCGCAAGCTCAATGATTTTGGTGGCCAAATCATCTATTAGATGGGTTTCTCCATATCCATGTACCAATGTTTCTGTGATTGATTCTATGAATTGGTCATGTGTATCCTCATCACTTTCTCTTAGCTTTGTAAGAGGTTGATCTAAATCATTTGATTCTGATATTGATATTTCATTAGATTCTTGCTTTGCCAACAATTCATGGAATGCCTTTTCCAAATCTGAATTGATATGTACATTCTCCATTTTGTAAAGATCCATGTCACAAAGAGTTTTCAATGCTTGCATGACAATATTTGGTTGAACATTTCCAGAAACAAATGCATTTTTGTATTCTAGTTTTCGCTTAAGCATAACTGCAATGGTCTTGTCCTCTTCTAGGTTCCTAGGCAATGCTCTTTGTACTTTTTCTAAAGATGTGGGCACATTGATGATTGTTCCTGTCAAGCCTACTTGAGCTCGTTTATAACCTAGTTGCCGAATTTGAGCAAAAGCAATTCTTGGTGACACAAGCCGCTCTTCAAGCGAAGTCAATTTGTCTACATCAGACAATGAAGTGTTGCAACGAATGTTAAGTGGTGTTGTAAACAATGGTGTTTCTGAATTTGAAATATTCTTTTTGCAATATTTGCATATGTAATTGTACAGTGTGATTGAAGAAGGCATGGTATTCCAAGGAAGACATTTCAATGCATAGAAAGTGTCTTCATTGATATAGCGAACATCCCTTTTAAAGTGCAAGCGTCTACAGACAGAACATGCATGAATAGGGGCATCTTGAATATTTTTCGAGTATTCTTTAAGTGCTTTTTTTGCCTTCTCATATGCCTTTTGCTTTTGAAAGGACTGAAGTGCTTTCAGACGCATTTGTTTTTTAATGGCACATATGTTTTTGAACGGGGCAATGGATTTTTGTTGTCTCATAATGGAATCTTTCTCCGGGCATTTTTCCATCACAATTGAAATTTTTGGGCCAATGCAAAAGAGTCTTGGTTTTTTTTTTAATGTTTTTTGCATGGAACAAGTTTTCAGACGCATTTGTTTTTTAATGGCACGTATGTTTTTGAACGGGGCAATGGATTTTTGCTGTCTCATAATGGAATCTTTCTCCAGGCATTTTTCCATCACAATTGAAATTTCTGGGCCAATGCAAAAGAGTCTTGGTTTTTTTTTTAATGTTTTTTGCATGGAACAAGTTTTTTTCCTTTTCTTTATTTCTATGTTAGAATGTTCTTTGCAAAGGTCAGGAGAATGTTCTTCTTCAATGGCATTGCAAAGAGTTTGATGATGACAATTGTCAATTGTTTTCATCATTGCATTCATAGGAAGATTCCTAGTCATGGCATTTGACAATATTGGAGAATTTTTTTCAATGCTTGTCTGACACAAGGGATGAAAATGCGAATGGCATTTGTCAATTTCATGATGAAGAAGAAAATAGATCTTTGACGATGTATTTGTTGAGAAGAATTGGTTTTCCACTTTGTAAGAGTGTATGTTCAAAAGAAATATGTTGACTTCCAAAACCTGACACAACCATTGAATTGTGAAATGGCCATCATTTACATGGCCAATTGTATAAGGCTTTGCCAAATTCACTACAAAGGTTTGCCAACTAGAAACAAGTTGATTTTCTTGCACTGTCTCAAAATGAAGGAATGTTTCTAGACAACGAAAGGCGCTTGCATCATTTGAAAGCATGTAGTTGAAAAAATTTTGCGCTATTGTTTTTCTGAGGCTTGCACTATCAAATGTGTTTGTCAATTTTGAAATTGATTCAAATAACGAGTCACAGCAATGGCCATCAATGCGAGAGATTAATTGGAATCCTTGTTGCAATAGACTTTTTCTTAACCGATGACATTCGAAAAAGATATCTTGACAATAATCAATAGAAGAAGTATCTGATCGTTCATTGAAAACAACATAGTCGGGTCCTAGCAATTTGTATTAAAGCAAAGGTTCAAAGTGCCCAGCAGCTGGAACGTGATCATGGAATAGAATATTGTAGCAATATCCAACACAGGAAGGGTTGAAATGAAGATATTTCCTTTTGCTTCTCAATGAACATATAGCAACAGGCACATTTAACCAGTTTGCAAACCATTTTATGCAAAAGATATCACCCCAAAGGCCATAAACATTTTTTGCATCCGGTTGAGATGCAGTTTGCAACATTCGTTCCAAGTAAAGATCTCTATTTTCTATCCCATGCAATTGAAACAAGTACGAAGGATCCAATTCCAAGTTCAAAGAAGAAATTGCGGCTGGATCGTTTGCAGCTAGACGCAAACGAAAATGATTTATGGTTGCTTCTCTTATCTCCAAGGATGTGTAGCGAAAATGCAAGAGAACAGCAAAGGCATCAAAAAGACAATCTCCATTTCGGTAATGAAAAGCTTGTAAACGAAACAAATGGTTTGTTGACAAAGCAACATCAATATCATCAAATGCCTATTGTATAATCGGAACAGATGTTGCTCCTATGGCAGAAAATTGATTATGTTCAATGTTCTCCATCAAAAGAAGAAACACAGGAAGAAAAACCTGCATGGCAAATGCAACTTTGGAAATAAGCAAAAATAAGTCACATTGTTTGTGACACTTGCAAGCAATGAACCAAATAGAACAGTATCTTTTGCATAGCGACTTGCAATGAAAAGTATGTTGGAAAAGAATTCAATAAACATTTTTGTTAGGAATTTATTTTAAATGCAATTTTTCAAAGGCTTTAGATCAGTACCACTTTTAAATTTTTTTCTCATTTTTTGTGAGAACAAATTATGTGTAATAACTCTAGGAATCATCCAAGGATAAGCAAATACACCTGTAAATGCCTGTTTGTAAATGCTTTCCCAATATAGTTATTCACATTTGCACTTTGCAAATGAAATGAAAGAGTTAGAAACCAAGAACAGGTTTTTGTTGCATTATTACATAGTTTTAAATCAATATTCAATTGTAATGATTATGCAATAATGTGTACTCATTCTTTTGCATGAAGCACTTATATTTTCTGTTTTTCATTATTAAGGCCTATAACTAAGTATTATAGACAACTGCTTTGCAGAAAGAAATTCTTGACGGTAACTAATTTCTGTAGATTTAGCCCTAACGTGAAATGAATAATAAAATCTAATTAATATAGTATTCAACAATTTAACAAAAAATTTGCAACCAGATTTCGCAAACAACAAATGAATAAATTATTTATATTATTAAATAACAAAAATTCCAATTTTCAGAGCTCTTTTATTTACTACAAAAAACAAAGACATTTTGCACAAAACCCAAATTTTACTGACACTCAAGCTACACTGAATTTCCTAAATGTTATGTGATTCTAAAATTCCTATATGTTATATGACTATGAAATGTCTCTATCCTAAAGGATGTCTGTACTTGGGATATGTGTATAGAAATTTAAATATATACATATTTCGACCAATTGCAGCTAACAAATTCAAATCAATTTTGGACAAAATTAAAAAGTGTTTTTAGCACATATCATTTTAACTGAAACCATCAAGGTTGAGCGCAAGAAAATTGTGGTAACTACTAAGTGACCTATCCTCAAATCAATGACATCATCAAGGGGATTTCTTAGTCTCGTACACTACTATAGAAGATTTGTTCAAATTGTCGCACTATTAACATCATTATTTAAAAGTGATGCCTTCATATGGGATAAAAAAAGCTAAAGACTATTTTGAAAAGTTGAAAACCTTAATGACATCCACTCTAGTCTTGACAAATCTAGATGTCAGGAAAACATGCATCCATGAATACTATGTTTCAGGAACATGCGTAGGAGTTCTGCTCATAAGTCATAAACATCTCATTGCCTTTGAGAGTCAAAAGTTACAACTGAATGAGCATATAAAATCTACATATGATGGAAAGACATTGGCAATAACACATGCCTTGGCCAAGTGGAAGCAGTACTTGTTGCGAGATAAATTTCTCGCGATGTTGCAGTTGGCATATTGATGCGGTATCCAAATTAATGATGATAGTTTAATATCCAAATTATAATAGGTTTTATCATCATAAAAACTATATAAGAATTTAAAAAATAAAAATATAATATATTTATCTGTTTTCTTTTTTATTTATTTTAAAGTTGATTTTATGTGGTTGTTGTTTGTTCCTTACGTAGTGACGTTGGCCTGGTTTCATAAGAATTGTTTGCGCCAAGAATTTTATGTTTTTTGGTTTATTCCATAATTGCAATAAAAACTGTGGTTTAAAAAACACAAAGACTGCGTAATTGGTCATTACCATTTCTTTTCTTCGGTAATGACCTAAACTCCCTGAAATGAATGTATGGGGAACGGAATTGCATGTATGTATGTATCTGAACATTTAATGCCAAGAGTGCCAACCTCCCTCCTTCCCGAGTATTTCGGCCAGGTATGGAGTGGGGTCATGATATCACGAGCTGGGTCGGCGCTGGGATTAAATGCTAATACCAGCCTGCAACCCAGGCACCAGATAGGAAATAAATGACATTATATTATATCATTAATTAAATTTACAGATCTCTTTGTATTTATTTTATTTTGCTTCGTTCTTTTTCCATTTCCATTATGCCATGTGGTATGAATGTGATATTTTTAAGTGGTTCTTTGGTCTGCTTCGTTTAAGTGGTTTTGCTTTTCGCATGGACCTGTTTTTCAAGTTTTCTCAGAAAATAGATACTATACAGGTTTACTGAATCTAGAAATAGAAACCACTTTCAACCTAAGTATCTGTACTTGAGAATAGAAGTCTACCCCAAAACAACAGACTGGGAGCTTAAGAGAGGGGTGCTCATTTTCCATTGGCTTTGCCAACTGCCCATATAAGACAAACGGCATTTCGGGTGCAGTATAAAATCTGGGTCTTTGGCGAGATACTCCATTGTCTTTGACTTTGACATATGCCAAATGAGGTAATGACTAACAAGTATTTCAGTTCCATATGTGGCTCAAGGGGAAACCCTTAGATGCAGTGATGCTAGAATTCACAACCTGTCGTTTTATTCAAGGATAAATTCTTGAAACATCCAATATGAAATGAAGTCTATGATAACTTAGCAACAAGATGCTTTTTTTTGTCTAAAGAAGAAAACGTGGACAATGTTTGCAACAGATCACTGCTATAAATTCACAGGAATCCTGTGAATATTTAGAAAGCCCTATATCAGCAAAGTTTGTTATTTGTCAAGAATACTGTTACAAGAAACATGAACGCTAACAAATTCTTAGATGCAGTGATGGTGGTATTGACAACCTGTTGTTTTATTTAAGGAAAAATTGATGAAATATCCAATCTGAAATAGCTTTTTCTTTAGATGAAACCAAATCAGCTTGTTGCTAGGCTACTATAGACTGCATTGGTCAGCTTGAGAATGCTTCAGTGATCTATAGTTTTTCGCAATAATGTAGATGTATACTTTTTTGCGCTGTGTGGACAAGGGTTTGACACGAAGACAAAGGTTAATGGCCCAGAGACATGGCAATAACCATAGTAAAGGGATGAGATCCCGATTGTATGATTCTGACATGTCTACTAACACAGGACATTTGAGCTTGTCTCTCATATAGTATTTTGGTTTGGGTTGGTTTTTAAAAAACTTAAAAATAATAAAAAAAATATTGTGTGTGAGTATTCTTATTGAATACAGTGTAGCATATCGATCGTAATCTCATATTTATCTATAAGCTTTTTAAAAAAACCATATGCTTAAGAGATAATAATAAACTTCAACATGATGTGTTAAGTAATTCTAAACTCACATAAATATATATATCATCCTCATACTATATGTGGACTACTTTGTCTTTTCCGAGAGATATAAATCAGATTTTTTTCATAAAACAGAAAACACAAGTCTCAGCTGAAGACAAAATTCCAACAGTTACCCGTCCAAAGAACCCGTCAATGAAATTGCAGAAGAAAAAGCTCGTTGCACCAAGAAAGCGCTCTACACGTTCAGACACGAACACCGCAAATTACTCGATCAATGAAGCACATTCAGACAGCAATACCCACTACCAGAAACCACTCCACCTTCGCTGGACCACCGCAAATAAGCCACAAACAACCATGCCACCGCAAAGAAGCCAACAAAAACAGCCACAACACAAAAGCAAGTCGCACCAAATAGAACGAGCTTGAACACCAGAGAACCTCTAAAATATAGCTTCAACAAACACGCCAGAAGAAATGTCCATAAGCAAGGACAGTGCAACCACATTCGCCAAGGTAAAACTCGGACAGGAGTCTTGAGTCACATCAAAAACGCCATACCGCATTAACACCACGAAACCCTGGACCATACCGCATCAATACGCCAACTGCAACACCGTTTAAACCGCTGGAACACCTCAACTCGACGCTAGAAAGCACACAACAAAGCTCGACGAAACGGACGATAAATCAACAAGACTGGTGAATAAATCACACAGGAGTCTTGAGTCCCGAGACCACCAACCTCATTTAAACTGGCAAACGTCACCCCGCGCCATACTGCATTAACACCACGGAACCCTGGACCATACCGCATGAATACGCCAACTACAACACCGTTTAAACCCCTGGAACACCTCAACCCGACGCTACCGAGCGCACAACAGAGCTCGACGAAACGGACGATAAATCGACAAGACTAGTGAATAAATCGCACAGGAGTCTTGAGTCCCGAGACCACCGTCACCCCGCGCCATACTGCATTAACACCACCAAACCCTGGACCATACCGCATGAATACGCCAACTGCAACACCGTTTAAACCCCTGAAACACCTCAACCCGACGCTAACGAGCACACAACAGAGCTCGACGAAAGGGACGATAAATCGAGAAGACTGGTGAATAAATCGCACACAACAGAGCTCGATGAAAGGGACGATAAATCGAGAAGACTGGTGAATAAATCCCACAGGAGTCTTGAGTCCCGAGACCACCAACTGCATTAACACCACGAAACCATGGACCAACACGTGTTGCATGAATACGCCAACTGCAACACGTTTAAACCCCTGCAACACCTCAACCCGACGCCAGCGGGTGCACAACAGAGCTCGACGAAAGGCACGATAAATGGACAAGACTGGTGAATAAATCGCACAGGAGTCTTCATTCCCGAGACCATTTAAACCCCTGCAACACCTCAACCCGATGCCAGTGCACAACAGAGCTCGATGAAAGGCACGATAAATGGACAAGACTGGTGAATAAATCGCACAGGAGTCTTCAGTCCCGAGACCATTTAAACCTCATTTAAACTGCAACACGTTTAAACCTCAACCGGACGCCAGCGGGGGTACAACAGAGCTTGACGAAAGGCACGATAAATGGACAAGACTGGTAAATAAATCGCACAGGAGTCTTCAGTCCCGAGACCATTTAAACCTCATTTAAACCGGCAAAATTCACCCCGCCGCCGGGGCCTGGGGCACACATCCCCAGGCCAATGTCACTGCGTACGGATCAAACCACAACCACGTAAAATGAAGTTTTAAAAAATAAAAAAAATACAAATAAATATAAACTTTAACAAAAACTTTGCAATTTCATATCCGCGATTTTTGCCACCCCAACTAATACCACCCGACTCAAAACTATATGTCGGGGACATAATAAGAATAGTGATGCAATATGTGCGTTAGAGATAGTAAATATTTGGTTTCTTTATTAAACTAAGTTATAATTATGCCTCCCTTTATACATGTTTATTCAAACTTTGTTATGTTCAAAAGCATGTGAGGGACATAGGTGCATAGGAATCCTTGCCCCCCGTCCTACCACTTCATACTTAATTCTTGGGTGCATTAGAGTCGTGATCATGGAAAAAACATCCTCCTTACAAAGTCAAAGCCTCAAGGGATCGATTTAATTCTTGATAAAGTTTGCAGAGACACAGAATAGAGTAGAAACATAAATGGGCATATTGATTTCCTTCTCATTATTAAGCACACATATATATAGTTTCTCATAGGACTCAAAACCACTGGCTAATACTATGGGCCAATGTATACCATGGGTCGACTAATGACCTAGTCAACAACTAACTCAATTAACTTAGGACCATTGACTCAACTAGCTAACCAACTTAGGACCATTGAGATTACCACTCTTAACACACCCCCTTAATCTCAAGTTGAATGGTGTGGTTAGCACTATCAATGTCTAAGTGTTGTGCTTGCTGGTCTATGTCTCAGCTAGGCATACCTTTTATTCAAATAAACTTAAGCTTTAATTTCTTCTTTGTTGTGTACTTGGACTCATTCTTCTTTGTCTTCTTGAACTTGATGCTAAGTAGGATTTCTTCAGCATCTTCTTTGTATTCTGCACAATAATCAGTGTTATTGCTTTCAATTGGTCCTAGAACATAGTGCAAGTCTTCTTCTTCTGTTTCAACATATTGTATGTTGTTGTCCATTTTACTTGCACACTCAAAAATTTTGTCAAAAAAAAGATACATATATTTTAGCTCTTCTTGGAGGGCATTCACATCTTCCTCTTCTCTTGTTTCAATGATTTTCATCTCTTCTTGAAGAGAATTCAATTATTCTTCTTCTTCTGTTTTAACAGCAGCTACATCATAATTAACTGTTGCATCTTGTGCACAATGTGCATCCTTCACTGCTTCCTCAAAATTTGTGGGCTGACAGGGACATAGAGCATACTCATACTTCTCATCAATAATGGGAGTCTTCTCATATAGCTCCCTCAGACTTCTGGTTTTCTGGTTCTTTGATGAACTGGCTGCTGCAACTTCTATGGTGCTATCAACTGTCTCTTTCTCTGAGAGACTTTCACTACTGCTATCAACTGTCTCTTTCTCTGAGAAACTTTCACTGCTACTATCAACTGCCTCTTTCTCTGAGAAACTTTCACTGCTACTATCAACTGTCTCTTTTTCTGAGAGACTTTCACTCACGTCACTAGGAACAACTGCATTGACAGGTTTGATTTCACTGTCATCAACAAACAGAGCTAGATCAACAAGCTTTGCTAAGCTTACTTGATCATTGGTTGCACCATAAACACAGTCTTCTTGGATGTCTTCCACTTCACTATGGGATTCTTGGTGCTTTGCATGGCTTGCAGAGTCAACTGGTTCCTCTTCACTAAACTCTGCTTCATCTTCTTCAGGTTCCTCTTTAGAGAACTCTACTTCATCTTCTTTAGGTTCTTCTTCATTGAAATCTGCTTCATCTTCTTCTACATCAGGTTCTTCTTCACTAAACTCTGCTTCATCTTCTTCTACATCAGGTTCTTCTTCACTGAACTCTGCTCTAATACCATGATAAAGTTTGCAGAGACACGGAATAGAGCAGAAACATAAACGGGCATATTGATTTCCTTCTCATTATTAAGCAGACATATATATAGTTTAACATAAGACCAAAACCACTGGCTAATACTATGGGCCAGTGTAAACCATGGGTCAACAAATGATCTAACTCAACTAACTTAGGAGCATTGACTCAACTAACTAACCAACTTAGGACCATTGAGATTACAACTCTTAACATACCCCCTTAATATCAAGTGGGATGGTGTGGTCAGCACTATCAATGCCTAAGTGCTTCCTCTGAAACTCAAATGCAGATGTTCCCAAGGGTTTGGTAAACATATTAACAAGATGCTCCTTAGAGCCACAAAAAATCAAACTGATTTCTCCATTATTGACTAACTCACGTATGAAGTGATAGCGAGTGTCAATGTGTTTCCTCTTCCTATGAAATACATTATGTTTAGACAACTGTATAGCATAACTATTGTCACAATATATGGCTATTGGTTTTGTTTCTGTATGTCCCATGTCCGTCATGAGTCTTCTGATCCAAACTGCATGGCAGGCTGCTATAGTTGCTGCAATATGTTCTGCTTCTGCTGAAGACATGCTCACAATAGGCTGCTTCTAAGAATCCCAAGAAATAAGACTGGTACCAAGATGGAAATCATAACCAGATGTGCTTTTCCTATCATCAATACTACCTGCAAAATCACTATCTGTGTACCCTGTGAGAGTACAGTCCTATGAATGAGTGTACCAAATTCCATAATCAATTGTACCTGCAACATATCTGAGTATTCTTTTTCCAACTTTTTAGTGAGAATCTTTGGGATATTCCATGAATCTAGAAATAATACTAACAACATACATCAAATCAGGTCTAGTAGCAATCAAATATATTAAACTGCCTACTAATCTTTTGTAAAGTGTAGAATTTACTGCGGGTTCATCATCATTCTTGCTTAACTTTGTTCCTGTAGCAATGGGAGTTTCTACTGGTTTACATTTATCCATTTTGAATCTCTACATAATGTCAATAGCATACTTATGCTAACATATGAAGATCCCATTTTCACTTTGATCAACTTCCAGACCAAGGAAAAATGTCTCAGCTAGGCATACATTTCATTCAAATAAACTTAAGCTTTACTTTCTTGCTTGATGTGTACTTGGACTGCTTCTTCTTTGTCTTCTTGAACTTGATGCTAAGTAGGTGTTCTTCAACATCTTCTTTGTCTTCTTCACAATAAACAGTGTTATTGCTTTTCATTGGTCCTGGAACATAGTGCAAGACTTCTTCTTCTTCTATTTCAACATATTGTATGTTGCTGTCCATTTTACCTGCACACTCAGAATTTTTGTCAGAAAAAAGATTGATATATCTCAGCTCTTCTTGGAGAGCATTCATATCTTCCTCTTCTTTTGTTTCACTGAGTTTCAACTCTTCTTGGATAACATCCACATCTTGTTCTTCTTCTGTTTCAATAGCAGCTACATCATAATTAACTGTTGCATCTTGTGCACAATGTGCATCCTTCACTGCTTCCTAAAAAATTGTGGGCTGACAGGGAAACAGAGCATACTCATACTGTTCATCAATAATGGGAGTATGCTCATATAGCTCCCTGGAACTTCTAGTTTTCTGGTTCTTTGATGAACATGCTGCTGCTATCAACCGTCTCTTTCTCTGAGAGACTTTCACTGCTGCTATCAACTGTCTCTTTTTCTGAGAGACTTTCACTCACGTCACTAGGAACGACTACATTGACAGGTTTGATTTCACTGTCATCAACAAACAGAGCTAGATCAACAAGATTTGCTGAGCTTTTTCTGTTGTGGCCCGAGTGTTTCGTCTACATCCCGTGCTGCAACTTCCAACCGTGTGTGTGTGCTCTCCAACTTCTGAAAAGGCTTACCTAAAAAACAAGATCGAAGGATCAAACCGTCAACTCTGATCTACACTCGTGTGCTTTCCACTATGTGAAAAGGTTTACCCAACAATAACAAGTATGGATCATTCCATACGCTCTGATACCATGATAAAGTTTGCAAAGACACAGAATAGAGCAGAAACATAAACAGGCATATTGATTGCCTTCTCATTATTAAGCACACATATATATAGTTTCTCATAGTACTCAAAACCACTAGCTAATACTATGGGCCAATGTATACCATGGATCGACTAATGACCTAGTCAACAACTAACTCAACTAACTTAGGACCATTGACTCAACTAACTAACCAACTTAGGACCATTGAGATTACAACTCTTAACAATTCTGTGAGTTTGCAACACGGACGTCCTCTAAAGGTTTTAATAAATGAGCGTACAAACAACCATGGTGAAAAAAAATTCAAATAACAACAATTTTGATATATGACAAATAAATGATAAAGAAGCTCCTAATAGTCCATAAGCAACCCCAAAACCTTTCCATGTTCACATTATTGCGATCAGTTCCATAAATCTTCAAATGTGTGTCAAAGAGAGACAAGAAACAAAAGATTTTCCGCTAAAGATCGGCTACTACCAAATAATCAAATTCCTAATGAAAATTGCACTCTTGTAGTTCAATAACATTTGTAATATAAAGAAGAGAAGAGGTCATAACATCAATGCTTAAAATGCAACACATATAACCTCAATCCAACCAGCTAGTATGATTACAAGGTCTCTCTTTTTTAGTGTAGATCGGGTTGGGAGGAATGTTGTTATCCTCCCCACCCGGGTTCAAATCTCGCTTTCTGACACTTGCTCCTTGGTAGCCATCTTTAACTATGTAATGATTGTAATTATGGCTATACCTTGATTCTCTGGAATAGCATGTGTTGGCAGGGCAAAAGCCTCTGATCACAATGATGCTACTGCCAATATGGTTGAGATTTAGCTGGTGTGAAATTTGTATTTATCTTATAATTATGTGTAGGATGTAATTCAAGATTCATGTGTTGAATCAATATTGGACTCCAGCGCTAGCATAGGAAACCAATGGATGGTGGAGAATGAGTTGTATTCAAATAATAGATACACAGTGATTAGGGGGACTTGCATCTGATTAGAAATTGATGAACTATAAAAACCATGCTTGCACTTGTCTCAACTCATGCTCAATATTTGTAAAGTTCTCTTCCTCATGAGGTGTGGAACTTAGAACTCCCCGCTCGTTGCGGCAGAGAAATTAGAACTCGGCAGGTAGTTGCACTGGAAAACTTATGTTGGGCTGCCCTTTGCGGCATGAAGTTTGTATTTGGGCCACCCTTGCGGTGATCCTCTCCGACAATGGGTTTACTTTGGCTTTGTATGTCCATTTTTTTTGTAATGCTGCAACTATATATATTAAAAAAGAGAACCGAAGATTACATATTTGCTTACAAGCTTAGGAGGTCTGAGGTGCTCAAAAGTGCTAGAGAAACTAATATCTTTACAAAAAGAACCTGTGCGAGGAGACTAGGTTGTGTGAGAGTCCTGACATTACAAACTTTGGACCAAACCAGAACAAAAAAACATACTATGGAGCCATTGTAAACAAAAAAACTGAAAATCACAGCAAGAACTCGGAACCACCATAACCAACCTGGGAGTTTGTTTTTGCATGAGGAGGATTTGGATTCTCTTCCAGAATTGGGAAGCTTCCGAAGAAGTTGTCGTCCTAGACTTGAGGAGGGAGATTAGGAGACAAAGGCCTAGCTTTGCGATGGGGGGAGACACTATCGTCGTCAAATTTCCGGATTCGTTTGTACTGCAGGGGCCCGATGGTGGATGACACAGAGAAGGCATCCTGGAAGGAAGGGTCTTCTAAATTGGTTGTGGCCTCCGACGGTTCCCCTTCAATGGCCATAGAGTACTTGAAAAATGTTTCCACACTAGCAGTGACTTAGACAACATCAGATCTTGTAGCCCCTCCAACAGTAGAGGCCACCTCGTTCTTTGCAGGACTAACACACTCAGTGCCTACACGCAAGACGGTGCAGTGCTCCATGGATTATTTTCCCCCTACAAAGTTGTAGTCTAGGCTTACCAGTTTTACATTCAAATGCACTAGATTATCTCTGATGTCCAAGACTGAGGTTTGTCCGTGTTCCAATTGGAAATCATCTCTTCCACCAAAGTCCCCATCATGTTTTTTACCAGTCAGTAGTAATTAATCTGGTTTCAATGGCTGCCAGAAGCTAGTATCTCAGCAACTCTGTTGGATTCCTAATCATCTATCAGGAAAGAAACTGGACCAGAGACATTATCAACATACCCGCTAATGGATGCTTTTTTTTTTCCTGGTTTGTCAGCTCCATGGCCAACACCTCTCCTGGAAGTTCCCTGCGGTCTCGACATTTTGAAAGCGTCTACCACCAGAGATGGAAATTGTTGAGCAGTGAAACCAGATGCACTAACCCAATTGCAATTGAAAATGAGGATGATATTGATCCTTTTCACCTTAACACTTCGCTTGGGGATGGAACCAGGGGATGTCTCACGAGGGAGCATCATAGTTATATCCTCGGGATTAATGCGAAGAGACATTCCTATCCTACTCCAAGCTCACCCACCCTGGCATAATAACTTCAGCAGCAATTCCCACCTCACCAACTTCGACCACATTTACTCTGCAATGAGTGATCTCTCTAGTGCGATATTTTGGGAGCTCGTGTTTCATGTTTTTGCCAAGTTTTCCCACAATGCATCCACCTGCATTCATGTTTGGAATGACAACCGCATCCGAGCTAGAGAGATCATTGTTGGAAATTGTTTTGCATTAGCGAGACAGGTTTGTAGAGGCTACCAAGTCTAACTTTACTTCATGAAGGGGCAAATTACAGGTGATGCCTTCATTGGCTAAGAAATCAGCTAGAGCATTCACCTTCCTCTTGATGTGGTGGAACATGATGGCTCTAGTTTCTTTCAAGGTACTGGAAATTCTTTGGAGGCCATGCTCTAATCTCCAGTTGGGGGGATCTTCGAGACTTTGGATCCATGGTTAATTTTGGTTTCCAAAGAGAGGATCACTTTGGATTCACCTTCAGCAATCAACGGGAGGAGTTTTTGTTTTCTGGCTATAGTGACACCTTCCAGCAGACCTTCTAGCTCGGTTGCATTATTTCTATCATGCAGAATGTTTCCATAGTAGATCCAAAGGATGGCACCTTCTAAGTTCCGTAGAGCTTCACCATAACCATAGTTACTAGGGTTTCCCTTCAAGGCTCCATCAAAGTTTAGTTTGAAGATACCCTCAAGGGGAGGGTCCCAACTGTCAGGGCTGTCGATATGCATGTGAGCACTTCTAGGTGTGGGAGGGAGGGATAGTTGAGTGAGATTCCAGTTGGCTAAAATTCCCCTTTCAACAGAGGTTGCAGGGTGGCTCGAGCTATTCCAATATTTGGAGAAAAGAGTTTCTTGGAAGTTTCTTTTGATGGTATGCCAAATATCTTCAATGGATCTGCTCTTGTCTTCAAAGATACGAAGGTTTATTTCCTTCTATATGTTACAGAAAACCATGGGGTGAGGTCCCACAACCTTTTAAGAAGTACGCTTTGGAAGGGATTTTCGTCCCATCTTTGCATAGTTTCGAGGGTGTCTCCTTTGACTCTATTAGTTATTTTGTACTTCTCAGCCACACGGTCCCAAAGTTCAGAGGCTAGACTGTAGGAATCTAGCAGATGATTGATATTTCCAGAGTGGTTTTTTTCACATAACACAGAGAGAAGGCCCTTGGACGTCCTTTTTTAAGAGATTGTCCCATGTGAGGATGCGTCGGTGAGAGAGCAACCAAAAGAAGGATGAGACTTTTGGCCATAGATTGGACTTCCATATTTTCTTCCAAAGAGGGAAGTAATGAACTTCCGTTCTGCATGCTAGTATGAAGTAGGCTTCCTTGATAGTGTACAATCCTTTAGGAAGGTGTCCCCATCGAATGATGTATGGGCCCTCTTTTATTATGATCTTCCTTATTTTAAGGTCCTGCCGGATGGGATCCAAGAGGCTTGGCTCATTGTTGCAGCTCCAAAGGGTAGGCTCCTTCCATAGGCGAAAAGGAGAAAAGCCTTCTGGTTCCCAGTAGTCTTTAACAACCGAGTTGGTTGAAGTTTGCATAATATCATGAATCTCTTGGTTATGTACTGGTTGTTGAAGCTGGGCATCTGCTGCCAAGAGTCTTTCCAAAAATAAGCATGAGATACATCCTTAATTTCCCAAAAGCTATGATGTTGGATTAAGGCTTTTTTACTGTTGGCCGCTTTCCAGATCAATGACTCGAGGGGGGTCTTGATTATAACGTATTAGATGGGAAGGTATCTAGTTCTGAGCGTATTTTTTGTTTCATAGCTGAGCCCAAGGAGTATTATTCTGTGAAATCCACTTCCACCATATTTTGGTTGAGAGAACTTCATTGTTAATTTCTAGGTCCCTTAAACCAAGGCCCCCTTCCCACCAAGGGAGGCAAACTATTTTCCATTTAACGAGGGCCCACCGGTTGTTCTTATTATATTTTCCCTAGAGGAAGGACTGTTGAAGACTCTGAATGGATTTCAAGACACATTTAGGTGCGAACAAGATGGAAAAACGGTATAGGGGCATGGATTGGAAGACAAATTTTAGGAGAATCAATTTGCTAGCAAGGTTGAGAGAGCGGAAGGTCCAAGAGGAGATTCTAGTTTCCAGTTTGTCCAAGAGCTCCCTCCAAGAGGATTGCTTGATATCCGAGTCAAAAAGGGGGGATCCTAGGTACTTAGAGGACAAGGTGGAGACATAGAAACCCATAATACAGGCAATATTGTATTGGGTAATGATGTCTATGTTAAAAAATAAGATCTGGGACTTTTCTAAGTTGATGGTGGTCCCGGAGGCCTTCGAGAAGATCTGTAGAATTATTTGGAGAGAGTGAGCTAAATAAGATTGTCATCGACAAATTGCTGATAAGCTAGGGGGGTCATGAATGGATAGGCCGCAAATGGTTCTAGAGTTAATAGAAGCTTACAACATTATTCACAACCCTTCCTCCATGATGATGAAGAGAAATGGGGAGAGGGGATCCCCTTGACGGATGCCTCGAGAGGGGGAGAAGGTATAGGAGGGAGAGCCATTTACCAAAATAGAAAATAAGGCCGAGGAGGTGACGGAAGAGATCCAGCATGTCCACTAGTGGATGAAAATGAAAGCTTGTAGCATTTTCCTCATAAATTCCCAACTCAACTTGTCAAAATATTTTGAGAGGTCAAGTTTAATGAAAATACCCGGGGATCTGGTGAGTTTTAAGGAGTGAGTAATTTCATGCTCTAAGATGATCCCATCCAAGACTTGTCTTCCCTCAACATAACCAAACTGCTTAGGGGAGATGAGAAATGGAAGAAGAGGTTTTAGACGGTTGGAAACCACTTTGGAGATAATTTTATAGATGAAATTACAGAGAGAGATAGGTCTAAACTTACCTAGAAGAGAGGCTACGTTACCCTTAGGCACTACAGTGAGGAGGGTAGTGTTGAGAGTTTGCAGCACCCATTTCTTTTGTCTAGATTCTTCCAAAATATCTAGCACTTCAAGTTTGAGAAGGTCCCAACAGTGATGGAATAATTTGATGGTGAAGCCATCTGGACCAGGCGCTTTGCCTTCTGTCATCTGATTAACAATTGTCTCAACTTCTTGCAAATGTGATGGTATGAATTAGGAATGCGTTGTGCTCATCGGTAAGAATAGTGGGAATATGTTGGGTGACGCACCCAATGGAAGTAGCCCTCGAGGGATTTGGTTCAGTGAGAATAGCCCGAAAGAATCCGGTCAGCTGTTGTTCGATTTCTGCATGTTCCTCTAAGACCTCTTCGGTTGTTGAATTGAGTTTAGTAATGCGAGTATGCATTATGTGTTGTATCGTAGAGAGATAAAAGAAGGCATGGATTTTTTCCTCCAGAGGGTTTCCTCCTGATGACATCGCTTGTCGAGTTGTTCCATAAGGTTCTTTTCTTTAAGCTTGCGCTCCTTTGAATTCCCTTGGTTCATGATAGTACGATGCAGGGATTCAAGCTCTTCCTCCAGAGCCCCTTTTTCCTTGAAGATGTTTCCAAAGGTAGTGTGATTCCAATGCTTGAGATTAAATCTAAGGAGTTTGAGCTTTTGGTGCATGATGGCCATTTTTTATCTACCCTCGACCTACATCTCCTTCCACTAGTTGTTGACTGTATCAAGGAAGGAGGGGTGGGAGAGCCAGAATTTTTTGAAGCGAAAGGGTCGATGTAGTTGTGTTCCTATGCTATGCCAGGATAACTCAATAAGCTAGTGATCCGATCTGGTGGAGGGGAGGACAGAGGTGGATAGTATTCCTCTGGTGTCAAGGATGTCTTCTCTGACCAAAAAGCTATCCAGACGTTTGGCTATTTGATGATCTCCTCCTCTTCTATTATTCCATGTGAAGAACCCTAATGAAGACATTAGATCTATAAGCCCACAGTTGGCTATGGTGGTTTTGAAGTGATGGTCCTCATTCGATAAGATTCTTAAGCCACCTTTCTTCTCATCAAGTGTAGTAATCATATTGAAATCTCCCCCGATTATGAGGGGGGAGTTGTGGTGGTGCATGGTGAACCACTCCAGTAAATCAAGGAGATGAAGCTTAAGACCTAGAGGTTGGGGACCATAGGAATTCAGGAGGTGACCATTTATACGTGTACCTAGAATGTGGAAGGAGGCGGATATGGAGTGTGTGGTAGAGGCGAAGTTGTTGAGCATGATTGTCGTTGGGTTCCAGGTGATGGAAATTCCCCCTGCATCTCCATTTGCATCAATTTCTATGCTGTGACCACCTTTCCAGATCTTGGTCATGAGCTAAAGGAGAGTTTAGGAAGAGCACTTGGTTTCTTGGATGAAAATTACTGCTAGCATGTCTTGCTGTATTTTCCTTTTCAGCATTCTACGCTTGGAAATTCCATTGATACCTCTCACATTCCATGAGATTATATTCATTGAGAACCAGGGGAAAGAGTAGGAAAAAATGCCGTTAACTGAGCATATTTCCCTAATTCTACTAATCTGGTTCCCAGGAGGTTTATTCTTTGTAGATCATATTTGCATCCGCGCTTCTTTTTGTCACGCTGGATATTTGGTTGTCATTCTGGGGAAGGTTGAGAACTCCTAGTTTGCTTTGGGATTTTTCCTTGGCTAGGGATTCCTTGAGGAGATGGATTTTGCGCACTGGAATGGATCCATAATATTTTTTGGTGCAAGAGTCCTCCATTCCCAATAGATCCAGATCTCCAATTTCTAACTCGTACATTTCTTCATCCATCATTATCTTAGGCCCTGGATCTATATATTGCATTTGAGGGTTTTCTTTGGAGGGGGTAGTAGTACCTTGCATGTCGGTGGATCTTGTTTTCAATTCTTGAATGCTTGAGATCACAGTAGATGCATCGTTTTTCCGCCCTTGAGCCTTATTTTTTTGTAGCTCTGAGTGTAGTTGTTCCTAAGCTAGGAAACACTTGCTAGTTCCTTATGTTGGGTTTTCAGGTTGTCCATCTAGGACTTTGAAACTATTTATGGTAGTAGGGTTAACTTCTTTTTTTTTCTACAATGAGGGATTATGGTTATGGCGCCTCTTTTTATTAGTTTTTTGGAAATCTTCTTCATCTTTTCCTTCTTCTTTCAGATCTTCCATGGTGGCTTTGTTCAGAGGGAATTCTCGATATAAGTGGCCATGATCATGGCATTTGCGGCACTGAAAAGCAACGTGTTCATAGTCCAACAGTTTGATCCAGTCTGAATCTTCATGGGTGAGGCTTATTGCATCCGGGAGGGCTTTAGCAATGTGCATGTAGACACAGATCCGAGTAAAGGAGGTATATTTGTTGAGATTTGTTTGATCAGATGAGCGGACATACCTCCCCTGAGTGTTTCCAATATATTTAAGGGTTTCCACATCCCAGTATTCCCAAGGGAGAGAGTACATTCGAATACAGACGGGGGCCTAGGTGAAATCTTCTTTTTCTGGGATGAACCGTTGGACCCATTTTTTCAGGTACAGTCCTGCGGAGTTGAAGAAGTAGGTTCCTCCATCTTCCACTTTATTTTTATCATCCAGACGGTGAAATATGATAGTGAAGAAACCCTTAGCGCCTAATTGATGGTCATAATGGGATTTTGGTTTCCCTTTTGTTGCACTCCAGCCTCTAATGCCAATGAATTTACCGATGAGTGCATGGTCCTTCATGTGTTGGGATCTTGCATTTATTCTTTCTTCCAGGAGAGTTAAGCTAGGTTGTTCAGCTATCTCGGCTATGCATGTGTGGGTTCCTCGGGCGCCGTGGTCAGTCAGGAGCTCCTTGAGAATTTTTGGTGCAGTTTGTAGCAAGTTGTTGCTGTTTAAGGGGATCTCTTTTGAGCCAATCTGCAGTGTGGATGCATTATAATGATTCAGGGCTGAGCGTTGCATGTCAAGATTTTTCTTTGGGTTTGAGTGTTTTAAGTCAATATTCGAATGGGATGGGTCGTCCTCCCATCCCCGGTCAAAGGACATAGGGGCAGATCAAAGCTGTGAAGAGGGGACAGATCAAGGAAGGTGTAAGGACGAGGTCAAAGATGGAGCATGAGGAGAGCTCAAGTAAACCCTAGTTGTCATGCATCCAGAGCATCTGTCATTTCTATGTTCGTGAGGGACGGTTTTAAATTTAAACATTCCATGAGAAAGGGGGAGGGGTTATATATATATATATATATTCACGTTGATGATAAAGGGGGAGGGGTCTTTGTTTGTTTTATATTTTTGTACTTTATTAATTGTGTTCGTTTTTTATTTATTTTATTATTGTTTTCTATTTTTATTTTAAATCCCAATTCGAGGAATTATAGTGTGAGCGGAGTTTCTTCAATACAAGTTTAATTCAGTAGAAAGTGGAGATGCAATACTTATTGAAGGTTTAGAGTTCAATGACATGAGAGATTTCTTCGTGATGGGTTAGCTTTCCAAATGACAAAGACCGAAGGGTAGGTTCACTGGGAAATCCTGAGGAATTTTGGAACTTCTAGGGCTTGGGATCAAATCCCACAAGTTTCGTTGTGTTTGTAACGACGATCTCATCAAATATGGCCAGGTTTGTCAACAAAATTTTCATTTTCACTGACTCTCAAAAATATGTGCAAAAGAATTTTTTAATGAAATCCAAGGCCTCATTCATGGAATTGGATTGCTTAAAATTAATTCTGTCAACTTCCCCACGATCTATATTATATAGGATTTCAATCCATTGGTAGGGATTGACACCATCCATCACTCATTAAAATATTTAGCCCTCGATCTAGGCCAATTGATCACATGGTGCACATCATGCTTAACAGTTGTTGAAAGATTGAATTTCTTTAAGAATCGATTCTAAATCAACCAATGAATAATAAACATCATAAAAATTTGGTCTGTGCTGAGAGTGAGTATTAATCCAAGTTAAAACCACTTATTCGACCTTCTGGTCACAACTTGAATGAAGTCGTGGCATGCATCGATTTAGTCATGCAAGGCTTCAATGTCAATGAAACAAAATTTTGAAATATGTGATGGATACAAAAGAAAAATGGTTAGGTCATGACATAGATTGAGGTAAATCAACTTATCCTAGCTTAACTATTTCCATGCAGTGTTCAAACTTGGCAGGAAAGGTCGCAAGCAAATATTGGGAGATGATGGTTGGGAATTGGGTATAGGAGACTTAGGAGCACCATACATAACTGTGAAACTAGCACTTAGGTTATCAATTAGTCACATCAAAACAAGCTGCCAGTGAAAGAAGAAACAACTAGATCCAATTGTGCAAATTACTGATTCAAGGATGACGGTGATTATTGAAAAAGATCATCGTGAAGGTTCAACATACATTCCAACAATTAAACTTCATTCAAATTAGTCATTATTTATAGGTCAATTCAGGTTTCACTCAAGAAACCAAAATTTAGCATGGGGATTCCCTAATTTTCTATTCCAAAGTAAATAAAAGTAGGGGGGATGTTGCGGCCACAACAATTGGTAAACCACTGGAAGAACCAATTATCTCTGCTTTAGATCACTCAAAGACTTATATTCATCCAAGTGTTAAAGATAATCTATTCGTATGGTTATAATAGTTCATATATTCATCGATACTACTTCGACAAATATTCAAATTTTCAATAAGATATGAATCAATAAAATCAAACCTAAGATAATCTTGCGACTATTCTCTTGGATCAAGAGTATGGATTTTATTTGTATAAATTCCAAATAGTTTCAACACCATGCAATAATTTCAACAAGCCAGGATCTAGAAACAAAGTAGTCCTCACCAAGAAGTTACACAGAGATTAGCAAAATTAAGAAGAAATATTGAAGCAGAAACATAAGAAAGAGAACTCAATTGATGTAAACTTCATCTATGTATTGTTTAATAATATGAATACAATATATAATACATCCCTTAGGAAAAATTCGAGAGGCTTCGAGGCAACTCAATTAGCTCACATGTGGTAGGATTAGAATAGACCAAATATCCATCTATGGCAAGTATCAAACTCCAACTCATAGTAGATGGTCATGAATTGGCTAGGTGGGCCTAGATAGTCCATGAGTGACAAAAAATAAACCAATGAGTGGATTTTTAGGAGAAAAGGAAGGAAAGTGTTGAGGCAAAAAGTGGCAAACTTTCCCAATCCAGCCTAATGCTCATAGTTTATCCTAATCCATGTGAAAAGTAGAATAAAGTTGCTTTAAACTCACAAAAGCTGGATAAAAGAAGGATAAAGTAGGAATGGCACTTTAGCTTTATAAAAGTATGGTAAAAGCATCCAGATGGAGCTATTGTGGATAAACTATCACAATGTGGATAAATTATGCACTAGGTAGCCAACTAACATTGTTCTAAACCACTAGGAAGCGAAATAATTTCATATACTAAGGTCTAGGTACTTAATTTGTTCTAACACCCCCCCTTAAGCTTGACTTATGTGAAAGAAATATCAAAATATATAGTTCCCAACAACAAATTCTATGGTCACCCTTTACAAAAATTTATTTTTCCATGTATGCGAGGAAAAAATGAGAACCTAGTGGGAAGAAAACCCCCCCTCAAAATGGATAGCGAATACACCATAATAATGCTCTCAGGAATTTCAAGTAGGTGTGAACTTGGTGAATATGTATAGAGGAATATTCTTCTTGGGAAGAAGTGGAATTGATCAACTAAATCAAGAACATAAACAATTGCATAATGGACAATGTAACCATGTAGAACAACTGATATCTATTGATAGAAGAGCAAATGTAGGTGCTCATTAGACTTGAACTTCCCGAGATCATGTCCAAATGAGTCTTGATGAGCTTGAGACTTGAACCCATGAAAATGGTGGTGTCTCCCATCTTTTTTGCAACTCTTAGAATAGGTGTCAATCATAATCATGCAGTGGATAAGAAGCATGAGGCCAAGGAGAGTGAATGCATAATCTCCAAACTTTGATGTATCCTCCAAAACATCCAATAACACACCATATTACGAACCAATGAGAGGATTTCAGTGTGAATGAGATGCAACAACTGGATTATCATCCTCCATATTTGAATGAGAAGACATATGAGAGAACAAAGGGGTGTCTCCAACTTCTTCAGGAAATGTGCTAGAAACCATGTAGGAACTTGTAGGAGCCTAGACAGTGGAAGTGAGAGCGCAACTAACAGCTTCACACTGCATACTGGAATTCCAAATAACCATTAGATTTCCATCTTGCACATTAGTGAGCTCATTGGAAAGAGAGGAATAGAATTCCTCTTCATATTTTGGAGCAATAACTGGCATAGGATCCTCAGTATCTGAAGTGTGAGAGGAGAACAACGATGAGAGATGGAGAGATATTTATTCTTCAACAATGGAGGTTCGAATGTTTTCTCTTGGATTAGCTGTATAGTAAGATGAGAAATCAAAGTTCTCTTGAACTTATAGAGCAACAAGAGAAGGGGTCACTTCAAGGAGACTTTCACCATTCAAACTTATGTTGAGATGTCTGCAACTTGATCTTCAGTACGTGCAAATCAAAATTTCTAGAAAATATTATACTGGAAGACTATTTGTATCTAAGCTATGAACTCTGATTTAGTCAATAGGCACATTCGAGAGTGCATCACACCTGGGAATACCATGAAGTGATCAGAGGCAATATCCCTAGGAATTGTGTGGTAACTCCACTGCTTCTGGTGCGTTACTGCAAGTAGTTATGCTCAATATAAGCTCCCTAAGCTCTGATACCATGTATAAACTCTAAATAGGTTCAACACCATGCAATAATTTCAACAGACCAGGGTCTAGAAACAAATTAGTCCTCACCAAGAATTTAAAAAGAGATTAGTAGAATTAAGAAGAAATATTGAAGCAGAAACATAAGAGAGAGAACTCAATTGATGCAAACTTAATCTATGTATTATTTAATAATATGACGACAATATATAATAAATCCCTTAGGAAACAATTGAGAGGCTTAGAGGCAAATCGAGTAGCTCACATGTGGCAGGATTAGAATAGACCAAATCTCCATCTATGGAAAGTATCAAACTCCAACTCATAGTAGATAGTCATGAATTCGCTAGGTGGGCCTAGACAGTCCATTAGTAACCAAAAATCAACCAGTGAGTGGATTTTCAGGAGAAAAAGAAGGAATATGTTGAGGCAAAAAGTGGAAAACTTTCCCAATCCATCCTAGCGCTCCTAGTTTATCATAATCCATGTGAAAAGAAAAATAAAGCTACTTTAAACTCACAAAAGTTGGATAAAAGTAGGATAAAGTAGGAATGGTGCTTTAGCTTTATAAAAGCAGAGTAAAAGCATCCATAGAGCGTTATATCCTGCTGTGGATAAACTATCACAATGTGGACAAATTATGCACTAGGTATCCCACTAACATTGTTCTAAACCACTAGGAAGAAAAATAATTGCATATACTAAGGTCTAGATGGTTAATTTGTTCTAACATTATTTATCAAGCTTAAGTCCAAAATGTGCATTGCACTCGGTAAAACACCACATAGTAAAAATCATAAGTTAGATGAGTGCTTCAAATGTGGTCCTCATCTTTTATACCACAGGCATGGCTCTACTACCCGCAAGCATATATAGCCTCGACGGAGTTTCCTTTTACACCCTTTTTACAACTAAATTCTCTTGTCCCATTTTACCCTTTTGGTTTTCATATGTAGATACATATTATTTATTTTTTATCTCTTAATTATTTTATGCTTTTGTAGTGAGTTGATGGGGGAGCAGATTCAGTAAGCCCTTTAAGGACACGTGATGGTATTTAGAGTCATTTTGATTTGTTGTGCACTATCATGCCTTTGATTCCATTGTGGATTGACCACTTGAAAACTTCATAGGATTTATCCAATTAAGTGTGTGAAGTGGATGGAGAACGCCAGATAATAACCGAAAGACACCTAGATTCCTACTAACTATTATCCACGTGTAAACTCTTCCAAGTTTGTTAGCATTCCATCATGACAGGGGTCCTACTATAAAATTCTGACTAACTTGCAAGAATGCTCAGATGAAGTGCTTCGGCATCAGTCAAATATGATGCATGTCCTCCCAATGGAACCACTATGTAGACCCTAACCCTTGACACCCCCATCAAATCAAGTCATGAATTTTTAACGACCCTTCATGTTAATTGATATTGAAGGTTTCAATTACGCATTTGAGAATAAAAGCTTGGGGAAACATCAAGTGGAGAGAGGGATATGTATAATCAAAGAAATCCATCAAGGCTAACCACACAGAAAGAGAGACAAATAGAAACCAATTAAAGTTCTTGGTTACAAATAAGAAAAAGCAAGAGCAAACCAACAACTTTATCTTAAATCTTAGTTGAAAGAAGCAATTTTTTAATCTTAATATTTTCATATTTTCTTTCAAAATAAGAATCACTAGAAAAAGGATTGAGAGAAAGATCGAAGTTCAGATCAAAAAAACCAACTTTAAATAGCATGGAACATTGTAAGTATTGTGTCGGGGGAAAAAGATCGAGAAACATACACAAGCATCACTCCCTCCGACGTTGCATTTCCCAAGTTGATCAATGATTTCAATGTTGTTCCCAAATCAATTGCTACTCAACTCTCCTTATTTATGCAAAGTAGCCCTGCATACAGTTGATTCTCCATGTCTCTCACAAAAGCATCACTCACCTCCCGCATGGATATTCTGATAATACTAGGATGAGGGTTGTCTCAACAAGAAGGAAATTAAGCTCACCCAAAGGGATCAAGGTTGGATTGGTTGCTAGGGTGAAAGAATGACACGATAATCCAAGATACTCTCATAAGTTTAGAAGGGGGCACAACATTGCATATTTCATAGCATCTTCTAATACTAAGCACAAGGGATCAAGGGTGCTTGAGGGGCATGATTTTTTTATTAGATTTTCATTTGTTCCATTGCAAAATTGTATTTATAAAAAAGTTTTCAAAACAATAATTATACAATTTCAAAATTAATGAAACAACAATGTAATTGAACAAAAATTATCAGAGCTTAGTTTTTTAGATCATGGAATACTTCCCTATGAATATGAGTGATATATTTCCTTAGTTTTCAATCTGTTGGTGAAAATTCTTCCAGCAAATACCTTCCAAGACAGGTGTAATGAATACTTTTCATGCCATTGTGAGAGAAAATAAAATCACAAATAAAATCATGTTGTTCTTACCTTTCATTGATGAGTATTGATATTAAATTTCCACTGCAAAGTTACCTTGTCAGTCAATGAAACATTCCAAATCAGATTATTTATTTCATGTTTCAAGAAAAATACATTTCAAATGATAAGTGTAAATCTGGGATACATCATTCATCATTTATTCTAGGATGACATAAGATATCTACAAGAAAAAATGGGGTGGAAGTCATGAATATATGACCTTAATACCTAAATACTCTCCAAACCTAGAAGCAAGTTGAGCATGGATACTTCAACCCTAATCGTGCATCTTTACCAACTAAGAAAATATAAGGCTTTATTGAATTTCTCTCCTTTGGATATGATTCTTGGTATCATTGTTCTGTTGACAAAATCTCTTTTCCTTCATTGAAGCTCAACTTTCTTCTATAACCTTTGCATGATCAAGATTTGCAGTCAGTGATGCATGGGGTATCAAATGTTATAACTACTCTCATCTAGGGGCCTAATAACTTCATGCCATTATGCAATGATGAATAGAAACTCCAATGAAACCATGTCAAGTTCCATTAACCTTTTAAAAATTCATCCCAATAGTGTCTTGGCCCTTTATCCGATGCTTTAGTGGTCACTAGTCAACGCTTTAACCTACAGTAGCACAATTGTTCTCTTCTTCCATTGTTTCCTATAAACATATTATCTTGCATCCAGATGTTGTTTTGGTATACATTCTTTTACATTCTAATATTTTATTCTCAGTTGCAGCGCATTTGGTGCATCGGTAATTATTTCATTAAAGGTGTGTTTTGTTGGTGGTATTTTTACTTCCCTAACAAAAAATTGGTGAAATTATCACTTTATAGGTGCAACTTATCGATGGGAAAATGAATTTTGATGTTACATGTGTCGGTGAAATTTGAATTTCTATGGGATATGTTTTGACGAGTTTTGAGATGTCCACCACAATATCTCTGCCAATTTGATCGACAAGGTTTTGAGATTTCCACCGCTACTAATTAGTAAGATTTTCACTGGCTTCTGCACAATGTTAGTGCAAAAAACACTTACTCTTCACGATGTTTCAATGCATTTACCAAGTTTCTTGCACATGGTCAATGGAATATTAACTTTCCTTACGTAGCGTTCAGCATGTTTCTCACTTCCCCACTACAATTGTTTCACACTTAGTTAAAATCCGAGAAATACTTTTCTCAAGCTAATGTCTTTGCATATCCAGACCTTCTTTAGCCTAGCTACATTTCAAAAGCAGATTCTTCTGAAAGCACATCTTTGTTTATGCTCATTTCTCATAGAGACATAGATGCATCAAGTCGAGAACCTTTCTTGCACATGCCTTGTGAATGCTCAGTTCAGTATAAAATACAAATCAAAGAAAGATATCATCTTTTATTTCCAAATCGCTAAAGGGCAGAACAATAGTATGTGGGAAGCTAAACAAAATAAAACCTAAATGACTATCTAGCGGATATATTCAAAAGAAAAACTATATGAGTTAAACTCTTATTCCAAAATCCTATAAGAAAAACAAAACCTATACTATGCCTAACCTAACCTACAATTGTTCAACAAACTTTGCATGAAATCATAAATCCAATGTAGCCATCGAAGGGATTTCATTCCCATAGAAATATAAAATCCATGCATGTGTTTATAGGACAGATGCATCGTGTAATACAAGGTCAAAAAAGTTATATCAGTCTCAAATATGTTCATAGTAGGAAGAATCCAATACATGTTGCATCGTGGAAATTTCTCACAAAATGGCAATTCTAACCCTGTCTCGATAAATTCATGAAAACCATAAGATAAGGAATGTGATTTATGCAAAAAAGATTAATATTGTACGTCATTAGGATCATACAATGAAAATCCAGAATCAATTTTCATGTAAACTGCCTCATTATCATATTCAAAGTGTGGAGTAATGATAGGAGGACCTAACATAATCAACATTGGATGATGAAGTGCCTCATCATACTCATCATTGTGTTCTTCTTGAACCTGAAACTTCTAAAGATCAAACACATCATATTCATCGGGACACAATGGACTATCATAAACAACCTCTTTTTATTCTACATCATAAACCAGATCACAGTTAGTCTGAGTTTCATTAAAGACATTCATGAAAATATTTTCTCCTCCATTACAGTCCTCAAAGTGAACAACATAAATTTTTACATCTTCTTCATTGTCATCATTCCCTGATACATAAAATTCAGACTCAACATCATTTATGATAGGAAAATTTTGGATTTCTCTTTCAGTGTTGAAATATGAAAATAGGTCTGAGTACAGAGAATAAAATTTTGAGAGTATAAATCAGTGAATATATCGTCATGGTTAAATATGTTTCCTTCAACACTTGCATGCTCCAAGGAATCGTTAGTCAACTTTTGTTCCAATAACAAATTATCAATCAAAGCAAAATGATTATGTTCTATATGTGTTTCAACAGAATAATAATCATCATCAACAGTCATATTTTCAACAGTTAGATATTCCATCTTCCTAGCAAACATTGATTTATCTTCTTTTACAATTTCAGATAGAAGTGGCATTTGAAAATTCAAAAAATTCAACATTCCAACAATAGGTTCATTTTGATCATTTATTATTTACTTGTTCAAGAAGGTTGTGAGGATAGGGTATTTCCAAATCATAATCTAATAATTCCAAGAAACCTAATGTATCCACAAATCTTGAAATGTTCTCATGGGATTTTTCATTTGATTCATTTACTAATACAATGAGAATTTCTTCATGTGAATATACAACAAGGAAAGAATGATTACATTTTTCAGTAGAATTCTATATAGGACTGTTTCACATATCATTGTCCTCCAAATTCTTTTTTCCAAAAAAATTTGATGTTTCTTGGTCCATGGATCCTATTGGAGGATGATCATGAAAACTACATTATTTTTCATCATCAATTAAAAATTCACATTTTTTAGGAAAAAGAGAAGTTGTAAACACCAACCAATTAATTATGTCATGTTGGGTTTGTCATCTTCGCAGAACCCATAATAAATTTGAGACATTCTTGATATGAAATCTTTGTTTGAATCATCTTTATTCCTTTGTATACCTTAAGGAATTTTCACATAACTTCTCATAGTCATAGTACTCATGTGCAAAGATAAAAACTTCCATGAACTGCTTCCAACTATGAATAGACATGGGTGGCATCGTTTTATATCAAAACCTAATTCGTCCTTTGAAAGGGAGGGTAAACAAGCTGCATATTTCAACATCTTGAATAATTTTGATATTTCGATGTGTAACATCAAAATGAATGACATGCCTAAATGTAGAGTTTTTTGTTCACCATCAAACTTAGATTTTGACAAGAGATTAACTTGCTTCTTGGAAATGCTCCCATATGGTCTCGGTGAACTGAAAGCACGTTCCAAGATAGGGATATGAGGAGAAGCCATTAATAGCAAATTCGATCTATAGAAAATGAATTCACAAAGGCTATATTGTCATCTAGCCCTCCTCTCACACCAAATCTATTGACGGGTCAAAATGACCCGAATTCAATAGTAGGGGTTCTCCTCGGTGAGAAGTCCTAATTAGAACTCAAACGATTTGGAATAGGGAACATATCCATATTTTGTCCTGGAAACCATTCCTTATTTAACGATCATATCCATTGCCTTCTTTAATCCTTGAACTAATGCCTCATATTATGCGGTATTATTAGTACATTCAAATTCAATTTGGCAAGCAACCAAGGTTTTATCTCCTTGGGGATTAACCAGAATGTAGCCAGCACTTGCACCTTCTTTTGATTTAGACCCATCAAACAATAACATCAAAAATTAGAGGCCCAAGTCATCACTTGTATTTTCAAAGGATAATTTTTTTGGGTCAATAATTTAAGTACATTTCAAGAGTTTAGATTGTTGATCAGTTTTCACCAAGGTTGATATTTTTGCTATAAAATTCCCAAAGAACATATCTAGAGTATAATTCTCCATATTATTAAACCTAACCAGTTTGTTTGGTGAACCAATGTCAACCACTATAAATTTCATGTAACTTTCCAGTTCTACCCTGATTGGATTTTCCTTCCCACCATATGGAAATCATAGACGGGACCAGTCAGTGAAAAAGTACCCATTTAATTTCTCCAACCAATCTCGGCTAAGAAAAAATCCTTAGGCTTTAGGAATATCCACTAAAATTATATCAATCATTTGGTGGAATTTGGGATTATAAACCAATATTATAAGGACATTATTTAATTCCCCATAGACCTTGATAGTAGATTGGTCCAACTAGACATTCTGACTACCACACCATTTAGGTTCTGCATTAAGTTTTCAGCATACTGAATATGGAATTATGTTGGAAGATGCACCCTAATATACCATACAATTATGAACATTTATATTGAAATTTTCAAAGGTTAAGAGGAATGGAGGAGTGTTAGAGGAAGAATTTTGACTGATGAAGGTAATGTTAACGCTTGAGATCTATTTGGAATTGCTCTTTCTTGAATCAATGTTCTTAATAATTCTAGTATTTTCTTCTATACCAATCCTTTTGTCTCTTTTCTAGACAATTTCTCAATATCACATATTAGATCATGTTGTATCACTAGGAGTTTAATCACTTCATATAATGAGAATATTTTTTTTCCTTTAATATCTTCTAAAACGTCATAATCTAGTTGGAGAGAGGTCTTTACCGTAACAAGGCTGGGCTTGGGTGCAATAGGACTTTTAATTGTATGGGTGGAAGTCGAGGGTGACTCTTTATTAGAAACTAGCCCTTTTCTTCATGTCTGATAGGTATGGATTTATTCTATGTATTCCTCATACTCCTCTCGTCCAATGTGAGAATAATACCACAGTACCTTAATGTGATGATCAAGGATTTCTATATTACCTGTGTACTTTTTTCCAATGTATCCCTAAAGTTATTCTCCCCCCTAATCATGGTGATCTGATAAATTATCAATGTTGGAATTTCTAAACATATTTAAAAATAAGTCCTCAATATGTATTCCCTCAATGGGTGGTGCAGTCCTGTTGTTGGGAGGAAAATATTTTTATACAGAGGTATATAGTATTTCTTGGGTGGTCGCTTCCCCCCCCATTATCTTTTAAGATCAATGAATTCATTTGTAATTTTCTTGATTAACTTTTGCAAACCTTTCGAATCTTTGAGTTCAGTATCCTTTGGTTAAATATTGTTCTTATTTTGAGGGTTCTTCCTCCTATTGGGTGTTGAACCAAAACCTTCATCTCCCCCTAGATTTCCCTTCAAGCTTAGCATATATCTTTCTACCTTGGCATCCACGTCAAAATTTTCATCTAGGATTTTATTTTCAGCTTGTTTTACTAACATAGTAATAATGGTTGGTAATGCGGTTGAAAAAATTCAATCAAGACGTCTACTGCAGGTTTTGAGGTATCGGGAATTTTGTTTAGCAAGGTTAAAAACCTATGGTTGAATTCTTTTATCTTCTCTTTAGGATCCATTTTAATCCTATATAGTTCATGGATAAATTTGATGGTGTTTTATCTTCTCCAAACTTGTCTAAGAAGGTTTTCTCTAAATCATCCCAATTTGTAATAGATTGTGGCCTTAAGGATTTGAACCGTATGATGGCATGCCCAGTGAACGTATATGGGAACAATATACATAGCACATCTTTGTTTTCTATGTTCAAAATGTTAACTACCATAAAAAAATTTGTTATATGATCCTCGACCGAATCTTTCTGATCAAGGTCAAATTCGAGTAGATATTTTTTAGATGTTTTGGAAGTGGATGTACATCCCCCGACACAACTAATTAATATTTTAATTTCCATAGTGATTTTATGTTGGCATTAACATCAACTTTGTTTCCTACTGAATTATCTTTGAAGTGTTCATCTTCCGAGGAACTAGCCTCCAGAGAAGATGGTGGTGAATCAGGAGGTGAAACAGGAGGAATAGGAGGATCTCCATTGACGTTATGTGTTTCAATGTTTTTCAGGTTTAGGATTAGAGGTATTGAATGAGCTTGAGTATGAAGTGCCACAGACAACATATTGATTTTAATGTTAGTATCATTTTGGGACTGATGGTTCCTCCTGGGAATAGGGTGCATGATCGAGGAAAGTCCTAACTCTCTCCCCAATGCTCGGGTCACAACCTGAGATGGATGAATTAATTGCGGGATACTAAGTGAACTAGTTAATGACAAAGAGAGAGTAGGAGTATGCTATTGGGACCTGCCTTTCATGTTGATAAATTGTAAAGGGGTTAAAACCAGAGCAACTCAAGGGTTAAAATTTGATTCATGCACAAGATCTTGGGAATCTGGGAGTTGTGTGAAATTTTTCTATGAGGTGAATGAATGGTATTGTACAGGAAGCATCGTGTTAGAATTATTCATCCTTATCAATTGGACCTCCTTCTAGTGCCAATTTTTTGATGGGTCAAAATTTCCACATCAACAGTAAGGGAGAAAACCTTATTGTATGTCCCAAATTAGACAAGGTCACATTTGGAATAGTGCCTCCAACTAGTTAAGGGCCCCTTTGCCACAATGGTTTAAGGTTTTATTTTGAAATATTGTTTTTCCCTTTTTTATGTATTTAACCTATCATATAATTACTCTAAAACATAAAAGGACAAAGAACCTAAACTATACCAATCGAGAACAAAACTCTTTCTAACCAGATGCACAAATTAGAAGTTGTTGTCTTTGGAAACTAATGAGACAATTCATGTATTCAACGATAAATTATTCTCATCAATATGACAAAATAGATGAAAGCAAATAATTACTTCTATATTGTTTTGTCAACACCATCTATGCCTTCAATTTTAGGAATAATGGTAAATTGCAGGTTTCAATACATACTTCCAATCTGAGAATATAGTTCCCAATATTTAATGAATATGTATCAAAATATATACTCACATATGACAACAAATAATTGCTACAGATTCATACATATTGCTGCAACTTAAACATAAATCATTGGAAGAATAAACTATGCATTCAGAACATGTAATAAATAAATAATTCCAAATTGCATCAATCATGAAATTACAAATTTTATAATCTCACCCAAAACATCGAAGATGAATCCACAACATTTTAGTATTATAACTGCTTCCAGAGATTACATCAGACTCCATTTTCACCCTATTCATATAATATTGTACAATAATTTTAAGAGGAAATGGTTTCCCACCACCACCCTCCCTTTTGGTTTTAGAAAAAATTTCTTATATAGTTTCTAGATGGGGGACAACTGAATTAGGTAAATAAAAAAATTATAATTTTATATCTCTTTTACACCATAATATACAAAAGATAAACGAACAAAATTAAATTGTCTCATCATGAAATTGCTTCCACTGTCCATGTAAGTCTTTGATCCTGGTCACCCTGGCATCTTGTAGCTTTTCAAACTACACTTCAGCATTGAGTGTTCTAGGTTCGATTTCTCTATCAATGTCAACCTTGATTCTTTATGCAAATGCATCGGACCAGGTGGATTTTTCGAGTGGTTGATATATGAAATTATTGAGGGTCTCTTGATCTGCTTTGGTCACATGTCTTATGACTTCCTCACTTTGATCCATGTCATGTTCCACAATGGCAATTTTCAACTTGATTGGATGTGCTTATTTTAATTCATCAAGAGAAGGAACACTGAATTTCTCCATGGTTGCATCAATGGAGTTCCAAATTATGGTGCAAACCATCTTTGATTTATCAATTATGTCATTTACTTCCACTTGAGTTACTTCTCAAGCATTTTTCCATGCTCTGATCTTGGCTATTTCAAGTCTCGGCATCGTAGGTAAATCTTATGGGATTTATTTGTAATGGTGTTGCCAATATAGTAACTCATCAAACCTAGATTGAATTAACTTATACTCATCATAAAATATTTATTCTTCATCAGTCAACCTTGAAAAATTATTATAACATTCTTGCAACTCATCGAGTTGCAAAAAGAAGTTCATATGTGCTAGTTTCAACCTTTTATTGGATTTTAACACTTCTTCTTTCAAGGTGCTAAGGAATAGAGTGTTTTCTTCTTGATAGTCCTGAAGTTTATACTATGATTCTTCCTTCTCAATCTTCACTGCATCCAAACTCATTTGATACTCCCCCTTTAACAAAGAAATCTCATTTTCATATTCAGCTTTTATCCATTCCCGCTCTATGAAATTTTGATACTCAACATCAGACAACTACTTCTTTACATGTTCTAGTTGTTCTTTATATTTCTTAGTTTGATATTTATACTAAGAAACCAATGGATTTACATCATTAACAAAATACATGTTCACATTCTCCAACGTGATGATGAGGGAGAATGGATCGGAGGCGATTTCCTAAGGTTCTCTATCTTTCATGTCAAAAACCATGAAAGTGTCTGATAGGCCTTGGGTCTTTTTCCTCTTTTATGGATGATTATAAATACTCTTATTTTCTTGAATTAGGAAATAATCACCAATCGATATGGTTGTACTATCAATATCCCTTGCTGAAACTAAAGAAGTATCTCCCAATCATATCGAGAGCAGGGGACCCTAGATTGATTGGTGATTTAAGCAACACTAGATGGATAGCCTCCCATGTGTCATCCTACCTTCTCTTCTCTTCTTCTTCTTCTTCTTCTTCTTCTTCTTCCTCTTCTTCTTTCTTCTGTTCCTTATTTGTGATATCTTCTTGATCCCTTTGAGACTCTTCCTGAATAATTTGTAACTTGAGTGCTTCGGTATCAACTGCTTCCTTTTTATTTTTATCCTCCTCTTGTGCCTTTTCTGATTTCCTCTTCTCATTTCCTCTCAGCTTCTTTTGCAGCCTCTTCGGATTCTTATTTTTTCGTCCATTCTTCTTCGACATTTTTTTGAACTACCTATTCCTACTCTCTTTTCAAAATTTCATGTGCTTCTTATTGTGCCTTTAATTCAACTTCTTTCTTTTCCATTTCTTCTTTAGAAATAGATTATTGGTAAGATTTCTCCTCGGCTCCTTCTTTTGATTTTTCTTCCATGAAGGAGCCATGAGAAGATTGTTTGGTGCATTGACATTGCAACCTTTCCTCTTCTTCAAAGCATATTTTGGCATACTCATCTCTTTTTGCATGCTTTGCTTCCTTTCTTCGTAATTCTTGTGTTTCTTTGAATTTGGAAGCTTCCTTCCTCTCTAGACTAACTACATTAAAAAAGGACACATATTGTTTATGTATTTCAAAATTCTGAGTAACATAAGGAATCTTACCATTCAAACCTCTTCAAAATTTGTAGCTCCTTGAAACAAAAGCTCCTGGGAATTTTCTTCATGCTTGTAGGTAGAATTTAACACCACATATTTGAAGTGACCTTCAATAATCTTCAATGGATCATGCTTCCTCCGAGAAAACCATCCAATTTTTATCTCATACAAAAGAGAATCCTCCTTTATAACATGTGTGGTATTAAATAGGGTGTATAAAAAAATAATGGTAGGGAAACTGGGACAGGCCTTTTTATTCATTTTGGACACTTGATACCCTACACCTCTTAATACTATTTGGTATGCAATTTCTCTAATCATCAACCTATCAAGAATGTAGATAGGTAAGATATGGGGAGGGTCCATCATACCAAAGACCCAAATGTAGGTAAAATACTCCATGATATACCAGTCACCTAGTTTTTGTAGGGTGGAAATAACTTCATTCGAAAACATATGGGCTTTCCTTTTGAAGATCAAAGAATACAAGGGAGCAAAAAAAGATCATAAAATATCATAAAATGGGGTTTGTAATTGGATGCCATAGTTCTCGATGGTATATGTGTATAGGTAGAGAGTTAGGCTTCTGTTCCTAGTTCAATAAAAGAAAAATATTAGCGGAACATACAACATCTAGTAAATAAACATACATATAAAAATTTGAAACTTTGGACTTGGGTACCTCTTTGGACGATCGCACAAATCCTAGGAGGTTGGCCAATAATATGTCAACCTAGTTTACATATTTCCCCGTACCTGCTACGTGATGCACCAAGGGCACCCAATCCAACTTGAAATGAGTCAAATGCTCTTCACCGTAAAGGAGATAGATCACAGCCATCAACAATATGTAAGGCCTCTTAAAATGTTGTATGGGGCATTTTTTATTTACTTTCTCAGTGAAACCCCTATTTTTAACCCACCATCTCTTGACCAGCTTAACTAAATTCGGATTCTCTTTAAGAAATGGACCCAGGAAACCTTCATTCAACAATACCTCTAGGTTTTTCAACTTAAACATTTGCATGAAATATTCTGGCTTGGAAGATGCTTCCAAAGCTCCCTACTCATCTACTACTCCTATTTTTAAGTCAATGTGGTCGCAATTCCACTACACTGTGTCATCTACTTCTCCTCCTATTTAAGAGTAGAAGGAGGAGCTAGTGGTTCCTCAACATGCTCATCATCTGAAGAATATGGTTCATCATTAAAAAAATACAAATTATAGAGTAATAGAAGAAAATAAAAGTGGAAAAGAAGATGTACATGCACATAGCCAATGAGTGTTCATCAAATCAAACATATCACTGAAATAGAACCTCTGAAGTTTGAGGTAAAAATAACTTACATGCTTTAACATATTTGAGTGTTCATCAAATCAAACATATCACTGAAATAGAACCTCTGAAGTTTAAGGTAAAAATAACTTACATGCTTTAACATATTTAAAATAGCCAACATAGATACAAATGTACAAACTTTTAGATTCAAATGCTTTATGTCTTTCATTCGGAATATGGGCCCAATATTCCTAGTGAAACACTTTGAAATGACTTTCATTATGCTTGATTGTAGATCAAGCTTCTTCTAGAGTTACACCCACTACGGCCTATGTAGAATTGATTACGCCAACCCAAAACTAAGGAGATATATTTAGATTGAACCATATAGTTTGTCGTTTCTTTAAGTGTGTGATTTTTACAATCAACGACACCAAGTTTGTTGTTTTTTAGGGCGTAATATTTTTCATTTGAATTCCATGTGTTGAAAAAAATTAATTATTTTTTATTGATATATTCCCTTCCATTATTGGTGCGAGTTATCTTAATTAGATGTCTAGACATAGTTTAAACTAGTTCTTCGAAATGAGCAAAGAGAATGAAAACTTAACCTTTTAGTTTAATTAAATAAATCCATATGCATTGAGTGTAATCATCAATGTATGTGGGAATGTATCATGCACTTGAAAACATGAAATGGGGAATGCTCGATGTATGTCATTCTAAACCAATTATAATGGTGTTTATGCTTATCCATGATTTTCCTAATGGAAATAGTAGATTATTGTGATGCTTATTGATTCGATATTTATGTGAGAACTTTTTCAAATAAAAATATTTGACAAAGGATATTTTATTGACGATGAGGTGCATGTGAACATGAGAAATAATTATTGTGTACATATTTTAAACATAATCAACCATATGACAATGCAATATAAATCAAATCATATAAAGGAACATTGATGTGATAACGGAGTTCACGATACTATACTAGATACGTCTCCAAGCTTGCTTTAATTACATGGATGATCCATTAATACGATGAATATAATATGCATGAAGTCTTTACAAACTTCTTACCATATGAGCTGCATAGCAAGTGTCTTTGAAAATCCACACTCTCTTGAAGATCCTTCACCTTTTATCTTTGAACAAAGAATGTCGAAGACCAACCCTTTGCATCCATATGCATCTGAGTAGTTGCTTATGTTACACAACAACTATCTTTGAAAAACCACAATCTCCTTCAAGTCCTTCACCTTTGTTCGTCGTACAGAGAATGTCGAAGGCCAACACTTGCATCAATGCATAGCTATAGCTGATAATCACATCATCATAAGACTACAGGATACAAGTGAGGTCATACTTGCTTCATCATGTCCCAATATTTTTATGAAACTTGGACAAATTTTACAAAGTCGCCAAATAAGGCTTTAGGAAAACAATGCCTCTCACACATAAGTGGCTACAATCCCATTACAACATGATGATAATCATTTCAAGTTACAACGAAAACAAGTGCACAAGTAATTTAGACACTATGGTCTCAAACCTACTACAAAATAATGTTCACCATTACAACATTGACATCAAGGCTCATGCATAAAACACAATGCCTCTCACTCTCATCATCACTTAAGAGTGGCTAAGAGAACCTTTTACAATTTTCAAGGAAACATCAATCTTTAAATCCTAATGCAAAGAAAGCATGCACTAGTGGTATACTTCTATGGCCTCAAAACCACTACAACATGTGCACATGGCCAATTCCATAGGTTACAATGCCATAAAATTCCCTATTGGTTAGACACTATGGTCTCATCATCCCACTCTCAAATATGCATGTTAATACATATGGAATCATACAATACAATGGGTTACCAATAACAATACCCATCCAAAGGAATTAAAAGGGGACACATGATTGCAAAGCATATCAATACTTTACCCAAGTTGTCAACCCATCTCCATGGTGCGCTTGGACCCTCGATCCTCAGTTTTCGAAGGTATCTACAAGGTATCAATACAATGGGTTACCAATAACAATACCCATCCAAAGGGATTAAAAGGGGACACATGATTGCAAAGCATATCAATACTTTACCCAAGTTGTCGACCCATCTCCATGGTGTGCTTGGACCCTCGATCCTCAGTTTTCGAAGGTATCTACAAGGTCTCAATACAATGGGTTACCAATAACAATACCCATCCAAAGGAATTAAAAGGGGACACATGATTGCAAAGCATATCAATACTTTACCCAAGTTGTCGACCCATCTCCATGGTGTGCTTGGACCCTCGATCCTCAGTTTTCAAAGATATCTACAATGAATCCCTGTGGCTTCGGACCCTTGACTTGATGGCTCACATTGTGACTTGTCTTATCAAAATGACTTGTATTCCCAATGGTATGGCAATGCCATTATATAGGAATGGCTTAGTTGAACTATTTATGAAATGTTTACATATTTAACTCATATTCCAAGTTGGTTTTTAACCATACGTCATATATGACAATGTTGGTTCCAACCACCAACAAGCCATTGACAATTTTTTTTTAACCATATGCCATTTAATACATGGTCGTTGGCATATACGTTAAAATAGTCCATGCTTGGAAAAAAAACTTCCAACCAAAGTTTTAATTCTTTGAATTAAATCCAAACCATATACTACATATGGCTTTTCCATATCACTTGGTTTATTTCTAATACCAAAAACCAAACCACATCTGTAGAAAAATAAACAAATTCCACCAATAATTCGTGGGATTCCCAAATCCAACTCTATCCCATACGATTTTCCAAATCCTTGATTTTTTTCGGATAACTTTAGTTGGTCGTAACTAAATCCGGTAGAATCTTCAGATTTGGTGGAACTCCCACCGAGTTTCGCAGAGCTACCAATTCTTTGCACCATTTAAATAATAAATAACATTTAAATAAAATGTTATTCATATGCCTTTCACTGAATGAACCGTGGCATTGTGGTAAGTCAAAGAATTTGTATGCAGGAGGTGACGAGTTCAATACCTGCAAATGTAAACGTCGGCAAGTTTAGGTCCATTTTGGTGCCCAGGGGGTGCTACATGGAAACCCCTCATTGGGCCACATGGTGCCTCCTCATTGGTTTCCTTCCAACTATACAACTACATCACTTGCCACGTCATCATCCACACAGGAAACACATCATCAGCCACACATTCGCCACATCAGTTCCACGTCATCATCCACGCAGGAAACACATCAGTTCCACGTCATCAACCACATCACTGTACAAACTTGCCACATGTAAATATATGAGTGATCGATGTCACTGTCACTAGGATGAAAAATTACATGTAAATATATGAGTGATCGATGTCACTGTCACTAGGATGAAAAATTAGTATTGTATGGTAACCTTCAATATACCACACGACACCATGAGGGCTGCCACTTCAACCACATGTCACCCTTCTAGTGATGCCACATGGTATCTTTTTTTCATGTGTGCCAAACTTCAGATTTTAATATCTCAATCGTCTGAAGTCTATTTGAGGTGAAATGAACATCAACGGAAATATATCAGAGAGCTCTACATGATGGTGTAACTTCCATTAGCATATAAGATAATTAAATTTTCTCGGTTACAGAGATCCACCTGGATCATTCTTCCCCACTAAGGAACTTTTGGACCTCCAAAAGTTACATACGAACACTCTTGTTGTCACCAGCTTTCAAAGAAGGCTTTGGTTTCTTCCTTATCTGTGGGCATGTGAGTGATGCTTGTTCCTTTTCCTAATTTTTGATAAATTTCTCCTTCTACCCTGGCTCGTATGAAGATGAAGCTTTTAGGAAATCACCTTGGTTCCTTGGTTCCTACTGAGGATCCTCCAATAGCTGACAAAAGGTGCAAGTATTAATATTTTCCAAAATATAATTGTAACTGGTATACGTTCCATGACACAAGTTAGCCTCGTCTTGGATGTACTTTTGGCTGCTTCTGTAGTGGAGCGTTCTCCAACTTGTTCTTGAACCACTTGTTCCAAGAGAAATCAAAACTTTCTCTTTTCATCCTCTGCATATTCAAGAAGCCTTTTGAGCTCTACATTCTTTGCTTGCATGCATTGGTTAATCTCTTCCAATTCCTGTATCTTTTCATGCTTCATACCTTTTCCTGATAATGATGTTCACAACCAACAACTCTTATCCTACCCACTTTGATACCAACCTGATCTGTAATTTCTGTGAGAACTTTCTCAAACAAAAATATTTGACAAAGTACCTTTTACTGACGATGAGGTGCATGTGAACATGAGAAATAATTATTATGTACATATTTTAAACATAATCAATCATACGACAATGCAATATAATTAAAAGCACATAAAGGAACACCCATGTGATAATGGAGTTCAACAGACTATACTAGCTACGTCTCAGGGAATGCTTTAACTACATGACCGATCTATTAATGTGATGAATATAATATGCATAACAATTGATTACATCACAAATGGATTTCACCTGCATGAATTCTTTACCAACTTCTTACCATCTGAGTTGCATAGCAAGTGTCTCTGAAAATCCACACTCTCTTAAATATCCTTCACCTTTTTTCTTCGGACCAAGAATGTCGAAGGCCAACCCTTGCATCCATATGCATCTCAGTAGCTCCTTATGTTGCACAACAACTGTCTCTGAAAAGCCACAATCTCCTTCAAGTCCTTCACCTTTGTTCTTTAGACGAATAATGTCCAAGGCCGACACTTGCACCAGTGCATAGCTGTAGTTGATAATCACATGATCATAAGACTGCAGGATTCAAGCAAGATCATACTTGCTTCATCATGTCCCAAGATTTTTATAAAACTCAGACAAGTTTTACAAAGTCGCCAAACAAGGCTTTAGGAAAATAATTCCTCTCACACATAAATGGCTAAAATCCCATTACAACATGGTGATAATCATTTCAATTTACAATGAAAACAAGTGCACAAGTAGTTTAGACACTATGGTCTCAAACCTACTACAAAATAATGTGAACCCTTACAACATTGCCATCAAGGCTCATGCATAAAACACAATGCCTCACTCTCATCGTCACTTAAGAGTGGCTAAGAGAACCTTTTACAATTTTCAAGGAAACGTCAATCTTTAAATCATAAGAAAACGTGCACTAGTGGTAGACATCTATGGCCTCAAAACCACTACAACATGTGCACATGGCCAATTCCATAGATTAGAATGTCATAAAATTCCTTAGTGGTTAGACACTATGGTCTCATCACCCTTCTCTCAAATATGCATGTAAATACATATGTTATCATACATTATAATGGGTTACCAATAACAATACCCATCCAAAGGAACTAAAAGGGGACACATGATTGCAAAGCATATCAATACTTTACCCAAGTTGTCAACCCATATCCATGATGTGCTTGGACCCTCGATCCTCGGTTTTTGAAGGTCTCTACAATGAATCCCCATGGCTTCATCCCCTTTCCTCACTGGCTCACATTGTGACTTGTCTTCTCAAAATGACTTGTATTCCCAATGGTATGGCAATGCCATTATATAGGAATGGCTTAGTTGAACTATTTATGAAATGGTTACATATTTAACGCATATTCCAAGTTGTTTTTTAACCATATGTCATATATGACAATGTTGTTTCCAACCACTGACAAGCCATTAACAATTTGTTTGAACCATATGCCATTTAATACATGGTCATTGTCATATACATTAAAATATTCCATGCTTGGAAAACAAGCTTCCAACCAAATTTTTAATTCTTCGAATTAAATCCAAACGATATACTACATATGGCTTTTCCATATCACTTGCTTTATTTCTAATACCAAATACAAACCATATCCGTTGCACAATAAACAAATTCCACCAATATTTCATGGGATTCCCAAATCCAACTCAATCCCATAAGATTTTCCAAAATCTTGATTTTTTCGGATAACTTTAGTTGGTCGTAACTAAATCTAACAGAATCTCCATATTTGGTGGAAGTCCCACCGAGTTTGGAGGAGCTGCCAATTATTTGCACCATTTAAATAATAAATAACATTTAAATACATTGATATTCATATCCCTTTAAATGAATCAAACGTGGTATAGTGGTAAGTCAAAGCATTTGCATGGAGGTCACGAGTTCAGTACTTGCGAAAGTAAACTTCGGCGAGCTTAGGGCTATTTTGGAGAATAAGGAGGTTCCATGTGGCACACCTCATTGGGCCACGTGGTGCCTCCTCATTGTATTTTTTCTAACTATTCAACCACGTGACCTTTTAAGCGGTCATCACGTCATCAGCTATGTAGGTGCCATGTCATTAGCCACACAACTGCCACGTTATCAACCACATCATTGTACGAACTTGCCACATGTCAAAATATGAGTGGGCCATAACACTTCCAGTGGGATGCCAACTCACCACTGTCCAATTACCTACAATATACCATGTGGCATGTAGGACCCATGTCCTAATTTATAAATGAATTTCCATCTTTACTTTGTTTTCATTCTATTTCACTTTGTTTTCATTCTGTTTCAGGTCTTTGTTTTGGTTTCTAGTTTAGGTTTAAATATCATGCCTATAAAATAATATAACACATTTACATTTACATGTCGAAATAAATATATTTATTGTTTATCTAATTCTAACATTTACTACTTTTGTGCAGATGCAACAACATAGATAATAGAGTCCAAATTATGATAAATTTCAGTTTTCATAACTTGACATAATAATTTAGCAGAGTTAGAATGATTTGTATACTTGTAGGATAAGTACCTTAGTAATCTGGTTGACCCCTTTGTTACTCCTTTTTCCCTGATGTATGCCATGTTGTATGCCCTACAACCAAAAGACTTCCCAAACCCTTGAAACTCAACCGACCAGACAATCTATTATGCCACCCTGCCAACTGGCGAGGTCTCGCCAACCACCCAGCTCCAAAGGTACCCCTTTGGATCCTCAAGCCCAAACAGAGTACAAGCCAACCAGTATTTCCCTTCTACAAATTCTCCAACAAGAACCCCCTTTTCTTCTACTCTGAAAATTTCTATCTCTGCTCAAATTTCCCCAAAATATCCAAGGGTCAAGATCCCCCAAATTCTCCTCTCTTCTCGACCTTATTCTTCCTTCCATTGCTCACTCTCCTTCCTTCATTACTACCCCTATCCTCCATCATAAATGCTTTTCCCCCAAGTCACTCCTCGAGCCTCTAACCCATGACTCAAACATTAACTTCCAATATTTTAATATTCCTTCCTTATTTCAAAATATAATATTTTATTTAATCAATATTAAAAGTTATATATTATAGTTTAAGTTTTGGGCCGGTTTTCTAACTAACAGTAAGTGTTTTACACTTACACGTTTCACTCTATTAATTACTAGTCAACCTCGGTGACCTCATAATTAAATGATTCTTAATTAATTTATAATTAATTCATAATTAGTTTATCATTTTTATGAACAATTCCAAAACGTATATACCCTACACTTGTTTATCAATTTCATATTATATCTATTTATAAATTATTCTATGTTCTAATTAACTTCGGCATGATCATAATAAAATTTAATAGATATAAATTAATTCTTATCCATACATTTTAATTAATTAACTAATCTTGCAATTAATATTAACTTATCAATTTAATACTACTTTAATTAACATTACAATAATCATTTAACATTTTAACCCTTAGTCTTGACTACTTAAATATATTAACAATAAATCAAGCATTACTAATCAATTGCATTAGTTACTACTTAGGTTAACCATAATTCATTTATTAATCAACATTATTAATCATTAATTGATAATAATTAACATTAATTGACAATAATTAACATTATTATTCAGTATTATTAACATTAATCAACAATAATTACATTAATCGACAATAATTAACATTAATAAATATTATTAAAATTAATCAACAATAATTACATTAATCAATATTATTAACATTAATCGACAATAATTAACATTAATCAATATTCTTAACATTAATCAACAATATTTAACATTAATCAACATTATTAACATTAATCAACAATGACTAACATTAATCAATATTATTAACATTAATCGACAATAATTAACATTATTACTAACTCGTCTTTCATTACCACCTAATTTACTCTATTATCCTATTCAGTTATTAAACCAAAATTTACTAACTCGACGTATTAATTAAATCTCCTAGTTAGATAAGTAGTAATAATGTAATTAATGCCTAAACATTATAGTTCACTTGTATTTCACGCAATTTATAAATATGTAGGGGAGTTATGTAAGCGTAGCTACTGCTTACATACCTCGCGTAAGTACACTAACAGTAATAAATCACACACATCAATCATAAACACACAACTTATTGTTTACTGAAACAAGTTTAAACATTGTTTGCAAGGTACAATCCTTTACCTAACTGCAATCTTATTAAGTTATGTCAATTCATACATTACTGAGTTACGACACTTAATCAATCAAAGGTTTTCCAACAAACACAGTTAGATCACGTTTTCTTCCCTACTTCAAGCTACATCTATCTACCTACATCATCTACCTAATCACAACTAACTTCCACATCCTATCATTTCCTATGTTGGACTACCCTGAAGTGTCAAGCCATGACCGGCTCCAGCTAGAACCCATAAGCGGAAGTGTCGACTACATCGACCAAGCTTCCCCAGTAGGAAACCACCAGTCACCATCACACACCTTGGGAAGCACACCGTAGCACAGCCCTCCCATGACTCTAGGTTTTGGGGATAAATGGTGGGTAAAGCCTCCACCCCCCTAATGGAAAAAGGGGCTATGTCTACCCGACATAATAACTGTGTTGCACTTGTACTCATGTTTTCATCGTATAACCAATATTTTGGGCGATTGAGTTTCCTAAAACCCTACCCCACCCATACATCATAAAAACAGCATAATAATCATGCGAAAGTAAGTAATGCATCACCTGCATATCGTTTATCTTTCGGAGTCCATGTCCCTGAGGTTCTCCCACCTCGTAGGATCCAGCTATCACTTAACCACTTTAACCTTTAAGTCAGTCCTCGACATACAATTTAGAATATCGTGATCAAATCCTCAACATGTACACATACATTTCGTCATAATATAACAACAATAATAAATTCATTATTTTCACCATGCACCTGGTATAACATTCTTTTGTTCAAAAAATAACTTTAACGGTATCCACGTACCCGTCATTCATTAAATTTCATATCTGAGACATAAGTAACACATGATACATATCTAACATGACTACGTGTCCTAATACTAACATCACACACACACACATATATATCGGAAAAATAATAGAACCACATGTCCACAATGTCGTCAAACCGATGAAGTCTCGCAATTAAGCAAATACAGCATATAATAATAGTTCAGGTAGTAATGTCAAAAGGGGGCATTACATGGTGTCATGGGGGTATTCCACTTCAGCCACGTTTCACCCTTCTAGTGGTGCCATGTGGCACATTTTTGCCTTTTTTTCACTGTTTGTCGAACTTCATAGTTTAATATCTCGATCGTTCGAAGTCTGTTTGACGTGAAACAAATGTCATCGGAAATCTCTCGTTGATATATACATGATGTCGCAACTTCCATTAGCATATGTAATAATAAAGTTTTCTCAGTTACAGAGATCCTCCTAGATCAGTTACCAAGTAAAAAAACACGATGCACACCGTTATTGCAAGAGGCATGAGTTATGCCATGCACCATTTGGTGTTTTGAGAGATGTTACAATCAATGATAGTTCAAATGACCAAATTTCTCATGAAAAATTTTTCTTGAATCATTGACATGAGAAATGAAGATAGTGGTAAGCAATGAAAGATGTCAAACTTTTCCAACCTTGAAGAATAATCAACATGTCTAGAAGCAGTTACATGAGTTTGATATTTTAGATCTCTTATTACAACATTGCGTGGAAAAAAATCAATAATTTTCCCATCACCATAATTAATGATTTCATAAATTGAAAGAAAATTGGTTGATAGGGTAGAAGAATACAAGAATTTGTTAATTTCCTCATTAATTAAAATTATTAGTAGGAAAATATAACAATTTGTTAATTTATACCCATTAGTGAGATCTCTTGTTCCTGCACTTACAACTTCTAAAGGGGAACTATCAATGACAAAAATATGCCAAGTTGTACAATCATAAAGACTATAAAATAAATTAATATTATTGGCCACATGGTGAGAGGCCCTTGAGTCTAAATCCACTCATTGTTAGGATGCCATAAAGAAAATAGCACATGCTTTATAATGATAAGAAAGGAGGAATAATCTAATTGAATGTTGAATTTCTTCATGGTTTCTTTCAATGTTTTATCTTGTTCCAAGAATGTGTATCAAGATTCCCATGTTTCATTCTAAAAGACCAAAGGCTTGGGTGGTTTCGTTTATGTTTATTCGGTTCCCTTGTTGTATTGTGTAGGAGGAGTCATAGAAGGAGACTTGGAAGCCTTGGGTGGTTTGGATCCTTTGGGATGCTTCTTGAGGGTTTGGTTCATTGTTGTGAAAAAATAAATATTTGTATTTGGACCATGTATCAAGTGCAGCCATGTGCAAGATCTTGTCTTTTTCATGTGTTAATTGTTCACAGAAAAACTCAAAAGAATGCATGGTATAAATTGCACCTAATGCATCTCTAGTGTAATAAATTGTAGAGGAAAAATATCAAAAGAGATTTTGAGATTGGAAATTGTAGCCATGATTTCTTAATCATCTAGCTTAGAAATTCTACAATCACCAAGTTAAAGTTCTTAATATCTTGAGTTTAGAAATGTAGTCTTCAATTAAATTGGAGAATTTTATCGAATCAAGTGAAATGGGTTGATTTTCCAACTAATGAGGGAAAATTAAATTGTTTTTTCCAAGGAGTTGTTCAAGTTTGAGACATGATCATTCTAGCGTATCTAGGGCTTGAATATAAAATTCCATATCCTTAGAGATGGACATGCCAATGAATCCTCATACTTCATCATGGTGATTTAAACATTTTGCAAACCTCTCATTATCCAATGATGCGGGTTCTATCCCAATAGTGATTCAACAAAGACATTTGATTCTATGTAAGTCCTATATGTAGAATTTCTAGGAATGATAATTGGTGCTTTTCAGATAAATCTCTTCAGTGCTACTAGAAAGTCGGAAAATAAAAAAATAGATAACATAATGAATTGAATAAAGTATGCCACTACATAATTCTTAAAAAAATTATATTTTGAAGAATTGAGAGAAACATGAAATGCAAATGGTTTTTTATACACTTTATGGGATTCTTTTTATTTTCTATCTGGGGAAGAAGTGACCTAGAGCAATTTTTGTTATCCATTTCAATATGTGAGGGATAAATTTAAGTGAAATTGGAAAACGATATCCATAGAGGAAATGAATTAAAATAAATTTGACAAGAATCCGATGGTTGTGTGTCTCATGTTAATAATTTTGATGACATATTGGATGATGTTTATATTTATATCCTTGCCAAGTTCAACACTAGTGAGAAATTCCCATCGAATTTTATGAATGTTTTGTTAACCTTTTGTGGAGCAATTCTCTAGGATAGAGAGTTTAGCCTCAAGGAATTCAAGTTGCTTACATCATTATAGTTGGAACCATAGGTACATCAAGTTTGGATACCATAGATATTATGATGGTTCTTGAGAAAGGTTTTTATAATGGAGATTCCAAATGAGGAAGTTGATAAAATTGATCTGTGTTATTTTGACATTAATTACATAGCTTCATTGTGGTTGGTTAAATATTTCATAGCAACATAGGAACATAGGTTGAGTGAAAAAAATTTGACATAATTCTTATAAGAGGTAGCGCTAAGTCATTGCATCCAAATATTCTACAATATTATCATCCCTACCAAGTATTTGGAGAAATGCATGCTCTCCAATCATACTTATGATTTCAAATCATTCTCAAGGAAAAAAATGATTCTTATGGATACGCTCTAAATTTTTTGTTTATTCTATGAAACTAAATATGGAGCAGTTGTAAATGATTGTGATAAATTCATAGAGGCTTTTTATTGTAGGAAAAAAGTTTGAGGATTTGGTATTGTTATCCAACTTTTCAACCTTTTTCTTGGTTTTACACGTGTATGAAGAAGTAGTGGGTCAAGGAGATTCTTCGTCATCTATACCTTCTTTTAAGGATGTGTTTATAAACAAATCATCCACTTTATATGCTTCGATCCCTCCTATGCCTATTACATATATTTTGGATAAAACATAAGAGGTGTTGTTGGTCAAAATCACTTCTCCGAAGGTCACAAATACTTATTCAATATATAAATTTGAATGAATCATATAAAAATTTAATGTGTATTGTTCTCCTTCAAATTTGTACCGGTGGATTCACTTGATTTAGGCAAAAAGATTTGAGATATTATTTGCTTAAGATGTTTTTTTATTGTTTATTTCACAATAATATTGATTATAATAAAGTGTTTCAGGAAGGTCCTTAGTCTGGGGGAGAGATATACCTTTTATTGCTTCATGGTTTTCTAAATTTGATCATAATACCCTATTAGTCATTATGATGCCAATTTGGATCTGGACCCCAAATCTACCATTACATTTACGACACTACGTACCATTGTTTAAGGATATTGAAAATTATTTGGAAAATTACATACAAATATATATTACTTAACATTGTCTTTTTAAGGATATTGAAAACTATTTGGAAAACTACATACAAATATATATTGATAGATATACATCGGGTTTAATCACATATGCTCATATTTGTGTTCATATAGATTTTAGTGAACGTCTCTCAGATTATCAAGTGGGGACATTTTAGATGGACTCGAGTTCCATATTAAGAGAATACAACTTTCTAGGAATCGATGTTTAATAATTTTTATTGTTACTAATCATTTTGACATGTCAATTCCTTATAATTCAATTCTTGCCATTAATAACATCCAAATATTGAGTGTTATATAACTTAAATTCCATGACATTTCAAATGGTTGAATCATATTAAAAGACCAATAAAAAATTGTACGTGCTTTCAAATCAACTCGAAAAAATTGTACGTGCTTTCAAATCAACTCGATTGAGCATTGTAAAAGTTATGCATTGTATTTTTAAATTTTTTAATGAGAAATTTAAAAAAACATTATTATTTACATCTTGTTTTGTACCATTAAAGAATAGTTAAATGATATTTTAAATTTAAAAAATAATAATAATAATAAAGTGTTTGGATACATTTTAAAATTTGAGTAATAAAAAAAAAAACTAAAAACAATTATCATTATCATAATCGGTGACAAATAATTAAATTTAGAAGAATGTGCCCTCATTAATGTTGGTCTAAGGATATACAACTTTTCGGTGACAAATAATTAAATTTAGAAGAATGTGTCCTCATTAATGTTGGTCTAAGGATATACAACTTAATTTTTTGGTGAGGGATGGGATGTTAATTTTCTTGGTGGGAATAAATAATGAGAAAAAACTGGCCTATGTTATAAAAAAAAGTGTAATGTAAAATAATTTAAAATTGTATAGATTTATCTTAATTTTAGTTTTATTGAGGATGCGTATTATTTTTTAATATTAATATGGATAAATAATTTAAAATTATATAGATTTATTTTAAATATAGTTTTATTGAGGATATGTATTATATTTTAATATTAATAAGGATTATAAGATTATTCATTTATACACCTTCTCTGACATAATTGTTACCTTATAGATAATGTATGGTAAATTAAAATGAAATTTTATTTATACTCAATATTATCTATAGTGTAATTTTTACAAATTTGCTCATCCTAAATTGTTTTGGGTCAGTTCAACGACAATTTCAATGTGTGTCTTTACTTTTCTAATAAATTTGCTTCACTTATTTGCGATCGAATAAAAAAAATCATGTTCTTATGAATCCTAAACTTTGCTTTTTTGGTGAGCAAAATCTTTCAAGGAATTGTTCCACCACGAACTCATCTTAGATCATGATAAAGCTCCATTGATGTAGGGGCATCTACGCCCAGATCAAGGAGTCGAAGATAGATGACGGAAAGGATCGGAGGACATTCACGACCTCCAGGAACAAGGGCGATAGTCGATGGGAGACGATGAAGTCGTGATAATTCCAACTGAGTGCAGTTGACGAAAGGCGACAAGTTGCTGTGAAGGTGGTCGAAGGTGATGCCAACCAAATGGAGAGGAATAAGTTGTCATGGACCGATGATGACAATGGTTATGACTACCGACTGAAACAGTTGGAGTCCCAAGGAAACGAACCACTGGAGAAGTTGGGATAGTTGCAGAAGCAGCTATGGCAGTAGTTGCAAAATGTCAGGTGGAGCAACCTGATGAAGAGGGACACGTGAAGTATTTAATGCAGTATGACCATGCCTGGAAGTGATCGAACCTTCTGGAGGATGAGACAGGTGAACTAAGGATTGAGTATAAATATCTATGCATGTTCCAAGAGAATTGGGGGGGGGGGGGGGTCCGGGACAGTATGAGAGCATTGGAATTGATTGAGGATGAAGAATTCCCTCATGCTTGTGTATGTTCGAAGGGTGGAAATATTCAGTGTTCATTCTAACTTATCCAAACTTAGACTCGATTTGTATGTACCTATGTAAGAGATTCGATCATTTAAATTGCAAAGCATAATTCTTGGCAATCCTTGCATTATGTGTTTTTTTCCGTTGTGTAGCACTGATACGCAGACCGACTAGGTCGTGTATGAATCAGTTGGTATTAGGGAAAGAAGTAATCATGTGTACTGATTCTAGTTGCAATTGGACGAGGAAGGAAACTCCAATTGCGGTTGGGTAGAGTTGTAGAAGAGAAAGGAACCTGGTTGTGATTAGGTAGAGCAATTTTTGTTGGTTGAATTTGTGACCATGGCTCAGAGGGGCATAAACGTCCATGGCAGAGGACGAAGGACACGCAGAGGCGCAGGGGTCATGATCGACAGTGAAATGTTCGAGGAATGTGTCCATACCATGAGGAGTCTGAAGAGTGAGTTGGATACGGTAAAAAAATCCCAAAAGAGGGGATTGGGTATTGATACCCTCGGCCATAGTGATGAGGAGGTTGAAGAGGAAGAACCTAATCCTGAGGATGAACGAGAAGAAGACCCAGGAGACAAGTTGTTGAAGTTATTGTCAGAGATGAAGGGTAGATCTAAGATGGAGGTCTCTACCTACTCGAGGAGCTTGAACCCAAAATATTTGATTGACTTGATAAGAGAGATGGAGAAATACTTCGACATGGAGCATATATAAGACCCTAAGAGGGTGAAGTTTCTTGTTTGAAGCTGAAGGGTCATTCCTCATTGTGGCAGGACAATGTACAAGCTGACATAGTGAGGAAGGGAAAATAAAAAGTGAAGACTTGGGACAGAATGGTTTCCAAGTTGAAGTATAAATTCATTTCCATCGACTATATGATTTCTCTATTCAGGAAACTACAAAACCTGAGACAGAAGGAGATGACCATGAAATAATTCATAGAGGAATTCTCTTGACTGTCTATTTGGTCAGGACAGACCGACGAGGGAGAAGAGGCAATCACCAGTTATTCAAATGGCCTAAAGTATGCTATTCAGGATGAACTAAGTCTTTCAAGGTTCAGGACATTCAGAGAATCCTATCAACTAGCTCTGAAGGAAGAGGAGAATATGTCATGAAATACTTCGACAAGCAAGGGAAAATCGACTGCTCGAAACCAAAATTTTGTTGTCTCGAGAGGACAAAACAGTGGGGCGAGGAAGGAGGAAATTCGTGAAGATCGACAAGAAGAAAGCATGACCAGATACAACGTACTTAAGTACTGACGGGGAGGAGAGAACCCTAGAGGTCGAGGTTCCTACATTCAAAAAGGAGCTTGCGGGGGAAGACACGTAGAACAACCCAAAATAGTCTGCTACAAGTGTCAAGAACTGGGACACAAGGCATATGAGTGCCTAGAAAACCTACATAACACTAGTCGACCAGATACCAGAAGTTGGGGTAAGGACGACAAGACTGGTCCGATTATGAGGATAAGTTAATATGAAGTCGCATTGGAGGGAGGTCGAAACTTGATGACCCAAAGAACATTATTGCAATCAGTATGACAAGAAGAGAAGGAGTCGATGCGGAGGAAGTCCATTTTTTGGACAAAGGTGAAGATTCAGGACAAATGTTGCATGGCTATCGTCAATGGGGGAAGCACGGAGAATCTGGTCTCGATGGAGGTGGTCAATAAGCTGGGGTTGAAGTGTTGACCAGATTCGAATTCCTATAGGTTTCCGTGGGTGCAGAAGGGTCACCATGTCATGGTGACGCAACAGATCCTGATCAATTTCAAGATTGGAGGGTTACAAGATAGTGTGCTATGCGACGTGATTCTAATGGACGCATGTCATTTGCTACTGCGACAACCATGGAAGTAAGACTGGAACATGGTTTATGAAGGTCGCAAGAACACGGTCATAGTTTAGAAGGACGGCTAGATCTTCTGAATGACTCCCTTGGTCGAGGAGAAGAATAGTTGGGGAAAAGAGAATGGTGATTGGGAGAAAAAAAGTGTTGGTGTGTTCAGTGAGAGAATTCATGAAGGAGGAAGAGAAGCAACAATGTTGCTTCACCGCCATTCCCAAGGGACTGAGTGTAGACATCCCGATGGAATAAATCTAGACAGAAGTTAGAGAGGTGTCATTGGAATTCAAGGGCATAATGGTCGATGAGATGCCGACTAGGTTGTCGCCAACGAGGAGTATATCCCATCTGATCGACTTAATTCCAGGGTCGAGTTTGTCCAACAAGGAATCACATAGAATGATGTCGACAGAGAAAGATGAGTTGAACCAACAAGTCCAAGAGATATTGAACAGAGGAATGATCTGAGATAACCTGAGCCCATGTGCAGTACCAGCTATATTAGCACCCAAGAAGGGAGGAGAATGGAGGATGTGCACCGATTCCAGGGCCATAAACAAGATCGCTATCAAGTACATGTTTCCATTACCAAGGATGGATAACTTGATCGACTGCTTCAGTGGAGCGACTTAATTCACCAAGATTGAACTGAAGAGTGGATACCACCAGATTTGGATTAGGGATGGTGATGAATGGAAGACAACCTTCAAGACAAAGGACTCTATGAATGGTTGGTTATGCCATTTGGGATGACTAATGCCTCGATCACATTTATGAGGTTGATGAATGAGGTGTTGAAACCATTCTTGGGGATGTTCATCATGGTGTATCTCAATGACATATTGATTTTCAGCAATACAAGATAATAGCACTTATCGCACCTATGACAAGTCCTGCATAAGTTGAGTCAAGAAAAGCTATTGGTAAATCTACATAAATGTTCCTTCATGCAGAAGGAGCTGGTGTACCTTGGATTCATGATTTATAGACAAGGGATGAATATGGATCCAGAGAAGGAAAGGGTGATATTAGAGTGGTCGGAGCCGACGAATGCCACAGAGGTGAGACTTTTTAATGGACTTTCCATTATTTACAGGAAATTCATAAGATATTTTAGCCGGATATGTGCACTGTTGACAACGTGCATGAAGAAGGGTGAGTTCAAGTGGACGGAAACCGCTCAACAAGAATTTGAGAAGCTAAAATAGAGAGTAATAGAGAGTCTAGTTTTAGCTCTCCCAGACTTCGACAAGGTATTTCAAGTCTATTGCGACACGAGTGGGTTAGAAAGTGGAGTTGTGTTGATCTAGGAGGGTCGACCGATTGCATTATTTAGTGAGAATTTGGACGAATCCAAGCAAAGGTATTCAGTCCATGACAAAGAGTTCTATGCCATTTTCCAGGCATTGAAGAAGTGGAGACACTACTTGTTACCCAAGGAATTTGTATTGTTTACCGACTATCAAGCTCTGAGATACTTGAACACTCAAATGAAATTGAATTAGAGGCATATGAAGTGGGTCAAGTTTATGCAAAGTTATACCTTTATGTTGAAACATAATTTGGGGAAGGCTAACAGGGTAGCTGACGCATTAAGTCGAAGAGTCTCATTGTTGGGGACAACTATTGTTAATTCGATGGGACTAAAGTCAATAAAGGCATACTATGAAGTTGACTGAGATTTTTCTTATGCATGGAAGGCATCGAATGAACCATGGAGTGGTGACATAACTCCATACTTGGATTACTTTATCCAATAAGGATACCTATTCAAGGGGCATCAGTTATGCATCCCTAGAGGATCAATGAGGGAGATCATAATCAGGGAATTGCATAGTGGAGGATCAGGAGGAAACTTTGGCATCAACAAGACCAAGGAATTGGTTGGAGAGAAATACTATTGGCCAAGATTGTCGATGGATGTGAAGAAGTGGATCTAACAGTGAAGAATATGCCAACATGAAAAAAGGATATGTCAGAATACGGGGTTATATGCACCACTTCCAGTGTCGACTACCCCATGAAAAGATATCAACATGGATTTTGTGTTGGGATTGTCGAAGACACAACAAGGTAATGATTCCATCTTTGTGGTAGTCAACATATTTTCTAAGATGACACACTTTATTCTGTGTCGAAATACAAGGGACACCACAGGTATTGATGTTCTATTTTTCAAGGAAGTTGTAAGGCTGCATGGGTTGCCGAAGAGTATCACTTCAGACACAGATACCAAGTTTATGGGTCATTTCTGGAGAACCCTTTGGAATAAGCTTGACACAAAGCTACAGTTTAGTTCTACATACCATCCACATACTCATGGACATACTTAACTCGTGAACAGGAGTTTGGGAAATTTGTTGAGGAGTATGATTGTTGATTGACTGAAGCAATGCGAGAATGTGTTGGTGCGGGATAAATTCACGTACAACAACTCAATAAACCGATTAACAGGAGTGAGTCCATTCCAAATCGTGCAAGAAAGAATTTCGCATGGAGTAACGGACTTGGTCAAGTTTCCAATGGAAACGCAGAAAAGTGCAGATGTAGAGTCATTTTTCGACCACATGAAGGAAGTGCACGACCAGGGGAAGAAACAACTGGAAAAGAGTAATGCATCATACAAGTTGAGAGACAACATGAAGAGATGATTGCATTCATTTGTAGAAGGAGACTTAGTGTATGCACACCTAAGGAAGGAGAGGTTCCCTAGAGGAACATACAACAAACTGAAGCAAAAGAAGATTGGTTTGTGTAAAATCTTGAAGAATATTTTAGACAATGCCTATATGCTGGAGCTGTCGGAGGAGATGGACATATCATCAACATTCAATGTTTCTGACCTATACAATTTTGAAGAAGGGTCGATGAGGGAAAGTGAGACGATGAATGACTGGCAGGAACAGATACCATTCCAGTCGACAGAAGAGGTCGCATAAGTGCTCGACGAACGGGAAGTTAGGAAGACAGGGAGGTAGAAAACGAAATAATATTTGGTCAAGTGTAAGAACCCTGATTTGGAGGAGGAGACATGGATTTCAGAAGACGATCTTGAGGAATTGTAGAACCGAAGGCAAATTTCTTTTCAACATAGGGAGGTTGATGTAGGGGCATCGACACCCAGATTGAGGAGTCGAAGATAGATGATGGAAAGGACCGGAGTACAGTCAAAGACCTCTAGGAACAAGGACGATAGTTGACGGGGAGACGATGAAGTTGTGATAATTCTGTCCAAGTGTGGTCGACGAAAGGATACGATTTGTGGTGAAGATGGTCGAAGATGATGCCAATCAAATGGAGAGGAAGAAGTAGTTTTGGACCAACGATGACGACATTTATGACTACTAACTAAAATAGTTGGAGTCCCGAGGAAACAAACTGTTGGAGTATTTGGAACAGTTGCAGAAGCAGTCATGGTGGTAGTTGCAGAATTTCAGGTGGAGCAACTTGATGAAGAGGGTCACGTGAAGTATTTAATGCAGTATGACCATGCCTGGAAGCGATCAAAGCTTCTGGAGGATGAGCTGCGTGAACTGAGGATTGAGTATAAATATATGTTCATGTTTGAGAGAATTGCGAGGGTTCCAAGACAATATGAGAGCATTGGAATTGGTTGAGGATGAAGAATTCCCTCACACCTATGTATGTTCCAAGGGTGGAAATAATCGACATTCATTTCGACTTATCCAAACATAGAGTCGATTTGTATGTACCTCTATAAGTGATTTGATCATTTAAATTGCAAGTCATAATTATTGGAAATCCTTGCGTTGTGTGTGTTGTTTCCATTGTATAGCACTGATACACAGACTGACCCACATCGTGTTTGCATCATCCACTCATACCTAAAATTTCTACCAAATTATTATGGTATTTGTGACAAAAAAGATGTTTTGTTTGCTACAAGATTATCTTACTCAATTTCGTTATGGATATTAAAAACATTTTTACAATATTCACTTTCTTCTTTAACCTAATAATATTGAAAAATTAATTTATAACTAAAAATATAGGTTGTTTAATACAAGATTATCTTACTCAATTTTATTATGAAAATAAAAAATATTGAAACAATATTCACTTTTTTATTTAATAATATATTTTTTTATAAATCAAATTAAAAATTATATTTTTTTGATATTTCAACTTATTTGCATTAATGATTCCATGATTGGAATCTACTCCTCCTAAAGGAAGAACAAAGAACTTATTTATACTTTCATTAAATGCTTCATTTTTTTCTCATTGTTATTTGAATTTCACAAATAAAAATTGAAGATTATAATTCCTTATATAGATTACATTTTTAATGTTTGGATGAAAATTTTAGAAAACCTTTCTAATATTTGAATAATTTTTTTGAAAAACCTTTCTAACTACAATTATATGATTACAATATCCAAATTTTAACCAAAACAATGTTTGAAAAACCAAGAAAAAGAGAATGTTTTAGTTAACAAGAACAACATGGCTACAATGTCCCTGCATATGGCCTTAGCTTCGATAGGAAGCAATTGTTAATCATTGTCTAGCAACCGAGATAGAAAGATATCTAAGAACATTGTACATATAAGTGGGTTTTATTAAATTGAGTGTAGCCACATTTTATTTGAAAACATCTTCAGGCACAATGTATTAGTTCAAGCAGAAATTATTTTTGTCTAAGTATTTTAAACATGTTCATGTGTTTACATTTAGAGCTAAAATTTTATTTGATTATTGATAGTGTAGAACAGAAGACACAAGTTAACACAATGGAAATTATATGGCAATTGAGGCAGATAGAAAGTAGATTGACATGGGCATATTAATAATATGCCAAAGCTAATTCACGTTTTGACTTAATTTTGTAAAAGCAATGTGAGGAGCAGAAGACAATGCTTAAAAGGTAACAATTTCATTTTATATTCGAAAGCATGTTCAACTGGCTATTCTTTGCAGATTGATTGAAGAAATTTATAAACCTATATTTGCACTGACAAATTATGGACGCGACAATGTCTGTACAAGATGGTTTGTAAATCAACTTTCTAATATAATTTCTTCAAATGAGCATAACTATAGAAAAACAACAATTTTGTTTTTTTATAGAAATAGAGAAATATGTAATGAAATACAATGAGCAAGTTTTTTTTAGTGTTAATGTCTACATTGATTTGTTGTATATACAAAATTAGACCATATCCATGAGTCACATATAGTTCAACCGTTAGGTGGTTCATTTATTTGATATTTATGTTTAATCAGAATATAGACAACAGCTATATACGATGCAATTCCATGCAACATGCTCTTAAGAGTGTTTTTTTTGTCGAGCACCATGTATGTCGGTTCAACGGACATGGTTCAACGGACATGCAATGTATTGATATTTTATTGCCTTAGCACAGTGCTAATCAGAAACTATCCATAAGCCATGCACAGTTTGACCCTTTACAATATATTTACACTTGCATTGTTCATTTTACGAAATCTGTGATTGAAGATTTATACAAGAGAATGTAAATCTCTAGTCACAACAAAAACAAATACAAATGTGCACAAACTGTAATAGGCATGCTACTAGTTTCAAAATTAGCGAATTATTCAAGATTAATGATCGAGACAGGAAAGTAGTTACGGAAAACAAATATAACAAAAAAAAGGAAAGAATATGACAATATTATAATAGGAAAAAGATTGAAGATCGGGTAAGCAAAGTAGGTATAGAGCAAAGAAAGGAAGAACGAAAGGAATATAGCTATTGCACTGATATGATTATTTATATTTGATAGAACATTGTAACATGTTTTTTTTCTTATCCATGGGCATTAATAATAAATAACAACTTGGATTTCTGAATCAATGCAGCATCGTGTCTTGATTTGGAGTTTCCTTACATTCCAATGAGAGGTTTTCTTCTGCAAATTTATTAAAATATGTCAAGTAATTGCATACCAGAAGTTGTTGTCAGCTGGTGCAATTTTGTTTTTCTGAGTGTAATCTTCTGTTGTTCATGGTATAATAAAATCATAATCATTAACAAGTTCAACTATATCACATGGCTCAATTCTTTAGCCAGCTAATCCATAGAACAATTTCATTAGAAAACACCAAGTATCTACACTATAGGAATGAGATGAATAGTAGAAAACAATATTTCAATAAAGAACAAATATACGCTACTTGGTTCAAATAAGCATAAGTTTGGTTTGAAACCAGACAGTTGATAATCTTGAAATGAATCTATTTAAGATTATCAAAACATGTTAAATTTGAGGGGAGGTTTTTTTAGGCCATTTCTTTTGTTTTCTGCTAATTGTTTGTAATGAACTTTAATCAAGCTTTTTAGTTGGATTTTTATTTTCTGGAACAGTGCAATTGTTGCCATATGTTTGGATTTTTTTTCTTGTTTTCTGATTTTAGATCCGTTTTTGCAGCTTTTGATAAGCAGGTTTTTTTGCCAGGGCTCTAATCATCTAGGGAAGGACTTTACTGAATCGTTGATCCAGGCAGTGCAAATCTGCAAGGGAAATAGACTTTGAGAGGAGCAGAAGAATGTCTAAAAACAACAAGGTAAGAGGATGCAGAAAAAGAATAAGAAAAAGTGGAAAGCAAAGGAAGGATTTTTTTTCATGAAACCAATTGCAATTTGCTTCTGAAACAAAGTTTGGAACATTAAAAGAAGTAGATATGTGTTAATCCCACTAACAAATATTATCATGATCCCAGTTCAACATTGTATTTAAATGAGTTTTCGAATGAAGCGAAGGATGGATGGGAAACAAAAGTTAAATGAGTTTTCGAATGAAGCGAAGGATGGATGGGGAACAAGAAGTTAAATGGTTGGAACAAGAAGTTAAATTTGAATTGGCATTTGGCTTAAACAAGTCTATAACTAGAAGCAATTGAGAATTGGATACTATGCTAGTTGAGAAATAGATTGTCAAGCCACGTTACAAAGTAGGATCATACTTATATTGCTCTTACAAGGACTAGCAAGAGACAATTTTTTCCCTTTTCAACAAGTACATTGAACACAAGCAATCTCTGTTTAGTAAGCTGGTTGCCAATGCAAGCATCTGTCAAGCCAATCAAACTATTGACATCTTGTTTGTAATTGGAAAAAGAAGAAACATTCATACTGATAAATAAATACACCAAGAACTAATCCTGGTAGAGAAATGGCAAGTAAAAGTAGAAGATAATCAAATATGGGAAAACCATTCAAAAGAAGGCTACCATTCAATTTTTTTTAAAACCCAATGTTTTTGTATAGTTTGTAATTTTTATTTTAAATTATTTGTTATTGTGTTTTAATAAATGGATTTTGATTGGTTATATATATATATATATATATATATATATATATATATATATATATAATTTTAATTTTATGTGGCTGATATTTTATCTGCCCGGGGTGTCCTCTGCCCTATGGCTTTGGAGCCTGAGGATTGCATGCAAGCGGAGGATTGTGTTTAAATATTTTTTTATGGGTTTTTATGTCCTCTACATTAAGTTTTAGGTCGGGGCATTAATCCAAGGGTAGGTTCATGAATGGAGGTCTCGAGTAAAGGTTAGACTATAGTAAGTGAAAATTGTATTTTTTTGGGCAAATATTTAAGTTGGGTTTTTCATGATGCTCATTGGTGCCATGCTGTGACATTCTCCTCGGTTCTTATGCCCTAGGAATTGGCAGCATGATGACATCAAGGGGCTTTAAATTCTGGTCCTTTATCTATTTCCTTCTTGTTATCCTATGTTTTATTTAGATCCACATTTCCGCGTGAATGCCAACTCAAGGCACAGAAAGAGACATGTAGGTGGATTGTGCATTTATAACATCATAGGTTGCTTTGTGGAAAGTACATTGGCTTTTTACTCAGAAATTGATGTTGTAGAGTTTATTATTACGTTTCGAGAGGAGCTATGCTCCATGAGGGTTTGGGATATGAATTCCACCTCCTGTAACACAGGTTTTCTCGGCCTTTAGCTTGGATCTGGTCCAATGTATCTAAAACAGGGATTTACCCTTATGCTATATTATTTCCATTTCTACAATGGTGGTAAAGTGTTTATTCATAGTCTTTTCAGCACGTAGTGGTAATTACTTTTCCAGGTTTGATGCTATGTACTATATTGATTTTGTTGGCATTGGTATTTCCAACACTGCCAGTTATCGTGAGCCAGCTTGTATGAGTTAAGTTCACATAGGAACTCTCATTTTCCCAGCTGTGACAGCTATAACTTGTTGAGATATTGTAACTTCAAAGAATATTATATTTGTACTTTATTATTCCGGAGATGATTCATTCCTCCGTGAAGATCTTATTGTATATCCGGAGATGTTTATTCCTCTGTCGAAATTTGGTAACTCGGGTTATTAGATTTCCCTAGTGGGGGTCGGCCCTGTATGTGTTATGTGGGTCAAAGGGTTATTAGACCACCCTAGAGGGGTCGGCCCAGTCAGTTGTAGTGGGGTATTTAACCCATTGGTTAAATACGAGCCTACATGTTTTGTGTAAAAGATAAGTCGGAGTAGTGTATAAATAGAGGAGGTGTATTCCTCATTTTACACACTCACTCACTTGAGAGTGGCGCACTTGTGGAGGAGAGGTCTACTATGGTGGAGGAGCAGATCATGACTTTGGCTTGCATCTTTGTATATTGTTGGTCATCTATATTGAGGAAGCTTTGCTAGATTTTCTACCCCATGAGGGTTTCCTAGGATAAATCTATGTCTCTTGTGTTTATGCTGTGCTTGTTGTTTCTTCAGTGATCCTGTATATGCTATTATTGTGAAATGGAATGTAATGCTGCTATTTTCTGTCTTAGCATATTAAATCTTAACATGGTATCAAAGCTAACCTGAAGAAAGGCAAGGTATGGCACTTACGACACTTGCTTTACTTACGACAATTTGAAGGTTAGGGTTTTATATAGCAAAAACCAGTCATCGTGGAACTTTCGCCATAAATCTATTTTGGCGAAGGTTCAGGATCTGAAACCTTTACACATCATAGATAACATCTCCAGGTATCTTTTGTCCAAAGGGCACGCTTAGATTCATTGTACTTTGTAAGTTATCATCAGTACAAGTTAGGGTTTCTGCCTCTTCCAGATCTCAGTCAAAATTAGGTGACCTAGGAAAAAAGGTCATAACTTGGGATAGGAAGCTCCAAATGACATTTCGTAAAAAGTGACAGGTAGTACACAGACTGTACTATCTCAAAAAACTTTTTCAGAGTCCGAAGCTTAACTAGTGACACGTGGAAGGCCGTACAAGTTCGCTCTCATGTTTTATCCCATAAACAGGTCACGTTGCGACACTTGGCATAACTTGGGCTAGGAAGCTCCAAATGAAATTTCGTAAAGAGTGACAGGTAGTACACAGACTGTAATATCTCAAGAAACGTTTTTAGAGGTCGAAGTTGAACCAGTGACACATGGCACGCCGTACAAGTTCGCTCTCCTATTTTATCCCATAAACAGGTCACGTTGCGACACTTGGCATAACTCTCTCTCAGAAAATCCAATTGAGGTCAGACCTATCGGGATGGAAAGATGACAGGTCAGGCTACCACAGAAAAAAATTTCAGACCCTGTGGAGCGAAAAGTTCAAAGTTACAGCAGAAACAATCAGGTACATATTTTTTTCAAAACAGAATTATTTTTGGAGCACCTTCATTCATGGCTTCCAGAATTTAGGGTTTCGGAGAAAGTTAGGTTTTTTGGAATTGGAATCCACGGCTGAATGCTACTCAGGAAAATCAAAATTTAGATACCAAGATCGAATTTTTTGGTTGGGTAGAAGACCGGGCTTGATTAAACCCCAGTTCGGGATTTTGATCGGAAAGATGGAAAATTAGGGCTTCAGCAAAAGTTGGAATTTTTGAAGTTTGTAACCACGGCTGGAAGCTCCTCAGAAAAATAAGAGTTTAGAGATTTGGATCGAACCTTTTGATTGGACAGAAGGGTGGGCTTCATCAAACCCTAGTTCAGGTTCCTGTCTAGAAGATCCAAAAGTTTCGAAGGCAATTTTGAGGGGTCAAATTTTGGAGATTTCAAAATTGAAGTATGCTAGTTTGATCAGCTCAGCAAGTCACATCCTTCCATCCATTCAGAAGTGTGAAATTCAAAGATTGAATTTTTAGGGTTTCTCTAGCAAACCCTAATCAAGCTCTAGATCAAGTTTCAAGGGGAGTTGAGGCTAAGGCCTTACATAAGAAGACTACAAGAAGTCTCGACAGGTACATCACAAAAGACAAATCAAGTTCCATGACCATGACATCATGAAGACAAAGACTCATCCATAATCTTTGTTCTACTTACGAGGTATGTATGACTTTGTTATATTATGCTTAACCTATGAGACATGCAGGTTCTAGCTCAGGATCTCTAAATCCTTGAAGAGATTGTTTAGGTATGTTGTACATAACTAAGCAGGTATACTAATCCAGGTATGTTTTCCTATGTCAAGTTAGAATCTTACCTTGTATTAGGATCCCTTATATAAGTATACTTGGTATGATTGATTATGCTTATTCATAAAGCTAGTAATCAAGGGTTTATGAATATTATGTCTTTTATCTTGATTGATGATATCTTGAATACTAATGTTTATTATCTATGATCATGACTATACATATTCAAGATTATTTAGAATTACAATGTTTTGATAATATTTATAATATACTAATGAATGTATGTTTGTGTATGAGATCATGAGGATAACACTAGTGCACACTTGAGCATGCACAGTAGTACAGAATGAATAGAAGTTCAAAAGACATTTAGAAGATCAAGCAGGAGGCAACCACACAAACATAAAAGATAAGTATTTGAGTTGTTATTTGAAATAGTAAATGATATTGCTTGTATGCACATTTGTATTCCTAGAATATATAATGCTGAGTGTAAACATTCATAGAGCATTGAACAGTACACTACTAATATGCATATGATTGGTAAGTTGGTCAAACATTCCATTGTTGCTTGTCTAGAATGAAACCTCTTTGCTGACATGCTGAGAGCTGTGCACACTCTCGATAGTATGTTCTGGTAGAGATGGAAGGCATCTAGATAGCCATTGTATGCATACAGGATATGGAAAAGTGTTGTGCCAAAGTATTGGTCAAGATAGTTGCATAACTATGTAAATGATATCTGTATGCATAATAAGTTATCATGTCAACATGATTTCATGATTATGAAGTATTACTAATCATGTACTTAATTTTGATTTGTAGGAAAGATCATGAAGAATGATGAACACCGAACAAATGATGGATGTTCAACAAGAAGATTTACAAATCAAACAAAATATAGAAGGCTCGTGGCTAGAAGATTCTCTTAGAAAGAGGAAGAGAATCATGACGAAATGTTTGCTCCAAATGACTAGATAAGACCATTCTCTTAATGGTGTAATTAAAGAAGAAGTGTGAATCAGGTTCTGTATGGGTACCCAGGATTGGCAGTCAATTGATGAGCTTAATGATCATCATGGGTGATATGGATCTCAACCTTTGCTACAAGGTTGAATATGGTTTCTATACACAGATGACATGGATGCAAGAAGGAACTCACCACAGAGTTCGAATGATGTTGAGGTTCATATTAGTAGACCCATCTAACGAGAGATGGCACAAATAGATGGCTGCATAAATTGAAAATGAAAGATCTCATATTAATCTATTACTTCCTAGGTCTAGAAGTATGGAAAGGCTCAAAAGGAATCTTTCTCAACCAGGGAAAGTATGTCGAGAAATATTAAAAGGACTTGATATGTTGGAATGTCCAGAGTTAGTGTATATAACTCTGTACAGACAAATTATTGGGTCACTAATGTATCCAATAAATACTAGGTCAGATATATGCTTTGCTGTGAATACCTTGAGTCAGTATCTAGTGGAAACTGGATGTGTTCACCTATTAGTTTCAAAGCATGTGATCAGGTACCTAAAGGATACAATAGACTTTGATCTATGCTATCTTAGAGATCATGACTTCAGATGGCTACACAGATGTTGATTGAGCAGAAAGTGTATCAGAAAGGAAGAGCACATCGAGAAGATGTTATTGTCTGGGATCAACCATGATCTTGTGGTTTAGAAGGAAGCAGTCTAGTGTGGTTCTTAGCACAAGAAGAATATATGGCTGCTTGCTTTGCTAAGTTATGAAGTAGTATGGCTTCAGGATTGTTTGACTTAGAGATAGACCCAACTGTGATCCTATGTAACAAACAGAGTTGTATCAAGATGGCAGAGAATCTAGTGTTCCAAGATATGGTGCAGAAAGGAACTAAAAGTTCAAATTTGTAACAAGTTACTGATGTACTAACCAAACCTCTATCGATCCGATGTACTAACCAAACCTCTACCAATTCGATGTACTAACCAAACCTCTACCTCAAGTAAAGTTTTCCAAGACAAACTTAAAATAGTTCAGAAGGACCCTCCTCGAAAGGGGGAGTGATGTGATCACTTATGATGAGATTGCCTGCATCGATAGTGAGGTCGATGATGTGAATACCTATATTGGTGATGCCGAAAGAGAGGTTGGTGGACATGTGGGGATTGGATCATCCCTGGACTTCAGTCCTAAAGAGAGCCGTAGACGTATGTCTTCGAGAATGAAGTCCTTAGTGGACATGAGAGGATTAAGTCATCCTTGGACATGGTCCTAAATGTACGATTGAGGATTAAGTCATCCTTGGACGTGGTGCTAAATGTACAGTTGAGGATTAAGTCATCCTTGGATGTGGTCCTAAATGTACGGTTGAGGATTAAGTCATCCTTGGAAGTGGTCCTAAATGTACGGTTGAGGATTAAGTCATCCTTGGACGTGGTCCTAAATGTATGGTTGAGGATTAAGTCATCCTTGGACATGGTCCTAAATGCATGGTGGGGATTAAGTCATCCTTGGACATGGTCCTAAATGTACGGTTGAGGATTAAGTCATCCTTGGACGTGGTCCTAAATGTACGGTTGAGGATTAAGTCATCCTTGGACATGGTCCTAAATGCACGGTGGGGATTAAGTCATCCTTGGACATGGTCCTAAATGTACGGTTGAGGATTAAGTCATCCTTGGACATGGTCCTAAATGCACGGTGGGGATTAAGTCATCCTTGGACATGGTCCTAAATGCACGGTGGGGATTAAGTCATCCTTGGACGTGGTCCTAAATGTATGGTTGAAGATTAAGTCATCCTTGGACGTGGTCCTAAATGTACGGTTGAGGATTAAGTCATCCTTGGACATGGTCCTAAATGCACGGTGGGGATTAAGTCATCCTTGGACATGGTCCTAAATGTACGGTTGAGGATTAAGTCATCCTTGGACATGGTCCTAAATGCACGGTGGGGATTAAGTCATCCTTGGACATCCTAAATGCACGGTGGGGATTAAGTCATCCTTGGACATGGTCCTAAATGCACGGTGGGGATTAAATCATCCTTGAACATGGTCCTAAATGAATGGTGTGGATTAATCATCCTTAGACCTTAAATCCCATAATTCCGAAAGGAAGGATAGTCTTAAACATGATTATGATGAGATTGATCCCGTAAATCCGAAAGGAAGGATCATGTGTATTGCAGAGTATGTTGCTATCGTATTGATGAGGATACTTGTATTGATATTGATGATATGTATACTTGTATTGATATTGATGATGTGTATACTTGTATTGTGTGGATACTTGTATTGATGATGTGTATACTTGTATTGTGTGGATACTTGTATTGATGATGTGTATACTTGTATTGTGTGGATACTTGTATTGATGATGTGTATACTTGTATTGGTGTGGATACTAATACTGTTGATCTAGATGATGATGTTGCTGATCATATTGATCTAGATGATGATGCTGTTGATCGTGTTGATCTAGATGACGATGCTGCTGATTGAGTTGATCTAGATGACGATGATGTTGATCATGTAGATTGAGATGATCCAGATGCTGTAGATCGTGATGAACCACATCCTGTAGATCGTGATGAACCAGATGTTGTAGATCGAGATGATGTGACGATGCTGATCATGTTGATCTAGATGACGATGTTGATGATCGTGTGATGACGATGCTGATGATCGTGTGATGACGATGCTAACGATCGTGAGGATTCAGATGTTGATATTGCTGTAGCTATTTGAGTGCTGCAGAATATAAGGACTCAGTATTGAAGATGCCGATGTCCCAGTATTGAAGATGTTCCAGTAACTGGTTGAGTTACTGATGATGTTGAGAAAGCTTCCAATGATTTATAGATGTATCATGTATGATGTTGATGACTCCTTGCTCGTGCAGATGTTGTTATAATATCCTTCTCGTTAAGGGGGAGTGTTGAGATATTGTAACTTCAAAGAATATTATATTTGTACTTTATTATTCCGGAGATGATTCATTCCTCCGTGAAGATCTTATTGTATATCCGTAGATGTTTATTCCTCCGTCGGAATGTGGTAACTTGGGTTATTAGACATCCCTAGTGGGGGTCGGCCCTGTATGTGTTATGTGGGTCAAAGGGTTATTAGACCACCCTAGAGGGGTCGGCCCAGTTAGTTGTAGTGGGGTATTTAACCCATTGGTTAAATACGAGCCTACATTTTTTGTGTAAAAGATAAGTCGGAGTAGTGTATAAATAGAGGAGGTGTATTCCTCATTTTACACACTCACTCACTTGAGAGTGGCGCACTTATGGAGGAGAGGTCTGCTATGGTGGAGGAGGAGATCATGACTTTGGCTTGCATCTTTGTATATTGCTGGTCATCTATATTGAGGAAGCTTTGCTGGGTTTTCTACCCCATGAGGGTTTCCCAGGATAAATCTGTGTCTCTTGTGTTTATGCTATGCTTGTTGTTTCTTCAGTGATCCTGTATATGCTATTATTGTGAAATGGAATGTAATGCTTCTATTTTCTATCTTAGCATATTAAATCTTAACATCACTGGGCCTATTTCAGATGTATAAATATCTCTTATTCTTTAGTAATTTAATCAAGTTATTCAATACTTCTTCATGGTATCAGAGCGGGTACGACCCTTACTCTCTCACCAGAGGAGCCGTGATCTTACCCTTCTTGTTTGTTTTATGAGAATGCTTGTTTGTTTTATGAGCAGACGTATATATGAGTGACTGTTTTCAGCATTACGGTTCTATTTGGTGGACCTGCTCGTGATAATTCATATCTTCTTTTCTGTTCTGATCTGTGGCTTTGTGGATATCCTTTGCAAGACGAAGTCGTGGATTGAAGCGATCTGGTGTTGCCAGTATTATCAAATCAGTCAATCTTTCTCTGATAGCTTTGTCATTTGGAAAAGGAGGCTTTTCTTCTGAGTAGGACGCTATTTCTACAATTGCGGATCTGCATTCACAATCCTTTTTTATTAGATTGTTTTTATAGTGCACAATCAGATATGAGAAGCTTCATGCAAACATCCTTTTTTTTGGCTACATGTATTGCAAATACTATGGCTTCTTCCTCATGCTCGGATGAAGTTGTAGAGCACATGAATCACCAATCCTGCATTGATCTCCTCGACCATAGAATCTACACATCCATGCACATGAAGTATCGATTGCTCAGATTTGTTGGGATTTGGCTTTGACAGGCAGAAGGATCAACGCGTCGACCTTCTCCTTGGCTTTGTCTCTAGTGCCGAGATTGGCCTAGTCTTGGGTTTCATTAGATGCCCCTCTGCACACATCCACAGATCGTTGTTTCAGATCTGCGTGGATTGTGGATCTAGCCGCAAAACATTTCTCTTCAGTTCACATCTCTCTTCATGTTTCTTTAGTTTCAGTATTTTTCTATTAGCGTCGGTGGTGGCATTACAGCTGGTGTTGGATGGTCTATGGGCCATTTTTCTATCCATATCTTTACATATTTGTGATGAGAGGTGAAACTGAAGAAGCCTTTGCAACAAGGTTACTAGATTTAGTATATGTATAGCTCCTACAGGTTTCACTACATCTTTAGCAGATCTAGTATGTAGAGCAGGTTGTGCTCTTGTTTTATTTGCCTAGAAATTATCTTTTTTTTTTTTCAGTTTGTGATTTTCAGTAGCTGTATTGTTAATATGGCGGAGTCGAGGGCTATTGACCTCCTCACACCCCATAATTACCACACTTGGAAGCTAAAGATGCAACAACTGTTGTAATCAAAATGCTTATGGCAGATGTTGGCTGAGGAGCAACCAACATTCACTAAAGAGATCGAAATAAGCTGGATGAGACAATGGGTTTGATCGGGCTTCATGTTTATGATAGCCTACTATTTCATCTTGATGGTTGCAAAACACCAAAGGCAAGCTGGGACAAATTGGCCTCCCTATTTGGGAAAGTCAATGAATTTTGGGCTTTGGAATTAGAGACGAAGTTGTCATCTCTTATACCTAATGAACATGCTTCTATTGAAGACTATCTTACCAAATTCAGGTCACTAGTTGTACAACTGAAAGCATGTGGCAAGACTAAAACAGATAGCGAATGCATCTTCCTGATTCTATCCAAGCTGAAGGGTCCATATCAGGTATTCTCTTTCTCATTTTATTCTACAATGGATGCACTTGATGACAATTTTAAAATGCCTACTTTCGAGTTATTTTGTGAACGTCTAACAAGAGAACAATCTAAGCTTCAGCAGCTAGATGCACTCTCTAGCTCTCAGGCACTTGTAGCACATACCTCAAAAGGTAAATCCAAAGCTCGTTTTCAAAAGAAGAATAATTCTGCTCAGGATAGTGATCCTCCCACCAAGCCTCAGCAGAATCCAAAGTCTTCTCAACCCACTTCTAAGTCAAATAGGTCTTCCTCCAAGACATGGAAGAAGAGATCAAATGAAACTTGCAGCTTTTGTGGAAAAGAAGGGCATTCAGAAACCAAGTGCTTCCAGAAACTTGAAGCATTGAATGAAGCTATGAAGAAGCATAATATTCCAGTGTCCAAACCCTCTTCATCTAGTAAAGGGCTTGCCTTATCTGCTCGAGCATCACATGCATCCTCTGACAACTGGATATTTGACTCAGGAGCATCTCATCATATGACGCATTCTAAATAGTTGCTTCCATCTCCATCTGATTGCAGCATTTCCCAAATTTCCTTGGGAGATTCTTCATAGCTTGATATTCAAGGATCAGGAACTGTGCAGTTAGATGATGGTTGTATCAACAATGTTTTGCTTGTACCTGACATCTCTGCCAATTTGCTCTCCATTTATTAGATCTTCCATTTTGGTGATGGGAAAACAGTTACATTTTCTCCCAATGATGTGGTCATTAATGAACTACACGATGTAGAAAATGTTGTTGCATATGGACAGGCTGATCACAGATCTCGCTTATACAAATTTGCTAGTTTCGAGTCTTCTTATGGTAAATCTTTCATTGCTCATGCTGATTCATTAAGTAGGCTTTGGCATGAAAGATTTGGACACCTTAATTATAGGTATCTGTAGCAAATGAATTCACAAAAACTTGTTCTTGGGCTTCCTAAGGTTTCATGCACAGATGGAGTTTGTCCAGGATGTGTTCTTGGAAAACAACATCAAGATCCATTTCCAAAAGGAAAAGCGTTGCGTGCTATTGTACCTCTTGAGTTGGTGCATAGTGATCTCATGATCTTTCCAACTCGTTCCTTTTCCGGAGCTAAGTATGCACTCACCTTTATTGATGATTTCTCACGCCGATCTTGGTTGTACTTTCTTAAGTACAAAAGTGAAGTATTCACCACTTTCAAGACTTTCAAGGCTTTTGTTGAAAAGCAATCTTCTCATTCTATCAAGAATCTGCGCACAGATAATGGGGGGGAGTATGTCAATTAGGCATTCAAAGACTTTTGTAGAGAACAAGGTATTTTGCATCAGCACTCTGTTCCCTACACTCCTCAGCAAAATGGAGTTGCTGAAAGAAAGAATAGGACATTGAAAGAAATGGCGAATTGCATGATTCATTCCAAGAACATGTCATCTTCCTTCTAGGCCGAAGCAGTGAACTGTGCAAATTACATTCAGAATCGGATGCCTCACAAAGCAATGTTACATATGACTCCAGAGGAAGCTTGGAGTCATGTCAAGCTTGATGTCTCTATTTTCAGAGTATTTGGCTTTGCAGCATGGGTAATCAGTTCGCATGAAAAATGCAAAGCTATGGAGAAGACGAGTCAACCACTTATTTTTGTTGGCTATTGTGAAGACATGAAAGGATATCGGTTATTTGATCCTGTCACTAAGGATGTCTTGTTTCGCAGGGCTGTTCGTTTTGATGAGCACTTCAAACATTCATCTAACCTTTCTCTCTCTATAGATTGGCAGGTTGGTGCTAATCATGCTGATAGTTTGGTTTTTGAAGACCAAGAGGATGATGAGAATTCCCCTCTTGAATATGGAAATCAACCAGAACATCCACCTCTTGCAGTTGAACAACCTACTCCAGAACAGGAAAGGAGAAGCCTCTGTAAAAGGAAGGCGCCTGAAAGGTTTGGCTATGATGCATCCGATTTCAGTTATTTTGCTCCTCCTCTCAGCAATAATCATCCAGAAACAGTTGGTATATCCCTTATTAGTCATGCCATTTCAGAGGATCCTCAAAAATTTCCAGATGCTGTTGGGATACCTGAATGGGAGGCTACCATGACCGAGGAGTATTCTTCTTTGATGAAGAATCATACATGGGATCTTGTTCCTCTTCCAAAGGGACAAAAACTAGTTCGTTGCAAATGGGTTTATAGGACCAAGTATGCTGCAGATGGTTCTATTGACAAGTATAAGGCACGACTAGTAGCCAAGGGTTTTTCACAGGTCGAAGGTATTGATTACTCCAAGACTTTTTCCCCTATTGCCAAGATGAATTCCATACGCCTTGTATTGTCTCTTGCTGCCTCACAACACTGGTTCGGTTATCATATGGATGTGAAGAGTGCCTTTTTGCATGGAGATTTGCAAGAAGAGATCTACATGGAGCAACCTCCTAGTTTTGTGCAGGACTCTTCTCTAGTATGCAAGCTTCGACGTTCATTGTATGGTCTGAAACAAGCTCCCCGAGCTTGGTATGAGAAGATGGATAGTTTTTTTATCTCTTCAGGATTCCAGCGTTGTCATTCTGATCCTACTATTTATACTAGAAGATAGGGCACTGATCTCTTGATTCTAGTTTTGTATGTGGATGACTTAATTGTCATAGGGATTTCTTCATCCTTGATTCAGAATGTTCAACAGGAATTGATGGAACAATTTGATATGACAAATATTGGCCTTTTGCACTATTTTCTTGGTTTGCAAGTTCTTCAGTCTTCAGAAGGGATCTTCATTTTTCAGCAGAAGTATGCACTTGACCTACTTCAGAGATTTGGCATGTCTGATTGTAAGTCAGCACCCACTCCTTTTCAGTCAGGCGTTACACTTACTAATAGCTACTCATCACCTCATGTTGATTCATCCTTGTATCAACAATTGGTTGGGAGTTTGTTGTATTTGACTCATACAAGACCAAACATCTCCTTTGCAGTTGGTCTTGTATCTCGGTTCTCTCAGGATCCTCATGAGAGTCATTGGAAGGCAGCTAAGTGCATTCTTAAGTATCTTCAAGACACTTCCAAGTTCGGTATTCAGTACACAGTTGGTTCTTCTTAGCTTGAGGGTTTCACTAATTCTGATTGGGATGGCTCCATTGATGATCGAAAGTCCACATCAGGCTTTGTCTACTGCATTGGTTCTGCTCCTATTGCTTGGTCCTGTAAGAAACAATCAGCAATTGCTTCTGTTGAGGCTGAGTACTGTGCTACAGTTCTTGCCAGTCAAGAGGTCCTTTGGCTTCGACAGCTATTGATAGAGTTTGGCATTCCACAGGATCATCCTACTACTCTTTGGTGTGATAACCAGAGTTCCATACATATCTCTCGCAACCTAGTTGAGCATCAAAGGACCAAGCACATTGATATCCACATGCACTTCATTCGGCAGCTCATCCAGGATGGTGTCCTCAACTTGAAGTACTTTCCTACTGAAGCGCAAGTGGCAGACATCTTTACTAAACCTCTTGCATCTCCTCGGTTTCTTCAGCTCCATTCGATGCTTTAGGTGAAGGAAGTTGTCCTTGGGGGGTCATCTTGAGTTCTTTTACCTTCATTTTTTGTTGTGTTATCTCTTTTGGGGAGGAGTTTTTTCCCATGAGGTTTTCTCCTTTTCTCCATTTATGAGAGTAGTTTGTACATGGGTACCTTATCAAGCCTAGTTGTCGGGACCCATATTTGTTTGTTTCCTCCCTATGCTTCGCTTATGGGGGGGTGTTGGCGTTGGTATTTCCAACACTGCCAGCTATCGTGAGCCAGCTTGTATGAGTTAAGCTCACATAGGAACTCTCATTTGCCCAGCTGTGACAGCTATCACTGGGCCTATTTCAGATGTATAAATATCTCTTATTCCTTAGTAATTTAATCAAGTTATTCGATACTTCTTCAGATTTGTGTTCAAATTAATCTTCGGGATACATTGTAAATATTTAATTGTATAATTTTTTAACCAAATAGTGTTTACTCGCAAGAGCGTAGGGTTTTAGGAGTTGGTTTATGCAAACAACATAGTAAAGAAAAAAGCATAGCACTCCCCTTCAGGTAATATCATAGCCTACATGCTTTCTTCCCCATGCCGAGTTGAATGAGAAATACCCTCTATCACATTGGTGCTATGACATACCTCTTGTTTTGGCTACAATGCCTCTGTTACTCTTGTTTTTTATGGCTATTATGCCCATATTCATGAAAGGGAAAGCCAGGGTTAAATGTAATTAATTTTTATATGAACAGGGTTTTACATTTCCTCTTAATGTATTTTGAAGAGCATGTGCCTTCATATCTACTATATTGGTATCAACCCCAACCCCCTTTTTCACACTGTTTGTATTGTTTTGTTATGTGAAGAGTGGAATGGCCCAATGCCTAGCTCTCTAAATAATTAATATATGAAAAGTTCTATGTTTCTTCTGTAATATATTGATAGTGTATCTTGTTAGTTGGCCGGGAGGCATGACTACCGAAATGAACCACTTATTGTAAATATACCCATTGTGTTGTGCTTCATTTTTTTCTATTCATAGTCATATATTCTATTCATTTATTTCTTGTTAAATGATTTAACCCAATCTCATGGGATCCCAGCACATTTGCACTCTATGAAGGTATAGGTATACATCCTAAATGCTATCAACATCATGTTGCAATATTTAATTCTTTCTCATGAGATCCCATCACATTTGCACTCTATGAAGGTATAGGTATACATCCTAAATGCTATCAACATCATGTTGAAATATTTAATTCTTTGTCTGTGTAATATTTTGTATTGGTTTGTGTAATAGAGAGGCATCCCTGGCTCGACCTCGAATTCATTCTACAGTTATATTTTTAGAGGATTTGAAATATATTATATATGCAAATGAACAAGTCGAAACCTCTAGGGTTTGTCACTGGGCGATACCATAAGCACTATTATTTTCTTAATCAGTACTCTATATCTCATTTAAGTTCTGTGGAAGGGTTTTGAACCCTTATAAAATATTTAGTGAAAATATTGTAATGCATTTACAGTTTTAACAAGCCCCACGGGGTTGCCATAATCATGTATCATAGATGTACATAACATCAAAGCTAGCAGCTTGGGCAACAGGGCTAAAGGTTTAAGCTAAGCCATCATAGATAGAAGCACAGGAAATTCACTTAGGACCAAGATAAACACCAAATGCGGGAGAATCAAATCTAGGCAGCAGAATATCCTATATACCCATAAACTACATCAATAGTAGGGGAAATGGGCTATTGATTAGGTTGTTAACGAAGCACCAAGACCCACCTTATTTATGAAAATTAAAAAAAATAAAAGTAGTAAATATATTGTCCATGGGTGCTACAATCATTGTTTGAAGTTGTATACATTTATGCTAAGGGTAATTTAAAACTCCAATCAATAATACACAGTCAAAAATTGACACAATGAAAATATAAAGAAGAAGGTTTTGATGTTAAGAAAACTAGAGTTGGTAAAACAACTCGACCAAAATAGATATAGCCTCAACATTGTTCATCAAAATTATCATAACAATTCATAGAAGATATACAATCCTTAAAAGAGGAGAAACCATTCGAAACCTTAGGGTTTCCACTGTTTTAGCCATAAATATGATAGAAAGCAAATAACAGTTGATGAGCATGGATGGCCTCGCACTTGAAAGGCTATAAGGGTCTCAGCACTTGAGGCCACCTAAACCCTATGAATGAAACATTCAAATAGAAAATACTATGCTCAAGATAAGAGTAGCTTATTCATACTTGATACAAGCAACCAACTGAATAGTTGAGATGTGGTAAGTGAACGAATGTTCCAGGCATTGCATGGAGTCAATAACCCAGCATGAGAGTTAGTCAATACACTATATAAATATTCAAAGCAAATGAATTTGATGCTAAAGAGAATTAGGTGAAAAGGAAATTACTCTACAATGAGTTACAGTTGCTCGCCCACTTCATTCTAAGCTTAGCCATTATTGTGTATATTTTTGAAGATTATGAAAGAGCTAAATTTATAATAAGCCAAATTTACAATAGCATAAGGAAAATAAAACCTTTTTATTATTTATTTCTAGTTGATCAAAAACTTGCACAGCTACATACTTATATGTAGATTACATTGTATAGAAATAAAACCATTTACATGCCCTAAAGTTAGCTGTAGGTTGATGTATAATTCTGCAAATTTATTTTATTCTTCACATGCATTAGCATGCAGTGAATTTTGCTGCTAATTATTTAACAAACACATGCAACCTAAAAATAAAATAGACATTGTCAATAATTCTGTACAGCATCAGTTATCAACATACTCCCCCTTGATGCTAAGAGGGCTCACAATAAGATCTTTGATATTCAAAAACTGGGCCTTTGAGACTACCTTGAAGATATCTACTAGTTGTTTTTTAGTGTTGATGTATTTCAATTCCACTTGCTTCTTTTGCACCAAATCTCGAATAAAATGATACTTCATGTCAAAATGTTTTGTCATGCTATGGTGTACTAGATTCTTTGCCAATTTGATGGCACTCATATTATCACAAAAAATTATTGTAGGTTGAATTTGTTTTCTTTAATTTCTTCCATAACTTTTCTAATCCATAATGCTTGTGTTCCTGCTGAGGTGACTGAGGTGACTGCAACATATTTTGGTTTTGTAGAAGAAAGAGAAACTATACTTTGCTTCTTTGAGCTCCAAGTGATCAAACCAGAACCAAAAGAAGAAGAAAAGTTACCGAATGTAGACTTTCGATCATCCAAACTACCTCCCCAATGAGAATCAATGAATCCAACCAATTCAAAACTCTTAGAAGTATAGTGATGAATGCCAAAATTTAGAGTGTCTTTGACATAGCTCTGAATTTTTTTTAGCTACCTTCATATGCATTTCACATGGCTTTGTCATATACCTAGAAACAAGTGAAACTGAATAAGCAATAGAAGGCCTTGTGTGGGTTAGAAACATTAAGCTTCCAACAATACTTCTGTAAGTTGTCCCATCATCTCTACACAACACAACTCCATGAGTAATTGGAGTAGGAGATGGTTTGCAATCAGCCATATCAAATTTCTTCAACATATCCTTTGCATACTTTGTCTCACAAATACAAATTTCATATTCACTTTGATAAACTTCCATTCCAAGAAAATATTGCATGAGGTTTAAATCTTTCATCTCAAACTCACTCATCATAGAAAATTTGAATTCATCCTTCATCTTAGAACTGCTACCCATATACAACAAACCATCAACATATAAACTGACAATAAGAATATCATTACCTTCTTGTTTATAGTAAAGGGTAGGTTCACTCTTACTTCTTGTGAAGCCATTCTCCTAAAAATATCCATCAATCCTGGCATATCAGGCTCTTGGTGCTTGCTTTAGGCCATACAAAGCCTTCTTCAACTTGTAGACTTCATGTTCTTTTCCTTGCACTTCAAAACCCTGTGGATGTTCCACAAATATTTCCTCTTCTAAGTACCCATTCAAGAAGGTACTTTTCACATCCATGTGATGAATGCTCCATTTCTTTTGAGCTGCAAGTGAAATCAACATTATGATAGTCTCTTGCCTTGCTACAGGTGCAAATGTCTCTTCATAATCAATGACATACTTCTATGTGAATCCCTTAGTAACTAACGGTGCTTTGTGTCTTTCAAAAGTCCCATAATTGTTATACTTTGTCTTGTAGACCCATTTAGTACCAATTTGTTTTTTGTCATGTAGAAGATCTGTAAGCTCCCATGTATCATTCCTATGAATTGAATCTATCTCTTCTTGCATAGATTGCACCCAAACCTCATTAGTAAAAGCTTCTTCAAAACTTGATGGTTCAAAATCAACTTGTGAAAATAAAGCAAAATTTACAGTCTCACCTCTTGGATTTTCTTCATGTGCCAGACTTGTACTTCTATGATAAATGTCATTTAAGCTTCTCACTTTCCTTGCAGTACTTGGACTTGAATATGGAGAACTAGATGAGGGGCTACTTGGTGGATTTGTAGCATTTGGAACTGAAACATTAGTGGGCTTATCATTATTAATATCATCAATAATATCACCATCCAAACCAGATTTTGACTTCTCAATATAGTCTTTTTGATGACCATAAACTCCCCCTTCATCAAAAATCACATCTCTTGACACAACAATTCGATTGGTGAGAGGATTATACAACCTATAAGCCTTACTTTGCTCGCTATATCCAACAAAAATGCATGGTTCACATTTTGGATCTAACTTTTGTCTCTTTTGATCAGTTACATGAACAAAGGATAAACAACCAAAAACTTTGAAATGATTTATTTTATTTTATTACAAATTATTATAAAAAAACATTGTTAACCTATCAAATATATCATAATGTTAATAAATATTTCCAAAATATATGAGAATATTACACATATCTCCAATATTAATAAATTGATAATGTTAATTAATTACAATATAATAATTAATTATTTAAATTACAAATAATTAATCAATATATTATTAATTATTTAATATTATTATTAATTAATTAATTAATATTATCATTCACTAAATTATTTTGCTTAGATAATAATATAAAATAATAGTAGTGTTTAATTAATAATATTGTTTAGTTAAACAATATTATTAATCAAACAATTAAAATATAGATTTCATTAAAATCATTAAATAATATTAATCTATTAATATTTTTAATTAAATAATTATTAATTAACTAATTAACTATTATTATTATTAATTAAATAACTTAATATGATTTAACTTATTTTATAATTATTATGTTTAATTAATTATTATAAAATAATAATATTGTTTAATTAAACAATGTTATTAATCAAACAATTAAATTATGTATTGTTTAAAATTATTAAACAATATTATTCTATTAATATTTAGGAGATATGTGTATGCGCATATCCCAATAGCAACATTAATAATATTAATGTGTTTGAATATGTCCATAGATGTAAATGAGGCACATACTTTTATTATTAATGTTTTTTCCTATAGTATGTGTCCCATTTAAGCCTATGACACATTAATATTATTAATGTTGCTATTGCTAATAACATTATGGGTATGGGAAGGGGAAGAGCGCGGGGGAGGCCGCTCTGCAACTAGGAAGAGGGACGATTGAATCTCGGCGGCCATGGTTCCTTCCATGGCTGCCACCCCTTTTTTCCCCTCTGGTCCTGGTCTTAGCGGTCCTGCATTAATGGAGGCGGCGGCGTTTTCTCCCTCTGTGGTGGCGCTGTGAGTCCCGGAGATGGCCCTAACAGGGTTCTTGTATCCAGATTTCGACGGGCTGCTATCTTGATCTTGAACCTCGACTTTGGATCGGCGCGATTAAGAAGATTTGATAGTAAGAACCCTAACTGGGGGGGCGGCGAAGAGAACTGGCTATGGCGACCTCCGGCCGACCGTCTCAGGGCTCACCAGCACCTTCTTCGGCCACGGCGGTTCTGATCGTGGTCTTCCAGGACGATCCGTGTTTCCAGCAAGAAGAAACCAAAAGCACAGATCCATACGCACATGGAGAGAAGCCCGTGGACGCCGCGGCGGTGGTGAAGGAAGGAGTCCCATGATGACAGAGTCTAGATCTTGCTGCTTTTCTTGATATCACGAGCAGATCTGTCGTTGCTTTCTTGGAGGCCGGTGGCAGAGGTTTCTTTCAGGAGCCACGGGTTTCTCTTCGCTGATTTACATTTCAGGGATGTCCCCAGCGTCTCTCGCAGCACGCCGCCCGGCTCGCTATAGCCCGCAGCAGCAAGGGCCAGCTAGTGTCTGGCCGTTTTCTTCATCAGTAGTTGCTGGCTGAGTTCGCCAGTTTGGGAGATCCAGAGTTTGCTGCTTGTCCACAGACTTGGATCTGCTTGCTTCTCCTGCTGAGGGTTTCGGTTTGAAGACGTCTTTTGGGTTTCTCTTTACTGTTCAAGATTCATCTTCTTGTGGTGAAGTTTTATTGGGTTTATATTTTTTTTGGTTCAGCTCTTAATAAGCTGTTGTATCTGCTTATATGGGACAGAAATATGTGAAAATGTAGGGATCCTTGTGATTCTACTACATCTGCAGAATGTAATTTTAATCATCTTTTTGAAATAAAATTACGGACATTTTCCCAGGAAAAAAAAAAAAAACATTATGGGTATAATTTTTTTCAATTATTATTCGTATTATTATGTGAGAAAAACCAAGATTCGACCCTCACAACTTTATTTATTACTGCATTTTTTATATAATAGATTCCAACGAAATTCAAGCAGAAGTCGAATTTCAGAGGGCTCGGCCCGTTGGCCTGGCCCTTCTCATAGGGATCTCTTCCCCTCTACATAGTGTTTAAGGGTAAGACTTAGTTCATTTACTAATTGAAATTTTGTTTTCACTTTTCATAAGATAAATTTTTAATATTTAAATATATTCTAAATATTTAAATTTTCTAACATTTAAATGTATTCTAAAGGTTTCAATGTTTAACATTTAAATGTATTCTAAATGTTTTTTAAATTCAATGAAAACTTTACAAATTAAAAATAAATAAAAACTAAAAACTAAAAATGTTTAATTAAATTTAAATTATTAAAAACATCAATTATTAACATTTTAAAATTCGTAGCATTACTTAAATATTTTTTACATTTTATATGCATTCTTCACTCAATAAATTAATATAATATGAAATATTTAAATATATTTTGTAAAAATAATTATTGATATGATATTATTAACATTTTTAAAATTGAGTAGTGTTATGAATTTATTAATTAATTGAAGTTTATGTTTTTATGTAAGCAATAAACTTATTAAGGGTTTTGCTCACGGTTTAATTGAAGTTTATGAATTTATTAAGGGTAAAACTTAGCGGTTCTATGTTATAATATTGAGATATTTATTAATTGAAGTTTATGTTTTTATGTAAGCAAGGCATATTTACATGCTAATGTTTATGCTTTTGCACTTGTAATGGTCGAGTCCTCCCCACCTGCCTTTACTATTGGCAGCGAAGCTTAGGGAAGATATGTTCTGTAAAATGGGAGACATAGAAAGCACAAAAAATCGTTTGTAATGGCAGGCCGGTGTGTTCATAGGGGGCAGAGGCATAGACAAGAAAAACATAAGCATGCGTAGAGGTAGGAGAAAAGGAGGGATCAACGTATGTAAAAATAAAGGTCATATGCAACTTAACAACCAAATTCCCATTTGTATTTACAATAGTTCAAATTAATAAATTAAACTATATTATTAATATCTATTACATACTATGCACCAAATTCTCATTTGTATTTACAATAGTTCAAATTAATAAATTAAACTATATTATTAATATCTATTGCACACTATGCACCATGAATAGGCTCCACCTTTTAATATTTTAATTCTCACATTCCATTGGCTAAAAATAAAATCTTAATTAAATAATTCACATATTTTCATCGTCCTTTGTCAACCCTATTATATTGATTTAGCATATTTATATTTATATTTATTTGTTGGAATATATCACTATTATAAGAAATACTATAAATTCATAACTAGCACACTTGTAAAGGTAAAAATATGGTGTAAATTTATTGGAAAATAACACATCAACCAATGATAATTATTTAATTAAGAAATATTAATTATACAATAATAGGAAAATTCCATTCCAACAACTCTCTACTCTCATTTCACATAATTTTTCATTTTAGAATGGATTTAAAAGATGAAAACAAAGAGCGGGATATTGTCCTTGCTCTCTGTTTGAGTTGTACTTGATCTCTAGGATATTGTCTTGCTCTCTGTTTGAGTTGTACTTGATCTCTAGGATATTGTCTTGCTCTCTGTTTGAGTTGTCCTTGATCTTTGTTTTGGTCTCGGAAACAATAGTCTAGGAAACAATATGTAGTTTGGATGGTAATTGGTTAAGTATATGTGCTTAAATATATGTGAGTGACATATTGATCACACAAAAGTAACTAGAGCATGCATAACTAGTGTAGAATGCTTTGTTGTGACTCCTGGTCCGAGCTATAATAATGTTTATATGCAAGCTATGCTTTTTATAAGTTTCTATTACACCTAAATATATTTTCAGAACAATGGTTAGGAAATCCATAGTGTGATCATGGAGATTTACCATAGTGTGATGATGCAAGCTTAGTTGTTGTATTGTTTTAGCTCTGCTTTTGTGTAAATCTTGCAAAAAGTTAGACTTATGAAATCCATAGTGTGATCATGGAGATTTACCATAGTGTGATGATGCAAGCTTAGGTTTTTTTTACACAAATGGTTAACTAGCTTTCTATTAAAAAAGAGAAGATATTACATAGAGCTGGGGAGGCTGTTCCCAAAAACCCAGAGTTGCCGAAGCAAACATCACACTGTCCAGCCTCTGAAGTTCAAAAAAGATGGCACTAAGCCTATTACAAAATGGTGCAAAAAATTCTAAGACATGGCCTAAAAAAGACCATAAACCCATTACAGAGATTCGGTGGTGCATAAGATAAACAAAAAGAGTTACATAGTTGCGAGGAAAAGCATGATCCATATCAGTTGGCCTGGTGACGAGCCTTGCTGTCAAGTGCTGGGGCTGCATTGTCTTCATCCACATTCGGAATAACAGAAGGACTGCTTCCATTGTTAATCCTAGTGCTGCCATTATTGACCCTTATACAATCCACTTTAACTTCCAGAATTCGAAAACAGCTATAAAATGTACATCATGCTTACCCATCAACTTTTCAAAGTGGTCTTTCGCCTTTCCGGTGTTGTTCCTTATTTCAGAGTTGGAGATCTACATGAAGGTAGCTAGGTTCGAAATCGCCTTCTTCATATCCATTAAATTGCCACGAAGCCAACGGACTTGGGCTTCCAGGTCTTGTATCTGAGTGTGAGCTTCAGGGGAGGGACTAGCTTGCCCATGGGGAGAGTCCATAGTGACTAGGTTTCCCTGGTAACCCAAATTATGCTTCCAATTTTTATTGCCATAGCCTTCGGGGCTGTTACGCGCCGAGAGATGCAGGGCTTCGTGACCAAGGTCCGGGGTTTTTCGCAGCTTCCGGCTTCCATTACCGCAGTCGAAACCACTGCCGAGACAGTGCATAGCACCTCAACTACCAATGCCAATTCCTGTGTCTAGAGCAACCCATCTCCTTCCATTACCCCATTCTTCAGGTTGACAAGGATTGTTGCAGGCTAGGACCCCTCTTCTATCATTACTATCGCTGCTCTGCAAAAGTTCATTAAGGTAGCACTTCTTTCCTCTTCCAGAACCAGATTGACCCAATCCACAATCTTTGCAGTGCAGAGAATGGCAAATACCCGCCATGGCACAAAACGAGAACCAGCAGAAGAGAACACACGAAAACGGAGGCAACAAACCCGGAGAGGAACGCTGGTTGAAATGGCCGCCACCCTGCATGAAATAGGAGGAAGGAGGCCTAGGGAAGAGCCCGCAATTAAGGCTGGCGCATGCAGGACAGGTGGGAGAGGTCAGAGGCTGCCGTCAAAAACATTGAAAGGACTTGGAGGGAGTGAGCTGGGATCCAAGGAAGATATGAGGAGTAAATGCGACCCCCGATGGGAGAGGGAACGAGGGATAAGGGGGAAGGAACCAAGTATGGGGGGGGGGTAGAAGGAGGATTCTAGGGCACCCAAACATCAAATTTATGAAGGCCATTTGAGATAGCATGTCCATAGTTCAAACTTGCTCCGATGTTAGCCAAACTATCAGCAATTTGGTTGTTGTGTCTTAGGATATGCAAAAAAGAGATAGAGTGGAAACCATTAGCTGAGAACCTAAAGTGCTGATGAAGGGGGGAGGTATATTTACGACGATTATTAGCATAGCTTCTGGCCTCCTTTATAACCAACAAGGAATCCCCAAAAACCACGAGATCACTGACTTTTTTGTTCTTTGCAATTTCCATACCTTTTATCAATGCAAGCGACTCAACTGCATTGTTAGTCTTCATGTCGATCCCCCAAGCATAATCATTCACTTTGTTTCCATCGGAGTCCAAAGAACTCCCCCCGCGCCTGCCAACCCAGGATGATACAAGCTTAGTTGTTGTATTGTTTTAGCTATATGCTTTTGTGTAAATCTTACAGAAACTTAGACTTATGGTTGAAAGATTATTGCTATAAAGTGTATTTTTTTAGAATTAACTATCTAATATATCCATTTACTGTCATGAATCAATTAACGTATTTATTATAGTAAAAAGTTTTTTCTTGATTAAATAGATTTTTTTTATAATTGATTATATAGTTTTTTTATAATTTATAATATCAAAACTAAAGGTAATATATCTTATTCTTGAAAACAAAAATTTATTTAATAAAACATTGCAAAAGTTAACCATATGGTAGAGTTAAATATTTACTAAAGATAAAGTTGGGTGATTGTTTTTATATTACTTTCATTTTTGGGAGGAATATAAGAGTGCCATCCTCAAGGCTAAATATGATAAAGTGGGCCATAGTGAAGAGTAGGGTAAGCAAAAGGTTCAAAAGCAAATACTTAACCATTAAAATATAACTTGAATCCAGATTCTTTTAATCAGTCAAAGCTCTATAACTTGAATCCAGAGTCTTCTAATTAGTCAAAGCTCTATGGCCCTCCAAAGCTGTCAAGTGGGCTATAAAAAAAAATCACTCTTTTGAGTTTAAATTTCATAAACAACTGTAAACCACTAACTAGCGCAGCTCTTGTTTTTATTAGTTCACCAAACATCACATTTGTCCAGGAAAAACATATGGTAAACATGTAACATTAGATGTTTGTGGGAGAAACCTTCATCATAACTTTGTCTATCTCATCACAAGTTCCTATCCAGGCAACCTCGAAAAACAAGGATTTATTTTTCCATTGATCGTCACAAGTTCCAGTCCAGGAAACCTCGAAAAATAGGGTTTTAATTTTCCATCAATGGCAACAGTTGTCTTGGGCAGCAAGGGCTTGGATTTGTCTACAGAATCGATTTACAATGTTGCACCAGAACTCTCAAGGACACAGTTAGATTCGTCGGCCATGGAGAGGCTCTTTCAACTATCACGTAAGTCTTCTTCTGCTCAAGCAACCATTCTTGCAAATGTAAATTCACATGAAAATGTGAACGAAAACGGATCGTATTTAGCACACATGGAAGCTAGAGTTGCACTCATGGTACTTATAAACAAGTTGTTGTAAGCGAAGGCTTGAATCTGTCCTATTATTATTATACCTCAATATTACACATTACGTATTAGTGTTGCATCCTTGCATTACCAACCTAAACGACAGTTTCCCTTAAAGATCATCTGAACATTCAGAGTGAAAACCATTGACTGAATACTGAAAGCAAAACCTTCTTCTGCCATCTTCCAACCCAATTTAGCCCTATTTGTGAGCACTACCACTCCCTGCACATCTATAGGGGCACGGTAGTCAGCACTATCATGTGTTGCTCCTTCTCTGGGGTGCGGTACTACCGCGTTATTGTCAGTTATAGGGGCGCGGTAGTCTGAAATTAGCCTTTTTACCCTAGACTTTGGGATTCGAACTTCGAGGAGATTTTGTTGGGATTACCACCTTTGGTTCGATCCTAACTCCTTCTTTGTTTAGCTAGCCTAATCCACTAAACCCTCCATAAATCCACACTTCTCTCTTGTTGGTTAACCTTCCCATATGTTATTAGAGAAAAGCCTTCCATGAGCCAAAGGGGGGACTTTTGGGGCATCAAACCTATGATCTTCAGACTTCTGTAGAGATAGCTAGAGGAAGCACTTGGAGCTGGAGGATTGGCTTGGATATCAAGCAACCTTTGTAAGCACTCTTCAAGTTTGTAATAAAAGATAACTTGTCTTGTTTTTCCCATTTCATGTGTATTGTATGGATCTTTGATATGAAATGTATCTAGTTTAGATTTGAACTTAATCTTTGCTTCAAGGTATTTGGAAGCTTGCATGCTTGTCCTTTGTTTGATTTCAACAGATTCTACATTGGAGCTTCGGGATCAAGAGCTAGAAGCGGGACAAACGTCGAATTGGAAGGTGAGTTACGTCTTTCATCTCTTCTGAATGCATTTAATCTTGTTGTGAAGATTAGTTCAGGAACTCAAGGTAGCATTTGTTTCCTTTTTGTCTTAGCATAGAGTCAGTGCATCCTACTTTATCCTAAGAGAGTTTCTACCTATCCGTAGGGAGAAATATCTACAACAATTATTCCACTCTTTATTGAATAGGCTCTGATAAATCATGATAATAGAGTTCTTGAATTACCCCATTCGGATTTTGAAATTGTACGTGTCGTTGTGGGAGCAATTTATAGGTTTAAAGATGATTTCAGGGTCGAATCTTTAACAATAATTTCAAGGGAGGATTTCTTTGTTATGATAGAGGAAATTGAGGTCATGGAGGCGTGTTTTCCGGCCACTATTGGAATTAGTGTGGTCAACATTTATACTTCGTTAGCTTTGTCTATGACTGCAGACATTGTCACAGCTTTGTCTTGCGAAGATGTCCAAATTAACATTCATGCTTTTGATTTAGAGATTTCAAGCAAGGGTTTTTCAAATAAGGCCAACAACAACATTACCAATGATATGCGTACACTTTTGTTTTGATCGAAACTAGCAAACCCTAAGAATTTAGGGTTTGATGGAGATTGTGTTTTTTTCTATCCCTAACAATCATAGATGTCTTAGAGAAAATGTTAAAATGTCTCAGAAAAAGAATAGGATTGAAGTTAATAGCACAGTTTATAATAAGAAGAAATCCAGTGCTAAGCAGGGTTTAGGCAAAGCAGTAGCTTCAGGATTTAAAGTAGTTGGTTCTGTCACTTTATGTTTCATTGCAGGAGATTGGAGTGAATAGCTTCCGTAGAGCTGAGCAAATTGTTAGCGTTTTTAATAGCCTCGATAGTGTTGTGAAACTGGATGAGCATTTTCTACAGAAACACGCTTACTCAGAGGCCTCAAATGACAAAGTGCAATCTATATTCTCTAAGGTTGTTTCTAAATGTGATTCCAATGGAGTTATAGTTGCCAGTGATGTTCTTTCCTTGTTGCAAGAGACAAGAAGATTCATGGATTGTGAGGCAGTTTGCGCACTCCCTTTGCTCAATTTGTGCAAAAAGCTTGTCACAGGTAATTGCAAAGAGAAATTTCCCAGATGAAATTGTGTCCCAAGATGTGCCTGTTAAAGAGTGTGGCATGCGAGGGGAAGTGTAGAGGAAAATAATATGAAGGAACATGAAAGAAAGGGGAAGCCAAAAGAAGAGAAGAAGAAGAAGTGAAACCAGGAAATTGGTTTTGGGAAGGGAATTGCTACTATTAGGGAGCTCATTGTTCAAATTATTCAAAAGAGAATACACCTAGGTACTACACCTACTCAAGTTTATTTGTATCCATATGAATGGGGCTAAGGAACTGGATTGTCCCTCAATCTGAAAGACTCAGAAATTCAGACGCTCTTAGAGACTATTGAAGAATAGAGCAGAAAACAAAACTCCAAAGATTTTCATATTACTGAAGAACAGAGCAAGATACAAAATATAGAGAATTGGGAAAAACAGTTGCCCACCAGTCAACGGTTGTTAGAGTCGGTTTATTATGGTCACTGGTAACTAATCTAAACAGTAACTAACAATATAATGAGTAGTATCGAAGGATTTTAGTTAACATTCCCCCCTTAATCTAAAGGGTCATCTGACATGCCTAGTAACATTCTGAATTTTTCAAACTTTTCACGTCCTAATGCTTTAGTAAATATATCGGCGATTTGCACTAAAGTAGGACAATGAGTCAAATGAATGGTTTTAGCCTCAACATGATGTCGAATCAAATGATATTTGGTGTTGATATGTTTGGTTCGATCATGGAATTTAGGATTCTTGGCTAATTGAATTGCAGAAGTATTGTCAACAAAGAGAGGCGTTGAAGTCTTTTGTTTCTCCTGCAAATCTTCAAGAATTGTTTGAAGCCAAATGATTTCTTTTGTGGATTGAGCTGCTGCAACGTATTCGGATTCAGTTGTAGAATCAGTAGGGACTGGTTGCTTTCGTTACCTCCAAGTGATGGCTACTAATCCAAGATTCATCAAATAAACTGAAGTAGACACCTCATGCTCTTTATCTCCATCAAAATATGAATCTGAATAACTAGTAAGATGGAAGTCTGAAACTTTAGAGTATTTGATGCCAAACGACTGAGTGCCTTTTAAATATTTGAGCACTCATTTTTTTGCGATCCAATGAACTTCACAAGGTTGATGCATAAACATGGAAAGTATTCCTACAGCAAAATTTATGCCAGGACGAGTAGTAGTAATATAAATCAAGCTTCCAACAAGTTGCCTATACTTTGTTGGATCTTCAAATGCACTGCCTTCATGTGAAATAAGATTTCAATTATGTTCCATTGGAGTAGAAACAGAATTACAATCCAGCATGCCGAATTTACTCAATAGATCTCCAATATACTTCTTTTGAGAAATAAATATGTACTTTGGTTTTTTATCTACTTCAATTCCTAAATAATAATGAAGTAATCCCAAATCCGTCATGTCAAAACCTTTTGCAACTCCTTTTTAATAAATACTATATAGTCATCATTATTCCCTGTGATAAGCAAATCATCAACATAGACAACTAGATATACAATTGATCGCCCAACTTTCTTAACAAATAAAGTTGCATCATCTAGATTGAAATGCTTATAATTCAATTTGAGAAGATGCTCAGTTAACTTCGCATACCATGCTCAAGGTGCTTGTTTCAAACTATATAAAGATTTCACCGATTTACATACCTTCTGTTATTTTCCTTTAACAGAAAAACATTCCGGATGAAACATATAGACATCTTCTTTTAGATCTCCATTTATAAAGGCAGTTTTTACATCCATATGATTTATTTTCCATCCATTTTGAGCTGCAAGGGAAAACAAAGTTCTAATAGTGCCCCATTTTGCAGTAGAAGCAAATGTTTCTGTGTAATCAACACCTTATTTTTTAGCATACCCCTTTGCTACAAGTATTTCCTTGTACTTGTCAAGTGAGCCATCAGCCTTATATTTAGTTTTGTAAACCCACTTAGAGCCAATTGGTCTGATGCCAATAGGAGGGTACACCAACCTCCGAGTGCCATTTTTAATAAGAGCATCATATTATTTTTGCATTGCATCTTTCCATTCATTACAACTAACAGCTTCTTCAAAAGTAGCAGGCTCATTAAAAGCAATAGAAAATTTTAAATTAAATTCATCAAACCTTTTTGGAATTGTCTTTGTTCGTGTTGATCTATGAACTGATTGCTGCAGTGATGGCTTAATAGCTTCTTCAATTTCTGATGGCTGAATAGCTTCTTCAATTTCTGATTCTGCATTATTGTCATTCATTTAATCATTATTGTCATCTATTTTTTCTTCTACAGAATCATTATTATCAACTAATTTTTCTTCCGAATTAGAGGAAATTTGGGTAAAAAATGGGCCTCCTAAGGAAAATAATAAAATAATAGTAGAGAGAGAGTAAAAAAGCTACTTTTTTGGATTGTATTTTCAACTTATCTCCTTGTAGGTTTACTCATATTTCAAGCGGGAGGACTCGTTAATTAAATTATGCATCCAGTGAGTACCCATGTTGCATGCTTTTAACAACATCCACACCATGAAAAATCGAAAATACATTAAAAAATGTGTTTCTAGTGAGAGAAAACACATTTTGTAATGTATTTTTTATTTTTCATAGTGTGGATGTTGTTAAAAGCATGCAACATGGGTACTCATTGGATGCATAATTTATTTATGCATCCAACAAGTCCTCCCGCTTGAAATTTGAGTAAACCTATAAGGAGATAAGTTGAAAATACGATCCAAAAAAGCAGTTTTTATTTTTTCCCTCCAATTTTTTTAGGTACTCCTTTTTTGAATTTTAAAGCATTTTGATTGGATAATACATGATAACATGGAATTTGTATTATTTTTGGAAGGCCCATTTTAAATTGAAATTTCCTCTAATGTTCTCAGATGTTGATACATAAGGAAAATTAATTGAAGGAAAATCCACAGACTGATCTAGAATCTTAATCCCCCCTTCAGGATGTGGAAGATCATTATCCCATTCATAATAAAACTTCTTGGAAGGGAATTTATCCAAATGATTGAGTTGTCTATCAACAGTAGAAGCATCTTTATCAAATTCAAGAAAAACTACGTCTCTTGAAACAATAAATTTCTTGTTCTCCTCATCATACAACTTGTAAGCTATAGAAGTATTAGAATATCCCAAAAGAAGAAATTTGCGACTCCTGGCACCCAATTTGTTACGTTGTTGTGTAGGAATCAAGGCAAAGCAAGGAGAACCAAAAACTCTAAAATGTTGAATAGCAGGAAGTCGATTATACCACATTTCATAAGGAGACTTATTATAGAAGGACACCGATTACAAATATAGACTACACAAAGTATTGCTTCTCCCGAAAACATCAACTTGACATTTTGAAAAAACATCATTGACCTTACCATATTAAGCAAAGTTATGTTCATGCATTCTGCCACACCATTTTGTTGTGGTGAATAAGGAACGGTGGTTTGATGTTTAATATCCTTATCTTGTAAGTACTTTTCAAATTATTTAGATGTGTATTCACCACCATTATCTGATCGAAGAGTTCCAATATTAAGTTGATTTTCATTTTTAATCCATAAATAAAAATTATTAAAAGTTGCAAAAACTTGTGATATTATTTCAACAAGTAAACCCAACACATCCTGGTGTAGTCATCAATAAATGTTAGCAGATATTTATTACCATTGGCAGATGGAACATGCATGGGCCCACATAAATCTAAATGTATAAGTCTCGACTTCCTGGAAGCTCTTGAAGTAGACCTATAAAAAGTTTGCTTACTATGCTTGCCTAAAATACAAGCATTACATGGAGACAATTTGCTTGGAATAGTAGGAAGCCCTTGAATACCTTGTTGTTTCATAATCCTGATACTATCATAATTGATATGACCAAAACGAGCATGCCACGATAAGCTGGAAGACAGAATATTACTATGCTGAGCCAAAAGAGCTGAGTTGATAAAAAAAATGATGTCCCTTTTAGTTTTAAAAGCTTGTCTTCTTCAACACCATTCATAACAATCATATCATCAGATGTTCTTCGTATTTCAATTATACCATCAAACATATGTATAGAATGCCCTTGCTGCCTAATATGTATGAGAGACATCAAATTTATTTTTAATTGAGGAATATAAAGAACATCATGAAAAATATAATCAGTAAGTCCTGGTAACTTAATTTGAATAGATTCAATTCCTAAGGGCTTCAATTGTGAATTATCAGCAAAATAAACTATCCCATCAATATGATCACTAAATGTCTCAAAACAATCTCTTCTGAAGGTCATATGACATGTGGCTCCAGTATCTAGAATCCAAGTGTCTTCCCAAGAAGAAAAAGAAGTGTTAAAAACTTTATTGATACTAAGATTACAATGTGCAACTATATAGTGAGCATATTCAGGTGGTTTTCCTTTGTCTGGAGGTTTTTGCTCTTTCTTCTCATTAATATTTTCCCAAGGAGTGCGACAATAACTCGCAATATGACCAAGTTTACCACATCTATAGCATTTAACATATTTCCTATCATTCTGAACATATTTTTTATGTTTGACATCTTGATGATGATTACCCCCCTGCTTCTAAATGTTCTCCTACCACGACCTCTGCTACTATGGTCAGGTCTAGTAGACTCCCCTCTAGGATTCTACTCTTTCTGGGAGAGACACGAAGTCTTAACAGTGGAATTGGAAAGAGATTCCTTCTTCCCAAAGGATTTATCTCTTTCAACAATTTTGTCTACAAGTACATCAAAAGTCATAGCTTTCATCTGTCCACTAGATTGAAGCGATTCTAAGTAGTTTGAATAGGCAGGATATATGACTTTAATGAATGCAGTGAGTTGCAGATCAAATTTGACACCAGTTGATTCAATATCATGAAAAGTGGCTTTAATTTTGGAAGCTAACTTCATGGGATCATTCTCTTTCAGTTCAAGACTAAATAACTTCATCAACAATTGTATAATTTACAATTCTGAATGGGAGTCATAAAGATCTTTTAATTTCTTTAACGTTGTAAATGTTTTGGTGTTGGAAAGAATATGTCGACTTACCTCTTCAGTTACAAAAGCAGAAATTAAAGCATATGCCCTTTTATATTTACTCTTCCAAATTGCAAGTTGTTTGTCATCTGTAGGCTGCTCTGGGTCATTAGCATCCTTTCCTTCACAAACTTCCTCCCATAAATCATTAAAAATAAGAGTGTTCTTTATTTTCCGAAACCATTCTTGGTAGTTTGCTTTTCCAGAAAGCACTACTCCCACAATTGATATTAGTAAATGCATTTTAGTTTCACACTTCAAACTGTACTTCTATTAAAAAAATTGAAACTTCACAGTCTTACCTGAGTTTCAGTTTCAAATCTCAGGGAATGCCCAGAATTTTTGAATGCCGATAATTTCTATCAGGGAATGCCCAAAATTTCCGAATGCCCAGAATTTCTCTCAGGGAATGCCCAAAATTTCTGTCAGCGTTGGCTTGGCTGCAGGGGGTTTCTCCTGGCAGTGAGTTGTGAGAATGGCGGTCAACTCAACAACTATTCTTCAACGGGGTTTCTCCTGGCAATGAGCTGTGAGGATGGCGGTCAACTCAGCAGCGATTCTTCAACGCTCAAAACATGGAGTGTTTTGCACACGTTTTCTGCACAGTAAGATCACTTTCTGCACACAACGCTCTGATACCACTGAAGAACAGAGCAGAAAACAAAACTCCAAATATTTTCATATTACTGAAGAACAGAGAAAGATATAAAATATAGAGAATTGGGAAAAACAGTTGCCCACCGGTCGACAGTTGTTAGAGCCGATTTATTATGGTCATCGGTAACTAATCTAAATAGTAACTAACAATATAATCAGTAGTCCCGAAGGATTTTATTTAACAACTATGAAGAAAATTTTAGAAGGAAATAAAACTAGAAGGTTAACTAAAATTCCCAAGGTTTTTCATTGTTGTTTCTTTTTTATAAGTAAATATTTTCTGTTAACACAATATACAGAGCAACAACCTTGATATCTAATATTCATAATATTTATCATTAAGATCAATAATTACATGTAAGCATTGAATCTTCTAGTTTTATTTCATAGCAAATCTTGAACATATTCTATCATCAAATCAAGTTGTTGGCTTTCCACTAGTAAGGAGAAGATTATTGAAATGTCAACGAGATTATTACTATTTTTACAAGCAAGGTTGTGAGATATAAAACTACACTACTTATATAGATTGGTTATGAAGGCATTCTATCTGGTGGAAATGCCCAGTGACATTGATGTGGTGCTCGTTGGTTTCCATTACTTTGTTGTGGTCCATCCCCATTTGCTTCTTAATTCCAATCCTTTGGAGGGTGAAATATGGCATTATACCATGAGCTTCCAGGTGTTGCTTCAACTTAGTCACTTGTTAGATATCAATATTGGTTATTCTAGTGCAAATCCCTCAAGATAAATTTATGCTATACCTAGAATGAATTCCTTAACATGCAATTGCATTCCCACTACTGCCTTATTTAGATTCTTCTTTTGGCCCTTGTGTTTCCTTGTGGGGCAAGGGATCCCCTCTCCACATCGATTTGACTGCTAAAGTTTATGAAGGTTTACATTGCCTACCCTTCTCCAGATTTGAACATGTAACCTCCTAGAAGGAAACACATGCTCTTGACCATTAGGGCTACTCAATTATATTTAAAATAAGCATATAAAAAATTATGCATGTAAATTTTGGAATTGTTCTAACATTACCAAATCACATAATATGGCATGCACACAATATGAATTCAATGTTTTATTTTATATGGAAAATGAAAGGTAAGTTTCATTTTAAATTTCAATGTGGAATTCAAAGCCATGGAAAAAGCTTTCAAATGGAAATTAGGACCAGTCCTTCAAATTTGACAGTTGCTTACCATTTCTTTTTGAAGTTGCTCCCATGGCTGCTTATATAGTTTATCAATTCGAGAGCATATACTTCTGAATTTTCCGTGAGATATTCCATATATCTCTAACATTCCATCTAACATTTTTTTATGGTTCAGGTTCACCTGTAAGAATAAGACTTCACCAATCTCTGCACATATTTGTTATAACCAAATTTGGCACTTCTCTGTCTGTGGCAACACTTGCATGTATTGGTCGCATGAAGACACTTCATGAGGTTACTGTGAGTCACAAAAAAGGACATTAGGGATGGAAGAGCCATATTTTGGACCTCAGTATGATGGCCTTACCTCGTTCATGGTACATTCAATAATTAGGAAGCTTATGAACAAATTTGGAGACCAAAACACTTCTTGAAAAACCCTAGAAAAGGCAGTTTTTCCTCATTTTTCCACACACGCAGGTTTCACATGGCTCACCTGCGTGTTGTTTGCACCTTGATCTATTTTTCACCAGCATGTGCCTCCGAAAATACTCAAAAAATATAATAAATTTCAAAAAAAGGGTGGTTTGGGTGGTTTTGGAACCATCTCCTCAGTTGTAATTACTTCCTCCTCGACCCTATCTTCTTCATTTGATATATAAGAGAGGGAGAGGGGACCATGAAAGGGGACTTAGCCCATTGTAATGTTATGCTGGAGAAATTTTGACCCTCATCACCCTCACTTGTGCCCTAGTTTCCATCTAACCCTAATGCAGTGCTTGGGAACCGGTTGGGATTCTTGGAGGAGAGAAGCAGGAGATTTGGAATTGAAGATTTCATGAGGTGCCTTGATTGAAGGAATGCATTATGTACTTGATTCATTCATTAATAAAATATTATACATTATTCCCTTTCCAAATCACCATGTTCATGTATATATCAGTTTTGATTACTTGTTGATGTTTATTATCTTAGTATTTTATGTTATTTTGAATATCAATCTTTTATTTATAGTCAAATTGGTTTGAGGAAGGTCTTGAAGTGGTTTTGCAGGTTCCTTGATTGGAGAGCAAGAGGAGAATTGAAGGAGAGGATTGGATCAACTTCTGTTGTAAGGTACACACCCTCTTAAACCCTAAACCTTGTCCTTAATTATTGTATTTGCAGAACCTTAGAGGTCTGTCTGTCAACTCTAGTACGTTGGTGGCCTCACCCCAGCCATTAGGAAATTTTTCCTCACAACAATATTGGCGTGATTTTATTGCAAAAAAAAAAATTAAAATGTGGATACAACAAATAAGATCTTTCATTTGAAAGCTGAACAAACCACATACCATGAACTTCCAGTTGTTGCTCCAACTTAGTCACTTGTTCTGTCAATCTTGGTTCTTCTAGTGCAAATCCCTAAAGATATATTTTTGCTATACCTAGAATGACTTCTTTAACATGCAATTGCATTCCCACTACTTCCTTATTTAGATGCTTCTTATGGATCTTGTGTTTCCTTGTGGGGCAAGGGATCCCCTCTGCACATCGATTTGAATGCTAAAGTTTATGAAGGTGTACATTTCCTACCCTTCTCCAAATTTGAACATGTAACCTCCTAGAATGGAACACATGCTCTTGACAATTAGGGATACTCAATTATATTTAAAATAAGCATATAAAAAATTATGCATGTAAATTTTGAATTGTTCTAACATTACCAAATCACATAATATGGCATGCACACATTATGAATGCAATGTTTTCTTTTATATGGCAAAGGAAAGGTAAGTTTCATTTTAAATTTCAATGTGGATTCCAAAGCCATGGAGAAACCTTTCAAATTGAAATTAGAACCAATCCTTCAAATTTGATAGCTGCTTACCATTTCTTTTCTAAGTTGCTCCCATGGCTGCTTATCTAGTTTATCAATTCTAGTGCATATACTTATGAATTTTCTATGAGATATTCCATATACCTCTAACATTCCATCTAACATTTTTTAATGGTTCAAGTTCACCTGTAAGAATAAGACTTCACCAATCTATGCACATATTGACATGATGTGATTGCACCAAAAAACATTTAAAATGTTGATACAACAGATAAGATCCTTCGTTTGAAAGTTGAACAAACGACACATCAACCTTGAACAATTACCTCATAGTTCCCAATGTTAGGTTCATCTAAGATCTCGGTCAAAACTTTCGTCACTTCAAAATTAGGCACCACTGGAAAATACTACACAACAATATCATAATGGCGTTGATAGAATTCCCAGTAACGTTGCTTGGAAGGGTTATCCCTCTTGTAGACCCTTGCTATGTGATTTATTTCCATATTGTAGATTTAAATATTTACTAAAGATAAAGTTGGATTATTGTTTTTATAGTGCTTGGATTTTTTGGATGAATATATGGGTGCCATCCTAGAAGGATAAATATGATAAGGTGGGCGATAATGAAGAGTAACGTGAGAAAATGGTTCAAAACCAAGTACTTAACCATTGAAATAGAACTTGAATCCAGAGTCTTCTAATCAATCAAAGCTCTATGGCCCTCCAAAGATGTCAAGTGGGATATAAAAAAATTCACTCTATTTTTATTGAGTTTATTTTTTTTCATAGCCCACTTTAAACCACCAACCAGCACAGGTGCACTGTCGGGGACATTGCCACCTCGTGGTTCTTATTTTTATTAGTTCACCAAACATCACATTTGTCATAGTGAAAACATGCGGTAAACATGTAACATTATATGTTTGTGGGATCAACCTTCATCATAACTTTGTTTATCTCATCACAGATTCCTATCCGGGAAACCTCAAAAATAGGGGTTTATTTTTCCATTGATCATCACAAGTTCCTATCCGGGAAACCTCGAAAAACAGGGTTTTAATTTTCCATCAATGGTAACAGTTGTCTTGGGCAGCAAGGGATTGGATTTGTCTACATAAGTGATTTACAATGTTGCACACGAACTCTCAAGGATACAATTAGATTCTTCGGCCTTGGAGAGGCTCTTTCAACTATTAGGTAAGTCTTCTTTTGCTCAAGCAACCGTTTTGCAAATTTAAATTCATACGAAAATGTGAATGAAAATGGATTGTATTTAACCTACATGGAAGCTAGATCTGCACTCGTGGTACTTCTAAACAAGATGTTTCAAGCAAAGGATTGAATCCTCCCTATTATTCCACTCTTTATTGAATATACTTTGAATAATAATGATAATAGAGTTCTTGAATTGCCCCATTCGGATTTTGAAATTGTACATGCGGTTGCAGGAGCAATTTACAGGTTTAAAGATGATTTCAAGGTCGAATCTTTTACAATAATTTCAAGGGAGGATTTATTTGTTATGACAGAGGAAATTGAGGTCATGGAGGCATGTTTTCCGACCACTATCGAAATTATTGTGGTCTCCATTTATACTTCGCCAGCTTTGTCTATGATTGTAGACGTTGTCACAACTTTATCTTGTGAAGATGTCCAAATTAACATGCATGCTTTTGATTTAGAGATTTCAAGCAAGGGTTTTTCAAATAATGCCAACAAAAACGTTGCCAATGATATCTATATGCTTTTGCTATGCTCGAAACTGGAAAACCCTAAGAATTTAGGGTTTAATGGAGATTGTGTTTTTTTTTCTATCCCTTACAATCACATGTGTCTTAGAGAAGAAATCCAGTGCTAAGAAGGGTTTAGGAAAAGTAGTGCAACTTATGGATTTAAAGCAATTGCTTTTGTCACTTTCCGTTTAATTTCAGGCGATCGGAGAGAATAGATTCTGCAGATCTGAGCACATTGTTAGCGTTTTTAACAACCTCGATAGTGTTGTGAAACTGGATGAGCATTTTCTACGGCAACACGCTTACTCAGAGGCATCAAACGATAAAGTGAAATCGATATTCTCTAAGGTTGTTTCTAAATGTGATTCAGATGGATTTCTACTGGCCGGTGATGTTCTTTCCTTGTTGCAAGAGATGAGAAGAATTCTATCTTTTGAGGCAATTTTTTCACTCACTTTGTTCAATTTGCGCAAAAATCTTGGCACGGTTGGAATTGTAGAGAAAATTGGCCAGTTGAAATTGTGTCCCAGGATGTTCCTATTAAAGAGTGCGGCATGCGGGGGGAGCGTAGAGGAAAATAATATGAAGGCACATGAAAGAAAGGGGAATCCAAAAGGAGAGAAGAAATGTAATATCCCTCTTTTACACCCCGGCTATTTTGTAAATGCAAATGTAAATTGTACTTGTTTTTTGGTGAGGAACTGAAGGCCAAGGCCCCACCAGTAAACCTTATAAGCTAAGTGGTTTAATTCCTAATTTGTAATTGTGAATGCTAGTTTAGGAGACTGAGGTCACGACACAACCTAGCGATGAGGGCATGAACCCACTGGGGTGGAAAGAGGTGAAATTGCTTGGAAGCCGTGAGTTTGATGACAAATGTTGCCATGGTGCCACAAGCACTTAAGTGTACATTGACGTTCACCAAGGGTTACTTAAGTTTTTAGTTATCAGTTAGTCCTAGAGAGGGTTACCAAGGATACCCTTAACCGCCGAGGGGCAGTAAATTTCTCCTAAGACCTCAAGCTTAGCACTAAGTTAATCCTTGTTAAAAGATATTATGTAAAACTAAGAAACTCCTATGGATGTCTTTGACATCCTAATCCCGACAGAGGACGTAAATGGTTTTCTTCATTTATTTAGCGTAAGCTAAACTATTTATCACATGATAGACTAAGTAATGGTTATTACTGTCTTGGTTCGGTTATTTAAACCCCGAGACGTACATTTAGTACTTTATAAAGATAGAAGAAATATATAGATAGATAGATAGATAGATAGATATAGATATAGATATAGATATATGCCATCACTTTGATAAAGTATTATTAGTTATATTAATATTTTGTAATTCTATATACAATTCATGGGAATATATTAAAATGATAATGCAAGTATATATAGGAATACCTACATAGTTGGTATTCTAAAAGAAGGGTAAAGAATTATTAAGAGTTACTAGGTTTATCCTAGATATTATTTTAAAACAATAGCCTTATGAGAAAGGCTTTGTTATAATATTTAAAAGAAAGTTTAATAAGGTATTAAGATAAAAGAGATAAATAATTACCATCTCTTTTATAAATATTATTAATACAATGTAAAAGACGAAAAATGGTCGTCGCTTATTAATTATACAATTTGTAATTGTGCATATTAAGGAAAGAGACATTTTATAATGTAAGCTATATATAAATATATATTATAGTTATGAAATATTATTAGTTATAATGCTTCATAATTATATTTATGAAATATTAAGTAATGCATTATAATGACAATGCCATATTATATAGAAATACATAATTAATGGTAAGTTGTCTTTTATTATTGGTTATTTAAGCATTGTTAACCGCACTGCCACGTTCCCTTGTAATTCAGCACTAAGGGTATAACACCACACTCCATGATCTGCCTTTTCTTGCTTGGCTCCACGTTGCATAAGCTCAGCGCTATGAGCATGGGAGAGCCTCCACTACCTTATCAAAAGGAGTTTAGGGTTTTTGGTTGTATATATAATTGCTAGCAGCTCTGAGGAAGGGGACTTCTTTTAACCTCGAGAAGATTTTTTTGAATGTCATTTTTTTATCTTATGTTGATGCGTTTTCCCTTATGTTGGATAATACTTCTTGTTTGAACGATGCTAGGTATGTGGGAATTGTATAATTCGTGCTAGGGATTTCCAGGAGGGATGGATATAACCCAGGAAAGTATTCCTCTGCACATAGCTGAATAAGCTAATCCTTGTGAGTTTTTTGTTTGGGGATATTATCTTTTTTTGTTGTTGAATGTTGTAATTTCCTTAACGTTGCAGAGAAATCGTGTTGGGGAATGGCTATTGGGTTAAACACTGCTAAGTGTTGGAAGATAGAAATCGTGTTGGGGAATCCCTGATTATATTATTCATTTTTACGCCGATAGGCGTATTCTTTTAACTTTTAGGGGTGAGGGCTGGGTGGGTGATTTTTATTTTTTTTAATAATAGACGGTTAGATTTTATTGATCCCCGAATATGCTTCGTGTGATGCATAGATCGAGGATTGAGATTTAATGACTTAACTTGCTGGCAGTTTTAAATCCAAACGACACCGTTTATTATTATTATTGGCCACAAATTTAAACCAGGGTATGGTGGGTGAAACGTTATGGTGGCTGGAACGCTGGACCGTTATGGTGGCTGGAACACTGGAACGTTATGGTTATGGTTGCTCGAACAGGTGGCTCGAACGTTATTGTCCTCTCCCACCTTCTTTGAGTGCACCTTCCTACCCAGATCTATGATTTCGCACACCAAGCACACTCAGACGCAGACCAGAGGAGCATACCAGCAGACCAGGAAGACAGACGCAGCAGAAGACAGATGAAGCTTCAACAACACATAACAGAAAGAGGTACGAATTGTAAATCACTATTTCCATCTGCACCTATCTTTGAATGCTTTAAATTTGCTCGAGATTTTAGATTAAAAATGTTTTACTGTCTCAGACGCAGAGAGGCAGACGTAGATTTAGGAATGATCAGTAATTACTTGCTCCACTATTGCCCCAACATACGTGGAGGAAACTGGAACATTATGCTGACTGGAACGTTTGGGTGGAAAACTATACACGCAGACAGTTATGGTGGCTGTAACGTTTCGCTGAAAAACCAGGCACGCAGTCAGTAGAGGAGTGGTTGGAATTTTATGGCTCCACATTATGGTGGGAGAAGAGGAGAATGCATAAGAGGATAACGCATGCAGCAAGGGAAAACGGTAACGCACGCAGAAGAAGAGCCACCAGAAGAGGAGCCCGCAGAAGAGGAGAACGAAGCACCAAGGGAGTCTGCACGAGGATCCCACAGAAGAGGAGAACGCAGCACCAAGGGAGCCTGCACGCAATGAAAGCAACAGAAGGGATCCCGCGGGAAGAAGATAACGCAGCCCCAATAGGAGACCAGCTGCCTTTCACGGGTGTGCTAAATCGATCCATGGTTTGTTGGTTGCATCTAAACGATGTTAACTGTACCTTGCTGCATCGAAACGATGTTGTATTGTGTTGGCTTCCTGTTGTATTGTGTTGTATGGTATCTCATCGTTCTCTTTTGGCACTGCTTCCGTCCTCTCTGGTATCTCATCGTCCTCTATTGGCACTAATTTCCTCACCTTTTCGTTTTAGGCTTTTCTTTTCTGTAGTGATTTCCATTAGTATTTCCAGATTTAAATTGGTTGACAATTTCAATTTGATTTAAACTCAGAATGTGTTCAGATCTTAGTTTTAATTGACTTTCAGATTGTAAAATTGTAAGCAGTGCTCAAATTAATTGCAACAATCTGTTCTGTTCACCGCTTACATCAACTCAACACATTTTCGATCAAAGTCCAGGTTGTCGCCTTCTTTTTATAATACACATTTGCGCATTTGTAGATCATACTCAATGACCACCGAAATTCTATGAGGGATTAAATCTGATAAGTATTAAAATTGTAGGTCTTTAGTGTTTCGAATTCATCTTCATACCATTGATTATGCCATCCCATACATTGTTACTCAATTTTGGTTTACACAACACATTTTTTTCATTTTCTCATTTGTAAATAAACATTACTTTACCGAACCGATCCTTTACCATGGACCTATATCTATTGATGGGAGTACTCAGAAATTCTTATCCAGCGATAACTTTCAAGACCTCCACGCGTGTTATAAATATAGATATTAGACCCTTTGAGACGCTTTCCTCTATGTGCATGGTTACCGGAAGATATACCCAAACAAGTTGAGTTCCGGACTACAGAATTGCTCCCAACTGCGATATATTGGAGCCAGCTCCTTTACATGGAGCTCATACAAAAATGAATTATACCAAATATAATGCAAGGCTCCAAACAATAACGATTTATAGATGTTTTGTAAGAGAAAATCTGTTATTTGGGTACACGATTTTCAGTCTTTGCTTCATTCAAGCTTCGTAATGGGCCTATCACACAAATATGTGCACAAACAAAAGGAAATATCGAATTCTTTCCAGCACACTTAGGAAGTACCAGTGCTTCTACAGTATTTGTGAAGATCCTCCGTGTTTATATTCCATGTTTTAGGATTTATTTTCATGGAACACAAAAAAATAAGACGCATGAAACACAGACGGAACGCATTTTATGTTATAGTCGAATTATGTAATTCTCAATCAACGCTGGAACAAGGTTAATGCCAGACATAAAACAAATAAAATTCTACCAAAGCAATGAACGGTTTCAAAATGTGACAGGGACATTTATAGTTGACATTTTATCCCAAAGCTGTATGGATGTATGTCCATAAATATGTGCCCAGGTTTTATTTTTAAATATTGAATAGTTAATCTTGTCATAGTCTTTGAGAAATTTTTAATGTACACTGCCAAGTATTTGCTTTGCATCAAACTGGATCCAGTGAATAACTTTCTTATATTCTTATTAACTTTCTTTATATTCTTATTAACTTAAACATTGATGATCATTATATTAAATTGATGTTATAAGCTTTTTATTCATTATTCTTAAAATGTCAATATTTCATGACATGCTTTTTATTCATTATTCTTGAAATGTCAAACACGGCAATTCATGAATCATGAAATACTGAAATTGCAAATCTTATTCTCATATTCATTCATATATATATATATTCAAATCTTTGTAGTGATCATGTATTTCTGGTAATTGTGTCTAATTTTGCAGGTATGCAGAATGGTTAGACGAATGTGAAAGGGCAAACACATATATATAATTACTTAGCACTTGGATACTATTCATATATAACGTAGTTATTTTTGGATGTCATTCGTAGTTGAATGAGTTTTTATTATGAAAATTATAATTATTTTTATTTATAAACTTATCTAAATCCAAATTTGTTAATCTCCACTGCAAAATATAAAATTAGATTTTTATTATATATATATAAATGCTGAGAAGAATTTTCAAAAGAATTTTCAAAGTTGGATTAAATCTCTTTTCACACAAAAAAAGAGTCATTATAATAAAAAATTTAATTGATACTTTAACTCATTTAAATCCAAATTCTTCAATCTTAACTACCAAATATAAAATTAGGCTTTTATATATAGATGCCGAGACCAATTTTCGAATATTCAAATCTGGACTGAGACTCTTTACATAAAAAAAAATGGTCGATATCATCAAAGTTGAATTGGGATTTTAAGTTGGCCTAAAATGTCTTCATCACAAATGTAGGGTTCATTTATTATTATTTTGTATTATAGTTTTTTCCTATGTGTTTATTCTAATATTTTTAAAAGTTAGTTCATTATCAATTTTGTTTTTCTTTTCAAACAAAATAAAACTTTCATAATATTTTATTTAATATATATATTTGATTTTTATTATATTATTATTAAAAATTAACATTGTAAACTTTATTTTTCTTTTCAAATATAAATAAAACTTTAAGAACATTTTAATTAATATACATATTAGATTTCAAAATCTGAATTTTGTTTATTCGTACAAAAAGAATTTGAATCAAAATTAGTATGTTTTTTTAAGCTTAAACTATATGAAGTTTGATGATTTTCATATTCAAATTATAAGAAGTTTGATGATTTTCATATTTATCAATTGACCTAAAATGTTTTAATCATGAAACTATGGTTCATGTATTATTATATTGCAACTGTTTGCTTTCAAGTGAAATTTTCAAATCTCTTTTAAGCCGAATTTTCAATTCTCTTCGGATAGAAAAATGGCGGATATGATTTACATTTAATTTTTTTTTTAATTCATATTTTTAAGATGGACTAAAATGTTGATTCATGTATTATTATTTTGTAATATTATTTTGTATTTTGTATTCTTTAATTTTTATTAAAAATTATAATGTAAAAAAGTTATTTTTAAAATTTTCAAATTTTAGGGTTACGAATACTAAATTAAGATACAAAATTAATAATGATGATTATGTATATATTTTTTGAGATTATTATAAATAATTTGTAAATAATTTTTTTTTCTTTTCTTATCACCTTATTTATAAAGTTAGATTTCTTTTACATATAAATAAAACTTTCATAGCATTTTAATTCATATACTTAATAATATTTTAATTAATATGCATATTTCGTAAGTCAAAAAGAAAACTTGATATGATCAAAATTGAATTGGTTTTGCCTTTTACATTATTTATTTATTATTAAAAGTTATCATTTAACAAAGTTATTTGTAAATGTGTGAAAGTTTTTAGTTTGTTAATAATAAATTAAAATGCTTATTAATAATGATTATTATGTATATTTTTATAAATGATTATAAATAATTTTTAAATAACTTATTTATTTGAAAATAAAACATTTATCTTTTCATTTCTTATTAATTAACTAAATAATTGGAAAATATTTTTTGTTTTATAAAATATATAGAAAACCTTAATAACATTTTAATTAATATACATATTTCTAAATTTTAAATTTTTTTTATTAATTACTGGAAAATAGTTTTTGCTTTATAAAATATATATATAACTTTAATAACATATTAATTAATATACATATTTTATAGTTAAAATATGTATACTTTTAAATATTCACTCTTAGAATTTCAACATATAATGGTAAAAAGAATAAAGTAATAATTAATCATTTCAATATGTAATGGAAAAATAATTAAGTAATAATTATTACCATATAATTTGGTAGGTTTAATGTGATATTTAAATTTTATTTCAAATTATATGTAAAGTAAAAAATTAATAAATATGAAAATATTATTTTTATGTAAATATTATGATTTTTATGTTTATGTATAGTCAAATATTATGAACCATTTTCTAACAAAAACACTAAGTAATAATTAAGGCAAACACTATGTAATAATTAATATAATATAGAGGAGAAATTTGGTGTGTTTAATGTGATATTTAATTTTTCTTTAAAAATATATATATATAAAAAATTTAAAAATATGAAAAAATAGTAATAAATTAATTATTTTTATAATCTAGTTAAAATAATAATTGTTATTAAATAATTAATTAGTACTATAACTCTAACTGACCATGCAAATGATATAACCATTGAGGTATATAACAATTCAACCATACTCAAACATGGTAAATCATGAACAGTTGTAGTCAACCATGAACAAGAATGCTCATTCATGAATAGCTATAATCAACAATAATCAACCATGGAAAACCATGGTCAACAATAAATAACCATGGTCGACCATAGTTGACATTTCTCAACCACCATTGGCTATGGTCAACCATAGTCAATAATGAACACCCATGGTCAACAATGGTTTACCGTTAATAACCATGGTCAAGCATAGTCAACCATGAACAACAATGGTCAACAAAAGTCAACCATAGTCAACTAAACTCAACCAAAGTCAACCATGAGCAACCAAAAGTCAACCATGGGATGCCATGGTCAACCATAGTTAACCATGGCCATAGTCAACCATAACCAACCAAAAGTTAACAAAAAATCAAGCAGGGTCAACGAAAGTCAACCATAGCAAACCAAAGTCAACCATGGTAAACCAAAGCAATCCCAGGTCAACCAAAAGTCAACCATGATCATAAAACTTCAACCATGGACAACCAAAATTCAATGAAATTCAACCATGGTCGACTAAAGTCAACCTACCATGGTCTATAAAATTCAACCATGGTTAACAAAATTCAGCCATGGCCAACCAAAATTCAACCATGGTCAACCATAGCTAACCAAAATTCAAGCAAAGTCAACCATGGTCGACTAAAGTAAACCAACCATGGTCAACCAAAGTTAACCATAATTAACCAAAGTCAACCATAATTAACCAAAGTCAACCATGGTCGAACAAAGTTGACCAAAATCAACCAACCATGGCCAACCAAAAGTCAACAAAATTCAACCATGGTCAATGAAAATCAACCAACCACGGTTGACAAAATTCAACCATGGTCAAGAAAACTCAACCATAGTCAACCAATCATGGTTAACCAAAGTCAACAAAGGTTGACTAAAGCCAACCATGGAGAACCAAAAGTCAACCATATTCAACCGAAGTCAACCCTGGTCAACCAAAGTCAACCATGTGCAACCAAAACTCGACCAAAGTTAACCAAAGTCAACAATGGTCAACCAAAGCTAATACTAGTCAACCAAAGCCAACTATGAACAATTAAAAGTCAACCATGGTTAGTCAAATTTAACCATGGTCAACAATGGTGAACCAAAAGTCAACCATGGTGAACCAAAGTCATGTTCAGCCAAAATTCAACCATGGTTGACCAAAGTTACTCAATTATACTCAACCAAAGTCAACCGTGGCCAGCCAAAGTCAACCGTGGCCAGCCAAAGTCAACCATGGTCGTCCAAAGTTAACCAAAGTCAACTATAGTTAATCGAAGTCAATAATGGTCAACCAAGAGAAACAAATGTCAACTATGGTCAACCATGTTCAACAATAGTTGACCATGATAAACCAAAGTCAACCATGTTGAACCATATTCAACCATGGTAAAGCAAAGTTAACGACAAATTAATCAAAAGTTAATCAAAGTTAGCCATGGTCATCAAAATTCAACCATAGCTAACCAAAGTCAACCATGGTCGACCAAAGTCAACTACAATCAGCCATGGTAAACCAAAGTCAACCACAATAAACCAAAGTCAACCATGGTCAACCAAAGTCAACCATGGTTAACAAAATACAACTGAAGTAAACAATGGTTAACCAATGCTAACCATCGTCACCTAAAGTCAACCATGGAGAACCAAAAGTCAACCTTGGAGAACCAAAAGTCAACCTTGGTCAATAAAAGTAAACCATGGTCAACCAAAGTCAATGGGGTCCTGTATCAAGAGTTAACCAAAGTGAACCATGGTCAACCAAAGCCAACAATGGTCAACCATTGTAAGCCATGGTCAACCATAGTCAACCTAAGTCAATTAAAAGTCAACCATGGATAGCCAAAGTCAAGCATGGTCATCAATTGTCAACCATGATCAACCATAGTTAACCAGCTTAACGATGGTCAACCAAAAGTTAGACAAAGTCAATCCTACTCAACCAAAAGTCAACCCTGATCAATAAAAGTCACAGTCAACCAAAAATCAACCAAGGTCGACCAAAGTCAATCATAGTCAACCAAATGCAACCATGGTAAACCAAAGTTAACGATGGTAAACCAAGAGACAACCAATGTCAACCATGGTCAACAAAATTCAACCATGGTTAACCAAATTCAACCATGGTCAACGATAGTTTACCATTGTAAATGAAAGTCAATGATGGTCAACCAAGAGTCAACCATGGTCTACCAAAGTCAACCATGGTCTACCAAAGCCAACCATAGTTTTTCATGGTCAACCATGGCCAACCATGGCCAACCAAAGTCAACAAAAGCTCACGTAAAGTCAACTGACGTCAACCATGGTAAACCAAAGGATAACCAATGTCAACTAATGTCAACCATGGTAAGCCAAACTCAACCAAAGCTATCCATGGTCAGACAAATTCAACCACGATCAACTAATGTCAACCATGGTAAAACAAAGTCAACCATAATCAACCATGCTCAACCATATTCAACCAAAGTAAACCATAGTTAACCAAAGTCAACTAAAGTCAACCATGGTCAACTAAAGTCAACCATGATCAACCAAAGTCAACCATGGTAAATCATGGTTAACTAATATATTTTTCTATTTCACTATGGTTGACCATGGTTGACATTAGTCTAGGGTCGTTCCATGGTCAGACCTAAAATCAACCAAAGTCATCCATGGTGAGACAAATTCAACCATGGTCAACTAAAGTCAACCATGATCAACCAAAGTCAACCATGGTAAATCATGGTTAACTAATATATTTTTCTATTTGACTATGGTTGACCATGTTGACATTAGTCTAGGGTCGTTCCATGGTCAGACCTAAAATCAACCAAAGTTTGTTTGTTTTTTTTGTATTTTGATTTTTTTACTTTCTTATGTAATATCTTTCTTTTAATTTCCTAATATTTTTGTAAATGTAAAGGAATATTGTATTTGTTTTCTTGTGAGGAGCTCAAGGCCAAAGCCCCACCAGTAAAAACAAACCTAGTAAGTTAGACGTTTAAATTCCTAAGTTGTAAAGTGTAAACTTAGGAGACTAACCTAGTAAGTTAGACATTTAAATTCCTAAGCTGTAAATTGTAAACTTAGGAGAGTAAGGGCTACGACTTAACCAAAACGACGGCAATCAAATCCACTAAGGGAGAAGTAAGGATTAAGGGAAGCCTTGAAAATCTAAGTAATTATATCTAGGAGTCTTTATGATGCCTTAAGTAACCTAATTAATTGGGTATGGGTTAAAGAGTATAAACGACTTACTTTTGATGACAAGAGGAGAACATTAACCTTTCGATACAAATCGAATAGGTAGCATTTATGATCTAGGTGGTTTGCTTGATGCTAGGTGATATGAATAATTCCAAATAACTATGCTAATTACTTTTATATATAATCCTAGTTCAACTGAGAATGTCAAAGGGTTTTCATCACCAAAACCCACTATCTAGTAATTAGCATAAGCTAACTAGTTATCACTAGATAGACTAAGTGAGGGATTAAAACTATCTTGATTCGGTTAGTAAAACCTCAAGATATATCATTAGTATTTTATGAAAAATCTTAATAAACCTTAATTACAAAAAACGACAATTGGTATATAGGATTCTTAAGGGTTTAATCTAAACTAAACTCCTAGCATCATACTATAACTGGACTTTAGTAATAGGCATAAGATTGCCATGCTCTAATAGATGTGGTGGAATACCCTTATAAATTTAAGATAGTATAAAAGAATCAAGAGAATAATCTTTATATAAAGAAAAAGCAATTCTATGAATGTGAGTAGCTTGCTTTATATGATTGGGGATATCTATTTGTTTTACTATCTTATGAACAAAGAGTATGGAAAGATTTAATATTATTTGGGAGAAGAACCTACATGATAAGCCTCAACTTAAAATGAGCCTATGAGCAACTAATGAGAATGTTAACTATGATGTTTAGTATGTTCCTTTTGTCGAATGATACAAAAGGAGAAAACTTTACCACCGTTTCTTCATAAAACTAACAAGGGAGAAATGGGTATGATATAGTTAATATATTTTATAAACATATATAGTTGCTCAATGCATTTATATATATAATTGGTTGTTTATATATATATATATATTACAGATTTGTGGAAAATGTTGATAAGTTATAAAATAACCTTGGATTAATTCTAAGCAAGGGCAACTCGCCTTCACCTAAGGAATACGTTTCTTCCTACTGATTCGTGGGGTTTTGCTACGGTTCAGGTTTAAATTTTGTGGGATGTATTTTATATAATGCATACTCTGCCTTTATGAGTTGTCAATGCGCTGGGAAGGATAGCGATTTGCTAGTTTCCAGGTTTAAAATTCTATGTTATGTATTTTATATAATGCATATTCTGGCTTTGTGAAATTGTCTATGAGTTGGGAAGGGTAGCGAATTGCTAGATCCCAGGATTATTTTATGTGGTATATGTTTTATATGACGGAGACTATCATATTTCTGAAGATAGATTTTTATATATTTACATCTTCTTGATCCATGTATAGTTTACAATGCGTGACATCTTATGCTGCTAAGAATTCAGTCGATCCCTGTCACGATTCTTGTATTTAGTATCTTTTAAAGGTCGGTGAAAGCATGAGTTACGTCTAGTTTGTTAAAATGCTAGTGTTTACAGGTTAGGGTGAATGCCAGTATAATTAATATATATATATATATAGTAAACCAAAGATGAACCTTGGTAAGTGAATATATCTATATATGATTGAATACCCGGGTAAGACTTTCGTTATTTATATGTTAGTTTTTCTGTCATCAAGAATAAACTCGGTTAAGTTATATTTTTATCAAAAATTAGTAGTTTTGATGTCAACCTTGAAATGTCAGAAATATACTCTCGAGGAGAGGGGCTATGAAAAAGTGGAAGGGAATTATGGCAATAATTGTATTGCCCAATGTAATCCATTTTTGAATAAATAAAGCATGTTATGACCGTTCTTGTGGATGTAGCCCATAGATTTGGGTGAACCACTTATATGGCTCTCTCTCGTGTTGCATCTTATGTGTTATGTTCTACTTGATTTGTGAACGAAGCTTGTTTTGAAACTATGAGTGAATTCATTTAAGAATGAAAATTGTCTGTGGCCATTATATATTGATTGTTTTGTTTCACGCACGTTTAACTTTATTACTGCTAAGTAAGCATATCCATTCGAATATGAGCTCGTATGCTAAATGGATTGTTTCGACTTATATAACTATCGGTTTTGTTGGAGTAACTTACTAAATAAAATTTACAATTGAGATATTTTCCTCTTACTTAGATTTGTCCCAAGTTGGGAAGGAAGTTGTATAGATTGGAAATGATGGACTAAAACCCTTTCATAAATAAGCAAGGTAATTAGACTGTAATTAGACTGGTTGAATATTTTCTTGTAATCAATCGCCATTTTACATCATGGAAGGATGGTGGATCTTTCATTGTGGAGTTCCTTAATGTTATGTTATATTTTCTGAAAATTCACTTAAATACTGACCCGCATTAATTGGGTTTGTTACATCTTCGAGTACTCTTCATAAGAGACTTTGGCAACTTCTGGACAACATATTTCATAAGAGACTTTGGAAACTTCTGGACAACCTATTTCAAGTGTTTTACCGCGCAAATCACATTCAATCTAACCATCAGATGTTTCCAGAATGCATTCAATTTTGTGTATATATACAATTTCTACTTCTTCTTTACAAATCAGGCAATTTGTTAGATTATGTGCCATTTGTTGGTTACATTTCTTGCAGATGCGTTGAAAAGGGAGTGCATAAGCATTGTTCGCTTTTAACACGCCCTGCAACTGCATCCAAGAAAGTTTTTTTTTTTATAAACTAGTAATCTTTTTTTATAACAGAGAGAATTTAAGAAAGAAAGAAAAGAACAACTTTTCTATTGCATAGGCAATTGAAGAGCATTATCATAAGAAAAACACATAATTAAATACCTCGGCTTTTTAGTAGTAGATGCCAAGCAATGTTTCTTTTGAATAGTCATTGTTCAAAACATCTATGAAACTTGCTTCGTAGCAACGTAGTATTTGGATTCCTTTTCCACCATTCCTAATGATATTTCTAAAAAAGTACAAAACCGGTATCTCTGATAATAGTTGTTCTTGGATTTGTTTGAATAAACATTTCCAAATTTTTCCAATTTGTAATTGGTTGTAATGGAAGAGAATAGTTAGAATATGTCTATTTGATTCTGGTTGTTGTAAAGATTAAATCTTTTTACAGGCAAAAGAAAAGAGTAATGGAAGAGAATAGTTAGAATATGTCTATTTGATTCTTGTTGTCATGAAGACTAATTTTTTTAACAGGAAAAAGAAAAGAGTAAATATTTTGCAAAATAAAAGCAATGACTCGAAATAGATATATTATTGCATAGGGAAGGTACTTATAGTAGCACAGTCAAATGATGTGTTCCCATCTTTGATAATCAATTCCTAATAGTCATTGCCTTGTTCACAACCAATGACTATTGCTGCAATGGATCCAATTGAAAACGGATATGTTGATCCAAGCAATTTTTTTATAGTATTATTTGTTCTGAGTCTTCGATAGATACAAACTTGATTGATACTTTCAACTCTTGTGTTATGATTGAGAACAATGCAATATTTAGCGTCTCCTCTATGATATGTTCCATTTTTCTTGGTAGTGAATTCAGATATTCTAACACTCACTACAGGATAAAACCAATTGATAAAATGGGGGATCATGTGATAGTTAAGATCAACAGTTACAGTCATCTTCTCGTCCTTTTCCATAAGATCCACATGTACCAACTAAATTTTTGTAGGTGAAGATGGGTTTTTGTTTTGAGCAGGCCCATATTGTGACATCATGTCCCCTTCAAAAACATTATTATGTACACCTGAAGAAAGTTTCAATATTGATGTTGGCTCTATGTCGTTCTTTTCGGAGCTGCAATTACAGGCAAGTTTTTATCAAAGAGAGGGAAGGAAATGAACAACAACAATGGAACTGAGCATGAGCAAGGTCCAATAATTTGCATCATCTAGGAAAGATAAATAGTCTATGCATATTCTTGTTCTAATATTGCTACAGAAGAAGGTTAAGCATGGCATTGTTATTTGAAGAAACCAGGAAAACTTTTCTTATTTTACCTTTTCTCTGGCTCGCTCCCTGTTGTCTTTGGTATTTTGTTATGTTATTCCTTTACATTGCTAGTTTCTAGTGCTGGCAATAGATTTGAACTAGTCATCGAAGGGCTACAAAAAAATTAATTAACAAAAAGCACAAGACTAAGCAAGGGAAAGAAGGGAAAAGGATTCAAGCTTCACGTGCCATATTGTAAATCTATATTTTCTCACCTACTTTTTCTTTTATTGATTTCAATTTGCCTTTCTTTTGTTCCTGCTAAATCTGTTTTTGACAACAGCAGAAGTGGTTAAAGGAAAACAACTTTACCTTTTTTCTACTCCACTCATTGTTGATTTTGCTCCTCTTTGTTATACATGTCTTGTGTTGCTATTTCAGAAGGAATTTCTCTTGCAATTTGTTAGAAAGGCTGACTCGCTAAGCAACAAAAAATGGAAATATGTATGGTAACTAGAAAACTATAATAATAGTTATTTCTTTTTGTTGTTTCTTTTTGTTTTGGAATTTTTTTCACCTTCTGTGTGAATCAGTGTTCATTTTTGCATCCATTGCATTGTGGCGTATCCCAGTATCCATGTTTGGAAAAAAAATATGGTTGGGATTTGTTAGGAATTTTGTTAGTGACAAAGAATGGAATAAGTGTGTATAAGATAAAGCTTTAACTGGACAGTGAAGGAAAGCACAAACGTAGGAAGGATAAAACAATGTAATGTATTTCTAAAGCAGCATAGGCACAAGACCCATGTTATCTACTGGATAATCTTCTCATGCCATGCTAATTAACATGAAAAGCATATAACCATTAATATATTGCATTGACTATAACAAGAATCTATCCCCAAAGGAAAGAACAAAATGAATGTAAAAAACAATGAGAATGGCGAAGATTATTTAGATTTGACAAATACGGTGCATTTAATCTAGTTGAGGAAATACACGGTAGCAGAGGAAATACAGGGAAAACTTTGTAGCTCAATTTTAGCAAGTGTAATGAATGCAATGAATGCAAGTGCAAAGTTCTGACAACAACAAAAAAAGAACTTTCAACCAAAGTTGTCAATTGCAGAACAAAGACTTCGCTATGCTTATAGAAACCAAATACAACATGTCTGGAATTGTATGTAGTTGATTAGGGTCCAAGGAATTTATTGGAAAAGAATGTAAATTATAATAACTGGAACTAGATTCGATAGTAGCAAAAACAAAGGAACTTTAGTCACTTTCCATAGAATATAACTATTACAAGGAATAAGTAGCTTAACATAAGAGCGAAGAAATGTTGAAAGCATGAAAATTTCATTTGCAATAGATGGAAGTCGATGCAGAATAAGAGATTTGAATGGTCTATTGCAAAGAATGGATTTCTCTTTACAAAGAAGAAAGCATATTTCTATATAAGAACTGTTTTTTTTCCTATGTTTTTCTAAGCATTGTCTAGATTGATGCAATGGTAATTGAGACGAAACTTGCATGATGGTCAGTCCAATATGTTTCTAAAATCCAAAACACAATGTAATTATTCATTAGATTTGACCAAAAATGATCAAGCATAGAACCATTATTTGTTGTTGCTTTTGTTGTATGTAGCTTGAATCCATTGATTTCCATTAAATGATTGCAATTTAGTTTTTCATGCGTTATTTTGTAACATATCTATGTTAAAATATCCAACAAGGAAAATATTTTTGTTTCGTATTGCATGGAAAAAGGCAGAGGTCAAAAAGGCAAAAATATTTTCAAGCAGAGCTCATGGTATGTTATAAAGATTTACTAGGGAAAAATACGGATGGTTAATTTGAAATTCAACAAGTTTTTCTTCGAAAAAAACTAGTTACATAGTTTCTCAATTTGCTCCACAATGTTGGTTTTCTAAAACAAGTAGCAATGCCATATATGGAAAAAGTTGAGACACACTTATATTCTTGTGCAATTAAAGTGTCTTTGCGAATGTTGGGAATGTGGGTTTCTTGAAAGCATAATATATCTGCTTGCATAAGGTCGTTATCATTGATAACATCTTCCATATGCAATAAAAGGCTTTATGTATTCTTCTTTTTTTTTGGAATGGATTTGATATTGAAATTTCTAATGTGAATCTGTCTTAAGTCTTTTGATTTCATTGCAAAGCAATTTTTTTTTGTCTTCTAACTCTTAAGTCTTTTGATTTCATTGGCAACTTTATAGGAAAGAAAAAAAAATTGTCTTCTAACTTGTTTATAAGATACAATGAGTTTATGTTTCTTACACACGAAAGGGCAGTATATACAAGACCATGTTGCTTTATTCACGTGGGATCAAACGCTAGTGTATCCATTGTTAGCCCCTGGGTTCTATGAATTGTCCGTGCACATGCTAGTTGAATGGGGAACTATTGTTGAATGACTACTCATTTGTTTTCTAGTGGTTTTTGTACGATAATTCTTTTCATAGGTGTTCATCTATGCATAATATTAGTTGTATATATATATATGTTGTATTTTAGATCGTTGCGCATTTTTTTTTCGATTCTTGAAAATCAATCCATACAATATCTAATGGTTGTTTTGTATAGCATTTCAAGATTCCTTCTGCACCATTAAACAAGCCATCATCAATTCCATAGTTCCCTCTAATCAATTCAATAAGAATATTTTGTTTCAATTCAATTGTCGAATGAAGATGCATTTTTTTTGCTTTGAATATTGGCTCTTCAATCAAATTAACAACCCTATCATTGGCTACTAGTGTATATGCAGTTGTTTCAATAGCAAGAAACATTGTTTTATTATGTTCTTTGACATCTTTGTTCCTATAAAAAAAAAATAAGGAAATGTAGGTTCTTATGGTGCTGGTCTATAGCAAGCCTGATTAAGAAAGGCAATATATTCTTCTGTTTGAGTACAAATTCTTATTCTATTTAAAATTTATACAAAATTGTTGTCATATTGTTAGATCACCTTTTCTAATTCAAAGAACCTCACATTTTCTTTCCAATAATTGTAAGGTATTTTTTCTTGGTACAAACTTGGATGCTCAAAAATCCATGAGTCATGTACTGGTTGTGCCTAACACAAGTCACCACAAAACATGATATCAATATTTCCACATGGCAATGTCGGTGTGTGCATGATTTCTCTAAGCCTTGTGTCTATGTTGTATAGCATTCGTGGACCAATTAACGATGCTTCGTCTATTAGCAATATTCACAATTGTTGGTACTCTTTGGTTAATGAATCTAACATGTTTGAATTTAACGGAATCAAATTTGCAGAGTTCAATGGAAGGCTTAAATCTGAGTGGATTGTTGTACCATGCACATTGTAAGCAACTTTTCCTGTAAATGCAAGTATCAAGCCCTTTTTCTTTAGTGGGTCACTACCAAGTTCTTTATCAGAGGAATATAACGATCCATTGTAAATCGCAAGTGTAGTATGAATTTTTCCCTATACCTGCTTTTCCAGATAAGAAAATATGTATAAGTGTTGATGGATCCATTATTTTCTGAAGTAAAATTTATTTCATTATTGATTGTTGTTCTGGATTAAGACCTCTTTTGATCGAGTAGTACTCTTCAGTGATCATGACATGTGGATTTTTTATATATTCACTAATACAATTTTTCTCTATTTGATGATATCGACGCATATGCAGAATATATTTTTGGATGCCATATTTTTCAAGTTCCACAATAGCAAATTGATTGCTTGGAGTATCCAATGGAAGCAAAATTTATTCAAATTCATTGCTAATTGTTTCAAGAGCCTTGTCAACATTGCCTCATTTGCAACAAATTTTGATTCAAAATAGGCTATTCTATCCATGTAACGCATGTGTGTCTGAAGCCATGTTTTGTGGTTTCCTAATAAAGACACTTCAGTTTCTCTATGCGGGATATACAACATAATTTGTTTACGATAAAAAAATTATGGACATTTGTATTATTGTAGCGTATATAGCGTATAATCGATGATCATTTTCATTCTTTTGTAATTATGTTGCTAAATGAATAGTGAGCAACATATTCTTCCAAGCACAAATGCTCAAGTTCAATCGTTCGACATATGTATTTCTCAATAGTAGAAGATCAAAGAATGTTTTCAGAATCATCAGGCTCTTGTTGCAATAGTGCTGGTTTTTTTAGTACATATGTGAGTTTATCTTCTGGTGTTGTGTCAATAAAGAATGTTTTCCTTGATGTAGAATGCATAGGGAGTGAAAGAACAATATGGATTTCCTGACGTGTAGACATTCGTTGCATATTTAAAAAGGCATTGCCAATTTTTCGAATCATCACCATCAACAAGGAATCTGTCTCTAATTTTTTAAATGCGATGGTCATGGTTCTATTCATTTTTTTTTATGTATGAACTACAATAAGTGGTTGTATAAGTATAGGCATCTAATATAAATTGTGCATTGGTGTTTTCTTGCCAATGTTTTGGAACATTCTGTGCAAATGCATTTATCCATGTATCAATTGGACGTCTTATTAACAGGAGAGTACATCGTTTAAGGCAAGAGCATATTAATAAGATGTATTCTTCTCTATCAATGTTTAGTTCATTCAAGAATTGTTGAAAGGAAATGTCATTTGAGAAGGTTTTTTGTTCCAAAAACGTGAAAATATTTTTCGCTTTTTGCGGTGTCTTCTTTGTTGCATTTTCCAATGGATGCAAAATGAGCGTCTTATCCAATGGTGGAAAAGCGAATTTGAATTTACAATTAGATACATGTTTTTGTGTGATGATGAGTCTCAGCCTTTACGATATTTTCATCAAGCAAGGAAGAGTCACTAGATATATATTTATCAACAAATGCAATGATTTTAGGGTGTGTGCAAGAAGATGAGGGTCACTTTAGATGCAATGCTACTTTTTTCAAATCTCGTTCCTGATACCTAAAACTTAACACGTTTCTGATATTTAGCACCTGCCATGGTAAGACCCGAGCCTAACATGTCATTGGACATGTAGGTTAGGTAACCATAACGCGTACGCGTTATGTAGTTACAAAACGCGTACGCGTTATGTAGTTACAAATCGCGTACGTGATATGTAAAACTAAAAATGAATTTAAAAACACAGTCCCGACGATTGCCGACCACCCGCGACACTCACGCATCAGAAACGCGAATAGAGGCGAAATTGACCCTGGACGAGGACGGTTTGTGGCCCACTCAACTATCCGTGTTGCTCGATTTAGCTGGAGGGGAGACAAATTCACCGGTGCATTCTCATCTAATCAGGTAATTCATTCACCCATACCATTTTTTTGTGATTTTTTAACCCAAATTACTATTTTTTTATTGTTTAAAACAACCTAGTTTTGTAATATTGATAAAATTGGGAATAACCCAATTTCTATTTAAATTCACACCTCCCTCAACCAAGATTAGTGAATAATTAAAATGAAACCCTTTTCAAAAACTCAAAAATTCATAATCAAACCAAAAATTGAAAAAAATAAAACTCCCCCCTTTCTACAATGTATTCATCTAAGTCACCCGACACGAGGACACGGGACACGAATGTCCCCACCAAGCTTCAAATTTGAAGCCTTCAGGCCACTTCAAATTTTACCCACACGTCATAGAAGGCCACTTCAAATTTTACCATGCAAAAAAAATTAATTTCATGGTAAGCCCTTCAATAATTAAATTAGCCACTACTGTTTAAAATTGCAACAGAAGGGTAGCTTCAAATTTCACCCATCAACAATTTTTAGTGGGAAATTGGGAATGCGGCTACTAGCTAGGTGACTTGGGAGTGGGACTCGGTTACTTTCCAATATCCACGTGTTCGATCATCCATGGATCATGGACCATTGGGCCTCTAATAATATCATTGAGCAACTTACGTGGACGGGCTTACACTGAGTAGCCCATGGCTTGAACGCTTCGAAGTTCTCGTGTTTGTAGCGAGCGCTTACGTGTTTAACACATTTAATGGCATCAACAAAATTATTAAACCTGGAAGGTGGCTCATACGTGTTGTTGCTAGCGGGCTTACCAAGTTACAAGTTATCACATACCAATTCGTGAATGCTGACTCCGTGAGTTAATTGAGTATTCAATGTATAATATATTATGTTAATGTGCCCCCGCGAATTTGGCATTTCAGACAAAATCCACAATCCATAAACTTCTTATAATGTTGCAGGTTGTTGCTCCTGCCCGTGGCCCCTACCTATAGCCCTGTGTTTTCTTTGTTGTATCAAGTTAATCCTACCGTCTACGGCTCCCAGCCTCACACCCTGTGTTTTCTTTGTTGTATCAAGTCAATCCTACAACTCCCGAGTTCCACCTTTTGTTTTCTTTGTTGTATCAAGTCAATGCTCGAATTCCATGCTTCCATGGCTCCGACCATCAATATATAATATTGCATGAATAGAAACAAGCTTTTTCTTATACCCCTATTCCACTGTGGTTGAGCTACTTCCAAGTTCCACCTACCCTATCTCCTCCAGTCCTCCAGGATAGTTTGCGGAGCGAAGCTGGCAATGCCAGCCTGCCATAAACATATTTAAAGAAATTCATTTTCTTTGAGGAGCTCAACTTCAAGGCTGACTGGATTTTTGACATCCTATGAATTTACAGGTCTGCTATATCCACTGAAAAATAAAGCCTCTCAACTTTACTACGTCAGTAAACATTGAAATTTTGATGTACTATTACATTTTCAAATGAAAAGAATAACTTATTATTAATAAAAAAATCAAATCATATTAATATATTAATGAATTTGAATTTAGCTTCCCAATATTAAAATAAATTATACATTTTAAATGATCCACAACCAAATATTATCCTGAGAAGGAAATGGAAAAAAAGGAATTTCCTCAACACAACATGCTATTTCCTTATGATGATGCTTTTACGTTTATGATTACCAACCTTGGAATCAAGTTTGGTTATCCGAAGGTGTAATATCTTCTAAGCTAAGTCAATAGGTAGGGATGTTGGTATTGATATAATTATGACAAAGTTTTATAAAGGATTAGGAACAATTCCGTTGGCTTGTAGATGACATATTTATGGATAAAAAGCTTGTTGTTATGAGATAATGACATCATGCCTCAAAAACATGTCCCATACAATCTAATGTTAATGGGCGCTCTACATAGAAATTGGAATGTCAACATTTGTGAGTACAATAAATATGTAGATGATTTTGGCCTACTACAACTTTAATATATTGAGTGGATTGATAACCTTCACAATTATATAAGAGATTGTAGCTATGACTAGGAGGAGAGTTAACAATGCAACAAAATCAAGTAATCGAATTTTGTGCATAAAATGAACATAAGACTCCCACCAAATTTCATTGAATCTACGTCTTAACAAAAGAACTCATCGTTTCACGGGATTCCACCCCATCAATCCTTTTAACAGTAATGGCCATAACAGTTGCTACAACCCTAGCGCGAGAAAAATCAATCGAGCTATGCATGACAATACTTGAAACCAGACTTTTTGAACTCCCTATTACGTCATAGGAATCAATACTACTTTCTCCACAACATGTGGCACCCTCAATATCTTCCATCACCGCAATTTACATTTGATAAAAAACTTGATCCCAAATAGTAATTACCCCATTCTTTGCTCTAAAAAGGCCTCGGTTAACCTAGAATCCAATCCATGCAACATGAACACATCCATATATACACATAGAATAAATATTAATAAATTTCTCATAGCCCTTCAATAGTGTTCAATATCTCATAGCCCTTCATAGTGAAATGGGACCCCACCCTTCAAATTTGATCCCTGGTCCCCACTAGACACGGTGACCCCCAGAATTATGACACGTAGGACACGGTGACCCCCGGAATTAATATATTTTTAAAATATATTAAAATTTAAAAATATAGACATATAGATCCAATAAAATTTAACATTTACAATTACAAATATTCAATAGAAATTACATTTACAATTACAAATATGAAATATTCAATAGAAATTAGATCATTCACAAATCACAACACATTTGTCATTCACAATCACAAAACACAATGAGACATTGAGACACATAGATGCAAACTCATCACTGCCCTGATCCTCCTCCTCCATGCCTGAATCAACAAACTCATCACTGCCCTGATCCTCCTCCTCCTTCTCTCTGCCAATCTGACTAACTTACTTTTTAATTGTCAAATGTTTAATTTTAAGTTTTAAATGTATGTAAGTGAATGCCATTAAATTGCTTATGTGAGTTTGATTTAATACATGTTCAATTTTGAAGAGACGTCATTATATACCATATATATGTTTCTAATGATTTTCGTATTAATGTCTTTATTGTAGTTGCGGCTATGGATACCAATGCCGAGATATTGATTGAGCTTGCCCAATTGAGGGGTATAAGTGCAGCTTTTAGTGGTGGTGATAGGATTCGCCGTTCACTTGCATCAACCTTGGATGCAATTGTGGACACCATTTCACAATCTACGAATTTCCTATATGATATTGCATCTTACAGAGAAAGAAAAAGAAAACAATATGCTGATGGGCTAGATTACAATGCAGTAAAAAATTTGAAAATATCCAAAGAGCTTATATTTGCATTGTTTAGGGACCCTCGGACGGGGGAAATCCCAAATGCAAGCAAGCCGCATATCTCCATTGAGTGGTGCACGTTTCAACCATTTGTTGATAACTGGATGGACAAATGGTACATGGTTTTTGATATGCCACCACACAACAACAGGGAAATTCCCTTATATTTCCTTCGAAAGATGTACGCAGAGTTCGTGTTGCATAAACACGTTAACTATTTTGACATCTTATAGTTTCAGGGGATCGGTGGGGGGATGCCCCAAAACCGACCCAATGCCAGGCTTCGAGACCAGGATCGCCCTATCCCTGCACCTCGCAGACAGTTGCCTGGGCCAGATGTCCCACCAGCACATCGCATTATTCCGCAGACACGGAATGCATTTTTGAGTTTGGCACGAGCGGTTGTTCGCCATGGCACGATGGTTCAACATATGGGTGAGGAAGGGACATCTGTCCCTAGTGTGGTACATACACCAGCTCGTCACCATGCAGGACCATCAACTAGTGCAGGACCATCAGGACCATCCACTAGTGCAGGACCATCAGGACCATCCACTAGTGCAGGACCATCGACACATCCCCATCTTAGTACTGATCCTCACGAGTGCACATCATGTGGTCGTCCCTGCTATGGTATTTCCTCAGATGTTGCCTTCAGTGGGTTTTTTAGAGAGGTATGTTGATGGTTAATTGTAATAAATTCTTCATTTATTTTCGTCATTGTACACATATATATAGTTTGAGCTAATATATTAATTTTGTGAACTTGCAGTTGATGCTTTATGCCGGCAGTGACGCCCCAGAGCCGGATGTTCCAGACTCTACAGGTGGGAATGATGCTACCCATTCGGTAGGCCCATCTTATATACCACCTATTGTCGTATCTCACACCGAGGTAAACATTTTAAAATTTCAGTTTTTTAATACTTGTTAATTTGTTAATTTCCACATACTTTACATTTTAGTTCATTAATGCTATCTACGGTCTAATATTTACAATTATTAAACTTGCAGATGCCAGATCCTTCACTGGGGCAAGGTAATGTGGAGGTAGTACCCATGGTCATACCGTCCCCTGAAACATCTGGGCTCCAGGTAAACAATTAAAAATGACATTTTTTAAATACATGTTTGTTTGTTGAATCATGCATGTCTAACTACATGAACACTTGTTGACTGTAGGCACCATCCGAGACATCTGGCCCATTGCCTGGATTTGTATCTCCCTCCAGGCCATTCGTGAACAAGGGTCGTGTGTATGTGAGGCGTTCTACTCCTAGAAAGACTCCAGCTGCCCACGACCATGGGCTTACTCACACCATGGTAATGTATATCCTTCGATGATATTTGTTGTTTAACTTGAAATCCAGTGCATAAATCATTTTTGTTAATGTTTGAATTGCATGTTTACTGCATCAGGAACCCGAGTTGTCTACTGAGAACCTTGCATCGATGGTTGATGCAGCGGTTAGTGCCGCATCTGCAATGGCGACTGATCACACACAGGTATGTAATTATTTCAACATTATATTTACATAGTTTATTATTGTTGGACCTATTGTTTATTCATGCATTTCTAACTATTTCAACATTTTTTCATTGTAGCCACCACCAGCAGGAGCAGTGCCTGGCCCCCCTGGTTCGACCATCCTGGATGTTCAACCAACGGCTCCATCTGCTACACAAGCAACGCAATCTCCTGCATCAGTTGAGGTGAGATGTCCTTCAGTGACCAAGTGTTTCATGCACTTTCCATGCACCAGTTGATAATTGTTGAGCTAATGTATTAGTGTACATAGTTAGTTGAATTTAACAATTGATATTTAATTTGCAGGATCCAGGGATGCACATTGATCCTAGGGATGTGCCTAGAGGATCAACGTCGGGAAAGAACAAGAGGAAACTTGAGTTTTGATAGTTTTGGATAGTTTTGGACACATGTGCTTTTGGATACTTTTGTATATATATGTACTTTTCGATACATTCAGTTTTGGAGACATGTACATTGACTTTATTGTGCATGTACTTTTGGAGACATGTACATTGACTTCATTGGATACATGTACTTTTGGATACTTTTGGATATACATGTACTTTTGGAGACATGCACTTTTGGATACTTTTGGATATACATGTACTTTTGGAGACATGCACTTTTGGATACTTTTGGATATATATGTACTTTTGGATACATGTACTTGTGTCAATCTAATGTGTTGATTTGTGTGGATTATCTATTACTCATGAATGCACTATGTCAAAAGAACAAACTATTATATTCAAAGGTTTCAACGAATTCACTACATGCATGCACTAATCGGTATCTAATTAAAATTTGTGATTTTGGATGATCATTACAAGTTATGTCAAAGTTCTTGCTCGTGTAATTTAATCAAACTAAATGCAATACAATGTTTTCAAGGTTTCAACGAACTCACTCATGCACACCCATTGCCATCAACTACCAATGAAAGTCTAACATTATGAGGTTCTTCTTTAAAAATGGGTAATATTTCCTTTATGATCGTAAATTGAGAACCATTTGTAGCCACTCATATAATACCATCTTCACTTATCTTTGTACATGATAATCCATATAATGTGCTATGTTTTTTAACCTAAACAATCATCAAAAACCTAGAATTATAGGGATATGGCAAAGAACCTTATGGGGAACCTTATATATTACCTAATTAGTTCAATATCTATTGATCTCACATTCATGGCATTTTAAATTTGTTGCATGCTATCCATAATATATCATTTGATCATAATTAGGACATCCATCAATTGTTTGATACTCCTTTCTTGTATCTTTCATAAGGGCACACAATTCTCAATATGTGCAAGGTAAAGTATTAGAGTTATTGTGTATACATTAGGATCTTTGTCAGACCATTGTTTGAAATGTCATTCAATACCTTCAATTTTATCAACATCAAATTAGTAGACAAAGTGACTCATCTTTGATCTCTTGTATAGGCCTTTGTGTGCCTTATCAATAAGATGTACATCATGAATATTATCATAGGTCTCATACATAGGTGCATCATCATCCATGCAAACAAAGGTGTCATGGATCAACCTATTATCCCTTTATTCTCAATAATATTAGTATCATTATCTTCCATAGGATCAAATTCAACTCCATCACCCCCATTATTGCTACTCTAAATTGCAGCCTTAGGAGTTTTGATCATGTGTTTTTGTCTCTTTAGGAGTTTTGAAATATTATACTCTTTCAAAAATAATATGGAAGTTCAAATATTTAAAAGTGGCTTAAATTATAAAATGGGCGGAAATTCACCAAGTGTCCTTGAACGACATTTTCATGCGACTTGCAACTCGACATAACTCGGAAACCGGACGTCGGACCGACGAACCGTCGACTCCGTTGGTCTCCTGGTGTGCGATTACCTCTAGGGGGGCCTCTCCCTCGTCCCCCCATGGCCCAGTGGCTTCATTGTGCATTCATTTCGTAAACTAGGGTTTTGCTCAGTGTAATTGCATGCAATCTCGCATTGGTGGGTCAACTCTGCAAAAACCTCCCCCGAGCCAGTGTTGGCAGTGTTCCCACGTCGGCATTGCCCACACACACTTGCAGGAGCCAACGGCACGCAATCTTCCTGCTCCGTTTGCTTTTTCTCTCCCGGACGGAAATTCACCATGTGTCCCTGAACGACATTTTCATGCAACTTGCAACTCGACATAACTCGGAAACCGGACGTCGGACCGACAAACCGTCGACTCTGTTGGTCTCCTGGCGTGCGATTACCTCTAGGGGGCCCTCTCCCTCGTCTCCCCATGGCCCAGCGCCTTCATTGTGCATTCATTTCGTAAACTAGGGTTTTGCTCAGTGTAATTGCATGCAATCTCGCATTGGTGGGTCAACTCTGCAAAAACCTCCCCCGAGCCAGTGTTGGCAGTGTTCCCACGTCGGCATTTCCCACACACACTTGCAGGAGCCAACGGCACGCAATCTTCCTGCTCCGTTTTCTTTTTGGCTCCCGGACGGAAATTCACCAAGTGTCCCTGAACGGCATTTTCATGCGACTTGCAACTCAACATAACTCGGAAACCGAACATCGGACCGACGAACCATCGACTCCGTTGGTCTCCTGACGTGCGATTACCTCTAGGGGGCCCTCTCCCTCGTCTCCCCATGGCCCAATGGCTTCATTGTGCATTCATTTCGTAAACTAGGGTTTTGCTCAGTGTAATTGCATGCAATCTCGCATTGGTGGGTCAACTCTGCAAAAACCTCCCCCGAGCCAGTGTTGGCAGTGTTCCCACGTCGGCATTGCCCACACACACTTGCAGGAGCCAACGGCACGCAATCTTCTTGCTTCACTTTCTTTTTGGCTCCCGGATGGAAATTCACCAAGTGTCCCTGAACGGCATTTTCATGCGACTTGCAACTCGACATAACTCGGAAACCGGACGTCGGACCAACGAACCGTCGACTCCGTTGGTCTCCTGGCGTGCGATTACCTCTAGGGGGCCCTCTCCCTCGTCTCCCCATGGCCCAATGGCTTCATTGTGCATTCATTTCGTAAACTAGGGTTTTGCTCAGCGTGGGAGTGTGCAATTTTTGCACACGGGGGTCAACTTTGGAAAATCATCCACCGGGCAAGTATGGCTAGTGTTCCTAGCCCGAACCTGTCTAGACACACCTGCAGGACTCCCCGGAACCCGGTTTTGTTGCATGGTTGGATTTCTATGCCCCCGGTAGGTATCCAGCAAGTGTCCCTGAAGGCCTTCTGGTAGTGAGACAGGACGAGCCATAGAATGAAGACCGTGGCTCGGATCGATGAACCGTCGACTCCATTGGATTCAGCACACCGGGATAATGCCAGGGGTGCCCCTCCCCTCCTACCCGGTGGCCCATGTGTCACCTTGCAGGTCCATCTTGGAAACTAGGGTTTTGCTCAGTGTGGGAGTGTGCAATTTTTGCACACGGGGGTCAACTTTGGAAAATCATCCACCGGGCAAGTATGGCTAGTGTTCCTAGCCCGAACCTGTCTAGACACACCTGTAGGTCTCCCCGGAACCCGGTTTTGTTGCATGGTTGGAGTTCTATGCCCCCGGTAGGTATCCAGCAGGTGTCCCTGAAGGCCTTCTGGTAGTGAGATGGGACGAGCCATAGAACGAAGACCGTGGCTCGGATAGATGAACCGTCGACTCCGTTGGATTCAGCACACCAGGATAGTGCCAGGGGTGCCCCTCCCCTCCTACCCGGTGGCCCATGTGTCACCTTGCAGGTCCATCTTGGAAACTATGGTTTTGCTCAGTGTGGGAGTGTGCAATTTTTGCACACGGGGGTCAACTTTGGAAAGTCATCCACCGGGCAAGTATGGCTAGTGTTCCTATCCCGAACCTGTCTAGACACACTTGCAGGTCTCCCCGGAACCCGGTTTTGTTGCATGGTTGGAGTTCTATGCCCCCGGTAGGTATCCAGCAGGTGTCCCTGAAGGCCTTCTGGTAGTGAGATGGGACGAGCCATAGAACGAAGACCGTGGCTCAGATCGACAAACCGTCGACTCCGTTGGATTCAGCACACCAGGATAGTGCTAGGGGTGCCCCTCCCCTCCTACCCGGTGGCCCATGTGTCACCTTGCAGGTCCATCTTGGAAACTAGGGTTTTGCTCAATGTGGGAGTGTGCAATTTTTGCACACGGGGGTCAACTTTGGAAAATCATCCATCAGGCGGGTATGGCTAGTGTTCCTAACACGAACCTGCCTAGACACTTTGGAAACTAGGGTTTTGCAGGTCCATGATGATGATGATGGTGATGATGATGAAGATGTTGATGATGATGGCTTGGTCTAAGGTGGTGCTCTCAAATAGCTAATTCATTATGAAATATTTAACAAGACATGAATTAAATTTAATATAAGTGTATTGTTTAATATAGTGAGCATGAATTGAATTAATTTTGTTGGGTGAAGCCAATAACCAACATGATGAACATAATATAATTTTAGGGTTTACTGATCATATGTAAAAAATGGCATATTCATAAACTTGGCATACAAGAGAACTTTTGGCATATTTATAAACAACGTAAACGTAAATTTGGCATATCAAGAACACAAAATTGACATATTCATATGAAACATACATGTGAAAATTGAGCATATATCAATATTCAATTACAAATAGTATAAATAGTATAGTATTAAAAGTATGTAACGTACCTCATCATGCTAGATCCCACCTATTATCATAAGACCAAGCCCTCCGGATCATCTCTTATACTGATGGTCTCCATTAGTCTCTCGTGCTCTGTATCCGGTAAGAAGTAGCGTACCTTCGATGTATTTCGACTAGGCATTGTTCGTACCTGAAGGTTTGTGCCAATGATTAAGTTGGTAAAGTGATACACACTTGCGCCTGGTTTGTAATCCCTGTAAACATATCCACCCTTCTTTCTTCCATTGTTGTCCCGTGTCAAGTATTCACCTTTAACAACCATAGACCCAGTTGGAAAGTGGTTGTTTTCATCGTCAGTCATGGACACAATGAGGGTTTGCTTTCCATCTATACAGCGTGCCAACCAGTATTCATCACCCCATTCAGTATCTTTTGAGGCAACCATTGCGTATATGTGCCCTGCATTATATGATTGTAGGTATATGATCAAAATATTTTTCGTGCGATACAAGGCCATTAATGTGCATTTGAAGACTACGTAAACAAACAAAAAATGTTAAGGAAATGCATCATACCGGGTTGTACAAGGTCTGAGACATTATCAAAATCTGCAGAAATAGATGATTGGTCTTCTTCCAACGGAGTTAACTCAACAATTGCACGCTGATCAAGTGGAAGTGATATGCGATCCCATCCATCAACCCAATCCAATGATTCACACCCATCCCAGTCACCATCACAACAAGGCGGGCAAAAATAAGCGAGTTTTCTGGTCCAAATTTCAAATACTGGGTTATCAGAGCTTCGAACCGAATGAAAGCCACGAGTCCCAGGCACAGTCTTGCATTCCCATGCATCTGAACGATCTATGTCTACCACCTCCCAAAAAAATCTCTCCACATGTCTCTTTCTTGTGGATTCTACTCGCATAGTTGATTCCTCTCCCATTACTGACGTGCACCACCTGACTATATATTGAGCATTTAGAATAGTAGATTCTGTAGATACTTTCAATTCCTCTCTTCGTAGGGCTGTTTTGACACATGCTCCGGCTCCATCATGCTCTCCTTTACCATGCCCAGTCTCAAAATAGTTCCACATATGTGGCACTTTGTAGTTTTTTATGCAATGAACACAACCACTGAAATATGCGTGCATTTTTGAACTGACCAGCACACCCATCAGACCAAATCCAGTGTCGATCCATCTATATGTTCCTTCCCTTCAAGTGATCATAGAACATGATGAAGCAATGACGTACATAGTGGAAGTCGTGGCACCTATCATCACTTATGTAGAAGTGATATTCCTTCAGAATTTCTCTTTGCTCTTCAGTGCTATTTGGGCCATGCCTATATGTGATATGGACCATCAAGGAAACCTGCTCAGAGTGATAATACTGACTTTGGATCTCATTTTGAGGTTGCAGAGTGTAGTTCTTGGCAAAATCAACAACTGAAAGTATAGTACCAAGGGGAAATGTATCTCTGCATATTCTAAACTTCTCATCCTGCCATTGTGCCACGTGGACATGCTGAACATATTGATGTGTCTTTTCAATAAATTCCTTGATGAAGTCACTAACTTGTACCTGGTGACACAAAATGATCTCAATGTCAGTTTTTTGTTGTAAGTAAGGATTGAAATGTAACCGTTACAACATAATTTTATAGATATAAATGCATACCTGAGATGTCACCAATTGTATTTTTTTGCTTTCTTTCCCTGGGACTATTTCATAGTTGATATATTTGAAACTTTTTATGTCTATAACCATTTTCCCAAATTCACTGTCTCCATTCTCGTGCATACATTGGCTCAATAATGCCATTCCAGCACAGTTGGAGCATGTTCCATCCAAACAAGATTTTGCATAGTATGTTTGCCCCTCGGGCCTATTGCACATGATGCTATGAATGAATTCTCTTGATGAAGTCAGTGGTATTGTCATGGAGCAATCCTGCACAATGTTAGTATGCAACACACGACGAATGTACAAAAATGTTTCATAGTAATATTCATATTCTACATGGTATCTACAACAACAAGTGTTACGAAGAGTATTTGTTCTAACATACCATGGCTTACATTTCTCAAAAGATCTTTGCCCCAAGTTCAATTGTCTATGCTCAATCTTAAATTTCTCGTAAAGCTCTGTCTGTGTTATATCAAGAAGATGCTTAGTATGTGGTTCACGATCCTTTGAACCCCTTCTTAGTTTTAGTACATCATTTCGGTTTGAAGAAGGCCTTGTGTGATCATGCCAAAAACTGTGCACTAGTCCCTTTACTGCATCAACTAGCTTCATGTCATGACGTGGCAACCAACCAACAAAGGCCCAAAAATCTGTCTGATCGGTTGTGTCAAGATGTTCTCTTCTAATAGAATACCTACGGAGGGTTTTTACATTCAAATTAACTAGTTCGGATGTAGGCCTGAGAATACGAAGGGCCCTGGTGTTCTAATCTGCAATTGATTGTGACAACACACGACGAGCAGCATTGCGGTCCTTTGAACGTGTGTTCTTACCAATTTTACCAAATGCATCTACTAGGCTTTTAACTATATGAGAACTTGGTTCAGAATTCTTTATCATCTTTATCCCTAAATTTTTCCTAACAACATTCATGCTCCTAGATTTTAACAATGATAAAAATAATCTACATTTATCTCCATCACATTTAGAAACAAAATATTTATCAAGTATCTGTTGAGTTTGATAAGCAATACTACGTTTAGATAGCGTACCTTCAATGGAATTCATAAGTCTTTCATCAACTTGTATACGCTTCGGAGTTCTTCGACGTGTGCTTGCTAATGGAGGTAAGGGGGTTAGAATTGTACCATGTAGCGCATCACCAAGACGCTCTGGCGTTTCAGTAGTAGCTTGGTGTCCTTCATTCTCTTCCTGGTAGTTGGATGGTGGAAGTCCAACATCCTCATCCATGGTCTGTGGAAGTCCAACATCCCCTTGTGGAAGTCCAACATCCTCATCGATGGTGTGGATAACATTCTCTTCTTCAACAGTAGGCAAAATGTCCAACGCCTCTCTGACTTCATCGCTTGTATAACCACATCCGGATAGCAAATTGGGTGTTTCTTCGTGAGCTTCATCTTGAGATGGTAACTTATCACTTTGACTTGAAGTGGGAATTGAAACATCCCCTAATGAGCACCTACGTTTTGCTTCTTGATTACTTCCATGGGGTGCTTGTTCAACAACTATTGTGGAAATTGAAGGTCCCTCTTGTCGTGGATTAATAGGATGAACCATGGTATCCTCTACAATTGGATTTGGATTAGTTTCCAAAGAAAGCCTCCGATTCATCATGTATATTCTTTTCTTTTCTTTCTCTTCTTCAATGACTTCTTGAGGTATCTTCTTCCTTGTTGATTTGTTTACTCGGTTACGTGCATTCCCCATCACCACAATGATCAATTCAATATAGTTTGTTTTTGTTGCTCCTCAATTACAAGCTCTTCAATAATAAGCAAATGGAAGTTCTTCCTTGTTGGTCTTGAAGCTTGATATCTTATCTTGTGTGCTCCTCAAATATAGGCAAAATGAATCTTTCAAAGGCCTTATCTTTGGTGTTCTTCAATTGGAGATTCTTCAAGCTTGCTAATTATTTTCTTCAAATATGGCCATATAACCCAACACCACAGTGAGCAACCATGAAAGATGTCCTCAATGTTGCACCTGCATAAAAAAAAATGATGGAGTTGGTGTAGAATGTGAAAATTTTCAGACGCGGGCTCGTGTTGTTCGAAAAATCGCGGGATTGTTGTTTTCGTTCGGACAGAGTGAAGTTGCTCTCGAACAGCAACAGTCCATTATTTCTGGAGTTCCAAAACGCGTACGCGTTATAGAAGTACAAAACGCGTGCGTGATATGTAGTGAAAAAACACGAACGCGATATAGTCAAGCACAATAAATAGGTTAGGTGCACGGCTAGGGCAACGAACAAAATCAAAGAAAACTAATAATTTATATGGTTGCATACAAAACAAATGTTTTGTATGGTTTAATACCCCTTAGCTCTCTCCTAATAATCCCTAGATACCCCCTATCTCTTTCTAAATATATGTCCCTCATTCTCCCTACATCCCTCCCTACATGTTTCTTTCATGTTTCTTTCTCTCCCTTCAGCCATGTCTCTACCACCCCACTCTCCATCTCTCCACCTTCTCTTTATCTTCGTCATTTTCCCTCCCTATAGAACTCTCTCCCTTCTTATCCCTTAATCACTAACCCTCTACGCCTTTATCCCTCCCCCCTGCCCTCTCTGTCTTACCTTGTTCCTAGAGCCCCTCCCCCATAAAGGCCTTTAGACCCTCTTCTAAACATTAATCCCTAAGTGCATAAGTGCACAAGATGATGAGGAGGAGGAGGGTGATGACAATGAAGATGATCATGATGTAGATGAAGATGATAAAGATGATGAGGACGAGGAGGGTGATGACAATGAAGATGATCATGATGCAGATGAAGATGATAAAGATGATAATGTTGATGAAGATGATGGTGATGATGATGGTGATGAAGATGTTGATGATGATGGTGATGATGATGATGATGAAGATGATGGTGACATGATGGAGATGTTGATCTGATGAGGAAGATGATGATGATGATGGTGATGATGGTGATGATGTTGATGAGGACGATGATGGAGATGAAGATGATGATGATGAAGAAGATGATGATGATGGAGATGTTGTGTTGATGGGGAACCTAGAGATGACAATGATGATGAAGATGGTGATGGTGATGGTGATGGTGATGACGATGAAGATTTTGATGATGATGCTGATGGCGATGATGATGAAGATGTTGACGGTGATGGTGATGGTGATGTTTAGATGATGATCATGATGATGTTCAGAAGATCATGATGGTGATGATGGTGATGATGATGGAGAAAATGACAATGATGGATATGTTGATGAAGAACCTGCAGATGCCAATGATGATGATGATGGAGATGTTGATGAGGAACCTACAGATGCCAATGATGATGGTGATGACGATGAAGATGTTGATGATGATGGTGCTGGTAATGATGATGATGATGATGAAGATGAAGATGATGGTGACATGATGGAGATGTTGATCTGATGAGGAAGATGATGATGATGATGATGGTGATGATGATGAAGATGTTGATGACGATGATGATGGTTATGAAGATGATGATGATGAAGAAGATGATGATGATGGAGATGTGTTGATGGGGAACCTAGAGATGACAATGATGATGAAGATGGTGACGGTGATGACGATGAAGATTTTGATGATGATGCTGATGGCGATGATGATGAAGATGTTGATGATGATGGTGATGGTGATGTTTAGATGATGATCATGATGATGTTCAGAAGATCATGATGGTGATGATGGTGATGATGATGGAGAAAATGACGATGATGGATATGTTGATGAGGAACCTGCAGATGCCAATGATGACGATGATGGAGATGTTGATGAGGAACCTACAGATGCCAATGATGATGGTGATGACGATGAAGATGTTGATGATGATGGTGCTGGTAATGATGATGATGATGATGATGATGATGATGATGATGATGATGATGATGATGGTGATGATGATGAAGATGTTGATGACGATGATGATGGTGATGAAGATGATGATGATGAAGAAGATGACGATGATGATGGTGATGAAGATGATGATGATGAAGAAGATGACGATGATGGAGATGTGTTGATGGGGAACCTAGAGATGACAATGATGATGAAGATGGTGATGGTGATGACGATGAATATTTTGATGATGATGCTGATGCTGATGATGATGATGATGATGATGATGAAGATGTTGACGATGATGGTGATGGTGATGATGATGATGATGATGATGGAGATGTTGATGAGGAAGGGGGAGATGACAATGATGATGAAGATGTTTATGGTCATGAAGATGATGATGATGGTGATGGTGATGATGATGGAGATGTTGAAGATGATGGAGATGGCGATGAAGATGATGATGATGATGATGATGGTGAAGATGATGAAGAAGAAGATGATGATGGAGATGTTGACCTGATGACGATGAAGATGATGATTATGGTGATGATGATGAAGATGTTGATGCTGATGATGATGGTGATGAAGATGATGATGATGGAGAAGATGATAATGATGGAGATGTTGATGAGGAACCTACAAATGCCAATGATGATGATGATGATGGTGATGACAATGAAGATGTTGATGATGATGGTGATGGTAATGATGATGAAGATGATGATGATGATGGTGATGGTGATGGTGATGTTTAGATGATGATGATGATGATGATGAAGATGATGGTGACATGATGGATATGTTGATTTGATTCAAGGAAGATGATGATGATGATGATGATGGTGATGATGATGAAGATGTTGATGATGATGATGATGATAATGGTGATGAAGATGATGATGATGAAGAAGATGATGATGATGGATATGAAGATGATGATGATGAAGAAGATGATGATGATGGAGATGTTGATGTTGATGGGGAACCTAGAGATGACAATGATGATGAATATGGTGATGGTGATGGTGATGGTGATGACGATGAAGATTTTGATGATGATGGTGATGGTGATGATGATGAAGATGTTGATGATGATGGTGATGGTGATGTTTAGATGATGATCATGATGATGTTCAGAAGATGATGATAATGATGATGGAGATGTTGATTTGATGAGGAATATGATGATGATGATGATGATGGTGATGATGATGAAGATGTTGATGATGACGATGATGGTCATGAAGATGATGATGATGAAGAATATGATGCTGATGGAGAATATGATGCTCACAACTCCCTCTAGTCTCTCTCTCCCCAACCATCAATCTCTCTCTCTCTCTCTCTCTCTCTCTCTCTCTCAAACACACACACATACACACACATTATGTCACTTTCCATTCTCAAACCCATCCCCCCTCCATCCATATCTATCTCCAACTTTCTCCCTCCATCCCTCACCCTACCTTCTCTCCCTCCCTCGCTCATCGCCTGTCTCTCACCTTCTATCCCTCCCTCATCTTTCCCTCAACCTATCCCAATCTCTCCATCACTCCCTCTCTCTCCATCGCCACCACTCTCTGCATGTCTCCCACCAACACTTTCTGTCCCTCCCTTCCTATCTCTTATTTCGTTCTATCCCCATCTATCTCTCACTCCCTCCAAATCCATTCCTCCCCATTGTCCCTCTCCCTCCCTCACTCTATGTCTCTCCCCCCCTTGTATTCTTTATTTCTCTCTCACATCCCCCTTGCCTCCATCCATTCCCCCTTGTCACTCAAGTCTCACTTTCAACTTCTAACCCTATACCTCTTCAGAACCTATTCTACTCCTAATAGTGCTCTCAAGCTCCACTTCCCTTCACCCCCTGTAGCCCATCATGTTCTCATTCCCTTCATCTCTCCCCACTCAAGCTTCCAACATCCTTCTAAGCCCTTGACCCTTTCCCACCCCTATTAAATATTAACCATAGATTCCATTGACCCTTCCCCACCCCTTCTCAAATATTAAACAAAAATTCCATTGACTTCCACACCCCCTCTTTCTCAAGTATTAAACATGTATTTTATGATTTGAATAACGCGAGCGCGTTTTGTAACTATATAACGCGTACGTGTTATGTAGTTATATAACGCGTACGCGTTAAGTATTTATATAATGTGCACGCGTTATTTAGTTATATAACGCGTACGCGTTATTTACATCTAAAAGCGCGGCAATATTTTTGAATTTAAACAGGCCGAGTCACATGCTCACATGTCAACAATAATCCTATGTGTATGCTTTGGAGTTTGCTTCGGTAATTCCAAACCTGTGCTATGTTAATGAAAAACCAAAGTTAATTGGGTATTTCTTCCAGTTTCTGGAGAAGCCTGTGCTTAGCCACTCGTTACAATATGCTACACAGAGTCATTTTTGACGAAATCTTAGACACAAATAACATTTTTTCTGCAGATTCCAAATATGTAACTTTTATTTTGAAATATTAAGTTTTTCTATTTTCTTTCAATTTCTTTTCTGTCCTACCTCCTTAACTCGTGAAACACACTGTTAGTGTTTCTTCCATAACTTTTTCAATTCTCAATCATTTCAAAAAAAAATTGTATGGTGCACAAGAGGACACTAACCTCCACGTTCTATGAAAAACCCATTTCAAGATTTTTGCATTAAGACCTTCAAAGGCTCTACCCACAAAAGAGGTACTATTTTCGAGGTTTGATCACTTAGACAATTATAAAAAAATTATAAAATTACTAATTTAATTTTCGAAAAATAATGGCGCACAAGTGCTATGTGTTCTCTACATGCATGCCGATTTTTGTAGCTTGATTCCATCATTTAGGCCCTCAAAGGCTCTACCCACAAAAACATATACCTTATCATTTGCCTGAAAAATAAAAAGTGTCTGTTAGGAAAAATGAAACTTGACATAGCTATGCAAATTTTCAATACATAAAAGTTATATATTCAAAAACGTGATTCAATTTCCTACATTTCATCTTTTTTACTCAATGCAAGATATTTTCCGTAAGTAAATCAAAAAATCCAAGTAAGTTGAGGGATGCCTGCTTTTTCAGTTTTCTATTGCATCTAACGTGCCAAAAGTGGCCCTCATTAGCTTGCACTGACCCTTTATCATCAGAATTTTTACCATAAGGTGAAAAAGCTAAGTTGGGAAACACTTTTATGACAACGGAGTGAAAAAAAAACTAGTGCTCACGGATGATCACGCAAAAAAAATTCAACCTCAAACTCTAGGCCTAGAGTTTGTGAGAGTTCAAACTCTCGGCCGAGAGTTTAATAAAACTCTTCACCGACTGTATTTTAAAAAAAAATCTCGGATGAGAGTTTGAACTAAACTCTCAGCCTAGATTTCATGGTCAACAAAACCTGCAAAAATATCTGGCATCTTTCTGGAACCTGCAACTTCAGCAAGCCCAAACCCCTGCAAATTTTAAATATTATTTGTCGGACTTGGTAGCGATGAATTCATCTATGAATCTAGTTTCCAATGATATAATAATTGTTTCATTTCGATTTGAATTTCTATTTATTAATAATAAAAAATTATAAACCTTATCCCTTAAGAATTTTATTACTCTGAAAATCACCCGAAATGAAAATTCAATATCATAACAAAGACAACACCAAAAAATTTGAAATTTTCACAGAGATCTTCCTTGCCCCGTCCTCTTCAAAAGTGTACTTTTATTATTTTCAATAAGAGTCACACTAAAAATAAAATTGAAGCTTACCAACATGTGTCGATAACGCACCATTTTCTGAACATATGCTATTTTGATAAATAATAAAAAGTAGTTCTCAAGTTTGAAAAACCTCGAAATATAGTCCATGCATAAGTGCAGTGTGTGTAGATTATGATCATACGTTGTTTTACCTAAAATGAATAACCATCTCTCAAAAAACTAGTGCTCACACTGGTCACTCATTATCTATACCTAAAATTTTCAAGTATAAGTCGTTGGTGAGCACCAAATTTGTCCCACAATATGTCCGTAAAAAAAAAAAAACAAATAAGAGTAGAAATCTAATTCAATTCTCTGAAACATTTTGTGTTTACTTCAAGTTGAAATTACTAAGGAAGATATAGGTTTGAAGAGGTCGAAGTTGAAAAACATAAAACGTGTTATCCTTATAATGGAATTCGGTTGTAAATAAATAATCATTAACCTTGTCAAATAAAATGTTATTGTTTAAAATGAAAGATTTGAAAGAATTTACTTGACACTAGATATATATTTATCAACAAATGCAATGATTCCATCATCATAATTTTTACCATAGACAAGTGAGTTTTTTATCCAAATCAATCCATGTTCATGCTTGTTTCCCCTATGATGGAATTCGGTTGTAAATAAATAATCATCGACCTTTCCAAATAATTGCGAGTATATATTACGAGGTATTTTCTAATTAGCGAAACAATGTTCTTGCAATGCATGTGGCATAATGGAGTCCAAACATGTTCTACACTTGTCAGTGCTATCAATGCAAAAACATATTTTCTCATTTTTTCAAAATAATCATAAGATGTTCGAATTGCTTCAAAGATAAAAATGCAATAGGCGATTTAATTATTTCTTCAAGTCTTTTTTGTTTCCTTTTGACATCTTTTTCTTATAATTTCTTGCCTTTCAACTCTCCTTTGCAGATTGATATCCAAGCAGTACTCGAAACTTGTTTAATAAGAATTCGTATTTTTTTAACGAAAATATTTGTAACGTGACTCAAAGTTAGTAGATATATGTGTAAGCTCTCAATGTGCTATTTGCTGACATAGAAATATATTTAAAATATCTTCCAGCTAGAACCATAAAACAATGTAGGGAAATTTAACTCTTAAAGGAACTTGTCTTGAAAAATGCACAGTGGTATAAATGCTTCTGAAGGTGCAATTTGCAATATTTTGTTATCCAAGTCATCTATTACATGAGTCTGTCCATATCCATGTATCATTGTTTCATAAACCTGCTCTATTTCTTTATATTCTTGAATGCTTTCATATAGTTCTTTGATTGAAGTGTTTGTGCATTATTCTTCAATATCTTTCTTAAATATCTCTTCACGGGTTGTATTAATGACTATTCCTTCATTTTGATATAGTGTAGTCATGCATAAGTCATTCAAAGCAAGCATGATATTCCTTGTCTCGACATTTCCAAATAAATATGCATTTTTATATTCAAGTTTTTGTTTCAACATGACTGCAACTGTCATTTAGTCTTTCAAATTCTGAGGCAATCCATCTTGTGTCATTTAGTCTTTCAAATTCCAAGGCAATCCATCTTGAATTTCATCTAGGTCTGAAGGAATGTTAATTATTGTACCAGTCAATCCAAGTTGTTCTCTTTTGTAGCCAATTTTCCTTATCTGTGAAAAGTCCATTCTTGGTGACACCAAGCATTCCTCTAATCGAGTCAAAGTTTCAACGGAATCTATTTTCGCATTTCATTGGATTTGCAAAGGGACTGCATATTTAGGAAATTTCCCATTGCATATTGATTGGTTATTAGACCTGGTCACCAAGTCAGTTGATTTTTTCCCAAAATTCTACTTTTGATAGTATGAATACCTTTTTGAAATTGAAATGTCTTTTGATAGTATGAATACCTTTTTGAAATTGAAATGTTTCACATATTGCACATGGATATGTCAGTGTATCTTCAATTGTTTCCAAGTATCTATTTATTGATTTAACTCCTTTATTATATGCAAGTTTTTGTTGTCCCAAAATATGACCTTGATTTCTCATTTCTATCTTCACTCGATGTAGTTCATGTATTTTCTTTGTTATAGGCTTTGGCAATTTCGTCACGGGTTTTGAAATTGTTTATGTTGAATAAAAGTGTTTTGAAATTGTATATGTTGAATAAAAGTGTTTTGAAATTGTATATGTGTTTGTATTCCAAACAAATATGTTAATATCTAATAATTCACACATCCATTGCATTTCAAAGTAATTTCCCTCTATCATGCCTTATTAATAAGACTTTGATAAATTAGTGATATATCCTTCCCAATTAGAAATGAAATTATTTTGTCTAATTGTTATTTGAGCAAGATGTTTGTTATGATAGTTGATTACACGAATGTCATTTGCAATGAAGCAATTGTAAAATGTTTGTATCATAGTTGTTCTCAATGTCTACAAATTAAACAATGGCACTAACTCACAAACATATTCAAAAAGTGAATCATGGAAATCATCAATTATTGGACTAGCAATGCGAAAACCCTGTTGTAGAAGCACTTCTTCAATAGATCCATTCCTATTGCATTGCTTAGACATAGTTGATCACATAGGCATTTTCGAATTCGCAATGGGGCATTTTTGTCATGGTTTATGCTTGAATATTGAATTAATGGTTCAAAATGACCAAATGTTGGTGTTGTATCATGGAACATAATACTATAACATTCTTTTGTATTTGCACTGGTGAATGAGAGATATTTTGTCTTTTTTTTCGATGACCAAACAGAGACTGAAACATTAATCCAATTAGAAAACCATTTAATACAGAAAATGTCGCTCCACAATCCTTTTTCGCTATCTTCACCTAGTTGTGATGCATATATGGAAATATTCCTAAGATATGTAGAATTGTCTGTGCAACCTCAGCAAGGAAATCAACAGTCGAATTTGTTCGCATCGATTGTAAAGTTGCAATGTCATTTTCCTCTAAAGAACAACGGAAATGATTAATAATTCCTTGTCTTATTTCTAATGATGTATAACAGAAATGAAAGAGCAGTGGACTGGTTCATAATGAAAGCATTGCAAACAAAGTAATTATGAGTTTTCTAATGTTCTATCAATTTCCTCTGCAGATGAGCTAAATATGCAAAAAGAACTTGTTCTATCTAAATAGAACATTCTCGCAAAGATTCTAGATTTTGCATTTATAGAAACCATAATAGAGTATGCAAAAGAGCATAGAAACAAAGTTGAAAAGCAGTCAAAGTATTTGTACCTGTTGTAGTGATTTCAAAAATGTTTTAGAAAGTACAATGTTATAGGAAATGAGGAAAACATGTATAAACAAGCATAGGAATATAAATAAAGGAAAATTAATTGCATGGAAAGAAGAAAAACAAATACTTGTACATTGAAAATTGATTTCTTGTTCTTTTTCAAATGGCCATTGTAAATATTGTAGTATAATGGATCTCCATAAATTAGGACAAAAGTTTGTCTGCACTAAAACTATAAATTTAAAATATTAAGATGATTAATGCTTGTATAATAATTTATGATATGTGATTCCTTAAAGGTTCCACGCTACCTCTTATGGAAATCCATTCTTAACTAGAACATGGCTAATCTAGTTGAGAAACCCTAATTCTAAATGTGTTGACCTTTTCCAAAGATGAATTGACACTAGGAACAAGAAAGCAAAAAATATACAGCATTGCAAAGTTTTTGGAAGAAAAATGAGACGTGTGAGCCTCCCATTTTGCTCCCTTTTTAGCATTACAAGCTTTCTTTTTTACCCTTTTGCCTCTTCCATATGTCTATATTTCTTGTTATCTGGACATACTTGTCACTCTTTTGGTACTTATCACACAATTCTCCTTCAACAGTCAAAAAGAGGTAAAAGTTGTTATATTTTGAATGAATTCTTCATGTTTTAGTGAATTGAAATTATTTAAGGATTAATCATGCCCATGTTGAAGACCTTTTGAGCAGATATCCATTTCAGTACTCACTTCGGCACTGGTCAAAATGGTCAAAGGAGTTCCAATAAAATACAAGCATGAAGTTCCAATAGAAGGACCTAACCTCCAGTTATCATAGAATGCAGTTATGTCAAGAGGAATCGATCCCAGTCATATGATACGACATGTGTTCAGAACAAGAGTTATGTAAATGTAACGGTCTAGTTGCATTCAATTAAGGCGGTGATACATTTGTAGCAATATTCTCCCCATATGATTCACCTCTTAATGGAACTCTCGACTCATCAATTGTAACTAGTAACGCATGTTTGCATGTAGGGAGTTAGATCTGCAACATATCAATCTATCTTACTAAGAAATGGTGAGTTCCTATGTCAACAACATGAAAAGATTATCACAAGTTTACAAAGATCTATATTCATTAATCAAAACTCATTAAGATCTAGATTCATTTAAGAATTAAATTCATGCATGATAAGCCAAATTCAAACTCTTAGATGGTAGAAACTTGAATCCATTCATATTAAAACTAAGAAGAAGTACTTACTTACCAATGATCTTGGTGTGAATCCCTCTTCCATTGTCATGAGATTCCCTTCCTTCACCCTTGCTTTTGAAGAATTTGAGCTCCTTCTCCTCCTTCAGAATCTCTTCAACATGCCTTTGCTCCTTCTTTTCTCTCCTCTACAATACCTCCCATGCCTTTCTTATATAGCATTGGGAAATGAGCCCTCATGTTTCTCTTTTCAATGTGGGATTATCCCTTTTCATATTTTTTTTATTATTTTAGCTCAAAACCCACTTTTCCATAGTTTTTAGGCTTTTTGCACAACTTTAACATACTTTAAGTACAATTAATGCACTTTAATGCATTCATCTTCACTTATTGATTGGTGTAGCTTAATTTTAGACCTTTTATGAGTGGTTCAGTCACTGAACTTGGTCTTCTTAGGTTCTTATTGTCTTCACCTAATCCTTCCATTTATAGGAGAAGTGATTAGATCAGACAGGACTTGTCTCTGAATGTACTTATGTTTCTGTCTTCATGTTGCAGGCGCATGGTAAAAATGTGCTTCTTTTGTCACATGACTAGGGTGTTAATTTGATTGTTAATAGATGCCCCCTAATGTGTGAGGTCTGAAGCGGAGCTAAGGGCCGAAATACATTACTGAATTTTATACTCTATATACTGATACTCTTTATCATTCAAAGCAAGGATAAGGGAAGGAAAGCTCACGGGCGCAGGATTGAGGATCACACCTGCAAAACATAGGAATTTCTCAAATATATAATATCTTCCTGAGGCGGGCATACCCATGCTCAGCAGTAAACAAGCATGGCCATGAACAATACACAGTGGATCCATGTCAAAAGCAAATTTTTCTGAAAATGTAAATATGCACTTTGATGAGTGCGAGAACAAAGTCTTTATTGAACTTCTGACATGGCAGTCTAATCTTGCGTAGCTCGGGCAGTGCATCGATGAGTGATACAATTGTTTTTCCCAAGGTCTTCAATACAAACTAACAATTGTACGAGTTTATATCATGCGAATAAGTGATCTGATGTCAAGCATAATAAAACACCATCTGATTACCAGTCATTGATGTATACCATTAACAGATGCGAAGAGACCCACCGATAATGATGATGGAATCTAAGGTACCAAGTACAAACTAACAAGTGTGAATAAATGTTCTGAAGTCGAACACTTGTAGAATCAAACAATCAGGGGTCATTGATGTATGCCCACTGTCATTTGCGAGGAAACCTGCCACTAATGACTGCAAGATCCAAGGTACTCTCGGGTTTCTAGATCCATTTCCTAGATGATGATTTTATGTCGATAGGAATAGATCCATCGGAAGGAGGGCATTGATGCATCCCACATCAACCGATACAAAACAAAGATCAATAGTCTAATATAATTTGGTAGAACTGCAAGATCCAACACTGTATACTGACATAAGGAAGGCCAACATGATTGGTCAAGAATATTTAAGGAATGGCCGACTCGGTTTGGACTTCCCTTGAACACATAACACAACGCGGAATGGACACTTGGCAACATAGGACTTTGAGTAACCGACTTTAATGAAATCCGCTAATGCCAAATGCATTAACGAAAGCTCCATTGGTGATGGGAAGGATAACCCATTGGTGGAGATCTATTCAAAATACTGGTACAGTTTCCTAAGGAAAATGCAGATGGTGTACTGACAGCGGGGACCAAATTATGTGCCATGTTCAAGGGCAACAAGGACTGACTGTTGCCATTTTCTTCAAGGATTATAATATGAAGTGATTCAAGTCTCTCCCTTTTTGGATTTTTGTGTTTTTTAATTTTTATGCTTTTCCATTTTTGTAAAAAAGAATAAAGAATGCTATGATACATAGGAAGGAACGAGTGTTTCATGGGATTTTTCACGGGTACGGGTTAGGCCAAGGAAAAGATCCATATTGCAAACAAGGGCTAAGCTGGTTGTGCACACTCTTACAGTTGTTCCTTCCCGGGGGAGTCTATCTAAAGCAGGATTATGTGTCGACGGACGGTGAAGTAATACCATGTGACTGAAGTTATCCGATTTGGAGAAATGGCCAAGTAGAAATGGTTCAATGAGGTTTACTTCAGCTTGAGTCTTGTGAAAAATGCCAAAATCATAGATCATCATGAATCATGGTCTGTCTCAACTACCTGAGTCAAATAGTTTGAACTGTCAAAGTCTTCAACTCCTGAAATCAAAAACCATTTCACTAGCCAACAATTTAGTTAGACACTGGTTCAAATGTGCATTTAATATCTAAAAAGATAGCTAAAATTGAAGAAGTATGCCTCTTTCTATCATTCAAAAGGATACAGTTTGTACATGTATGAATAAAAGATAAGTAAAAATACTCATGATTTACCATATGTGTTCGTTGTGCAACCGATGTATGAGAGGAAGCATTCCCTTTCAGCTTGAATTCCTAGAAGCTATTAACCTTTAGTTTTTGATCTTCCAGTAGTGAATTAGTTTCGATGTCGAACTACAAAATTTTGAAAAAATTTCCCATGTTTTCGAGTTTTTCCAAATTTTTCATTTTTTTTTGTTTGTATGAACTTTTTTTGGGTCTTATCTGTAAGAAAAAGAATCAAAAAGGGAAATAGTATTTACACTATTCTTTTTGGTGTGTGCAAAATTTACACACTTTTAGGGTTATGATGTAAGCTAGATTATTTCGGTTTCGCTTATGTCTTTAACTGATGTGTTCAATTAAATTGGCCATGAAATAATGTACATGCTTACTTTTTGGTATAATATTAATGACTTAGATGCCAATCAAGTACATAGTTGGCCAAAGAGTCAGCCAAACTATTTAGACTTCTAGGAACGTCTATATATTCAATAAACTCAAAATGACGCTCTAAAAGACGTACTCGTAGAAACTTTCTACATAGTGTAGGATGTCGAACCTGATACTGACCATTTAACTGGGATACAACTAATTATGAGTCCCATTTGATGATTATTCGTCGGATGCCAAGGGTGATAACCTCGACAAGAAGCTGAATGAATGCGCTATATTCTGCAACATTGTTGGTTGCAGATCCGAGAAAAGTGCCTCCTGAACTAAGAACTTCGTTATTAGGTGAAAAAACAACCCATGCGGCGGAAGCAACGTTCCGAGAACTATAGCTGGTGCCGTCCGCATATCCCAAATATGTGAAAGACTCTTGTGTCATCTGCTAAATTGACAATGCCAATCAAGATAAGTGTGTTCCCGAAATAACTAATGTACAAAATTTTATACAAAAAATACAACATAATACAACAAATGGTGCGAGGCATCAGTGCCTACACGAAGTATTTCTTCAGATAGAGACCATTTCTGATCTCCGACATGGGTTCCCCATCAAAATTGACCAATTCATAAGCTCCCTTTTTAACACAGTTTTGACAATAACTGGGCCAAACCAATTAGGTACAAATTTTCCTTCTCCTATTTTATCTTGGTCTTGGTCATAAACTAAAACCAGATCGCCTTCAAAAAATACTCAAGGACGAATGGACTTGTCATATTGTGTTTTCACCCTCTTCTTATGTACTTCTATGTTTAGAGAGGCTTCTCTTCTAGTTTCACCCAATGCATGGAGATGGAGAAGCCTTTCCTCTTCCGCGGAAGTGTTAGGTAGGAGTTCGACAGCTATCTTTAATGATGGGATTTCACATTCAATCGGCAACATAGCTTCTTCTCCATAAACCAGTTGGAGAGGAGTGAATCCGGTTGCGGTTTTAGCAGTTGTTTGGTAGGCCCAAAGAGCAGTAAACAACATCAAGTGCCAGTTGTTCTTGTTTTTATTAATCATCCTTTGTAACGTGGTTTTCAAAACCTTGTTGATGGCTTCTACTTGTCCGTTAGCTTGAGGATAATATGGCGAAGAAAAGTCCTTCCGCAATCCTAACCGGCTTGTAAGTTCATCCATACAGGAATTCCTAAAATGACTTCCGTTGTCCGTAGTGATCTCTTTGGGTACACCAAACCTTGCTATCACATGATTGAATAGAAAGTATGCTGCAGTTTTACCCATGCAATTGAATGTAGGCATTGCCTCAGCCCACTTGGTGAAGTAGTCTACTGCTACAATGATGTAGTGGTGGCCATCGGCTGAAGGTAGGTTGACTATCATATAATCAATGGCCCATTTTGAAAATGGACCCACGGTTAATACAGGGTGTAAAGGAGCAGGATGTGCGCGCATTTTTCTTGTGTAAATTTGGAAAGGGTGGCACTTTTTTACAGCATGTATGCAATCTTTGAAAATTGTAGTCCAAAAGTATCCTGCATGCAAGATTTTCTGAGCAGTTGCTAACCCAGAAAGATGACCGCCACATGCTCCAGCATGGTAATCATTCAATACTTGTTCAGCTTCTTGGTGTACTAAACAACGCCTTAATATCATGTCTATTCCTCGACGGTACAAAGCATCCCCGATGATGAGGTATCTTTGAGCTCGATGTCGAATGCGACGTCGTTCAATACTAGAAAGCTAACGATCGATCCTTTGGGTTTGAAGGTATATAATGAATGATCAATACCATGGATCAGAAGGTGCAATGAGGAATACATGTTCATCTTCCCAAGTTTCAACAGATATAGTACCCTCCTGCTCTATGGGTAACTCAGACATTAATTCAGCAAATGCCAACAACTTCTCTTTAGCGTTTTTGAATTCAAGGTCAAATTCTTGTAAAATTACTATCCATTTTGAGTATTTGCCACCAATGACATGGCGGGACAAAATGTGTCTCATGGGATTCATTTCAGCCACTATGGTTGTTTTCTTTGGAAGTATGTAATGTCTAAGTCGTTGGACAGCATCGACTGCTGCCAAGGCCAATTTCTCAACCTGGGAATATCTCAATTCGGGACCTGCAAGGCCCTTACTAAGATAGTAAACAACATGTTCTTGAAAGGATTCATCTTCTTGTGCTAAGACCATTCCAATTGTGGTAGGAGAGGCAGCCAAATATAGCAAAAAGTCTCGATTATAGTTCGGTGGACTAAGCACCGGGGCGGAGACCAAAGCTTTCTTTAGTTCATCGAATGAGCATTGAGCTTGGTCATCCCATGTAAATGTTGCATCTTGTTTTAAGAGACACATGAAACCTTTAGCTTTTTCAGCAAAATTTTCGACAAATCTTCTCAAGTAGTTGTCTTTTCCTTGAAGGCTTTGAAGTTGAGTGATTGTTTTTGGGGAAGGCAACTGAAGTATTTCCTCAACCTTGATGGGATCAACCATGATCCCTTTTTGGGATACTACAAACCCAAGTAACCTCCCAAAGTCCACAAAAAACATGCATTTATGTGGATTTAACCTAATGTTGTACTTGCGGCAACGCTCAAATATGGCTTGTAAATGTGCACCATGTTCAGCTCTCTTTTTAGATTTAGCTGCCAAATCATCAAGGTAAACTTCAACGATATCTTTAATATCGTGAAATGCGTATGGCATTGCTCTTTGAAAGGTAGCCCCGGCGTTTTTAAGGCCAAATGGCATTTTCCTATAAGCGAAGGTCCCCCAAGGGCATATAAAAGTTGTTTTATGTTGGTCTTCCTTTTTTATCTAGATTTGGTTATACCCGGAGAAGCCGTCCATGAATGAAAAGATTTCATTCCTGGCACATTCATCGATGATCTGATCAATGAAGGGTGTGGGATAGTTATCCTTAGGACATGCTAAGTTTAGATCTCTAAAATCAGTACAAACCTGGATATTTCCTTGTTTTTTGTTAACTGGAACAGGGCTGGATACCCAGTCAGTCAAAGGAACAGGATAAATGAATCCAGCGTTCAAGAGCTTTTCGACTTCTGCTTTAATGGCAGTTGATTTCTTAGGGTTCATTGGGCGTAGTTTTTGCCGCACAGTTTTAACATTGGGATAAGTTTTGATTTCATGTTCTACGATGCTGGGATCAATGCCTGGCATTTCTGCATAAGGCCATGCGAATATATCACGAAACTTTTTAAATAAAGCAGTGTAAAATTTTATTTCCTCAAGAGAACAATCCACACCTATGTTTATATATTCAACTATGCCAGGTTTGATAGATATATCAATTTGGATGGTTTTCGAAATGTTCGCCAAATTGCCTTCGGAATTCACATCATAGATTCGAACAGGGCATTTGTACTTACGGTTGTCACCATCGAAGTAAAACTTTTCAAGTTTAACTTCTAATGAGTCGATCTTAGGAAGAAATGAGGATTTGTGATGCATATCCTCCCAGGGTCATTCTGAGATGTTCATAACCTCTAAGATGGCTTCATCTGAAGAGAAGGTTTAATATAGGATATCATGGTTACTTTGCGAGTTCAAGGCCCAAATAGGTGAAGTATAGGGATCATACTCCTCCATCTTGGGAGGTTTTTGATCCTGTTCTACCGAAGCCATCTGAATAGCTTGATAAGCGAGCTCCGTGACAGAAAAGGGAACACTACTTTCCATTTCCTCATGGTGTACAGAAGCATGTATCTTGCCATCATTATTTTCATCTAAGGTGTTTTCTTTGGAGGTTCCAACCGACGAGGTGGAACCGACCTCCGAAACGGAATTAGAGAAAACTCTTAATGGAAAGTATACCTCCGATGTTATGGTGAAAATTAGAGCAATGTTAGGGGTCAATATTGGTGGTGGAAGTGGGAAAGTTCCCAAAAGGGATGAGTCTTTAAACATTCCTACCCCAACAACTTGAATAACCATCGTTCCATCCCCTACATAAGGTACATTCGAATGGATACCAGTTTCAGGTGAGCAGTAATCTAGTTGATCGATTGTAACAATCTTCCCTTGGTGGGGAACCGAATGACTCGAAATACGGAAGACACTATCGCCGTCATCTTGTGTATCCAACTGCGTCCCAATAGAAAATTGTAGTCGATGGGTGAATCCACTACCTCAACATATACTTGAACTGTTTTTCCCCCTAGTTCAACTGGGCAAGCCAAGATGAGTCCATGAGGTGGTAACAAATGTCCATCAAATGCCTTGAGTATTGTTTGGGATGGTACTAAGGTGGGTGATCCCAAAGCTTTCCAACAAGATAGGGACATGACGCAAGTGGAGGCTCCTTCATCCACAATGGTTCAAAAAATATTCTTCCCATGTGAAGTTACTTTAATTTGGAAAGCAATTTGTGAGGGAAGCCTACCTGTGGGTTGTTCTAAGTCAAATGTGATTAAATTAGTATCTGATGGATCAACAGCACCGATGGCAGACAATAATGCTTTCCGTTGAGTGGGACAACTTTGCAACACCTCCAAGGCAGACATTGCACAAGGGCCCTGAGCTAAATCTTCAACCACATTGTAGTTTTGAGCAGCTCGCGCATTGGGATTGTGTGTTTTTTTGCGGAGAACCCCTCTTGGAGGTCGAGGCACCATGTCTATGGTTGGTTTTTCAATATTTAGAAAACCACTAGGCTGAGATCCAGTTGCTTCATCATCTTTAGAAGGTATGTCGTAATAACAAGCCCTACTTTGGATATGAATGTTATGTTCACCAATTGTGAAGATATTTGTGTCGGGTGGATTGCCCCCCTATGGGGGGTTTGCCTGGTTTCCTCCTGCTGGAGGTGCTGGCGCCGTAGAAACCATTTTCTGTTGTTGGGGGAAGGGTTGAGTTACGACAGCAGGTTGTGGTTGTTTCCCTCCTCGTTGTGCTAACATGCGATGAATATCATCCATATGAGGACAAAGATGAGTAGGATGATCTTCTTTGCAAATTTTGCAAGGATATTTGTTTTTCCTATTTTCCTTATTGCCTCCTATGGGGTTATTCACCTTAAGTGCCTCTCTTGTCCCAGGGTTTGCATTAGGTTTCTTCTTTTGCTTCTTCTTTTTTCCTTTTGGGTCCACAGTTTGAAGTGTAAGGACTTCGGAAGTTTGGGAAGGAGTTGCAACTTGCTGAGTTGCTTGGCCAGCTGTGGGTTGCGGGGTTTGAACTGACCTTTGGCCTAATTGTTGGGTAATCTATTCAAGTTGGTTCACGGATCTAATCACACCATCGGTATGAGGTCCTTTTGGAGGCCTAGCTGGATCAGACGTAGGTCTTACAGCATGGGGTATTAAATCATAAAGTGTGCCCGATTGGGAATATACTAAATCCATATGGTGAGCACTCTGAATGAGTTGTTCTTCAGTCATGGCTCCTGACATGGCTACATCTTTAGCAAGAGTAGGCAATAGTGATTTAATGAACCAATCTGCTAAGAATTGATCAGGTATTTTAGCTTTTATAAGCCTTCGACGTCTCCTCCACTCGTGGATATGATCCGAGATGTGAGTAGCGGTGGATTGCCTAAGTGAAGTTAAAAGTTCAGTTCTCGTCTCATAGCAGATAGGTAATTGAAAATGTATCAAAAATGCCATAGCTAAAGATGAAAATTTTTTAAATGTATTTCGGGGCAACTCAATGTACCATTTCGCAGCATTTCCGATTAGGGTCTGCTGAAACAACCTCAACCTAGAACTATCATCAACTAGGGAATTGGATTAACGCCATAAATGGAATGTCGTCACATGATTTGATGGATCTTCCCATGGTTTTCCGTCAAACTTTGGTATGTCTGAGGGTAGTTTGGTTGGTATGGTTGGCCACCCATTCAAATGTAGAGCAGGGTCATTGGTCAACCGGGATAAATCCTGTAGATTCAATGTAGCTAGAAATGGTGACTTGAATGATGCCGGAGCAAATGCTTGATATCCAGGTGAAGCTTGATGGCTCCACTATTGTGGTCCTTGGACTTGAAAAGAATTCCAAGCAGGGTTACCTCCTTGCAGAGATTGCATCCAAAAAGGTGGGTTATTTCCTGAATATTGTCCATTCCATTTCGGGATAGGATGCATGTATGGATTGCCCCCTTGCGGAGGTATGTTCCATTGAGGATGGATACTTGGTGGAACATTTCCACCCCACTGTGGCATAGGATTAATGGGTCGATTTCCCCCTTGCGGGGGTATGTTCCATTGAGATTGGTTACTTGTTGGAACATTACCACTCCATTGTTGGTTGGGATTCATGGGTGGATTTCCCCCTTGCGGGGGTATGTTCCATTGAGATTGGTTACCTGGTGGAACATTACCACTCCATTGAGTGTTTCCTTGGTTTGGATAAGCGTTCCAAGGTTGATTGCCCCCTTGCGGGGGTGGTTCCCAAGAAGATTGGGTACTTCCTGGAACTTTCCCACTCCATGGTGGAATGAAGTTGGTGGATGGGTTGCCTCCGGGCGTGCTACCTGCTGGGGAATGGGATTTCCCCCAGGATTTGTGCTAGGAAATTTTGGATAAAGGTTTCCCGAGGCACTTCCACTAACTTGTGGAGTATTACCCCAATTAGTAGTAGTGTTCCATGGTCCATTCAGTCCACTAGGGATGTTGAGTGTCCAAAGTGAAGGATTCCCCCCAGGGTTAGGATTTGGAAAAATGTTTAGTATGCCAATGGGATTTTGGTTGACTCCTGAATTGTTTTGACCTTGAGTAGCCAAACCATATGGGAAACCCAAGTTTGGTAAGGCAGACCCTCCAGTAGGGTTTCCTGCAGGTAAAGTGGATGTACTTCCAGGATTGGGACCCGAAATTATACCAACTGGCACTGAAGTGCTAGTTGAACTTATGGTAGAAGCAGGTAAACTAACTGGTGGAGTCGTGGTAGAGGTCAAGTTGGAAATATTACTACCTCTAGCAACCGTGTGCGGTTGTGATGATGTGGTCCCTTGTGCTCCTGATGAATCCATAGGGATGTTGGGAGTATTGCTACCTCCAACACTTGTTTGAGATGGTGTTGATGTGGTCCCTTGTGCTCCTAATGAAGCCATGGGATTAGATGTTGAATTTAGCATGTGTACCAAGTGTGCCACAAGAGGATTGATGGTGTTCAAAGGTTCACTGATGTGGAGTACCACTGGGTCTAAAATATTTGTCAGCGGTAGATTTATGGGATTTGCAGTGTTGTCTTCTAATGTTTCAATTGAAATTGGAGCAAGAGGATCAACAATTTCTATGTTTTCCTGGGTAGGTGGTGTTGTAGTATTTGTTTGATGTGTCTCTGCTCTACTGTTGATTATCGAAGTTAGAAGTGTGTTAGTTTCAAAGTCAAAGTGTCTTGTATTTTGTAGTCGTCTCCGTAATGTAGAGGGGCCTTCAAGTTCTGGTGACTCACCTCGCTGCCGCCGTGACTGGCAGGTTGGGAGAGTAGCCACTTTGAAGAATTTTGATAAAAGGATGTATTTGAAAATATTTTTTCAAACAGAATCAGACAATCATGTGGCTTTCTAGACTCAACAAAATAAAAAGTGTCCACACATTAAAAATTCCCTAGATATTTCAAGCAAGCAACATTACTTTTCCAAAGAACCGAATCTCAATGAAAAGATGGATTGTAGGGCCTTCTGAAACTAGTAGATGCTGAGGGATTTAATTTCCTCATACAATTGCTAGGAAGGAAAGTGTGAGAAATAGTTACAATAAACTTTAAGCGCCAGGGGTACAAGTGTTGGTTCCTGACCACTCACCCTCCCAAGGAGTAAAAGTTCCAAAGTCTGTCTCAGGTATTGCAAGTGTGTCCCACTCACAACAGCCTATGTGATATCCTAAGAATAGCCACTAAAGTTACCACTTCACAATCGACGGTCGGGCAAACAGTTGTAAGTTGAGGACAACTCTCATTACCAGGAACTCTAGCCTATTAGAGGAAATTTCAATTTAAAATGGGTCTTCCAAAAATAATAAAAATTCCATGTCATCATGTATTAGCCAATCAAAATGCTTTAAAATTCAAAAAGGGAGCACCTAAAAAAAATGGAGGGACTATTTTTTTGGATCGTATTTTCAACTTATCTCCTTGTAGGTTTACTCAAATTTCAAGCGGGGGGACTCGTTGGATGCATAATTCAATTATGAATCCAACAAGTACCCATGTTGCATACTTTTAACAACATCCACACCATGATAAATCGAAAATACATTTAAAAACATGTTTTCTCTCACTAGAAACCAGTTTTTTAATGTATTTTCAATTTTTCATGGTGTGGATATTGTTAAAAGTATGCAACATGGGTATTCATTGGATGCATAATTTAATTATGCATCCAACGAGTCCTCCCGCTTAAAATTTGAGTAAACCTACAAGGAGATAAGTTGAAAATACGATCCAAAAAAGTAGTATTTTACTCTCTCTCTACTATTATTTTATTATTTTCCTTAGGAGGCCCATTTTTTACCCAAATTTCCTCTAATTGAGACATTGATGTCACCCCGAGGACTTGTCATTGAACATAGAATCCCCTCGATAAGCTCATGTCCCACTAAATAAGCAAGAAGGGGGAACCACCCTTACTTATCTAGATTGACCTCGTGCTTGACGCATTTTTCAGAAGCGCTTTCCCGACAAGCATTTTTTGTGACTAATGGATTTACTCTCTTTAATCAATGCTAGTTTCAAAGTTTTGCAGCCCAGGAGTGTTAACTCTCCAACCCTAATCCGGAGCACTAACCTTAACTTGTTGGTGATATAAAAATCAAAAGTTTGTCAATTTTAAATTAAGCACCAATTTTAAGTGTAGTTTGCTTAGTTTCAGAAGTGGAAATGAAACTGGTGGTGTTTTGACTCGAAAACAGAAAAATGAACCAAACAATGCAAAATGCTCACTACTCTACCTTTCAATTCGATGAATATTCTAAATTAAGGAAGAGTGAGAGGTTCATAAGTTTCTTTCAGTCATGCAAAATTTCTAGTAGATTTCGTATGTTTATGCACAGTTTTTTTTCTGAAATATGGATAATAATTGATCTCAAGTAAACATGAATCTAATTTTATTACATGGGGGATCCCTGTTTTTCATTCACAAGATCGCCATAAGGCCCAAGTGAAGAGGATATGCAGAGCCCTTTGGAATGCTTTTGAATTAAATCCTAAACTGTTACACGTGAGATCCACTTTCTCATTCACAAGATCGCCATAAGGCCCAAGTGAAGAGGATACGGTGGCTCAGAAAATTGTATGCAAAAATCAAATCTACTCTATTACAAGTGAGATCCACTTTCTCATTCACAAGATCATCATAAGATGCGAGTGAAGAGGATATGGTGGCTCGATATAAGATGCTTTGAAAAGTGAACTCCTAAACTATTACAAGCAAGATACACTTTCTTATTCACAAGGTCATCATAAGATGCAAGTGAAGAGGATACGGTGCCTCATACACAATATATCTCAAGAAAACTGAACTTTAAAGGTGCAACTCTCTCTAAGTGTGCATGAAAATCATGAAAACATTCTAACTCCAAAACAAAATGCCACTAATTAAAGTTTTAATTCTATTTTTTGGAAAGAAATTATTCTCAAATTATCTCAATCATGTGTTGTTCAAGGTGTTCTTCAAATGCAGATGTGTGTGAATGGTTCTTCAAAGTGTGTATGGTGCTTCCAAATGTGTATGGTTTATGTTTAATTAATGTTTCCAATCAGCATATGGTAAAGGTATGAAATATTGAAAGTGCTTAAGGTGTTTTGGTAAACAATTTCTTAAGTATGATTTTGGAGACTTGCAGCCATGTAAAGAGACATTAAGGTAGGTTAATATCTGTCCTTAAAAATTTTAAAATAGGTATCTATCATCTCATAAGGTTGTAAACAAAATAGATATACTACCAATTGAAAAAGATTGAAAATGAATTACAATTTGGAGCAGATTTTAAAGGTGTTTGGAAGTGGATTCCAATTGTGAATGTCTTGATCCAAATGTTATAAAAATTTCTTAACTTTTCAAGAGGAGTATAAGACTGATTTAAAGCTACACATAAGGCTCTAAACAAGTGTGTTAATGTCATTAAAAACAGGTCTCAAAACAAATCCAAAGATGAAAGAGATCTCCTCCACCTAGTGTAAGATTACAAGTTTGAATTAATGTGCTTGGAAGGTGTGTAAACTTTGCAAAGAGGTAAAGGAGGTTCAAATGAAGTTAAAGATCAGTCATAAGTGTGCCATATCAAGGATCTAGGAGCTAATATGCTCTCAAGCTACAAGATCTATTACAACTTGAAGAAAAGATTGAATAGAGAAAGCAAATTTGGAGCAATTTTTAAAGTTTTTGGAAGGTCATTCCAATGGGAGATATCTTTGATTCAAATGATGAAAAAAAAAATTCAAAGGTTCTCAAAAAGCGTAAGATGCTAAGTATGAGCATCAAACTGATATTGAGCTAAAGAACACAAGCAAATATTTAAAGATCCATCACAATTTTGACAAAGAACTTCAAATTTAGGGCAGATTTACAAGTTATTGAAAGATGAGTCCAAAGGTGAAGATCTAAGTTCAAATCATGCAAAGCATATGAACACTTTTAAATGAGTGATAGGATGATCATGAGCAGCAAATTAAGCTTCCAAAACAGGTCTTCAAATTCGCTTATTAATCCTCCAAAACAGATCTAAAAAAAGTTTATCATAAACTAGGTGGATGAGCTGCAAATTGAAAACATAAAATTCAAGAAACTAGATGTATAGTGGGATTTTGAAGCATTTGCTACAAGAAAGGTGGGAGGAGGCCGGTTTGGAGGTCATATTGTTGGATCTATGGATCTTGAACTGATCTTTAAGCTCCAAGTGAGTAGATCTAAAGGATGGAGATCACCAAAAAATGAAGAAAAATCATGAAATATGCAGAAATTTCAAGAGATTTCAAGCCCAGTATGGTCGCCAATCTGATAATAGATTATGATGTTTGCATGTAGGGAGTTAGATCTGAAACATATCAATCTATATTACTAAGAAATGGTGAGTTCCTATGTCAGCAACATGAAAAGATTATCACAAGTTTACAAAGATCTATATTCATTAATCAAAACTCATTAAGATCTAGATTCATTTAAGAATTAAATTCATGCATGATAAGCCAAATTCAAACTCTTAGATGGTAGAAACTTGAATCCATTCATATTAAAACTAAGAAGAATTACCTACTTACCAATGATCTTGGTGTGAATCCCTCTTCCATTGTCATGAGCTTCCCTTCCTTCACCCTTGCTTTTGAAGAATTTGAGCTTCTTCTCCTCCCTCAGAATCTCTTCAGCATGCCTTTGCTCCTCCTTTTCTCTCCTCTACAATGCCTCCCATGCCTTTCTTATATAGCATTGGGAAATGAGCCCTCATGTTTCTCTTTTCAATCTGGGATTATCCCTTTTCATCTTTTTTTTATTATTTTAGCTCAAAACCCAATTTTACATAGTTTTTAGGCTTTTTGCACAACTTTAACATACTTTAAGTACAATTAATGCACTTTAATGCATTCATCTTCACTTATTGATTGGTGTAGCTTAGTTTTAGACCTTTTATGAGCGGTTCAATCACTGAACTTGGTCTTCTTAGGTTCTTACTGTCTTCACCTAATCCTTCCATTTATAGGAGAAGTGATTAGATCAAACAGGACTTGTCTCTGAATGTACTTATGTTTCTGTCTTCATGTTGCGGGCGCATGGTAAAAATGTGCTTCTTCTGTCACATGACTAGGGTGTTAATTTGACTGTTAACATAAAGACCTGGACAACTATATATATGTATAATCTATGACTAGGAGAGGGAATAGACATTGCACTGTTGTGATGTTAAACTCATTAATATTGGTTACACTCTGATCCCTCTATAATTTTGAAGTACGATAATGCAAGTTTGGTTTCAAGATGTTTAGCGTCTTTTACTAGTTCACTGTGATATAACTTTTCACAACTCTATCACCAGACGGGAGGGCCCACCGACCTAGGAAGGTGTTGATTTATTCTCTATTTATGTCTACTTACTCACAACATTCATTTTCTCTATGTGTATCCCCTGCACAGGATCAATTTTGTATATGTTTGCTATCTCTTTTCGCGTTCAGTGATTAGCTAGTTATTTAGTTTTGTACTGTATACATCATGTAGGTAATTTCACCACTTTTAGTAGTAAGAATATAATTCTATAATCGGTGTTCATGAATACTTTTCATTTTGAACTTACAGTTAGGTTGTATTAATAAACTTATATGTATCAATGAATTGGCATGCAATCTTCTTCTTGTGAACGGTGTATGAAATTCCATCTATGTGTCGATAGTCTTTTACCTCGAGGTCTTTCAGATTGCTTAGGTATGTTAACATTGGTTTTCATCATAGGTCCTAGTTCACTTTGGTTATGTACCTATTTATTCTTCATTATCATAGAAATTATAGAAAGTTTAGAGGAATAGTTATTTTATGAAGTACATGTTGTTTTTCTTTCGGTTCTTTGAACATATTTTGATAAATAGTGCATGATATTAGGATTGCAAGTAGTCTTAAAAGGAACCAGTAGATGATATATAAGTATATGCATTAGACTCTAGGACAATGGTCATAGATAGTTTGGTTTTGTATCTTTTTATAGTTCTTCATGCTAAATTTGTGATTTATGTTAGGTTTGTATATGTAATAGGTTAGTTAACAACATATTTATACTTTGTTCTCTTTGATAAGTAGCTTGGGTTCAATTTCATTAGCACCTGCATATCTTGTTGGCATACTCCACCTAAATATATGGATATAATTTTATGAGAAACGGTGCTCACCTATATTAGGGTTAGTTAGGATGCTTAAGTTAACACTTCATACTAACATTTTCATTCACCTATTCAAATCTAGAGTTCATTTTTTTTATGTGGAAGTAGTTGCTATCCCATTTTCAGTCTTTCTTTTATTCACTGGTCTTTGGATTTTCAGTTCAGTACTACTTTCGGTACTTTTTTACACCCACGGTGTCCTCCTGACTTATTTATAAATTTTTACACATCTATATTGTGCACAGATCATCACAAAGCTATTATACTTTTAATATTCCATTATGTATAAAATTTCATCTTCAAGTCATAACAAAGCTTTTCTAGCTCTAAAATCTCATTTTGTACAAAATCCCATCTTTAGGTCATTACGAAGCTTCTATATTTAAATACATTTATGTATAAAATATCATCTTTAGGTCATCACAAAGCTTCTATATTTAAATACATTATATTGTACAAAATATTCCTCTAGATTAGGGGTTATCCAGTAGAGGTTTTAGTTTTCCATTTGGGTAGGATAAACCTCAAGGAATTAGGGATCAATAGGATAGTTTTCAGTTGTTTTATTATTAGAAGAATTATGTATACCTGCACAGACAATGATTACAGCATGATAAGATTACCAACCGTGGTTGATAACAAGATGACTAAGGTGAATTGTTGAAACATATAATGAACCTTACAAGTCAAGAATCCTATTAAAAAACAACAATAAAACAATACAGTCTGAAAGTGTTGTTTGTTAGTTTCCAATATATATGATTGAGCTCAAATCATGCTAGGCAGCTGGGATATTTTATAATATTGTACCCTACATGTGAATATACATCAAGATTTTCCACAAGCATATATTTCCAAAAATATCTTGATATCCATAACTAATTTAGAAAATTCTAAGTACTGTGAATTTAAAGGACAATCTGTACCAAGGTATTGGTGAGGTTGTATATCCCACATTTATGATATAGTATTATATCTATCATCCTAGTACTCTTCGTAATAAAGAGTGTTGGTGATACAAAACCATGAGAAACACTTTAAAGAATTGCACCTGATATACATTTAATTGTGTTGCTAAATAGAGCTCGCTAAAACGTGACTTGTGGCATACAAGAGAAGGAAAAGGAGAAGGATAAAATGGAAAGGGTAGGAGAAGAGAACATTCAAGCATTCAACATAGAAAATATAAAAGTTTACAACACATGATTTGTAGCATAATATAATACATTATTCAAGAGTGAATAGAGATATCTATGTGATCATCTTGGATAAGGAAATATAAAATTTATTAAAAAATATACTTAAGGGAAAGGGTGTTTCCTGACATTCTATTACTCATTCAGAATATTCATCTTTTTTCTTGTTGCAACACAATTATATTCTTAATGGAAAATATATGCCAACACCATCATATTCTGTTGGATTATCCTTGGTGCATTTCGCACTCTGTAAGTTTATGACCAGAATCTTAATTTGTATGGTATTAGTTGTTAAGAATTGTAATCTCAATGGTAATAAGTTGGTTAATTAGTTGAGTTATTAGTTGGTTATAGTTTGACTAGGACACTTGGTTGTCCTATAGTATTTCATGTCCCATATTATTTCCTGTCCCATAGTATTCGATAGTAGTATTGATGTGATGTAATCCTATATAATCTCATGGTTAATAATCAGAAGGCAATGAATATGCCCACTTGTGTTCTATCTTTTATGTCTTCATATTTTAACATGGTATCAGAGCGTATGTCCTGATCCATACCTGTATTTGGGGTAAGCCTTTTCACACAGTAGAAAGCACGATCTGATCTCACATCTTCTGTAGGTTGCATATCAAGACAGAAAACACATCAACGTGGAGGAGCATCTTCACAGCTTTGGGGCCACATCAAAAAAAAAAAATTATCCTTTGGAAGCGCCGACGCACTTGACCCTTTCGGGAACTGCGGCACTCTCTCTGACCGACGCACCTGTTGAATGAAGGAAGCACATCGCTAATGCACTCTCTGCACAGACGAAGTGTGTCGCTGATGCACTCTCTGCACAGACGAAGCACGTCGCTGACGCACTTGTTGTTAAGGGAAAGTGCGGCGAACATTGTTCACTTGCACAGATTTTGTCCGATGCACCCTGTGACGCACTGTGTCAGTTATATAATTTGTGGCACTCTGTTTAAAGGACATTGATACAAAATGGAAAGTACCAGCATGAAGCATATCTCCGGAATGATGTTGACTGGAACCAACTATGAGTTTTGGTCAATCAAAATGCAGACGTTTCTCCAACTCAACAAATGTTGGGATATGGTTGAAAATGAGTTCACAGAACCGAATGCAACCACTATGGTTGTTACGTCTAATGCTAACAAGAAATCCCTTGAAGAAAGTCAAGATCAAAATCTCACGGAAAAATGGTTGATTAAGAGTTGCATTGAGGAGTGCATCTTCCCACGGATCTCAAGAGCTACCACCGCATATCAAGCATGGAATCTCCTTGCATCTGCATACAAAGGTATCGATAGAGTAAAAACAGTAAGACTTCAAACCCTTCGACTTCAGTTTGAAAGTATTAAAATGAAGGAAACTGATACTGTAGATCAGTTCATGATTAGGGTTTCAGGTATTGTGACTCAATTCCAAATCTATGGTGAGGCCTTGGAACAAAAGGTTGTTTTCCAAAATATTCTTAGATGTCTCACTAAGAAGTTTGCTATGGTTGTTACTGCTATAGAAGAATCTAAAGATCTGTCCAAATTTACCCTAGAAGAGTTAACAAGGTCCCTTTTGTCCCACGAAGCTCGACTCAGTCAAGAAGAAGAGTCTTTGTCAAATGGATTCAACACTCAGGATTCTCTCAGCAGAGGTCGATGCAGAGGAGGTAGAGGACGCGGCAGAAGAGGGAGAATTTCTCATTCTACAGAGGATAGAACTGCTCATAAACACTCAGATCACAGTGAGCACTTTCACATATTTGAAAACCAAAGAGGGAGAGGAAAGAGATGGACCAATGGGTCCAAAATTAAATGCAACTACTGCAAGAAGTATGGCCACTATGAACGAGACTGCAGAAAGAAGCAATCAAATCAAAACAGTGGCAGAGCCCATGTCTCCAATGTTGAAGAAAGCTCATCAGAAGTCATGTTTCTCTCATGCCAAGCAACTGAAGAAGAATATCATTCAGATGTATGGTTGATAAATAGTGGCTGCAGCAATCATATGAAAGGTAACAAATCACTATTTTCTGATCTAGATTCATTTGTAAATTCAAAAATCAAGCTTGGTGATCATTATCTTGTTCCTGCTCAAGGAAAAGGCATTGTTCTTGTTCTTACTAAACAGAATGAAAAGAAGCTAATACATGATGTATTCTACGTTCCTAATCTGAAATTCAATCTGATCAGTGTGGGTCAACTGATTCAAAATAAGTATGATGTCAGGTTTATTGATTCATGTTGTGTTTTCTATGATAAATCCCCGAGTAGAATACTCTTAGCCAAAGTAGGAATGACCAAGAATAGAATCTTCCCACTCAGTCTAAGAAGTGCTATCATATCACAGTCATATGCACATATTGTTTCCAGTCTAGATGAAACCTGGTTGTGGCATTGTAGGTATGGTCGTCTACCCTTTCAGAGTCTCAGTCATCTGCAAAAACAGTCCATGGTCAGGGCTGAGTCTAAAATGGGCCTTATAAAAAAATGTGCCATGGTTGAGTTGGATTTCTTAAACCAATAGAATTTCAATAAATTTGGTCAACCATTGTGGTTGAGTTGGACATATGGTGCTTATGTGTCATATTTTTATATGACAATAGCTAACTTCATATAAATCTCACCTTGGTTAAGATCTTGAAAAGTTCATCTCGACATATGATAAATAAACTTGAAATAATAGATATAGAGTATTTTATATTATCACTACTTCCAAGTCCATTAGAATATAAATATCACATTAATTAAGATGATAGTGGAGTAATTTTCAAATAATAAAAATATTTATATAATTAATATTTTAAAAATAAAAATAAATAATATTTATCCTAAATAAGAAAATAAGAGAGATAAAAAAATCACTATTTTTTCAACAACTTTCTCTCCCGAATTCAAAATTTGACACTCTTGGTACCGTTGGAAAGGAATCGATGAGATATACAACTTTTTTTATATTTCCAAGATTCTGCACCGATTTTCTGGGGAGGATATTTTAGTACCCAGGTACTAAAATGTCTGCCCAAAAAAATGGGTGAGGAACCTCAGAAAACTCAAAACAAGAAAGTTGTATCTCTCGTCGATACCTTTCCAACACTACCAATAGTGTCAAATTTTGAGTTTGGGGGAGAAAGTTATCGCAAAAATAGATAAATATTTTTTTCTATCTCTCTCTTATTTTCTTATTTATGATACATTTTTAAGTATTAATTATTTTCATTTTTAAAATATTAATTATATAAATGTTATTATTATTTCAAAATTACTCCATAATTTAAAGGACTTGGAGGTAGCGATAATATAAAATAAAATAAAAATTGTGATTGTTTATTTTTAGTATTAGTGTAATTATATTTTTTCATTGTAATTTTAGTTTTTTTTAAGTTTTAGATTTTATTAAATATATAAAATGTAGTGGTACATTTATTAAAAAAAAATTAAAAAATTATAATATAAATTTAAATATTTTACCACTATATCATTTATTGTGTGTGCACAAGAATCTAAACCTTTTATTATTATTTTCAACCATCATCTCTTAACTCTACACTAACCCAACATACTTGTCAACTACTATTAATGAGATACTATAGGTTGACCTTCACTAGATAACACCTTTAACTTAGTGCGTGTGAGGACCTCCCCTGGTCCTTAGTTTTTTTTAAAGAAAATATAATAGTTTTTCGGTTGGATCTAAGTTATTATGTTTCATTCAGTAGTTTTCTACAAATTCTGACAAGTAGAGATCAGATATGAACATGTATAAGCAGTTTAATAGCAGCATATTCAAGCACATTTTCTGCATATAAATTTTTGCATAATCACTCAACTATTCAATACATTTTTCAAGTTAAAATTTATCCTATGAAATTTCAGCATATTTAGATATATTTCATGTACACTTAAGAAGCAATTTTCACCGGTAATAAGCAATAATCAACCGGTTAACAACATACTCTTTCAATTCCATTAACTCATAAATAATAAGTTTAAAAACTACAAATAAAATACCAAAATATAAAAATACTTGTAGGTCTTTAGAAAAATATTATGTAGATCTTCAGGAAGATCAACCAACCAAATCAGTTTGCCACCCTGCCAAATAGGAAAGTCTCGCCGACTTCCTAGCTACAAGAACTAAGTTCTTGGACCCCCGAACCCAAACTGAGTACAAGCCCAACCAGTGCTTCTCCCTCTCCCTCAAATTACTAGACTCCTCTTGCTGTAATCTTTTTCTCAATGTCTCTTGAATTCCCAGAAATTTTAGCACCCCCCAACACTCTCGACTCCTCTCCTTTATCCTCCTCTTCACCGACTCCATCCACCCCTTCATTAACTACCTTATCTTCTTCTTTAACGTTTAACCCACTTTTCATTGTTCGAACAGTTTTCCCTTGATTTCAAACAATAAATTATTTGTATTATTTTATTATTTCTGGTTGATTGAGTTACGTATCACATTAAATTTGGCATGACTGTAATTAATAATCTACCGTTGTTTACCTTACCAAGACTCTTAATAATCATTTTATATTTTTACGTTATATTAATGTGGTCTAAACTTAATTGTAGAACAATCCTTACCTATTTCGACCTAATTTATTATTGCATCCCTTTTTAATGCCCACATCAATCATTAACAATACAATTTCAACTCAAGGATGGGTTATTAGTATTAAACTATTAGTCATTTAAAATTATAATTGTTTATTAATAATATACATAAGATTGGATTATCTTCATATAAAAAATTCCACAACATATTCCCCAACCCTTATTTTACAAGTAATTAAACGACGTGGTGAAACATATAACTGACATGTTTCATTACTTTAATAATGACCTCTATCAATAACCTATCTTAAGCATAATTAATTAACCATTAGTAATTAATTCTACCTAATTGTATCTATTAATTATCAATTAAATAATAATAGGTAAGTAGTGATCATTCACACCCATAAGGCATTCAAGCAATAATTCAACAGATAATTTACATATGCATAGATAGACGAGTTACATAAGTGTAGATAATGCTTACATAGATCGTGCAGTTACTTCAACAATACATAATCACACATCATTCATAATCATAAAATTTATTGTTTACTGACGCAGGTTTAAACACAGTTTGCAAGGTACAATATTTTACCTAACTGTATCTTATTAAATTATGAACAATTTATACATTACTGAGTTCCGACACATGAATCAACAAAGGTTTTCAACGTACATAGTTAATCAATTTTTCCTCCTAACTTCATGATACACCTATCTACCTGCTTCATTTATCTAGTTCACAACTAACTTCCACATCCTATCCATCCTATGTTGGACTACCCTAAAGTGTGACGCCATGACCGGCTCTAGTTAGAACCCGTAATCAGAAGTATTGACTACATCGACCAAGCTTCCCCAGAAGGCACCCACCAGTCATCATCACACGCATTGGGGAATGTGCCATAGCACAGCCCTCCCATGACTTTGGGTTTTAGGGATAAGTGGTGGGTAATTCCTACACCCCCTGATGGAACAAGTGTCTATGTCTATACTGACATAGTGACTGCGTTGCGACTTGTACTCAATTTGTCATCATATAACCAATTTGGGAGGTTGAGTTTCCCGGAAACTTACACTAGCCCATACATCATAATAATAAACAACACAACAATAATGACTCATTCACATACCCTTTCTCTTTTGAAATTCACATCGTCGATGTGCTTTCATTTGTAGGATTCATCTTTCCCACAATATTTTAAACCTGTCGGTTAGTCTCATAACAACATACTGTTCAAATAATTTATACATCATAAACTTTAAATCGGTATCCACATACCATCCTCTACTAACTTGCATTCCATAGATATAATCAAAACATGACCATCAACCATAACATCAACATCATATACATATATATAAATCCACAATGTCAGCATACTAATGATGTTCCACAATAACAGGAAAATACAAATAGGTAGTGAGAGTCAAAAGGGTAGGTCAAAAATGGGGAATTACATACACCCACCCTTCGAGAAACTTCGTCCCGAATTTATAATCAAAATAGTGTCGGAAAATCACATCGCATGGTCTCTGTGTCCTCCCAGGTAGCAAATTCTGGGCTATATCGGTCCCACTGGACCTTAAACTGGTCCACCAACCGATTCCTGAGTTGTCTAACCCTGCGGTCCAATATACGTAATGGTTCGACCCTGATGGTCCCCTCGTCCGAAACTTGCAGTTCCTTCCAATTTATTTTATGAGACTCATCATCTATATAATGTGGTAAAACATATACATGAAAAACATTATGAGTTTTATGCAAATGCGGTGGCAGCACAAGACGATACACGAGGGGTCCAACCTTCTCTAAAATTTCAAAGGGTCCTATGAATCGTGCTGACAACGTTGTCGCTTTCCCAAACTGGATAGTAATTTTACTAGGCCAAATGCGTATGAATATTGCATCCCCAACTTTATAGTTTCGGTCAACCCTATGCGCGTCGACATAGCTCTTTTGTCTATCTTGAGCTTCCTCTAACCGTTATCTAATCTGAATAACATGTTCTTCCATCTCCTGAATCAACTCGGGTCCTATAATCACTCGATCCTCTAACCTTTCCCAACTCATTGGTGTTTTGCATGGACTTCCATATAATGCTTGATAAGGAGGATTCCGATCGAGTTGTGGTAACTATTGTTGTAAGCAAATTCTACCAAAGTTAACTACTTTTCCCAATGGGTCTGTTGATCCATAACATACATCCTAAGCATGTCCTCCGTCACCTGATTCACTCTTGTTGTTTTCCCATATGTCTTTGGATGTTAAGTTGTGCTTAGGTTCAACTGAGTTCCTAAGGCCGACTGCAAACTTGTCCAAAACATGGACGTAAACCTCGAATCCCGATATGAGATCATCTTCTTAGGAAACCCATGAAGACGAATTACTTCACTTATGAATACACGAGTTGCATCCATGACGTAATAGGTCTCCTTAACTGGAATAAAGTGAGCATTTTTGGTCAATTTATCAACGATGACCATAATGGCATCATGCCTATGAGAGGTAAGAGGCAATCCAAGCAAAAAGTCCATGGAGATAACCTGCCATTTTTACATAGGAATTCCATGCACTTGTAATAGTCCTGTTAGGTGGTGATGTTCAACTTTTACAAACTGACACTCAAGGCACTTAGCAACGAATTTGACCACACCACACTTCATTCTTTCCCAAAAGAAGAGTTGCTTCATGTTCGCATACATCTTCTTTACGCTTAGGTGTGCACAATAAACTGCTATGTGGACTTCCTTAAGTATAGTTTCTCTAATATCTCCCTCCTCGGGAATATACATCCTCCCTTGATATCGTAACAGCCCATCAGCTTACTCATACCCTTCAAACTTAGGTTTCACATGCTTTCCATTATGTAGCGTCGACAAGACCTTTAGGTACCAACTATCCTTGACTAACTGGCCCTATACTATTTCCTTCAAATCAAGTTTTAAGGGTATTAGGGAGAAAATTCTTGGTTTTCTGCTCAAGGAATCGGCTACCACATTCTCCTTCCCTTTGATGTATGAAATCCCAAAATCATACTCGCTCATGAATTCACTCCATCGCCTTTGCCTAGCATTAAGGTCTCTTTGAGTGAAGATATATCTCAAGCTTTGGTGATCAAATTTGAGCTCAAAGCTTCGTCCAACAAGTTAATGTCTCCAAAGCTTTAAAGCAAACATCGCGGTAGCCAATTCTAGGTCATGGGTGGGGTAATTCTCTTCATGTGGTTTTAACTTCCTTGACGCATAATCTATTACCCCACCTTCCTGCATCAATATTGCACCCAAACCGTACCTCGAGGCATCTGTGCAAACTGTTAAGTCCTTATCCATATCCAGCACTCGTAGGATCGGTGTACTCGTCAATAGTCTTTTAAGCTCATCGAATGCGACATCACATTCATCCGTCCATTCATACCTGATTCCTTTACATTGTAAGGTAGTTATGGGTTTTGTGAATTTTTAGAAACCTTCCACAAACCTTCTATAGTACCTGGCTAACCCCATGGAGCTTCTCACCTCATGCACATTTCTTAGCACGGGCCAATCCATTATGGCCTTCACCTTTTTTGGGTCCACCGAAATTCCCTCTCCGTAAATTATATGCCCCAGATAATGGATCTCCTTCTGATAAAAAGAGCATTTGGACAACTTACCATACAACTTGTGCTCTCTTAAGCATGACAACACCATTTGCAAGTGTTCCTCATGCTCCCTTTCATTCTTGGAATAGATAAGGATATCATCCAAGAAGACTTGCACAAAACAATATAAGTACTTCCAAAATACGCTATTCATGAGGCTCATGAATACAGTTGGGGCATTGGTCAAACCAAAGGGTACCACTACAAACTTATAGTGCCCAAACCGAGTTCAAAAAACAGTCTTAGGTATATCACCTTCCTTAATTCGAAGTTGGCGGTAACCTGATCTCAATTCGATCTTTGAGAAGATTGTTGCCCCTTTCATTTGATCAAAGAAGTCATCAATTCGAGGTATCATGTACCTATTCTTCACTGTGGCTCTCTTCAAATATCTGTAATATATACAAAGACGCAAGGAACCATACTTCTTCACAAAAATTACTGGTGCACCCCATGGTGAAATACTTGGCTTGATGAACCCTAGGTCTAACAGTTCCTTCCACTGCATTTGCAACTCTCAAAGCTCTAGGGACGTCATCATGTATGGTGTCTTTGATGTTGGCTTCGAACCGGGTTTAACCTCAATGGTAAAATCAAGTTCTCTCTCAAGAGGTAACCCAGGCAATCCCTTTGGAAAGACGTCACTGAATTCTTCTAACACTGGGTACTGATCAAAGGAGGGTCCCTTCTCATTATTTATCACTTCAACAATATACAACTGACACCCTTGCCTCATACATAATTTTACATTCATCATTGATATGAAACGTAGGGACACGTTCCGTTTGATACCCTGGATCTCAATGGCCTCTCCTTTGTCATCAAAGCAAAGAACTTTCTTCCCATAACAGTCCAAGAAATATCGATGTTCCTCAAGCCAGTTCATACCTATGATAAGATCATAAGTTCTGAGGGTGGTGACGTACACTTTGACTTTTGTAACACACACCCCGAGATCTACTATACATTTTTCAATGCTAGGTCCTACTGCTTGTTTTACCCCTAAAGCCATTTCAACTAGGTTGAAATCGTCGTGATCGTAGGCTGCCAACCCACATTTATCTAATGCATATGGAGAAATAAAACTATCTATAGCATCGTGATCAAACAAGATTCTGAGTTTAACATTATTGAACTTACCTGATAATTCCACCACAGTGGATTGGTTTTCATCCTTATGGTTATTCACTGTTGTTGATATATGATGCTTACTGCTCCCACTCCCCATTGGGGCCTTCCCTTCTCGATGCACTGTACCAGATCGTAATTCGGGACATTCACGTTGATAGTGTTGGCCTCTACAACCCCAACAAGCATCTTGTAACGGGGAAGGCAAGCTGAACTACTGAGACCTCTGAGAGGGGTTTTCTCCCCCTGGAGCCCCTTCCCCTGTCGACTGATCCTCGATAATTCCTTACACTCTAGTGAGTCCCTGTTTCCAATTGGTATACTTCCCTAGCTACCACTAACCTATCTACTACCGCAACTCTGGTTGTATACTTGTTTTCGTAGGTAGGTGTCATTGCATACCCTCCCCTAGGGTAGCTTCGAGGGGCCTTCCCTACAAACCCTGACTGCTGAGAATTGAATGATTTGATGGGTTTCGCACCCAGCATCTCTTATGTATAACGAGCACAATCAATTGCCTTGGAAACCGAAGTCGGTTTCCACATCCGCACTTGGGCCCTGATCTTGGTATTAATCCCATACACAAAGCGCTCGACCTGGGATTGGTCATTGTCCAATTAGGGGACATATTTAACTAGTTCCATGAATATTTCCTCATAATCCTCCATGGATAGATTCCTTTGTACCAAGGAATGAACGGCTCCTGCATGTTCTTTCTGGTAGGAGGCGGGCAAGTACTTTCCTCTAAAATTATCCACAAATAGTTCCCATGGAACAATGTCTGGGGTAAGGGGCAATTGTCTTTCTTGGTGTCCCCACCAATTCAAAGCATTATATTTCAGTTGAAATATGGAAATTTTGGATTTGGATGTGGAAGTGTATTCCTGCAATACTAAACACCTGGTCATCCCCTCTAACCATGCCTCTACTCGTACCCCTACACAACCCCTTGAAAAATTTGGAATCCATATTTTCTGACTCTCCCTCGTGATATCCTGATGAGGAGGTATTTTCACTATGCTCAATGCTACTTCGGGATTTCCCTCCCTTAGTGGCGGGGCCTCCACTTCTACCTCTGGTGTAACACTTCCCCTTTGAAGTCCCCTGAGTGTTTCATTTGTTTCCTCCAAATAGTGAAATATGAGAATGGTTCTGGCGATGGTGGCGGCGCATTCTGTTCAGGTATTGTCATCTCCCAGCCTCGCCCTTGACCTGCTCGCGTCCTTGCCATGCTTATCCTGTATCATGGCATAATTCGGCAATTAGCACACGTTTTTAAATATTAATTGGGACATTATTGCGCCAAGAGGCGCTCTGCAGCCCAGTATGGGGGAGATCTTGTAACTTGATGTAACGGATGTAACGTTATAAGGTTAGTAACATGTCGGCAAAAAATAATAGAGAATAGCAATATAGTGAATATTATGAGAGATCTTGTAATGTGATGTAACATTAGTAACATTTAACGTTTGTAACATGTAATATTGAAGTAATTCAAGTAAAAAGTAGTAAATATTATGTCGGCCTAATAATGTAAGGTTGTAACGTTTCGTTTGAAATACACTCGCTATATAATACACCAAAACAACAAAAATATTATAGAAAAAAAATAAAAAATTCTCAGGGAGCTATTTGAGACAACGAATCTGATCAGGTAATCTAATTTTTTTAAATGTAGTAGCTCGGCAGATAAGTACTTGCATGAGGTGCAAGATAAGTAGCTCGGCATCCCTCCTCCTCCACCGCGTCCTCCTCCCCTCCACCGTCCTCCCCTCCTCCTCCCACTGCGCATCCCTCCACAGCCCTTCCCTCCTGGCCTCCCCCGCGTCCTGCTCCTCCCACGCCGCACCCCTCCTCCTCCCCTCCTCCCCTCCTCCCCCCTGCACAGCCACCTGCACCTCCCCTCCTCCCCCCTGCCCAGACGCCTACTCCCATGCGTCCTGCACCTCCCCTCCTCCTCCCACGTCGCACCCCTCCTCCCCCCTTCGCAGTCGCCTGCACCTCCCCTCCTCCCCCCTACGCAAACGCCTGCTCCTCCCACGCGTCCTGCACCTCCCCTCCTCCCCCCTGCGCAAACCCCTACTCCTCCCACGCGTACTGCACCTCCCCTCCTCCCCCCTACACAAACCCCTGCTCCTCCCACACGTCATGCTCCTCCCGCGTCGCACACCTCCTCCACCACGTCCTCCCCTCCCGCCGCCGCCTACACCTGCAAACGCAATGCAATTTATTATTAAAATTTAATTTAAATTTTAATATTAAAATGTAATTTAATATTACATTATTTTAAAATATATTTTAATGTAATATAATTTATATTTAAAATTAAATACTAATTTAATTTTAATTTTAATTTTAAAATGTAATTTAATATTACATTATTTTAAAATATATTTTATGTAATATCATTAAAATATAATTTATATTTAAAATTAAATATTAATTTAATTTTAATTTTAAATATATATTAAATTTAATCTAATATTTAGATTAAATTTAATATTTATATTAAATTTAGGTATGTCATGGGTATATATACAAATGCTTTGCCATGCATAATAGGAACTACCTGTGGTATAGTCGTAAGGGTGTTGGGATAATGGGTGTGAGGTTCAAGGTTCAATTCTCCCATATCACTTTTTGGTCTTGAAAATATATAGAATTTAGTAAATTTTTGAATTTATGTAAAGTGAGTTGTATACTTGCATAGATTTCAGTGTACGGTTATTGCATGTTTTTCAGTGTAGTTGTTATTCCAGCAATGCATTGCTTTCAGTGTATATTTCTTGGATGCATAAATGTTAGTGTGGATTTCATAGATGCATAAATGTCAGCATATATGTTAATGTTTGACATTTTTTATATACTGTCTAAACTAGAAATGGAATATGTGCATGCGGAATATGATATGAGATAAACAGGCGAAGGATGCAAATCTTACAAAATGACAACAAAAGAACGAGAAGAACGAAGAAAACAAAACTCAGATCGACAAAAAGAATTTCGAAAAAGACAGTTGGACGATAAGACAGCAGAAGAACGAGAAGAACGAAGAAAACAAATCGCAGATCAACAAAAGGAATATCGTAAGAGAAAGTTAGAGGAATTGACATCAGAACAACTAGAAGAACAAAGAAAACGAAACAATGATCGACAAAGAGCGTATTAAGAGACAAAAAAGGAATGACGAGAGGACAAGCGAAATGCCAGCAGTAGAAGAAGAAGAATGAAAAAAGGAATATCGTAAAAGAAAGTTAGAGGAATTGACATCAGAAAAATGAGAAGAACAAAGAAAACGAAACAATGATCGACAAAGATCGACAAAGAGCGTATCGAGAGAGAAAGAAGAAGCAATTGGAAGAGCAAAGAAATAATCGAAATGTACGAAATGACAAAATGAAAGCAGAAGTGGCAGCAGCAGAACAACAAATAAATCAAAATGTACAGAATGACGAGAGGAGAGGAGAAGTGACAGCAGCAAAAGAAGAAGAACGAAAAAAGTAATATCGTAAAAGAAAGTTAGAGGAATTGACATCAGAACAACGAGAAGAACAAAGAAAACGAAACAATGATCGACAAAGAGCGTATTGAGAGAGAAAGAAGAAGTAATTGGAAGAGCAAAGAAATAATCGAAATGATGAAATGACAGTAGAAGTGACTGCAGAAGTGGCAGCAAAAGTGACAGCAGCAGAACAACAAATAAATCAAAATGTACAGAATGACGACAGGAGAGGCGAATTGACAGCAGCAGAAGAAGTCGAACGAAGAAAGGAATATCCTAAAAGAAAGTTAGAGGAATTGACATCAAAACAACGGGAAGAACAAAGAAAACAAAACGATGATCGACAAAGAGTGTATCAAGAGAGAAAGATGAAGCAATTGGAAGAGCAAAGAAATAATCGAAATGTACGAAATGACAGCAGAAGTGGCAGCGAAAGTGATAGCAGTAGAAGTGATAGTAGCAGCAAAACAACAAATAAATCAAAATGTACGAAAAGACGAGAGGACAGGAGAAATGACAGCAGCAGAAGAAGAAGAAAGAAAAAAACATGTGGCTCAACAAGAAGAATATCGAAAAATCAAGTTAGACGAATTGACAGCACAAGAACGAGAAGAACTAAGAAAACGAAACGTTGATCGACAAAGAGCGTATCGAGAGAAAAAGTTGAAGCAATTGGATGAACAAAGAAAGCGATTTGCAGAACAACAAATAAATCAAAATGTAGAACGACAAAGACAACATTTTATCAATGTATCTTGAATTTCCAAAAAATTCAGCACCGCCCCAACACTCCCGACTCCTCTCCTTTATCCTCCTCTTCACCGACTCCATCCACCCCCTCATTAACCACCTTATCTTCTTCTTCAATGTTTAACCCACTTTTCACTGTTCGAACAGTTTTCCCTTGACTTCAAACAATAAATTATTTGTATTATTTTATTGTTCCCGATTGATTGAGTTACCTATCACATTAAATTTGACATGATTGTAATTAATAATCTATTGTTGTTTACCTTACCAAGACACTTAATAATAATTTTTTATTATTTTTACATGATATTAATGGGGTCTAAACTTAATTGTAAAACAATCCTTACCTATTTCGACCTAATTTATTATTACATCCCTTTTTAATGCCTCACATCAGTCATTAATAATACAATTTCATCTCAAGGCTCGGTTATTAGTATTAAACTATTACTCATTTAATATTCTAATTGTTTATTAATAATATACATAATATTGGATTATCTTCATATAAAACATTCCACAACATATTCCCCAACCCTTATTTTACAAGTAATTAAACGACATGGTGAAACATATAACTGACATGTTTCATTACTTTAATAATGACCTCTATTAATAACCGATCTTAAGCATAATTAATTAACCATTCGTAATTAATTCTACTTAATTGTATCTATTAATTGTCGATTAATTAATAATAGGTAAGTAGTGATCATTCACACCCATAAGGCATTCAAGCAATAATTCAACAGATAATTTACATATGCATAGATAGACGAGTTACGTAAGCGTAGCTAATGCTTACATAGATTGTGTAGTTACTTCAACAGTACATAATCACACATCATTCATAATCATAAAAAAAAAAATTACTGACACAGGTTTAAACACAGTTTGCAATGTACAATATTTTACCTAACTATATCTTATTAAGTTATAAACATTTTATACATTACTAAGTTACGACACATGAATCAACAAAGGTTTTCAACATACACAGTTAAGCAAGTTTTCCTCCTAACTTCATGATACACCTATCTACCTGCTTCGACTATCTAGTTCACAACTAAATTCCACATCCTATATGTCCTATGTTGGACTACCCTGAAGTGTCACGCCATGACCGACTCTAGTTAGAACTCGTAAGCGGAAGTGACGACTACATCGACCAAGCTTCCCCAGTAGGTGCCCACCATTCATCATCACACACCTTTGGGAGCGTTCCGTAGCACATCCCTCCCATGACTCCGGGTTTCGGGGATAAACGGTGGGTAATGCCTCCACCCCCATGATGGAACAAGGGTCCATGTCTATACTGACATAGTGACTACGTTGTGACTTGTACTCAATTTGTCATTGTATAACCAATTTGGGCTATTGAGTTTCCCGGAACCCTACACCAACCCATACATCATAATAATAAACAACACAACAATAATGACTCAGTCACATACCCTTTCTCTTTTTAAATTCACATTGTTGATGTGCTTTCATTTGTAGGACTCATCTTTCTTGCAATCTTTTAAACCTGTCGGTTAGTCTCATAACAACATACTGTGCAATATCGTGCAATCATTGACATGTATACATATCTCATAACTTCTAACAACAATGTACATCATTTTCCCTACAACATGGATCTAACATCATAATCATTTATACATCATAAACTTTAAATTCGTATCGACGTACCATCATCTACAAATTTGCATGCTAGAGATATAATCGAAACATGACCATCAACCATAACATAAACATCATATACATATATATAAATCCGCAAAATAGTAAGTCCATAGGCCCACAATGTCAGCATACTGACGATGTTCCGCAATAATAGGAAAATACAAATAGGTAGTGATAGTCAAAAGGGTAGGTCAATTTGGGTTGTTGTTGTTCGTCCTTGAGCCACCTCAGCTGGACACCTCTGGTGCATTTACTTGGGACCTGAAATCATCATATGCAACTCTAATCTGGTCGACAGCTTCTTTTGTAGATACTTTGAGTACTACGTAGTCTTGTACCTGTTGTTCCGTCGGGTGCTCGCCATTCATCTGTTGCGCATGTTCCATATTCTACTTCACTTGCGCTATTCTTGCTATTGCCTGCATGGCAAACTGTTCTGCCTTTGTTTTTAACTCATCTAGGTGCATCATCCTTCTTTGCTTCCTTTCGCGTGCTTTAGTTACCCGCTACTCGATTTCCTTCAGCTCCAGGGCCTTTGTCATCTACGTGAGTAGGGGCATCACCCTAAGCAATCCCCTCATCATTTCCACATGACCTTCTGCCTGGGTGATTTGAGTGTTTAGTTGGTGCAACTGCTCGTCTTGTACTAAGCTTCCCCAAAATCTCATAACCTCTTTAGCGATTTTCTAAGTCGCCCTTTCCATTTCTGCGATTTATGTCGTAGCCTCTTCCATCGCGTCCTTACGATTCTGGATCTTCTCCGGTGGTGTGCTTGGTACTGCCCCTACCTATAGCTCTGCATTTTCTTTCCTTAGTTCAGTGATAACTACGCCTAACAAGATAGCTTTCGCTTCCGGTAGAATATCATGATCTACCTCCAAGGCTTCACATGCCATGGATAGAACCTTTTCTAACTGGCCTCTATCTTCTATAGCCTTCTCTTTCTCGGCTAGTGTTTGGGATTTCTCTTCTTGGAGACGTTGTGCCTCCATCTCGTTGATGTACACCTGTCGCTTATACTTCACCATCTTGTCATGCATTGCAGCCTCGCGGTCGTGGATTTATGCACTTGCTGTGGCTTGAATCCTGTGTAGTGACAACATCGGCAGTAGATTTAAATTTTCCATGATTGAATCGTACTTCCTTAATTCCAGGTCCAAGCCCTCATCACTTGTTGCCATCGCGTTCGAAAAAATTTGTACTATCCTTGGTTGTGTGCTGACTCTACTTTGACCCTTCTTGTCAAAAAACTTGGTGGGACATCCCCATGTGGTACACTTATCTCTACGACTGCATTAGCTAGTGTGGATAGTAGTTGGGTTACCTGGTGGAAGTATTCTGTTGAGTGTTGTGTGAATTTTGCACGGTTTTCTTCTACGACCTCTGTTATTTTCTCCAGGAGCTTATTAACTTGCTCCTCCGGAAGACCACCACTTGTGCTTCCTTCTCCACGGTCCATCCTATGCTTTCTCCTCGTTTCTTCGTGTTGTTCCTCTAGTTCAGAATCCCTTGAGGTGGTTGATGAGGATCCACCATGAATGGACATCTGCGACTGTTCTTTCACAGGGTCATCTTCTCCTGCGTTGTACTGTTAACTAGCAGAGTCCTTGTCTTCCACTAGCATTTTTGGTCGCATTGTTGCTTGTCCATTCTCTAAATTTGATAGTTCCTCTTCTGCAAATGGAACTTTCCATTCTGCTAGCCATCTGTCAATGATGGCATCCAATTCCTCCTCGGTGAGCTTGTACTGTGTTGGCAGCCACTGCCTCTGCTTTTCCGCCCGTGCTTGGATGTAAATTGTTTGGGATTCGACCGATAGCCTTGCGATCGGTCGATACTTCCTTGCTAGTTGCTCAGTTATCTACGGTAGTGCTTGCGCATCTATCCACATCATGTCTAAGAAAAAGTAGAATTGTATAATGTTGAACGCTTGTCGTTCTTTGTCAGTTGTTGTCCATAAATTTTGGTACCTTGCCCCTTCTCGTACTCTGGATTCTACTGTCTCCATGCCTTGATAGTGCTCTAGATCCCTCCATTCTACTAATGCGATCAGTATCAAGAGCCATGAATCTGTGAACGCCTTCCCTTTCTCCTGTGTGTCAAGAGCGTCCTCCAGCAATTGATTTAGCATAAATTTCGACCAGTTCATCCGCTCCTGCAACACATTGTTCCGCGGAGGCGATGATGCCCAAAGTGAATTCTTTTGGCATGTTCTTTCGCACCACCATAAATGCTAATATATTTGCTCCGACCCTGACATCCTGGTTCTTAATCATGTCAATTAGGTATCCTCTAGAGTTTTTCTCCACTCCATACTTCATCTTCAGCCTTACTGCAAACTTCTTGTCATTGTCCTTGGCCTGGAAAAATTGGGAAGGGTCTTCTCCATCCTTGGGTAGTCTGGTGATTCTGGAAATCAGGTCGACTGTGACCGGAATATTTTCACACATCCATAGATATCCGCCATGAAATCAGGCTAATAACTGCTTGACACATGCGTTTGCCTGCACTGATCTCCCGAAGCGTGGTATTTGAGTGAGGCCTAATAGCCCCGATTGATCCAATCCCAACGCCCACTCCGCTGGTTCCTTTGTGGTCGGGCCTCCTTCTCCATGCAGAACATCGATGTATGCATCCTCTATGAATTCTGGGAAATTTGTGAGGTCATGGTCGTTGTATTGTAACCTCTACAAGTTTTCTACGATATTCCCAGCTTGTGGAACTCCTTTTGGTATCAGCTGCATATTAACGAGATATCGTTCGTTCTTTCCCACTCGAACTACAGGCATCCCTTTCTTGTTGGGCGGTACATACCTTAGTATCGTTGGGCCAGGGTACCCTCCTTACAAGGTTTTTTCCTTTTGAGCAGTGCCCGAAGTGCCTGCTTCTCCTTCTACCAGTCGTGTTGAATTTCGGGTCCCTCTCTTCGGCTCTCGGTCGGTGTCTGTAGATGAATTGGCGCTCCGCTTCTTTCTGAATGATATTCCGGACATGATTTATGGTTGCTCCTGCATAAGTGGCATTAGTTTTGGTCGTTCAGTGCTTGTGCTCGAAATGTAAACTTCCATGCGCGACTTTGTAGATTCTTTCTTAACAAACAGTGCGTCAAACTGTCCCCTTGCCCTACATTTATAGTGTTGATTTTCTGCATCCCACCGATTTTGGAAAATGATTACCAAATCCATCATTGATTTACCAAATCCTCTGCATGCGTCGGGTATTAATTGTGCCATTTTTTTCATTTTTTTCATCGTTCGCCATGGCTTAACTACTTCATTTATGACTGGATTTGACCCTTTTGCATCTTGGCAGCTTTCGACACATTGAATCTTACCACTTCTCTTTGTAGTCTATGATTATTTTGTCGACAGATGCTGACTCTTATTGCGTTTTTTTTTTCACAGGGCCGTAGTTGATTCTGCGGCACCGGTCCCTCGTTGGAGTCGCTCTTGTTCAAGTTTTTCGTGCTCCTTGTACCTTGGATTCAACCTATAATGTCACTGCTTTACTGGATTTGCATCGGGTTTCAGTGGGATCTTCATCTCGCCTAGGTCCCCGGAAATACCTTTCATCTTCAAAAAATTTCTCGGGAACAAGTCCTGGAACTCATGTAATAGGTCAGTCATCTTGGCAACAGTTGAGTCGTCCCAATAATCTTCGATGCTCGCGAACTTGGGATTCTCCTCCAACCCAATGTTTACTTTCTTGATTCATAGTGGCTACTGAAACTTGTTGGAGGGCATATCTGATGCTTCGACATTGTGACTTCCTTCTGACTCTGGTATATATGTATCTCGCGGTTCATCCTCATCATCTGGTTCTCCTATTATGTTGTAGCAATCCATCAGCATTTCTGGTGTCGCGATCCACTGAAGTACCATACGTTTCCCTGTCGGAACTGCTTCGAATACCTTCTCGCGGACTTCCTATAACATGTTGTGGATGAAGGGGTTTTCATAGGAGAAACTAAAGGTTTGGCTAAATCCAATAGTCAGTTGTTCCCATGAGGTTGTTTCACGTCGTAGTTTTGTTGCGATATACCAATTTCACGGTACTTCATCCAGCATGTGAATGAATGTGTGGACCCATTCATGTTTTGATCTTGTTCCCCATTTACTTTTACATTCATTCAAATGCTCCTTTGGATCTCCTATGCCATTGTACTTCTTTCCGCAATATTCTTCACTATCGTCGAACCTAATATCCATTAGGTGTCGACATAGTGGCCAGTTTGGTATGGTTGACTTGTGTGTCGCCCACCATCACGCTGGTGTATCCTTCAAGGCTTCCTCCAAGGCCAGTAGTCATTGTGGTTCTACCACTTTTTCTTCAAACTCAGTGATAAATGTAGTTAAGTTGGGAAACCCCTCATATGTTGGTAGTTCGCACTCTTCTGTATCTACCCATCTCAGTGACTGGGTGATCCGTGCACACCTCCTAAATGATACTTCATGTAGCCGATTCTGCCAATTTTCAAGTACTTCGTCTGAATCTGACGACGTTGAACTGACGTTGCGCCATCCTAACTCTCCATCTGCGGTAGGATTTATGTAGTCTTCTGATATGTTATAGAGACTGTCCCATCCCTCAGTGAATTCATCCCTCGTCGGCTCGACATATCTCTGTCCTTCCGCTGGGTCGAGAGGTGCGACTACCCTCATCTCGTGGTTTTCAAATGACATGGTTATTTTCTTGAATTTGATGATGGCATGATTATCCATTGCCCAGTCTATCACTAGCAGCACTAGATAGGGGCTTGTGTTGTCGACAATCTCTATCACATCAAATTCTGCGTATGTTTTGAGCCCTTCTATCTCAACTAGGACTTGGCACAATCGACCAATCGGGGTGACCTTACTTTGATTCTCTAGTCGCAGTTGTACCGGAGACCATGCTAACTGTGGTTTCCCCATCGTATCCCAGGTCTGCTTCATCAGAATGTTTATGTCCCTCGGTCTAGGATAATGGAGTCGACATCAAATGCTCTGCTTTGCGCAGACATCCTCATTTCCCTTCCTGTCTTCCTTTTATGTATTCAATTGACCGTCTGATCTTGTCGTGCCCCCTCCTATCGATGCAATAGACTAGATATCTCTGCCAATGCGTCCTGATCCTTTGCCAACTCCAAGAAACTCTTTAGAAAGGCTCTTAAAGTATTGGTATTTTTCTGTGAATTCATCGTGTCGAATATCGGAGGCATGTCATAGATGAATTTTTCCTGGTGAGGAGGTGGTTGCCTCATCCGTCTCATTTCCTCCTGCGCTTTTAAGAAAATATCCCTTTCTACTTCCGCATCTAATGTGACTTGTTTTCTCATTGTCGGTCGAACGCTCGCCTGTGACCTGTCTTCTCCTGTCGCAGCTCCTCCGAGGGTCACTACTCCAACCGTCGCAATTTGACTTCTTACCTCTGCTGATATCTTCTGTACTGTTGGTGGTGGATTCTGATTCTTATTCTGATTTGGTGGGGGTGGGGGTAGGTTCTTGGTTTGCCACTTCACAATAAGTTGAGGACAATCCTCGACACCATAGTCTGGAGTGTTGCAGTAAGTGCACTGGGGTGTTGGATTCAGGAAATCCCTCTGGTAATGCCCATGTTAACCGAAATTGTAACATTTGATTGGCCCTCGACCTCACCCAAAAGCTCCTCCTCGGCCGGCACCAGTACCTCAACCTCCGTGGAACCCCCCTCTAAAGCCTCCTCGCAGTGGCCTGTATGGAGGATATTGCGGTTGTGAATATTTCAGTTGGCCATACTGCGGTTGTTGATATTGCGGTTGACCATACTGTGACTGATCATACTGCGGTTGCAGATTATAGTGAGGTTGTTGATTGTACTGTTGTTGTTGCTGTACCAACGGTTGCTCCTCTTCCTTCATGAAAAATGTATCTGCAGTCCTTTCTTGGAGTAGGTCGTAAGCTCTGCAATATTTTTCTTCATGGCCAACCGATTGACAGAATTTGCAATACAAATTAACTGGCTTTGACACCATCTTTTGTAGGTATACGCATTCTTTTGGTCGATGTCCTCTCATCTGACATACACGGCACCAAGGCAGTCCTCCTTGACTGAGGGGATTCGGTGCACCCGACTATAAATACTCTCAAAATTCTGGGCACTGATCCTTATGATGTCCTTCTATCTTACATCTACTGCACCATATGTCTTCGCGGACTTCTTTCCCCTTCTTAATATCTTGCAGCTGGATCGTCAAGTTTTCCAACTGCACTTGTATATGATCCATGCCTACGCCTGTTTCGTCGATCGGTGAAGCCTCCAGTGTCATTGCAATTTCCAACACTTCTACTTAAGTCGCTACCTTATGTTGCATTAGCGGCCCATGAATGTGTGGCGCAAACCCTACGATGAACCACTCTTTATGTTGCATGTCACTCATCCCGAAACTTACCTTTTACATTAGTGTCTTGTATCGTTGGTCGAATTCCCACACTAATTCATTTGGAAACTGCTTGATTTCCTTCAACTATGTGATGTACTGCGACTCAGACTTCAGTTTTCTAAATTCATCAATCAATCCCGCCCTTATCTGCTGTAGTGTTTTATCTGGAGTTCATGTCGGTACCTTAGTAAATTTCATAAACCAGACTAGTGCACAACCCCTGAAGGTCGTCGCCAATTGTCCCTTTTTGATATCTTCGTCTTGGACCTGCTTCACAGTCCAAACCACTTCACACAAAAACCAATACTATTCGGGATCCTCAGTCTCGTTACCCTGGAAAATTGGCATTTTTACGTCGTCACCTACCATTCTTGTGCTCCTACTATTATTATTTACTGATCCGCTACTTTTACCATTGTTTTGACACGTAGGGCAGCCCTGCGAATAACTTGTATTTCTTCCTACAAAGTTATGAGTAGTGCACGAAGTTGAAGGTACGTTGTAGCTTAGGATATGTCCCTCTTTGGCTTTTGGGGTAGCCTGGTCACCTCCTTCGTTGCAATAAGGTCGCTCCGTCCCATGTGGTCCTGTTTCGCATTTTTTCGTTCTGGTTGCCTCAGGAGACTCTCTCTCAGTCATCCTCTTCTTCTCTCGTCGTCGGAATATCACCCCACTTCTCAAGGTACCACAGTCTTCCTCAGCCTCCCTTAGAAATTCAACATCATTCATGTCCATCTACCCCGCATCTTTCTATCAGACCTGCATTCACGCGGTACCCACAACCTCCGCACACCAATCTCTACTCGTCGGAATTCATCTTCAGTAAACCCTTTTCGCAGACAAGCATTTTAATCCACAACTTCAGTGATAGCAGGAATCTTCCTCTAGGTCCTTTGAAAAAAGTTATTTCTGCGTCGTTGTGTGATTTGATTGTGTCGACAACAAACTTTGTGATGTACCCCTCTAGGATACTGTCTACCCAAAAATCGACAACCCTTGATACCCTATTGTCGACCTGTTTCAACTGTTGAATCAGTTCTGGAGTCCAATGGTCAGGGTCACTTCCTTGGAAATTTTTCTTCTAAAATGTCAGCTGCAGCAATACCGTGAATTCACAAAAAAATACCTTGTGAATATCAGAATATATATGCTTTTGCAACCAGCTGCTCGTCGTCTGCCCCGGGTTCTGTCTTTTTCCTTCCGCAAATTCTTATATCTTTTGGTCGAACCAATCTTGAATCTACGGTTTCATCAGATGCCACAACATGTCCTCTTCTTTCTTATTCAAGGTCCCAGTAACGGAACCATTTGTTGACACAGTCCTGTCGACAAGGGTTCACTTCGCACTGTCATCAACAAACACCAACCAAACTCCCTTAAGCATCGGCCCAGAAATTTTTTACCCTTTCTAGCAACACCCACAAAGCGAGTGAAGTCTCACCCGAGATGATCAAGGGGGCTGCAGGAACCAGGTTTCTGCAGTAGGGGGAGGACATGCATCTACTCTTACTCTATCGCTACAGAAACCAAATATTTAGCTTCGCGTCATGCTTATTAATTCAAACATACATTTGTCATTTGCATAGTCAATGTATAATCGACATTCGCATTAACATAGTGGAATTAGCAGTCGCATCAACAGAAGTTAAGCATAACACTTTATCTGAATCGCATACATCATTCAACGCAAACAGAAACACAAGAAAGAGACATCATTCAACATAAGCAAGGACATAGCCGAACATCTTCATGCATTAACTCATCAACAACCTGCGGTACAACCCTCGCAGGGACAGTTCCAAACACTTATCAAGGATCCATACATAACTTGTCGAAAGCAGAACAAAACATTACACAATTCATTCGCTCGCCTATTGATCAACTAATGATGCTCTTAGGCTTACAGTCATAGTATTATTTATAGCCAACTAAAGCGGTTACAAAATGGTCCAAATGACCGATTCTAACTAACTAAACTAATCTTGCACTTTCGTCGGCTCCTTAATCTCCGCAAATGGTCCTTTCTTCCGCGGATGTTCCTTCTCGTCGTTGTCGGATTCCGCACTTCATGCGGTCTAACCCCGTGCCAACACTAAGGTTTCTAGAATGGTGACTAGAAGATGGATGAGGACATATAGCTAGTTTATTATTCAAAAGACTCTCTCTCTAAAGAGAGGATTTTCATTGACTATCCTTATCCTTCCATAGCTTCCCTTGTGGATAAGATGCCTAAATTCTTGGGGGGGAAGGGTTGTACTAATTTTAGCACTCCCTCTACTTTAGAAGGTGGGTCTTTGGGGGATTGTATTTCCACTTCCATCTCGCTCATGGGGGAGAATCATTGTCAATATTTGGCTCATAGGATTTTCAATACGAATGTGTCCTCACATTTGGCCACAACGAATCTTCTAGGACGGGGCTGAGGTGAAGTTTAATGTGGCACAACCCTCCCCTTTTTTCTAGTAGACATTTAGTTTGGTTTCCGAAGTTTTCCAATTGGCTTAACCACTTTATTGTGGTGAGGATATATTGCAGTATTCCATAGGAGATAATGGAGGTGCAAGGTTCATCGGTGGTTGTCTAGATCTATTACACTTCCAGAGTTCTGGTCCTAAGAAGGTTATGGAGTCAAGGAGGAATAAGAGAAGCAAAGTGATAAAGAACAAGGGAGGGGGGTGTCATTGGTAGGAAAATACATTGTTGTTGAGCATATATTTTGAATTTCAAGGGTTGAACCCTAGTTGGAAAATTTGTGGGGAGAACGGTATCTATGGAGTACTTGAGCTCCTGGTTGCAACAACATTAGGTGTCGCTTCTAGGTTATCATCTGATATTTCATCTTCTTTCTCATGGTTGGTTAGGTTTCCAGATTAGCTCGGAGGCTAATGCTTTGAATATTTTGAAGGGATTTGGGTTTGTGGATAGTTCATTTGTTACTATCAAACCTTAGCATCATTTATTTGAAGATAAGGAGGAGTATGTTGAAAAGACACCAGTTTGGGTGAAATTGTTGGGGTTACCAATGAAATGGTAGTTGGACTAGGGCATCTCGGCTATAGGAGACAAGATTGGAAAGATTATTCTGGTGGATGAAAGTTACATTGTTTTTAATGGCATTTTTTTGCTCGCCTTCTGGTGGAATTGGATGTTTGTGGAGGACTCTATGAGTCGATTGATTTGGTGATTGATGGTCATACTCATACTCAACCCCTTAAATATTTGAATGTTCCATTTAGATGCTCCAGATGATGGTCACGTTCTTAAGGACTGCAATAAACCTTTTGTTAGGAACATTTGGAAGAAAAAAGAGGATTTTGTTCGATCTAGGGATAAGAAGGAAAATGATGAGGTGACACCAAATTGAGATGTTGAGTTCGAAAGGTCTATGGAATCTATAGCTCAGTTGTTGACGTTTCCACATTGGAGGTCGAGGTTATGGTATGATCTGCAAGAAAATTTCTTATGGTATGATCTGCAAGAAAATTTCTTTTTGTGGGGGATTTTTCCATTCCTTTGATCATTGATCCTAAATTGGGGTCGAGGTCTGATTTAGGAGAGGCTTATTTTTGTGGCTTACAGGACTTCCCTTTAGATGCTTCACTAGCAATGGATTTCTCGAAGGTTTCGAGCACAACAGATGACTTGGTTTTGAGTAAGTCCATTTCTATTTATATTCTTACTATTGTTGTGGATTTGACAGTTGTCATGGTTTGGAAAGGGGGGAATACTATTCCTATAGGTTCTTCTTTTATCAAGGGAAATTCTACCCTTATTAATGACCATAGTCATCCCTCTGTTGGAATGTTGGTTCCGGAACCAATTCTTAATCTTTATGAGGATACAACTCAATCATGTGGAAGAACCACTAACCCCTCTACTGGAAGGAGATTTTCCTCCTCAACTTCTTTGGAGAGGAGACAGGGACATTACTATATGACACTACAGAGGGGGGTTTCCACATTTGTCTCACCTCCTTTTGTGGGATTGGTATCCGACTCTCTCTCAAAGACCTTGGTCCCAATCGGGTTGGTAGCAAGTCTACTATTAGATTGGTGCATGAGAGAGCAATGAAGGAAGTCAAGGAAAATAGAGACTCGTTGCAAGGGGGGCTTAGAGAAGGTTTATCCCCTTCCACTGGTTCTCAATGAAATTACTTTCCATAAATATCAAAGGCATGGGGAGCCAAACTAAAAAATTGGTTCTTGAGAATTTTGGTGGATTTGGAAAAACATGATGTTGTTCTTATACAATAAACCATGGGGAAGGGTGAATCATTTATACCTTCTTTCGGGAAGATGCTAGTGGGATGTGATTTTCTAGCACTTTACTCTTTTGGTTTTTCTCTGGGTTTGATATCTCGTTGTAATGACAAAATTACTCTAATCAATTCTTTTGTTGTCCACTCAGGTCTTTACATTGAGGTTTTCAGTAAGGACCTTGGATTTTCATTGACAGTTCTTAATGTATATGATCCATATGAATGTAAACAATGTTTTGGGAGCATTTATTTACTAATGAAGCTCTCATGTAGTCTATTTGGGAGGGAATCTCAATTTTACTACAAGTAGAAGTGAGGTTTGGAGGTCAAGTGCCCGTTTTGATGTTTCACCTATTTTTTTATGTCCTCTTTTGATTGAACAGGGCTTGTGGATATAGAACCTATCCAGTTAAATCCCACTTGGTGTAATAATCGCTCTTGATCTGGAGGGATTTCTAATCGGTTAGATAGGTGTATGGTGCATAATGAGCTACTTCCTCAGGTGGGTAGGGATAGATCTTGGGTTGGTGCTACCCATTGCTCCGATCACTTTTTGATCTACCTTGAGTTGTGGCAAAATCAACTAAAGTTGAGTGCTCCTTTTAAATTTAATATGGCCTGGGTAGTGGAGGAGGAGTTCCGAGCTTTGGTAAAAGAGAGTTGGTTGACATTTGATCCTACTTTGGAAGAGGCTCCCAGTGCCCAATTTGTTGAAGCTCTAAAGGTTGTGAAAGAAAAGACAATGGCTTGGGATGGTGATATTCATAGAAAAGGGGTGCTTTAAAGAGATTGAGAGGGATCTTGAGTTATCGTTAGGGGATGCAGATGGTTGTCTATTGGGATAGGAATATCTAATTCAACTGAAGCAATTGGAGGATAGGATGTCAAAATTATTACTAGATGAAGAAAAGGAATGGAGGATTGAAAAGTAACGCAATATAGGTAGAGGCAAGTGACCAGAACACAAAAAAAATTCCATAATTTTGCTAGTCATAGAAGAAGTAAAAATACTATATGGGAATTGTTAAGTGGTGAAGGGAGGAAGCCTTGAAATTTTCAAGAGCTTGCAAATTTAGGGGTACGGTTATTTGGGAATATCTTCAAGGAACTTGAAAGAGTACATCTAGAAGAGATCATCAAAGTGATCCTTAACTTTCCTAGGTTGATCAATGAGGAAGATAATAACAAGATCTTTTAGGAAATACTAAGGAAGAGCTTCTGGAGGTAATGAGTACTTTTAAGAAAGACAAAATTCTAGGCCTCGATGCCTAGACCATTGAGTTTTTTATTTCATTTTTTGACCTTTTAGGGGACGACATGTTGAGGGTTGTAGATGAGGTGAGGCTCATCAATTCTACTTTCATAGTTGTTATTCCTAAAGTTGATTGTCCATATACTTATGATGGCTTCAAGCCAATTTATTGATGTCATTGATTTTACAAGCCTTCATCTCGAAGGTGCTTGTTGTTAGGTTTAAAGTCAATCTTGTCAAAATGTATCTCCTCTAAGCAATTTGGTTTTCTAGAGGGGTGTTTGATTCATGAGGCTATTGGTTCAACCCAAGAAGACTTACACTCCATTAAACTCTCTAAAGAACTAGCTATTGTGATAAAGTTGGACCTATCAAAAGTCTATGATAGAGTTTATTGGTTGTACCTACATCTACTGCTTATTCATATTGGTTTTTCTCACTCTGTAGTTAAATGGATTATGGGGTGTGTTACTTCAACAAATTTTGGTGTCTTAATAAATGGCTTTGCCTTGGACTTTTTCAAAGCCTCTAGGGGGTTGAGGCAAGGCTGCCCTCTTTTACCTTATCTCTTCCTTCTTGTTGTTGAAAGCTCGAGTCAAGTTCTATTGAAAACAAACAGACAAAGAGTAATTCATGGAATTAAGGTTGGAATGTCTCAAGATCTGACCCATCTTCTATTTGTCAATGATGTGCTCCTTTTATGATCAGGGACAAAACGAGAATGTTTGTGAATTAAGGACATTCTTCAATTGTATTGCAAAACAACTGGAATGGAGATTAATGAGCACAAGTCGGCCATTTATACTAATGGTCAATCTAAATTTCTTTTCCCTTTATTTGAAAGGCACTTTTCTTATCATCACTTGGATATGTCAAAAGGAGTAAAATATCGTGGTTTGAATTTGAAACCTAACAATGATGGGAGGGCAGACTGGCTATGGTTGGTGGGAAGGATTGAAAAAAGAATAAACTGCTAGTGTGACAAATGGTTGTCTGGGGGAGGTAGACTAGTCCTAATCAAGGTGGTTCTGGAGACTATTCCATTTTATTGGCATACTTTGCTCACATCCTAAGGGTATCTTGGAAAAGATAAGGAATATTTGTTTTAACTTCTTATGGCAAGGGAGCCGTGAATAGAAGGGACTACACCTTGCTAAGTGGAAAAAGGTTACAACTCTAAAATCTTTAGGAGGATGGGGGTTGAAGGATTTATATTTCTCTAGTGGAATGTTATTACAACACCCATTCTAAGGAGCAAAATTCCAATCGAAAGTACATTTCACCAAATTCTCTATTGGATTGGATTAGGAAGGACAAAAAATGTATAAAAAATGTTTCTAACAAATGGAAGGCATTGACATTAGCATTTCCATTTCTTGGCAATTATTTGACATAGAAAGTTATAAATGGTTCCCAAGTGAGAGTGGGTGTTGATGCTATGATGGGTTGTGATAGGAATATCCTTCTACCTCTTCATTTGGTTTAGACTTGCAGACTTTAGGGAGAAGTACCTTAAACTTGGTAGGAGATCCTACAACGGCTATTGTGTGGAAACAAGGATGGATGACAGCTCAACAATTTGGTCTTGGTGAAGAACAGGTTCCAATTTGGAATAGTTTTACAAATGAATTAACCAAGGTTCATATAAGACTTACTCTTAAGGCTGATAAAATTGTTTCAGCTTACAACAAAGCTGGAGGGTCCTATTCAGCGAGTCTCAGCTATGATTCTATTTCTATGGCTGATAATGATGAAGCTAAGTGGTGGTGGGGGTGAAGCACAGGTTCCAATTTGGAATAGTTTTACAAATTAATTAACCAAGGTTCCTATAAGACTTACTCTTAAAGCTGATGAAATTGTTTGAGCTTACAACAATGCTGGAGGGTCCTATTCAATATTCAGCCAGTCTTAGCTATGTTTCTATTTTTGTGGCTGATAATGATGAGGCTAAGTAGTGGTGGAGCAAATTGTGGAAAATCCAAGCACCTCTCAAATGCAAACTTTTATGTGGCTAGTTCTTTACAACAAGGTTTTAACTTGGGAGGCAAAGCAAAAGAGAAATACCTCAGGCTGTTTACTTTGCACAAGTCACGAGGAGAATACCTCTCACCTTTTTCTTCTCTGTCAATACTCTCATCAGGTTTGGGATGGGGTAGAAAGTATGTTGGGTCAATCATCTGTGGAGCAAAGGGAATCTAAATGATTGTTTCTTGGATTGGTTTCAGCTCAAAGAACTAAAAACAATTTAGAACAGTCCCTTTGGTAGTTATTCAAAGTATCTGGTTGGCAAGGAACTCCATCCTTTTCACTGAAAAGCACATTCCTCACTTTCAAGTTGTTGCACAAGTGATGGCTATTCTTGATTTGTATAACACTGCTCCTAAAGTAAAGATCCAAAGACCTACAGGAACATTTAAAATTGATTAATCATATGCATGGAGTTTTTTCGATGGGGCCTATCAAGGTTCAGTTTTGACTTGTGGCATTTGCTTTATATTGCATTTCTTTGATACCCATTATATCTTAGTCAAAGCAAATCTGGGACGAGGGACGAATAACCTTGGTGAATTTAAAGCATTAATTTTCTTGCTTAAGCGTCTTTGGATAGAGATATACTTCATCTGCAGGTATTTGGAGAGTCCCTATCATTAGCTGGATGAAGAATACGGTCCAGGTGTATAACATGGATCTGCATGGTCTAGTTGTTCGAAGTAAGGAAATTTCCTCTCTTTTTCATTGTATCAATTTCTCATGTGTATAGGGAACACAATACAATGGCAGATCTCTCTAAGAGTATTTATAAAATGCTGAAAAACACTTTTATGTGGAAGAATCCTTAGATGGACAATAGGTTGGATCCAGGATGGGAACTTTCTCTAATTTTTTATATATGGTTTGTTGTTCTAACCTGCCATATTTTATTTTTGTCAATAGGTTGGATCCAGGAGGGGAACTTTCTCTAATTTTTTATATAAACCTTATGGTCTGTGATTCTAACCTGCCATATTTTATTTGTCTTTTCATAGATTGTACTTTTTGTATGGTAAAATTATAGACCTATATCTTATTAAGTAAAAGGGTTAACCTGCCATATTTTATTTGTCTTTTCATAGATTGTACTTTTTGTATGGTAAAATTATAGACCTATATCTTATTAAGTAAAAGGGTCAGTTGTAGCTCTTTTGTAGACCCATTTTAGTGAAACTTTCATTAACACTTATGTTTACATGGCATCTTCTTGTTACCACTCAACCAACCACCTAGAGGATTTTCATTTGCTTCTTTCTTATATCTCACTAGAAATAATGGACCATTTCATAATTCAAATGACATTAGGACTTTCATCTGCTTCTTGTAGCCCAATAGAAATAATTAACCATTTCATAATTCACACCTCATCTCTTCCTGTTTATCATTGTTTTGTTTGACCATTTCAACTCTTCAAGTTTCATTTTCTTGTTCCATCTTAAAAATCAAAACTGAAAAGTTACAATAGGGACCTTAAAATCTTGAAAGGAGTGGGTTTTCCTAATTTATTTATTTCAGTCATTGGCTTACCTAAACTCTTTTTTTTTCTTTGTAAAATACTTCATATATTTAAAAAAAATCACATTAGAAAAAAATTAATACAGCGAGAGGACCTCTCGAAACTTATTTATTGTAGCGGTCTGACATTTTTAAATAAAACTATTGCCTAGGTAAGTCCCCAGGAACGTATTATCTTAAAAAATTTGGTGCTGCTCATGCAACTATAACAAACATTAGGACCTTTAGTACTGCTCAACACTTCTTTCATTTCATGCGCAGAAACCTTCATGGTGCCATAAAATAGTCTGAAACAAAACCAAATGAAATTGTTTGCATAATGGATTCACCACAAATCATATGGACAATATAAAAGTTCTGACAATTAAAATCAAATTGACATATCGAAGTTTTGAAAATTAAAATCAAACGGCCATATCAAATTTTTGACATAATTAGCTATTTCCAGATCCTCATCAAAAAGTCCAGTATATCCCAAGGATGAAAATACAAAAAGGAATTTTTTCTTACACGCTGTGACCAATTTCAACTGTATATCAATAAAACATGCAGACTGAGTTGTTTTATAGCAGCCCGACAGTGGATATTGTCTCCATTAGCTGGGGGTGTTGCTAACCATCTTGCACACGCCATGGACAGTGAGGAACAGTTTGAAACAGTTTTTAAAGGAATGTTCCCTTGTCAACTGATAACATATCACTAAATTTTGTTAAAAACATAAACTTTTTATTTTACCATTATTATTTTCTGTCAAATACTCTAATTTCGTGTATCCTGGGAGGACAAACTTCAAACTGTAATCAATCATTGTATGCAAAGTTATTTGAAATTAAAATTCACGATGTGAATAAAACAGAGGAAGGTATCATAATTTTTTGGAGGGGGGTAGTGCTTCAAGAAACATGCTCCCACATAGAAGACTTCTCTTTAAGACTGTAATATATATGGCACAAACCACAGCTTAACGCTCCCATTGGCGAGATAATTTAATTTTGTTTGTGCCCATTGCATAACAATCTACCCGAATGACAGTTGCTTTGTGTCCAACTACAGTTATAGTATGTAGCACACAAAAACCAATTCAGTCCTCAAAAGAAAATGCAAAAAGGATAGTAACATCAAGAAAGGGATAAAATGTTACTTTGAAGGCTCCTTAAAAAGGGCACTGCATCAAAGACATCACAAATCCAAAGAATAACTTGCTTCAGTAATACTAGATTGCGAATTGCATTATCTATATATATATATATATATACAAGACTCGTCAACAACTTTCGGCATTCATTCTTCTAAACAAAGTGTATTTCAACTCCAATAACTACTTATGTAGGTAGGTCCATTGTATTCCAAAAACCTTTGAGGAAACACATGGAAATATTATGCAGATTTGAAATTGACAAGGATAAGAAACCTGTAAAGATAACTTCATAATCAGATACATTTTTTAAATTCATTAGAAAATCTGACCACTAGAAATAGTTTTATTCTAGCCACCTTGAACTGTTATGTAATTTGACTGGAACAGAAAATAATTACCTCATCCATATGAGTTACAAGAAGAAAGCTCAGAGTAAACATAAAAAAATTGATGGAATGTGCTCCTATCTTATTGGCAAGCGTAGGAGTTTAAAAGTACCAATCACAAGATACTTATCAAAGTATCTTCCCTGAGATGAAAAAATGATCCGGCTAATCCAACTACCACACTACAATGTGTACTGCATAAATATATCCTTCAGGAATGACAGTTGTCACAGGTGGGTTAATCGTAGAGTGAAATACACAAATAGCTGACAACTAACAAAATAATACAATGAATTCTTCTCTTTTAATACCAACAGTTCCAACAACCCTAATAACTGCATTAAACAATACTTATGACTCACGAACTGCACAAAGAGAGGACCCTTATCACTAAGAACAATAGATATGTCGATCTTCATCCCAGTAGAACGTTAATTAAATAATTCAATTCTTACGAGAGCACTGGCTTCCTCCTGGCTCACGGGTTATGTATCAATCATAACTAGACAGATACTTCCAAGGCATTTGACAACTCTATGATACTTTGACAGGAGCAAATCCCAAATAGTTCTTAACAAATACCCAGTAACAGGTGCACCTTAAACCTTGAGCAGCAACCATCCAAACTCAAAACTACAATGATAAGTTAGCTTTACAGATCTTGCTCAATGGTTCATCCCCTTCCACCATTTATTATCAACACAGGTCTAAATGACTTCTTCCTCCAATAAATAATTTGGAATCTTGATTTAGAAAAATGCCCGGATAAATCATTCTCATAGCCAATGAATCTAGCTAATAGAATACTTAGCTTAGCAATTGATGCCACACTGTTGCAGATCCGGACCTTTAATCTTTGTTACGAAGGGATCTATTCGTACCCACAGCAAAGAGAAGATAGAAGCAAGAAGAACGGACCAAACAACAACAATTGTGGGTGTCCTGTTCTGTCGTCCCATCAAACCTTTCAGGAAAGGGTAAAGATGGACAATCACCCAAAAGGCAAAAAAGAGTTTTCCAAACAGGGGACCCCATGATGCATAACCACTACTGATGGCATAAGAGACACCTGCCACTACACCTACAATGTTTATAACAAGTAAAGTGGTTGGAGGGATCAAAAGGGCAGTCCATTTGAACAGATACAACTCTGTAAAATCACCCTCTTCATCTGAAGCTTTTGATGTGACAGTGAAGTTTGTGTCAATACCAGCAAGGACTTTCAGCAACCCCTGGACAACTGCAAATAGATGAGCTGACACGCCTCCAATAACCCAGAATTGTTCATTCCTCCACCATTCATCAATACCAACCCCACTCCATCGCATTTCCAGGATACCAGTTGCAAAAATGGAAAGAAAGAGTGCAATAAAAAAGAGACTTGCGAAGGTGCTAATCTGCAGGAACATGCAACAATAAAATTAGTCTTCTATAGAACTACCACACCTTGCATTGTATGAAGAGCAACACAAAATATTTCAGGAGTAAAATGCAACCAGGCCAAGAAGTTTACCTGTGGTATAATAAACTTTCCAGTGAGAAGACAAATAGCTGGCAATGTGCAATAAACCACCAAAGGGATAGAAGTGATAGGATAAACTGTAGTGTTTATGTATGCTAGCCTCTCCAGCCATTTTAGCCTTCCACCATAACCATACCAAATTGGGCAATGACGGCTGAGAAGAATTTCAACAGATCCCAATGCCCATCGAAGCACTTGGTTCAACCGATCAGAAAGATTTATAGGAGCAGACCCTTTGAATGCAGGACGAGGAGGCATGCAGTAGATGGATCTCCAACCTCGAGCATGCATTTTAAAACCAGTTAAAATATCTTCTGTCACTGAACCATAAATCCAACCAATCTGGAGACACAAGATTGAATCAATTTAGCAACTAAATGAAGAATAAGGCATCAAAAATCTGCATGAACTAATATGATAATCTTTCAAGTTAAGAATTAATATTATAATCTTTCAAGTTTTTGTATACCTCACGTCCCCAGTCTGTCTTGTCTTCATATCCACAGCTAATAACATGGATAGCTTCTTTTAATAATTCAGCAGGACTAGCAGAATGATGAACACCACCATTCTCCATGAGGGTAGATGCAACAAATACCGTTGATTGACCAAATTTTTTCTCTAAGCTCTTCTGAGACATGAGCAGTGATTTCTCATCATCGAATCCTGCACCTTGAGTCCAGATTCCCAAAAAAGAGAAAATGTAAGATGAGTTAAAGTAAATCAATCACCGTGCAAACTGTTCACCAAATGGAATGAAGTTACCTTCAACACCCTCTTCTATATCTTCCAGATTGCAGATGGGAATCGTAGAGTCAGCTTGCTTCAATGTTTTTGCGTTATCGGCATTTTTTTTGTCTGCTTTCTTGTTCTTTCTAGAACCACCGCAGCACATAGAGAGACAGTTAGGCACACGAAACTTGTGCTTGATAGGGGGATCATAACCATACAGTGCTGTCCTATTGAAACAACATCCTGTACCCACATAAACTGGGCCCTGGATTCCATCCAAACCTTTGAGATTGATCTGCAAAGCATATAGTAACACACATGAATTTGCAGGAATAATGCAGATGCATTCAATTTGCAAATTTTCCAAAATTCCATATGATAAATGTAATATATATTATATATATTATATATAGATGAATTTCTCCATCTAAAGCCCACCTTTCCTTCTTGCGGACTCACCTTATCGGCATGGAAGATGAGCCATAGAAACCCACATAGCATAAGCCTTGTGGGTTCTCAAAGCTAATGTTATGCAGGCTGAAAATGCCAAAAGGGCCTGCAAGACAGAACCCTTTTTGGCCACAAGAAATTACGGTCAACAAGGATGAGCAAACAACGTTGAACATATAATGATTGCATAGAGTGACAATTACATCATGCTAAATGTTGACACATACCATTACTAGTATACACAGACAGAAAGAGAGGGATATAGTCCAAAGGGCAGACCATGGCAAGAAACTGTCCTGAAGCATCGCTTCTGATATTTTAATTATTATGTTAATAATTGTTCTCACGCAGCATGGATTTAGTAGGATAGATAGGAAATTTAATTTTATACACATACATATACATACACGTGTCTGTGTAGATACATACATTAAGGGAAGTAGACATAAAAGCCTGTTTCTTCAGTATTTTTATTATTGTCTATGATAGAAAAAAGAGAACAGATGGGAGTAGTAACTCTTACATCAAAAAACACTGTATTGTGATTGGCATACCGATCATGCCTATCAATACCGTCGAACCTTTGAGGAAACTGAACGTAACAAACAGACTTCCCAAGATTAGGATCCATCATAAAACACATGGCCTCCCGCAGAGCCTTACTATTATTTATATAGTGATCACAATCAAGGTTCAACATATATAAGCCATTGGTGAGTACTGCTGAAACACGGACCTGCACATAGTGAGAGAGGTGAATGTCACTATTACCAAATCAAAGCCATAAAATAAACATTACAAAAATTAGAAGAAAAAAAGACCGGTAGCTTATCATAAGCAAAGTATATACCAATGAATTCATAGCACCAGCTTTTTTGTGGTGTTGGAAGCCAGGCCTCTTTTCACGAGACACATAGACTAGACGTGGTAGTTCATTCCCATCAGTATCCATCCCTCCACTGTGTCCTAAAAACACCTGAAATGCAAATGCACAATGACACTATGTGAGTAATCAAGAGAACAGTTACACAAATATACTAGCTCTGCTCTTTCTACATATTCTTGTAAAAGTTGATCACGTCGTAACACCAAACAGACATTGGGGTTACAATGACAGTCAATGGAATGTGAAGAATGCCAAACCTGGATCATCCCAGGATGGTCCCGGGTATTATTTCCAGGCCAAGGAGTGCCATCTTGCATAACCCAGCCCTCTTCAGGTACCTTCAGGGCCTTTGCAACAAGCGCATTGACTCGGACCTTGAATTCTTCGTATTCTCTCTGAAGTAGTAGGAAACATATAATAAATAACCCAATCGTCAATTCAGAAGAAAAAAAAGGATAATGAACTCTAAGTCTATGCACATATAGACCAACCAAAAAATTAATTCGTTCATTATATCTCTTATAACAAAATTCTCTAAGTTATACTCACCTTCATTGCTCTCCGATCCTTTACAAAAGAAGGCTGCACTTTGTCCTTCAAGTAATCTATTTTCTGTGTGAAGTACCACTCTGGAGCTCTAGGTTCAATGTTAAACTTTTTACAAAACGGCACCCATTTCCTTGCAAATTCTGAAGTTTCAGAAAGGCATTCAAAAGTCAACATGGATGCTCCATCGTCAGAAACATAGCAGGAAACCTTGTCAACAGGATAATCCACAGCAAGAATTGACAGAACAGTGTTTGCAGTAACAATAGGAGGCTCCTTTAAAGGGTCAACTGTACTGACAAAAATGTCAATAGCAGCCAACTGCGATGGCTCGCCTTCTCGATCATATCTGTAAAACAATATACAGTAAATTCAAGGCATTTACAAAATCTTCACTTAAAGTACAAGGACTGATCAACAGCCCCTTGCTGCGCCAGTGAGCACTGACTGCAAATGGATAGCAGAAAAAGTCAAAATTTACAGCTGTGATACAAAACTTAACAGCTTGAAAATGATAACCTTACCTCAAAGCAAGCCTGTCAAGGTAAGTTTCCCGATTGATGGGTAGCCATTTAGGAAATTGATCCAGGATCCATGATATGGCAAACCAAACCTCACATACCACAGAGGTAAACCATAGTCCATATGCATTGGCAACAGGATGCATTATCCGATAGCGGAAGAAAATGCACAAGACAACAAGCCGGATAACAATCACCATTCTATATGGATTGATCTTGGAAGAAGGAATGGACACCTTTCTAGAGAGAGGTTGACGAGCTTCATCATTCCTGCAGTGTCAACAGAGATAAGCATATTAAGTTACAAAACAATTAAAAACAGAATAACTACTGGGCAACTGTGAGTTAGCAATGAATTGTAATCGGCAGAATGGTCTGAAATCTGAATAGAATATTCCCCGAGAAAAATAAGTACAAATAGCTTATCAATCATCCATATTGGGACATTAGTATGAATAATAGATGAGAGGAATAAAATATCCACTGCAAGGGCTTCAATGAGAGGAATAAAATAAAATTAAATAGTTTGAATAGCAGACACTTCTCCTTGTAAACTCTAGCAACCAATCAGTAACACCCAACAAAAATACATGGCTGTGTATCTCCAGGACCTTTTGAAGACTGTCACCACTCCATATAAAAATCAAAAAGGAACTAAACCATTCAATATATTTCAATTTTCAAACTTAATAAATTTAAACCTAACTTGGGATTATTATTCAGAATTATTTCAAGACAACCCACAGAGTACAGGACAGGATTTTAGTAGTCCAGCACAAAGCATTCCAATGAGAGAGATCAAACCAAATAGCAAATCCTAGCAGAGAATCAAAGGTAAAATTTTCAATCTGAGAGAATGGCATCCTTATACTTTATTGCAAAACAAAGAGTGATAAAAATAAAAATAAAGATATACAAAGAAAGTGACAGAAGGCAATCACTTTTCATTGTTATCCAGTTAGAGAAAAGGCATACATTTGCAGATCTTCATTTTCACCACCCACAAAATCCACATCTCCACCTTTTCCTTCAGAAGCATAGTCACCACTATTCGTCACCTGCAACATATTTTTCTCCTGTTTGTTCTTCCAGCTTTCTACTCTCTCCTTCCAAGCAACATTTCCATATCCATAGGAGCTAAAGTCTCTAGAATGATCCACAATTCTAACTTGAGCTGCAAATGCATCCAAACATCCACAATAAGCACATTTCATTGATGGCCATAAAACCAAAGGCTTCTGCAGAGATATTAAGGACTGATAAGTGGAACAAAACCAGTGCACAGTTCATATTTAACACAAGCAACCCAATCTGAGAAGCGAGAAAATGAAAATATAGCAAGCAGAATAACTCAAATACCTGGACGAGTAGCATCAGTGTATGGTAGAGGATGAACACGCTTGCTGCCGCCACCACTAGAAGGTGGAGCACCAAGAGAATGCTCAGGAGATAATGCAGGAAACTCCCCAGAAATCTGCAATCAATCACACTAAATTTGAGCAACATCTCAAGGGATGTATTAAAACTCAAAAATCAATTCCAACATAATGTATCAAGTTTTTAAAAATAAAAAACAGTTAGATTAGTGCATAAGAAAATACAGCAAACCCACCGGTTGCCCATTGGTGAGCCGAGGAATTTGTGATTCAGAAACCTCCTGCCTAGTAGAGGTTGGAGCACCAACATCCTCCCCTCGCCCATACGACATTTGCCAGCGCAACATTGCCTCTGCAATCTTTTGCTTTTCATTTCTGCTACCTGGTGGTGGGTAGTGGTACTCATTCCCTAAGTCCTCAGCACCTTCTTCTCCTTCATCACCTTCCACCCTAGCACTACCTGTACAGAAATATTGGGCAGACTGTTTAGTCAATTATTATCGAAATCAGAGAGATCAAGGACATTATCTATAGCCAGAATGCTTCTGCATCCCCTTTTAAATTGGATGCCTAACACAGATTGGATTAGATATAATCAAGATTCAAAATCCAGGATTCTGCTTTAGTTAATTCACTGTTTTATAATTTTTATTTTTCAGAAACCTGTTATTTGGAACAAATGGAGAGGTTTAACTAACCTTTATGCATCTTGTATCTAGTCTTGCATTGAGGACAGGATTGATTTCCATCTTTACGCTCATATTCATAACAAGGCCTGCACACAGGAAAGGCACACACATTGCACGCTACAAAGAGATCCCCATCTGTCGTTAGCCCAACATCATCACCACAGATCTGGCAGACTTGGCCACTTAAGTGCTTCAATGGTTTGACCTGCATTTCATGAAAAGGAAAACAATGTAAAGCCAATGAGTATATATGACTGTCGGTCGGCATGCCATTCCAGCAACTAGCAAGCACCATTTCAATAATAAACCGAAGGAAAGGAACTGGACTTTTGCTCCATCAATGCATATACAACTACAACAGATATATAAATTAAAGATATCAAAAACCATTAACCTGATGACATAAAAGCCAAATTAACCAGACATAACAAAATACGAAGTTCTTGAAATGTCATTAAGATACCTGTGAATAGGAGAACAGGACGATAACAAATGTTAAAGACTTATTAACAGTGGAGAGCCATGTTGCTCGAGATGTGTTGGTTTTTGTCTACGTGGGGGATTTGCCGTGCTATAAATGTAGCATAGAAAAGATAAGGTCCTTAAAGGCTGACCTAGTAAGGTCCCTGATGAAAACTTCATCTGACAATAACATAGTTGAGAATGATGAGCACACCTCACTGAAATGCCTCTTTGAGAATATATATGATAAAATTACAAATATATCAGATGTGATTGAATTCAACAACTCCGGTGAACAAAATCATCAATGTACTTGGACAACACATCACAGCAATCCTAGAAAGACAGATCTGAGTTTATCAAAACAGACATGGTCTTTTTAACCTAATAATAAATGGGGCATTGGCAAGAAAGCATTAGTTCACTGGCGAAGTTATCCAAGTATCAAGCCATTCCTCAGGGTTTCATTCTTACTCTGGTCAGCCCAACCGGAATGGCACGAATTTCAGAAGATGGGGCAAGGTGCAAGTCCTGGATGATTTTGGTTAAGCAGCTGCCCCTCATACCTGGCTCCCTAAGCCGAGGGAAATCTATTCTATTCAGTCAACCCCTTGGAACGATGGACCCGGTATCTATATGGGTGCTCTGTGGAAAGAGAAATGTCATAGAGACGACTACACGGCAGATTCAACCAGATCTAGTCTCCAAACCGGCAGAACCATGTTATATGATGTGTGGGGATTTATTACAAGCCAGATCCAATCACGATCAAAGTGTAAGAAGGCAACATGATGACAAAAAATGGTACAGCTTACCTCCGCTTGCCCTTGGCCGCGACTCAATAAAAGTTCATCCCCATCTTGAGAACCCGCATAGCCAGAACCAGTCTCCATTGCAGCTATTCAATCTCAAATCTGCCAATGTGGCTGCTCCAAAGTAGAACGCAGATTCTATCAATAGAACCCCCAGTTAACAAAACAGCCTGATTTGCTTCAAAAACACAAGAGAGCATTCTAAACCAGGGCTTCCGATTAGCAAAACGCCCAGCAATAGCGGCTGCTTGAAAATCCCAGCCCTCTAATGGCAGGCATCTCTATACAGGCACCATCACCATTACAAGCCTGGCAGAACCCTCTGCTCTTAATTCTACACAAGTGGGCATTGAATGCCGCTCCGCATTGGAGAGAAAAGAATGAAGCTCGCATCTACCATAAAAATCAGTGAGATTCAGCCCTTAAGCTCCCAAAACCTTCACATTTCCAGCCGAGACACAGTGTTAACATGAAAAACACCAATGACCCAACACGCCCCGCGCTGTTTTCTGTCAAATCCGGTGCAATGCCAGCTGGTGGCAGGAGAGAGGAAGGCGCAGAGTGGTTTACCCTACTAGCTCCACTCACTCTAACTCTAATCCTTCTCGGACCATTCCACAGCAATACCAACACTATATATATCGAACAAAACCACCCAGTGCTCCTTTGAATTTCGAGATTCACCTCACAAAAGATCCTAAAAGCTGGCGGCCCAATAATTCTAACCCCTTGCAACCAATTATTAAGCAAATAAAAAAAGGGTTAATTGTGCAGTCAAAAAGGCGTGCATAAAATCACAACCTCGGTTTTTTTACCAGCCCTCTATCCCTGCGTTGTCGAGTGTTCGATTCCTGCCGGGGGTCTGCTCATGACGTTCGCAGAACGTGCATTTCGATTTTCGATCAACAAGTAACAGCGTAAATTAAACAAACTTGCCGCCTAGAGTGGGAAAACGAAGATGCAGATGAGCTGGCATGTCCTCGTCAGAAACTGCCCGCGCTTCCTCGGGCAGGTCCTGCCCTTGCCCGGAGTGCCCTTCTCGCCGCGGCCTTCGTTTCCGGCCACCGACACTCTGAATTCCACCCCACCGATCAGAGAATCTTTTCTCCGCGACGGCGATCTAGTGAAGGGGTTTGATCGGACGGCCACCAATCTGCCTCTCAACACGGCCGCCTACACGCCGTTGGATAGGTACAATAGGTTTGGGGTAGGTAGCCTTCAATGGTTTTGGGTGAGGGGGTCACTCAATAATCTGAGAGTTATACTGAAAGCGATGCGACATATTTTCGTTTTTTTGTTTTCCCAACAATAAAACAAAGGTGGGGCCGTCACAAATTTTACTATTAAATGAAGCTATGCATAAAATGTAAGGATGATACAAGAAAAACGGACAATCTCATTTTCCATAATAAGACAAGTAAATATATTCATCTGAAAAAAAAGACAAGTAAATATATTATATAAATTATTATTTAAAATTTAAGTGTTGGTGGGTATTTGGCTAGTTTTGTGTTGATAAATATATAGTTAAATTTTTATTGAATTAAATATTTATGTCGACAAACTTACCAAAATTGACATCTACAAATATCAAGAAACATCATTTAAATTTCCAATCAAAGATTCCTCCAAAAATTAAAAAAATTGACCATATAAAATAGATATAGTTTTGTTCAAAAAAGTCTTATGTGTGAAAAAGGTGACCTCGACCTCAACCTCAACTCTTAAACTTAAACTAGCATGCATCAAAAATGAGGACTTTCATCTCATCCATGACATGATCTACAAGTTTAACATCTAATGAACCTCTCTTAAACCATTTTGTGTAGACTTTAGCAATATCGTTGCGCAGAGGGGGTCCCATTGTTCCACAAACAAGGGGGTCTCATTACACCAAATTGATGTCTGGCTTGGTTGTGACCTTAAAAATAGATTATTAGTATTATTATTATATGTGTCTTGTGAGACTTTATGGAAAAATCATTTCTATTTACCAAAAAGCAACAAATGTTTTTACTTTACATTTGGATTACACATAAAACTAAATACAAGTTATTCGAAAAAAAATCATTCAGTAGAAAAAGCCCTGAATGGATTGTTATTGATTAGATCAATTTATAGAACTAATAACTATTCCTTTAACCATAATGCTTAAAAACACTCATAAACCATTATAATTACTATCCCTTGAAAGGTAATTCCCATTTGATTGATTTGTCTCTCTAACATGAAGAAAATCAAATTCAAAATAATTTGATTATTTGTTAATAAATATTGAAAAAAATAATAATAATGATACCAACCATGAAGAAGAGAGAGATTGATTGTCTTTCTAACATGAAGAAAATAAAATAAAATTTAAATTCAAAACAAGAGTCACAAGCGACAATGTCTGTGACAAGTGGAAAATGCATTGGCAAAGGTGCGTAAAATCTCATTGCGTCAGAGAGGCATACATGCAAATAATGCATTTCTTTTAGCTCCTCCCTGATGAGACAAAGTGGATCACTGGGCTTGACATCAACTAATCTGTCCTTCAAAATGCAAAGGATATTTTCCAAAATCCTTTCTTAAACATGGGATTGTTGAAGAAGCACCCAAAAGAACCAGAAAAGTGCCATCGACATTGTGTTGCTCCCTACAAGAATGAAGCTCGGACAAATGCCTCATAAGAAGGTGTCGAAATACGGGATTATGTTTTTGTCTTGAGATTTCATATAAATAGACAATAAATCTGCACAACTATCAAACATCCCATTTTCTTCCAAACCCAATTCCTCCCTTTCTAGATGAAACGATCTCCATGAAAAACTCGTCAATGGTCTTCAGAGCAGAGTGAAGTTTCATATCCCTGCCCAAACCCAAACATCCCATGAGCTTTCTAAAAAATATAGGCGTTATAAATCGACTATGTGATGCTTCAATATCGTCTTCGAATGCTTTGGCAAAAGGAATGGTGTGGTGTGGACCTGTTCCTGCAGTGCCGATTCACCATAGAGGTTTGGAACATTATATCTCGCATCTTAAAAATACCACTGCCTTGGGTTGGAAACTCGTTTGAGGATACCTGGAGGAGATGGACAGACAATGTGGCATTGAAATTTTTTAAAGCTCTTCCTCCGGTGGTGACCTGGGGAATTTGGCTCATGCGTAACAGTGGATTGTTCAAAGACAATCTGGGAATTCCGTCTCATGTTGCCATTACTAGCTGTGGGATCTTTCTTGCGCTCAAGCGAGCTCGGCTGCCACCCTTTCCCCGTAATATTCAACCTGTGGATATTGATAGATCCCAACCATGGGGTTTCTTTGATGGGGCCTGTCAAAATGATATTTGTGGGGGAGGGGCTGTTCTTTTTATCTCCCCTGTACACTACTATGTGTTGGCTTTTGGTTTTGGGAGGGGAACAAACAACTGGGCAGAGATTCTTAGTCTCAAGATGTTGATTTCTTATGCTGTGGAACTTTCTATCCAGAAAATTAACGTTTTTGGAGACTCTTTGAATGTGGTTAATTGGGTTAATGGCACATACATCTGCAGCAATCGGAGGATTGCTTCTGTTTTGGACCAAATTCAGAATGTCACTCTCACTTTGGAAACTTTTACTTGCAGGCACACTTACCGTGAAAACAATGTTGAGGCGGACCAGGCCTCCAAGGAGGGACTCAATCTGGGGGTCGGCACTTGGAAAATTAATGAATTTCTGAATGGGAATGTGCATGCCTTCTTCCACAGACCATTTATAGAATGATCGGGACTAAGGGTCCTTGGCTCCAGGTCCAGTCACAGGTGTTATATTTTTTGAGGAGACAAAACATCAAACTTTTTGCTCTTGCAGTTTTGTATATAATATTAGAACTCATTTTTGTAATTGACAATACCAGTTTTTAAAGACACCAAAGAGTATTTACTCGAGTTTTGTAAATGATGTTATTACTCACACAATGAGAACATCGTAGCTCTTTTTTGGGCACACTACAGGGTGATTATCACAGCAGTATTACACTCCACTCTAGATGAGTGAGTTGTTCAATGTAATTTCGTACTCCATGGATGAAATGAAATTACGCTTTTTTTTCAGGGAAAAAAAAAGGAATGGTGTGGAGAGATGGAATTAAACACCCCACTTCCACTCCAAACACAATTATGCACATGTCGTCAAACATGAAATGAAAGAATATGTCTTGAAGATTGATCGCGCATCCCTTGGAAATGGTGTTATTCAAAATAGGGACGAGATTTTGGCGCAAGGAGACTTGTATCGACTTCAACACATAAGTGAGACTAGATGTGGAGTTAAACTCTACTACAGACACCTTCCTTTTTTGAATCCATAATTCTCCATCAACGTTAAACTATCCATCACCAAATACATCTGTAAACATGCTCCTGAAACCAGGACCCTTTGAAAAACTTGAAAACTTAGTTTTGAGAATGTACTCCATGTTTACGGGATCACTGGTAAGGACAACATGTTGCGGAAGTCATTTCACCACAAACGTTCCCCTACACCCAACAAGGATTAGTGAAATCGAATCGTATAGATCGTTGAAATGTAAAAACAAGGACGGTAGAATCCCTACAACAAGCCATTCCTGAGGGACTCCGTTATTTGTTTTTCTTGATCAAGATTCTCGTCGATGTTGAAATCGCAAGCCAGTGGTGAAAAAGATACCTTCAATGTGCAGTACTTGCGCAACGTACATTACCCTTCAATGCATAGTATCACATCACGAAAGGGGGACAGGTGTCGCCTCGATTCCCCACTCTAAACTTCGAGGCACAAAACAACCCATTAAACCAAAATTTCACCTTGTCAATTAAAAATTTAATTTCTTAAATTTTGTGCAGCTAACTAATATGTCCAAAATGGATCCATGATATCAAGATATGTTTCAATAAATTTAAAAAATATATAATAATAATAATAACAACAATGAAGAAAATAAGAAAGAGATCAATCACATTACAATTACGAAAAATTGGAAGAAAAATAATATATATATATATGAGATTTGTATATTTGTACCAAATATAAATATAAATATAAGGTATAGGTCAAAGTTGTGAAAGCTCCAACGTAAAAATTATTAATCAAAATACAAATGTAAATCCATCATGATCACAAGACTTTAAAATATCAATCCTCGATAAACATTTTCTATACGATATACATTATATAAAATAAAATACATATTACTTATTTATTGAAAAGTAAGATGCAAGTTTTAACTTTACACGTCATCTCATCTAACCCCTTAACGTAAGGGTTTAAATCTCTCCTCCGTCAAGCATGTTACTAGTGGTTTTTCTAATGTTGTGGTGTCAGCAAGCGGTAAATCAATTAGATTTTATTACTTAATTAAGTTTGACTGTACCTTAGCCAAAAATGGGTAATTGACCATTCTAATGTAATGTGTGGCATGTAGATATGGTAGTTGGGACAATGTTTCAATGATAAATGTCTATGTGTCAGTGTTAGGTGTGCTTTGCCTTTCTCTCAATTGTCACATGGAGAAGGCATAGATCATTGCATCGATGAATATAATGTGACAATATTTAATTTTGAAGCCCCTTTCAACCAAAAGGTACTTATGGTTTCTTGGTTGTCAAATACAATCTCTTCTCCATGGAAATTCACTGTTTCATTACCATGGTACAGTATATGTGTACCACCACCACCACATTTAGTTTACACTATCATCCTCCACTAAGAGCACCGACATGCTCTTCCTACACACATGCCCTATGTAGTTGTGGTTGTAAGATGAGACATAAAGTTGAGTCAAGGACTAAAGTTTTTTGTCATGGGACCTTTTAATATAACAATAGGGCTCCATGGGCCAAAGTTGAGTGTTATATGGTCCCATTGATTAAGGTTTCTAATTAGATAAATTAGAGTCAAAACTCTTATTTGTGTGATAATACAAAACTATTGTCATTGTTGGTGACTTTAGTTCTACCTCATGGTACCTCTTCTACAAGTTTCTCAGTCACATGAGCTATTTCAATGGGTCCCATCATATTACTTTGTTTTTTTACTTTAATTTCCCTTTTATTAAATGTGGTGTGATATGAGGTTAGAGTTTATTAACATATAATAAAATGTACACAACCGCCAAGTGGTTGAATTGAGGAATAGAAAATACAAACAAGTCCATGACAAAAGCTGGCAAAAGAATAATGAATAAAATATAGAGATGAAAAAACCTACTCATTAAATACAAGCATATGCATATATTACATAGGCCCCTTGCAACCCACCGAATCTTGTCATTTAATATTAATGCAATCTCAAAAGAAAAGAGGAAGGTCAAGCTCATGACATTAAGCATTATTACCTTATTCTAAGAAGTGTTTGTCTCTTAGAGGTTATCATCTAATAAATCAATATCTTTTAGTAATAAACTATGCACATATACAATAAAGAACATTGGTTGATAGAAGAAAGAAAATATATTATTCAATATGTAATAATGAATATATAAAAATGACATATCTCAAATGTAAGTTGGGCAATCACCTTTATATTCTATTAAAAATATATATGATTTAATTTAATTATTTTATTTTATAAAACCTTAATATAAAAGTATTAAGTTATATAATTATACATAATGACAAGTTCCCAAGGATATTTTGATTGTTTTCATTTAGGTGTAATGTTTATGGAGATCATGAATCCATTCCTATTGAGTTTTAAAAGGTTGCCCATAGTTATTGTAGTTTAAATTTAATATTGTTATTCATCCAAAAAAATGGAGAATAGGCGAAAATTGTAGGATGTTGACAAGATACCAATATTTAATATACAAGAGGGTGAAGTGGATTTATTTCTCAAGAAATACATAAAAAGAAATACATACATGCATATATTATGATATATTAAGTTAACTTATCACCATTTTTGTGGTCATACAGATAATAAGCACATGTTTTAAATTAAAAACTTATCTAAACTCAAGATATCACAAACAATGTCTACAAAATGATGATAGTTGTAATCAACTTGCTACAAACCCTCCAATTTGTTATTGAAATTTTAGTGAATAAGCACATGTTTCAAATTAAAAACTTATATAAACCCAAGATATCACAAACAATGTCTACAAAATGATGATAGTTGTAGTCAACTTGCTACAAACCCTCCAATTTGTTATTGAAATTTCAGTGCCTCATGTATAGACCACATGCCCTTTTCAACATAATTAAAAAATTATCTTTTAAATGTGCCTTGAGATTAGAGATAACATTAGTTGCATGCAAGTCATGTAATTGGCGTGGTTGTTGCAAAACATGTAAACTCACCAACCATTCATCATCCCATTGACTCGTTAGCAAATTTAGAGTTGATGTTGGTTAAACTATTAAAGCCACCTATCATAGATGTACAAGTGCTTTTTACTTCCAATCAATGCCTATTACTACATTTTGACAACAAAAAATATCAAAATTCATAAACCAAGCCTTTATAGCTTTTCATGACATGTAAAGAATCCCATCCACAAGATCCCTCTTACCAATATAAATTGTACGTCTTACAGTTCATTTCTAACACTTTTAAAACCCAGCCTACAAGAACATCAACCACAATGCATTAACATGGCCAACGTTAATTTAGACAAGTCCAACTTCATCATAGGTCTTGGTGCCTTCATTTTTTAATATGAAATTGCAGAAGCTGGATGGAGCAGTCAACACATGAAAATATACACAAGACTGCATGGCGCAATACCAAGAAGGTAACCAATGTGTCCAAGTGGAGTAGTTGGGTTGTAACCATCTTGACGCAATAACAAATTACCATTATCTTTGTATAAAACATATGAAGGTTTACGGGATGGGGTTGGCTAGAAAGCTTAGAGAATATGAAAAGAGACTGCTAGTTGCGGGAAGGACATTGTTATGAGATATGAACTGTGGGATATCTATCCATTGTAATGTAAAATATGTATATATGTTATGTTGAAGAGATGTGAATGGAATGGGAAGGATTGGGAGCCTCCCTTTTAATTTTGTTGCCCAATGTGTTTGATCAATGAATTTGTTTCATTGTTTATGTTTTAATCACATGTATGTTGTGGGATGTTGCACAACAAGCTTTATTTCTTAACAATCATAATTAGTTGCTAATAGATACTGTGTTTGGAGTTGCATTCACCCTCTAGTCTTTTTCCCTCATCTATCATCAATCTTAGCTACACATCAAGTTTCTTCCCTTTTTGGGAAGATAAAAAACGTCAATGCAACTAGACTACCTTGGACCTTTGTTGGCTCTTGCATGTTATGACCCTCCCTAGGGGTGCAATGGTGGGGTGAGGGGCACATTAGAGTAATAGCATAGGCCATTTAATGTCAAGTGGACTAGGTCCACATTATTTGTTATTATTAAATAAGGCCCACTATAGTAGTTATTAGTGCGTAAATGTAATGGGGATTCATTAAAGAAGGTCCACTAGGTAGTTAGAGGCTGTTACGATTAGAGTTGTATAAATAAGGATGGAGTCCTCCTTATGAGTCACGTGTGGAAGAATATTATAATTAGGGCTTGCCTAGTAGGAGGTTTCCCCCTCAAAGAGGCAAGTGAACAAGAGTGGTTCATTTCATAAAAGAATCAAGTGTAAGGTGTTTCCCTACCCTAAGGGTTTTCATATTAATAAAGTGTGAAGCATTTCTATATTTTATATGAGTGAATATATTCATATTTAAACTTTACTACAATTGGTATCATGGCACTTTATAAGGCAAAAAACAAAGAACATTTTTTTCTTTTTTGTAGATTTTCAAAGAGAAAAAGGAAGCCATGACACCTAGATAATTTCTAAGTAATTTTTGGCATAATTTGTAAAAATCGACTGTAGATCTAAGATCCTCTAATAAAAATATGTGATTTTAAAAAAAAGTGTAAGGAACTTGCTCTCAACTTGTTGCTAACAAATGGTTCCATTGCTGGGACCATGCCTTTGAGGGAAAACACTAGTTGGATGGACAATGGGATTTAAAAGTATAAGATTCAAGATAGGTGGGAGAAAATATTTGAAGAATTTGTGTTGCAAGAATCCCATTTGTGATAGTGGAACTATGTGATGTGTAGAGAGCTAGTGCTATATGATGGACCCTTATTAGATCAGAATGAGGTTGTCTAGTGTGAATTTCCTGTGAGATTGTATTAGTGGTTAAAGAGACTTGTGAAAGCTCCAAAACATAAAGATCAACGGAAGAAAAATATTTAGTGGACTATTGCGATCCTTTGTGTGTTGCATCAGTTACACCATTAGCTCATGTGAGCAATATACTTTTGGGTCGATAACGTTGTCAACAAGTATATAATGGAGTCTATTACAAAAAATCATTTGTCCTCTTCTAAAACATAAGTAGATTTCAAGAAAGAAGCTTGAGGGAGGTTTCTAAGAGAAATCTCACTGTGGATCAAGGTCTTATTAGTGGAAGAAGGAGTTCGTCCATTTAATTAGACCTCTATGGCCAAATAAAACCCTCCGCCACGGGGGAGTGGTTGAAGATGATGCTAATGAGTTGTGGAATATGAAGGGTTAGAATGATGGGTGAGTTTCTAAAGATAGTTTGAGAGTTGAATGGGCTTCAAGAAGGTCGGCTATTAGAAAAAAATAATGGAAGAACAAGACGAGAACTATGAGGAAGATGAGTGAGCAGTTGTAGAAAGAGATGAGTGAAGAGGGAAGTGACGAAGAAAGGATGAGTGAGTTGCGGAAGTTGAAGAGATGTGGAGAGCTAGCAATATCCTAGTTAAAAGAGAGAGGATATGCATAGAAGAAATCCCAATTAGAGGAAGTTGGGGTAAGATGTGTCTGCAAAATTGGAGGAAAGAGATAATGAGATTAATCTGAGGGATGTTGATATACAGACTAATCGCGTGGAACTAACCCTAGCCAAGGTTGTGGAACAACAAGAGCCAAATGATCTAATTGAGAATGGAGAACAACATGCTAGTCGAGAAATAGAACCCCCTCCCCTAGTTGCAGAAGGAATGCCTGAAAGCAATAGAACCAGCCCAATTTCGACCATTCCCTAGGTGCCACTGAACCATACGATATTTTATTTTTGTAATTACATATTACGTTTGCATTGGTATAATCATATTAGTAGTTGTTGTGGTGGTCCTAGTTATTGTTTAGTGACTGCTAATGATAGTAGTAGTAGTTTAGTTCTAGTTATGGATTTGAACTTGGTTTCGCAACCAAGTCCTAGAGGGTTTGTTTTAGTAGGATCTCCATCAACCAAGATGGTTGTGGTTCATGGTGGATCCCCTATGCAGTACTTATAATTTTGGGGTAAAGGATTTGAGGAAGATGTGGAACAACATTGGTTCATACATGAAGTTATTTAGAGATCAAAGGGGGTTTAGGATGCCTCCAAATTGTTAGAGTTCCAAGTGACTTTGAGAGGTTGATCTTTACAACATGAAGTTTGTGGATCGTCCTACTATTGGTCTACCTCTTACCTTGCAAGAGGTTAAGAAATATATATTTTTTAAAATTTCAGTTACTTAAATCAGAACAATAAGGAATAATAGAGTTGAAGGAGATTCAAAAATATGAAGGAGAGTCTGCATGGGAATATGCACAGAGATTCATGGATGTGATGAGCAAGCTCTCATTTCCTATCCATGACACTCATTACAAGGAATGGTTCATTCAGGGATTATTGGAATTGATTATAATTCCTTTAACTCAACAAACCATTGATACACCTAAAAATGCATTAGAGCAAGCTATGAAGATTGATGCCATGGTTAAGTATCCAGGTACAACTAGAGCTAGAAAACATGTGACAAGACCTAATTTATCGCAAATTTAGAATCAAATCACTACCCTTATAAGTTATAGGAAAAAAATTCAAGAGTTAACAATCCAAAAAGTAGGTCAAGAGAAAGTATGGTGTGCAAGATGTATAATGGAGGGACATCATGTTTTTGAATGTCCACGATTGAGAGGGGACCTACACCTAACACATGGATAGGACCATTTCTAGGAACACCTTCTGTGAGAGTTGTGTGAGTAACCACCTCTGCTCCATTCCATGGACCGATGCACTATCATGCTTTCTTGAATGTGCAAAATTCCTAGCTTGGAGAATTCTGTGAGATTGATATGAATCTTGAGGGTTGATATCCATAAGGCTTGAATGTCGAGAGAGGAGGAGAGAAAACATACAAATATACCATGAAATGAATCACAAGAACATGGATGAAAATACATGAATCAAATACACCACAAAAATATGAGAAAGAGAGAGAGGTGGAGAATAAGGATTCCATTAAGGTGAACCATTACATGAAATGAGGCCAATTTTGGGACCTCTCATTCCCAATCTAAACTCTCTTCCTATTTCCTTTTTATAAGGTGTCTTGTTGATGAAGTCAACTTTGATTAGGGTTAACTCTGTCAATTACATGTCCTTAATGCTCCTTTTTACATTTAATACAAATATGGATTTATGCATTTACATATGAACTTAGACTATAAGCCCCCCTAAGATTCAGATCAATCCTATCCCCTTAGAAAATGATGGTCCCCATCATTTAACCCATCCTAACAAAACAAAATACACAGTTATGTTTATTGCACCAACATGTTTACAATTTGTCAATTGTCAATGAAAGAAGGGTTTTGTGTGGTTTACCCGTAACCTGGGTTTGTGGGTGACCCATAACCATTGGCCATGAAAAGATTTCTCTTGGTACCAAATTATAATGTGTGGGTACATTAGATGACCAGTAAATTACACGGGTAAAAATAAAGGAATTACAATAATTTTAATAAATCCAAAAAATAGAAATTTACGTGAAAATTCCCAATTTTTAGGACTGTGGACGTCTCTCTGCAAATTTATTCATAACCTCTGCTATATGCGATGAAATCAAATTTCGTCGAAGATACATTTGAGGTGTTAGTGAGATATTTTCATTGATATATGGAACTTGATCTTATGTATCTCATGGAGTGAGAAAATGCTAGTTGAAACTCAAGATGTGTGTGGCCACACCATCTTACAGACCTGTGCTACTTCAATCAATGATAATATCTTATAAACTAGAAAATGAAATGAAATTCCATAAAATACTCATTTGAGTTGACGAAAAAAACTTTCCAATGAGCTATGGTAGAGCCTCTGAAATGCTTCATAGAGTTTGAAGAATATTTGTAAAGTTTGCATAATAGAGTTGTCCTCCATTCCATCCATGAATACAATAGTAGGCAAGCTGACAAAGGGCTGGAATGAGGTCGCCCAAGCTTCTATATGCTGCATGCAATTTTTGTTAAGCCATGCCATGGCCATATAAAGGTGCAATAGTGTGGAATGTGAGAGCGTTGAGTGCAAAGGGCCACAAAGGATGCCAACAGTTTGTAGAGCAGTATGGGATGTTGTAGAGGTCATAGAACCCTTGGGGACATCATAGAAACCCTGCAAATATTGCAAACCAATGAATGTATTAAATCCATGTATGGATGCTCCTACAATCGTGAATGAATATGCGACAACAACAAAACCTTGTAGTGCATGTGGACCAACTATGATGCTTACAGTGTATGGCCCAACAAATGGATTCCGAGAGTGGCTGGTGATTTCTGGAAATATTTGAACCCACAATATGCTTCAAACCCTTGTTCTAGTGGAGGATTACCCGCTCTGATACCAATGATCTGGATCTTGAGCATTGAGATCCATAAGGCTTGAATGTCGAGAGAGGAGGAGAGAAAACATACAAATTTTCCATGAAATGAATCACAATAACATGGATGAAAATACATGAATCAAATACACCACAAAAATATAAGAAAGAGATAGAGAGGGAGAGAGTTGGAGAAGAAGGGTTCCATCAAGATGAACCATTACATGCAATGAGGCCAATTTTGGGACCTTTCCTCCCCGATCAAAACTCTCTTCCTATTGCCTTTTTATAAGGTGTCTTCTTGATGAAGTCAAATTCGATTAGGGTTAACTCTGTCAATTACATGTCCATAATGTTCTTTTTTACATTTAATACAAATATGGATTTATGCCTTTTACATCCGAACTTAGACTATAAGCCCCCCTAAGATTCGGATCAGAGATCTACAAACACATGGACACACTCCCAAGTACCATCCTATTCTACAAAAGTATTATTCCATCTCTAATATGGTATACTATGAATTATATGGTACCTCTACGAATGGCATGGGAAAATGTAGAGACTTGGATGCTCTAGCATATGGATTGTATTAGTATGCATTTAGCGTATTTAACAATTTGCAACCTCAAGGAGGATGAAGTCGTGAAAGAGGAGGAGATTATAAGGGAGGAAGAACTAGTGGAAGAGCTGGAGTTGTGCACTATTACAATTGCAATGATGTAGGCCACCTTGATTAGGATTGCACTTTGCCTAAATGACCACGGTGTTCTTTTCATGGATGCATACCCATAGTAATAAAGATTGCCCATAATTGATTGTGAAATGGGAAGATAGGGTTAACAGAGCGACAAACTTAATCAATTCAAAACACAGGGATGGTAATGGATAAGTAGATTTGACCATCAATGTTGTCACTTGTGGAGGAGCCAAAACTGGTGCTAATAACACCAATCTTGACCTCCCAATTATAGAAGGTTAAAACTCTAGCACTAAATTTTGATCCTACCTAGAAATGGGAAATATTCAACGTATACTAGTGTCGTCATCTCATGTAGCTGCATAAAATCACAAAGGACATAGTGCATGGTCCCTTCCACCATTTTTGAGTTGTAGAAAGAATCTAAAGTAGAACCATTAGGTACTTCTAAGAAACTTATTGAATATGTGGATTACCTTGTTTATTGATATTTTAGAATATGAGGGTGTCAACGCTTAAATCTCGCATACATGCGACATTTAGGCTAATCTTGCAAAAAGGCATCATCGACATACATAATGCAACTCACCAAAGACATCCTCATTAGATCCAGAAGAGAAACATAGTCTTAAAATGCCAAAATCAGTCAATATGGAAAATCGTGTGACTAAAAGCAATAGAAACTTGCACTATTAACATGACCCTTCTATACAGTTACCTGCACGTACCCGCGCAAGATTTCTCTCGAGACCTATGCGACAATCAAAATGGTGGGCCCACTTATTTCCATGGCACAATGAATGCTCATAACGACTCTCTTGTCTCCAAAATTTGAACAGGGACTCCTCACATTCTTGGGGCATTGAATAGCCCCTCTCATGTACTTGGGAAACCAATTCAAAGGAAGGAGTACTCACATATGGATCTAGATGTTTCTTGGCCTCCATTTGGCATATAAAAGGAAGCCATGGGCATGCATTCCTCCCTCACATTGGAATACACAAATCTCCCTTGCCTTCTTTTGTTGGGCCTGGCCCAAGTGGGGCAATTTTGAGCAAGGACTTTTGGAACTGCGAAGCGGAGCGCAGTTCAGATAAAGTACTCTTTTGTACATGCTTTGGGGATGCTACAAAGATGCGTGCAACGTGGTAGAGGAAGTGTTGCGAAGATCAGTGCTGCGAGGATGCAATATTGTGAAGTGTCCAATCTACAAGGATCTAGCAGGGCAAAGTGTTGGACAGGAAGATGGCACGTATTTTGGTTAGACCGTCAACGGTCTATTTTTGGCAAAGATGCTCCGGGAATGCCAAGCGGTAGGCAGGAGCAGATGGGGAAGAAAGCGACTAGTTGCACACGCGAAAGATACCACTACCTGAACCAGTCGCACAAGGCCATTAGAGGAATAACGGCTCGGTGAAAGCGACCTGTTGGCACGCATGCGACAAGAAGGTCGATAGCGACGGGCATGCGCGAAGGGCAAGCCACGATGGAAAATTCGTTACCAGGCGCCAGCTAGCTTGATGAGCTAGAGACTGTAACTGTTTTGTAAACCCTAAGGGTTTTTGGCCTGCAGAATGTAAAGACATGACCTACGGGCATGATCTATAAGTAAGGCATGATTTTTTAAGGGAAGGGTTACTCTTCATTTTTGTCATTGTTGCATATTGTTAGAGTCTGTTGAGGTAGAAGCTATTGAAAAGGCTCTGCAGATGAGTGCACAGAGACCTACCTGAGAGAGAAGAGAGTCTGCAGCTAAGCACGCAGACTAAGAACTGTTGTACCCTTCCCGGAAGATAAATATAACAACAGTTCTTGTGGACCTAGCCTCCATCTGGGGGGTGAACCACGTTAAATCTTGTGTAATGTGATTGTGCGTATGTGTTGTTACTTATTTGCTTATATTGAATGCTGGATCTTCATTTACCAAGGGTATATTAATGATTTTGTATGTATTTGCCATAAGAAAGAGAGATGGGAATAATATGTTAAGCACTGTGTGAATGAATGGATGTTGAATGCCTAGTACTCAAGTTTGCACAAGTATCAGTTTATAGAACAATTACAGTTGTGTATGAAAGGTCGGATCGTATACTCTAGTGACATACAACACAGGCCGCACACAATATTATATTGTTCATCTACTTGTAGTTTTGGTAAGGTCACTTAGCCTAAGACAATAGGTGATTGCTTAAGAATATCAAGTATAGATATTGAGTATTTGTCAAATCTGATGAGAAGGCGTGTAAGTCAGTCACGCTGCCCCTTTAGTAACATTATGGCCGAACCAAGCAGTCTTTGGACTCACGGGTATTGCAGCAGTCTGTTGGAGTATTGTGGACCGCAACGTAGTGTATTGTCACGCTGTCCTGGGTTCGCAACGCCAGTCCATCGGTGCGCTACGCAATTAATCTGGTTAAACAACTCATCACCCACTGTGGAAACCTGGTTCCACAGTGCCCCCATAGCTACACCTCGGGTGAGACTTCAGCCTGTTCGTAGGTTGTTGCCGAAAGGGCCGGTGAGAAGGGGTTTTGTTGGTTAAGTGAAACCGTGAAGAACCTGGGTCTATCTTGAAAATCCTTTAGATAAGCTTGTAAGCCAACAAATGGTTTCGTTTTCGCGCTAAGAATCCGTGATGAGTTGACGCAGTAATGTGCGAAGAAGAATACCAGTTCCCATTGGGACCAGACAATTGGCATCTAGAACAAAAAGAGATCTCGGATTGGTGTGATAAGATTGAAAAATATTTTGCAAGAAAAGAAAACAGACTTCTGCGTCTATCCAACGTAGAGTGGTTGAATAGATATTTGTGGAGAGATATTCATGAAATCTTCTGGGCTTCATTTCCGAACGAGCTACATGCGTGGATATCGCGACTTGCAGAGAAGAAAACCTGTTTCCAAGGAGGAGTTCCTACAGAGTGGACTCTAGAGCTCACGGCGCAGCTCAAAGCAATACACATCCCACTTACGTGAGCAATCGACTTCTGGGTCGACAACATACTTGAAGGATTTGTAACAGAATTCGTTGTAGACATGTTGAAATCCTACAGCCAAGCAGAAGCATACTTCTTCGAAGGATTTAGAGGTAAGTACCTGACCAATCTGAGTCTATACATTAAAATGCTCTTAGCTGAGAAAGGCGTTTTAAGAATGCAATAATAGTTTTGTATCTGTCATGGTAGAAAGTATATACAATGACTCTGACGAAGAAACCCATAACCCGAGAAGTGGAAATAGATATAAGTTTAATAAAGAAAATAATCTTGGAGGACCTGGACTCCGCGTAAATACCGAACTCCCATGTGAACTTAATAATCAGACCGCACCATCATCAGCCACCATCCATCTTAGTACACCACAGAACCCGCTGGTTGTAGATACTGCGCCACCCCTATCTCAGAACCCACTCGCTGCGAACGTCGCGCAACCCACCCCGCAGAATATTAATACTGGCAGCACCGCAGGCGCGGGTGCACAGGACAATACGACTCAGAACATTCCATTCCAGAACACCCAGTCTCATAACAGTCCCTAGAGTGGTATCCCTAGCACTATTCCGAATACCCCCTTTACTTTTTCTGCTCAGAATCCTCCCTAGAATCAGAACACCAATACACCACCAGGAAGGAGAATGACAGATAACGATATAAAACTACCGATATTCAAAGGAACGGGTCTGAAAGACCCTAATGAGCATTAGTTTCTATGTGAAGCCGTATGGAGTGTAAAGCAAATTCAGGATGATGCTGTGAAGAGAGCGCAGCTCGTCACTAATTTCAGAGACAGATCCCTTCATTGGTTTATGAAATATTCTCAAGCACAGCCAAGAACCTTAGTAGAGATAAAGTCTGCGATGGTAGCAGAGTTTAAGAAACCAAAATACGAATCCCAATGTATCACAGAGCTGAAAGAGATTAAGCATAAACCCAATGAGACGGTCTGGGAATTTGACCAGAAGTTTAAAACACTCCTAGACCAAGTAACATTTGTGATAGCTCCGCAATAGCATAAAGAATGGTTCATCGCTGCGCTGCTACCCCACATCAGACAACCATTGATGCAACAGAAGGTTGCATCGGAGGTAGAGGCCTTAGAGATCGTGATGAAGCTAGAGGCTTCGCCGATCGGCGAGACTAACTTTGGGATGTCGCAGATCCAGAACCAGTTGACCACATTGACACTAGAGTTGCAAAGCATGAAGAATGGAAAGGAACAAAGATATGAACTAAGGCGTGAAGTCTGGTGTACAAGTTGTAAGGGAGAAGGCCACACCAGAGAACATTGCCCTTTATTTCAAGACCATCTTAACAGTGGTGCACCCAACCCGATTAATTAGAACCAGGCACCATGGTGTGAAATCTGCAGAAGCAGAGGACACCGACCAGAGGACTGTTATCTCATACATAAATATGTAAAAAAACCTAAGAGCTTGTATTGTAATTTATGTAAATCAATTGGACATGATGAATCCAACTGCCGCGCATATGAGATCATGAATGAAAGTAAGCGAGATATGGACGCGATGCAAGGTGTTGGAATATACCGCGTCCAAGAAGACAACCAGCCGAAGAAAGAGAATGCGCAGTATGACTAGGGGGGATATAGAGGCCGTGGTGGTGGATACCGCGGAAGAGGAAGAGGCCCGGCGCAAGGAAGAGGTCGTGGTCAGGTAATCTGCTATAATTGTGGCCAACCAGGTCATATTTCTAAGGATTGTACCAACCCATGCACTACGTGCAATTACTGTAAATCCTTTGAGCATGTTATTGAAGATTGCCCCGTACTAGAGGTCGAGATGCAGAAATGCAGAAGGATAGACCCACCTATTCCAAACATTCAGTGGATCGCAGCAGAGAGGAGACCTGCGAAGTCAAGCATCAATGTAGTAACGCGCAGTGGTGCTGCGACAGGGTGCGATCGAGGAGCAGAAGCTTCAGCTTCTGGAGATTTTGGGACTAAGCAAACACCCCTTGAGACACAATGGATACGAAAAGCTGCTGAGAAAACACCTGTTTTCGACCTGACGAAGAACAAAGGAGCATTTACGGAAGCGCGGGATATCCTTAGAGAATCGGCACCTAGGTCGCCGAGGATCCTGCTATGCAGTGAAATACCGTATGTGGAAGACATGCCGGTTGCTTATGACAACACAAGCGCCGTAGCAAATACATGCACCTCTGTTGTGCAGTTCCTTAGAAGCTGCATGAAATTGTTAAAGAACCCGGATGCTATAGCAGAACTGCAGAAAGTTATAGATCAGTACGAACCACGCAGTGGAGAGGACACTACTGATAGCGCAGTTCATCATATCAACAAACATAAGAGAACAGGTAGAGAAATGAGACTCAATGCGCATATAGGAGATTATGAAATGGATGAAATCATTCTTGACCTGGGATCAGAGGTAAATGTCTTGACTAAGTAGACATGGCAGCAGATGGGGCGACCAAAGCTATCATGGTCACCTATCCAGTTGAGAATGGCCAATCAGGAAAAAGTCATACCATTTGGATGGTTGGCCAATGTGGTTATTGACATTGATGGAGTACAGAGTCGCACCGATTTCGAGGTTATTGAGATTGTGGATGATAGTCAGCCTTTCCCGGCACTATTGGGAATTGACTAGGCTATTGATAACCTCACAATCATAAATCTGAAGACTAGGAAGATGATCTTTGAAGAAAAACATCTCAGGGTAATTGCGCCACTGGACCCTGCAGACGGAGACAGATACAGTGAGCCGATTCAAGAGGAATCCCAAGCTTAGGATTTGGACCGGTTGTACAAACTGACCGCGAACTAGGAATATTATATCAATCCTACTACAGATGGTACACTCAGCTGGAGATGAAACAACTCTTGCATTTCAGACTCGGATGCAGGTTTGGAGAACTGGCAAAGCCGCATGCATGAAGTATCTGCAAGGAGATGCGCGCAGGTCATGAAGTCAATACGCTGGATTGGAAAGCAGGTAAGCCCAATCCCCACATATGATGGTTCATCTAACGTTTATTCTTTCATCAGAGATTATACTGCAGCAATTGTAGATGAACACTGCTTACAAGCATTAGATGTAGCATTGCGCGAGACACTTGCCAGATGGTGGGCTGCGCACAAGTAGACATTGACTACATGGGATCAATGCAGAATTAAGATGCAAATCAGATTTACTGAGAAGGTTACAATACCTTTTGCAAAATATAATGGACAGACAGATCCAAGGGATCACATTGAAGCTTGTTCACAAGCTTGGGTGGAAAGGCCAAAAACAGAATGGGTGCATTTGTTTGTGCATATGTTGGAAGAACCGATTCCAAAGAAGTGGTACCTAGACCTGGAACTTCGCAGGGGCACAACAGATTGGTCTACCCTGACCGTGAGCTTCCAGTAAGATTTTAGTTTTGAAGATGAACATCTGAGCATCAATGATGCATTGCAGGTTCTTAAGGAAAAAATATTCGGACCAGACTGTGCTGATGGAAATATGATCCTAGAAGAATTCTTTGACGCAGAAAGCATACCTGCGCATCTACACCCAGAATGGGAGGAGCAATTAGAGCCTGCTCTTGATTGTTATAACCTCACTGAAGAATCTGTAGCTCAGGCAGACAGTGATGAGGAGGACCCACGAAACATAAAGATACCTGAATTAGAGGGCGCACGCGAGGTAGAAGGACCTCCATTGGAAATTCAGATATGAGCGGACCCGTAAAAACAAGAAAAGTGAACATTGGCACGAGTGAAGAGCCAAAGTTCGCAGCTATCAGAGACTATTGGGATGAAGACACAGTCGAGGAGGTCGCAGGCATACTACAGGAGTATAGCGAACTATTCCCGACTAAGTTCACAGAGATGAAAGGTATTCTGGGAGACTTAGGAGTGATGAAAATTCCTCTTAATCCTGGCGCGAATCTCGTGAAGCAAAGACCATATAGATTGAATCCGCGCTATAAAGAACGAGTTAAGGCAGAACTCGATAAGATGCTTGATGTCGGAATCATTGAGTCGGTTGAAGAATCTGAATGGATAAGCCCGATGGTTATCCAGGATAAGAAGACGAAGGGAGAAATCAAAATCTGCGTGGATCTCAGAAAATTGAATGATGCTTCAATGCATGACCCATTCCCTACACCGTTCACAGATGAAGTGCTTGATAACGTTGGAGGAAATGAGGCATACTCTTTTATTGATGGGTTTTCCAGATACCATCAGATCAGAATTGATCTCGCAGATAGGCACAAGACTACTTTTGCTACAGAATGGGGGTCGTTCCAGTACACAGTGATGCCTTTTGGGTTGAAGAACGCACCTGCCATATTTTCAAGAGTGGTAGTCGCAGCATTTAGAGATTTCATACATAAGTTCTCAGAAGTTTACTTTGATGATTGGACTATCTTCGGGTTACTGAAGAACCATGCCGCGATCCTCAGGATGATGCTGGAAAAATGCAGACAACATCAAATTTCGTTAATTAAATCTGAAGAAATGTATTTTCTGTGTTCCCTATGGTATTTTGTTGGGACACATCGTATGCAAACAGGGCCTGATGGTCGACCCTGCGAAGATCGCAGTCATTGTAAACTTGCCTACACCAAATTCAGTCAAGCAGCTGCGCAACACATTGGGACATATCGGTTACTACAGAAAATTCATAAAAGGGTATGCGCAGATAACCGCAGCTATTAAAGAAAGATGTACCGTTTGTTTGGAATGAGGATTGTGAGAAAGGCTTTGATACACTGAAAGAGAAGATGGTCACTACGCCGATCCTAGTTTTCCCAGATTGGGAGAAGCCATTCCATGTGCCTGTTGATGTGTCATGCATAGCACTCGGGGTTGTTTTAGCGCAACCAAGAGAGGGAGGTATTGATCATCCCATTTCCTTTTCCAGCAGAAAGCTATCATCGGCTGAGAAGAACTACACCACTACTGAGCGAGAAGGACTCGCTATGGTCTATGCATTGCAGAAGTTCAGACATTACTTGCTTGGTGCGCACTTTGCCATGTTCACTGACCAGTCTACACTGAAATACCTGGTCAATAAGCCAGTGTTAGGGGGGAGAATATGCCGATGGTTGTTACTCTTCCAAGAGTATGACTTTGAAATTGTGGTTAAGCCAGGAAGGTTGAATTTGGGACCTGATCATCTATCCAGAATTGAGTCAGGACCTGATCATAGACTTTCTAACTACTGGATTCGCACCCGTGGAGTTCACTACGCAACAGAAGAAGCAACTGGTAGTGTGTGCCGCAAACTTCACTATCATCCCAGGTCAGCTATACAAGTTGGGACCGGATGAAGTCCTCCGCAGATGTGTATTAAAGCATGAGAAACCATTCGTATTAGTGGATGCACACTCAGGAGTCGCAGGTGGTCACTATGCAGGAAAGGCCACTGCGCAAAAGATTCTAAGATCGGGTCTATGGTGGCCTACTATTCATAAAGATGCAAAGGAACACTAACAGAACTACGATGTCTGTCAGAGGACAGGAAGACCATCGCGTAGAGACGAAATGCCATTAAATCCACAACTGACATTGCAGGCCTTTGAAAAATGGGCCATTGATTTTGTGGGACCTATCAACCCACCAGGGAAAAGAAAGGAGCCAATGGAGAGCACCGTGCAGAAAAAGGGAGCACACAAGAAGCAAAAGGCTGATAAAGGAAAGCTAGACACCGTCCTCAAGATCGATGATTATGAAATGATCGGCGTAGTATTCAACGAACAGATAGAATATCTGATGACGGACAAGGAGAAAAAAGATAAAGCCATACATGATACTCTACAGAAGAACCTGATCGCGTTGGAGGGCATCACACTGAAAATCGATGAAGTACACAAGAGATTACCCCCCCCCCCCCCCGCGCGACTCAGAGTCTGAACGGAAGTCAGGAGGGACTTCGCAGCAGCCGCAGCTGACTATGACCATTCCTGCGAAGTCACGCATCATCCATTTGGATACAAGTACTGTAACTTTGCCACTGCCAGAGCAACTGTTGCTAGATACAAAGGATGTAGAGTGCGTTGAGATGGATCTTGCAAAGATACCATTACCCCGCTTGCATTATTTACACTTGTAGTGCGTAGAAGAGATGCATGAAAGAACTATTGATGCGATCAAAGGACAAGCTGAATTGCAAGTAGCTAACAGGCAGTTGGAGGAAGATAGCTCCCAGAGAGTTATGCAGCTGCAGGACGAACAAGATCGTTGGTTAAGACTCGAAACCACGATCATCGCAGTCGCCGATGACATAGACGAATTTGAAGTACAAGCAGAACTAGCGGATACTATTGTCAAGATTGGCGAGCTGGTGACCCATCTGAAGACAGAAATGCAAGACATGGAGGTTCTCCACGAGGCTAACATTGCTGCTTTGAAGGAGTAGATAAACCCACAGACCCCACCAGATCAGCAGCAATTGAGAGCAAAAGAAGTGAAGACCGCAACAGAGAACATTGTTGCCGAAGTGGCTAAGTGCCAAAATCCGTTGGAAGCAGTGTCGAAGGCATTCACTGCCCTCGAAGAAGACCCAGGACTGCTAGCAGTCAAGAACGCGGTGAAGGAAAAGCAAGCTGCATTAGAGCAGTTGGATACATAAGTGAAGGCACTGCCACCGCGGGATAGGTTGCAGAGGTACAGAGAAATCAGGGCGCTGAAGAAGGAAGTGCAGGCGTTGAGGGAAAAAGAAACGGAAATGGGAGACAAATCGCAGCCATTATTGGAATATTCCAGCATGATCTCGCAAGAGATCAAGGAAAAATTAAAGGAGTTGCGTGAGAATCAAGAGCAGGTGGAAGGACAGATAGGTGAGGAGATCACATCGAAAATGGTGGAGACAGTTAACCAGATTGAGCAAGACACGAAGCAGGCAGTCTAGAAGTTGGCTGCTACATACAATGAATTCACTGTGAAGCTAACTCCGCAGCAGGAAGCACAACTCGGGGAAGCTGAAGTTACAAGTGGCTCGGGGGCTAGCCACATGTGAGTGTTAGGGGCCTGGCCCAAGTGGGGCAATTTTGAGCAAGGAATTTTGGAACTGCGAAGTGGAGCGCAGTTCAGATAAAGTACTCTTTTGTACATGCTTTGGGGATGCTGCGAAGATGCGCGCAGCGAGGTAGAGGAAGTGTTGCGAAGATCAGTGCTGCAAGGATGCAGTACTGCGAAGTATCCAGTCTACAAGGATCCAACAGGGCAGAGTGTTGGACGGGAAGATGGCACGTATTCTGGTTAGACCATCGACGGTCTATTTTTGGAAAAGATGCTCCAGGAATGCCAAGCGGTAGGCAGGAGTAGATGGGGAAGAAAGCGACTGGTCGCACACGCGAAAGATACCACTACCTGAACTAGTCGCACGAGGCCGTTAGAGGAATAACGGCTCGGTGAAAGTGACCTGTTGGCACGCATGCGACAGGAAGGTCGATAGCGATGGGCATGCGCGAAGGGTAGGCCACAATGGAAGATTCGCTACCAGGCGCTAGCTAGCTCGATGAGCAAGAGACTGTAACTGTTTTGTAAACCCTAAGGGTTTTTAGCCTACGAAATGTAAAGAGACGACCTATGGGCATGATCTATAAGTAAGGCACGATTTTGTAAGGGAAGGGTTACTCTTCATTTTTGTCATTGTTGCATATTGTTAGAGTCTGTTGAGGTAGAAGCTATTGAAAAGGATCTGCAGCTGAGTGCGCAGAGACCTACCTGAGAGAGAAGAGAGTCTGCAGCTGAGTGCGCATACTAAGAACTGTTGTACCCTTCCCGGAAGATAAATATAACAACATTTCTTATGGACGTAGCCTCCATCCGGGGGTGAACCACGTTAAATATTGTGTAATGTGATTGTGCGTATGTGCTGTTACTTATTTGCTTATATTGAATGCTGGATCTTCATTTACCAAGGGTATATTACTGCTTTTGTATGTATTTTCCATAAGAAAGAGAGATGGGAATAATATGTTAAGCATTGTGTGAATGAATGGATGTTGAATGCCTATTACTAAAGTTTGCACAAGTATCAATTTATAGAACAATTACAGTTGTGTATGAAAGGTCGGATCGTATACTCTGGTGACATACAACACAGGCCGCGCACAATATTATATTGTTCATCTACTTGTAGTTTTGGTAAGGTCACTTAGACTAAGACAGTAGGTGATTTCTTAAGAATATCAAGTATAGATATTGAGTATTTGTCAAATCTGGTGAGAAGGCATGTAAGTTAGTCATGCTGCCCCTTTAGTAACATTGTGGCCGAACCACGCAATCTATGGACTCGCGGGTATCACAGCAGTCAGTTGGAGTATTGCGTACCGCGACGTAGTGTATTGTCGTGTTGTCCTTGGTTCGTAGCGCCAGTCCATCGGTGCACTGCGCAGTTAATCTAGTTAAACAACTCATCACCCACTGTGGAAACCTGGTTCCACAGTGCCCCCATAGCTACACCTCGGGTGAGACTTCATCCTGTTCGCAGGTTGTTGCCAAAAGGGCCGGTGAGAAGGGGTTTTGTTGGTTAAGTGAAACCATGAAGAACCTGGGTCTATCTTGAAAATCCTTTAGATCAGCTTGTAAGCCAACATCTTCCCCTAAGAAGCAAGTGTTTCTCCATTGTTGCTTCCTTCCTCAAGGAGCAATATTCTCCCTCCATTCTTTTAGTTTAGTTTAGTTTATTGAAGTTGCTTTATCTTGTGAGTGTTTGGTCTACTTAATCCACAACTAACATTGTTTCATTGGATGCAAGTTGCAAGGATAGCAGGGAAGATTGCTCACCCTTGTGACATTTTTCCCTTAACAGTATTTATGGTGACTCCACTCTTATTTTTGTTCATTACATGTTAGACAGGTTGTCTTTTGCTAGATAACTTATTTTGGGTGTTGTGCAGGTGCAAGATATTACTATCTAGCTTCTCAATAGCTAGAATTCGGATGCTCTCAACCTAGACTAACATTTTTATCAATATCACATATCTCAGTGTCTCGTACGTGCTACATCGCGCGGAACTCACCTCGACAGATGCACGAGTCACGCGGTTGAATAAATTTGTAATCTGTGCGGTAAATCCATGCGTCTTTCTCTTCAATGTAACCAAGCTATTAGCACCACTATGGGTCCAATACCTGTGCAACTATGTCTTTTATTTTATTTTTATGTATGTTTCCACAATCATATGTAGTTTCAACAGTTGCCTAATGAACCAAAAAATATAACTCACATGCAATTTAATTTTCTTTAGTAATTAGCTAACTTAGCTCAAAATAGGTAGTAAAGAAGTGACTTCTTGAAATCTTTTAGACTAAATGACTTCAAGGCTTTCAACGAGCCTCTTAGTACTCACTAGTGACTAAATGATTATGCTTTCCATCTCATTGAAATTGTTAGTCTAGGCAATTAGATTTGACTATTTCTAGTTATACATATTTTGCTTCTTACTTCTTTATTTGTTTTATGCACAATAGTTTAGTTCACTTTTTTTACACAAGCAAAGGACCTAAAGGATCCTTTAGCACAAGTATGCTCTTTTCCTTACACTCCTAGTGATCTTGGCAAATCATAAAAGGGTGATAGGTTTGAAATACCTCATTTACATACATTTACTTAAGTAAAACATCTTGTGTAGTTGTTATTTTCTTAGAGTTTAAATAGAGTGGATGCCCATGTATCTTTTTTTCCAGAGAAAAAAAAAAACTACTATTGATATTCAAAGTGAATCAAATAGTACAAAGAAGAAGTCCTAATTCATATCAAATGAATCATTTACTGTTCCAAAAAAATATCCGCAGGACAGACCACAATATGAGCATACCAGAATGTCAACGAATCTCAGAGCATGTGCAGAGTTCACAAAACATAAGACATATAAAAACCCAGGTCTTCAAAAAGACTTAAACCAAAGTCTAAAAAGAAATGTTCAGTCCAGAAAGAAAAAGGAGCCACCATCCAGCATACTGTTATCACACCATTCCTCCCATATCAAAAGACCTTCAGAACCTGCTAGGGCATGCTTTGAGAGATTATCAACTAATGAATTTTGTTCCCGATATATGTGTTCAAACTTGATGCTTTGCTGTTTTGAGATTTCGAGAAGAGTCCTGGAAGCCCAATGTCTCAAATGCAGAACATTGAGCTTAAATTCGCCAGCCGCCCATTTGATGGTGACCCTTGAGTCACCATATACCTTTAAGTTGACCAAACCAAAAATGTTTGCGACCCTTAGCACGCACCAGAGTGCCATTAATTCAACCTTCATGTTTGTACCAGGTCCACAGTTTAGCTTAACAGTGAAAAAATGAGAATCATTGAGATAAATTACGCCTCCAACAGCACAAATACCCGACTGTGATGCTCCATCAAAGAAAAGTACAGGCTGGTCCACTGTGAGTTTGAAAATACTAACTCTGTCAGTCTTCAACTTTTGCTTATCAATCTTACAAAGAGAGAGCATTTTTAAAGCAATTAGGCTACATTGAACAGGATCTGGTAGAGTATTCTGGAAAATAGCACTGTTTCTGGTATACCATATGGCCCATGGAATACACACAGCAAGAAAAAAATGTTGCTGCAAACACACTTAGTTATTCTCTTTTAGTTAGTTGCAAATTTCAATTCCATTTAATTTCCAAACATGTATGTGATTTCCACTTAAGCACACACTGAGAGACCTAAATAATATTTCACATATAGTATGCTCTCCATCTTGCACTCTTAGTGATTTGGATGGATCAAAATGATATGAAAGTTTGAAATACCTCTCTCACACTTAATCAAATTTGGACCTTTTAAAATCAACATTGAACTTGTAATTCTCAAACCAACTAAAACCCTTCACAGGAGGTCACAAAATAACATTTTAGTTAGTTTAGGATTGATTAGGCTGGGCATCCAAATAATTACCACCAATATTCTACGTTATTGAAACATAACATTGTTGACTTATAGGGTACTTTAAATCCTGCTATCTGCAAGTGTCAAAAGACAACCCAGATAAGAAGGCACGGTGCCTAAGGACGTGAAATTCAAGATATAGTTGTATTTTCTCACCACAAATATTCACTCATCTTTTTGTGGAGACGACACTTTACCGCCTAGGAAGAACCTCTTGTCCACACTTGACGTGGGTATCTTAGTGGCCAAAACCTAGGATATCACCAGGGAGCAATTGTGAGTGCAATTGACTCCTGATTTGGATCTCGTTAGTTGTTGGAAATGTTTCCAACCCTTTTGGAACATAGCCCTAACATCATTAATTGATAAATGACTCTATCATACCTTCACTAACCAATGTTGGGGGATTTCATCTCCATCAGTGGGTGAGCTATTGGAAGGCCCAATGACTTTTGAGAGGAAAGGACATTACACATTTTAGAGAATTCACTTTTATTTTATTTTTATTTACAAGATCACCTAACTTGTAATTAAAAAGAACCAACTTGTGTACTACTTGCACAAATACTCAAGCACCTATCACTCTATTTGCACCACATTGCATCTATTGTGGTTGGCATATTTTTTCATTTGTTCATTTGTGTTAATACCTCTTTATCATCACTCTCACTTGATCACATGGTCCACCACCATAGAGAAACAAAGAAATATAAGGCAGTCTCTAAGGCTACAAGGACTCTCTCCTCTCTAAAGAGGTGTTTTCCCATACACTCCTCATGGTTCACGAGGGAGATACTCTAGCCGGGGACATTCCCAGGCTGCATTATTAGGACAAGCTTGGTGAGGATGCACCTTGATTGACTCTCCCACTTCTCCACCTCTTGGAGATCATACAAATCCATTTACCTCTCCACCTCCTGGAAGAGGAAACACTTCATCTCCACCTTTTGGAGGGAATACTCCCCCAATCATCTCCTCCTTCACGAGAGAGGATACCACCATTATCACCACCCTCATCTCCTAGAGGGAGAAACACACATAACTCTATGGTGGGACCAACCCTTAATACAATCCTTCCTTTCATGGCGAGCTTGAATCTCCTGGAATTGGCTAAACTAATTAACGACTCCATTTGTCATGATCCAACTTGGCCAGATATGCCCCCTTAGATTCCCTCAGATATTCCAAAATTTGAAGGGAATCAAGGAGATGACCCAACAAACCACATTATGTCATTTCACCTTTGGTGCTCCTCTAATAGCATCATCGATGACCCTATTCGTATTCGACTCTTCCAGAGAACAATTATAGGAATATCGGCCAAATGGTATGACAATCTACCATTTGTGACTTATACCACCTTTGAGTCTATATCCACTATTTTCTCCTCACATATTTTCATTTACCCATACGTCACGAACCAAGGCTTGAAATTCTCACGGATTTTCGGCAAAACACTTCCACCCATATCGTGGATCACATCCATGAATGACGTAGGCATCGGACTTTGTGCAAAATAGACATCCAACCTCAATTTATATTGGATTTGTTAAAATCACTCCAACCCATGATTGCAAAATATGTGGCAACCACACTGGCAACAATGGAAAAAGAGGCCATCTTGAAGTCCCAACACTTCGATATGATATATGCAAAATCTGGGTATCTAGATACCATCCCTCCATATGCCCCTCGGCATCGTTCTCTGAACCCAACACCATTGAGAACATCAAACTCAATTGATGGGATTATTGGGACTATTTATCACCAGGGAAATATTCCCCAACCTACAACTTCTGTACCATCCACTATGGCACAATAGTACCCACCCGCACCACCTGTATCAGTGGTGCCTACAACTGCACCAACTCCTCCATTTGGTCAGTTGTCTTATGGACCCTATAATCCTACATACCCGAATGTTAGCCAAGCACCTATGGTACCGCCACTTTAAATGGCACCACCTGATCCTACATCCACGCCATATGGAGCACCTAACACATATCTTCCTGCAATGGGATACAATCTGTACTTCCCATTTCCTGGCCCTCCTGGTCCTACCCCCATGCCTAAAATGGGGGTAAATCTAGTACAACCTTCTCCCATGCAACAAACTCATATATTTGAGTATTTAAACATGGCTAATCCCCCAAATCCTTAGAATCAGGGGAAGAAGAAAGGAAAGAATAGGAAAACCAACAAGAGGGATAGGGGGGAATCCCCTTCCCCAACAAAACTAGAACATGGGTAACCAAAAGGAGGTGGCAAACAATCCTCCCAAACAGGGCAAGAATGACAACCTTAGGACCGATTATCCTTGCTCCATGTGTGGAGAGTATGTGCACTACACACACCATTTCCCATTGATACCCGAGTGTCAACAAATTCTTGAAGCAAAGAAGAAGGCTGCAACCAACCCTCCTCAAGCACCTAATGCACCAAAACCCCAACAAGTTGTGTTGCAACAACCCTTTTCTAATTAAGGGGTGGTTAATCAACAGCCAAATCTGCACCCCCAGTTGGAAAAACCTTTCAAAATATCTACATGAACATGATAGAGGTCAACCTATAGACCCGCACCAAAGGATATGGCATGCCTAAATCCCCGCAAGGGGAATATGTACCCAATATGTACCCAATACCTCTAGTGGGACTTTGCAAATACCTCGCCCAAACGGTGATCAGATCCCTTGGGTCCCAAAGTCACCTCTTAGATGAACTATCCATAATACTCACGTGAAATTTGCCCATAACTACAGTATTGTAGATGATTTGGCACAATCTCCAGCTATCATGTCAACATTAGAAGTTCTTTAGTCTTTCCCTTCTGAAAATAAGGCATTGCTTAATGCGTTAGGCACGGTTAATCCTTCTGACTCACATCTTATGACCTTAGATCTTGACAAAGGCGAACCATGATTACCCTCGTCAGTCACTTTTCAGATCCCTGTCACAATCAAGAACATTATCATTCATTAATGAAGGAGCGTCGACTTGTGTGATGTCCACTCATGTCTAGAAATGTCTAGGTTCACCAGACATGGTATCCTCATCTATCGCTCTTTGTGCTTATGATTGGAGGCCATAGAAACCTTTGGGTTTGTACTAGAATGTCGCCATCGAGCTAGGGGAAAAATGGTACTTTTGGATATAGAGGTAGTTGATGCACATATCTACTACAACATTTTGCTAGGACGTAGTTACATGTATGCCATGAAGGTGGTAGCCTCATCGATTTTCTACATTACGATGTTCCATCATAATCGGAATATAGTCATCCTCAACCAACTTAAATACTATGACCCACACACCAACACAAACCCAGATAACATCCTACCCACCATAGGATCGACCAATTCCCCTTGGTATGTATATATTGGTCTAAGCATTTACAAATATTATGACTTGCTAGGGGCATACTGAGGTGCTCCACCCAAGATCCCCGTATCTATAGACGATCTCATTTGTACTATATTCACTTCAAAAGATAAGTCAAAGCCCCCTCAACATCAACATCAATACCTCCTTCTAGTCGTGGCATCGACAGACCTTCAACCCATCGGTGCCACCTATTTTTCAAATCCCTTTCTTGTACCCCCCATAGAGTATAAGGAATGCTAGCAATGGCTCAACTCACATTGCTCGGGCTCACTTTGGGAATACATGTGTGGTACCTCACACCCCCTTACCTAGAGATGGATTCCAAACCATTAGCCAATTATGATTTTATCCTAGTAGCACCTATAGGTACACCATCAAAACCTCCTATGGCAACAACACCACCTGTGACTCAACTACCATCGGTTGTCACTAAGCCTAATGTTGGGGGCATAAAGCAACCCAAGTTGAAAGCCCCAGTAGTACCAATTACTACAGCCGCACCTCGCGTCATCCCACCTTGTGCCTTGTGTGGGTAACAAGGGCATGCCACTAACCTATGCCCCACCTTGTCAGAGCTCAAGAATTTGTTTAACACCCCGGTTAGCATAACCCATGCCCTAGACACTTCAGTAGAGGGAACACCAAATGTGTCATCTACCCCCACTACTAAAATGAAGACCAAGTCATTCCACACCAACCATGGGTGCACAATATTTTCTCGGTTTGGGCATTACACACATCACTGTCCCACACTCCCTCGATTCAGGGATGCATTAGAGACCATTCGTCTCCCACAACCTGTGGTTGAAAGACCCCCTTCTAATCGTCAGGAACAACCTCGATCAACGTTGTCACTACATCTATGCCAACATAGGGGCCACCTCCGTAGGAAGAACCAACACAATCAACATCACCACCAATAATGCAACCTCCTGGGTGTTCATCATGTGGAAACCATACCCATATGATCTCCAATAGAACTGGCACCGTCATACCTAACCGTGCCACTCAACCCCTAAACCTGACGCATGAGCTTAACTGCGCCCAAGCCACTCATCCATGTAAATCATGTGGAAAATGGGCGCAACTCATTCCAGTGCCCCATTTTACATGTAGGACAAGCAATTTGTCTAAAACAAATGAGGCTTGAAGATCACCCTCCTCCCCTTCGGGCATACCCACCAAGGTTACCGATCGTGGAGGTTCTCCTACCTAAACTGAATACTACTGATCATGGTGACATCATTAATATGTCATCATTAGCTGGTCTATTAACTAGTGATGACACATCATCATTAGCTGGTCTATTAACTAGTGATGACACATCATCATTAGCTGGTCTATTAACTAGTGATGACACATCATCATCCTCATCAGAGGAGGACCAAGAAGCACCGCTAAAATCATCTTTGATCGTGGAAGAAAACCATGATCCACCAAACAATCCTTAGACACCAAGAGCTCTCTGTTGATGTGTTGGGTATCCTTGGGAGATGCAAAACTCTTCCCCATAAGTCGATTGAATTGGGATGACGCGTAGATGTGAAAACATTCTATCACCTAGATAAGTTCCAACGATTTCCAACACCAGAGACCTCTAAAAGTCAAGTAGGTGACACCATCGTTCACCCCCTATGTTGTCCCTTCCTATCAATACAATGTAGTATTTTTTTACGAATCATGTTTTTAGTCTCATAGATTGAAAATAAGACCAAACATTATTTGTCATGTAGATGAACTCTCCTTCAAATTACTTTGTCAGCTTCATCGATGGCGTGAGCCGGTGGTCAAAGAACTTGGCATGAACTACTTGGGCCATTTATACACCCACTCAAACTCTATACCACATAGGTAGAGTTTGCTTGGGGGCAATTACTAATAACCAAGCAGAGTATGTTGTGGTCATCGGGTTATTGAAAGACGCCCTTCACATTGGGATACAACACCTGCATGTCCATTTAGACTCCCAACTCGTTGTCTTGCACTAAACAATGTATTTTGTGTCCTCAATCCGCTCCTCTTTCACAAATTTTTGTGAGTACGCCTCCTGGTTCGACAATTTAAAACAATTGCATTCACACATGTCCCTAGGAAATCCAATACGTTTGTTGATCACGTCACTAATGAGGTCCTCGATTGGAACTTACTACATCGATAATCAATCCGATCCTGCAATCAAATATAGTGTGTATGCCTTTACCATCCAAATATATGTGTTAGTACCTACAACTACACATCAACATAAAAGTATATATCACAAAACCATAACCAATAAATCATCACATGAACACATCAAACAAGATTGATGAGATCAAGAATGTCGCTAAAATGATGTGTCTATATATATATATATATATATCGTCAAAAATGTCATGTACATCATGGGTCTCATGGGTCATACATACAAAACAATCATAAGCCTTATGGGGGTACATAAAAAAACCCGCCTCACCTAGGCTATGCCAATGACATATACCAAATGGGGCTCCTGGCCCTATACACAAATACATATGAGTGACCCACACTCAAGGAAGCTCTCTCAGTAATGGGGCATGAGGTTCCAAAATCACTAAAGGAGGCACTATCTACGCAACCCCTGCAGGCAGACCAAGTGGACCTGGAGCAGGCCCTAGACCTCGAGGTGGTAATATTTTTGTTAGCAGAGAAACCTATCCTCCCTGAACCCCTCTCGCAAGATGACCCGCCACTGCAGCTCGACCCATCACCTGGTGCCATCTAGGCCCACACTCTATTGGTACCCCTACCACTTGAGCAAGTTGCTCGTCACCCACATCAGCTAGTGGACGATCGTCCACACCCACCATAAAAAATGATAACAGCCTCTCTAGGTCGGCTAGAACCGCAACCATATGGTCCTTTGGGGAAAGTCCACCAACTACTCCTCTTGTAGGTCCTTCCTCCTCTGTTTCCTCCTCACATCGCCTACGTCGTTGACCCACGATAGGAGGGGGGCATGTTTGTAGCAGCTGACATCCTATTCAGTCTCATGGGACCGACATTTGTATCACAACCAATACACAACATAAATACCTAATATACATATACACATCTACATATAATCAAATGTAGAAAATATGTATCAAACAAAAAAAACACATACCTCAAGCATCCCAACCTTGAATAGGTATGGGCAGCTCCGGGTCTCCCTAGAAATCCATCATGCTCTAGGGGTACCGCTTCATGGGACCAATCCGTTGTCATTAACACTAGAGATAGCGTGGAGAAAAATTGGCCCTGACCTCCGCACCTCTAACCTTAGGCATCACTCTCCCCCAGTATGCCATCCGAGGCTCCCTCGCCACTAGCGACCAGAGTGAAGGGAATTGCTTGAATAAATAGGAACATATCACGCTCCCATACGTGAATGTCCCAACACCACTCTGAGCCTGGTCATTCAACATATTCACCAGTTGCTGAAGCATCATTCGCCCCCAGGCCACCTTCTTCCCAGCCATCACCACCTCAACCAACAAGAGATGACCATCGGTGATCATGTTGGGGCTTGTCACAGTGAGCACCCTGACCAAGGCAATGGTTATCGCCCGCACTGTCAAGTCTGCGATATGAGACATCCCAATCTACCTAAGGATTTGGGTTGTCGGGTACCCACCACAATAGAGAGTAATCAACTACCCAATCGTGCGATGGCCAACCATCGATAGACTCAATGCATCCTTCACCCCATGGATAGGAAGCCCCGTTAAAAAGTAGATATCCTGCCCTGAGATCCCCAAGTCCTCATCACCAATGTGAAAACAAACCTGATTGAGGTCCCACATCTGCATGATCTCATGAAGGAGAGTGTCACTTGATCGCATAAAAGGGAAACAAAAAACTTGAGTATCCCTACATCTTGCAGGGCTTGCTCCATTGCAATATCCCTTGCCACAAGTTGGGCCATCTCATCATAATGGAACTCTCGTCACTCTATGTATGCCATCGCTATGATCAGAAGGCACATGTAGCCATAAAAACCCAAGCCAAGAGTCAATCCTAGCATTTTCCCAACAAAACATTGACTCAAACTCACGCGACTTTGTCTATACAAGGTCACACTATTCGCACGGACACAATCATCGAGTCATGCTACACATCAGTGCAACTATAACCACCCTCTGTCACGCGGGACATGCATGGTTTGGCCACGCAACCCACGTGGGTTTTTACTGAACAATCGCACGAATCTAGCGCGCGGTCGAAGCGTACATATCTCACACGATGCGTGACTGTTGAAGAGATACTCACACAGGGTAGTACGAGAGACTCTTTGAAATCCGTGCTACCGATCGAAAATAGAAATGGCCGATTGTATGGGCAAATGGACCCCCTAGGATAAAAATTAAATGGATAGAAATGAAAAGGATGAGTTCTAGACTTACTTGGAACTTGCGGAATGAAAAATCGACGGTTGAATCTCTTGGAATCACCAAAAATGTTCTGGGGAACTCGCACGACAAATAGTACAAATGATTTCAAAAAGTAGGCCCCAACCCTATTTATAGGTAATTAACTTGATTTTCAAATGACTTGTACGGACAAACTGTGGCTTTGTTTGACGAACCATTCACACCACCGCGATCAATGTCTCATGCTCTTCAACATGGTACCATCCGCTTCATCATCCGAGAAACTTCATCCAACAACCATTTTTTACAGCCATCCCATAGGTGCACTGGTTTCTTGTCAAATGTCTGCATTGTCAATACTCTTGTCATAGTCTATATTATGCTTGGGTATTTGTGTCATGTGTGTAGGATCAATTAGAGGAATTTTGGATGAAAAATGAGCCTTTCAACCCAAATTTAAATTCCATGTCATCATGTATTAGCCAATCAAAATGCTTTAAAATTCAAAAGAGGTGCATGTCCGAGGTGTTTTTTTATTATCTAATTTGGGGATAGGAGGATTTTTTAATAATATAATTTGTCTATCCGCTGCCCAAGCTACCCGAAATGATCTTGTATATTGATAATGAAATTAATATGCTAACCAATTTTAGGTAATACATGACCCATATATAATATTTAACAATAATAGTAATTCATATTATTACATATTATTATAACTAATATGTAATAATATTATACACCGAAAAAGTTGGGTCCAATAACTTTTACTAATATGATAACTAAATTACCCATCCATCTTTTAGGTAATAAGTGACCAATATATAATATATAATGGTAATAGTAATTAATATATTTTTTGGTACTAGGGAAGTCAGCAACTGGGATGGGGCTGGTACTCACGTGACATGGGGTCCAGGGGTCCAATCCCATCCGCTACAACTATACCCCTAGGTGCAACCACCGAGCTTGCCACAATGGAGCACGGATTATCCAGGTTTTGAACTAGCGACATCTTACAAGGCTTACACAGGCTTTGCTGGCTGGTCTACACCCCGACGAGCATAATAGTAATTAATATTATAACTAATATATAATAATATTTATTATAATTAATATATTATAATATTACTATACGCCCTCAAAATTTGGGTTCAATAACTGTAACTAATATCTTAACTAATATATAATAATAACTAATATCATAATTAATATACCCATCCATTATCTTTTAGGTAATAAGTGGCCAATATATAATATGGTGATTATATTATAAATTAATATATTATAATATTACTATACACCATGAAAAGTTGGGTCCAATAACTTTTAACTAATATAATAATTAATATATAATTAATATATAATAGTAACTAATATCATAACTAATAAACCCATCCATCTTTTAGGTAATATGTGACCAATATATAATTTTTATTTATTTATTATTATTATTATTTTTCAGCAGGAAAAAAAACTATACTTTTGATATTCAAATAACTTGAATAAAAAATTACATCGACATTATAGATCATCAAAGATCTAGTAGAGACTTAGTCAAATGTCAAATGTTGGCATTGTCAATACTCTTGTCATAGTCTATATTATGCTTGGGTATTTGCGTCATGTGTGTAGGATCAATTAGAGGAAATTTGGATGAAAAATGAGCCTTTCAACCCAAATTCAAATTCCATGTCATCGTGTATTAGCCAATCAAAATGCTTTAAAATTCAAAAGAGGTGCATGTCCGAGGTGTTTTTTTATTATATAATTTGGGGATAGGAGGATTTTTTAATAATATAATTTGTCTATCCGCTGCCCAAGCTACTCGAAATGATCTTGTATATTGATAATGAAATTAATATGCTAACCAATTTTAGGTAATACATGACCCATATATAATATTTAACAATAATAGTAATTCATATTATAACTAATATGCAATAATATTATACACCGAAAAAGTTGGGTCCAATAACTTTTACTAATATGATAACTAAATTACCCATCCATCTTTTAGGTAATAAGTGACCAATATATAATATATAATGGTAATAGTAATTAATATATTTTTTGGTACTAGGGGAGTCAGCAACTGGGATGGGGCTGGTACTCACGTGACATGGGGTCCAGGGGTCCAATCCCATCCGCTACAACTATACCCCTAGGTGCAACCACCGAGCTCGCCACAATGGAGCACGGATTATCCAGGTTTTGAACTAGCGACATCTTACAAGGCTTACACGGGTTTTGCTGGCTGGTCTACACCCCGACGAGCGTAATAGTAATTAATATTATAACTAATATATAATAATATTTATTATAATTAATATATTATAATATTACTATACACCCTCAAAATTTGGGTTCAATAACTTTAACTAATATCTTAACTAATATATAATAATAACTAATATCATAATTAATATACCCATCCATTATCTTTTAGGTAATAAGTGGCCAATATATAATATGGTGATTATATTATAAATTAATATATTATAATATTACTATACACCATGAAAAGTTGGGTCCAATAACTTTTAACTAATATAATAACTAATATATAATTAATATATAATAGTAACTAATATCATAACTAATAAACCCATCCATCTTTTAGGTAATATGTGACCAATATATAATTTTTATTTATTTATTATTATTATTATTTTTCAGCAGGAAAAAAAACTATACTTTTGATATTCAAATAACTTGAATAAAAAATTACATCGACATTATAGATCATCAAAGATCTAGTAGAGACTTAGTCAAATGTCAAATGTCTGCATTGTCAATACTCTTGTCATAGTCTATATTATGCTTGGGTATTTGCATCATGTGTGTAGGATCAATTAGAGGAAATTTGGATGAAAAATGAGCCTTTCAACCCAAATTCAAATTCCATGTCATCATGTATTAGCCAATCAAAATGCTTTAAAATTCAAAAGAGGTGCATGTCCGAGGTGTTTTTTTATTATATAATTTGGGGATAGGAGGATTTTTTAATAATATAATTTGTCTATCCACTGCCCAAGCTACTCGAAATGATCTTGTATATTGATAATGAAATTAATATGCTAACCAATTTTAGGTAATACATGACCCATATATAATATTTAACAATAATAGTAATTCATATTATAACTAATATGTAATAATATTATACACCGAAAAAGTTGGGTCCAATAACTTTTACTAATATGATAACTAAATTACCCATCCATCTTTTAGGTAATAAGTGACCAATATATAATATATAATGGTTATAGTAATTAATATATTTTTTGGTACTAGGGGAGTCAACAACTGGGATGGGGTTGGTACTCACGTGACATGGGGTCCAGGGGTCCAATCCCATCCGCTACAACTATACCCCTAGGTGCAACCATCGAGCTCGCCACAATGGAGCACGGATTATCCAGGTTTTGAACTAGCGACATCTTACAAGGCTTACACGGGCTTTGCTGGCTGGTCTACACCCCGACGAGCATAATAGTAATTAATATTATAACTAATATATAATAATATTTATTATAATTAATATATTATAATATTACTATACACCCTCAAAATTTGGGTTCAATAACTTTAACTAATATATAATAATAACTAATATCATAATTAATATACCCATCCATTATCTTTTAGGTAATAAGTGGCCAATATATAATATGGTGATTATATTATAAATTAATATATTATAATATTACTATACACCATGAAAAGTTGGTTCCAATAACTTTTAACTAATATATAATTAATATATAATAGTAACTAATATCATAACTAATAAACCCATCCATCTTTTAGGTAATATGTGACCAATATATAATTTTTATTTATTTATTATTATTATTATTTTTCAGCAGGAAAAAAAACTATACTTTTGATATTCAAATAACTTGAATAAAAAATTACATCGACATTATAGATCATCAAAGATCTAGTAGAGACTTAGTCAAATGTCAAATGTCTGCATTGTCAATACTCTTGTCATAGTCTATATTATGCTTGGGTATTTGCATCATGTGTGTAGGATCAATTAGAGGAAATTTGGATGAAAAATGAGCCTTTCAACCCAAATTCAAATTCCATGTCATCATGTATTAGCCAATCAAAATGCTTTAAAATTCAAAAGAGGTGCATGTCCGAGGTGTTTTTTTATTATATAATTTGGGGATAGGAGGATTTTTTAATAATATAATTTGTCTATCCACTGCCCAAGCTACTCGAAATGATCTTGTATATTGATAATGAAATTAATATGCTAACCAATTTTAGGTAATACATGACCCATATATAATATTTAACAATAATAGTAATTCATATTATAACTAATATGTAATAATATTATACACCGAAAAAGTTGGGTCCAATAACTTTTACTAATATGATAACTAAATTACCCATCCATCTTTTAGGTAATAAGTGACCAATATATAATATATAATGGTTATAGTAATTAATATATTTTTTGGTACTAGGGGAGTCAACAACTGGGATGGGGTTGGTACTCACGTGACATGGGGTCCAGGGGTCCAATCCCATCCGCTACAACTATACCCCTAGGTGCAACCATCGAGCTCGCCACAATGGAGCACGGATTATCCAGGTTTTGAACTAGCGACATCTTACAAGGCTTACACGGGCTTTGCTGGCTGGTCTACACCCCGACGAGCATAATAGTAATTAATATTATAACTAATATATAATAATATTTATTATAATTAATATATTATAATATTACTATACACCCTCAAAATTTGGGTTCAATAACTTTAACTAATATATAATAATAACTAATATCATAATTAATATACCCATCCATTATCTTTTAGGTAATAAGTGGCCAATATATAATATGGTGATTATATTATAAATTAATATATTATAATATTACTATACACCATGAAAAGTTGGTTCCAATAACTTTTAACTAATATATAATTAATATATAATAGTAACTAATATCATAACTAATAAACCCATCCATCTTTTAGGTAATATGTGACCAATATATAATTTTTATTTATTTATTATTATTATTATTTTTCAGCAGGAAAAAAAACTATACTTTTGATATTCAAATAACTTGAATAAAAAATTACATCGACATTATAGATCATCAAAGATCTAGTAGAGACTTAGTCAAATGTCAAATGTCTGCATTGTCAATACTCTTGTCATAGTCTATATTATGCTTGGGTATTTGCATCATGTGTGTAGGATCAATTAGAGGAAATTTGGATGAAAAATGAGCCTTTCAACCCAAATTCAAATTCCATGTCATCATGTATTAGCCAATCAAAATGCTTTAAAATTCAAAAGAGGTGCATGTCCGAGGTGTTTTTTTATTATATAATTTGGGGATAGGAGGATTTTTTAATAATATAATTTGTCTATCCACTGCCCAAGCTACTCGAAATGATCTTGTATATTGATAATGAAATTAATATGCTAACCAATTTTAGGTAATACATGACCCATATATAATATTTAACAATAATAGTAATTCATATTATAACTAATATGTAATAATATTATACACCGAAAAAGTTGGGTCCAATAACTTTTACTAATATGATAACTAAATTACCCATCCATCTTTTAGGTAATAAGTGACCAATATATAATATATAATGGTTATAGTAATTAATATATTTTTTGGTACTAGGGGAGTCAACAACTGGGATGGGGTTGGTACTCACGTGACATGGGGTCCAGGGGTCCAATCCCATCCGCTACAACTATACCCCTAGGTGCAACCATCGAGCTCGCCACAATGGAGCACGGATTATCCAGGTTTTGAACTAGCGACATCTTACAAGGCTTACACGGGCTTTGCTGGCTGGTCTACACCCCGACGAGCATAATAGTAATTAATATTATAACTAATATATAATAATATTTATTATAATTAATATATTATAATATTACTATACACCCTCAAAATTTGGGTTCAATAACTTTAACTAATATATAATAATAACTAATATCATAATTAATATACCCATCCATTATCTTTTAGGTAATAAGTGGCCAATATATAATATGGTGATTATATTATAAATTAATATATTATAATATTACTATACACCATGAAAAGTTGGTTCCAATAACTTTTAACTAATATATAATTAATATATAATAGTAACTAATATCATAACTAATAAACCCATCCATCTTTTAGGTAATATGTGACCAATATATAATTTTTATTTATTTATTATTATTATTATTTTTCAGCAGGAAAAAAAACTATACTTTTGATATTCAAATAACTTGAATAAAAAATTACATCGACATTATAGATCATCAAAGATCTAATAGAGACTTAGTATCTTCTTCTACAACTCTTGCAAAACAAAGTCCAAAATAAATACATTCTTAACAAAATCTACTAATCTCGAGTACTCCAGACCCACCAGAGTAATGATATCAAAGATAATTACATCAAAAACATAAGCAAGGGCTCATATCTGAAAAAAATAAATTAAAAAGTCCTTGGTCTACCAAGGTAGTATTTTCAAATTCTAGCCACATAAGAAGACCTTCTTTCTCCAGCAGAACTTCTTTGGATAAGCAATCAACATCACAGTTTTCCTCCCTATAGATATGCTTCAATTCCAGAGTAGAAAAGGATGAAAGGAGAGCTTTTGTTCGATAACACCAATTGCTCAGAGCCATGAGGTGTACGTTGTATTTTCCCTTAACCCACTGGATAATGACCTGAGAATCTCCATAAATGTTTAAGGAGTCAACCCCAAAGATAATTGCTACCTTGCACAGACACCATAAGGCTATTAATTATGCCTTAGTATTTGAAACCTGGCTACAATTCAACTTAAACTTGAAGGTTGTTCCGGATTTAATTTGAGGATTACCCCTGTAGCACAACACCCAGCCTATGCAGTCATGCCATCAAAATAATTCTGCATTAGTCTTATCTTTTTAGAGCTACGCTTTTGAGCATAGATTTCATTATAATATCCTACAATCCATCTACAACATTAATCAAGTTTTAGTTTTTTATCTTAAAAAAAATAGCATTTCTCACTTTCCATATACCCCATGAAATAACAACAGGAAGAGTAACATGATCATGAAACTTTTTTTTCCATCAAAAGAAGTTCTATTCAAAAGGTAGGGAATCCCATAGCATTGGAATATTTAGATATTTGCAAATAGTAACCCACAACAATTTTGTGACAGGACATTAGACCAATAAATGTTCCATTGTCTCTTCCTGCTTTTTGCACAGAACACGCCAATTTGGAAAAATAAAACCCCTTCTTCTGAGATTGTCCAAGGTCTTTAAACAATTTTCCAATGCAAACCAGGCAAAACATTTAATTTTTTTGTGGCAAATGCCACTTCCACAATTTTTGATACCACCATTTTGGAATAGTAACAACATGGTCCTGTGCAATCACCCAGTAAGCCAATTTAGCTGTAATTTGTCCAGTAGCAACATTCAGAGACCAAATAATAGTATCCAAATCAAAGTTTAGTCTTAGACCTGTAGCATTTAGTCTTTCAATGTAGTTGTTCCACTCTTCTGCCCATCTATCACCTAAACCCAAATTTGAAGCAGTCATCCAATATGAACAAGAGAGTGATGTAGCTCTCTGATTTATGATCTTATCTAAAGCAAGGAACCCCAATTAAGCCAGGTATTCCAACAAATAAGAGGATAGAAAGAAATTTTCTTCCATGCCAACAATTGGATCAATGCCAACACGTACATTTCTTCCACAACCCACTTTCTAAGTTAAACCCCTACCCACCCAAGCATAGGATTTAATAAATCATGCCCAAAAATTTGATACATTCATGTTCATCTTCAAAAGGTTTCTTATCCAAGACAAAATGTTCCTTTTAATGCACTTAGCATGGATCACTGCAGACCACAGACCTTTACCAAAAATTCCTCTCCAAAAGGTCTTTAGGCACAATGCTGTACTGAATCAGTATATGTTTTTTTATATCCCACCCACCCCAATATTTAGGGATGGATAATCTTTCCCAGCTAGTCATTTGAAATATATTACTATCAACCCTACCAGACCATAAAAACCTGAAAATTAACCTTCTAATACAATGTAGAATGGTCTTTGGGACATGTGCTAGTGATAGCCAATATACATGAATACTCATTAAGACAACTTTAAGAAGAGTCAATCTCCCACCAATTGAGAGACATTTGAAAGCACAGTGACAGATTTTCTTTTCAAATTTCTCAATCAACCAGCACCAATCCTTTGTTTGATACCCAACAGGTTTCAAGAAATAGCCCAGTATTTGATACCATTCTTTAACTCAATCACACTATAAGGCACGAAAGAGGTAATCCTCTACAAGGTATTGTTATCTAGATTATGATAGTAAATACTAGAGTTCTTTATGCTCACTTCCACCCTCGTAGTTGCACAATTTTTTTAATGATTTCATCAAGACATTGCCATTCATCCACAGAACCTCCCCCAAACAATATGATGTCATCAACAAAAAGCAATGTAGGAGGAGAAGTATGACCAATATATAATATATAATATAGTGATTATATTATAACTAATATATAATAATATTATCTTATAATCAATATATTATAATATTATTATACACCGTGAAAAATTTGGTCCAACAACTTTTAACTAATATCATAACTAATATATAGTAGTAACTAAAATCATAACTAATAAACCCATCCATCTTTTAGCTAATACATGATCAATATATAATATACAATAGTAATAATAATCAATATTATAACTATTATATTATAGTTAATATATATAATATTAATATACATCGTGAAAAGTTTGGTCCAATAACTTTTAACTAATATATAATAATAACTAATATCATAACTAATATACCCATTCATCTTTTAGGTAATACATCACTCATATATAATATATAATAGTAATAGTAATTAATATTATAACTAATATATAATAATATTATACTATAATTAATATATTATAATATTATACTATAATTAATATATTATAATATTAGTATACACTGTGAAAAGTTGGGTCCAAAAACTTTTAACTAATATCATAACTTTTGTTTTTGGTAAGAATGAGGCCTTTCTATTATTTACATTAGCAAAAATTGGTACAATTCGAAGTCTGCCCTAAAGATGGAATCAAACTTAAAACACATGACCAACAGAGGATCTTGTTCAACATAATCCATACAGATAATCTGAGCAAAGTTTCAGCAGTCCACCCTTTGAAGGAAAGAGAAATGGTTGTAGAAGAGGCAACAATTTCAGGACATCGGCTGTTGTTACTGCGCCTGCAGCGTAATCGTTGGCTCGAGGGTGTGAAAAGGATCATGATGAATATCAAGGAAGAAATGATCATGAGTAAGCTAAGAGATCTGTAAAAAGGAAAGCTCGCAGGGGCATAATCTGCCATGGAGGGGACACAATCCATCAGGGGATGGCATAAGAACCAGAGCCATACGATCCATAGCATGAAAAGATAGCTCTCCAAGTTGCAATCAACATTAAACCTCAAATATGTAATTACCCTGTCAACTTTCCTTGAGTGAACCACTACAGAATGCGATCTAAGAAGGGTTTTAAGCTCCAGAGATCCTGACATCTGTAGAGGCATGTGACAGATTCACGTCAGTCCTTTCTACTGTGGGTATTTGCTCATCCGGGTTTGGGGTGTCAATATCTTTTGAAGCAATAATTTGCCACGTTCTTTTAATAGCCTCATCCTGAATGTCCTCCCATTGAAACAACTAGGTGGTATTACTTTTGGCAACCCCATAATTAGCAATAGAATCAACAATATTATTGGCTTTTCTGCGGACATGCCTGAAGATAATCGTCGGATTTGCGGATAGAAGTGATTCTAGGAATGCTAGTTTGCTTTCCAGTCTCCAATTTTTAGCGATTTTGCTTCCCATCGATCCATTTTGAATCCTAGTGGCCATAGTGATGAGCAAGAGAGAGTCACCTTCCACTATAAGAGGAGTCCAATGCTGTGTGAGGGCCCAATTGAGACCTACAAGAAGGCCATCCAACTCAGCGGCGTTGTTGGTGGAAAATCGTATGGAGCCCCAGAAAACACCAATGATGTTGCCACTAGGATTTCTAACAATGCCTCCAAATCCTGTGGATCCAGGGTTTCCCTTTGAGGTGCCATCAAAATTGATTTTGAAGACTCTAGGGGATGGAAGTGACCAGAAGTTCGGAGAGTCCAGTTTTATCATTTTTGACTTATGTGACCCAATATACTCCAGAATGGGGGAGACACCCCATTGAATTAACATCTGCTTTTCTCTAGCATTGGAGGCAAGGTCATTGTCTCCCCATGAGCTGAGATGAAGGGTTTCAAGAATGTGCTTTAGTAAAGTATGCCAAAAATTTTCTTCCTTCTTTGTTTTGTTCTCAAAAAGTCTGTGATTCCTTTCCAACCATATTCCCCAAATGACAAAGCCTGGGAAAAGCTCCCAAATTCTGTTGAGGATAGGGCTTATGAAAGGAGAAGAAGTCCAATTAGCTACTGAGAGATATGGACGCCCATTCACCTTGGCATATTTCTGGAAAATATCTTCTCCTTTTTTCTAGATGGCTTCAGCAAATTCACACTCATCGAGGAGGTGATTGATGGATTCTCCTTCTTTCCTGCACATACAACACCATGCTGGTCCCGAATATCCTCTTTTAAGCCTATTTTCCCAGGTTAATATATGTCTGCGCAGTAGGAGCCAAAGAAAGGAGGAGATTTTTGGCCAGAGATTTGCCTTCCACACTTTCTTCCATTTTTCTTCTTGGGGTGCATCAGGAAGGTTAGGAAGAAGCAGGGCTACTTCTTTCAAATTAAAAGTGCCTTCTTGGGAGAATCCCCAACTTATCTTGTCAAGGCCATTGTGAATATGGATTTGCCTGGATTGGAGAATATCCCAAAAAGATGTGATGTATTCTTCAGGACTGAGATCTTGCTACCAAGAGAAGATTTTCCATTTTTTGAAATGTTCTTCGTTCCCCCCCTCTTCCCACATGTCTTGTATCTTGGTTTTTTGATGAGCTACGAGTTTCTCTCTTAGGATTGGAGTTCTGGCTTCTTCCATTAGGGAAGTTTGTTGGTCCCAGGAGTCTAGGAAAAAATTTGTTGATTCCCCATTACGAATTTCCTAAAAGCTAAACCTTTGAACAAGAGAGCGATTGGCTTGGGATGAGTTCCATAAATGAGACCCTTTCATATTCTCAGAGTATCGTATGAGGTGTTGTTTATCCCAGTTAGAAGCATATTTTGTGTGCCAAAGAAGAGCCCAAGGCACCGAGGAATGGGAGATCCATCTCCACCATTTTTTTGCATAGAATATTTGATTGTTGACTTCAAGATCACGAAGGCCTAAACCTCCTGCCAACTTAGGAGTGTAGACAGAATTCCAGTCCACAAGAGCCCATTTTTTTTATTGTCCGAACCTCCCAGAGGAAAGATCGCTACAGGGTGCGAATTTTCTTTAGTACAACTTTAGGAGCAAGAAGAGATACATGGGCATAACTTGCAGAACAACTTTGACAAGAGTGAGGCAGTAGGGAAGGTTTAGGGCTCAAAGGGTCCAGCAATTGAGCTTCTTTTTCATGTTGTCCAAAAGCTCTTTCCAGGAAACTTGTTTGACAATAGAATCCACTAGGGGAGCACCTAGATATTTGGTGGGTGGGATCCCTCGGTAAAATCCAAAATTCTTAGGATGTTGCGCTTGGTGATCTTGCAGGTGTTGAAAAAATAACATGAGATTTGTCTTTATTAATTTCCAGTCCGCTGGCAGTGAGAAAAGTTTGAAGACTTTCTTTAAAAGCTCTAGCTTCTTGGATAGAGGAGAGACCCATTAAGAGGGTATCGTCCACAAACTGTTGATGAGTTTGAGGGGGGAGACTTGGATGAAAAGAAAGGCCTTTGATAGCAAGGGTCTGATTTCTGGCTTTGAGTAAGCGTCCGAGCCCTTCGACCATCAAGACGAAAAGAAATGGGGAAAGAGGGTCCCCTTGTCTGATGCCTCACGAGGGATGAAAGGTACAAGAGGGAGTGCCATTGATTAAAATGGAGAAGAAAGCAAAGGATATCAATTTGTTGATCCATTTAAACCAGTGAGAGCAGAAGCTAAAGGCAAGAGGCATTTTCCTTAAAAACTGCCAGTTCAGTTTGTCAAAAGCCTTAGAGAGGTAAAGTTTGATCAACATTCCCAACTTTTTTGAGACTTTAAGGGAGTGAATGATTTCATGGGAAAGTAGGATACCATTAATGATTTTTCTTCCCTCAACATAACTGGATTGATTAGGATATATTAAGGAGGGAAGGAGAGGTTTAAGCCTGTTGGCAATAGCTTTGGTTGTGATTTTGAAGATGACATTGCGGAGAGCAATAGGTCTGAATTTACCTGGGGAGTCTGCTCCGTTTTCCTTGGGAATGAGAGAGATGAAAGTCAAATTGAAAGCTTTTAAAACCTTTCCGGACTTCCTTGAGTCTTCCATGATCTCCATAAATTCTTCTTTGACAATATCCCAACAAGCGTAAAAGAAATTTGTAGTGAAACCATCCGGGCCTAGGGCTTTATCATTCTTCATTTGTTTGACATCATCTTCCAATTATGCCATTTCAAATGGTCTGAGTAGAAAATAGTTCTGTTCTTGAGAAACAAGAGTTGGAATGTGCTTGAATATTTCTTCCATAGCTTCATTTCGATCAAGATCAGGTTCCTTCATCAGATCTTTAAAGTGACCAGTAAGAGCATTTTCAATCTCTACATGAGTCTCCACATTTAGACCATGTTCTGTTTTAAGGTGAGCAATTTTATTGGTTTGTCTACGTTGAATAGTGGCACGGAAGAAAAAAGAAGAGTTTCAGTCTCCCTCTTTAAGCCAAAGATTTATAGACTTTGTTTTCCAGAGGGTCTCTTCTTGTGCTTCTCTCTTGTCCAGATCCTCTAAAAGTTTTTTCCCTTCTTCTCTGAGAGAATCTGAATAACCGTTCTCCATGACCAATCTTTGCAGATCTGCTACATGGGATTCCAATTGTTTCTTTTCAAGATGAATGTTTCCAAAGTGTTATTTGTTCCAAAGTTTGACCTGAGCTTTAATATATTTTAGTTTTTGTTGAAATTTGAACATGGGAGAGCCTTCGGGGGGTTGAAAGTCTTTCCACCATTGCAGCATAAGGGATTGAAAGTTTGGGTGGGAGAGCCAAAAAATTTCGAATCTGAAAGGCCTCCGTAAGTGTTCCCCTGTTCTCCTCTAGTCAAGACAAACCGGCCAATGGTCCGAACCCGCATAAGGAAGCACTAAGGATGAGATATCAGCACCACCAGTGAGAAGGGATTCCGAGAGCAGGAATCAGTCTAAGCGAGAGGCAATATATCTATCCCCAGAACGTTTTTTACTCTAGGTATAGGTGCTATTGGTTGTAGCAATGTCCACAAGAGAGAGGGCGTTGATCAGTTCATCAAAATGAGCACTGGCATTGCTCAGAGTGCACAGACCTTCTTTTTACTCACTGAGATTTCGGATTAGGTTGAAGTCCCCACCTAATATCCAGTTCTTTTGTCCAACCCAGAGGCTTAGAATTTTAAGAGAGTCCAAGAATTCTTGTTTGGGGGAGAGAGAGAAGGGCCCGTATACATTAGAGATAATTCCTCTGGTACTCGTGCCTATAACATGAAATTCAACAGAAATGGAAAATTTGGTAGTAAGGAATCCGGATAAGCATACCTCAAGGGGGTTCCAAAGTATACCCATCCCTCCTGCTGAGCCATTGGCATCAATATCTATGGCCTCGCTGCCTCTCCAAATTTTAGAGCCTAAATCTTTGAACCTGTCTTCACAGCATTTTGTTTCTTGTATGAACATGACTGAAGGTTTTTCCATTGCTATTTTTCCTTTCAGAAGATGCCTTTTCTGGGGAGTGTTACAACCTCTAATGTTCTAGGTGATAAGCTTCATTGAGTAGTTTTGAAAGAAGTGGCAAAAGCCGCCTCAATAGTGGGAAATTGACTGGATGCCACCAATTTTTCCCCTATTTCTTTAATTCGTTGCTGGTTGCTCCTTCTTCCACGCCTTTCATTACTAGTTTTTTTTATCACCTCATGGATTTTTGCATTCACATTTTCCGGAACTATGCCCAAATATTTTGCCCGTATGGATTTGATGATGGCCTCTTTGAGCAAAAATACTTGATGAGAAGGTATGATCCCTTTGTCTGGATCCTGAACAGCTTTCTCCAGCTCATCGAGATCTAGATCACCTATATCCATATCCTTTGTGTCTTCTCTTGTCATTTCAGTATCCTCTTCCTCCTCACGAGGATTTGAGAGTAAGGAGTCGTTTTCCTTTGGATCTGCTTCACTATGCTTCTCTTGAAGAGCGCCAGAGCCATCTTCTGGGTTTTCAACCGTATGGTCAGACTGCAGCACATCAAATTTGTTGGAGTTTTGATATTTTTGTTTATCTCTGGGCCAACATTGAGTTTAGATGAACGCTTCCTGCTGGAAACTTTAGTAAAGCCGTCTGCATCCTTAATCCCTTTACCTTTGTGTGAAATATCTGGAGAGTTCTCTGGGCAATCTCTGAATAGGTGTCCGTGCTCGTGGAAGCGCCTGCACCTAAGGAGAATATTCTCATAGTCTATGGGATGGAACCAGTCTTCATCACCCCAACAAATATTGATGCCTTCCGGGAGATCCCTGGTTATGTCCATGTAGACGTAGAGTTTGGCAGAGGAAGTGTATCGCATTTTCTTTGTCTACTCTGAAATTTTGACAAATTCTCCAATCGTTTTTCCCAGAGCTTCCAGGATGCTCTCATGCCAATATTTTGAAGGGAGGGAATAGAGTCTTATCCAGATTGGGACGAAGGACATGTCTTCTTTGTCTAGATTGAAGCGCTCTTTCCATGGTGTCAAGAAAAGCCTTACTGAATTAAAAAAATACGGTCCTCCTTCAAAGATTTTATTCCTGTCCTCAAGGTTAAGGAAGTCAATTGTGAAAAATACTTTAGCTTCGAGATGAAGATCGTAGTGCCCTTGGGGTTTCCAGGTGACATTGATCCACCGGGTTAGCACCTTCTCCGAGGGCCAAATGCCAACGAACTTCCCGATTAGTGTGTGATCTTTCATATGCTGGATATGGGCTCTTAGGCCTTCTGTATTTATATGTAGTGTGGGGACATTCTTTGCTTTTGGTAGGCACTGGCTTGGTGTTCTTAGATCAGATTTAATACCCACGGGTTTGATGGTTTCATTGGATCCGTCGCTCTTTTCCTGGCTCGAGGTAGCCTGGTTTCCTGGTTCCAAAGTGCTCTTTCCTTTCCTGGTTGGGAGGGGTTTTTAACCCCTCCCCGTGCCTCTCTCATTGCGAGCCCGCAACAAGATCGAGGCTGGTAAAATGATAAAACTTTGAGAAGAAAGATCTAGGTCGACCACCGTCTACAACATTCAACTGACCACCTGCTAAACCCCCATTCCTTCAGAAAATCGCCACCGCTCCTTTCCAACTAATATCATAACTATTGTTAATATATAAGAGTATCTAATAATATAAGTAATATATAATTGTAATTAATATCAAAACTAATATATAATAATATTATATTATTATTAATATACTATAATAACACTATACACCAAGAAACATTGGTCCAATAACTTTTAAGATGGTGCTATGTATTTAATTTTCTTCGCTTATTTTGGGTGAAAACACTACATAGAACTTCGTCCCCATAAATTGATTTTAATATAAAATATATATCTAATGTAGCTTTGATAAAAGAGAAATAACATTGGGTAGCTTTGGTAAAAGTGAAATAGAATAAAAAATTGTCTACATGGCATTATTTTATCATTTTCCATAGGAGGCCCATTTTTCATCCAAATTTCCTCTAATAGTATCACTTTGAAACAACCTCCCATTTTACAACACCGGTGCATGTACTCCAATCAAAGGTATATCATCTCAACTTGGCATATAGGAAACGTAATCCCCCTATTTACATTGCATTTACCTCGTACTCTTGTTGGTAGCCATACGATCCTTCTTCTTGATCATGACATGCCGTCAATGTTTTTAGCGAGAATAACATGCCCCCCCATGGGTGTGCACACCATTACAACCCAACTCACATTTTTGGCACCCATGATGTCGAACCCCCATAAGGCCGAGGAATTTGATCACTCACTCAGTTTGTTAAGTTGAAACCACACAACATCTCCTTGCATTCTACTCTCAATGTCCCTTCAAATTCCTCGACACATGTTACGATTATGACTTGCATATAACCTCTCATCCCCCTCATGAGAAATATACTATTTGTGTTCCTCATCGTATCATCAACCCTTGAGAAGACACCAACGCCCCCCCCCCCCCCCCCCACCCTCTAAAGACACCAATTCCATTCAATTATCCTCGCAGGAGCATTCTACATGGCAATGATTCATGGGGAACCCATCTTCTCGTCTGCAAAAATCCATTACATCATCATCAAAATGATTCCCCAACTCACTCAAAACAGTGGGAATTCCACCCATATAAATTGGTTCGCCAACACACCCAAATTCATGGGAACCCCACCAATCATTCTTTGTGTACAAAGAGTCCCACGATCCATAAAAAAACGTTGGGAACCCATCACACTATTCTTTTGGTAGCATCCATTGGTCGATGTATTTGAGTCCACCTAACCCTAGCATTATCAATCTTCCCATTCACCTCACCTCATTCGTATTGTGTCTTTGATAAAAGCCCTTAATTTGCAATCTGTTTCCCTCTGTTACACCCTGCATCATCATTTGAGTAATGCTGTTGTCAGTTACTCACCCCTTTTTACATCGATTAAGGGAATTCATGAGGCCTACACTTATCAACTAGTCTTGTATCAGGTCTGTTAGTTTCACAGTTGGTTACAAAATGGTCTTGGTTCTTGAGATAAGACCCCTATCTTATCATATGCTTAAGCTCTCATCGACATCAACACATCATATTCTAAGATTTGCAGTACTTGCAGTTGTACCTTGGGGTTTTTTCTTATCAATATAAGGGATCACCTCAAACTAAGTAGGGAAAACCCTTATTGCTCCCTAACTTAGTGGTATCCCCACGCTCAACATCAACAAGTCCATCGAAGTAGGGGGAGTCATACATTCTGGTGGTTGTAGTGTTCACATTTATGATTCATGGTAGCAACACAACCAATAAAATGAAGTTATCCCAACAAATTCACCATTACTCAAGTCCCCCACCCCAGTGGGATGTTGATGATCATTAACAGTTCTGCTTCTTCAGCATCAATGACATAATTTCTAGGATTCATTTACTCATACAAGGATCGAAGCCACCTTCATCCTTGCAACAACAATATCAAGAGTCAACCCCTCGATCCCCTCTTATTTGTAATCTATTCTAACATATTTTCATGAGCATAAGTATGCTTGTCTCATTTGTATAAAACGCCACTATTCTTTACAACTTCAATGTTCATCACTAACAACCTTCTCCCATGGGTGTGAAATTTTACATAGAATATCTAGAGACAAAAATAATCCTCACTTAATTTCACAGAGATGCACAGAAAAATTGAGAAGAAAAAATGTGCTAGAACACAAGAGATTTGGAACTCAATTGGAAAACTTTCCATACATCTATTATTCACCAATGTGTGTACATTTATAATACACTCTCAAGAGAGAAATTCGTGAGCCTTAGGAGGCATTCAAAATTCATACATGTGGCAGGCTTATTTTGGTAGATTCCTATCACTAGACATGAGTTCCAGTTGTAACTCCTGAGATGTGGCCAGTTTAATTGATGGTAGGTGGCAGTTAACTGATGGTAGGTGAACCACTGAACCTAGAGGGTGCATGAGGAAGTTAACTAGCGGTAGGTAGGCCAAGAAGGCGCATGAGAGAGTTACAAGCTAAAAATAGCAGAGAGATTCTCAAGAGGGCGCATGAGTGAGTTTAGTTGACTATCAGTGGTCTTTGGTGATGAAATCAATGATAGTGCTCCAGATCCCTAAATTTTAGGAGGCTCCTAAAATTTAGGAGACTAACTCAACATGTCCCAAAAATCATGAGAGAGGGTGCATTTTTGGTCTGTGCACTAGGGAAAACAAATAATGTTTTATGCCTAATGTCTAGATGGGTAATATATCCCAACCCCCCCAAAGCTTAACTTATGTGAAAAAAACAAAAAAATAGGACCCTAGTAATAAAGACCAAAGGTCACCCTTTACAAAAAAAAGGATTGTATTTGTCCATATCAATCGAGGAAAGAGGGAAAACCTAGTGGGAAGAAACCCCCCCCTCAAAATGGACATGACACGTAAATAAACAAAAGGTCTTGACAATGTCTTCTTCTTCACTTGAAAAAGTCGAATGTACTGCATCTTGGTGAGAGACTTGGTGAAGATGTTGTAGATGCCTTGATCATGCACCAATTTTTCAATGCAGTGTGGCCAAAAAACATGCGTAGGAGCCCCTTTGAACTCAACTTCTGCCTATGGAGGAGAATCATATGAATGCTTCTTGATGTGAACACCTACATAATCTGATTTGAACACATAATCAAAGATGGAAAAGAGATATGTGCTATCTCATATCTAGAAAACATCAACAAACTCAACAGGATCAGGAATATGAACAACTGCATAATGGAGAATGAAACCATGAATCTCCTTTCCAAACTGATTGATCACTGTTAACGCCTAAAAGTTGCACACATGTGACATTTTAGTGATTCATCCAGTAAAGCATCACCAACATAAAGAATGCATCTTGCCACATGCATCCTCAACAGATCCAAAATAGAGCATGAGTCCATAAGTGCCAAAAACAAACAAAACAAAGGGTAGCACGGGTATTACACAATTGACCCGCGCTATAGCACAGGTTACCTGAACAATGCCTGCACTACACCCGTGCGGATTTTCCTTCGATAGCCCCGCTACTGTCAAAATGGTGGGACTATTCACACCCAACGGGCATTAAAGACTCAATCCCCCCCCAAGGATCATAATTCGTCTCCTCACACACTTGGGGGCATTAATCAATCCCCCTTGTGTACCTTGGAACTAGTTCATGAAGGAGGAGAGTTCACATTTGGATCTAGTTGTTTGATGGCCACCTCTTGGCCTATAAAAGGAAGCCATTGGCATGCATTTTGTAGAGATAAATTAGAGCAAAGTTATGCTGTTGGATTTGAGTTGGAGCTTCCTCATAGCCCACCATTTTCTACCATTGTGAGCATTCCCAAGCTTGCTTGCCACCTACCATCAAGGGGCAATTGTTTCTCTCCATTGTTCTTCCATCTACTTAGCAATTAGTTTAGACAAGAAAGGCCTTCCTAAGGGATATTGATGGCTTCCATTGAAGCCTTCACTTCCTAGGTGTTGTACAACTATTTCATTAGGCAATACATGAGTGGTTTAACATATCTTTGGTTGTTGTTGAAGTTTTCATTCTCCCCCCATCTCTTTCATTTTATTTTTATCAGTATTTCCATGTTTGGATGTGAACTACACTAACAATCTCTTGCATGATCACTTAGAGGAATACCAACCACATCAAAAGGGGCTCCAAGGACTAAGGCCTTGCAGCAACCTACAAGGCTTAGCCCCTTACCAAGTGGAAGAGTGCACTTGTGCAATTTTTCCACAACAGTTCTAATGGAAACCATACTTATTTTTGTTCATTTCTTATTAAACTATGTTGTTTTATGCTAAGTAGCTAATTCTTGGTATTTGTCACTTGTAGGATATTAGGTATTCCACCTCTTGCTTACAAAATTTGGCCCCATCACGACCTCATTTATTTTTCGTCATCCGCGCGGTTCCCAGTGTCTCTGCCGTGCTGATAGTGCGGAATCGACTCGGACAGTCATGCGCATAGCACAGGTTAACAGTGTAATTCTCGCACTACACCGCTCATTGCACCTGCGCGGAAGGTTAGTGTATTACCCGTGCTATAGCACGTCTATTTTATATTAACCCGCACGGTATGCATGACAGAGTCTGGTTTAGCTGCACTACTATTGTCTATTTGCTTTTTATCTACTTAACTTAGTTTGGCATCCCAATTGCTGCTTACTAGTGAACTTAAATTAAGGCTAATTTACCCAATTACTTAATTTTTAAGTAATTAGTGCACCTAGATCAATATTAGGAAGTAAAGAGTACATCTCTCTTGAAACATACCTAGGTAACCAAATTTGAGGCTTTCAACGGGCCCCATTGTTGTCACTAGTATTCAAGACCATTTCTTGTTTATGCATCAATCGACATGTTGTTTTTAGTAGTATTGCTAGTGTAGAAAACACTTGTTGCACACAAGCAAGGTTCTAAAGACATTTGTCGCTCGAAGTATGCTCTTCACCTCGCACTTCATGTGAGCTCAGTGAGTTAGAAAAAGGGTGAGAAGTGTGAAATACCTCCATTGCACACTTGTCAATTTAGTTAGAAATATTTGATTTTGCAAAGCATCATGAGCATCTCTTAGAGTTAAAAGTATGCATTACTTGATATACTCTTTTAGTTAATTTGCCGATAAAATCATTTTTTTTTGCTTTCATCACATGTGTTTGCACCACTAGCACACACTAAGAGACCCGAAGAATCTTATGATCCAAGTATGCTCTTTACCTCGCACTTCATGTGAGATTGGTGAATCAGAAAGGTAGGGATTGTGAAATAGCTCTCTTACACTCCATAAGTGAACACTCAAACCCCTTAAAATCAACATTGTAATTGTCTTAACCAACTAAAATTCTCCACAAGAGGTCACAAAACAATATTTTAGATAGGTAGGATTGATTGGGCTAGGCATCCATTAATTCCCACCAATCTAGTTTCATTAGCAATATTTTGAAACATAGCATTATTGTGTAATAGGGTACTTATAAAATCCTACTATAAGCAAGTGTTAAAAGAAAACCTAGATCAGAAGTGTGTCATGACCAAGGAGGTGAATGCCGAGGTATAGATTCCCTACTCTCCCCTACAATCCACTCAGCTTGTTGTAGGGATACGACACTATACCGTGCAGGCCGAACCACTGATCCACACTTGACGCAAGGTATTTTAGTGGCCCAACTTAGGATATCAACAAGGAGAAATTGTGAGTGCAATTGACTCCTGAAGTTAGCTATTGCGATTGGGAGGTGTTTCCAAGTCTTATTGATTGGATCATTGGCCCCATCGCTGGTAGAAATAGCTCTTTGTTACCTCCACTAGTCGAATTGGTGAGTGGATACCATTATCACCATCAATTGTGCTTTTGGGAGACCTAGTTACATTTGAGAGGAAGGACGTTAGGTCTTCTAGGGAATTTACATTTATTTTCTTTTTAACTACAAGTTCACTAAACTCGTAATAAAAAAAACCTATATGTGGGGATTCATGCACTAAAACTGACATTGCACATATCACTCACTTATCACACCCTTTTGCATCAGTTGTGGTTGGCCTATTTTTGCATTTGCTCAAATTGTGTTTATTCCACTACCACTCTCATATTGACACAAAGCCTTCACCATTGAGGAACAAAACAACATCCTAAGACAGTCTCGTAGACTGCAAGGCCTATCCCCTCTCTCGAAGGGCGTTTTGAAACCGTTCCCCCATGTTATACTGGGAGGGAATTAAAGCCGGGGTCGTTCCCAAGCAACATTGATATGATCATCTAGTCAAGGCCAAGCCTTGCTAGGTAGATTTTATCCCCTCAGAGAATCTATTAATTACACCACTTATTCCCCCATTGGAAGTAGTCCCTCGCTGGATTCTCCCCATGGAGATCCCTCAGATCCCTTTGACCCATCCTCTCTCATAGGAGCTCAACCGTTGTTTACAACACCACCTGGGTCTCCCCCTCGTGGAAATCACACCCGAAATAGAATGGAAAGACCCGTCGTCCCTACCTTACCATTTATGGCTAGTTTAAATCTACCTGATTTGGCCAAATTGACAAATGACCCTGTTATGGAAAAAAAATGCACAAGTGCACTCTTTCACTTGGTGAGGGGATAAGCCTTGTAGGTTGATTCAAGGTCTCATTCCTTGGAGCCCCTTTTGGATGGTTGGTATTCCTCCAAGTGATCTTGCAAGAGATTGTTAGTGTAGTTCACATTCAAACATGAAAATGTTCATGAAAATAAAATAAAAGAGATGGGGGAAAGATGCAAACTCCAACAACAACCCAAAGGTATGCTAAACCACTCTTGTATTGCCCAATGGAATAACTGTACAACACCTAGGAAGTGAAGGCTTTAAGGGAATCCAACAATCTCCCTTAGGGATGCCTTTCTTGTCCAAACTAAATGCTAAGTAGGAGGAAGAAAAATGGAGAGAAACACTTGCCCCTTGATGGTAGGTGGAAAGCAAACTTGGAAATGCTTACAATGGTAGAAAATGGTGGGCTATGAGGAAGCTCCAACTCAAATCCAGCAACATAAATTTGCTCTAATTTTTCTCTACAAAATGCATACTAGTGACTTTCTTTTATAGGCCAAGAGGTGGCCAACAAACAACTAGATCCAAATGTGAACTCTCCTCCTTCATGAACTAGTTCCAAGGTACACAAGGGGGTTGATTAATGCCAACAAGTGTGTGAGGAGCCAAATTGGGATCCTTAAGGAGGATTGAGCTTTCAATGCACAATTGGAAGTAAGTGGTCCTGTTGTTTTGACAGTAGCACGACTATCAAAAGAAAATTCGCGTAGGTGTAGTGTGGGCATTGTTTAGGTAACCTGCATTATAGTGCGGGTAACTTGTGTAATACCCACGCTACCCTTTGTTTTGACTATTTCTGGGCACTTGTGGACTCATACCGTGCTTTGGATTTGTTGAGGATGCCTGTGGTGAGATGCATTCTTTATGTTGATGATGCTTTACTGGATGAATCGCCGAAATGTCGCATGTGTGTGATTTTATGTGTTAAAAGATGCTCCCTAATGTATGAGGTTCGGAGGGTACTATAGAGCCAATACTGCATCATGTTTCTTCTTGTTTCTCTCTTTTTCTGTAGAACGAAGCATGTGTGGAAAAATTAAGATATCCCATGGGGGAATATTGTTGGTGACGACCGTTGGAGCTGGAATAAATAATAGTTTTTATACAAACAAGGTGGGCATACCCATGCTCATGAAATGTTGTCAAAGTGATTACAATGAGAGAGGAAAAATGTGTCGACTCTACTATACTGCTGGGACATGGATGAAGGTGGATTCAATACATGTTAGAGTAAATTCCCCTGGGGCTGCTGCAACATATTGAAGAAGTGGAATGAATGGTGACCATGATGAAGCCACTATGGTGGGGTACTAAACTTGGTATGTAACTCTGCTTGAGGGTTGTACCGTACCAAATAGAGTGCTATCATGATTTCCAAATGTGAACACTGCTACCTTCAAAAGTACGTCTCCCCCTAATGCAATGTTGTGTTGACGTAGAGCATAGGGGAAACCACCTAGTTAGGGAGCACTAATGAATTTCCGTACTAAGTTCTAGGTGATCCCTTATAGTGATTGAAAGGGATCCCAAGGTACAACTGCAACTACTGCAACTCTCAGAATATGGTGTATTGATGTCGACGAGAGCTGAAGCACATGATAGGACGAGAGTCCTATCCTGACAACTGGGATCATATTGTAACCAATTGGTGGGTGGACAAATCTGACACAAGACTGGTTTATAAGCATGGGGCTCATAACTTCCTTTGATCGATGTAAATGTGGGGAGTGGGGACGATAACTTTCCTTTTAGAACGGGACATATTGAAATGAATGGAGACAAAATGCAAATGAAAGGGCTTTGATGGAGACGCAAAACAAAGGGTAATGGTAACCGGCAAAAAAAATACTATTGAAGATATGTAGACTCAAATACATCGATAAAAGGTGAGCATGGGTTGCTGCCAAAATAATATGGTGTTCCCTCAATGTGAGGTGACAAGGGAACTTGTTTTCATAAAGAATGTTTGTGGGGTCCCCACATTTTTGTGAGTGTTGGGGGATTGATTTGATGATTGGCGGAGTCCCCACGGTTTTGAGTGGATTGGGGGACACTTTCCAATGATGAAGTAAGGGTGAACTTGCAGACGCAAAGATGGGTGCCCCACGAAATAATGTTATGCAGTGTAGTCTTGCAGGATAACTGGATATAAATGGTTACTTCTGAGGGTGGGGGTCCCATAGGTGTATTTGTGGAGGTGATGATACAAGGAGGATTGCAAATTTCAAAGTGTTCATGGATTGTGAATCGTTCTCGTGACCTATGCCAAAATATTTGATGAATTTCTACCTAGTGGAGTAAACGTGCAATTATGAAATGATACTCTAAGGGAGGATCTTTTCAAGTTGGGTTAGACTCCTCGAACTTGTGGGGGTCGACATCATGGGTGTCAGTTAATGACGGGGATGGTAGTGGTGCACACACCCATGGGGGAACCTGCCATTCACATGAATGATGTTGATGGCACATGAAGGCCATGCAGGGGGACCCTATGGTTATCAGTGGGAATACTGGGATATGCATTATAAACAGAGGGTAAATAGGATCTATATGCCAGTTTCAGAATGATACTTGTGGTGGGGTGTGTTACCCTTTGGAGCTTCAAAGTCTTATTCGTATAAGCTCCATGTTGTTCTGATCATGGTCCTGCATACACGACGCACATGCCCAATTGTAATAAAGGAAACCGAGATATTGGCAATGCAGAAATTGGATAACCAAAACATTGCGTACCTTTGGGATACTCTAAAATTAAGGATAGAACCTTTTGAGGTAAAACCGATTGAATGGGTTGTTGAGGGTAATACCTTCATGGTCAGTTAAGCTATAGGATCCTTTTGGGAGACAATGCTTAAAGATATAAGGGCCTGTCCATTTTGATACAAAATTCTTGGGTCTTGGTTTACCGTCTTTCTTGGCATTAAATAACAAGACGAAGTCACCTTTGTTGAAGGTGCGTGGTCGTACTTGTTGATCGTAGTGTTCCTTGGAGCGGACCTTTATGGCTTCATTCTGTTGAAGAGAATCACGTTGTTCTTCATTAAGGTGTTCCAAGATGAATAAGCACTGTTCCAGAGCAGGGGTATCTAGGAGAAACTCGCCGACGGTTTGGAGGGTAGGGATTTGATATTCGATTGGGAGGACAACTTCTACACCATGCACAAGGTGAAATGGGGTAAAACCTGTGGTAGTCTTGACCGAAGTGCGGTAAGCCCAAAGGGCTGGAAAGATCATGTGGTTCCAGTTGGTTTTGTTTTTGTCCATTGTGCGTTAGAGCATAGTTTTTAGGATTTTGTTAACAATTTCAACCTGACCGTTTTCCTGAGGGTAGTAGGCGGTTGAAAATTTGTGTTTAAATCCCAATAGTCATGATAGTTATTCAAACGTTTCGTCATGGAAGTGTCTTCCGTTGTCAGATACAAGTTATTTGGGAACACCAAAACGGGAAATGACGTGATTGAAGAAGAATCGTGTTGCGGTTATTGCTTTACAATCAAATGTGGGCATGGATTCAACCCATTTAGTGAAATAATCGATGACGACGATTATATGATGATGACCTTGGGTTGAAGTTGGATGACATTCTATAAAGTCAATTTCCCATTTGCAAAATGGGCCAGTTGTAATGACCAGATGGAGTGGTGCAGGGGAGACTGTGTTTTGCAGGAAAAGACCTGATAATTCGCGCACTATTTGACGACATAGACACAATCTTTGAATACGGAGGGCCATAAATACCCTGCTCGTAATTTTTTTTCGGCGGTGGCTAATCTGGAGAGGTGTCCGCCACACGCACCTCTATGGAAATCATTGAGAACTTGCTCGGCTTCTTCATGTGTTAGACATTGTCAGAGAATAGTATCGATTCCTCGACGATATCAGACGTCTCCGATGAGGAGATATTGTGGTGCATGGTGGCGGATTTTGCGACGATAGTCACAGGATAAGTGGGGAGCAAATTTTTGAGTGCGAAGATATAGGAGGATGTCGCCGTACCAAGGATATTCGGTTGTAATGAGAAAAAGGTGCTCATCAGGTAACTGGTCCTGGACATATTCACTTTTGGAGGTCGAGGGAATATCTGTAATGAGATTGGATAAGGACATGGGTTTCATGCTTTTAGGGATAACAAATTCAAGGTCGAATTCTTGTAAGATAACGATCCACCACGCAAACTTACTATTGATAAGCCTACGAATAAGTATGTATTGCATCAGGTTGGAATCAACGACGAAAGTTGTTTTCCAGAGAAAAATATAGTGGCAGAGTTTCTGTACCGAAAGGATAATTGCAAGGGCACGCTTCTCATCATGGGTGTAGTTCAGTGCAGGTTCGGCGAGGGTTTTACTGACATAATAGATGACATGTTCTTGGTGGTTTTATACCATTTGAACTAGCACACTAGCTATCCCAGAATCTAACGCAGAGATATATAAGATGAAATCTTTGTCAAATTCTGGGGGGGATATGAGAGGAGCTGAAGACAATGCTTGTTTAAGGGCATCGAAGGAAGTTTGGGCATAGTCGTCCCATTTAAATGGAGGGTCTTTTCGAAGAAGCCGTAATAAACCATGGGCCTGCATGGGGTAGTCGGGAAAAAAATGACGAAGAAAGTTGGCTTTGCCTTGGACACTCTACAATTGACGTTGTGTTCATGGTGCAAGTAGTTCCAATATGGATTGAACTTTGGAAGGGTCGAGCGTGATACCATATTTAGACACGATGAATCCTAAGAGGTGACCGACAGTGACGCAAAAAACACAGTTGAGAGGGTTTAAGCGTATGTTATATTTGCGACATCTTAGGAATATGGTACGCAGATCTTGAAGGTGATCACATCATTTTTTGGATTTGGATGTAGGGTCATCTAGGAAGGTGATGATGATATGAGCTAAGTCATTAAAAACATATGCCATTGCACGTTGGAAAGTAGTGCAAGCGTTCTTCAGACTGAAGAGCATGACTTTGTAGGAAAAGGTGCACCATGGTGTGGTGAGCAGGAAACCCCTATAGATATGTTTTCGATGACACCTGGTGTAATGGATATATCAACTTGTATGGTAGGGAAAATATTGGAAAGATTACCGTCTTCAAATGCATCAGGGGCGGGAATAAGATTTTTGAATGAATCGATGTGATTCGGGGGTAAACAATCTTTTGATTCAATGGTATACTGTTGTTCTGTGGGGAGTGTGTGTGTTTCCTTCCTGCTTGATACTGAGGATCTATGATGGAAAGAATCCCATGTAGGTTCAGAGGTGTTCATGGCCTCGATTATCTCTTCATCGGTGGTGAAGATATGTTTTTCTAGCATATCCTCATCTGAAGAACCGGTATCTTCATTATGAGATGAAAGAGAAATTGAATCAAGATGCAAGATGTCAAGGTACTCAGGGAGGTCTGGGGGATTGGCTAGGATTGCGTTTTGAGGGAAGATTATGGGGTCTAGCATCTCTTTGGAAATTGGTGATGGTGGATAAAGCTCTTTCTTGATATCCGACGGATGCGATGTGTTTTTATCACCGTTGGACTCTATGGGATCGGTGTCCTCCTCGATGACCATGGGAAGGGTGGTTCCACAAGGGGTGAGTTTATCAGCCAACCGAATTTGGGTTGCATGCAAAGTGTGAAATGTGGTGACAAGAGGACATTGGAATGAATGGTGAGACATTAAATTGCATGAGTGAAATGGTCGGGTGGCACTAGTATAATTTAAAAGAATGGCCACGATTTGTGGGTGCTGCGACGGTTGTTGGTCGGGTATGGAGTCATCCCACCGTGGGGAGGCACTCGTCGCAGTCACCATAGGAATCTCTTCTGGTGATGAGGGATGGGAGGTATATTCGGAGGGTATGGTGAGGTGAATGGTTTCCAGAGCCTCCCGATAGCGAGGGAGGTCAGGGAAATGATGTGTATAGTGCCCATACTGAGCACATATGGAACATGCGTGATTTGTACGTAATGTATTGGATATGTTCGAGGACGATGTGCCCCCTTTTACCATTGGTGGAGTGTGTGTTGTACTCATAGGGGTGTTGAGAAAAATCCTTATCTCAAGTAGAGTAGAACATAAGTTGGTTGCATGGCCTTGCTTCCCACAAAGATCACATGGCAGTGTGACGCTTTGATTGGGGGTATTGAACATGACTGGGGATTTCAACTCCCGATGGTTGATGCCCCTTGCTTTAGGCTTAGCCGTTTCTACTGAATTTGATGTAGGGTTTGGTAATAGGGGAACTTTCAATTTTGGTTGTTTGGTGCCCCCATTAGCGGTCTTAGCGACGACTGATTGTGGGGTAGTTGCGGTTGTCATAGGTTGGGTTGTTGTAATTATTCGTGTTATTGGCCTTGTAGCTGTAGGAGCCATCACAGGGATAAAATTGTAATGAGAGACTGGTTTGGAATCCAACTTTGGGAAGGGTGGTGTAAGGTACCACACTGGGATTCCCAAAGTTAGCCCTTACAGAGTTAAATGAGCCATAATTGGTGTCCCTTGTACACATGTGAGAGGATACAAGAAGGGGATTTGAAAAATTGGTGGTACAAATGGACTCAACGTTTGTTCAATGCCATGACTCAACAATGGTGTTGATGCCTGTGTTGAGGTGGAGGTGGCTCCATTTTTAGTGGTGAAGATTGTGCACATTAGGCCATCGGTAGATGTAGGGATATTTGGTGGTGGTCCCAAATACGCTCCTAACAAATTGGAGTCCTTGTACATACCGACATCGATGTCAACATACAGTTGATCATCGCCCAACATATTTGGTAGGACGTTGTCGAGATTTATTGTGGTATTAGGGTCATAGTAGTTAAGCTGGTCGAGGGTAACTACTTTCCCATTTAAGGGAAACATCATGATATGGAAGACTAAGGAGGCTACCGCCTTCATGGCGTACATGTAACTACGCACCAAGAGGATGTTGTAGTTGAGCTCAACATCGATTACTTCAATATCGATCATAACCATCTTGCCCCCCCAACTTGATGGGGACATTTTGGTACAATCCTCTTGGTTGGGATGGTATCCCATCATACGCGCGAAGAGCAATAAATGAGAGGACCAACTCGGGGGATCCTAATTGTTTCCAGAATTTTACGGAAATAATGCAAGTGGATGCGCCTTCATCGGTGATACAATGATGGATCATGAAATTTTTAACCGTGATTGGAACTTGAAATGTGATTGATCATGGTAGTCGCGGGTCACCTTTGTCAAGATCAAAGGTCATGAGGTGCGAGTCGGAAGGGTCGACAACACCAAGTGCATTGAGTAATGCCTTTCTCTATGTTGGGCACGACTGTAGGACTTCTAAAGTGGACATAGCCGCAAGGGATTGAGCCAAGTCATCCACAATGCTGTAATTGTGGGCGGTTTTAGTATGGGGGTTATTAGGGGTACGCTTGAGTGGTACTTTAGGAATCCGTGGGATTTGTTTGGTATTCGGGCGTGGTATTTGTAGAGGCCCCCCCGAGGAGATTGGAACGTCTTCCACTTGGGGGGTGGAAGGCCCATCATAACCCTTGACTCACGTATGGAGGTTTATATCCAACGTATAGATATTTTGGAAAGATCCATCGCCAGGTGGACGAGGATCTTATTCTTGTGTAACTTCTCCTTGATTGGTGAAGGGTTGCTGTAACACTGTTGTGTGTGGATGGGGAGGATTTGTTTCCTGAGGAAGATTCGTCACCATCTTCTTTTTAGCATCCACCAACTTTCGGTAGTCAGGGAGAAGAGGACAATGATGTGTGTAGTGACCATAATCACCGCAAATGGAGCAACAATAATTGGTTCTCAGGGGAGGATTCTTCCCTTGTTTGGAGGGATTGTTAGTCCTTGCATTTGTATCACCTGTATTCTAATTTTGCTGGGGAGGGGGATTTCCCCCTTGCCCCAGCTGCTGGTTCTGCCTGTTCTTACCTTTCTTCTTCCCCTAGGTATGTGGATTCTGCTGGTTTACGGTGTTCAATTGCTCAAATTGTTGAGCTTTCTAAACATAAGTAGTTTGAACTAGGTTAACCCCATGCGGGGGAAGGTTGCTGACCAATTGGGCATGGGATGGGTAATACGGATTATATCTCGGCGGTGGGATAAATGTCATTTACGCTTTGTAATAGGTGGATGTAGGAGTGACTACCGTCAATAGCGGTGTAGGAACCGTCATTGGTTGGTTGGCCAACGTTTGAGTATGTAGGAATATATGGTCCATATTGTAATTGACCAACTGATGGTGTTGGTACCTGTGTAGGGGTACCGACGTAGGTGGCATGGATGGGTAATAGACAACCATGTTGAATGGTACCGATGCGGTGGGAGGAACCTTTCCTAAATAGGAAATGGACCCAATAATCTCATCCTCCGAATGTGATGATCCCGAAGGTGTAGGATCCAACGACTGATGTCGCGGGGCATCACAAAGGATTGTGTAAAGATATCCAGACTATGCATACATGAGGTTGAAATGTTGTGCTTTCAGAATAGCCTCTTCCTTGCTTTGTGGCATGGAGGTGGAGACATCTTTAGATATGGATGGTTGGAGAGATTTGATAAACCAATCCAACAAAAAGGGAGGTTGTATTTTGATCTTACATAGTGTGCGACGTCTATGCCACTCGTGGATGTGGGTGGGAGTATTTTGATGAAACTCAGTGAGAATTTTGAGGCCTAGATCACGTCAGATTGGCAGTTGAAAGTACGTAAGAAATGTGATGGCCAATGTCGCAAATGTGGAATGGGTGCCACTTTCTAGGTTTACGTACCATTTTACTGCTGTTCCTGTGAGGGTACACTAGAATATGCGAAGCCTCATGGGGTCATCCACTATGCTGTTAGATGAACACCATAAGTGGAAAGACATAACATGGTTGGCAGGATCATCTACCTGTTTTCCTTCAAATTTGGGAATATCGGAAGGAAGCTTTTCTGGCATAGCTGGCCATGTCATAGCATAAGCAATGGGGTCATTTGTCAGTTTGGCCAGATCATGTAGATTTAAACTAGTCATAAATGGTAAGGTAGTGATGCTGTGTCTTTCCATTCTATTTGGGATGTGATTTCCATGAGGGGGAGACCTAGGTGGTGATGCGAACAACGATTGAACTCCTATGAGAGAGGATGGATCAAATGGATTCGAGGGATCCCCTTGGGGAGAAGCCAATGGGGTACTACTTTTGATGGGGGAATAAGTGGTGTAATTGATGGACTCTCTGAGGGGAGAAAATGTATCTAGCAAGGTTTGGCATTGACAAGATGACCCTATCAATGCTGTCTAGGAACGACCCCAACTTGAATTCCCTCCATGTGGAATACGGGGGGAAGGTGTGAAAACACCCCTTGAGAGAGGGGATAGGCCTTGCAGTCTACAAGACTGTCTTATGATGTTGTTTTGTTCCTCAATGGTGAAGGATTTGTGTCAATATGAGAGTGATAATGGAATAAACACAATTGAACAAATGCAAAAATATGCCAACCCCAACAGATGCAAAATGGTGCGATAAGTGAGTGATATGTGCAATATTGGTTTTAGTGCATGAGTTCCCACATGTAGGTTCTTTTTATTATGAGTTAGTGAACTTGTATTTAAAATGAAAATAAATGTAAACTCCCTAGATGACCTAACGTCCTTCCTCTCAAATGTAACTGGGCCTCCCAAAAGCACAATTGATGGTGATATTGGTATCCACGCACCAATCGACTAGTGGAGGTAAAAAAGAGCCAGTTCTATCGGCGATGCGGCCAATGATACCATCAAGAAGAATTGGAAACACCTCCCAACGGTAATAGCTAACTTCAATGGGTCCCGAATACTAGTGACAACAATGGGTCCCGTTGAAAGCCTCAAAGTTGGTTACCTAGTTAATTTTCAAGAGAGATGTACTCTTTACATCCTAATATTGGTCTAGGTGGACTAATTACTAAAAAAATTTAAGTAAGTGGGTGAATTAGCCTTAATTTAAGTTCATTAGTAAGCAACAATTGGGCTACGAAACTAAACTATGTAGATAAAAAGCAAATAAATAAGCGTAGCGCGGCTAAACCAGACTCTACCGCGCGGGTTAATACAAAACAGACGCGTTGTAGCACAGGTAATACACCAACCTTCCACGTAGGTGCGATGAGCGGTGTAGTGCAGGTATGAAACTGGTAACTTGCATTATGCGCACGACTGTCTGAGTTGAATCTGCGTGACAAAGACACTGGGAGCTGCGCGACTGTAGAAAAACAATCTATGGTCGTGATGGGGCCAAATTCTGGAAGCAAGAGGTGGAATACCTACTCTCTTGCAAGTGAACAACACCTAGAATTAGATACTTCGCATAAAACAACCTAGTTTAAAAAGAAATGAACAAAAATAAGTATGGTCTCCATTATAACTGTTATGGAAAAAAAATGCACAAGTGCACTCTTCCACTTGGTGAGGGGATAAGACTTGTAGGTTGCTTCAAGGCCTCAGTCCTTGGAGCCCATTTCCAAGTGATCCTGGAAGATATTGTTAGTGTAGTTCACATGCAAACATGAAAATATTGATGAAAATAAAATAAAAGAGATGGGGGAAAGATGCAAACTCCAAAAATAAGCCAAAGGTATGCTAAACCACTCTTGTGTTTCCCAATGGAATAACTGTACAACACCTAGGAGGTGAAGGCTTCAAGGGAATCCAACAATCTTCCTTAGGGAGTCCTTTCTTGTACAAACTAAATACTAAGTAGGTGGAAGAACAATGGAGAGAAACACTTGCCCCTTGATGGTAGGTGGCAAGCAAGCTTGGAAATTCTTACAATCATAGGAAATGGTGGGCTATGAGGAAGCTCCAACTTAAATCCAGCAGCATAACCTTGCTTTAATTTTTCTCTACAAAATGCATGCCAATGGCTTTCTTTTATAGGCCAAGAGGTGGCCAACAAACAACTAGATCCAAATGTGAACTCTCCTCCTTCATGAACTTGTTCCAGGGTACACAAGGGGGGTTGATTAATGCCACCAAGTGTCTGAGGAGCCGAATTGGGATCCTTGGGGAGGATTGAGCCTTCAATGTGCCGCTTGAATTAAGTAGTCCCGCCCTTTTGACAGTAACACGACTATCGAAGGAAAAGTCGTGCAGGTGTAGTGCGGGTATTGTTCAGGTAACTCGCGTTATAGCGCGGGTAACCTGTGTAAGACCCACGTTGCCCTTTGTTTTTCCTGTTTTTGGGCACTTGTGGACTCATACTATGCTGTGGATATGTTGAGGATGCCTGTGGTGAGATGCATTCTTTATGTTAATGATGCTTTACTGGATGGATCACCGAAATGTTGCATGTGTGCAATTTTTAGGTGTTAATAGACCCCATTTCTCATGATGTGACATGGTGTGACATGGCCAACTATGCCAAACAAGCTTCCTTTCGATATTACCAAATTGGAAGGAAAATAGGGAGACAATCCCACCAACCATGTTATGTCTTTCCACTTATGGTGTTCATCTGACAACATAGTGGACGACCCCTTGAGGCTTCGCCTCTTCCAGTGTACCCTCACCCAGACATCAACAAAATGGTATGTAAACCTAACAAGTGGAACCCATTCCACATTTGTGACTTTGCCAACGGCATTTCTTACGTACTTCCAACTTCAAATTCGACATGATACAGGCCTTGAAATTATCACTGAGTTTCATCAAAATACTTCTACCCACATCGCAGACCATATCCATGAGTGGTGTAGATACCTCGCACTATGTAAGATCGAAATACAACCTCCCTTTCTATTGGATTGGTTTATAAAATCTCTCCAACCCACCATAACCAAATATGTTGCCACCTCCATGCCGCAAAGTGAGGAAGAGATTATTACGAAAGCACAACATTTTGAACTCATATATGCACAATCCAACTATCTTTACACAATCCTTCATGATGTCCCTCGGCATCGTTCGTCATATTCTACACCTTCAGGCTTGCCACATTCAGTGGATGGGATTATTGGGTCCATTTCCCATTTAGGAAAGGTTCCTCCTACCACATCGGCGCCATTCGACATGGTCCCGTACTACCCATCCATTCCACCTGCGCCGGTACCCCATACAATGGTACCAACACCATTATTTGGTCAATTATAGTATGGACCATACAATCCTACATACCCAAACGTTACCAAACAATGACGGTTCCTAAACCGTCAATGGCGCAAGTCGCTCCTACATCCACCTCTTATGGAGCGCAAACAACATTTATCCCACCGCTGGGATATAATTCGTATTACCCTTTCCCAAGCCCAACTGGTCAGCAAACTCCCCCCCACATGGGGTTTAACCCAGTTCAACCTAATTATGTTCAATAAGCTCAACAATTCGAGCAGTTGAACACCGCAAACCCCCATAATCCACAGAATCAGGGGAAGAAGAAAGGTAAGAATAAAGAAAATCAGCAGCTGGGTCAAGGGGAAACCCCCCCCAGCAAAACCAAAATACGAGTGATCTAAATGCAGGGACTAACAATCCCCCAAACAAGGGAATAATCCTCCCTTGAGAGCCAATTATTGTTGCTCCATTTGCGGTGATTATGGTCATTACACACATCATTGTCCTCTTATCATCGACTGCAAATAGTTAGTGGAAGCTAAAAAGAAGATGGTGATGAACCCTCCTTAGGTAGCGAATCCTGACCAACCAAAAACAACATTTTTACACCAACCCTTTTCCAATCAAGGGGTAGTTACACAAGAATAAGATCCTCACCCACCCGACAACGACTCTTTCCAAAATATCTATACATTGGATATAAACCTTCAGATGCGATCCAAGGGTTATGATGGGCCTTCCACTCCCCAAGTGGAAGATGTTTCTATCCCCTTGGGGGGCCCTCTACAAATAACACACCCGAATACCGAAAAAATCCCATGGATTCTAGAAGCTCCACTCAGGCGTACCCCTACTTACCCCCACATGAAAGCTACCCATAATTACAATATTGTGGATGACTTGGCTCAATCCCCTGCAGCTATGTCCACATTAGAAGTGCTACAGTCTTTCCCAACATAGAGAAAGGTATTAATCAATGCGCTTGGTGTTGTCGACCCTTCTGACTCGCACCTCATGAACTTTGATATTGACAAAGGTAACCCACGACTACCATCATCAGTCGCAATCCAAGTTCCAGTTACAGTAAAGAACGCCATGATCCATCATTGTATCATCAATGAAGGTGCATCCAATTGCGTCATGTCTACAAAGGTCTGTAAATGATTAGGGTCCCCTAAGCTGGTCCCCTCATCTATCGCTCTTCGTGCATATGATAAGAGACCATCCCAACCAAGAGGATTGTACCAAAATGTCCCCATAGATTTGGGGGAAAGATGGTTATGATTGATATCGAAGTAATCGATGCTGAGCTCGACTTCAACATCCTCTTGGGGTGTAGTTACATGTACGCCATGAACACGGTAGCCTCCTTAGTATTCCATATCATGATGTTTCCCTTAAATGGGAAGATAGTTACCCTCGAATAACTTAACTACTATGACCCTAATACCACAAGCAATCCTGACAACGTCCTACCAACTATATTGGGCGATGATCAACCGTATGTTGACATTTACCTCGGTATGTACAAGGACTCCAATTTGTTAGGAGCATATTCGGTACCACCACCGAATATCCCTACATCTACCGATGGCCGAATGTGCACAATTTTCATCACCAAAAATGGAGCTGTCTCCACCTCAACACCATCACCAGCACCACCGCTGATTCATGGCATTGAACAAATGTTGAGTCCATCAGTATCGCCGATTTTTCAAATCCCATTTTTGTATCCTCTCATGGGTGTACAAGGGACATCGTTTATGGCTCAACTAACTCTACCTGGGCTAACTCTGGGGATACCAGTATGGTACCTCACACCACCCTATCTAGAAATGGTTTCCAAACCAGTCACCCATTATGAGTTTTTCCCTGTTTCGGTTAGTATGGTTGCAAGTCCTGTAACATATTCAGTTACGACATCCCAACCTATAACATCCACATCCATACCACAATCACTCGTCGTTAAGACCGTCAACGGGGGCACCAAAAAACCCAAGTTGAAAGGTCCCCTATTACCAACCTCGACATCTAATTCGGTAGAAACCGTGAAGCCTAAAGCAGGGGGCATCAACCATCAAGAGTTAAAATCCATAGTAATGATCAGTACTTTCAATCAAAGGGTCACACCATTGTGTTCTCTTTGTGTGAAACAAGGCCATGCAACAAACCTATGTCCTACTCTACCAGAGCTAAGGAATTTGCTTAACACCCCCATTAGCATCACCCACACTCCACCAATGGTGAAAGGGGGCACACCTCCCTCGCCCACAACTAAGTCCAAAACATTGCATACGAATCATGCATGTTCCATATGTGCTCAGCATGGGAACTATACGTACCATTTCCTCGAAACCCCTCGATATCGAGAGGCGTTAGAAACAGTTTGTCTCACTCAAGTAACAATTTTGGAACCCCCCTTCTTACACCACACCAAGAAGTATCATCCATTAATATGATCACCACATCGGAGACAACATCAGTCACCCCTCCCACAGAAGTTTCACCAACTGTAAAAAATGTGGTAGAGTTTGTAGTGTCGCAAGACCCATCTAAACTTACGACGACGCCATCACACAATGAATCCTCTTCATGTGGGAATTCCACATATATGCTCCCTCCTAGCGCTATCACATGCACAATGGATCAAATAAACACCCAAAAAGAATAAGAACGCTTCCATCCCCATGTACCACGATCTTGTGGAGAGACCACCCATTACTCCTTTCAGTGCCCCATTTTGTGCGCCGAACGAAAACATGGCCTTGAAATGATGAGAATGCAAGATCAATTACAAACACCCTGTGTAACCCCACAAGCATCACCAACCGAAGAGGTAGTACCGACCTTCCTAGACACCATCGATGCTGAATCTCCTTTAGCCGGTGTCCTCACTTGCAATGATTCCTCATCTTCCGACAAATATGTAGACCACCTGCAAGCATTCCCAAAAAACTAACAGATCAAAAGGGGGGTTTGTACCCGCTCAGCACAAACAAGACATTCAAAACCAGCCGTTGATATTCTTATTTTTTGTTTCAAAAATATTTTACTTTCATTTCAAACTAGCTTGAATTAGAAAGTAAACTACCTCTCTTCTTCAAATGCAGATGGCCTCCCAGATGGACATCTACATCGGATACGTGGAAGATGCTAGTCGATAGTCTGAACACCTGGCATCCATCACTTGGTTTATATATTCCCTCTCCCATGCACTCCACCACACTGGTGGGGTGTGCTTGGGGGTACTAACAAACAACCGGCAGAGTACGATCCTGTAATAGGTTTATCAAGCGATGCCCTACACTTAGGCATTCACCATCTACAAGTGCACCTCGATTCCTGACTCCCAACTTGTCGTATCGTAGTTGAATGATGTATTCGGTGTTCGCAACTCATTCCTCTTCTGAAAGTTTCTGTGCATGTGCCTTCTCATTTGATAGTTTGAAACCATAACTTTCACACATAATACCGATAAACGCCAATGCATTCGCCAACTCCGTCGCTAATGAGGTATTGAATTGGAACCTAGTACATCACTCAGCTGCATAACCCTGCATATCAATTATACATAAATATGTCCACGTGTTTTACCTATGAATACACATACATGTATCTCATCATTAACAGCCCTACAGTCGATAACACATGCCCAAAACAAATATGCTAGTATCAACTACTACATATGCATCACATCAACACATAGGCAACATAAAGCAAAATACAAATACATCACATACATACAGAGAGGCATACGTCATGTTCCGCAAAAATGGTATATACATATATATATATATATCTCACATCAAAAAATGTCTGTCATGTATAAAAAATGGCCCTCTCGGGGCATATACATCCCAACCTTACGGGGGATACATTAAAAACCCACCTCCCATAGGCTCATAAAAAATTTATACATACAAAAATAGGGTTCATCAGCCCTATACAAAAAGGATCAAACTGCCCCGCCAACTGGTGGATCTCGGGGTCCCAAAATAGCCAGTCGACGCACAACCTCCCCTCATGCCTGCTCTGGTCCTTGCCATGCCCACTATCGCAGAGGAGGGGCCGCTCCTCCCTGCACCTCCCGTGCTACATGGCATGCAACTTCGACCCACCGCATGATCCACCGCCAAGATAGCCCACACTCAACTGGTAGGTGAAGAGTCAATTCCACCTCATCATCCTCAAGGTCAGCCCAATCCCGCTCATCAACCCCAGACGAAAGCCCACCGAAACTCCGCTCTAAATCGACTATCATAATGGCTATCCAGTCTCTAGCAGCTACCCCCCCTATCACAACTCCTCCAATATCGGCTCCTCTTGCTCTGGCAACGCCACCATCGGCTGTACCTACTCCTCCAATGGTCGGCCCCGCCCCGACAGCTGGATGATCACTCCTCGGTCTCAATCTCCTAGGTGGCCTCACAGGACCAACATGTGCATCACAAAGGAGAAAACCATCATCAGTACCTGATAAACATATATACCATAAAAGTGCAGAAAACAAAGTATGTACAAATATATATGCGAAAAGTACAAAACCATAAAAACATACCAGTCGCATCGAAACCACCAACAGGAGTGGGAATCTCCGGATCTCCTCGGAATTCCATCCCACTCCAAGGATACCTCTATGGTTGGCCTATGCGTCCCTCCCATACATCTAGCACCTGTGGCGAAAAATAGGCCCACATGGGCCCACCTCTAGCATGAGGCATAATAATCCCCCAAAACGCAATCTGCGGCTCTTGTGGCCCCCTCGCTGGAACCACCACATATGGTCGCAACGATGGGTAGCGCTCAAAGAAGTAGGAGCACAACACATTGCCATAGTAGAAGGTCCGTCACCCCCCACCTTGATGCAAATCTGTCATCTGCTGCATCATCGAATGCAACATCAGGGAACCCCACGCCATGCGCTGACCAACCATCACCCTCTCTATCAGCTGAAGCTGGCCCCTTGTGATCCAGTTTGGGGACGCGGCTCTGAATACATAGACAATGGCTATCACAATAGCCTCCACTTGGGTAGATCCCTTAGGTGGATCAAGAACACTCCACCAGAGTTCACAGAACTCTGGTCACCACTGCAGTACTGATCCACTAACGTGTGGATCGTCTCCCCCACCAACTGTGGAGGGAGAGGATCCCTCACTCCTCGTGGCGTTAGTCCAGTAAAGAAATAAATATCCCGAGCCGTGATGCTCAGGTCCTCGCCTCCTATGTGTAACACTCCTCGGTCTAGGACCCACATGTACAGAATCTGCCACAACAGGTAATCAAATGACCGCATCAGAGGGATCTTGAAAAAATTTAAAAGCCCAACATTGTGTTAGGCCTTGGTCGTTGCCCGGTCGGCTAACACAACCACTTGAATGTCTTCATACTCTCTCTCTCTCAACTCAACATATTGGATGTGCGCCATCACTAACCAATAACCATCTGCACAAGGAAATGATCACCCATCAGTCTTGTAAAAACATTAGCGTGACCTTCTCTAAAAAGGTCCATGCGTAGCTCAACATTTTACAACATATCCACGCATAGTGCGGTCGAAACACTATTTGGCCCTATGGAACCAGTGCGTGGGATATATAAAATTCGACCGCGTTGGTCGCGCGACTGTTCAACGAACACTCACGCTAAAAATAGCGTGTGGCCGAAGCTTATCTATCTTGCACTATGTGCGGTATAGTACATTATTTCCGCTCTAGTAACCACGCTTCACCGCGTGGGATTTTTCGTAAAATCTCACGCTATGACAATGCGATATTTTTCAAAAATACCGCACGACCGCATGGGGTTTTCTTAAAATCTCATGTAGTTGTCCTAAAAACATAAAAAAGGACCCCTGGCCACCCAGGGGACCCCCAAACCTAATTCTACCCAGATAAAATTAAAGAGTGCAAGGGTCAAGCATACCTGGAACTCGTGGCTCGACAAATGGTGCACTGGATCTCCCATAAACACTTGAAATGCACTCTAGGAGGTTGATGCCACAAAGTATGAATGATTTCGAAATTTGGGCCCCACCCTTATTTTATACTCTTTTGACCCAAACTTCCAATTGATGCCATGGACAAACCGTAACTTCATTTCCAAAACCATTCGCACCACTATGACCAACGCTTTGAGCTCTTCAACATGGAACCAACCAATCTGGATTCCCACCAATGTCACCGGGACACCATTTTCCTATCCAAGTACCCCTAGGTACACGATGATTTTCCTATATGATTTATGCATTGTCAATACCTTGGTTATGTCCTTTACTACACTTGGGTATGTGCACTGTGTGTGCAGGACCGCGATCAGGACAATATGTAACCTCTGGTTTTTCCATTATAAGAATAAGACTCAAAGCTCTAACAATGAGGGTCATGCACCCTACCACATGTATCATTCTGAAACCGACATATAGACACTATTTACCTTCCGTTTATAATGCATATCCCAGTATTTCCGCTGGTAACCATAGCCCCCCCGTCATGGCCTTGATGTGCCATAAACATCACTACCGTGAATAGCATGTTCCCTCGTGGGTGTGCACACCACTGCCATCCCTATCATCAATTTGCACCCATGATGTAAAACCCCCACAAGTTCGAGGAATTTGATCCATCTTGAAAATACCCCCCCTTTGAGTATCATTTTATAGTTGTGCATTTACTCCACCAAGTAGACCTCATCAGATTCCTTGGCACATGTTACGAGAATGATTCATAGAGCTCCCTCATACCTCCATGGGAACTTTACCTTCTACAATATTCCTCATATCATCACCCCGCAAAGACACTTATGCCCCCCCCCACCCTCTGAAGTAACCAGTTCCATTCAGTTATCCCGTAGGCATACACTGTATGGCATTGTTTCATGGGGCACTGTATTTGCTTCTGCAATTTACCCTCCACTTCATTTTGGAAAGCATTCACCAACTCACTCAAAACCGTGGGGACTCCGCCCATCATCTAAATTATCCCCCGACACACCCAAAACGATGGGGATCCCACCATTATTCTTTACGTACAAACAAGTTCCCTCCTCACCTCACATTGAAGGAACACCATATTAGCCCACCATTTCCTACCATTGTGAGTATTCCCAAGCTTGCTTGCCACCTACCATCAAGGGGCAAGTGCTTCTCTCCATTTTTCATCCATCTACTTAGCATTTAGTTTGGACAAGAAAGGCCTCCCTAAGGGATATTGTTGGATTCCCTTAAAACCTTCACCTCCTAGGTGTTGTACCACTATTCCATTGAGAAATACAAGAGTGGTTTAGCATATCTTTGGTTGTTGTTGAAGTTTGCATTCTCCCCCCATCTCTTTCATTTTATTTTTATCAATATTTTCATGTTTGGATGTGAACTACACTAACAATATCTTGCAGGATCACTTGGAGGAATACCAACCACCATCAAAAGGGGATCCAAGGATTGAGGCCTTGTAGAAACCTACAAGGCTTAGCCCCTTACCAAGTGGAAGAGTACACTTGTGCAATTTTTCCCACAACAATCACCTTCCTAATTTCATAATGGAGCTTATGAGGCTCTGGAACAACAAAACAGGAACTATATGGAGTAGCAAACATCAATGGTGAAGTGTCTCCATGAGCGAGTAGGATCACAAAAAGAAGAGATGGTGTAGCTGAATTGTACTATTTGTTGAGTGAACTTCCAGGGTCTTTAGATTGTGTAACCTTGAAATTCAAACTAGAAAAGGTGAGATTAGGTATATACATGTGTAATAAGAGTCCAAATAGGGCCAATGTGATGGAAATCTAGCCACTAAAAGATACGGAAGACTGGAATGCAACTGAAACAAGTGACATAGTTTCAAAAACCATGGGTTTGTCAACTAGCTCACTTGGGGGTTGAGGAGTCTTTTCTGAATCCAATGGTGGGAAATATGGATGTGTGGTCCATACAACCAACTTATCAACTTCTACATCAGATTCAAATATCTGATAGGAAAGATTCAAATGGATTTGGAAAGATCTTTTTGGAGGCAAGTCAGAAACATGTGAAAAACACAAGGATTGAGAGGTGGTTCCGGTGAACTGTTTGGGATTTCTTCCAAAGACGGGATTGAGATTTCTGATTTAGATATATCATAATGCGCATATAAATCAGAAGTATGAGAAGCATATTAAGGTGGTTTGACTAGAGCACTCAAATCATGAAAATGATTACCTTGGTGAGTAGCATTGAGATAGTGTTCTTGGTGAGCAACATAATTTTCTGGTTCCTTCTTCCTTGTGAGATCAGGAAGATCATGTTATGTTTTTCAAGAAATTGAGTCATGATGTCCAATTTATTATTCATAAAAGATTTATTCGAATGGAAACCTTTTCTACAGTAATAACATTTGGATCCCTCTTTCTTGTTCTTCTTCTTGGAATTGGAACCTTCATTAGTTGAGTTGGAACCCTCATCATCTGACAACTTCATTTCTTTCAATTTTTTCTTTCCTTTGGAATTCTTGATTCCATTGGCTGCAAGTGCATGGTCCTTGGATGGTTTTATAGCTCCCATATAAACTAATTTGTCCTGCTTTGTTGTGAGAGACTCTATGAATGTGCTCAAGGTAGGCATCTTCTAGTTTGAAACTGCAAGCTTTGTAGCATGGAATGTAGACACAAATATTGAGTACTCAGGACCCAGTTTTGATAAGATGGAAAGAATGAGCTGCTCCTCTTTCTTCTCAATGCCACCCTGTTTGAGATGAAGCACTAGTGACTTGAACTTGGTGAAGAAGTCCTGGATGGTTTTGAAACTACTGAGACTCAATGATATGAACTCATTCTCCAACTGGTGACCCCTCAGACCATCTTGTTTTCCAAATAAGGACTCAAGCTTGGTCCATACTTCATTTGGAGTTGATAGGATAGCAAGATGAAACAATAGGTCTCTCGAGATGCTAATATACAACAATCCATAGAATTCATCAAGTCTGTTGAAGTACTTGGATTTCTCCACAACTGAATTGGGTTCATTTTTAGACCCCATTATAACCCTGTAGAGACCTTTACTTCAAAGTAGGATCTCCACCTCAGTATTCCATTCGAAATAGTTGAATGGAGTGAGTAACAGTGTCGAAGACTGAGCCATTTCTTCTATTGTTGTGCTCCTGGTGACAGCAAACCTGCAAAAAATATCTGCAAAGATGTCTTACTTCGAGAGTATGCACATTCAGGAGTGCATCACACCTAGGCAGACCACTTTGGATAAACCAAAATGAACGAAGGCAATTTCCCAAGGAATTATGTGAACCCTCCACTATTTTTGGTGCAAAATTGAAGCAAATACACCTTCAAAACACTCTGTAAGTCTACTTTGCTCAGCAAAGCTCTAATACCATGTGAAATTTTACACAACAGATCTAGAGACAAAAATAATCCTCACTTAATTTCATAGAGATGCGCAGGAAAATTGAGAAGAAAAAATGTGTAGAACACAAGAGGTTTGGAACTCAATTGGAATACTTTCCATACCTCTATTATTCATCAATGTGTGTACATTTATAATACACTCTCAAGACATAAATTCGTGAGCCTTAGGAGGCATTCAAAATCCATACATGTGGCAGGCTTATTTTGGTATATTCCTATCACTAGACATGAGTGCCAATTGTAACTCCTGAGATGTCACCAGTTTAATTGATGGTAAGTGAACCCAGAGGGAACATGGGTAGTTAACTAGTGGTAGGTAGGCCAAGAAAGTGCATGCGGGAGTTACAAGCTAAAAATAGCAGAAAAAATATCAAAAGGGCGCATGAGTGAGTTTAGTTGACTCTCAGTGATGAAATCAAGGAGAGTGCTTTGGATCCCTAAATTTTAGGAGGCTCCTAAAAATTAGGATACTGATTCAACATGTCCCAAAAATCATGGAAGATGGTGCATGTGTGGATAATGAGGCAAAATATGTCAAATCAATAGTCGAGTGATAATCATAATGATGAGGACTATGCACCAGGAAGTCATCAACATGGTCTGTGCACTAGGGAAAACAAATAATCTTTTATGACTAATGTCTAGATGAGTAATATATGCCAACAATGGTAGGTATTTTTCACCCACAAATGATTGATAAATTATTAGAACATGGAGAGAAAATAAACGATGATGCATTATTGGCCCTACAGTACCCTCTAAACCTCATACATCAGGGGGCATCTATTAATGCTTAACTATTGCATACATGTGACCTTTAGGCTAATTTTGTAGAAATACTTCATCAACATACAAAATGCAGCACACCAAAGACATCCTCATCAGATCCAGAAGAGAAATTGAGTCCTAAACTGCCAAAATCAGTCAATATGGAAAATTGCCTGACTAAAAGCATTGGAAAATCGCGATATTAGCATGACCCTTTTGTATAGTTATCCATGCGGGATTTCTCTTGAAACCCATACAACTGTCAAAACGGTGGGACCACTTATTTCTACGGTGCATTGAAGGATTAGAATGGATCTCTTGGCTTGAAAATTCGAATAGGGACTCCACACATTCTTGGGGGTATTGAATAGCCCCTCTCATGTACTTGGGAAACCAATTTAAAGGAAAGAGTGTTCACATATGGATCTAGATGTTTCTTGGCCTCCATTTGGCCTATAAAATGAAGGCATGGGCATGCATTCCACAGGAGAAAATTAGAGGAAAGTTATGCTGTGGCAATTACATTGAGAGATCCACTTTCAATATACTTCCTCCCTAATATTGGCATACACAATTCTCCCTTACTCTCTTCCATTAAGAGGAAAGTGTTTCTCCATTGTTCTATCCAAGTTATCTTGCAATTGTGTGGACAAAAAGGACCTCCCTAAGGAAGATTGTTGGCTTCCCTTGAAGCTTGAACCTCCTAAGCGACACTATTGTATTTAAATAGACCATTGGGCAATAAAAACTTTATTTAGCACATTCTTGTTCCATCTTGTTTTGTTTTATCACTTACCCCCTTTTATTTTAGTTTATTTCTTGTTGTTTTGTTTTTGTTTTTAATCCAGAGTTTACTTTTCCAATTGGGGTTTTTAGTTACTAAATTCTCAAACAAAAATACTGGGTCCTTGCTGCAACCTCAATGATACTCTCCCCGTGGGAAGGCTTTCCACCCTTGTAGCTATTTTTACCGCAATAGAGGGTTTGACCAAGAATTTGTAGAACACTATTCAAACACTTTGTGGAGTTGAAAAAGAGGAGGACTTGATTTATGATAACCTCCTAGAGAGGAAAACTCACATAGTAAGGAGAAGAGAGAAGAGAATTGAGAAAATATAATTGGATGCCAAGTTCGATGGGTTATGATATCAAGGATTTAATGTTAGATCTAGGATCTTATGTCAACATCCTTTCTAAGAAGTCTTGGGAGCCTATGGGGATACCTCCATTATTATACTTTCCGACACAGTTGTGTATGGCCAATCTCTTTCCAATAGGCAGAGTGGAAAATGTGGAAATCAATTTAGCAAGTGTTAAAACATTTACTGACTTTGAGGTAATAGAGATGATGGATAAGACAGGTGCCTATCTAGCACTATTGGGAATTGATAGAACCTTTGAGTATTATGCTATCATTTATTTGAAAAGAGAAACAATGAATTTTGAAGTTGATGGTATGAAAACCACCCAACCTCTTGATCCTTATCAAGGACCTAGATATATGAATCCTATTACATACACGATGGAAATAGATGCTTTAGATAATATCTATAGCCCAACTTTAAGAAAGGGAGGAGATTATGTTAATCCCACAACAAATGGATCAATTCATTGAAGGAGTATCCAATATTTTGATAGGGATTCTAAGGAGGCCTTGATTGAATGGCAGAACAAGAGACATGATATTTCCTTCAAGCATTGAACAATTTTTAAATTAATTCGATCGATTGGAATATAAGTTCAAGACCCTCCTACATATGATGGGATTTCAAATTTGAAAGAATTTATACCAAATATGACTGGAAAGTTGTAGAAGAATAATGAATCCTTGTATTGGATATTTTGTTGTGAGGTACTCGTACTAGATGGTGTGCTACAAATAAATCTGATCTCCCTACATGGTCTTGAGTTTATACAACTATGGATCTCACATTTTTTCTTCCACACCTCATATGTTACCTGATCAACTGGTATTTGATAGGATCTCACATGATTTCCTCCATCAACCTCATGAAAAACTCTTTCCCAGTTCTCTTTCAATGTGAGATTGATCTCCATGAGCAAATCATCATCAACATCTTCAACTAGGTTCTCAACCCTTCCAGTTAAGTTACACTCTTTCATTATTATGCCATAAATCTATCTACACATAGCTACTTCTTAACATAGAGAAACATAAACAATGCAAAAGGAGAGTCAAGGATTTTCTCCCTCTCTATTCCTATTCATAGCGTAGGATTCCATAGCTTATCCGATCTCTTCCATGGCCTCTCTTCCAATTACATAATAGTCCATTGGATGCAGTATTCTCACCAAAGTAGTAACAATTAATTCATATTTAAGTTACATTTGCGACTTCAAAAATGTACAATTCTATTTTAGAAACGAAATAAATATTATGGGAAGGAAATATCCCTTGTTCATATTTCTATCTTGTTTTTCCACATGCGCCCTTTACTACTACACCCAATTCTTTCCATCCTTGCAACTTATATGATGCTTTGGGTCACCTTTGCATTGTATTCATTTCCAAGGTCTACTTGTTCCAATTCTCTTATTCAATCCTAGCCCATTCCAACTTGACATCTTCTTATCCGGAGCTGCTTCTAATCTTGTCCAAATCTAGAATTTTTCTCTACATTGCTTGGGAAATTTCTTGTCCAACTTTACAATTCTACAATCTCTGTCTCACAATCCAATTCTACACCATGGAGTGCCTTACTTCCTTCATAGATATTTCCAGGTGAATTGAAGTTCATCATTTAATTTACATTATTTAGACATAAGTTGTTGGTTCATATCCCGCAACTCTATTTATAATGCATAAAACTTATATGTTATTGTGGTTCACCCATCTAATCCATGGGGTACATGCATTCTTCATCCTGGTAGATTCCCTCTACCATCCAAGCCTTTTAATGGTCCTTTTCTTTTGAATACATTTGTCTCCCATGCTCTGCAACCTTTATTACATGGTTTCTTTCTCTATCCCAAAGGGCTATGATTTACATTGTTCTTTTATGCATAGGAATAACATTTTCTGCAACTAGCATTTCTCATACCTTTACTAGTCTTTATGTTTTTGTATCAAATATAAACTACATCAACCAAGAGATTCACCTATTTCCTCTCCAATTTATTTCATGCAATTTGAATTGCATAAGATTATAATCAATGCAATAACATGCTTAATCACTTAATAAGTCATCATTTGCATAGGATATACAATCCTTTTCAGTCTTGTTTATGTTTTATTTGTAAAATTTCCATCACACCACAATCCTGTGATTCATATCACTTCAGTTTCAACCATTGAGAGCTCTTACATCTCTTCTTGTACTACTGTTTTGCACATTTTGAATATGATAAATGCATGTCATGTAATTTAACTGAGGTACCATCAATCCCTTCTCAATTTGTCATGGTTATCACTAAGTGATGTTCCATTTGCATCATTGAGTATCCTTGTAGATCAATAGTACCATCACAATACCCAATACTCAACCCTCCTTGGACTAGTCCTTTGACTTGCTTGTTGGAAAGCACCTTTATCAAGCATTGCTTCTTCAATTGCACCTTTACATAACTATGCAAGCATCATTTTGATGCTTCTACAAAAATCGAATTTAGTCTTGCATCTAACATGCTCCTATACCACCATAACATTATTTTATTAGGTTTAAGAGGTTTCGACAATCATCCACATTGCTATTTGTTACACAACTGGACCACTCAACTCATTCCATTGTGCTTTCACACTGTTGTGAAAGTGCACTTATGTTGTTCATGCCATCATACTAAATCCATTTTACCTCTATCATATTCCTTTATCATCATAACCTATTTTCCCAAGTTAGCACTCTTGACCATTACTACTTCATTCATGTAGCTAATTCTGAATCTCCGAATAGCCACTTTTGAGACTTGTTCCTGATATTTGAAATATGATCCTACAACCAATATTATAGGTAAACCATTTTCCATAATTTCATAAAGAATTTTATGTACAACGAGTAATTCTGAAAAGTACCCATTTGATATATATATATATATATATATATCAATCCCCTTTTCTGTAAATTTCATGGAAAGATTAAAGGATCTGATTTATAATGGGATTCACTAATCTTGATCTCCTACCGATACTCTTTCCAATGACTACTCTCATTTCCATTTCTGAATTCAGAGCTGAAAGTTATAGCTCTCCAAAACCAACATTTTCACCCAATTTTTACACTATTTATGTAGTTGCACTTATTATGATGGACCATTTTCTGAGACCTGTAGAAGAAAAATGGTAAAAAATTGGAAATAATTTATATTGGTCTTTGATAAACTATATAATGGGGAGTACCTGAATGCTTCCACTATTCAAATATGATGCTCCTATCAAAACTTACGAAATTCTAAAATCACCAATTTTTAATTTCTGCCATTCTTCCAAACTTCGAATTTAAAATGAAAATTGCTATCTTCCAAACTAAGCATTTTTGGAAAATTTTCTTCTAAGCAAAGTTTTTAGTAGAACAAATGTTGAAATCAATAAATTTTTTGGTTAGGATTTATGGGGCCACTTTTGCCTCATTCAAGTTTTCAAAAATCACACTTTTGCGTGCCTAAATAGTGGATTTTGGCCTTCTTTCATCTCCTGGATTCACATATTTTTGAATTTGGCCTCAAGGATCCGATTTATTTGTGTTCCTAGATCACGACAACACCATAACAATTTTTGCCTCAATCGGGCTCCCGTCCATCCTTGGGTTAGACACCTTCAAAACCCACTCATTGCAAATTTCTGCAAAATCCAAGCAAAATGGGTCCTTGTCCCTCACTGGTGATCCTGTAGCATCGATTAATAGCGTCGAAATGACACAAGTCTCATCAATTTTTGATGTAATTTGCTCCTATTTGGCCAAAATAAGATTTTGGCTCCAGACTTGTTTTTTTTTTACTTTCCAAATTTCTGTTGACATGGCATGATGTTGCCGTGGAAAGGGGCTGACGCAGCAAGGTGTTGATGTGGTAGTACAAATTTTCCATGAGGTGTCAAATAGTCCCATGTGTCACCCTGTTACGTATCCATGTCAACTCCCTACTAGTAAATGGTTTCAGGATCGGTGAAGAAGTGGTATAAGAAAACAACTTTTGCGAGCCTGAACTCCTGCAATGATGCCACATGTCCATAGTGGTTTCCTCTCAGGATCATGCTTCTTAAGTTAAAGTTTGAGCACCTTCACAATCCTGAATTCTTAGAGCCGTCGATATTCCAACTCGATATCTACTCCCACGCCGATCGTCATGCAACTTCTGACATAGATATGTCACTTATTTCCATCCCACCACGTCACATTATTGACCCATATGCACCCTGCAAGATTGATTGGACAACCCTACTGACATTTAGAACTTGGCGTTAAATAGGCGGGTTGGCGGTTTTAGGATCGCCAGTGAAGTGGTTTGGACAAACTGCTTTTAGGATATTGAGTGAGTTCGATGATGACATGTGTCCTGAGTGGTTTTCTTTCAGGATCATGCTCATTATATTAAAATTTGAGCACTTTCACGATCTTGCAATGATATTAGCCGTTGATTTTATCACCTGTGATCTGAGCTATTTAAACTAGCACTGCTCGTGTATTAACATAATGTATAATTTTTGTTTTGGCTCCGATGCATATATTCACCCAAAAATCGATTGAAATTCATAGTCTTTCACCATGGATTTCACCTATACTGAACCATGGAAGATTTAAACATGGATTTCCCCAATATTTCATTCGTTGCATTTTGTCATATGCTTCCTGTTCATCCTGGATTTCTTCCTGCAGAATTTGATTATGGCCCATGCAGTCCAAGTGCTGCAACCTCGCTCTGATACCAAATTGTCACATACCTGGTGACCTCACAATGACTTTGGGGTCCTAGGTACTGAAATATGCTAGCTGAATTTGCCTCTGATATGTAATTTTATTCTTCTAATAATTTCAATTATACATTTACAACAAAATAATTGTGTATAATTATTCATAAAACATATATGTAAGCTTTGCCAATTGTTTCCATAAGAGTGCATTTACACAGTCATTATTTCAGTTCCATAATTCATATTATGGTTGCAAGTAATATAATTAGAAATAAATACCATACATTTATTCACATATTGAATTTATCTGAAATATGGCCAACTGACTGCAAACCAAGGATGTTCCTTCCAGCCATAGGCTCTGTCAAGCCATATCTTTCTTTGATAGAGCCACCCCTGAGCTAGGGCTACCCATCCACAAGAAGGTACCTAGATTATGCAACATATCCAATTCCTTGTTCTGGTGATGGTGGTATAGGTATGATAACAATGAAGGTTTAGACATGGAATAATGATGGAACAATGGTCTCCCTCCAAAATGGGTGTCTCTAACCTCCCATAATGAATGAAGAATGGGATAGTTCTCACTATTTATTTTCATGGTGGAGACTAGCCAAGTGGAACCCATGGTGATAAGAAGTAGCCACTTGGATCCATGCAGTTGGACACTTTTCCCTTTCCCAAAGAGAGTTGGACAAGTGGCATGCATGGGTTGGGCACCTTTTCCCCTCTAATCCTAGGCTTGGGATAATAACTCTCCCCCCTTGTGGAAGGATATACCCCCATCTCATCTTCGTCCTTATTGGTCTACAATAGTCATGTTATTTATATTAAATATAAAATGTACATAATTACATAATTCAAGTTTGGATTCTAGCCATATCATCCATATTTACTTAATTACATTATGGGGTCAAAAACGGGGTGTTACATGAAGATTCAGTTGCGTCCCGATGCCAAACTATTAAAGCATCGACGTACATGCTTAACACTAGGATCGAGGAGAAGGTAGAAAAGGAAATTAACTACATGTTGGATACGGGATTGATTTTCCTTATTGATGAATCTAAGTGGATTATTCCTATTGTGACTTAAAACAAGAAGGACATAGATAATATCAGGGTATGTGTTGACCTATATGGACTCAATTTTTCCTATGTTCATGATTATTTTCCTACGCTATTTAGCAATGAAGTTTTGGATCAAGTTACAGGAAAGGAAGCCTACTTTTTCATTGATAGATTCTTAGGATACCATCAAGTAAGGATTGTGGAAGATGGAAAAAAGAAGACTACATTCACTACTAAATGGGCCTCTTTTGCATATAATGTGATGCCTTTTGGACTTAATAATTCCCCTTTGGTCTTCTCTAGAATTGTAATTGTTGCTTTTAGAGATTGCATATATAAGTTCTTGGAAATATACATGTGTAATACCCCTAATTTTGACCCTTGGAATGTATTAAATAAAATTATGTAAATATGGTAGTATGGATTCCTACTGCAGAGCTCAAGACCAAGGCTCAACTAGTGAATGGCTAGTAATGTATAATGTAAATAATTTTATATGGGCCATGTGGTTGGATTTTCATGATCACTCAAAAGCTATGTAGATATTATGTTGGAAAATAATAAAATGGTCCAAGATGGTTGTGTAGAGAGCACTATAGGGGCTATGATTCCACTAGAGGGGAAGGGGAAAGTGGGCCTATCGGAGATTAAATCCTCTATTTCCAAGTGTCAACCTTAGAACTCATGTTTTTGCTTCAATGTTTCTTAAATAAGACAATTATTGTCTTTTTACTTATTAAATCCAAACATTGAATGCATGTGTGAGGTTAGTGGGAAAAGTATCCTCATGTAGTTTTGGAAGCATGGGATGAATATACTTCTATGACAATTATAAGAGTAATTTCTTCTATGGTCAGAAGTTATGTCAGTGGTCTTTTCAACATTTTCTCATCTCTTTTGGACTCTATCACCCATTTTTTTCATGCTATTAAACTTTGGTGTTGTCATTGATGTCAAAGAGATTGTTGGACTTGGTGATGACTTTGAAATGTAAATGCCAATTTGAAGAAGTATATAAAAATATATGCGGAAGTCAAATGAATCCTTAAACCAAGCTACAGACTAAGGTTATCTGCACATGGCACTCTAATCCCACCTAGTCATGGTACTCCGGTGCGCTAGACTGAGCAAGCCAAGGAACTAGTGTGTGCAAGACCAACAAATTCATGGTACTTCATCCGTGCAAGATAAGACAAGTGGTAGATGCTTGGGTGTTACTGTCTTTGAGAAGCCCCAACTTGTTGACACATCATTTGAGCAATTTGAGTATAAATAAGAGTGAAGTTGATGAATGAGAAGTAATATTGGAAAAACAAATGGAGTAATATTATGAATTTGCAAGCTTCGGGTTAGATGAAATGCTCAGGGGAATCATAGGCAATATGATTTGAAGAAGTGCACAAGGTTACAAGACATGTAGTAGAACAAGGAGTAGTCGCGCAGACATAAGGATCATTTGTGAGAAAGATGCAAGGAACATGTGGACGCGTATGTGTGCATAATTAGTATAGTGAACACAATGTAGCAGGATACAGTGTAAAAGAAGCAGTGAGCATAATTGAACCAAAGCACGTCAAAGTGCACGCAGCAAGAAGTAAAGCAGAGCGCAAAACATTGTGCGCACAGATCTGGAGTCAGTGTGACAGAATTACAACAACATCTATATCTCAAGGTGGTTGGATGGGGCAAAGAAAGGAGATTGGAGTCTCCACTCAGGTTGGTGCTCGCGTAGAGGATTGGTGTCCTCATAGGTTTAAGCCTGCTTCAACAAGTTGGTGCTTAAGCGGAGGATTGGTGTCCTCACAGGTTGGATCCCGCAGTTTACGAGTTGGTGCCTGCATGTGGGATTGGCATCCCAATTAGATGGGTGTCTGAGTGAGTTGGTGCTCATATCATTGGATATTGGCGTCTCCCATATTTCTATGTAATTTCATTTTTATACATATATATAAAAGTTTCTTCAAACATCTTGCGCACAGTTGGTTTTTATTGATGTGTTTTTACATAGCAATTGGTGCATGCTTTTAAAAATGAAAAATTGCTTAATTTGCGCATGAAATTGATTCACCCCCCCCCCCCTTAGTATCGTTAAGAATTCCAACACATGCATCCTTTACACTACGTAGAGTTTTCTCATGCTATTCTCTCCATTGCAATTACCATTCCAAACTGTGAAATAAAAGAAAATTCGAATTGTGAAAGGAAACCGCAGACATTAGAGGGAAGATAATGGTTGCAGGTGAGCATATAGGTTGGGAAAGATATGAAATTTTACCCATTGATGTTTAACTACTTTTGAATGTTTGAGAGGCCATGAATTGATGTTACACGAGGTTATCCAACAACATACAACATGTTGGAATATTTATGGACACACTTGTAAGAACTGTAATGGTCGGATTTCCCAATGGAACTATGGAGAAGTGAAGGGAAATGCCTTCCTTGTGTTGTGTGGGGAAGTAGAAGAGAGTGCCATGGATAGGATGGTTGAGTGAGATCCATGTAAATGCTCATAGTTGAGCTGTTTGGCTAATCATGAGAGCAAATGGGTTGTGGGTTGAGAGAGAGAAGCATGTAGGTGTTTCCTTCACCCTAGTGGTCTCATAGCCTGGCTTGGGGGTTGTATCTGCATCTAATACCTACAACTGGGTGGAAATTCACTCTTATACAACCAATTGCTTGGATCTTCCTTGTTAAATATAAGTATTCTCTTGTACATGAAGGCATAATGATTCTTACTTACTTCATGTGAAGAATATGCTTGTTTATGCATGATGTATGTGTGGATAGAGTTTTATTTCCATTATGTTTTACATTTATACATTTGCATATACCTTTTTTTTTCTTATGAATTTGTAATATGGCCCATGGGGTGAAATTTAAAAGCATGAATTTCGTAATTACTCCTTACTATGGTCAGAAAGATGGATGGGGATGTTACAGAGTGGTATCAGAGCTTTTGGTTGTAGGTGAAATCCACACTTACATGTAGAAATCAAAGTTTGCACATGAAGTGTTTGACAAGATGCTTCTATGAAAATCGTAGTTTTAGATAATAGAGGGTATTTTACTGGAGCCTTGGTATTAAATAAGTGGTATATCAGCGGGAATGGAGGATTGGTTTAAGAAAGTTGGGGATTTTTTTTTGAATTTGGTAGAACCATTTGTGAAAATTTTATGTTATTAAGTGATAGAGAAGTTCCGGAATGGGGGAAAATTCCATAATTAATTTTTTAATAATCCCCTTGTTGCCGAATTAAATTTTTACACATTTATGTAAATTCAAAAATTTTGGGAAAATATGAAGTGTGCCCCACTCATGCCATGTGGATAAGAGGAAATTTGTGGAGGAGTGTTGTAGGTACAACAGATCCCATGTTTTCATTAAAACATGGGAGCCCCAAATTTTTGTGTGCAAATGTAATCATTAAATTCCATGGTCATTTTGGGGTTTTTCATCATGCTTTTATTACTTTGCTATGATTTGATTAAGTTAGTAATTTTCATTTTTCAAAATGCCTTTCGTTTTGTGTGTTTTTGTGAGTTGTGGAAAGCTTTGATTTTCCCAAAAGTTAATTCTTTCTGCAACCCATGGAAGCTTGGTTTTTGGTCTTGAAACATTTTCGTTCCGCAACCCGCAATCCGCAATCCGGATTGCGGATGCAGAATTGTTTTTCAAATAATTGTGGTTGTTTGCACCTGCAACCTGCAACCCGCAATGCGGATTGCGGGAACACTCTTAAAATAGTTTTGCGTTTTGCATTTCTGCAACTCGCAACTTGCAATTGCGGATTGCGGATTGCGGCAAGTGTTTGAATAATAAGTCCACATCTTGCTTTGCCGCAACCCGCAACCTGCAATTGCGGATTGCGAATTGTGGAAGAGTCATTATATTGATTAGTGTGGTTTGCGTTTCCGCAACTCGCAACCCGCAATTGCGGATTGCGAAAACTTCTGGGTTGTTAATATTTAGAGTTGCGATTCCGCAACCTGCAACCCACAATTGCGGTTTGTGGATTGTGGAAAGGATGTACGTATTTGCAAAATAAACGCCCGCAACTTTTCTTCCGCTTCTCACATCTTTAATTTCTAACTGTCGATTTGTCTTGATTCTACGGATGAGATTACGCTACGTGGTTTTCAATAATTATTTAGATTATTTGTTTGTCACTAATTTTCAAATTGTTATCAGGTTTGTGACTGCGATTTTCACCTTCAGCCAAATTTAAAGTCATAATTGTTGATCCAACTAATCCATAATGACAAGTTGTTCAGATTTGACATCAAATCATATGTGATATAATTAAAATCGTACTTCATCTTAATCCAAATTTTGTTGACGCATGCTATGTGTTATTTCGTAGCAGATATGATAATCATAGTTCTCAAACCAAAAGGTTTTAATCATGGCAATTCATTACAATTAGTCATTGTAGGACCTTTATTGTTATTCTTAAATATAGAGATCGATACGAGCAATTTATTGGTTGTCATTTTCCAAAGAAAAGTCTTTCTATTCAGAGATTTCCTTCTAACAATTACATTCCGTGAGTAAGATGCAGAAAAATCACAAATCTTCATTCAGATTAAGTAACGAGAAAGAACTTAAGCCTCTTCAATATCATAAACCTCTGTTTCCACCTTTCAAAGAAGATGTTTCTGATGACAACACTGGTAGTGAAAAAGAAGACCCTGAGATTCAATCCATCTATATACGACTCCCACAGAATAAAAGTAGGAAAATCACTGAAAAATATGTTGATCGAGATGATACAGTCATCCAGGATTTTATAATCAATGAAGTTCCTATGATTCCACTAATTCCCCCGAAGGAAGGACAAGTGGCCGATTTTTCGATATTTGAGGACATTGTTGATCATCAAGAATCTTCTGAGAAGCGTTTGTCAGCCTCCGTCACAGATAGCTAATGGACTATCATTATCTTCTACAGTTTGTTACAGGATACTTCCCTTGGAACCGTGTGATTAAAATCTTTTGGAAATTTTGTGAAACGTTCGGTATTAATTACTCCCGAGGATGTTTTTCTTAGATTAGTCTGATTTTGTAATCCCTGTTTTATGGGAAGTCTATTTTTTGTAACGATTTTGTAATTATTATTTAAAGGGTAGAGCTCTCATGGTAGGGGGGGAGAAAAATCACCAGAGAAGGACTGGAGAAACGTTGCTTCACTTGAGATCTTGTAATTTTTTGTAGACGTAATGAATCAAAGTTAGTTTCTTTTGGCATCTTCTTTGTTTATGTTATCAAATTTCTTTGATGATATCTGATTTTTTCACCTTAATCATTGAACGAATATTGTTTTAATTTTGCAATCAATCATTAATGCATTGATCTATGATTTGGATATGTCTTAACTCATGGTCTGTGTATCTTTATGTTTTAATTGAATTTATTTAATTAAAATATTTATCTATTTCTGCAAATGATTCACATAAATTATTAAGCTAATGTTGATTTTTTAATTGATATTCCAAATAACAGGATGGTCTTGAATGCACTTTAATTCTTAAGCTGCTATCATTTAATTTTCATTAATTGATTAAGCCTTAAGCTAATAAGTTAAAATCCTTTTCACATGTTTGTAAATTGGAGACATGCTTATTAACTGTCAGATATGATTATCCTGCACACAGTCAAAACACTTCCTTTGGATTAGATATAACTTAGTTTAGATATTATTTAAGGTAGATTTGTTCTAGGTTTAGATTCATTTTAGAGTTAGGACACTTTAATCTTCTCTCACAGGAAGACTGATCCTTTCAGGATCAAACCCCATAAGTTCCAGCGGAGGCCTTTGTATCTGTGGGAGTTAACTACACCAATCAGGATGGGGATATAATTTTTCTTGCGTAGAGTCTTTTGAAGCATTTCAGTCTGGGTTTTCACCCTCTGTTGTTAGCCTTGGAACCCATTCCAGCAACCTACACCCCCGAGGCTTCAACAAGGAGCCATGTCGATTAGGGATATTATGTGGACCAACCATGTCGGATGAGTGCACATGTGGTAGGACCGAAGTAGGGCAAGTATCTCCATTGGAATCTAAGGGGAGGATTAATATTCTTACACGTGCATCTAGTGGCAAACTTGGCACCATATGTGAATGACCAAGATTAAAAGTTGAAAAGTGCACGTATTGATCTAAACCATTCATGGGGACTCCTACCCTTTTATCGTCTAATCAAGTCTAATGTCGTGAATTGACATAATTGAAAGTTAAAAGGCATGTAGGTGAATCTACACCATTCACGGGGACCCTCCCTTATTATCCATCGAACAATTAACTTTTCCGCGAATGGATATGAACAAAAGTTGAAAAGTGCGAGGAGTGATCTACACCATTCATGGGGGGTGGACCATCGGATAGACATTGGGCATGTTGAATGCTCTGAATGGATGAGAATTCATGATGGAAGTTGCAAGGGTTAATCTACAACATTCACGGGAAGGTCCTACTATTTAACCATCAGATAGGTGATTTTGCACGAATGGTGGAGATTTAAGGGGACGATCTGTAGGACCTAATCAATACCATTTGCAAGGTAAAGGTGCATATCGTTGGGTGTGACTTGGAAGAGTTTGATAACGACCCAAGTGACATGGAGGGGTACATGGATGGACATATAATACCCTCGCTGTCACATAGGAAACCACATGTCAAGCCATGTCAGCAGTACGGATGCCACATTAGCATCTTGCCATGTCAACAAAAAATAGAAAAGCTAAAAAAGACAAGTATGGAGCCTAAAAATTGTTTTGTCCGTAACATAAGAAGTTTAGCTCAAACTTTGATGAGACTTACGATATTTTGATGCTATTAAGGAAGAGAACAAAATTAGAAGAGAGTGGTGTAGACCCATTATGCTCCAGTTTTTCAAAAATGGGGAAATAATGGTTTTTAAATACCAGTACCCAACGACTTGAGAGAGGCTCTATTGGGGATACAATTTCTATGGTCCGGTCATGGTTAAAGCACATAGATAAATCTGGTGAATTTTGGACAAATTATAAAAGGTGTGAAGCCTAGGTGCAAAAGAAGGCCAAAATCCACTATTTGGGTGAGTGAAAGTGCGAATTTTGGAAAACTTGCACAAGGTAAAAGTAACCCAAGATGCTGAAACTAGAAAAAAATGTGAATTTAACATTTTACCTACTCATCAAGCTGAACAACTTTGGTTAGAGGAAGTTTTTCCATAAATGCTTAGTTTGGGAGATAACATTTTTTGGAAAATAAACTAAAGTCCAAAGAAAAAACAAAAGATAAAAGTAGTCAATTCCAGAAAATTATAGAAATTGAATCGAGCATCAGATCATAGATCTGAAAGTTGTTGAGTAATTCTTGTCATGGGTATTATCAATGCTCATTTGAAAAGTTTTTTTGGTTCTCCCTATATTTTATTCTATAGGTGGTTGAAGTTAGTGTTCGAGACTAAATGCACCTACAGGAAAAGTTTAAAATTGGGCAAAATTGACAATTTTGAGAGGCTTTAACTTTTAGCTCTGAAATCAAAATGAGAATGGTTATAATAATTGGAAAGCTAATATCTAGGGGAAAAATGTACATAATTATATTATGAAAGGGTGTTTCAAATGTTTCTAAAAATATAACATAAAAGTGCTTGTAGCCTTGATTTGACAAAAAATGTCAATATGGGTAGTTTCTAGAATGCATGAAAAATAATTTTATGATTTTATAAGAATGTAATGAAGTTAACAGGTGTATTTATATGAACAATTTTGCAAACACAATCTCATATAAACGGAAATTGAGGGTCATAATTCAATATAGTGCAATTTGGGAACTTGGTTGGGCTAAGAAAAACTATCATCATGAATGATGCACATGATACTTATGCAACTGAAACAAATGCCATGGGAGAAAAGTATACATGTTGATAATGTACATACATAATATAATGGTAAAAAAAATCAAGAAACTCCCCAGATATTGCAGAAACCATGAGATGTCTAAGAGTGGATTACAAAGAAGAAGAGAAAATAATGAGAGACTCATTAGAGCTAAGGAAGAACAAAACTAGTTGAATGTAGTCATCCTACATATATTAATAAATGTTCAGAGGAAGATTTACCATGGGTAGCACTCAGAAAATAAGGAAAAAAATGGGAGTATCTCAAAGAGGTAGTCTCATAAGAGATACCATATGTCAAGAATGATTTTTAGAAATATGACATATACTATAAAATTCTCTTCTAGTGAGTCATCTGCCTTTAAAAATTTCACTGAAAATTCAACCCCTTCACCTCATAGGAATAAGAGGAAGATTTATTTCAAGAACAATTCACACAGGGAATTTTGAAAGGCCAAACCTCCTACCTTTGATGGTGAAGTGAAATATGGGCAAGAAGTTGAGGCTTGGCTTCTTGGGATGAGAAAGTATTTCCAAGTCCACGACTACTCTAGAAACATGAAGGAAAGAGTGTCCATATTTAATTTGAATGGAAGAGAATCTATATGGTGGGATCACCTTAGACAAGTCAAGATGATCATCAATGGAAGCGAGATTGTGTGGAATCAATTCAAGAAGTACTTCAAGCAAAAGTACTTCTCTAATAGGTATTATGATGAAATCAAAGAGTTCCATGAGTTGAAATTGGGACAAATGACCATGGATGAATATGCCAATAAATTATTAGAGCTATTGAGGTATGTTAAGTATATCAAAGATGGTAAAGTCAAAATTAAACGTTTCCTAAGTGGATTACCTCAGATCTGTGATATGTAGAAGAGTCGGTGGCGGGTGATGGTTAAGACACCCCTAAGCGGAAAGGTCGCCGATTCGAAACCCCGTGGATACTAAAATCCAATCATGATAAGGGTTGGTGCCTTCTAAGACAGGTGCGATCCCTGGGTGATTTTTACGGCTTAGATGCCCTTGGTTTGTGGTCTCTCAGCCAATGGCGAACCCTGCTAGTTAGGGGGTACTACTACATTCCAACAAAAAAAAAGTGGACTACCTCAGCCATACAAGGACATATTTGAGTTTGATGAACCTCACACTCTAGATGAAACCATAAGGAAGGCCAAGTATTGTTATAATAAAACAAAAGCAGGTCAAAAATCCATAAGGCATGGAAGGACAAGAAGATGGAGAAGTTTGACCAAACAAAGAGGGGATTCAAGCCTCCTCATTTCATAAATCAACAAAGGTAGCCAACACAAGGTGCAACTAATCCATCTAAGATGATGGGAGACAAACCAAGAGATCCATTGCGATGTTGGGGATGTGGAGAGGACCATTTGCTTAGAAATTTCCCACGTCGGAATGGGAGTGCCAAGCACGTCCACAACATCCAAGAGGGTGAAACTGTGGGTGAGGTGGCAAGGGATGTCCCTAGAATCTATGTTGCACTAGAGGACTTCCAAACAAACCATCAATCATTTGTGGTTGAGGTTGAAGGTAAGATTGCTAAGCAATCCATTTCTATTTTGATTGACCTTGAATACTCACAGTTATGTCACTCTTGAAATTGTTGAGACTTGTGATTTTATAAAAACAAAATATAGTAAATCATGGTTGGTCCAACTAAGCACTGGGGCCAAGAGAAAGGTTAGTGAAGTGGTGGAGAAGTGTCCGTTAGATATGGATGGACTCATCACATGGGAAAATTTAAATGATTTGACAAGTTGGTTCTTATGATGTTCTCATTGGAATGGATTGGTTAGAAGCACATAAAGTTAAACTCGATTGCTATGTAAAGACCTTTGAATGCATTGAAGAAGAAGGAAACCCAAATATAGTAAAGGGCATTCCAAAGGTGGCTTTTATTAGACAAATTTCAACTTTTCATTTGACGAAGTATTTTAGAAAATGTTGTCAATTGTAGGAAACCCATGTATTGGATAGAGCAACAAATTAAGTTCCCAAGTTGGAGGGATATTTGTATTGCAAGAATTCATGGATGTGTTTCCTGATGAAGTGCTGAGACTTCCTCCAAAGAAGGATATTTATTTCACAATTGATCTTGTACCAAAAGGTGCACCAGTATCCAAGACACCTTACAAAATGAGTACCACATAATTGCTAGAGATGAAAATGCAATTGCAAGAGTTGTTGGAAAATAAATACATTCGTCCAAGTGTGTCTCCATGGGAAGCACCTGTTCTATTTGTGAAAAAGAAAGATGGAACCTTTAGGTTATTTATTGATTACAAGAAACTAAATAAATTAACAATGAAGAACAAGTACCCCTTACCTCGAATTGATGATCTCTTTGATAAAATGTGAGGGGCAAAGGCGTTTTCAAAGATTGATTTGAGTACCAGATACCATCAAGTAAGAATCAAGGAAGATTCCATCCATAAAACAACCTTTAGATGATATATGGACACTATGAATTCGTGGTGGTGCCATTTGGTATCGATAATGCTTCAATTGCATTCACGTGTCTCATGAATAGTGTTTTCAACAAGTATTTGGACAAGTTTGTGCTTGTTTTTCTGGATGACATTCTTATTTATTCTAAGAATGAAGAGGAGCATGAAGAACATTTGAGAATGAAATTTCAAGTGCTAAGAGAGAATAAATTGTATGCAAAGATAAGAAAATATGATTTCTATCAAAAGAAAATTTATCATTTGGGTTACATTATTTTAGAGGAAGGATTATCACTGGATCTGGAAAAGGTTGAGGCCATTATGAATTATTCAATTTGAAAGACTGTGATGGATGTGAGATATGTTATGGGTCTTGCTGGTTATTATAAGAGGTTGACTGAAGTATTCTCTAGGGTTGCACACCCCATCACTTCTTTGAAAAGGAAGGGAATTAAATTTGAACGGACACAAGAATGTGAAGAAAGCTTCTAGCTATTGAAGAAGCTTCTTACAAGTGCTCCAATTTTGAGAATTGCAAATTCAGAAAATGATATTGCATTGTGTACCGATGCATGTAAACAAGTAATTGGAGGAGTTATTATGCAAGACAATCATGTGGTATGTTCAGTCAAGAAAGATAAAGGAAAATGAAAACAATTAAGTTATCCATGATTTAGAAGCCTCCATAATGCACACTTTGAAAATGTTGAGGCACTATTTGATGGGAATAAAATTTGAGCTTAGAATAGACCAATGTGGTATGAAATATTTGTTTGAGTAGCCAACATTAAATGCAAGGAAAGGTAGATGGCTGGATTTTTTATGTGAGTTTGATTTTGAGATCAAGCGCATAAAGAGAAAAGAAAATAAAGTGGTTTCTGCACTCAACAAAAAATTACATGCAATGCATGTGGAAGGCATTAGCATTTTCCAATTAGATTTAAGATAAAAGATTGTTGACTCGCATGTCAAAGATGAACACTGTGATCAAATAAAATATAAATTACAACAACAAAATTTGGAAAAGAGGTATGAAGACTATAATTTAGAGAATGATGGACTTCTCACTTATAAAAATACATTGTATATTCTTAATGTTGCAGATTTGAGGAGAATTATTATGGATGAAATCCATAAAATGCCATATTTTGGTCACCCAACGTACCAAAAAACAATTGCTATAGCAAGAAAGAAATAGTTTTGGCTAGGAATGAAAAGGACATTGTTGAATATATTCCCAGTATGTGAACAAGTGAAGGCTGAACATCAACACCTAGAAGGTTTATTGCAACCTTTTCCAATTATGGAATGGAAATGAGAAGTGGTAACTATGGATTTTATTATCAGATTACCATCTTCTTCAAGGAAGCATGATTCCATCATGGTTGTGGTAGAAAAATAGTTTATGGCAACACACTTTATTCGAGCTAAATCTACTCACAAGGATGATGAGAAAGCAAGAATATCCGTGAAATAAATATTCAAATTGCATGGGTTACCCAAGGAAATTGTATTCGATCGAGATACAAAGTTCGCTTCTAAATTTTGGAAAATACTATTTGCAAATTTGGGTACATAGTTGAACTTTAGTACTTCCTACCATTCACAAACAAAAAGAGTAAATCATATGATTGAAGACATACTTCGCATGTATGTGATGGATAAACCATCTAGGTGGGGAGATTATCTATAGTTGGTAGAGTCTTCATATAACAATGGGCACCAAGCATCATTGGGAATGAGTCCATTATAATATTTCTATGGCAGAAAGTGTAGGACACCAATGACTTGGGATAGTCCAATGAACATAATTGTGTTTGGGCCAGAAATTCTTGAGGAAATAGAATAACAGATTGCAAATATTAGACAGGTAGCCCAAGACAAACATAAAATATATGTAGATAAGAATAGAGTTCATAGGGAATTTAATGTTGGGGATCACGTGTACCTTCGAGTGAGGCCAAGGAAGATTTCCTTGAAGCTTGGAAGTTGTGCCAAGCTGTCACCAAAATATCATGGGACATTTGAAGGGCTTAAGAGAATAGGGATGGTTGCATATATAATTGTATTTCCTACTAACACTAAATCTCATAATATTTTACATGTTACTTTGCTTAAGAAACATGTACATGACCCTAACCATGTGATTGATTGGGGTGTGATCCAGGTGGAACATGAGGGAGAGTTTCAAATAGAGCCATTGTGCATCATTGACAAGAAAATAACATTGCTCCAGAACCAACCCATTGGACAAGTAAAGGTGCAGTGAAAGCAATTTGGTCCCTATGATGCTACATGGGATTTGGAGGATGCCATGAGAGAGGCATATCCATTTTTGTTATGATTTTGAGGAAACACCGAGGACGGTGTTATTACAAGGAGGAGGGGATTGTAATACCCCTACTTTTTACCCTTGCAATGTATTAAATCAAATTATGTAAATGATGTAAATATGCTAGTATGGATTCCTAGTGTGGAGTTCAAGGTCAAGGTCCGACTAGTGAATGGCTAGGCATGCATAATGTAAATTTTTCTATATGGGCCATGTGGTTGGATTTTCATGATGACTCAAAAGCTATGTAAATATTATGTTGGAACATAATAAAAGAGTCCAAGATGGTTGTGTAAAGAGCGCTAGAGGGGATATGATTCCACTAGAGGAGAAGATGAAAGGGAGCCTATAGGAGATAAATGCTATATTGCCAAGTGTCAACCTTATAACTCATATTTTTGATTCCATGTTCCTTAAATGAGACAATTTCTCCCTTTTGAATTATTAAATCCAATCAATGAATGCATGTGTGAGGTTGGTGGAAAAAATATCTTCATGTAGTTATGGAAGCATGGGATGCATATACTTCTATGACAATTGTAAGAGTATTTTATTCTATGGTTAGAATTTATGTCAATTAATGTATTTTCACCATACTCTCATATCGTTTGGAGTCTATCATAACAATCTCTACATTCTCAGTTTCAGGTAAGATCATAGTCCTATGATCTTTTCCAATGAATCAAATTGCTATAATATCTTCAGAGCAATGGCATGTGCAAAATAGTGTTATCTACTAGAAGCAATCTGTTTTTGACAATTGAAAACAAATTATAAATTCTTGATCTAATAGATTCTTGACCATGGTGAGAAAATTGAACTGCTCCTTCAATGCCAGGATCCAAACCTTATCAATGTTGTTTGTTTTTTCTAGGGTCAAGAGTTTCAAAATCAAAGAACCTATTTATGCAAAAAGACATGGTTTTAGAGCACAAAACATAAATTGATTGTCCTTGGAACTTTGATCAACTTTATCCTCATAACATCTTTTTCAATCTGCTATGAATACAAATATGCAAAATATTATGTGTAAGTTTATTTTATGCACATTGAAGAATGGTTTATTGTATTCATATGTGATTGAGAGATGGCTTACAAACCAAAATGATATATTAGTCTTGTTGAGATTGTACTTATAAAAAAATAGCCGTGAATGAAAAGGATATACGATAAAAGTATTCGATCATATTGTGAAATGGATAGACTACAATTACGTATTCATAAAATCTATCACAATTACTGATATCTATGTCTTGTTAGTTGATCAAGTTTTCTACTCCATTGCAATCACTGGCATCTATGTCTTGATAGTTGATCAATTTTCCTACATTATTAAGTTAGCACAATTATTATTATTATTATTCTAACTTAGTACAAATATTTTATGGCATTTAAAATATGATTATGGTTATGTTTTAGTTATGTTTATGTGTACTAAAATGTAAAATGTATTAATGTTTGTAGTATACTTAGAGTATAACAACAACAACATTGAACCTAACAAATTTGATGAGCATGTGATCTACTGATAGCTATGGAATTATAAATGTTTTTGTATTAATCTAAAAATATAAAGAAGCATATATCACATTCTCTCTTAATTCTTTTAATACATTTAAGTATTAAGCCTCTCAAATCACTAAAATAAAACACGATATGGAGTGCAATTACATATGTGCTATTATCATTTCATGAATGAATCACTAAATAGAAACACAAAATAGAATCAGATTGGTTACTAGAAACAACATTGAAATATTTATTTGCAAATGGATAATTTGCGATACTAAAGAATCATTATTGATATTTGTTCGATAGTGCTATTTGTTCAAACCTTTCATGCCAATTGCAAAAAAATAGCAACTAGCCCAGGTGGCAATGTCGGGGACATTGCCACCTCGTGGATCTTGTTATTATTATTATTAATGGATGATGCATGCATGCAAATATTTACAAAATCCTTTTAGCCATTGGGAACTTTTGGGTAGGAATAAGATTGACTCCACTCTACAGATCAAGTAGCTGACCTTACCCAGGTTTGCAATTGCATTTGAACAGATTTAATTCCCCAATTTACAATGTTATAGTCTGGCATCGGTTTAGGTAACGACACCTTTGACGGTTGTAGTGCAACAGAATGATCATAATAAGAAGAGGGAACAACCTAAAGAGGAGCATCCATTAGAATGGTTCAGTAAGAAATGGATACCATATTTTCATAGATAAGTTTATTTAACATGCTTATGTATCACCTCCAAATCACTTTCGATTGTTGAAAACATGAAGGAAGCTAACTTAATTTGTATGATAAAATGTGGAGGTAGATCACTATCTTATTGAGAGTGAAATATGGAGCAAACATCTAAAGATGAGAAGCACATCATGAGCATCCCCTTGCAACATCATGAGCAGCCAAATACTTTGCAACATGTTTATGTCAACAATCATGTTAGCATGTTTTTCTTACCCCTTCTTGTAGCATTTGGCAAGATGGGTAAATAGGTACTCCATTCAGAAACTTCTCCAAATTAGTGTTTGCAATATTTCAACAAAAATAGACATGTTAATGGACATCATTAGCATGCACATGAGCCAAGGTTTTCTTCCAAGAGGAAGACAAAGTGGGACCAACTTGAGAAGTGCTTTCATGGTGAGTAGAACTCGATAATAACAATGCTTTTTTATGGATGTATGTTGCAATATGACCCCAAGAAGGGAAAATTGTACAAGAGATGACCTGTTATAACATCACTTGATATGCAAGATAGTTTTCATCCTTTGTTGAGAATGTTGAGAAACAAGGAGAATATAGAAATTGGCCTCCAAGAAGAGAAGATAAAGTTACCCACTATGATCATGGATCTAGACCTTTGGTGGACCAAAAGTTTCCTTTTATGGGGAGGTATGATCTTGGAGGATCTCCACACTTGACATTTTCAAGAGGTATCCATTGTTGTCGAAACTGTCCATACAACAAAGAGCTCACAAGAATCTTTCTGATGCAACTTGAATAGGGTCGAATGGACATCACATGCAAAATATATGGTTTGTTGACGTTTCAGACAAAAAATAATAAAATAAAATAAAATAAAATGGTTAATACATATTTGAGCTACATGATTTTGTATTTTTCCTCTCAAATGTAATAGCAAACCAATAGAAGAGATTCGCAGTATTCTACTTTCCTAATATATGGGGAATGTTGAGATCTCCATGGGCATAGTTGAGATATTCTCTCAACCTATCCCTTGAATTTTGCCCAGATTCTAATTTGGTGGATCTCAGGAGTTATTTTCTCCTTGGAATGTTGAGGTAGTTCTCAACAATGTACAACTATAAAAATACCATTTTGCTATTTAAAAAGAAGAGAGGATTTGTAAGCTCTTTAGAGGAGAATAAGCATGTAAGACTTGCTTTTGAGTTGTTAGTCTCATATTGGGAGAATGAGCCCCTTATTGGGAGAATGCACCACTTATAGTGAGATGTTGTTGCCTTTGTAAAGGAGAGAACCAAACCCTTATTGGGAGAATGTTTCATCCCTTTTTAAAAGGAGAATCCTAGAGACGTAGCCAAAATTTGGCAAACTCCATTATCAATTCGGTTTTCATATTGTGTTATGTACTTGATTGTTTTAATTTGACCAGTTTTTAAAATGTTGAATCATGTTGCCAATTTTTTCATGTTAATGATGGAAATTTGAGAAATATATAAAGTATATGAGATGGAGAGAAATCAATTTAGTTTTGATCATGCCCATTTCCAGATCACCATTATATAGTATATTTTGATATTAATATTTACACAGTTTGATCTGCAAACGAGGGACCTATAGCCCGCTTGCCTGACCAACATGAATACTATGTATAAATATCTTTTGTTCTCTATTCTCAATGTTATACAAATATATTCCATCATTAATATGGCTACACGACCTCTATTTATGATGCAGTCCCGAGTGCATGCTTGGGTGTAACTACTTTGCAACACTCTTCAACATTGTAGGTATGGCCTAGGCCCTAGTCTTCAGTGTAAATTGCACACACCAACCAATTAATATTGCAATAGTAGATAGAACAATAAAAACCTACACTCGTCAAATACTCCATCTTCAAATATATGACTCCTAGGAATTGTGTTTATTAAATACACGGTCTTTGGAGTTGTCTCTACACAAAATTTATAATGCTATGTTTCCAACAAATGCAAATTCAAAGAAATAGTTACAAATGGTTTATGAATGCAATACTTAGTTGAGTGTGTCTACTGAAATCATTCCTACTATGACAATGCCATGTGGTCTTATTTTCAAATTTACTCTAACTTGAATACTTTCAATAAGGTACACCCTTTACCCATCTTAAGTGGATAACCAATTGAGTGTGAGCACTAGTGTGATGAGATGATATTGTTAAAAACTCAACAAAGTGCCCCTGAGATGACACTTATTCATTTCATTTAACACCCTTTCCTAAATAATACATGTGATGGCAATAATTCATTCTTATAAAATGGCTATCAATTAACCATAAAATATGGAAAGATAATAAGATACATCACTTTATATTGGTGGTTGCTATCAATTAAAATATCACTTTGTTAAAAATATGGAAATATAATAAGATAGATTACTTTGTATTAGTGCTATACCACCGAGAACAATTGAATAATGAAGATTACTCTTGCCAAGCTACAGATGGCATGAATGCATCTTAGCACACAATTGTAGACAATGCTCAACCAAGACTCAATGACCAACCAAATACTATGCATTGTATAATTCAACAGAGGATATATATGTATAGGCTAGGAGTTATCAAAGAAGATGAAATGGAAATTGAATAGTACATGTAAGATGGTATCTAGTTAGTCGATGCCAGAGATGGTTTCATGAAAAGGTGGCCATAAGGAAGAACAAGCCACACCCTGCCATAGGATTTAATCCAATACATGCCCACTTAATATTTGGATTATAAAATGACCAATTGATGAAAAATAAAAAGAATTGTACCAACATCGAACAAACCTCATCATTGAACAATAGTGACTCAACTTCCACTTAGCCCACGGATTTGGAGAGAGAGAGAGAGCGATACATCTCATATGAAATGTATGGCTTGAGCATGACCACCCATGAACTATAGCCAACTTCGTTATACAATTTATGTTAATGGAGTTGTGTACAACCCTCTGTTTCTAGAAATTTTCTAAGTATGAATCAACCAACAAATTCTAGTTCATTTTATGTTACCTCCATGTAGAAGGTTGAAACAATTAAACTAAATGGATTTTTGACTCGAAAAATAGGTGTTGATGACTACAGGATTGTGGATACTTCAAAATGTTGAGAGGTACAATATTTCTTTGGTTATGGGGGTATAAGCAGAGTGTACAACCTCTCAAACAATTTCCAACCCTGTGTGTGGCTTAATAAGCAATCAATAAGTATGAAAACTAGAATTAACATCCCCCAACAATAGTGCAACAGTAAATTGATGGTAGCCTTAGATCTTGAACCTACTTCAAATTGAATGGTAGACACAACATAACTGTTGAGGTTCTTCAATTTTTCTAAGGAGGAAAAAACTATAAAGTAAATCAGAGAGCTATCATATAGAAATAATTCTCATACCATTAAACTAACTGGGTAATTGTTAAAATACACAATAGCTTCAATTTTATCTCAGATACATAACTACACCAAAAAATATTCACACAAAGAATGACACAGAGACTTTACCTTGGAAACTCAAACAAGAGAACCACCATTTGAATGGTAGCTTAGTATACTTCGAGAATCTCTATTTCCAATGCTACTCATGGATCTTTGGCATCCTCCCTCTCTGACCAAAACACCCTTTGAGAGTCACATTACAAGGAGACGTAGTAGAGTTGGGGGTAATGGGAAGGCCAAGGGACTCGCCTTTCATTTCCCATTCTTCCTTATCTTTTCCTCTCCTCTCCTATTTTTCTATTTGATATATTTCGTTATTTTCTTTTCCCTTCTCTTATTTAACTATGTATTGCATTGTATTTTATGTCTTATTTGACCTTCATTAATTGTCGAATTACATTGTAGGTACTCAGACTTACAATCATTCAGTTTGTTTGATCCATTTTGAATCTTGTGTTCTTGACATTACTACAGTCCATAGAAGTATATTTACACCATCTACATGTATAACTCTTCACTAGTCAAGTATTAGCCTTAAGCTTTGCAGTAGGAATCCATACTAACATATCTAAATCATCTACAAATGAGATCTTTTATTTATGTTTTCATGGCTTGACTCACATAATTATAACTACATATTTACAATTTATAAGTAATTTAATCCAATACATCATAAAGCTCAAAATTAAGATAATACAAGCATGTTTTGTTCTTTGAACTATTATATCATTTTAATGTATAATGTATAGTTGTTAATAAAATTAATTTCAATTGATTAATATATTATTAATATTAATTTATTGTTAAAGATATTTTGAACTAATTACTAATTATTTTTTCTATTATATGAATTTATTGTGTATTCAATTAAATATATAAATGTGAGATCAATATAAGAATTCACAATATGATGATCGTGGACATTGGATGTGTATAACATAAAACAAATTACGTTATGAGAAATATAAAAATATTAAATAAAAATATTGATTTTAATTGTAACGATTGAATTTTATATATATATAATTTTTTATTTTAATTTTTTTACATACGGGGAATTAAAATTTGTAAGGAACATGTCATTCATCATAATTATGATTTAAGATTTTTATTTTTTTCCTTTAAGAGGAAATTTTTTCAAGCAGAAAAAACAATAATTTTGTTATTCATTATAAATAAAAAAGTACATCCTGGTAAAAAACAATGACATTTACTGTAAAAAAATATACAACTTCAGAGAAATCCACTTCCATCAAAATATACTCTCTATATACATCAAATCCAAAACTTGCACAAATTACCAGCAACAAAACTACAAAGCTGAAATAACAATATCTCCCATACATAAAAAAAATAAAGTATCATACTGAGAATAATAACCACCATTTAGTCAGAAATATAGTAGACATAATCACTATGCACAACAATACCTTCCATATATTCATATGACTTTAAATTCTTTCATATTTTTTTTTCTTTATTTCGTTAATTTTTTTTTGAAATTGTAAATGAAAATTATATTTATATATATGATTTTTATGAAATCTCAACTACTTTTATAAATACCTAAATTTCAAGTATTAATATAATAAAAAATCTTAGTACCCTTTGATTTCCACCATCAAAATCAAGAAATATATCTCTCAAATCCAAGTAGCTTCCTCTCTAATGATGAATTAGTGACAAGAAATATATCTCTCAAATCCAAGTAGCTTCCTCTCTGATGATGAATTAGTGACAGGGTTTGATGAAATGACCATAAATTTGCCTCTCACTATGGATATAATCCACACCATTGGATCAATGTTGTATTTTTGGGTTAGGTAGACTTACATGGCTTGGGGAAGGGGGCACCCAATTTTGGGACAGTATTAATTATCATTATTATAACAAACAAATATTTTTGTATTAAAACATGTTATAATTGTATTGTTTAGCATGATAATACAAAATGGAGAGGTTGCTTTGTAATTATAGATTTAAAAATATAAAATTTTCAAAATTTTGAAATAGAATTTATCATGTTGTTTTTTATGAAAATAGTATTGAAATTTATTAGTATATATCTTATGGAATTGACATGTAATATTAAAATAGTTTTGAAAAACATAGAATAACTTGGATTTAAACAAAGGCATGACCATTATGTGCTTCAATCTAATTCTCGTAGAGAGGGTTGAATTACTATTCCAGTGGTTCCATAACCACATCTCCTTGCTTTTGTTGTACTTATTTTTCTTCTTTGAATTCCTCAGGAAGTAAACCAATTGATAATTATTACCGAGTGATCATAAATCGAGTGCTTCTTCCTAGGATCATCACCATTTGTCTCAACATAATGCATTCTTCTCCTAGAATTTTGATTTGCCTCTTTTGTTGGACACTAATTTTTGGTATTTTTGCATGTCCTAAATTTTGAGTTTTCTCCCGTGAATGAAGATGGTCGAGATGGATAGCTATTACTTCTTGATTACATGAAATCATAATTCATGGCACCTTATAATTCCTTAGAAAACCATCAATTCACAAAGAGTGAAATGGCTTTGATGCCTGTGGTCCTCCATATCCAACATAGACAAAAAATGGCTCACTCAAACTAATCAAATTTAGATAGACGTAACAACTAGATTGAGTAGGACATGCCAGAGGACTGCAATTCACAAATTATATAGAGATACTAGAAAAAAAATTCCTCATTAGCCAAAGGATTTCATCTCAGTTGGCTTTCTTTTTAAATTCCAACCCTTAGGCCAAAAAATCTAAAGGAAACATAGAGTGTTGAGAAAATTTGGCCACAAAGGTATGCCACCTTCAAACGCCATATTGAAATTGAATGGCTTATGTGTTGGCTTCAACTTCATTATGAAAGTTTGCAAGTGTACTATTAGAGGCAAGGGATTCAATTCTTATCCTTTCCACTTGACACCATTCCCCCTCGTTGCTTTGCATGTACTCTTTGATATAATGCCTCCACTTGGTATATTTAATTTGTGATTAAACCTTGGATTAATGACCATGGGATTATATAGAAAGCATCACATTTTTTGAATGTGTTTTTCTTATTTCCATGTAAGAGGTGGAATTATCTATTATATCCACATTTGTAGAGTCCTCAAAATATGGTTGTAATCAATCAATGCTAGATCTCTTGTTTCTTGATGTATCTTGGTTATGATCCATGATAAATAACTATAGACCAGAATGGATAAATTCCTCATATGCCTTATTATGAGTAATGAATCTTTAATTGTAATCAAATCTCTAATTTGATTGGTGGCCTGGTTTAAGATGAATTTCCAATTACAATCAAATCTCTAATATACCTTATTATGTGTGATGAATCTATAATTACAATAGAATCTCTAATTTAATTGGTATCTAGGATCTTGAGCTCTTAGAAAAGTGCGAAAAATTCAAATTGATTATTTATTAATTTTCATAAATTCCATTCAAAGTTCTCTTCCTCTTGTCCCTCGAGATAAAATTATATCCCTCCACAATTACCAACCCTAGTGCAAAAAATTCAAATTGATTATTTATTAATTTTCCTAAATTCCGTTAATTCCATTCAAAGTTCTCTTCCTCTTGTCCCTCGAGATAAAATTATATCCCTCCACACTCACCAACCCTAAATTGGAAGAAAATTATATTATAAGTGACATCATTTTTATTTTTTATTTTAATGACTAAACATGACGTCAACACAAATTTTACTTTTATAAGCAATGAGTTAGGCTATACGAATATTCATACACTCTTTGCATAAATCTAGTTTTTCATTCATGTGAATGAAAATATAATAAAATATTAATTATAGTATGTAGTAATACATATAAATATAATAATAATCATGCACATGCATAAACCAAGCATTTCGTGCACAAAAATAAGTGTTGATGGTGTAAAACAAGGTAAATAGCAATTATGCTACAAGTATTTTCCTCAGGGATCGTGCATTATGAGGGGCCATGAAAAAGTAAGTTTCTAGATATGCTAAATGAATGTTATCAAATTTAAGCCCATTGTTAGGTCTAACCTGTCTAACCTTCGACGTTATATGCTTTCAAAGCCTAAATGATAAAAAGGTACACCATAGTAATTAATCCATTCAAAATAGTTTTATTTTGATCAATATCATCTATTTTAACTATTTAAGGAATAGTATTAGAGTTCTCAGTTGCCTTCTCGATAGAACAATTGTCTTTTAGTTTTGTTAAAATATTTAGTGCCTAGGGACACAATCTCATTTTCTTGATAAAATATATGCATTGCTGATGTACTAGGCTTGTCTCGAGTTGTAATGGAATTGGGACTCACATGCTTTCCTCCTTAATGCATTAAAAAAATCACTTTAATTTTGTTCTTATCACATAGATTTTTTTCCTAGATTAACAGGTTAGCTTCCTTTTCCCATGTCCTTGGCCCATCATCTATTATATGAAATGGAACGACACATGATGTATTTTTCAATGAGACAAGTTTTATATTAAGCAAACACCTTTGTAGAAAGTTGTGGGTACAATAAGATGAGTCACTTTTTATTTTCAGATTTCTTCTCAATAAATTTGAAAATGTTTTGAAGTCATTTGGGTTTTATGAAAACCCATTCACCTTATTAGTCCATTCTTGTGCAGATGTAGGCCACGTACATCCATTACTGAATTGGAGGTTTGAAAGCCACTTTTCACAAGCTTTCCATGCATTTGATGCAATGTTGGCATGACTTTGTTGACTAAGAAGCTAATGGAAGGGCATGTGGATAGCCTTTGTTATGCATTAAAACTCTAGGTGCTTCTGTATTATTGGTCAGCTAGGTAAGATGGAGGAGGGAAATAAGAGCGATCCACAACTGCCTTATCTCTAGCATTTGCATACGGGGATGAAAATGGAGAAAGTTGACTGACTTTTCTGAAGAGATTCTTCTTTCTCATTAGCGGTAATTGAGCTCTACCTCCGATGGATATTAAAATCCCCTTGTTTTTTCATGTTTGGTTATGCATATTGGATATTATTATTGTTACTTATTGTAACAAATGCAGATGCAATGAAATTAGATTTTGTTAAAATGAATTAACACTCTCCTTGGGCCATCACTAGTCTCATCACCATAATATTCCCTTTGCTAGTACCTTATGAATATGCAATTTGAATTCTAACTTTTAGAGGATAGGTTACATTGATCCCAAGCTACACTTTGCATATGTATTTGGATTTGGATCTGCTACTTAAACTCAAATAGATATGGAAGTAGAAACTATAGCAACGAAATTGTGATAGAGATTAATAACTTATAGGACAAGATCCTATAGGACCAAATATAGTTTTAGTTACAAGTACCATAAGCAATTACCATTACCTCTCAACTTTATGTGTAATCTCATTCTCTATAGTATGACATGAATTTAGTTTTCAAGTGAACTTCTACAACCATATATGGCAATCAATGAAAATGGTTTCTAAATAGACACGGGAAAATGGCTTCTCAAGTAAGGGCCGAACAACCCCGCAGACTCTATGCAAGTTATTGACTTTGAAACAAAGTTGGGATGACTAGTTCATAAGTTACAAGGTCACTAAATTCACAAGATTGTGAGAAGAGTCGTTGTTAAAGATGCAAGCTCTAGAAGAAACCATTTTGACTAAGGTAATTTAGTTTGATGATTTCCAACGTTCCAATTTCATATATAGCTAAGTTAAAAGGAATGTTGCTAACAGTTTGCAGGTACACAATTCAAGTTTTTGAAGTCAAATTAAAATGGTGATGGCAAAGGGCATAAACATTGTACATGTGAAAAACAATGCATGAGTTAGGAATGTGGGAAAAAAAGTATGCTTCTCCATAGCATTGGATGAAATGAGTGAAAGAGTGGTTCATTAATTATCCTTCTGATGTGTATGATGCCATTAGATGGTTGTAGAGGGTTTATGAGTAGTAGACCCAACATTACCGTTGCTTCCTTGGCCTTCATATTGTTAAGTGCCACTATTTCTTTGTTGCTTCTCCTCTTTAAGGCTTTGATTCCTCTATACTATGCCCTGAAGCTTTCATCAATAATTACAATGCTATTTAATGAAAGCTTTATGTACTAAATCAAAAGCGACCATATCCAAATGTTATGCTAAGGGTAACATGTAGAGGGTGTTGTGGGGGCTAGTAGAAACATCCAAGTTAAGTGTTGCATTCATGTGGATGAATAGCCAAGTGGAGCATTGCATGGATGTAGAGGCTGCTGCATTGACTACAATTTTTTGAACAATGCCATGCTTTTAATTTAATGACAATGTCAAAGAGTGTACAATGTCAGAGCCTACAAATTGGCTAATCATATAATTTGCCACAAAATTGTTTCTTAAAATAATTTTTAACTTTGCCAAAACAATTTGCACACATAATAGGAATAATGTCACTTAAGAGCAACTTTAACCAATGAGAAATTAAATGGACGACATTACAAAATTAGGAAAATATATCGTTTTAAGAAAAAGTTTCGAATAATAGATGTTTTCAAAAACAACATTAAAATACATTTGAGAGGATAACTAAGTTTGACATAGGTCAAATTGTACTGGTTGATATAGTATCTAGTTTAGCAGGTACTAATAAACTGTTTAGGTTTTCTAGATAAAAGTATATTTTGTCCTTTCACGTGGATAAGGAATTGTTAGCCCAATCATTAAGCCATTAAACTTGATTTAAGATGGGTTAAAAAGGAGAAGGAATTGTTATCCTAATCATTAAGCTGGGTTAAAGGAGGAGGAAAATGAATTTATATATAGCCATGGAATGATTTGTGTGTTTAACATCCAATGTCCCTCTTAATTAGCTCCATGCATAGATACATGTGATAAAAGGAGCACAAATGTCCCTCTTAATTAGATGTCAGCATGGATACAAGTGACGAAGGGAAAAGTAATGCTGGTCTAGTATCTTCACTGAACAACAATAGATCAAGGTCACTGAACTTGAGAGAAAAAAGTTACATATTCTAAAAATTGAGGAGGAGACTTGGTAGTTAAAAATCTAGGCCATCTGGTTGGCCCAAAGAGACCTAAACACTAAGTTTTTCCACATATTTGCAAAGTGTTGGCATATACAAAATAATGTTTTGGACTACACAACTTTTATGGTAGTATCCTAATAGAAGTTGATCAATTGGAAAGTGAAGTTGTGAAACATTTTCAGAACTTGTATATTGACCTTGGGGATTCTTCTATTGTCGATTAGATGAGAGTTATACAGAAATATCCTCGTTTATTTTTAGAAGAAGAAGAAGGTAAGAGTATCGTGGATCTTGTGTCATTGGATGAAATAAGAAGAGTTCTATTTGGTTTTGTTAGATCAAAAAGTCCTTGGCCAGATGGGTGGACGATTAAACTCTTTCTTGACTTTTTCGAGGATATGGGGCTAGATCTCTTGGCAGGTGTGGGGGAATCGAGAAGGTTGGGGAAATTAGCGGGAGCTCTGAATGCTACCTATATAGTTCTTATACCTAAATGTTATGAGCCTCTGTCTTACAATGAGTTTAGACAGATTTCCTTATGTAATTTGGTTTATTAAATTATTCCAAAGACAATTGCTAGTAGGATGAAGCCATGGGGACTTCACTCAATAAACCGCTATCATAGCACATTCGTTCATGGCATATGAAACAATACCCCTAATTTCACTAAATATTGGAAAATACCTTCCAAAATAATTTTCTTTAACCCCCTCCCAATATGCCTTCCCAATTTAAAAAAAACCCCTATTTTCACTAGATATTGTATGTATCAATTTTTTCATTAACATTTTTTATACCCCTTTATATTTCTACCTAATATATTGATATGATACCCCTCTTATGACCCCACATGCATTCTACAATGCGCCTTGCTTCTTTCAATGTATATTGTGGATGCACATTACTTCACCCACAATGCAATTACTCAACCACATATCATTATGATTTGCAACATCTAATGGTCTAATGAAGAGATAGGAGATCACTTCTTATATGTGACTAGAGCCAATGCACATAGTACAACATTTAGATTGCATGTTACAGTTCCCCAATCGCTGACTAAGATTGTTGTGGGCTAGGTATCCAAGCCCCCAGAGCTTGTAACAAGCTCTAGGAGGCTGACTAAACCTCCCAAGGCCTGTAATAGGCACGAGTGGTTGGGTATTCAAGCCCCCAAGGCCTATTGAGGGCCTATAATAGGCCCTGGAGGCTTAGAGCCTCCAAAGGCTATTGGTAACAACTGGCTAAGTGCTATTGGTAACAATTGGTTGTCAATGACCACTCTCTCTTGACTATGATCAACTGGAAACCCACTTCACCACGAAACCCCTTGGCCTCAAGCATGCCTCAAGACGCGATTTCCCTGCGTACTGGTAAGCCCGAGCCTTGCCTCAACCCTATTTCTCATCCGGCCATGATCCCGCCATCTCCATTTGGCGGATATTTGTCAGCCCACCCATATAAAAAAGACCCCAAAGTATTTTTGTATTGTTACATTAAATAAAAAAAACCCTTTGCCCCTTAATATATAAGCAATATAATTTTTAGGTTTTCATGAATATTTAATGCCGCAATATGAATGAACGTGGTATTATATTTCCTTCTAGCGAAGCCCCCGTGGATGAAGCCAATGTTATCATCCTCCATATCAAAAGAACAATTTAGATTTCTTGACAATCACCAGATCATGGATGGTATTGGTGTGGCTCAAGAGTGCTTTCATAGTATTAAGTCAAAGAAAACGAAGGCTTTAATTTTAAATCTAGACCTGGTCAGGGCCCATGATTGTGTTAATTGGGTCTTTTAAAGATTGGTGTTGCTTCAGATAGGTCTTAACCTTAAAGCTATTAATTGGATAATGGCTTATGTGAGCACAACTAATTTTGTTGTGTTAGTTAATGGTAAGCCTACAAGGTTTTTTTAGTGCCCCAGGGGTCTCAAATATGGCTGTCCTCCCCATCCTTTAGTGTTACTTCTAAGCATTGAAGGACTTAGTAGACATCGAACATGAGAAAATGGAAGGAAATGTAGTTGGGGTTAAAGTATCCGCACTCATCATAATCACACATCTACTTTTTGTAGATGATGTGATGTTATTTGGCTCTGGATCGATGAATGAGTGGAAAACGTACAATGAGGTACTGGACTTGGTTTGTAAGGATTTGGGTATGAAAATCAGTGAATCCAAGTCTTCTTTCTATGAAAATGATATAGATGGGGGTTTCCTTAATCAAATTGATCAATTGCTCTCTTTTCAATGTTCTCCAATCAATGTTTGTATGAAATATCTAGGATTCTTTTTTAAACCAAACAATTATTGCTTAGGAGAATGGAAATGGTTGATAAATAAGATTGATAAGAGAATTAGCCACTGGTGTTGGAGATGTTTATCACTAGGGGGATTAACCTTTGTTAAATCGGTATTAGATAACATTTAGGTGTATTGGATATCCCTTGCCAAGGTCCCGGAATCTATTTTATCCAACATTAGGAGGAAAAGCTTCAGTTTCCTGTGATCTGGGAATAATATTAAGGAGAAGTTGCATCTTGTAAATTGGGAATTCTTGGGCAGACTGAAATAGATGGGGGGTTGGCCATCGAAAATATTTTATTCTTTGCCCGAGCCTTAGCAACCAAGAATCTTTTGAGAAGCTTGTTTTCTCGGGGCCTTTGGAGCTATGTTATTCAAGGGAAGTATCTAAAAAATTGTAATGTATTAGAATGGATTATATCCAAAAACAAAAGTGTTAAGGGAGTTTCTAATATATAGAATTGTCTAGTTTTCTATTTTGTAAATCTTGGGTTCTGATTAGCCTGGAGCCCTGGTGACGATCATTTGATTAGATTGGGTGAGGACCCGCTTATAATGAGCTTGAGATTTTTTAAATTATCTTTAGTGTTGGTGTCATGTCTTCATTCAAAAGGTATTCATATCTTAGACCAGGTGAGCTTTCCAGATTGAATATTAGGTACAAGTTCGAGGTGGAGGCAAGCTTAGGAGATGGGATTGCAGGGGGCTCCAATTTAAGAATGGAATAACTATCTTGTGGGGCTCTGGAGGAATGGAGTTCAACTTTCATGGGTAGAGGATACTCTAAAGTGGACCTGGAATGAGAAGATTGGTTTGGTTACTACAAAATTGGGATATGAAACCTTATTTTATAATCATGTAGTGGAGGATTGTTGGTGGCTCTGTCCCATTTGGAAGTGTTTTTTTTCCATTAAAAATAACACTTTTTATTTGGTTGGCGTAGAGAAATTGTATTCTCACTTGGGACAATTATTTGAAAAGAGGGGGTGTAGGTCCAAATGGTTTCCCTCTCTGTAATAATGATGTTGAAACAATTGATCATTTGTTTATACACTGCCCTTTTACTATACAAGTTTGGTAATTAGTGTAGGGTATTTGTAGATTTTCTAGGACATGGTCTCAACCAACTTTATCTTCTTGCTTTAAAGAGTGGATCCTGAATGACCATTTCTGGAAAGAGTTGCCATGTTATATCTGTTGCGAAGTGTGGAAGCACATGAATTAATATGTTCTATTCAAGGGGAGGAACAAAAATGTGATATTAGTGGGAATGAAGGCTATTGCTGCTCACAAGGAATTTCTGAAGGGAAAGCCTCCAAGTTAGAGCATCCATATTCGAAGAATTAGGGACCCAGTCTTCATAAATGGATGGGAAAAATGTTTTTTAATGGTGCATATTAGGATTGTTTTCAAAAGTGTGGGGTAGGAGTAGTTGTTATTGTTGATAATGTAATGCTTTTTAAGATTCAATTAAATTGCAGTTTTGGGACCAATACCAGAAGCGAGTTGATGGCTTTATGGTGCTTATTGTTTTTTGCTAGATAATTTTTTTTACAATACCTTTAGGTTGCAAGGGATTCGAAAACCATTATTGACTAGGACTTATCAAAATGCAATTTACGGGTATAGGCTTTGGAAAGTTGGATGGTTAAAATAAAAAGGTTACAAAATGAGTTCAATGGGATATTTTTCCAACATATATATAGGGAGCGAAATAGTGAAGCTCATGCATTATCCAAACTAGCTTTTCAGAGGCTAGAAGGATTCATTTTTTGTGAGGAGTTCCTTAATTTAATCTTGGTATTAGTTGAAAGTATTCAGATCTACCAACTAAGAGATTGATCATGGCCTTTCTCCTTGTCCAGTGGTTCGACGACGGTTATATATATATATAGTCTTTTTAGATTATACTAGCTCATAGGTACATGTGTTTTGTGGATACTTGGTTTCTATTTTTGGTTGACTATAAATATTTATTGAATTGGTTGACTGCTTTCTCATCAGACTAGTGATTATTTTTGGTTAAAAAATCTCCTAACTTTGTTGACACTAGCTATGTTTTAGATGGAGTGACACTTTGAAATCTGTTGTTGGAGCCTTGTTTGGGTTGTGTATTATCATGTGCAATGCTTTGGATTTTGAACTTTCTTTATTGATTCTCTTCTAGATATTGTTGATGTTGATCGGGTTTATCTATTTGTATTAATCAATTGTTGGATATATGTCTAGTCCTTGTTTTGTATTTTTTGTCAATGTATACTGGTAGACTAGATCTTCGTGGTCTCACACTGTTCTATTACAGTTATGGAAGTTTTATACATTTTCATATAATTTTCTTTTATAAAATATAGTTTTTCATTTTAGAAAAAAAAATACCCTCTTAATTAGTTATATGCATGTATACAAGTGAAAAAAAGCTTTGTTTAAATAAATCAATTTCTATTACATGAGAATGACATTATTCATTACATTTTATGTTGGAGTTTTTTAAAACCATATTTTCACATAAAGTCTTAGCTTTTAGAAGATGTTGGATTATTTATGAAATTGTGATAACCTAATTTCAACCTCAATAGAGGAGATTAATGCTAATCCCACTATGCAACATTAATCTCACTATGCATTAAATTTCCCGTTTGAATCATGGAGCTGGTTCAATAGATCCAATAGATCCAACTACTTTGGATAATATTATTCTTCCATTTATAAAATTATGAGAATATTTATAAATACATAACGAATCAATTCCATAATCGAAATATGGAAACAATTACATTTATAATAAATTTTAAAAAAGGAACACAACTTCAAATCGAAGTATGGAAACAATTACATTTATAATAGATTTTAAAAAAGGAACACAACCTCAAAGTCGTTCATGATTCGGTTTCAATTAGATATTCATTTTTGAAAAGTAAGTGTGTATATATATACAAAGTGAAGAAATCACTAAAATAAACCATAAAAAGATGATGATGATAAGCAAAAAAATTTACTTTTTAATTAAATAAATACAGATAAGTTTATATTAATTGAAGAGAGAAATTGCATGAATCATTGTATGTATAGATTAACATTTTAATTTTAATGTCAACTTTTTTATTAGTCGTTGCTTTCAAGCGGGTAGAGATTCTATAAATTTTTTAATCGTAAGTTTTCATTCAAAGGAAAAATGGACAGTTTTTCTCAATCAATTATATGAGTTGAGTCGTTTTATCTACCAATCAACAAATTTGACCTCTTATTTCGCATCATCTCGAGACAAAAGAAAAATACATCATTCTTTTTGTATGTTTTGGTAACTAAAGAATTGAAAGACTATGAGATAATTAGTTATGGAGTAGATTAATGCTAAAATTAGTTATTTGGATTTCCACTGTTTTCACGAAGCCACCATCCTCCTCATACCACCGCCCTAAGACAGTCACTGCCCTCCTCATGGCCAAGGAAAATTTTAATCATCCATAATTTTTTTAAAGTGTAGAGACCTTGGTCAATCTTACTAATTCTTAAATTTCCAACCATAAAATGTTGGGTATTTTTTTAAAAAATGTTTCAAATTTCTAAGGATTTATATAGTTTCTGGACCATCATTTTGGTGATTTTTAGAGTTAAAAAATGTTATCTCATGGACAATTTAGAAAAAAAATGGAAATTGACAAATCTTCTTTTGGAAAAAAAGTCAAAAATTAGGCCATGGGCTAAATTTTGCTCTTAAAATTTCCCTGCTCATGGCTATGTTTGGGCTACACTTTGATAGCACCTTGGTTGCATCGTCATTTCCTTGACAATTGTGCCACTGCCTTTGTCTCGTTTTATGATCTTAACTCCCGCTCTATTCATAGTATCATGGAGGATTATGGTGATCAATGCTACAAGGTTTGGAGATTAATGTTGCAAGAGATTGATATTAGAAGGTCTGGGCGTAGGGGCTATGCAATAATAAGTTGTTTCTTGTGCTTTAATTTTTCCTATGTGGTTTGCAAATTCAATTTCTTATATATCAAATGTATTGGAATCCAACGAGACACAACTACATGCTTAGAATTCAAAAAGCACCAATAAACAACATGTTGTAACAAGGACAATTGGTTGGAGAAGGTTTTTGGATTTTCTCAGCATGGGAACACCATACTGGGTCTCTATACTAGAAAAAAAACACTAGAGCATTGCTAGGGCTTTTAATCCATCCTCATCTTAAACCTGCACCTACACATCATATTGGAGTTAGATGATTACTAGGTTGCATTTTAGTCTCTGAACTATTAAACTAGCAAAATTACTATTACCTTTGGAAATAACCATCATCCATTTCATATCTTGCATCTTCAACAAAATCAACTTTTAACTCTTAAATCACAACCTCTAATGATGAATTTTACACCAAACTAATAATTGTTTACTTTGCTTCAAGAAAAAAACCTATGGCCTTTGCAGTGAACTTTTGAAATGAACAAAACTTCTCTCTTTTTACCTCTTAAAACCCTTATAAAAAAATAAACAATTTCCACTGCATAAAGCCCTTAAACGCGAAAACCATCATTAATTGAAAAATCTATTAAAATGCTTATAGGAATATAATAAGCTCAACTTTAGGGATGCCTTGCCCATGATATTCATGGGTTCAATCTAGCCCTAAAACCAATAACACCTCACAATCATCAACCCAAGTGTGTCAAAAAAATATAAAACCATTCCAAAATATAAAACCATTCCAATTGTAGTGCATGACACAAATCTTGATCCGTAAATATTTTTTTTGAGTGCCATGCTTCATCGAGAAATACTAACCAATCGTCGTCCCAACAAATGCTTGTGTAATTGTGCTTGTCGCCACGTCATGCTTTGTAGAGAATGGTGCACATAGTTAGATGATATATCCTAGTCTCATGCCTAAAGCCATGGTAGAACTTGTTATTGTAATATTTTGGACGTGGAACCAAATGAATATTCCCCTCACCTTGTTTTTTACAATGCATATTGCACATTTCTGCCAACCATCATAGGGAGGCATTGTAAATACTTTCATGGGCCATGAAAATAAAAAATTTCTCCAAACCTGCTATATATTCTTTTCCCCAAAATAAATGCGATATTTGAATAAAAACATTTCTTGCTTCATTTTGTATGCATTCGTCTCATATTACCATGTACCGTGTTATTGAAACCAAGGTGATCAATCAAAAGTTGGAAAAAATAGCCACAAGAAGGACAACTTGGGACACAACAATCCTTTCATAAACTGTTATACTCTAATACATGGTCATACTCGAAAGACCCTATGTGCCCTTGGAACTGTCTTGAAAGACTCTTTGTTCTCCGCTTGGCTCTGTAGGCGGTTTGGATGGTACAGGGGAAGTGGTATTTCTCCCTAAAGAGAAATTTTATGAAAAACATGCGTAGGTGAAAGGTGGCTCAACTCTCACACAAATTTTAGTGATTACATGTAATAGTTACCATTCTTAACATATTGCTTATAGTGACCTGCATAGGGTGAAAATGCAATGATGTGTTCAAAGCACAAATAATTAAGCTTCTCTTAGGTTCCTTTCTCGGTTCCACAAAGCTTACTTACTTTTCATTGACGTAAATCCAATCTCTAACCAAGTCAATCTATATAGTGGCATAACCATATAAAACATATTGGATGGAACATAAAGAAAAATGAAGTGGCATATATTTGGAATACTAGTCAATGTCTATGGGCTAGGTTCTCCCTTGCCTAGTTGGGTTATACTAAATCCATAGTTAATTTGAATAGCTATAAGGTTTCACTCGGTTCAATGATTGGATCCATGATTTATATAAGTGTATGTGTTTTTCGGATTCCAGTTCCTTGGTTGGGGATCGAAGAATTGGATAGCACAGACGAGGGTTTGGACTTGATGATCGAGATAAATAACCTACGAAGTTGCTCTGGCGGAGTAGCAGTGAGGTGGATGGCCTGGAGCTCTATCGACGAAAAGGATTGGAGTTCGGACCATGGTTGAAGGAGGTAAATTGCGCATGAAATCTCCACTCAGAATTTTGTTTCACTGGATTACCTAGTTCTCAGGAGTGCTTTGTGGGTAAAACAATGGTCTTGGAGTCAAGTTTGTCACTTCTTTGGAAAACCCAGTACCAACCAGGTAAAAATAAGTGGGAATATTTTAGTTTAAAATCCATTGTTTGACTGACATTGTTCAATGGGGACAGGGTTATCCGGGGTTTTATCTTGTGGGTTCACGTGTTTTCTGGAGGGTGTCATTTTCTTTTTCGTGGATGGTGACTTTTCTTTTCCCTGAGGATGAGCTTTGTTGGTGATGTTGACAATTTAATATTTTCTATGATGAATAGTCCGGACAATGGGAGGTCTGTAGGCCCAGTTCTCTCACGTGGAGGGTTTATTTCTAGTAATGTTAAGACTAACCCTCTAACCACAGTTGTTTTTGAGCCTTGGCCGGATTGTTCAGAAACACAGGGTCCCCGTGTGACTTCATTGGATTCTCGTTTTGGGGATGGGGTTCGGTCGAATGTTATTGGTACGGACTCGACTTTTGGAAAAGCTGGTCATAAACCCTTGAAAGATAAGAAGGTTTCCTCTGCTGGTGCCTGGTTATCATTCGAAAGAGAAAAGAAGGGAAGGCCACTATGTGTCCTTGGAAAAGATGTAACTTTTGATATGGTTTCTGCTCTGAGCAAAAGGGATTTAATTGGAAAGTTCGAATATTTAAAACTCTCCCATTTAGAGGTGTTAACTTGGATTCAGAAAAAATGGAAGCAACTTATTGACAGTATCCCAAGGGTTTTAATGCTCGCTAATGGCTAGATAGTCTTCCTATTCTGACAGAGGAAGATAGTCGGATTATTGAAGATAGATACTGGGTTTTAGGCATTGGTTCTCTGGTTTTGTCTTGATGGCATGCCGCATTTGACCCCTGAAAGGAAATATTAGATCGACGCCATTTGTGGGTTATCCTTCCACATTTTCTTTTGCATTGTTGAAACTTTAAGGGTTTCATTACGGTGGCCAACTCCATTGGTCGTTTTATACTTATTGAAGAAGAAAATTGATTAGAATCGGATAGAAATTCACCGCGGATGTTGGTGGAATTGGATTATGATGAGGGACTATTTGGTGAACTGGAGATTGTATGGGAAGGGGGTTCATTCGTACAAAGACTTGACTACTAACGTATTCCTTTTTGCTTCCATCTGTGTAGAGAGATCGGTCATTCTAAGGCTCAATGTCCTTTTGGGTCTTTTGGTACGAGGGGAGTTGGGAGGCTAAAAAGTCCCTCTTCTCAAGAGGGGATGGATGGAGTTTTATAGTGCCAAATCCCTTTGGAGTACAGTTCGACAAAGGATTTTGTAGACTCCACCATGCCGTTGGTTTTTAGTCATAGGGTGGATGGTGATACGTCTCGTGAACATATTACTCTTGACCTTGGTCAGCCCGAGAGTACACCTGAGTTCCATCCGTTGTCCTCTCCATTGATTCCTCTTCTTGTTACAAAGCCGAATCCGCTTGGAATTGAATTTTCTCCTTCCCCCATTTCTGACTTTGAGTTCGGTCCTCTTAACCAAAACATGGTGTCTAGAATTCCGCTGGCTACATTTTCAGCCCAGGCCTTAGGTTATCCTGATGTCATCCCCATTTCGTCTATCATGACTGGGAATGTGATGTTTCAGAAGGTTCAAAAACCTAAAAGAGGCAAAGGGGTCGGTATTGATAAGTCTCATCATGTTTGTACTAATCCTATAGTCTCATCTTTATTTGAAAAAGGTCTTCTTAGAGACGATTCATCTCTTTCTTCTACTTTTGGGGCCCTTAGAGATTCAGCGGCCCTTGATTGTGTTCCCCCATGAAAATTTCCTCTTTTAATGTTCGAGGGATTTGCAGTGGCCCTAATAAAGTTGCGTTGAAACATTTTTTGGATTTGTTTAATCCAACTGTGATCTTACTTCAGGAAATGATGTTGAGTGTTGAAGATGCAATGAAATTTTTTCTCCGTATTAAACCTAGTTGGAGGGTGTGTGCTCTGGATTCCCCGGGGCTCTCGGTAGGCACTCTGACTGCTTGGAACCCTGATGTTTCTAATTTAAATGTATTTCAAACTTTTGTAGGTATCATAGTGGAAGATAAGCTTAAAGGTTATTCACATGTTATCCGATTAATAAACATTTATGCCCCTTACTTGAACCAAAAGAGTTTTTGGGATCGTATTAATGCTTGTGGTATTCTGCAAGATCCCGCTCTCATTCTGGATGGATATTTTAAATTTACGCTCTTTGCTGAAGAAACCTGGGGGGATGGAAGGGTATTGGACCAGTTGGTTGATTATTTTGCTTCCATATTCGATGAAGCCAAATTAATGGATATTGTACCAAATGTATTAGTCCCTACCTGGTCTAATGGAAGGTGTGGGAAAGCAGGGATTTCAAAAGGCTTGATCGATTCTTCATGGTTGAGGACTTATGGGATCTTGTGGGCATGTACCGTTCTTGGGCTTATGATGTGGGGTTTTCTAATCACAAAGATATCACTTTATAGCTTTATTTTGATAACAGATTTTATCCGTATCCTTTCAAATTCAACTCCATTTGGTTGGAAGATCCGTCATTTTGTGATTTGGTGAGGACTGTCTAGGACTCCCGCTCCATAAACTTCCAGGGCCCTCCTTTACTATGTATGATGAATAAAATTTCTCTGCCTAGAAAAGAGGTCATTAAATGGGAAAAAGATAAGAAACATGAGAACTCTAAACTTCTCTTGGAGATAGAAAAGGAACTTCAAACTCTCTCATTTAGTGTGGATGATCAGTTTTTCGATCATAAAAGATTGGACATAATGGCCTCTCTAGAGGGTGAAAGAAGGAATATCTTTGGGAAGTTAGAGGAAACTTGGAGGCAAAAGAGTCGAGCGATCTGGATTAGAGCAGGGGATAATAACACTATTTTTTCCACCGTTTTGCTAACCAAAGGCGGTTGATTAACTCAATCTGGGAGATTGAAGACGAGTAGGGACAAGTCATTTGTGATAATACATTTCTGAAAAATGAAGCTGTAAAGTATTTTAAGGATATTTAAAAGACTAAAAATGACATTAATATGGAAATCCAGTTAATGATTATAAAACTTTTTCCTCGTTATTTTGATGAAGGGGCTTGTCATATTATTGGAGGGCCTATCACTGAAGTAGAGGTTCTGAAGGTCCTTAAAATTTTTGCAAAAGACAAAAGTCCAGGCCCAGATGGGTGGACTGTATAATTTTTTCTACATTTTTTCAATTTTCTTGGTAAAGAACTTACTTCGGCTATTGATGATTCTTGACAGAAGGGACAAATTCTGGGTACTTTAAATTCCACCTTTATCACCCTTATACCGAAGAAAGATAAACTGACCGGTTTCTGTGATTATAGAACACTATATCTTTGTAACCTATTGTATAAAATCATATCCAAGGTCATCTCCGAACGTATTAAGCCTTTTCTTTAAATACAGATCTCTACTAAACAATTTGGCTTCTTTCATAGTCGACAAATTCTAGATGTGGTCGGAATAGCACAAGAGGGTTTACACTTGGTTAAGATGAAAAAATTGGATGCTTTCATATTGAAGATGGATCTTGTTAAGGTGTATGGTAGGTTAGATTGGACTTACCTTAGAGTTATCCTTTTACAAACGGGACTGTCTGTGGAGATTCTCGGCTGGATTATGTCTTGTGTGTGCTCGTGAGGTTTGCAGTTCTTATTAACGACTTGCCTTCACCTCACTTCAGAGGTGACAGGGGTCTTAGGCAGGGTTGCCCCATGTCACCTTATATTTTCATTATGGCCATCGAAGGGTTGAGTTTGCTGATAAATGAAGCAAGGAACGAGGGTCATATTAAAGGTATTAAAGTGGAAAATTCTCTTTTCATTACTCATCTTTTATTTGTAGACGATGTGCTCTTATTTGGCATTTGTAATTTTTCGGAATGGTCTCATTTCAAAAGCATTATCAATACATTCTGTGATGCTCTTGGTATGGAGATTAGTGTTTGCAAATCTTCTTTCCTTTACCAGTGTCATGACCCAGGTTTGAAGGTCCAGATTGGTCTACTCTTCCTGTACTAGATGAAGGAACTTAGCTATGGGATCAAATATTTGGGGTATATTTTGAAGCCAAATGGCTACACCCTAGCTGACTGGAATTGGCTCATAAAAAAATAGAGAAGAGACTTAATACTTGGGCTTACAAATTATTATCCTTGGGAGGTCGGTTCACCTTACTCTGCTCAGTGTTACAGAGTATTCCAGTGTTTTGGTTCTCTCTTTTCATGATTCCACAAGCTGTTATCAATTTCCTTAAAAATATTTTCTTTCAGTTTCTATGGGCGGAAGTGGAGGCATCTTCAAATATCATCTTGCTTTGTGGTTTGAACTTTTTCAGCCTAAACATTTGAATGGATGGGGTATAAAAGATCTGCATGATTTCAATTTATCTCTGTGTGCTAAGTCCCTTTGGCCTAGTCTTTTTGATCCTGAATTATGGGGGAAAGTGTTGAGAGAAAAGTACTTCAGAAGAATGTATCCAGTTTACTGGATTCGTATTAGTAAAAAAGATCCCCATGGCTCATTTCTTTGGAGGAGCCCGCTGAAATATTTTCCGATCATAAATCATGCCATTAGCTGGGCTGTGGGGTGGGGGACTCAAGTTTATGTGGGAATTGATCCCATTGCGGGGCTTGGCCTAGATTTTAAGCTTTGTTCATAGCTTATTTTATCTCTACACAGGCATAATATTCTGGTACTGAAGCAAGATGTCGTTCCACAAATTAGTGGCTTTACACACTGGTTCTCTGCATCAGATATTTTACTGGATTCGAGACTTCACTCTGAATGAGAGCGGTATGTTAAAAACTTAATCTAGGCTGGTATTACTCTGACTCACGAGGAGGATAAATTATTTTGGTCTTATAACAATTCAAATGGCATGGTTACTGCTAGCCTTTCTTATTCCTGCTTGATGGAGTCGGGTGCTAGATTTTTTCTGAGTTGGTGGTCGAAAAGGATTTGGACTGTTAAATGCCCCCTGAAAATAATATATATATATATATTTTCTGGTTAGTGCTTCAAAATAATATCATTGCTTGGTAGAATCTTATCAAGCGTGGTTTCATTGATCCTAGATGCTGCTGTTTTTGTTTCGCTGCTCTGGAAGAGGTCGACCACCTATTTGTGAAATGTAGTTATTTCCAGAATCTTTGAGGGATTTGGAATGTTCATATAACTTCCATTTTACTTGGGCTCATTACACCTTTGAGGGGAATCTTAAAATTTGGTTCGATAGCCATCCTGTGGGCCCAACACTTATTTTCTATGTAGTGTGTAAGGTATGGAAAGAACGCAACAATATTATTTTTCAGAATCATAAAGTATCTACCCATCTTCTCTATTCACGGATCACTGGTTATGTCTCAGCAGATTGTAACCCTCGTCCTCTGAAACACCGTATGATAAAACCTTTTTCAAAACTGGATCATTCCTTTCCTTTGGGATACTTTGATGGGGCATCTCAGTCCAGTCTATGTGGATTTTGGATGATTCTTAAACTCTCCCCTGACCATACCTTTCATCTAAATCCGATACCAGAGCATAACTCATTTCTCTTGGGGGACTGTTATGGTTTGCTAGGCTCAAGGGAATCCATACCTTACATATTTTTGGAGGCTCCTTTTGTGTTATCAATTGGGCGTGTGGTAGAGATGCTCTACATTCAGTGGAGTTGGATGGTTGGTTGAAGCGTATCTCCATGCTCATTTCGTTTTTCTCTTCCACCAATTTCAATGACATCTTCAGAGCGCACAATATGGAAGTGGATACTCTCTCAAAGAGATCGCTGATCCCCATGGATGTTTCTATATGCTTGGAGGAATTCAGAGATGGATCTCTGATAAACTTGGACACTCTTCACTTTTGCTGAATGATGTTCCCAGTGATTTGTTGACTAAGGTTATATTCCTGTTTGGCACTATGTTAAGAACTTTTGTCAGTATTTGATGTTTTTAGGGTGGATGCTACAATTACAATAGTCATTTTGTTTTGAGCATTGTTATCATCTAAGGAGCTGGCATCTCTCCCTCCTTGACATCTTGTATATTTTGACACAACTTTTCTTATAATAAAAGTTGTTGTTGTTTTTTATTTTATTTTTAATTTCGGTGTGAAAAAAAAGTTCCTTGGTTGTAAAAATACTGTCCCTTCTTGGGATAAAGAAAGTCTACCATGTGGCATAACAACTACATAACATATAATAGTTCGGTTGCCTAACTACTTGGTGAACTAGCAACAATTGAAATAGTTAGTGTTAATGTCATTGTTAGTACATGTTTTAGTCTACTACGTGGTATAGGAACTACACAACATAGCATTAGTTTAGTTAACTAGCAACTAGGTGAACTAGCAACAATTGAAATAACTAGTGCTAATGTCGTTGCTAATACGTAGCTTGAGTGTCATTCGATAACAGATACATCCATTTACATTAATTGTAAACAAAGACTTGTTACTTAGCAACCCCTCTTATTAACATTATTACTAAATTCACCTAATATAACTTAATTACTGAATTTAATTATTAAAAATAAATTTTGTTATTTATGATTATACAAATTATTTAAACATAAATTAAATTATTTAACTTCAATTTAATATCAAAATAATATTCACAAAATTAATTTATTGAGATCATGAATTCACCTATAAATTGGTTGAGCTATGAATACATCCATAATTGATATATTATTGATATCCAATTGATACATGATCTATTAGTACTTATTAGATTGTATTTATAAAATAACTTTGAAAAGCTATGAATCCATCCATAATTGATATATTATTAATATCCCCAATAAATACATGATCTATTAGTATCATTTTTATAAATACATGATCTATTAGTATCATTTTTAAGTTGCATTTATAAAATAAATTTGAAAGCGTTGAATATGCCATTGTCTTAAGTTGCATTTATAAAATAACTTTGAAAGTTTTGAATATCCAGTGTTCATTCATTATGTTAAAAAAAGTTGTTGTTTTGATCTCAATTGTCTGAATATTTTAGTACAAATTAGTGCATAATTATTTTGTTTCAAGATTTTAAATTTATTTTAATGATAGTTATATACATTTTATAGATATTTGAATTTTTATTTTATTTTATTTATATATTTATAAATTTTATAATTTTTTAAATAATTGTTAATAAATATATTATTGCGATTTTAGTAAACAATTTATAATTATGATATATTATTTTGGGGATTATTTGTATAGTGTAAATCATTAATTTATGAATTATATTTTATGACAATAGTGTTTTTAAACAGTTACAGTTAATAAAAATGTCGAACAAAACTCAGTAGAAAGGATATAAAAAAGTCTATATAACTGCTTCAGATTCACTAACTTGAAAGCCCACAAAGACCAGATTATCCAATCCCAAAAATCTAAAATAGCCTATCATCCTTCTATAGCTATAGAGTCAACAAAAGACCAAGGAAATCTAAGTACACTTCACAAACATTGAAAATTCAAAGTGACTTGACACCTACCTTTAATGAATACTTTGCTCCCACTTGCTGGTGTATTGAATCGTGAGACATCACCATTAATTTCCTTATTGTCCATCGTTGTTTCAAAGGGTAATGCTTCCTTGTGATAATTGAGGTGGAGTTCTTCCTTATGGAGGCATTACTTAGTGGCGATACCACCAACTTCTTGAAGTTCGCCAAATGGGAGGAGAGCTCCGCGATTGGCTTATGCATAAGCTCTTGAGTTTAATGCTCTTAGTCCATGAAAATATGACAAGGAATTGAACCAATTCTGTAGAAGATTGATGCGACCCATTAGATCTATTGGGGTGCTTTGACTATCTTGACTATCTTGCTAGAGTTTACATGATTATGAGATGACATGGAGGGAGTCACCAATAACTTTAGCTGATCTTATTCCTTTTTGTCGTAAGATTCGCATGCCCATCCATAAAGCCCATTTTTCTGCTTGATTGTTGGTTGTATAGCCCAACCCCACGCATAAGTTTCATATTTCCGCCCTGATAATGGATCTCCCCTCTCGCTTTTGTTGCTTCTGGGTTTCCTTTTGAGGTTCCATTAAAAAATAAAATTGGAGTAGTTTCATGCTTTATCCATTTCATGAATTCATCAATATGTCATGATTATAGTTACAACTTACTAATTTTTAATGGTTTTTGAATAGTCTACTCGACATTCATTGTATCAAGTGATGCTTACATAGGTGAAGAAGTGGGATTGAGACTATTAAAATGAATCACATAGCATCAATAATCACCTCGAATTACAACTAATAACTAACTAATTTTATATTAATACATATTTTCTTTAAATATTTTTAGATTAAACAAATTAATAATAAATTTATTAAGTACGTCATCTATGAAGGTGTATATGCATTCCTTGAGTTTCACCACTAAAAATGTCATCCAAAAATGTGTAAAAACATTCCTTAAGTTTCATCATTAAAGATGCCATCTTAAAATGTGTGGAAGAATTCCTTGAATTTTACTACAAAGTTTTTGTATAATAAAAGATTATGATTATATTTTATAAATTAAACTTATAAAAAGTATTAAGATTGAATATTCAAAGATTTCACAAAGTTAATAAGTAATAAGTAATGTTAAATTCCAATATTTTTACTTTGTAAATTTGACATATTAATCGATATTAATCATTAAGATATTTAATGAAATGAGATTAAAAAATTCATTTTATATAGATTTATGAAACTTATTTTTTCAACATTTAATTATATAGATTATTGAGAAATATGCATTAACATATGCCAATAAATTACTAATATAATAATCATAATTAACAAGCCTAATCTCCTATCAATACAAGCATCAATAATTAATAATAAGAGTGGAAAGGGAAGATAAAAGAGTACACCATATTTACGTGGTATAACCCCAAATAGAAGGCTTGATCTTCTTTATTCTCTAGGAAACTTCCACTCTTATCACATTCCATCTTCACTTCATGTCACAATGACACACAAATGTGCATCCCTCATGTGTACCATTGTACTCAAATGAGTCTCCTTCACCTCTATTATATAGTTATATGTATAGAGGATTTACATCCCATAACACATGTGGGATAAACGTTTTTCCACCCCTCATATATAAAGAATGGTAATAGGAGAATTTTACTCCATGATGCATGTGGGATAAATCCTTTTTATAATTAGAGAGTTATGAAGAGATTTCTTTGACAAATACAACCAACAACACTACACTAGTCATGATTACATATTCCAACATTCCCCCTTAATGATGTCTTGGGAGAAAGAATAAAAATGGAGAAAGATGGCATTACATTAACATAGAATGTGGATATGTCAGGTACCAAAAAAAAGGGTAAGGCACATATTTCTCATCATAAGATATTGAGACACATGCCTATAATCCCATGATTCAAATGCTCTTTCATTGCAAATAATTAGTCATGTTGCAAGGGTGGCATGCCTCACACATAAGTGATATGGGATTTAAGTTGATCCCAATGGATTCAGTATTAATGAAGCATATAGAGGATATATGGATCGATAAATTAAAAAATGAAGTACAAAGCATTTGCTTGAAAATATCCATGGATGGAGTTAACCCATATTCCCTTCAGAACACCAACTATTATGTTTGGTTAGTGTTAGTGCTCATTAAAAATATTCCCCCATGGTTGTCTGTGAATAATTACCTTATTTTGGCTCTTATGGTCCCTAATAGAAGACAAGTAAAGATAATGGTTACCTAGCTCCAACCATTGATTTATGAATTGAAGCAATTACGAGAAGGGATATAAGTATAAGCTGCAACAAGACCCATCTCGGGGGAGATATCTTTTACGTTGTATGGCATATGGGCTTACACCACACACAAATATACAGGACTAGGAATTTTGTCAAGTAAGCATATTAATTGATTTGTCTATATCCATAAATTTGGTTCAATTTGTTAAAGTTACAACATCATGAGTAATTCTCCAGGTCAATCTTGTGTGTCAAGATTGAGCCTCGTGTGTTGAGGTAGTGCCTTATAGGAGCTTGAGTTGGAATCAAGAAACTTGGAGAAGAATCTTGAGTTGGAATCAAGAAACTTGGAGAAGAATCTTGAGTTGGAATCAAGAATGGATAAGCTTCATGTGTTGAGGCAAGTTCTTTGTATGTCAAAGTGATGATGTTGTACAGACTTGCTAGTTAAGGATAAGGTCTTGTGTGTCAAGAAATATCCTCATGTGTTGAGGTGGTGCCTCATGTGTTGAGGTGATGCTTTTCATGTCGAAGCATGTATGGTGTGTGATGTGCTACTAACCATGGTTGAGCTATTAAGTCTCCTCCAGAGACTGGCCACCTCTAGAGTGAATTACTTTAGCATATAACCACTTGGAACGATAGTAGAACAATATGATCACATCATTGGAAAAATATCCTTAGTATATTTGATATGATAATTAAGCTGGAACATATGGACCATGCAAATAAGACAAGAGATAAAGATAAATATGATAAGATATTGCACATAAATAATTAATTAAGAGAGAATTCAAATTGTTAAACTTCAGTGATATTGACAAAGAAGACTTTAGACAAATTATTCGTACTTTTCTCCAGTTGAATACAAATGAAGCACTTCCATATTAACAGTTTGGCCGGAGTTATAGAATTAATTGTTGTTTGGAAGAAGCTGGTAGGTGATGAGGGTTTTCTTGGAGCAAGTGGCGAATTCTTTGGTATGGCGATGGCGGACTGGGGTTCGTGAGTTTCTGGTAGCTTCAGACTGGGGTATGAGTGCTCCTGGTAGCCGTGCGCATCTGTAAACTGACGAACCATTGCTCAGCTGCCTTTGGAATTGATCCTCGGAACTGTGTGGGGTATTTGGTTGGTTTTGCAGGTGATTGAAACGGAACCCTAGCCGTGGAGTCGGGATTTTCGGGGGTGTGTGGGGCTCTTTGCGGTGTGCGAGGGGATTGTTGTACTCCTGGATGCGTGGATGGGGGGCTGGCCCCCTTCTGATTCTGGGTTTATTATATTCTGGGGTTCTGTCCTGTCGGTGCAGTGGATGCATGCTTGGTGAGTGGGGTTGCTGATTTGGTAGATTCGAGAGACCGACTGGATCGGAATGGCGGAGGAGGTGGAATACAACGATGGGGTCTATGATAAAGATATTTATGTTGATGGAGCTGTCAGTGTGGAGAAGAAGGGGACAGGGGTTTTGTCAGGAACCCCCTTGACAGACGGGGGGCCAGCGGTCATTTCTGGGCCCGTGGGCGCGTTGGGCTTGGAAGGGCATATACTTGAGACACCTACTACTGCCAGGGATTCTTCACCGGTTATATCGCTGGGATTGGAGGGATTGGAGGTAGAATTGGTGTTTTTTCGGTCCTACGATGGTGTGGATGCTGATGGGCCAAATTTTACTGGCATATTGGGGCAGAACCCACAACCCCAACTTGTGTTGTCCGCCAACTTACCCTCCTTTTCGGATGAATTACATGTGGAAGGGTTGGAGCCTTTTCCCGGGCGTAGTATCCGGCGGACAGAGCAGGAAGGCGACTTGGACTCATTTTCGGCAGGTAACCTGGTACATTCGGTGGATACCGGCGATTTTGCTTTTGGATTGGATTGTGGCGGACTAGATCTACCCCGGGCTACATCTCCCTGTGGTACAGCCGCGGCAGCCCCTGGCGGTGGCATTTTTCTGCCTGAGGTCGATTCTCTACATGCTCCTCGTACTAGGGTTTCTGTACAGGCCGATTCTCATCGGAATCCAGCTAAGAATCTTGCAAAGAAGGTTAAAGAACGGATCAGAAAAGATAAACTTGTACTGAGGGTGGATATCTCGATGGAGGAGGTGGAGGATTACACACAAACGACAGTGGTTGGCCATGCTCGAGGCAAACGCTTTGGACGCGATTTCCTTCAGCGCTGGGCGGCTGAGCAGTGGACGGACTTGGTATCAACTGCTCCAGAAGTCAGGGTTCTGACTAAGGGTTGGTTCTCTTTCATTCTACAGAACAAAGGGGAGGTTGATGCTGTGTTAAATCGACAATGTTCGATGTTGGGCGTTCCTCTTGTATTGAAGAGATGGTCCCCATTCTTCGACTCTAAGACGGAGAAGATTGACAAAGAACCACTATGGGTGAAGCTTCCTGGGTTTCCCATGCACCTGTGGAATGAAAAATGGTTTGCTGAGATAGGGAATTTTCTTGGCGAATATGTGTGTTCTGATTCCTCCCATCTTGAGACTGGAAAATACACGGTAGCAAAAATATTGGTTAAAATTGACCTACGACTGGGCCTCTTTGCAGAGATTAAAGTTAAATCCCAGGATGGGGAATTCGTACAGCTGCTGGATTATGTGGGAGTGCCGTTTAGGTGCCACCGCTGCCACGATCACGGACACTTGGTTACCAGTTTCCCTTTACCATTCCGGGCTAGCAAGCCGTTGGTTGATGATGTAGCTGATGATTGTGCTGACCCTCTGTTGATGGTGGACACACAAGCGGAGGGGGCTACTGGTAGTGGGCCTGTTGGAGACATTGGGGGGTTTTCCGATCCGAAGGTACCTGCCAGCAACAACCAGAGGATTGGATTAGCGACATTTAAGCCACATTCGGCGAACGATGGGCTGGAGGTTTTGGGTCTGAGGATCCGGATGCTGTGGGGGCTCCTTTGTGTACCTCGACTCCTATGACATGGGCCGCATCCAGGAATTTACAGGGGTAGTCTATTTCTCGACGGGGTTCAACTGCGAATCCCTTGGGTATGTCTCATTCCTTACCTCATGAAGTTTCTTTATTTGTTGCTTCATTTGATTTGGGGGGGGATTGTCATGGGTCTACTACTCCTTCCTGTTCTATCATACCATCTCCTGTAGCTCCTTGTCTGTTGCCTCATTTGGAGAATGTTTTTACACCGTCCATTGTATCCACCGATCACTCTACCTGTTCTGAGGGTCGACGTATCAGATACGCTCTTAGGAATAGGGAGATCTCTATAGATGGACCGGGGGGGAAGGGCCTTCCTGAACTGGCTTATAGTGTTGGGGGGAAATGTCGAGGTAGGAAATCCCTATTGTCTAAAGCACAAGACCGGGCTAAAATTGATTTAGTGATGGGTACACAATCTTCTATTGAGTGGGCACTTAGAGCTGCGAATGCCCTGGAAGGGGGTATCTTATGAGAATTATGTCCTTCAATTGTCGTGGGTTGGCGAGCCCCATCAAAAAATCGTCGCTTCGGAGGTTGGTGGACTTGAATCAACCGGATCTTTTACTGTTACAAGAAACTCTGGGTGGTAGTGTGGAGGTTGTTCGGGTTTTAGAATCTTTGCTTCCAGGTTGGAAGTTTGTTGGAGTCGATGCTCGGGGGCGTTCTGGAGGGTTGGCCTCGGGATGGAAGGTGAAGAGCTGTCGACTTGATTGTTCATGGGGTATTACTTCTGGTATCGGTTTGGAGGTTTGGGATGTTGAGATTGGTCGGGTGATCACGGTTCTAAACATCTATGGGCCCTATTTAAATAGGGTTGGATTCTGGGACTCTTTGTTTAGCATGGATCTTTTTGATGGAAGGGATGTGATTCTGGGTGGGGATTTAAACCTTACTTTGGGGTCGTCTGAAGTTTGGGGGCCTCGGGCTGCTCCTGATACATTAGCAAATTTTTTCATTCAAGCATTCTCCAGGAAGGATCTTCTCGACATACTACCACCCAAGTTATCTCCCACATGGAGGAATCAGAGAGCAGGGGATCAATGGGTGGCCAAAATACTGGATCGGTTTCTGGTGGCTGATGTGCTGGCAATGGGTGTTGATGTTGTCAGACAGTGGGTAGGGACTGGTGGGGTATCAGACCATTGCCCCATTTTCCTGGAGCTTAGAGGCAGAAGCAATAAACCTCCTAGCCCTTTCAAATTCAATCCGAGCTGGCTGAAGGAGGAGGCTTTTCTTAAATTGGTTCAGAATCTGTGGGTTCATAGGCCGCATGATTCTCTGGAGGATGCGGGTGCACACTTTAAACTAAATCTTAAGAGAATTAAAGAAGCAACTATTATTTGGGCTCAAGAAAAAAGGGGGACTGATGAGCAGAATCTGAGGGATGCTGAGTTGAACATTGATAGGCTTCTTAACTGTCAGGGAATGGGTTTTCTGGATGATCAACAGAAAGGAGAGCTTATGGAATGGGAACGACGCAGGAATGTTCTTTTGGGTGAGAAAGAAGAGATGTGGAGAATGAAAAGTAGGGCGATTTGGCTACAGTGTGGCGATGAGAACACAAATTTTTTTCAAGCCTATGCTAAGGGGAGAAAATTCACAAACTCTATTTGGGAGCTAACTTCTGCTGAAGGGGAACAGGTATCCAGTTTTGATGGATTGGCGGAGATGGGTGTTAGACACTTTGGAGACTTATTTACTGCACAACCTGGGGCCTCTATTGCTGAGGTTATTCGGGTGGCCTAGCTTTTCCCTCGTTTTGTGGGGGAGGATGATAACAGATTATTGATGGAAGAGGTGTTGCCAATTGAGCTCTCGCTGGTTATGCATTCCTTTCAGAAAGATAAAATACCGGGGCCTGATGGCTGGCCTATCGAATTCTTCTTAGGATTCTATGAACTCTTCGGGGAGGAACTATTGAATGTGGTGGAAGAATCGCGAAAGGCTGGGTTTATACATGGTCCTTTCAACTCGACCTTCATTGCTCTTATTCCAAAATCGGACAAGCCAGACTGTCTTGATGAATTCAGACCAATATCTCTCTGCAATTGTATATACAAGATTATCTCTAAGGTTATGGCGAGGAGACTCAAGAATATTTTGTCTAAGCACATTTCTGGTGAGCAATTTGGTTTCTTGGAAGGTTGTCAAATTCATGAGGCCATTGGAGTGGCCCAGGAGGGATTACATACACTGAAAGTGCAGAAGCTGAAGGGTGCCGTGATCAAGATTGATCTCTCTAAAGCATTTGATCGGGTGAGTTGGCTATATATTCGGATGATTCTTACTCACCTGGGTTTCTGCTATGAATTTATCAGATGGATCATGGCCTGCATCACTACGGTGAGCTTTGCTGTTCTGATCAATGGTTCTGCTAGCCCTTTGTTCAAAGCTGGAAGGGGTCTTCGATAGGGCTGCCCCCTTTCACCGCTCCTGTTTCTCCTTGTAGCTGAAGGCCTCAGTCGTTTCATTATGAATGCAAAAGCTGATGGTTCATTTCGCGGCATACCCATCTCACAGGTATTGTATATTACACATCTCCTTTTTGTTGATGACATTTTGATATTTTGTGATAGTACGCGACAGGATATTGATAAGGTGGTTGAAGGCCTCAATTTAGTGCAAGTTGCAGCGGGTATGTTAGTAAATATTGACAAATGTACTATCACATTCTCACATTTAACCGAGCAGGAGATCCTTCGATTGGCTAATAGACTACCTTATTGGATATAGATGATGGCTTAAAGTACCTTGGATTTCACTTGAAACCAAATGCTTATTTAAAGGCTGATTGGCATTGGTTATTAGCAAAATTAGAACAACGCCTACATGGATGGAGTCATAGATGGCTCTCTCGGGTTGGAAGGCTGGTTCTGGTTAAATCTGTTTTGGAAGCAATTATGGTTTATTGGATGTCTCTAGCCTGGATTCCCAAAGGAGTCCTGGAGCAGATACGAAGGTTGTGTTTTGCCTTTCTTTGGAAGGGTAAGTCTGATAATCATGCTTCGGTGTGGGTCAGATGGGAAAAAATAGCAGTACCTAAAGCACTGGGCGGATGGGGATTAAAGAATATTTATCTGTTTGCTAAAGCCTTGGGGGCCAAGGTGTCGTGGGGACTTATCCATACTCATAGCCTATGGACCAGAGTGGTATACCATAAATATATTGCACCACTATAATTCTCGAATGGATAAGGCTGGGCAATAAGTCGAGGGCCAATTTCTCGGTGGTTTGGAAAGCGGTGGTACAGCATTTTCCTTTGGTCGGTTCTGGATTAGTGTGGAGGATCGGAAATGGGCGACTCATTCGTATTGGACTGGACCCTTGGGTCGGATGCAGGGGAGAACATGGCCTTCCTGTGGAATTGAGGACATTTTTGGCAGCCAGAGGTTGTCATTTTCTGGCTGATGTAGAGGACCTGGGATCATCTACTCTTTGGCATCAGGGGTGGATCTCTGCACAGTGTCTTGAGATCCCTGTCGAAATTCAAGGAGTTTGGGAGGATTTTCTCCGGATTTTAAGAAATTCGTATATACGCCTGACCAATAGGCTGGATGTACTTATTTGGGATCACCATCCCTCTGGATTATACTCCCCTAGGAATGGATATATTCAGCTGAATGTGGAAGCACATAACAGGGAGCTGGTGTGGTGGTGGAAATCTTTGTGGAAGTTAAAGTGCCCGAGTAAAGCAAAATTACTCTTCTGGGCTATCCTGGAAAATAAGGCTCCAACCTGGGACATTCTACAAAAATGCTTCATCCAGGGACTGGGGTTCTGTCCCCTTTGCAAGGATGCTGAAGAGACCATTAATCATCTATTTGTTCATTGCCGGTTTACTCAGGCAGTATGGGCTGATATGTGCAAATATCTGGATCTAAATACGAGTTGGCAAGGTGTGAGTGTACTTGAAGCGTTCCAATTGTGGTGGAATGTACATAAATCCTCTTCCATCAGGGCCTCCCCATGCATTTTCGCCTGGGGCATTTGGATCACCTGAAATAAGATCATTTTTCAAGATTGCAGGGTACCTAAGGAGACTGTCGTGGCACAAGCTGTGGCAATTATACAACACCACAAAACACCTGTACTTGAGATTAGTACTCGACCCGTACATGTGGAATTGATCGATAAATCCATGCCGTGGGCATATTTTGATGGCGCTTCACTCGACCATCAATTGGTGTGTGGTGGGGGCGGTGTCCTGTACAAATCTGAAACACATTACTTTCATATCATGGCTGGTTTGGGGAGGGGATTGAACAACTATGCAGAACTTATGTCTCTTAGACTGCTGCTGTTATTTGCACTTGAACAAGGATGTTTATCTCTTCAGATTTTTGGTGACTCTATGCTTGTTATTGACTGGGAAAAGGAGATTACTCAATGTCATGTGATGGTACTGTTACCTATTCTGGAGGAGATTATACGGTTAAAACAGTCTTTTGATCATATAACATTTACACATGTCTACAAGGAGCGGAATGGGATGGCTGATCAGCTATCCAAAGAAGCTTCGCAACAACATTTAGCTCATGGCACTTGGAGGATAACCATTCACGCTACTGGGGGCAACTACAGTTACTACCACAGACCATTTCATGAAGCTATTGAGGCGAGGATTTGAGCAATAGCTCAGCTTTTGATGACCAAGGATGAATACCTTCTTTACTATTTCTGAAACTGTGTTTTTTTGTTTAGTATATGGATATATGCGGGCTGTAGACAGCCGCTTTTATACTCCAGTGATGGACACCATATGATTTTCTGTTTTTTTTTATATATCAGTTATATGCGGGCTGTATGTACAATAGGATATATGTATTGATCTCTGTATGGGACTATAGACATGATAGTATCATGGACAGTAAATATGTGTAAATGTAGGGATCTCTCTGAATCCACTACATGTGTAGAATGTAATTTTGTTCATATATTTGAAATAAAATTACGACTTTTTCCAAGGAAAAAAAAACAAAAAAACAAAGAAGACTTCAGTAAATTAAAGGAGAATTCAAATTGATCACTACCGTGAAGTTAATAAGAAAGATTCAGTTAACAAAGTTAACTAAGTGATAACAAAGAAGATCTAGTTAACTAAGTGATAACAAAGAAGATCTAGTTAACTAAGTGTTATTCCATGGCGACACTTATGTTAAAATAAAAGATGACACTTGTGTTAAACTAAAAGATGACACTTGAGTTGCAACACTTGTATGGCAACACTTAAGTTAGCCAACTAACTAAATGGTAAATCTTTCAGTTAAGGGGCGAGTTCATCCTAAGAGTCAGTTCAGTGAGTTAATGCACTGCATGAGAAGCGGGGCACACTTCTTCATGCAAGATTGATGCATCCAGATGGAGGGTGAGTTCATCCTGAAGTCAAAATATAAAAATATAAGCCAATGCATGTGAAGAATATATAAATATGTTATACAGGATTGATGAATTCAATGTTGAGCGAATTCTCTTCTCCCTTGAAGGAAAGACGCTTCTCTTTTTGCAAGATATTATTCCAATTCCGAGTCTCCCTTCTTTATCTTTCTCTTGCTATGTAATTGCACCGGGGGTGCTTGATGTAAAAGGAATTCTCTACTATCTATCAATATGCTAAGGAAGGTTTTGCTGGGGTTTTCTCCCTCAAGTCATAGAGGGTTTCCCCAGGGTAAATTCATGTGCAAATGTGATTGCTTATGTGTATGATTGTTATTTGATTTCAAGTATTATTGCAACTCCAAATTAAAGATAAAAAATTAACATGGTATTAGAGCTCAGGGCATGTGTATTGTTATTTGTATGATTGTTATTTGATTTCAAGTATTATTGCAACTCCAAATTAAAGATAAAAAATTAACATGGTATTAGAGCTCAGGGCATGAAAGAGCTAAGTTAAACAATAAATCTTGAGCCTAAGTAGATCCTGAGTGTGCACAATAGATGACGAATTATGGCTTCAATCTTAGTGAGACTGGAAGATAGTTTTGAAGGAACTTCAAACTTCAATACTTGGAAGGCCAGGATCCTGAATATCCTGGAAGAGCATGATTTAGATGGATATGTATCTAGTGCTTCTAATGTAGGGCACATTACCTTCAAGAAGAATAAATCCAAAGAAAAAATAATCATTTATGATTTCATTAAAGACAACTTGATTCCCGTGATTACTCCATTGAAGAACACAAATGAATTCTTCGACACTTTGACAAATATTTATGAGAAGAAGGCGCCCAGTAAAAAGAGGGAATCGAAGAACAAGCTTCAAAATCTGAATATAGAAAAGGATGAAACCGCGGCTTCCTTATTCACAAAGATATCTTAAGTAAGAGATCAACTCATGAGAATTGGTGTGACGGTTGATGATGATGATCTCATTTAGAACGCTGTCGATGGTCTTCCATATTCATGGGAGACATTCTTGGCTGCAGTAAATGGTCGATAAGTGCAACCTAGATTTGAGATATTGTGGCATGATTTACTACAAGAAGAAGGGTGAATCCAGAGCAAGTATACTGCCTCCAAAGAAGAGAAACTCACTCTTGCAGCACATATGAAAAGAGGTAAGAAATCTCACAAAAAATTCTCTCATCAAAAGGAGAATGATTTCAAGAAATTTGATAAGTCTAAAGTTAAATGTTTCAATTGCAATGAGCATGGCCATTATGCAAGATAATTCCGTGCAAAGCAAAGAGGAAAGTTCAAGGGTAGGTTTCATGCTTCTACTGCCACAAAAGATGAACCTATAAGAAAGAATTCATCCAATGATCAAAAGACAAAGAAGGAGTACTATCTTGTCTCAGCCCTTTTTGGATCCATTATCACTAGTGTTGAGACATGGATGGTAGACAGTGGTGCATCCAAGCACATGAATGGATATAGGAGCGCTATCACATATCTGAAAGAAAATAAGTTTTCCTATAAGGTGGAGCTTAGAGATAATACCACCTATTCAAGCCAAGGCATTGTATCCACTTATTTTCAGTTGGATTCAGGAGATGTACTACATGTGGATGAAATTATGTTTGTACCTGGATTGAAGAAGAGCCTCCTATTTGTTTCGGTTCTAGCAGATAAAAGATTCAAAGTTATATTTATGGACAACAAGATGCTCCTGTGGCCTAAGCATGAAGACTTCAACTCTGCATCAATGATTGGAGTCAGAGAGGGAGGTCTCTACAAAGTTATTGGAAATCTCATTCAAGCCATGATCCATGACACAACCATTCCATGTGAGTTGTGGCATAGAAGGCTTGGTAATATCCATTTCAAATCACTGCCTGGATTGTAGAAAATGGTGAAAGGTATGCCCATGTTTAAATCTGATTTTGATAGTGTTTGTAGAGGTTGTGTTCTTGGAAAGAACATTTAGAAGAGTTTTCCAAGTAGTACCAAAAGATCCAAGGGGATCCTTGACTTGATTCATTCCGATATATGTGGTACTGTGTCTGCACCCTCCTTGAGTGGTTATTTGTATTATGTTCTTTTCATAGATGACTTCTCTCGCAAGTCATGGTTTTATTTTCTGAAAGCAAAGGGTGAAACTTTCAACAAGTTTCAAGAGTTTAAAGCACTGGTTGAGAATCACAGTGGAAAGCACATTCGTGGTTTGAGATATGATAATGGAGGGGGGTTTGAGTCCCATGAATTCAATTAATTCTGTCGAGATGCAGTAATAAAAAGACAACCGACTGTACCCTAAAGTTTTTGTATAATTCAATTAATTATGTGCGAATGTGATTGCTTATGTGTATGATTGTTATTTGATTTCAAGTATTATTACAACTCCGAATTAAAGATAAAAAATTAACATGGTATTAGAGCTCAGGGCATGAAAGAGCTAAGTTAAACAATAAAGCTTGAGCCTATGTAGATCCTGAGTGTGCACAATAGATGAAGAATTATGGCTTCAATCTTAGTGAGACTGGAAGATCATTTTGAAGGAACTTCAAACTTCAATACTTGGAAGGCCAGGATCCTGAATATCCTGGAAGAGCATGATTTAGATGGATATGTATCTAGTGCTTCTAATGTAGGGCACATTACCTTCAAGAAGAATAAATCCAAAGAAAAAATAATCATTTCTGATTTCATGAAAGACAACTTGATTCCCATGATTACTCCATTGAAGAACACAAATGAATTCTTCGACACTTTGATAAATATTTATGAGAAGAAGGCGCCCAGTAAAAAGAGGGAATCGAAGAACAAGCTTCGAAATCTGAATATGGAAAAGGATGAAACCGCGGATTCCTTCTTCACAAAGATATCTCAAGTAAGAGATCAACTCATGAGAATTGGTGTGACGGTTGATGACGATGATCTCATTTAGAACGCTGTCGATGGTCTTCCATATTCATGGGAGACATTCTTGGCTGCAGTAAATGGTCGATAAGTGCAACCTAAATTTGAGATATTGTGGCATGATTTCCTACAAGAAGAAGGGTGAATCTAGAGCAAGTATATTGCCTCCAAAGAAGAGAAACTCACTCTTGCAGCACATATGAAAAGAGGTAAGAAATCTCACAAAAAATTCTCTCATCAAAAGGAGAATGATTTCAAGAAATTTGATAAGTCTAAAGTTAAATGTTTCAATTGCAATAAGCATGGCCATTATGCAAGAGAATTCCGTGCAAAGCAAAGAGGAAAGTTCAAGGGTAGGTTTCATGCTTCTACTGCCACAAAAGATGAACCTATAAGAAATAATTCATCAAATGATCAAAAGACAAAGAAGGAGTACTATCTTGTCTCAGCCCTTTTTGGATCCATTATCACTAGTGATGAGACATGGATGGTAGACAGTGGTGCATCCAAGCACATGAATGGATATAGGAGCGCTATCACAGATCTGAAAGAAAATAAGTTTTCCTGTAAGGTGGAGCTTAGAGATAATACCACCTATTCAATCCAAGGCATCGTATCCACTTATTTTCAGTTGCATTCAGGAGATGTACTGCATGTGGATGAAATTATGTTTGTACCTGGATTGAAGAAGAACCTCCTATTTGTTTTGGTTCTAGTAGATCAAAGATTCAAAGTTATATTTATGGACAACAAGATGCTCCTGTGGCCTAAGCATGAAGACTTCAACTCTGCATCAATGATTGGAGTCAGAGAGGGAGGTCTCTACAAAGTTACTGGAAATCTCATTCAAGCCATGATCCATGAAACAACCATTCCATGTGAGTTGTGGCATAGAAGGCTTGATAATATCCATTTCAAATCACTACTTGGATTGTAGAAAATGGTGAAAGGTATGCCCATGTTTAAATCTGATTTTGATAGTGTTTGTAGAGGTTGTGTTCTTGGAAAGAACATTTAGAAGCGTTTTCCAAGTAGTACCAAAAGATCCAAGGGGATCCTTGACTTGATTCATTCCGATATATGTGGTCCTGTGTCTGCACCCTCCTTGAGTGGTTATTTGTATTATGTTCTTTTCATAGATGACTTCTCTCACAAGTCATGGTTTTATTTTCTGAAAGCAAAGGGTGAAACTTTCAACAAGTTTCAAGAGTTTAAAGCACTGGTTGAGAATCACACTGGAAAGCACATTCGCGCTTTGAGATATGATAATGGAGGGGGGTTTGAGTCCCATGAATTCAATTAATTCTGTCGAGATGCAGTAATAAAAATACAACTAATTGTACCCTACAACCCACAGCAAAATGGGGTTGCTGAAATAAAGAACAAACAATATGTGAGGCTGCAAAAGCTATGATGTGTTATCAGGATCTACCCACATACTTATGGGAAGAAGCCTTCAGTACTGCATTTTATATTTAGAACAAAATCCCTCATGATATCTTGGGAGAAAAGACTCCTGAAGAGGTTTTCACTGGTGAAAAACCAGATATTGGACACTTAAATATTTTCAGTTGTCTTGTTTACATTCACATACCAAAAGAGAAGAGGACAAAGATAGAGCCATCCAGAAAGAAAGGAACATTTGTTGGATATAGTGAATCCTCCAAAGCCTATATAATCTATGTTCCAAGACAAATAAACATTGAATTCAGTAGAGATGTAACATTTCATGAAGAGGACGCCTTCAAGCGCTCCAAAGAAATTCAGTGTGATTCATACATGGAGGAGCATGATACTCCTATGATGGAGGATCTAGTTTCTGATTCTCCCAATTTAGATGGTGAGAGGGAGAATCCAGATGAGTATGTGGATCCGCTTGATCCTGAAGAGCCATAAGATATGATAGAAATATCTCTTGATGAAACTCTTGCTAAGAGGAGATCTGCATGGTGTTGAGACATTATGTAAGAGGCAGAAAAGCATGGAGCACCTCCAGGCCCATCCAGAGAGCGAAAGAGACCTAAAATATTTTCAGGATATGTAGCACAGATGAGTCACATCAGTGATTCAGAACCCTCTACCTATGAGGAAGCCTCTAAGCAACAAGCATGGAAAGATGCCATGGTATAAGAATACAAATCCATCATGAAGAATGATGTGTGGGAAGTGGTTCTTAAACATGACGAGAAGTCAATAGTAACTTCCAAGTGGATTTATAACATCAAGCATGCAACGGATGGAAGTATTGAAAAGTATAAAGCAATATTTGTGGCCCGTGGCTTCTCACAGAAAGAAGGGATAGACTATGATGAGACATTCGCTCATGTGGCCAGGTACTCTACTATCCGAACCATAATTTCCCTTGCTTCAATTTTGGGTTGGAAAATTAACCAAATGGATGTGAAGACTGCTTTCCTCAATGGTGAGGTTGAGGAAGAGGTTTACATACATCAACTTGAGGGGTTTTTAGTTCATGGGAAGGAGTCACATGTATGAAAAATTAAGAAATCCTTGTATGGGCTTAAGCAGGTTCCAAGGGCTAATGGTATTCAAGGATTGACAACTATCTTCTAATTTTGGGCTTCTCCAAAAGTGAAGCTGACCCCAACCTGTACTTCAAGGTTGTGAAGAATAAACCATTGATATTGGTTCTCTATGTTGATTACTTGTTCCTTACTGGAGAGGATAAATAGATAGCTTGGTGCAAGAGGGAGATCACTTTTGAGTTCGAAATGAAAGACTTAGGTCTTATGCACTATTTTCTTGGTCTAGAAGTTTGGAAAAGGAAATATGATATATTTCTTTCTCAAGGAAAGTACACAGTTGATGTATTACGTATATTTGGTATGATGGACTGTAAGTCCATGTATACTCCAATGGTGTCTAATCTAAAGAAGCTACCCGAGTCAGATTCTGGATCGGATCTAGTGGATCCTACCATGTATAGACAACTCATTGGTTCCTTGATGTATTTGATACCTAGTATACCAAACATATGTTATGTAGTGAGTATCTTGAGTCAGTTCATGTCTGAGCCAAGACATAGACATTGGGTTGCTGCCAAGCATGTGCTTAGATACCTTCGAGGTAATATTGCTTATGGACTCATATATGCTTCCAGTGGTGGAGTGATGTTACTTGGATATGCTGACTTCGACTGGGGTGGTAGTATTGTGGACCGAAAGAGTACATCCGGATTTTTTTATAGCTTGGGATCAACTATGATATCTTGGTATAATAGGAATCAGGGCTCTGTATCCTAGAGTACTACAGAAGCATAGTATATTGCAGCTCGTACCTCCTGCCAAGAAGCTGTGTGGATTAGGAAGCTACTTGCTAGGTTGTTTGGTGAGAAGCTTGAGACTACTATTATTCGCTCTAACAATCAAAGCTGGATAAAGCTCTCAGAAAACCATGTGTTTCATTATATATCGAAACACATTGAGATGAAGTATCACTAAATCAAAGACATGGTACAGAAAGGTTCCATAAAACTTTAGTACATTGCTACTGGTGAGCAGATTGTAGATATGTTGATTGAGCCTCTGTCCTTGACAAAGTATAGGTACTTCCAAGACAATCTTGGCATGGCAGAGAATGCCTCCCTCGCTGAGAGGTAGTGTTAAAGTTACAACATCATGAGTCATTCTCCAGGTCAATATTGTGTGTCAATATTGAGCCTCGTGTGTCGAGGTAGTTCCTTATAGGATCCTGAGTTGGACTCAGGAAACTTGGAGAAGAATATTGAGTTGGACTCAAGAATGGATAAGCTTCATGTGTTGAGGCAAGTTCTTTGTATTTCAAAGTGATTATGTTGTATAGTCTTGCTAGTCAACACTAAGGTCTTGTGTGTCAAGACAAATCCTCATGTGTTGAGGTGATGCTTTGCATGTCAAAGCCTGCATGGTGTGTGATGTACTACTAGACATGGTTCAGCTATTAAGTCTCCTCTAGACATACCACCTCTAGAGTGAATTAATTTAGCATATAACCACTTGGAATGATAGTAGAACAATATGATCACATCATTGGGAAAATATTCTTAGTATATTTGGTATGATAATTAAGCTGGCACATATGGACCATGTAGATAAGACAAGAGATAAAGATAAGATGTGATAATATATGAGAGAATTCAAATTGCACAGAAAGAATTAATTAAGAGAGAATTCGAACTATTAAACTTCACTAATATTAACAAAGAATACTTTAGTCAATTAAAGGAGAACTCAAATTGATTACTACAGTGATGTTAACCAGAAAGATTCAGTTAAGAGAGTCAACTAAGTGATAACAAAGAAGATCTAGTTAACTAAGTGTTATTGCATTACGACACTTATGTTAAAATAAAAGGCAACACTTGTGTCAAAATAAAAGACGACACTTAAGTTGCGACACTTGGATGATGACACTTAAGTTAGCCACCTAACTAAGTGGGAAAGTTTTGAGTTAAATGGCGAGTTCATCCTAAGAGTCAATTCAACGAGTTAATGCACTGCATGAGAAGTGGGGCGCACTTCTTCATCCAAGAATGATGCATCTAGATGGGGGAAGAGTTAATCCTGAAGTCAAAAGATAAAAATAGAAGCTGATACATGTGAAGAATATATAAATATGTTATACAGGATTGATGAATTCAATGTGAAGTATATTCTCTTCTCTTTTTAAGGCAAGGAACTTATCTTTGTGCATGATATTATTATGGGCCTCTTCTTTATATTTCTCTTGCTCTGTAATTGCACCGGGGGTGCTTGATGTAAAATACATTCTCTGCTATCTATCAATATAATAAGGAAGGTTTTGCTGGGGTTTTCTCCCTCAAGTCATAGAGGGTTTCCCCAGGGTAAATTCATGTGTCAAATGTGATTGCTTATGTGTATGATTGTTATTTGATTTCAAGTATTATTGCAGCTCCGAATTAAAGATAAAAAATTAATACAATTATCTTCTTTCACAAAAACATATTTCATATACAATACGTCTTGTAACAAAAGGGTATTATGGATGAAAATATTGTGGACCTTTTATAAAGGCTAGGTCATTTAACCACCTAGAAAAGTTGATATAAGAATGCTCAAGTTTATTCCTCTAGGAAGACCACCCTTATAGAAGACCTACATCTATTTTTATTGGTAAATTACAGAGAGCACATAGACTTGATTGACATCACTAGACTGGCTTAGTGCATATGACACAAACAAGGAGAATAAAATTGTAGAATTGTTTGATTCAATTGGGGAGCATATGCACGATGATCCTAAATTTTCAACACTTGGATGAAATGAAATTTGTATTTTATGATCTTCCATATTGGGTTCATCTTAAGATTTCCCACTTACTATATCCCATGCATATATTAAAATATGTTTTATCTTGTTTGTGAAGGCACATATTTTTTTTTGTAAGTACCCACGGGGATTTGAACTTGTGACCTTCCATTTACAACTTCTCATCTCATTTACTCATTACCAATTGCTCTACCCCCCGTGGGATTTGTGAAGGCACATATAGTTTAAAAAAAGTGACACATTGGGTATTAGGAGATATATTATTGCTTAAAATACTAAAAATAAACATTGTCCAAGAAAAGAAATCAAAGGAGAGGTTGGTCCCTCTTGGTATTTTAAAGAAGGTGATGTCCCATGAATTTTGAAGAAATGTGATATTTCTCATGCAAAGGATGTTATATTGGGTGTGAATGCACCTTTTTTATACGGGTTGTATTTATGATGATGCTTCATTGAAGAAGAACATTTGTTGGCATTGAAATTACAAGATCATCTAAAAGTTCTAAGGGTATGCATGCCAATTACATGATTCTTTTTCGATAGTGTAGGTTATAATATGCTATGCACTAACAATTTTATGCCAATTAATTTTGTATGTGTTTATTTTGTAGTTTCATTATCCTTAAATTGTGCATGGTTATGTGAACCATGACTTCTCCCAAGACTCACGATGTGCTGTATCTAAATCATCTACATTTTCATAGTGGATTACATCAAAGGAGATTCACATGGATATAATTCCATGATGACATTGTGATATATTTGAGAATGTTTATATGTTTGAGAATGAACTACCCACGAGTTTCATGGACTTACAAGTCCATCTTGTAATTCACCTAGATGACGATTGAATTATTTGGGGTGGTATTATGTCATTATATGTTCTTTTAAGAGAGGTACATGACAAATTTGAAGGGGTTTTTTCAACAAAGGGAAAAACCCAAGGGATCTATGGAAAATAGGTATATATTATATGAATTTTTCTCTTATGCTAGTGAGTACCTCAAGCAATTTGACAACACACTAGGATGAGTGGTTTGGAATGATCGATGAGGCGAGGAAAAAAGGAAAGGGGAGCTTCTCCAGATGAATGGGAAAATGCACATGTGATAAAGAGTAAGTTACTTATCTTTTGTCAAATTTACATAGAGTAATTGTTTATGCTGAACTCGATAATATATTTTTGATCTCATACTATTCATTTTGATTTCATGAATAAATTAGTAAATTTAGAAATTGATGCTATTGATAAATTCACTCTTTACAATGAAGAGACAATGCAACCATGGGACACATTGCACAAATAAAAGAGAAGGAAATGAGATAGTCAAAGGAAAGAATTTAGACAATTGAGTCATAATGGTAGAAGAATGCCTTATCCTGATCATTTAAGAGAAAATACACCAATGATCTCTCCCAACAGTTGGGTAGTTGACTATATGAAAGAGAAATATGGTATGTTTGATCATTACTCATTTGTTGAAGAGGATGAGCTAAACATAGGGTTTGGGTGCAACAAATTTGTAATAATATATTTATGTGTTAAGTTAACCTTGTCTCGATTAACAATAATTAATTTTACATGTATTTGGTCATTGATGGGTTTACCATTGGTGGTTTATGGGCCCATGTAATTTATCCATGGTATTTGAAGCGATGAAGCCCATTTAAAGGCTTAGTGTTCTCCAATGTAAATGACTTAAGTGACCTATTCTTTGGTTGGTTTGGCTAGATTGGTTAAGGTTAATAAATATATCTATATCTTTATTAGCCAACACCTCACATACATACATACATACATACATACATACATACATATATATATATATATATATATATATATATATATATATAGGTTAATAAATATATTACTATGGAGAACACTAAGTGTTTAAATAGGATTTATCACATCAAATGCTATGGGTGAATACCATCAGTTACCCAATAACATGGACTCATAAGCCACCAATAGTAAACTCACTAATGACTAAATACACATTACTCTAATCATTATTTGATTGAATCGATATTAACACAACATTTCCCCTTATATGCATCACTGTCTACTCCAAATATAGTGAACTCAATCAAGTGGTCCAAGTGAGTACTTCATCCATTATCCCCTATGTGCTCCTTTCTGCCAATGATTCATATCAACGAATCTTGATCAAAGCCAACTATTTAGGGATTCTCTTGTGAGAGAGATTTATCTACCCAAGCATGTTTCTAATACCATATTGAAATTATTTATAAGAATGGTGAGGGAAATAGTGCAAATAAGAAACAAACACAAAAATCTCAAGAGACAAGGGATTTACCTTGGAAACCTTTTACTAAAAAACCAACAACCAAGGATATATATTCTATTGCCCTTAGACATCTATCCAAGACGATAAAAAAACATACTGCTTGATGCATTTTACAATGGAGTTCTCCAATCCTTTAAAATAGTCTTCATCACATAAAATACCATGGGTTACCCAATACCATAATCCCATAAACCACCAATTGTAAACCCATTAATGGATAAATACTCATTAACCTAATTATGACTATTTCACCAAGCCAATGTTACCTTAACAATGTGTACATTATTCACTTTAGAATGCACATTTATATTATACTATGTATTATTTATTTATTAATGCATGGGTTATTAGATATATGCCACTAGCCTTTATTTACATTTTTATATGTGTGTTGTTCCCATCTATGTAGGCATATGGACATGATTTTCGCATTGAGGACGTTGATTATCGATGTGTCACTCCAGATTGTGGAGTGGATGTTGAGTTTGAACAATCTATTCATGCTAGCCACCTACATGAATATAACCTAATAGAGGGGAAATTAGGTTACACCAAAAATATACAAGAGGTCATGCAAGTGGACTTCTATCTTCTAATGTGTCATTTTTAGGTGCAAATATGTATAATCTCTTAAAAGATGTGTGATGAAAATAAGGAGCCTTATGTTTTCCCAAAACATTAAAACCATGTTTGTTTTACTTGGAAATGTTGGATGAGGATTGGTGGTTCATACTAAGGCATGATCTAATATTAAAATACCTTTTTGACAAAAACAAGGTTATCATGCCAAGTGAGGAACATAATCAAGGTGATGGAAATGAAGGGTGATATGTACATGTTTTATTTCAACACTGATATTTTATGGATGCATCATTTCGTTATCGTTATCTATAATTGGCCAATTATGTTTTCATCATTTTATGTTGTTGGATATAAAAAGTTAGCAACCATCATGTTGATTATTTTTCTTTACCTTCAGACTCTTTAATGAATTGTGAATCATTTGTAATTGTAAGATCTAGACATTGTTCCTTTGGTGCATTGCATAGGAGTTGTTTTTGATAGATATTTATTTCCATACATTAAACTAATAAAATGTTTTTTTTATGTGTACAAACATATTTGTTTTTCTACTACACCACCTAGTAACTAGTGGACAAAGTACATGCATATTTTATGCACATTTTATGTTCACAAGCATATAAAATAATTACATGTCTTTTATACATACTTAACAAGATACACTAAATACATTTTGTGTAAGAACATTTATGAGCTAAATGTTTTATTGCAATGAGAGAAGTCAAGGCCACTCTATAATACAATATGGGTGAAATGTATACCTTGGATACTACTATTTTATATATCACTTAAATGAATAAAACATTGGTCAAAAGTAAAAATGTTGAAGATCTTACATTTTTTCCACAAATACCTTGAATCCCAAACTAGATTATTTAAAAAATTGGCCCAATAAGCTCCTTACACCAAATCGTCAACACGTCAAATACGTATGACGTGAAAGAGATTCTTTGTTATTCAATGGCCATAAGTTTATGTGCAATACCATTTACAAGAAAACAAAAATTGTGCTCATCCATTTTCTGCTAAATGTAACCAACTCCTCTAATTGATTGTTTGCTCCCTATATTAATTCCACTCCAAGATACCCATCAAGGTGATTGGTGATGGTGGCTACTATAAATATTAACAACTAAAATTATTTTAATTAATTCATTTTTAATATTAATATTATAGTTTTGTTTATATTTACTATGTGCAATTATGACTTAGTTGTTAAAATAAAGCATCTCAAGTTCAAAAATATTTACATAAATAAGTTGACCAAATTAGATGACTTGTAGGTTAAACTGAACCTTAATTTCATACTCCCCACCAAAACAGTTATTTTACACTTGATGTAATGAAAATGAAGTGTATGGAATCTTATACAACATCCTAATCATACCAATGAATACATAATTCCATCAAAGGGTTATAATCTATGTTGTAATCATAGATGCAAAATTGTAATTGTTTGTTTGTTTCCTATACTAGTTGCATTCAAAGATATCCAACAAGGTGATTAGTGATGGTGACTACTATAAATATTAACAACTAAGATTATTTTAATTAATGCATTTTTAATATTTAAATTATAATTTTGCTTACAGTTTTTTTTGTTCTATTTTTTCTGTATGGTTCACAGCCTCGACAGTTGTGGTTGGGTCTCTCTACATCCACAATAACATTCTAGGGGGCCCACTCGAAAGGGCCTCACCCTATCGGCTCCAATTTTGGGAACCTAACCACGAAGGACCTATAGGGTTGGATTCGTGAGAATTGAACATCCAACCTCAATATCAACGGTCTTGGACTCAGAATCCAACAAAATGAGCTACCCCTCGGGGCTTATAATTTTTCTTACAGTTAATATGTGCAATTATGACCTAGTTGTTGAAATAAAGCATCTCAAGTTCAAAATTATTTACATAAATAAGTTGACCAAATTAGATGACTTGTAGGTTAAACTAGACCTTAATTTCATCCCCCCCATTTGTTTTTATTGTACACCTGATGTAATGAAAATGAAGTGTATGGAATCTTATACAACATCGTAATCACATCAATGAATACATAATTAATATCATCAAAGGGTTATAATCTATGTTGTAATCATGGATGTAAAATTGTTGTTTCTATGGCTAATTACATGAAATTCATCGAAATAACTAGTTCTTATTTAATTATATTGATAAATGTATATCTATATTTTTAAATGAGATTAATTAATTTTAATTTCAATGTAGAGTTTGATTAAGATAATTTTTTTATCATTATCCCCCTTAAATAGGTTTAAATTTTATGTTCTTCTTTAAAAAAGTATTATTAATAATTAATGTTCATAACTTTCTTAAAAAAATTTGGATTAGTTTCAAAAGGGTGATTGATGTACATCTATCAACATAAATTTACCACCTTATATGTGTTATATGTGTTTGATTGTATTCTGCCTCCTTCTCTTTAGGGCATGCTATGTGTGGGAGTCTGTGTGATCATAAACAATCAAATACATCATGTTTGACATCTTATAATAGTTTTTACAACTTTAAGATATCGTCTGGCTAATATACTTGTTTTCAATATTAAAAATTCAAATAGAGATGTACTATGGACACTTTGAATCTCGCCACAAGGATCAACTTGGTATTGAATAAATTGGGAATACAAATAAAAACAATGGAAAACACAATAATATTATTTGACACAATAACACAATATTAAGAACTAGATCCTAACACAATGATAAGTTTTCTACTATGTTTTTTCCAATTTTCAAGATTAGTAAGGTTCCACCACCATAAGGAAGGGTGGATTATTAATTTACATGTATCTACTATGAACTATCAATTTGAGTTTCAATGTTAAAGCATGATAATTAACCTTAAAAGTATTACTCCATGGTAAGTTCATATCTATGTAGGCATATATACATCATTTTCACATTGATCATGTTGATTATGGATGTGTCACTCTAGATTGTGGAGGGGAGGTCGAGTTTGAACAATATAGTCATGCTAGCCACCATGATTATAACCTAATAGAAGGGAAATTAAGATACACCAAAAATATAAAAGAGGTCATGCAAGTTGACTTCTCATCTTTCTAATGTGTTACTTTTAGGTGCAAGTGGTGGAATACCTTGATTGGAATAATATAAAAGAAGATTGTGATAGTGGGATAATATGTATGATCTCTACAAAGATGTGGGATGGAAATACGGAGCATTATGTTTTCCTAAACTTTAAAACCATGTTTTTTTAACTTGGAAATGTTGGATAAATATTGGTGGTTCATACTAATGCATGATCTAAGATTAAAATATCTTTTTGACAACAACCATGTTATCATGCCAAGTGAGGAACATAATCAAGGTGATGGAAATGAAGAGTGATATGTACATGTTTTATTTCAACACTGCTATTTTATGGATGCGTCATTTCATTATTCTATAATTGGCCAATTATGTTTCTCTTCATTTTATTATGTTGGACATGAAAAGACAACAACCATCATGTTGATTTTTTTGGGGGGAACTTCAAACTCTTTAATGATTTGTGAAGAATTTGTAATTGTAAGATTTGGATATTGTTCCTTTAGTGCATTGTATAAGAGGTGTTTTTGATAGATATTTATTGCCATACATTAAACTAATAAAATGTTTTTTGATGTGTATAAACATCTTTGTTTTTCTACAACACCACCTAGCAACTAGTGGAAAAAGCACACACATATTTTCATGCACATTATATGTTCACAAGCATATAAAATAGTCAACATGTCTTTGATACATACTTGACAAGATACAATAAAGACATTTTGTGTAAAAACATTTATGAGCTAAATGTTTTATTGCAATGAGAGAAGTCAAAGGCACTCTACAATACAATATGGGTGAAATGTATACCTTGGATAATGCTGCTAAGTATATCAATTAAATGAATAAAACATTGAATTCAATGTTAAAAGTAAAAATGTTGAAGATTTTACATTTTTTCCACAAATATTTTGAATTCCAAACTAGATTATTTATAAAAATTGGTCTAATAAGCTCCTTACAACAAATCATCTACACGTCAAATACATATTACGTGAAAGAGATCCTTTGTTAGTCAATGGCCATAAGTTTATGTGCAATACCATTTACAAGAAAACAAAAAATGTGGTAATCCCATTAACAATAAAATTAACACCCTTAGGCAGGTGACAGAAGAAGCGCATTTTTACCATGCACCTGCAGCAGGAAGACATGACACAAGTTCATTCAGAGAAGAATCCTCTCTGAGAAATGCATTAAAATGCATTAATTGTGCTTAAAATATCCTAAGTGGAGCAAAAAGCCTAAAAACTATTCAAAAGTGGGCCTAAAAACTATTCAAAAGTGGGTTTTCACTTGAAAATAATCAAAATGAGGAAAATGACTAATCCCACATTTAGAAGAAAAGCCTAAGGCCCATTTCCCAATGCTATATAAGAAAGGCATGGGAGGCATGGTAAAGGGAGACAAAAAGAGCAAAGACATACTGAGGAGATTCTGAAGGAGGAGAAAAGCTCCAATTCTTCAAAAGCAAGGATAAAGGAAGGAGAATTTATAGCAAGGGAGGAAGGATTCTCACCTAGATCATTGGTAAGGATGTATTTCTTCCTTGTTCTAATATGAATGGATTCAAGTTTCTACCATTTTAGTGTTGAATGTTGGCTTATCTTGCATGACTTTAATTCTGAAATGTTCTTTGATCTTAATGAGTTTTTATTAATGAATCTAGATCTTAAGATGCTTGTGATAATCTTTTCATTTCTGATGTAGAGGCTCACCATCTCTTAGCAAAATAGTTAAACTAGTGTAGGCTTCCTTTATTCATGAGGACCAAACTTTTCAGAGTTAATGGCAGCTTATGTAGATGCGATTTAGCTGCAATTTTTAATGAGACTTCAACTACTTCCACAATCGAATGCCCAATGCAATTTCCTTTCCGATTATAAGGCGATCGGGCATTTGTAGTCATATCAACATCTATTAAATGAATGCAATTCCTCTGTTGGCTGTAAATACAAGTGGAGCGATCTTGTAGCGTGGTAATGATGGTAATATTTTGGCTGTCATTTCATGCCGATCTATTTAATCTCACATGATATTCAATAATAATGTATCCACCAAATTTTATAACTCGTGGATTCTTTGTGAATTCCGTTGGGGATTTCTAGTTGTTACGTTGGCTTCCATTAAATTCGAGACATCTAGGTGGCACTTCTTTGATGCATATCCGTGGCATCAAACTTTCACCTATTGTCTTTGTGTTATTTAACTAGTGTAATTTCGACCAGAGAGTGCGGTGTTAAAACTCTTCAAGGTGAGTGTTCAGCTTTCTTTTGAATGCTAGCTCTCTGTCGAATGCTAAATCTCAGCATTAAATGTCAACCTCTGCATATGATCTCTACGTGTGTTCGCCTCTGCCTGCATTGCTTTCAGACTCTGCCATGTTTTAACCAGTGAAGACCAATGTCGTTGTGAAGCGCTGATGTGTAATGCCCATATGTAGCAGCGTTGATGTATAGCTGGAAGGCGATGATGGAATAATTAATGTTGAATGCTAACGCTAGAGTGATGTTGGATTAACTTTGAATGCCATAGTTCATATTCAAAAAACAAAAAAAAAGAATTAAAACATTCTAACAATTTTTAATTTTGATTTTTGGATGAACTAAACAAAATGTTTACATTTGAAATTTGTTTATAATTTTATTTATTTATAAATAAATAAATAAATAGAATTCAAAAGATTAAAAAGAATTCAAAATGTGCATTTTCGAAAAAGTTTGGCAGAGTTAGAATTCAAAGGTTCATTTTTGGATTAATAAAAATTAAAAAAACTTTGCAAAAAGTGGTGCATAGTGCAGTTACACTCTTCCTATTTTTGGATTAAACAAAAAAAAGAATTCAAAGGGTTGCAAAAACTTTTGTATAATTGAATTGAAAATCTTTTTATTTCTTTTTATTTTGTTTTAAAAAGATTTCGAAACTTTGCAAAGATTTGGCATTCTTGGAGTTATAATCTTTAATTAGATTAAAAAGAAAAAAATTTGCAAAATTTTTACAAGGTTTGGGATGTTTGGATTAAGATTGCGTTATGCTTGGAGTTGTATGACTGAAAGTGCCATTCACACACACTTGCATTGATAAAAACACTTTAAACATCACATGTTAACATAATTTGAGAGCAATTTCTTTCCACAAAACAGAAACAAACTTTAATTAGTTACATTTTGTTTTAAGAGTTTGAATGCTTTCATGATTTTCATACATAATTAGAGAGGATTGCACCTTTAGAGTTCATTTTTCTTGACATATATTGTGTATGAGGCATCGTATCCCCTTCACTCGCATCTTATGATGATCTTGTGAATGAGAAAGTGTATCTCGTGTGTAATAGTTTAGGGGTTGACTTTCAAAGCATCTTATATCGAGCCACCGTATCCTCTTCACTCGCACCCTTTGGGCGATCTTGTGAATGAGAAAGTGGATCTCACGTGTAACAATTTAGGATTTAATTCAAAAACAATCAAAGGGCTCTGTGTATCCTCTTCACTTGGGCCTTATGACGATCTTTTGAATGAGAAATAGGGATCCCCCGTGTAATAGAATTAGATTCACTTTTACTTGAGATATCTGTTTGGGTTACATTGATCATCAAACATCGATTATTATCCATATTTCAGAAAAACTGTGCATAAACATAAGAAATCTACCTGAAACTTTGCATGTCTGAAAGAAGCTCATGAACCTCTAACCCTCCTTCAGTTAGGATATTCATCGAACTGAACGATAGCGTAGTGAGCATCTTGCATTGTGTGGTTCATTTTGTTTTTGAGTCGAAACACCATCGGTTTCACTTCCACTCTTGAGACTAAGCAAACTTCCACTAAAAATTGGCGCTTAATCTAAAATTGACAAACTTTTGATTTTCATATCAGCAACAATTTTAGGTTAGTGCCTCGGATTAGGTTTGGAGAGTTAACACTCCTGGGCTGCAAAAATTTGAAACTAGCATTGATTAAAGAGAGTAAATCCATTAGTCGCAAAAAATGCTTGTCGGGAAAGCGCCTTGAAACATGCGTCAAGCACGAGGTCAATCTGGATAAGTAAGGGTGGTTCCCCCTTCTTGCTTATTTAGTGGGACATGAGCTTATCGAAGGGATTCTATGTTCAGTGACAAGTCCTCGGGGTGACATCACTGTTTCTAGAGTTTTTGGTAATAAGAGTTGTCCTCGACTTACAACTGTCCGCCCGACCGTCGATTGTGAAGTGATAACTTTAGTGGCTATTCTTAGGATATCACATAGGCTGTTGTGAGTGGGACACACTTGCAATACCTGAGACATACTTTGGAACTTTTACTCCTTGGAAGGGTGAGTGGTCAGGAACCAACACTTGTACCCCTGGCGATTAAAGTTTATTGTAACTGTTTCTCACACCTTCACTCCTAGCAATTGTATGAGGACATGAAATCCCTTAGTAGCTACTAGTTTTAGAAGGCCCTACAATCCAGCTTTTCACTGAGCTTCGGTTCTTTGGAAAAGTAAGTTTGCTTGCATGAAAGATCTAGGGAATTTTTACTGTGTGGACACTTTTTATTTTGTTGAGTCTAAAAAGCCATAGGATTGTTTGATTCTGTTTTCAAAAACTTTTTAAACACATCCTTTTATCAATATTCTTCAAAGTGTCTAATCTTTTGACCCGCCAGTCACGGCGGCATAGAGGTGAGTCACCAGAAATTGAAGGCCCCGCTACATTGCAGAGACGACTACAAAATACAAGACACTTTGACTTTGAAACTAACACACTTCTAACTTCAATTATCAACAGTAGAGAAGAAACACATAAAAAAATACTACAACATCACCTACCCATGAAAACATAGAAATTGTTGATCCTCTTGCTCCAATTTCAATTGAAACATTGGAAGACCACACTGCATATCCCGTAAATCCTCCTTTGACAAATCGTTCAAACCCAGTGGCACTCCACATTAGTGAACCTTTGAACACCATCAATCCTCTGGCGGCACACTTGGTACACATGCTAAATTCAACATCTAATCCCATGGCTTCATCAGGATCACAAGGGACAACATCAACACCATCTCAAATAAGTGTTGGAGGTAACAATACTTCCAATATCCCCATGGCTTCATCAGGACCACAAGGGAAAACATCATCACAACCTCAACCGGTTGCTGGAGGTAGCAATACTTCCAATTTGGCCTCTACCACAACTCCACCAGTTAGTTTACCTGCTTCTACCATAAGTTCAACTAGCACTTCAGTGCCAGTTGGTACAGTTTCGGGTCCCAATCCCAGAAGTACATCCACTTTACCTGCAGGAATCCCTACTTGAGGGTATGCCTTACCAAACTTGGGTTTCCCATATGGTTTGGCTACTAAAGGTCAAAACAATTCAGGAGTCAACCAAAATCCTATTGGCATACCAAACATTTGTCCAAATCCTAACCCTGGGGGGAAACCTTCACTTTGGAATCTCAACATCCCTAGTGGACTTAATGGACCATGGAACACTAATGGTAATTGGGGTAATACTACACAAGTTAGTGGAAGTGCCTTGGGAAACCTTTATCCAAACTTTCCTAGCACAAATCCTGGGGGCAATCCCATACCCCCAACAGGTAGCACACCAGGAGGTAACCCATCCACCAACCCCATTCCACCATGGAATGGGCAGGTTCCAGGAAGTACCCCATCTTCTTGGGCACCACCCCCGCAAGGGGGCAATCAACTTTGGAACGCATATCCAAACCAAGGAAACAATCAATGGAGTGGTAATGTTCCACCAAGTACCCAATCTCAATGGAACATACCCCCTCAAGGGGGTAATCCACCCATGAATTCCAACCAACAATGGAGTGGTAATGTTCCACCAAGTAACCAATCTCAATGGAACATACCCCCGCAAGGGGGAAATCCACCCATTAACCCTATGCCACAATGGAGTGGCAATGTTCCACCAAGTAACCAACCTCAATGGAACATACCTCCACAAGGGGGCAATCCATACATGCATCCTATCCCACAATGGGATGGACAATATTCAGGAAATAACCCATCTTTTTGGATGCAATCTCCGCAAGGAGGTAACCCTGCTTAGAACGCTTTTCAAGCCCAAGGACCACAACAATGGAGCCATCAAGCTTCACCCGGATATCAAACGTTTGCTTTGGCATCATCCAAGTCACCATTTCTGGCCACGTTGAATCTACCAGATTTATCCTGGCTGACCAATGACCTTGTTCTTCATTTGAATGGGTGGCCAACCATACCAACCAAAATACCCTCAAACATACCCAAGTTTGATGGAAAAACAGGGGAAGATCCAACAAATCATGTGATGACATTCCATTTGTGGTGTTCATCCAATTCCCTAGATGATGATAGTATTAGGTTGAGGTTGTTTCAACGGACCCTAACGGGAAATGCTGCGAAATGGTACATTGAGTTGCCCCGCAATACATTCACAGAATTTTCATCTTTAGCTATGGCGTTTTTGACACATTTTCAATTACCTATCCGCTATGAGATGGGAACAGAACTTTTAACTTCACTTAGGAAATCCACCGCTACTCACATCTCAGATCATATCCACGAGTGGAGGAGACATCGAAGGCTTATCACAGCTGAAATCCCCGATCAATTCTTAGCAGATTGGTTCATTAAATCACTATTTCCTACTCTTGCCAAAGATGTAGCCATGTCAGGAGCCATGACTGAAGAGAAACTCATTCAGAGTGCTCACCATATGGATTTAGTATATTCCCAATTTATGACTTAATATCCCATGTTGTAAGACCTGCGTGTGATCCAGCTAGGCCGCCAAAAGGACCTCATACTGATGGTGTGATTGGATCCATTAACCAAGTTGAACGGATTACCCAACAATTGGGACAAATGTCATTTCAAAATCAGCAACCCATAGCTGGCCAGGCAACTCAGCAATCTACCACTCCTACCCAAACTTCCGAAATCCTTACGGTTCAAACTGCGGACCCCAAAGGAAAAAAGAAGAAGCAAAAGAAGAAACCTAATGCTAACCCTAAGATAGGAGATGCACCTAAGGCAAATAATCCTAATGGAGGAAACCATGATAATAGAAAGAAAAAGTACCCTTGCAAAATTTGCAAGGAGGATCATCCTACTCATCTTTGTCCTCATATGGATGATATTCATCGCATGTTGGCTCAATGAGGAGGGAAAAAAGCACAACCTGCTGTCCTAACTCAACCCTTCCCCCAACAACAACAGATGGTTGCTGCGGTGCCGATACCTCCACCAGGAGGAACCCAAACAAACCCCCCATAAGGGGGCAATCCACCAAACGCTAATATCTTCACTATTGGTGAATATGACATTCATATCCAAACAAGGGCTCGTTCTTACAATATACCTTCAAAAGATGCTGAAACAAATGGATCTCAACCTAGTGGTTTTCTAAATTTTGAAAAACCAACCATAGACATAGTGCCTCTACCTCCAAAAGGGGTCCTCCGCAAAACAACACACAACCCCAATGCGTGAGCTGCTCAAAACTATAATGTAGTTGAGGATTTAGCTCAAGTTCCTTGTGCAATGTCTGCCTTGGAGGTGTTGCAAAGTTGTCCCGCTCAACGAAAGGCACTATTTTCTGCTATCGGTGCTATTGATCCATCATACACTAATTTGATCACATTTGACTTAGAACAACCCACATGTAGGCTTCCCTCACAAATTGCTTTCCAAATTAAAGTAAATTCACATGGGAAGAATATTTTTCGAACCATTGTGGATGAAGAAGCCTCCACTTGCGTCATGTCACTAGCTTGTTGGAAAGATTTTGGATCACCCACCTTAGTACCATCCCACACAATACTCAAGGAATTTGATGGACATTCATTCCCACCTCATGGACTTATCTGGGCTAACCCAGTTGAACTGGGGGAAAAAACAGTTCAAGTAGATGTCGAGGTAGTGGATGCACCCATAGACTACAATTTTCTATTGGGACACATTTGGATACACAAGATGACGGTGATAGTGTCTTCTGTATTCCGAGTCATTCGGTTCCCCCACCAAGGGAAGATTGTTACAATCGATCAACTAGATTACTGCTCACCCGAAATTGGTATCCATTCGAATGTACCTTATGTAGGGGATGCAACGACAGTTATTCAAGATGTTGGGGTAGGAATGTTTAAAAACTCATCCCTTTTGGGAACTTTTCCACTTCCACCACCAATATTGACCCCTAACATTGATCCAATTTTCACCATAACATCGGAGGTATACTTTCCATTAAGAGTTTTCTCTAATTCTGTTTCGGAGGTCGGTTCCACCTCATCGGTTAGAACCTCCAAAGGAAACACCTTAGATAAAAATAATGATGGCAAGATACATACTTCTGCACACCATGAGGAAATGGAGAGCAGTATTCCCTTTTCTGCTATGGAGCTCGCTTATCAATCTATTCAAATGGATTTGGTAGAACCAGATCAAAACCCTCCCAAGATGGAGGAGTATGATCCCTATACTTCACCTATTTGGGCCTTGAACTCTCAAAGTAACCATGATCTCCTAGATCAGACTTTCTCTTCGGATGAAGCCATCATAGAGGCTATGAACATCTCAGAATGACCCTGGGATGATATGCATCACAAATCCTCATTTCTTCCTAAGATCGATTCATTAGAAGTTAAACCTGAAATTTTTTACTTCGATGATAACAGCAGTAAGTACCCATTCCTTGACCATATACACAATGTGAGTTCAGAAGGCAATTCGGTGAAACACTTTTACTTTGATGATGACAACAGCAAGTACCAATGCCCCATCCAAATACACAATGTGAGTTCAAAGGGAATTTGGCGAACATTTTGAAAACCATTCGAATTGATATATCCATCAAACCCGACATTGTTGAGCACATCAACATAGGTGAGAATTGTTCTCCTGAGGAAATAAAATTTTACACTGCTTTATTTAAATAGTATCGTGATGTGTTTGCATGGTCTTATGCAGAAATGCCATGCGTCGATCCCAACATCGTAGAACATGAGATCAAAACCTATCCCAATGTTAAACCTGTGCGGCAAAAAATACGTCCAATGAACCCTAAGAAATCAGTTGCCATTAAAGCAGAAGTCGAAAATCTCTTGAAAGTTGGATTCATTTATCCTATTCCTTTGACTGATTGGGTATCCAATCCTGTTCTAGTTAACAAAAAACAAGGAACTATCCGGGTTTGTACCGATTTTAGAGATCTAAACTTAGCTTGTCCTAAGGATAACTATCCCACACCCTTCATTGATCAGATAATCGATGAAGCGGGAAATGAAATCTTTTCATTCATGGACGGCTTCTCCGGTTATAACCAAATCCAGATAAAAAAGGAAGACCAACATAAAACAGCTTTTATATGCCCTTGGGGGACTTTTGCTTATAGGAAAATGCCATTTGGTCTTAAAAACGCAGGGGCTACCTTTCAAAGAGCAATGTCATACGCATTTCACGATATTAAAGATATCGTCGAAGTTTACCTTGATGATTTGGCTGCTAAATCTAAAAAGAGAGCTGAACATGGTGCACATTTACAAGCCATATTTGAGCGTTGCCGCAAGTACAACATTAGGTTAAATCCACATAAATACATGTTTTGTGTGGAAACTGGGAGGTTACTTGGGTTCGTAGTATCCCAAAAAGGGATCATGGTTGATCCCATCAAGGTTGAGGCAATACTTCAGTTGCCTTCCCCGAAAACAATCACTCAACTTCAAAGCCTTCAAGGAAAATCCAACTACTTGAGGAGATTTGTTGAGAATTTTGCTGAGAAAGCTAAAGGTTTCATGCGTCTCTTAAAACAACATGCAATATTCATATGGGATGACCAAGCTCAACGTTCATTTGATGAAATAAAGAAAGCTTTGGTCTCTGCCCTGGTGCTTTGTCCACCGAACTATAATAGAGACTTTCTGCTGTATTTGGCTGCATCTCCTTCCACCATTGGAATGTTCTTAGCACAAGAAGACGAATCATCTCAAGAACATGTTGTTTACTATCTTAGTAAGGGTCTTGCAGGTCCCGAATTGAGATATTCCCAGGTCGAGAAGCTGGCCTTGGCAGCAGTCCATGCTGTCCAACGACTTAGAAATTACATACTTCCAAGGAAAAGAACCATAGTGGCTGAAAAGAACCCCATGAAACACATTTTGTCCTGCCATATCATTGGTGGCAAGTATTCAAAATGGATAGTAATTTTACAAGAATTTGACCTTGAATTAAAAAATGCTAAAGCCAAGAAGTTGTTGGCATTTGTTGAATTAATGTCTGAGTTACCCATAGAGAAAGAGGGTACTACATCTGTTGAAACTTGGGTAGATAAACATGTATTCCTCATTGCAACTTCTGATCCTTGGTATGGAGCATTCATTATATATCTTCAAACCCAAAGGATAGATCCTCAACTTTCTAGTATTGAACGACGTCATATTTGACATTGAGCTCGAAGATACCTCATCATCGGGGATACTTTGTATCGTCAAGGAATCGATATGATATTAAGACGTTGTTTAGTACATGAGGAAGCTGAACAAATTTTGAATGATTTCCATGCTGAAGCATGTGGTGGTCATCTTTCTGGGTTGGCAACTGCCAAGAAAATCTTGTGTGCAGGATACTTTTGGCCTACAATTTTCAAAGATCGCATTAATGCTGTCAAAAAGTGTCACCCTTGCTAAATATACACAAGAAAAATGCGTGCACATCCTACTCCTTTACACCCTGTAGTAACTGTGGGTCCATTTTCAAAATGGGCCATTGATTATATGACAATCAATCCACCTTCAGCCGATGGCCACCACTACATCATCATAGCAGTGGACTACTTCACCAAGTGGGCTGAATCAATGCCTACATTCAATTGCATGGGTAAAACTGCAACATACTTTCTATTCAATCATGTGATAGCAAGGTTTGGTGTACCCAAAGAAATCACTACTGATAACGGAAGTCATTTTAGGAATTCTTGTATGGATGAACTAACAAACTGGTTAGGATTGCGGCAGGACTTTTCCTCGCCATATTATCCTCCAGCTAACAGACAAGTAGAAGCCATCAACAAGGTTTTGAAAACCATGTTACAGAGGATGATTAATAAAAACAAGAATAACTGGCACTTGATGTTGTTTACTACTCTTTGGGATTACCGAACAACCGCTAAAACTACAACCGGATTCACTCCTTTCCAACTGGTTTATGGAGAAGAAGCTATGTTGTCGATTGAATGTGAAATTCCATCATTAAAGATCATTGTCGAACTCCTACCTAACACTTCTGCAGAAGAGGAAAGGATTCTCCATCTCCATGCTTTGGATGAAACTAGAAGAGAAGCCTCTCTAAACCTAGAAGTACATAAGAAGAGGATCAAAACACAATATGACAAGTCCATTCATCCTCGAGTCTTTTCTGAAGGCGATCTGGTTTTAGTTTATGACCAAGACCAAGATAAAATAGGAGAAGGAAAATTTGTACCTAAATGGTTTGGCCCACTTATTGTCAAAATTGTGTTAAAAAAGGGAGCTTATGAATTGATCAATTTTGATGGGGAACCCATGTCGGAGATAAGAAATGGTCTCTATCTGAAGAAATACTTCATGTAGGCACTGATGCCTTGCACCATTTGTTGTATTATGTTGTATTTTTTGTATAAACCTTTGTACATTAGTTATTTCGGGCACACACTTATCTTGCTTGGCATTGTCACTTTGGCAGATGGCACAAGAGTCTTTCACATATTTGGGATATGCGGACGGTGCCAGCCGTAGCTCTCAGAACGTTGCTTCCTCCACATGGGTTGTTTTTTCACCTAATAACGAAGTTCTTAGTTCAGGAGGCACTTTTCTCGGATCTGCAACCAACAATGTTGCAGAATATAGAGCATTCATTGAGCTTCTTGTCGAGGCTATCACCCTTGGCATCCGACGAATAATCATCAAACTGGACTCAGAATTAGTTGTATCCCAGTTAAATGGTCAATATCAGGTTCGACATCCGACACTATTTAGAAGTTTCTATGAGTACGTCTTTTAGAGCGTCAATTCGAGTTTATTGAGTATATACACGTTTCTAGAAGTTTGAATAGTTTGGCCGATTCTTTGGCCAACTATGTACTTGATTGGCATTTAAGTCATTAACATCATATCAAAAAGCAAGCATGTACATTATTTCATGGCCAATTTAATTGAACACATCATTTAAGGACATAAGTGAAACCGAAATAATCTAGCTTACATCATAACCCATGTACATACTATTTCCCCTTTTGATTCTTTTTCTTACAGATAAGACCCAAAAAATGTTCATACAAACAAAAAAAATGGAAAATTTGGAAAAACTCGAAAACATGGGAAATTGTTTCAAACTTTTCTAGTTCAACATCGAAACTAACCCACTACTGGCAGATCAAAGACTAAAGGTTCATTGCTTCTAGGAATTCAAGCTGAAAGGGGATGCCTCCTCTCATACACCGGCTACACAAAGAACACATATGGTAAATCATGAGTATTTTTACTTATCTTTTATTCATACATGTAAAAACCGTATCCTTTTGAATGATAGAAAGATGCATAATTCCTCATTTTTGGCTATCTTTTTAGATATTAAATGCACATTTGAACCAGTTTCTAACTAAATTGTTGGCTAGTGAAATGGTTTTTAATTCCAGGACTTGAAGACTTTGACAGTTCGAACTATTTGACTCAGGTAGTTGAGACAGACCATGATTCATGATGATTTATGATTTTGACATTTTTCACAAAATTCAAGATGAAGTAAACCTCATTGAACCATTCCTACTTGGCCATTTCAACAAATTGGATAACCTTAGACACATGGTATTACTTCACCGTCTGTCGACACATAATCCTACTTCAGATAGCCTACCTTGGGAAGGAACAGCTGTAAGAGTGTGCATAACTAGCTTAGCCCTTGTTTGCAATATGGATCTTTGCCTTGGCCTAACTCGTGCCCTTGAAAAACAAGCGTACGCCCATGCAACACTCATTCCCTCCTATGTATCATAACATTCTCTATTCTTTTTACAAAAAATGAAAAAGCATAAAAATTAAAAAAACACAAAAATCCAAAAAGGTAGAGACTTGAATCACTTCATAGTATAATCCTTGGAGAAAATGACAATAGTCAGTCCTTGTCACCCTTGAACACGGCACATAATTTGGTCTCCGCTGTCAGTACACCATCTGCATTTTCCTTAGGAAACTGTACCAGTATTTTGATCAGATCTCCACCGATGGGTTATCCTTCCCATCACCAATGGAGCTTTTCGTTAATGCATCTAACATTAGTGGATTTCATTAAGGTCGGTTACTCAAAGTCCTATGTTTCCAAGTGTCCATTCTACGTCGTTTTATGTGTTCAAGGGAAGTCCAAACTGAGTCGGCCATTCCTCAAATATTCTTGACCAATCATGTCGGCCTTCCTTGTGTCAGTATACAGTGTTGAATCTTGCAGTTCTACCAAATTATATCATACTATTGATCTTTGTTTCGTATCGGTTGATGAGGGATACATCAATTCCCTCCTTCCGATGGATCTATTCCTATCGACATCAAATCATTATCTAGAACATGGATCTAGAAACCCAAGAGTACCTTGGATCTTGCAATCATTAGTGGCAGGTTTCCTCGCAAATGACAGTGGGTATACATCAATGACCCCTGGTTGTTTGATTCTACAAGTGTTCGACTTCAGAACATCTATTCACACTTGTTAGTTTGTACTCAGTACCTTAGAGTCCATCATCATTATCGGTGGGTCTCTTCGCATTTGTTAACGGTATACATCAATGACTAGTAATCAGATGGTGTTTTATTATGCTCGACATCAGATCACTTATTCGCATGATATAAACTCGTACTATCGTCGGTTTGTATTGAAGACCTTGGGAAAAAAAGTTGTATCACTCATCGATGCACTGCCCGAGCTGCGCAAGATTAGACGGCCATGTCAGAAGCCCAAAAAGACTTTGTTCTCGCACTCATCAAAGTGCACATTTACATTTTCAGAAAAATTTGCTTTTGACATGGATCCACTGTGTATTGTTCGTGGCCATGCTTGTTTACTACTGAGCATGGGTATGCCCACCTCAGGAAGATATTATATATTTGAGAAATTGCTATGTTTTACAGGTGTGATCCTCAATCCATCGCATGTGAGCTTTCCTTCCCTTATCCTTGCTTTGAACGATAAAGAGTATCAGTATACATAGTATAAATTTCAGTAATGTATTTCGGCCCTTAGCTCTGCTTCGGACCTCACACATTAGGGGGCATACGATAACAATAAAATTAACACTCTTAGTCAGGTGACAGAAGAAGCGCATTTTTACCATGCACCTACAGCAGGAAGACATGACATAAGTTCATGCAGAGATGAATCCTCTCTGAGAAATGCATTAAAATGCATTAATTGTGCTTAAAATAATTCTAAATTGTGCAAAATGCCTACAAACTATGAAAAGTGGGTTTTCAAGTTAAAATAATCTAAAATGGATTATCCCACACTCAAAAGAGAAACCTAAGGCACATTTTCCAATGCTATATAAGAAAGGCTTTGGGGCATGGTAAAGACACACAAAGGAATAGCAAAGGAATGCTGGAAAGATTCCGAAGGAGGAGAAAGAGCTCAAATTCTTCAAAATCAAGGGTGAAGGAAGGGAAGCTCATGTCAATGGAGGAAGGATTCACCTCTAATGCCATGGTAAGGATGTATTTCTCCATTGTTCTACTATGAATAGATTCAAGTTTATACCATCTATGAGTTTGAATTTGGTTTATCTTGTATGAATTTAATTCTTGGATGGCTTCAGATCTTAAGTTTACTTATCTTGATTGATGAATAGATATAGATCTTTGGAAACTTGTGATAATCTTTTCATGCTACTGACGTAGGAACTCACCATTTCTTAGGAAGATAGTTAAACTAGTGTAGATACAACCCTGCACTAAACACTATTATCAAATCCATTTTCTGCGAAATGTAACCAGGGCCTCTAATTGTTTGTTTGTTCCCTGTATAATTTGCATTTCAAGATATCCATCAAGGTGATTAGTGATGGTGACTATTATAAATATTAACAACTAAGATTATTTTAATTAATGCATTTTTAATGTTTAAATTATAATTTTGTTTATAGTTAATATGTGCAATTATGACTTAGTTGTTGCAATAATGCATCTCAAGGTTCAAAACTATTTACATAAATAAGTTGACCAAATTAGATGACTTGTAGGTTAAACTGGACCTTAATATCATCCTCCCCCAAAAACGTTATTCTATGCCAGATGTAATGAAAATGAAGTGTATGCAATCTTATACAACATCCTAATCACATCAATGAATACATACTTAAGATAATCAAAGGGTTATAATATATGTTGATATCATGGATGTAAAATTGTTGAATCTATGGCTAATTATGTGAAATTCATTGAAATAACTAGTTCTTATTTAATTAGACTGATAAATGTATATCTACATTTTTAAATGAGATTAATTAATTTTAATGTAGAGATTGATTAAGATAATGTTTTTATCATTATGCCCCTTAAATGGGTTTAAATTTTTTGTTCTTCTTTAAAAAAGTATTATTAATAGTTATTATTCATATCTTTCTTTAAAAAAATTGGATTAGTTTCAAAAGGGTGATTAATATACATATATCAACATCCATTTACCACCTTATATGTGGTATATGTGTTTGTATGTACTCTGCATCCTTCTTTATAGGGCATGCTATGTGTGGTAGTCTCTATGATCATAAACAATCAAATACATTATGTTTGACATCTTAGAATAACTTTTACAACTTTAAGATATCGTCTTGCAAATATAGTTGTCTTCAATATGTAACGTACCCACCCATCCATCCAAGGCAAGGGAGAGTACATGATGGCAATCTCTGGGGCTTTTCATAAAAATTCAACCCATTCATTAGATTCACACCATTAAAAGAGATGTGTGCAGATGGGAAACAAGAAATTATGCACAGCGAAATTTAAAGCATTACCCACACACATATCATATGCATACAGCATATCAAAATATTCATCCATTTAAACATTGCAGAAGTAAATCGCATAGAAAAAGAAACACTTATCTTTATGGTAGAATGGTCCCCAAACAACTAGCTATGTTGCTGCAACGTTCCACCCAACCGTAGGTCTCTACCCAGCCTGTATTATTTCAGCACTCAGAGACCACCCCCGAGCTGGGCATGATTCTCACAAGGAAAAGGGGACATTCAAACTCACACACAGCCCATTAACCATTTCATCTCAGCCAAGCCAGTCCAACTGGGTTTATCAGGCTACACTTGAACCCTGGATGCTTACTCTCAAGCTCAAGCCAAAACAATGGATTACCCATTACCCATACCCCAACACATTTACCATAGAGGTACTCACAACACAGGGACCACATTGGCTCTCCCAACTCGTGGTTCACCCAAACGAACTGTGGAATTTCGAATTCAACCCCAGGTAGCAAAACCGATTTCTCCCACTGGTTATGATCCTTTCCAATGGCCTAAACAACCTCCAGGAAGACCCAAAAACGTTCTGTTCTCTTCCCCACTGGTAATAAAAACAAAAACGCCCCTTCCCAGCGAAAAGATGAAGGGGAACACAGAAAACCCAAGGGGGAAAACGCCCAGGCAGCTAGAGCTGCGTGAGAGAGCAAGGCAATGGTGAATAATGGCTTAGAGAGCAATTTCGTGGCTCTTTTCTTGCCCAAGGAGACAAACACAATTTTCCATGAAAGGTGGCTTGCCCATACCCGAATTTGGACAGCCATACCTCTCCATTCCCAAGGCATTAACTACCTCAACCAACTCTTGAATGATTGGGTACAAAAGTCAACATGGGTAGTTGAGGGTTTGATGGGTTCTCTCATTGACACTTGGCTTGACTTGATTGGCTCCAAGGGTTTGAATGTTTTCCCTCCCAATTCCTTGTAAAATCATGCCCCCATCTCTTTGTTGCATTGCATAGCTAGTTGCGGGTATTTTTATTAAAATGCATATTACATGATATTTACAATTCCACTGTGCCGGGCTAGCACGTAAACCATATGCATCAATAAATCGATGGCGGGGCCTTGGCCTTGAGCTCCTCACCACGATTATATAACAATATTACATCATTTACAATTTTAATGTGATAGGGTCAAACTGGGGACGTTACACAATAGTAAAAATTCAAATAGAGATGTATTATGTACACTTTGAATCCTACCATGAGGCTCAACTTGGAATTGAATAAATTAGGCATAAAACTAAGAACAATGGAAATCATAATAATATTATTTAACACAATAACAGAATATTAAGAACTAGATCCTAACACAATGATAAGTTTTCTACTATGTTTTTTCCAATTTTGAAGATTAGTAAGGTTCCACCACCATAAGGAAGGGTGGATTATTAATTTACATGTCTCTACTATGAACTATCAATTTGAGTTTCAATGTTAAAGCATGATAATAACCTTACAATTATTTCTCCATTGTAAATTGAATGATAATTGGGATTCAAGGTTAAAGAATGAAAATAATCACTTTTAAAAGTATTAATTTATGGCAAACTAATAAATTTGTTTTATTATTTGTATGAATTTCAAAGTTCAATTTTTTTCTTATGTTTAAATGTAGAGATGAAATTCATACCCTTTAAAATAACTTAAAAAAACTTGCTAATAAAAAAAAACTCTAATACCATATTAAAATTATTTATAAGCATGGTCAGAGAAATGATGCAAATAAGAAACAAATACATAAATATCAATAGACAATAGATTTACCTTGTAAACCCTTTACTAAAAAGCTAACAACCAATGATATATCTTCTATTACCCTTGGCCATCTAGTGAAGTCGATCAAAAAACATATTGCTTGATGAATTTTACAATGGAATTCTCCAAGCCTTTAAAATAGGCTTCATCACATCAAAAACCATGGGTTACCCAATACCATAATCCCATAAACCACCAATGGTAAACCCATCAATGGATAAATACTAGTTAACCTAATTATTACTATTTGACCAAGTTAATTTAGCATTGTGTACATTATTCACTTTATAATGCACATTTAGATTATAATATGTATTATTTATTTATTAATGTTTGGGTTATTAGATATATGAAAAGTTATCCTTTATTTACATTTTAATAGGTGCATTTGTTCCCATCTATGTAAGCATATAGACATCATTTTCACATTGTCGATCATGTTGATTATCGATGTGTCACTCTAGATTGTAGATGGGAGGTCGAGTATGAACAATATAGTCATGCTAGAAGCCATGATTATAACCCAATAGAAGGGAAATTAGGTTACACCAAAAATATACAAGAGGTCATGCAAGTGGACTTCTCATCTTTCTAATGTGTTATTTTTAGGTGCAAGAGGTGGAATACCTTTGATTGGAATAATATAAAAGAAGATTGTGATAGTGGGATAATATGTATGATCTCTAAAATGTCATGGGATAGAAATAAGGAGGATTATGTTTTCCTAAAACTTTAAAACTATGTTTTTTTTACTTGGAAACGTTGGATAAAGATTGGTGGTTCATACTAATGCATGATCTAGTAAGATTAAAATATATTTTTGTCAACAACCATGTTATCATGCCAAGCGAGGAACATAATCAAGGTGATGGAAATGAAGAGTGATGTACATGTTTGATTTCAACACTGATATTTTATGGATGCGTCATTTCATTATCATTATCTATAATTAACCAATTATGTTTTTCTTCATTTTATTATGTTAGATATGAAAAGTTACAACTATCACGTTGATTTATTTTTTTGAACTTCAAACTATTTAATGATTTGTGCAACATTTGTAATTGTAAGATTTGGACATTGTTCCTTTAGTGCATTGCATAATAGGTGTTTTTGATATTTATTTATTGTCATATATTAAACTAATAATTTTTTTTTTATGTGTATAAGCATATTTTTTTTTCTACAACACCACCTAGTAACTAGTGGACAAAGCACAAGCATATTTTCATGCACATTATATGTTCACAAGAATATAAAATAGTCAACATGTCTTTGATACATACTTAACAAGATACACTATAGACATTTTGTGTAAAAACATTTTTGAGCTAAATGTTTTATTCCAATGAGAGAAGTCAAGGGCACTCTACAATACAATATGGGTGAAATGTATACCTGTTAGGAACCCGTGTCAACCCTTCTCTTTACTATGTTAGTATATTGTTGTTGGACGCATATGCTTTGTAAGTCGTCCCTAGTATTTGTTGACCCATAGTTTATATTAGCCAATAGTATTGACCCATAGTATTGGACGCATATGCTTTGTAAGTCGTCCCGTAGTATTATATGTCCCATGGTTTTGACTCATAGTATTGGGCATAGACTTAGTATATAAGTGTGTGTTGAGGTCATTGAAGGAACCATGAAGTTAATTGTATTAAGCTTGCTAAAAGGAGGTTGCCCCCTCGAAGTGGCCTATGATCAATATAAAAGTGATTCTGAGTTCTATTATTTCTGATATCTCGTGTATTTGCATTAATTAATTATTGCAGGTTCTTCACATCTGGTATCAGAGCACTTTCTTGGGCTCACTGGTTGAAATTTCTGCCAAATTTTTTTCGCATCTGTTGCAGGTTCGAATTTGGGAATAATTCCTATCCGCTTAACTGTGGGAAGTACTTGGGCATAATCCCTAAAACCCATTGTGAGGAGTACCACAGGAACCCCGAAGTAGCTGGCCCATTGAAAGGACCTGCCAGTGAAAAGGGCAACGACCCCTACCTGATTGACTAGTTCCCACCCGTGAGGTAAACCAAGAGCTGTCGTTTGTGGCAAAGTGGTTATCAGTTTTACCTGAGCCGTGGAGTGAGGGGTGCTGCCCCAATACGCAAGCCGTTAGACAACATTGGTGGCCGAGTGAATCCCCTAAATCGATAGGAAGCTGCACATACCTGGGGTCCATATCTATTTTCAGCTGAACTGTTGCCGATCACTTCTGCTCCAGATCTAGCCGTTTCAGATCTATTCTGAAATTCATTCCAGATCCAGTCGCCATTTCAGATCCAACCGTTTTTGATCCCTTCCGCGCCGTTGCAGATCCCTTCCGCACCGCTGTTGTCGATCCATTTCTGAAAAAAAAGATAAGTATATAATTCTGTTTTTCGGCCATATCTCCCTTGTTTCAACTCTGTTTTCCCTGAAAATTCACTGACATCCCTGCAATCCCATTCTGCATATTTCATTCTTGAAGACCCTATCCCAAATTCCACTTCCAAAGACCAGAAATCCCACATTTGTCTATTTTTAGGGTTTGCCATAACTCCTTCAATTTTCACCCAAACGCCTTCAAATTTTGCCACCATGTTCCTTTCCTAATTCTGCTTCTTTGTCCCTCTCTACCAAATTTTCTCATTCTTTCACCCTGCTTCTGAAATCCCCATTTTTTGCCTCTCTATCCCTCAGAAAGTGTCCAAATCCTAGTCAAACCCCAATTACCAATCCGACTTTTTCCCAAATCCAAATTTTCCTTTACTAAATAAGCTTTTGTTTGTGTTTTTCTATCCATTCCCCCCCCCCCCCCAAAAAAAAAAAACTCTTGGTTGTGGTTGTCCTCCGCGTAGGAACAAAAACCATGGATGAAGCACTTGCAGCCATCCAAACCAAACTCCAAGATCTGGATGAAAAATTTATCAGCTTCCATCTTCAGCATTCAGCCATGAACAATAATCGACAGCCTGAATCTTTTGCAGCCACCGGGTTCTCTTCTTCCAGCAATTTTCGTGGGCCGAAGCTTGATTTTCCTCGCTTCAATGGTACTGATCCGACTGGATGGATATATCGAGCAGAACAATATTTCAGTCTACATAATACTTTTGATGTCCAGAAAGTTCCACTTGCATCCTTTCATTTGGAATAGGAAGCCCTTCAATGGTACCGTTGGTACATCAAAGCTCATCCCGAGCCAACTGGACAGATTTTTTCCAACTCCTGTTGCCATGATTTGGTCCTAGTGCTTTTGATGACTTCACAGGAGCACTCACTAAACTTCACCAAATTGGCACAGTGAGAGAGTATCATACAGAATTTGAGAAACTAGCTAATCACATAGAAGGATTGTCTGATGAATTCTACCGGAGTTGTTTTATCAATGGTCTCAAGGATGAAATCCGCTCAGAGGTCAAAATGTTCTGTCCCAACACAATGATGGAAGTCCTAGGGTTGGCTAAGTTGGCAGAGGACAAGATCACAGCTCAACAACACTCCAAACCCACCTTTGTTCCCGTCAGAAATATGGGTTCCCAACGACCTCCCATCACACCTGCTCCTCAACCAACTCCTATCAAGCATTTATATGAAACAGAGATGCAGGCACGTTGAGACAAAGGGCTTTGTTATAATTGTGATGAGAAATTCACTCGGGGACATAGATGTGTTCAACAAAATCTCTATCTCTTGGATGTGGATTCTCCGTCTGCCTCAGAACTTGATGAAGAAGCTCCAAATACAGTAGATGATCAGGTCAACATTCAACACTCGCCTGTTGACACCCCTTCTCAGGATGACCCACCCGAGATCTCTCTACATGCTGTAACTGGCGTCACCACCCCACAAACAATGCGAGTCTGGGGATACTTCAAGAAGCTCCCTCTTACCATACTCATTGATTCTGGTAGCACTCATAACTTCATTGACCCTCGGATTGCCAACCAGGCTGATTGTTTTGTCCATCCTTGCTCCAACTTTGAAGTCATGGTTGCCAATGGGGGCACCTTACTTTGCAAGGGGAAGTGTCGCAATGTGCGTATCTCTATGGAAGATTATAACCTGCGCTCTAACATGTTTTCTTTGTCCTTAGTTGGATGTGATGTGGTTTTGGGTGTTCAATGGTTACGCATACTTGGCCCCATCTTATGGGATTTTGTGGAACTTTGGATGCAGTTTTCAGTCAATGGGGCACAACACAAATTAATGGGCTTACAACCAGGGTCTCTCCGCATCATCAGTTCACATCGCCTGGAAAAAATACTTAAGAATAATTCACATGGTGTCATCGCTCAACTCCATTCCATTCAGATGCACCCATCAACGGTCTCCACTACTTCCTTCGATAGATATGCAGGTGTCTTTGCTGAACCAATGAGCTTGCCGCCTTCAAGAGACCTTTCCGGTAAGAATTTAGTCGCATCTACCTCTCAGCAGGAACTGATGGCTATTTTGCATGCAGTACAGAAGTGGTAGCCATACCTATTAGGGAATTATTTCTGCATCAAGACTGATCTCCAGAGTCTGGAAATTTTCTGGAACAATGGGTCTCATACGCAACACTCCTGAAATGGGTTATCCAACTCATGGGTTATCCCTATGCGATCACTTACAAGAAGGGTAAGGACAATATAGTGGCAGATGCTCCTTCTCACACAATTGATGACCCAGTTTCTCTTATAGCTCTTTCTTTGCTTGTTCCAAATTGGTTGCAATATGTTCAACAGGGCTATCTCTTCTATGAACTCCATGCTTCTTCATCAGCAGGGCACTCTGGGTTCTTCAAAATGTATGACCGGGAACAATGTAACTTCTTTTGGCAGGGACTGAAAATGACAATTCAACAGATGGTGGCTGACTGTGATACTTTCCAGGTCAACAAGGGTGAAACGACACTCCTTTCGGGATTGCTCAAACCCTTGCCCATCCCTACATAGCTTTGGCCAACTATTTCTATGGATTTCCTAGCAGCGCTCTGGTGGTACAATACCACATCTCAAAGGACACCATATGAAGCAGTCTATGGACAGACACCGCCAGTTCTTCTTCCATACACCCTTAGCAGCTCTCCAGTTCAGGAAATTGACTCGGTTCTTCCAAACCGCGCTCAGATTCTTCTCATTTTGCAGGACAATCTTCACATGGCCAGAATTCGACTGAAACAACAAGTCGATCAGCACCGTTACGAGCGCACTTTCCATGCAGCTGATAGGATTCTTCTTCATCTACAGCCTTCCAAGCATTCCTCCCTGACACTCCAAAGGCGTCAGTGGCCCGAACTGCAACCCAAGGATGCTACCGGGGAACCACTCCTTCAGATTCTGAAGCAATTTTCCCAGCCAAAGCTTTGAGGACAAAGCTTTTTCTAAGGGAGAGGGGATGTTAGGAACCCGTGTCAACCCTTCTCTTTACTATGTTAGTATATTGTTGTTGGACGCATATGCTTTGTAAGTCATCCCGTAGTATTTGTTGACCCATAGTTTATATTAGCCCATAGTATTGACCCATAGTATTGGACACATATGCTTTGTAAGTCGTCCTGTAGTATTATATGTCCCATGGTTTTGACTCATAGTATTGGGCATAGACTTAGTATATAAGTGTGTGTTAAGGTCATTGAAGGCACCGTGAAGTTAACTGTATTGAGCTTGCCCCCTCGAAGTGGCATGTGATCAATATAAAAGTGATTCTGAGTTCTATTATTTCTGATATCTCATGTATTTGCATTAATTAATTATTGTAGGTTCTTCACAATACCTTGGATAATGCTGCTAAATATATAATTAAATGAATAAAACATTGAATTCAACGTCAAAATTAAAAATGTTGAAGATCTTACATTTTTTCCACAAATATCTTGAATTCCAAACTAGATTATTTATAAAAATTGGCCCAATAAGCTCATTACAACAAATCATCTACATGTCATAGTTATTTTTTCGTGTCATTGCCCTCGACCGTCGAACTGAGCTGCGAAGTTCCTGAGCTAGGGTTCCTCTAGACCCTCTTCGAGGGTTGCTTCACGGATGGATCCTCCTCTAGATTCGAATCCGGAGGATCGTCGGTGGTGCTTGGATGAAGCCTTTCAAGATTTGGTGGCCTCCACGCCTCCCTTGCCTCCTTCAGCTTCAGATTCTAGTAATGAGAGTTTCATCAAGTGAGCAACTGCCCCTAGAATCTATATCATGTCTACGGATTCAAGGTTGAAATATCTTGCATTGAGCGAGAGAGGTCTGATAGGTCGGTTTACTGGGATTTGGCCTTCACCAAAAAAAAATGGATACTTGGATCAAGAAGAATTGGATGCCCCTGATCTCTGGGGGTTTGCAACACTGCTTCTGTGGAAAGAGATTTTTTACCTTCGTATTCGAAAAGAAAGTCGATAGAGACCTCATCTTCGGGAGTGGACCCTATTTCATGGGTCCTCGTGGTCTTTACCTAAACCGTTGGAGATTATCTTTTGATCCAGAAAAATATGTTCCCTCAACGGTCCCGGTTTGGGTTCACCTTCCCCATATCCCGTTGCAGTGATGGAATGATGAAACTCTACAAGCAATCAGAAACTCTCTCAGCAACTACATCGACAAAGTGGAACCAAAGGGACCCTTGTTTTCTTGTGCAAGGATCTGTGTGGAAGTTTATTTGGAAAAAGGATTGCTAGAAGCTGTTAATCTGCATATGGATGGATGGGATCACATGCAAAAGGTAGATTATGAATAGCTACCCTTTAAGTGTAAGAAGTGCCATGAATATGTTCATTTTGTCAAAAAATTTCCAAAGGAAGTTCAAGAAACCTCAGAAAAGAATCAAGAGGAAGGATGGAAACAAGCAAAAAGGGGAAGGAAAATGCCTCCACCAGCTCCCCTAGCAAATGGGTCACAACCCAAGAAAAAAAAGGAAAAAAACTAAGAAGGAAAATAAGCCTCAACCAACAATCAATTTCAGGCCTTGCAAATGGAAGAAGTATAAATCCCATCCCCGGAAACCATTCTAGCAGAAAAAGAAGTGGAAGAAGTCCCCGCCTCCACTAGTATTCCTCCCCTATCTCCCAGAGAGGAAAGGAATGCTCCTGCACTGGAAGTCTCCACACACTTGGAGGCTCTTTGGCGGAGGTGGTAAATCACAACAAAGTCACACCGCAGAACTTCTCCCAAGATAATTCGCCTTCACATGATACTCTGGATTTGCATGATGTAGTTCCGCCTCCAAACACCAGAGGAAGAAAATCACAAAGGTATCATAGAGAGTAGGAAGCATAAAGAGAGATAGAATTGGGAAGGTAGAGAAGTCTTGAAGAAACAAAACTTTTGCAGAATGCGAAAAATATAGGAGGGGAAAAAATGGATGGTAGATCTTGGGCAGGATCCCAATCGACCAAGAAATAATGAAAGCCGTCTCTTCGAACTGCAGGGGTTTGGGTGGCTCGAGCAAAGTGGAAGCATTAAAAGACATGATAAAAATCGAGAGACCTGACTTGTTGCTATTCCACAAGACAAAAATGCAGGACGTGGAGGTCATGGCACTGTCACGTCTTTCCTGGAAGGACTGCCAAGGTAAATCCCTAAGCTCCAAATGAGCTTCAGGGGGTATTTCCACCTTATTCTCTAAAAAATTCTTGATAAATTCAATTAGAGAAAGCCACCACTGGCTCCTAACTGAAATTCAAGAAAAGGATAATCCAAACCCACTCTACATCTGTAATGTTTAAGCCAATGCACTACAGGGACAAGGCCATTTTTTGGGAATATCTATCCAAATTAAAAGAGGACTTGCATGGAAAAGATCTTATCATTGCAAGGGATTTCAATGCTACTAAGTCGTAGCAGGAGAAATGTGGAGGAATAAGGGTCAGGAATCCCTTTGGTGAGAAGATGGAGGACCTAATCTCATATCTGGACATGCTGGACATCCCTATGAAGAATGGGAAGTATATCCGGAGAAACAGAAGAATTGGCATAGGCCATATTGCGACAAGGTCGGATAGATTTCTTTTAAGTTCTACATTCCTTCAAAAATATCTTCTCCCAGCCTCTCATTCCCTTCCTTCTACTGTTTCTGATCATAATCCCATCATATTTACCCTTTCTACTCTGGAAAACCTTGGACCCATCCCTTTCTGCTTCAATCCGCTTTCGCTGCAAGATGGAAAAATTCTTGACCTTATTCAAAATGATTGGAATCTATGTTGCTACGGATCGCCCAGCTTCATTTGGGAAAGTAAACTCAGATCTATGCGTTTTTCTCTTAAGAGTTGGGTCAAAACAAATTTCAAGAATCCTAGTCATCTCAAGATAAAACCTCAATCCGATCTAGCTACTCTCCATTCCAGTATGGAGCATGGCGAGGTGACCTCTTCAAATTTGAGCAAGGAAAAGGAGCTAAAATTGAAAATTTTAAACGCTGCTAAGCAAGAGGAAGAGGTGTGGAGATTGAATTCCAGACAGCTTTGGATGAAAGGAGGAGATAGCAACACTGAGTAATTCCACAAGAAAACCAAGTCCCAACTTAGTCATAATGCTATCAAGGAGCTGAAAGATAGAAATGGGAACAAGTTCGTTGGCCAGGAGGAGTTGAATATTCACGCCTTCAAACATTTTCGTGACCTCTACATCGACAATGATGAGGCCGATGTGGAAGCACAAGCCGACCTCCTCTCAGGTATTCCCTTTCTCATATTTGATATTGAAAATTGAGAACTATCAAAACCAATCTTGGAATACGAGATAAAAAATCCAATTTGGTCTCTTCATGCTGATAAAGAACCCAGTCCATACAGGTTCACCATAAATTTCTATAGAGCAACGTGGGAAATTATAAAAGATGATTTGAAAAGGATGCTCAACTGGACCAGAAAAAAGAAAAAATCGGTGGGGCCACTAACTCATCCTTCCTGGCCTTAATTCCAAAAGAAAAAAAACCCACGCTCGATTGATAGATTTAGGACTATTTCTCTTTGCAACACCTCCTATAAGATCCTCTTGAAAATCGTATCCACCAGAATGAAAAAGCATCATGGGTCGTCTCATCTCAGACTCCCAAGGAGGTTTTATTGCAGGGCATCAGATACTCGATGACATCGTCATCGTCCAGGAAGCCATTCACTCCAGCATGGAAAGAAAGCAACAAGGTATGGCTATAAAATTGGACATGGCTAATGATTTTGATAGAGTAAATCATTTTTTTTCTCTTTGAAATCATGACCAAATTCAGTTTCTCCAAAAGATTTGTTAGATGGGTTAAAACTTGTATTAGCAGCCCGTGGATTGCTCCATTAGTAAATGGCAGGCCTACTAACTTTTTCCAAGCTACTACAGGACTTCGACAAGGCTTCCCCATGTCCGCGTTCCTTTACCTACTGGTGACAGAGTTAATGAGTAGGAAGCTTTAGCATCTGCAAGGGTCTGGTGAATTAAAAGGATTGAAGATTGCAAGAGGAGTCAAAGCCATGAATCATGCTCAGTTCACCGACGACACCATTCTGCTCGAGGGTGCGTTATCTGTCATTCCTGAGAGATTTAATTGTGCATTGTCCACATTCCTAAAAGCTTCTGATGGTAAAGTGAATTCTGCAAAGTCAAAAGTCTATGGCTGGAATTTTCCCCAGGGACTTTGGCAAGGATAGCCAATATTCTTGGATTTGAGGGAAATGCTTCATGGAACTCTTTCAACTATCTGGGAATCCCAATTTTCAAAGGGAAAAAATGGGTTGGGGACTGGAAAGGGTTGGTTGACAAGTTTAAAAATAAAATCTCCTTGTGGGGGACAAGGTGGCTTAACCCAATCGGTAAACTTGTTCTTATTAACTCTGTTCTTTCTGCCTACCCCATCTACGCCTGCTCAATCTCCTTAGCTCCTAAAAAATTTATGAAATTCATCACGAGAGAAATAAAAAAATTTCTATGGCAAGGAGGAAAAACCAATAATACAAAAAAGTTTCATCTGGTGAATTGGGATACATTCTGCAGGCCTAAAATATATGGAGGTGTTGGGGTAATAGATCCAATTATAATGAATCTAGCCTTAGGATCCAAAATGCTTTGGAGAGTAGTCTCTGGGAAAAAATCCTGATGGAAGGAGATCCTCCAAAAAAAAATCTGAATGGAGGCAGAAGAAGGTGTGTGGAGGAGATTGACCAGGACAAAAGCGGTACCCCAATATAGGACTTATGCAAGAGGGGAGAGTTCATCATCCAAGACCACCTCTATTGGATCCCTTGCAGCGGAAAGCAAATAAATATTTGGCATGATAATATAGGCTCAAAACCCCCGCTAATTACTTGCAGGAATTCTGAGAACTAAAGCACCGAATGGATCAATCAATGGATCAATCAAATATCTTCCGCTTATATGACCTGTCAGTATGGACAAACCGAGGAATATGGGCCAGTTGGATCGATCTGGAGATCCAAGAGCACCTTCTTCCATATTTCAATGCCTTCCTCTCCCTGCTTCATAGATCGACTCCAGTACATCAAAATCTGAATGACAGAAGAGGCTGGGGCAAGTCGGGATCGTACTCTGTAAAAGAAGGATATCGCTTGGTGGATGGCTCCAATAATAGTAGAAGCAAGGATACAAAATGGAACAAAGTCTAGTGTAAGGATGGGCTCCCAAAAATCAACGCCTTCACCTAGACCCTCGCTCGTAGAAAACACTTACTGTGGAGAACCTGAGGAAAAGAGGCATTGAAGGACCTGCGAGATGTATTCTATGCAAATACTCTGAAGAAACATTTGAACACCTGTTTCTAGAGTGTAAATTATCCCAAGAGGTTTGGCATAGAGCTTATATTGACTTACATTTCGGCCTGACCCTGCCAACAAATTGGAATGACCTTTTTGCTTGCTGGAAGGACTACTATCATGGAACTCTATCCAACAAACCTGAATTCAAGAGAGCATGGGAAGCCCTCCCAATATACATATGCTGGAAAATTTGGACAACCACAAATAAGGAAATATTTGAAGAAAAAAGGACAACCCCAGGCATATTTCTTGCCTCTGCAAAGGCTCTTTGGGTGGAAACCCTATCCTCGAGGGGTATGTATAACATCAACAAGGAACCTCTGACAGCAGAAGAAAAGGTTTGGGTCTCCAACTTTCTCTTTCCAACTTCCCCTCTTTTTTCGATCCAGCCCTCCAAGAAGCCCATATCTCAGAATTGGAAACTAAGAATGTGTGTTGAAGACTTCCAAAGCTGGAGGAAGAAAATTGGCTGCAATTCGCTGTTCTTTGATGATGCCTCGAAAGGAAACCCAGGGATGGCAGGTGCGGGTGGAGTCTTCTTCGACTTTGAGGGAAATAAACTAAAAGAATATGCCTGGGAAATTGGAAGGAGGACTAATAATGGCGCAAAATGGCTATCTTTAATCAAAGGATTGGAGCTAGCAAGGAATGATGGCATCGAGGACTTGGTGGTATTTGGTGACTCGATGATGGTCATAAGGGAAGCAAGAAATTTGACGAAGAACCATAAGAACCCTATCACTAAGATTCACCACCTCCTAAAGTGTGTAGTCAATGAATATAAAGCTATCAGTTTCCTTCATTTGATGAGATCTAATAACCAACAAGCGGATGCTATGGAAAACATAGGAGTTGGTCTCGATTGTGGAGTCTTAGTTTGCAATCAAAAGGTTTATGGGAAGATTTGGGTTCCTTAATTTGCCCATTTTGCTTATGATGGTGAGACATCAAATGTTTTATTTTCTTAAGAGGAGGCTCGCCTACTTGGATTGGAGTGTTCATAGATCCACAACACTTCATCCTACAACCATGAGTTCTACTCGCAGCAAAGACATGGACATTATCATGGTCGTTTCAATAGTTTCGGACCTCCCTCGGGCCACTTCATTGGAATTGGAAAAATTCACACAAAGGAGCCACATGGCTAACATGCAACATTTCAATGCGGTGGAATTTCGAGGAGGAACTGGTTTAAATGTAGGGAGTGGGTGTCTCGTCCTCTGTCATGCAAACCTGGTCTGGAAGAAACCGCGAGAAAGCAGAGCTGAGGTTTTATATGCAGAGATGGGTGATTATATGTCCCCTTCCTTCGTTTTGGTTCTTTTCTCGACTCATTGCTTGGGTTGCAGGAAGTCGTTAACAAATTTTGGAAGATTTGCAAGCGTGGATGACCTAAAGTCGCCCAATGCGAAGGAATATTTCCAGGCTATGGCTCAAGAAGATTTAGATAGTGTTTAGCATGCCCTCCATGACTCCTGTAAGCATGAGTTTTTGGGGATGGGAAATATTTTTCCTTCTTCTTCTGTCAGAGAAGAGGGTGGAAGCAATGATTATGCGCAGGTGTTTGACAGCCTTCCGGAAGAGGTAAAAATTACTTGAAGGATATGGAGAACCAAATCTGTCTGCTTTGTGGGGAGAACTTTGAGTTCAAAAGGGATATTTCTCATATGTATACACTCATGCAAGCAACACATTCTGAGGTTCAAAGCAACAACAACAAGATTAAATGGCAGGTCGCTAGCCTAACAAAAGTTCTTGACAAGGGGTGTCCCTGTTCTACTATCTTGGATGCTAAAATCAGTGTTGTCCATAGTAGTGTTAGGATTGTGGAAGCAAAAATTAATAGAATGCGTGCGAAAATCAGGCAAAGCACCCTAGATGTGCAAAAAGGCATTGGAGGTTCGACGGGTGGAAATGAAGGGAATCAAGCCAACAATCATCAACAGTAATTCAAGTATTGTTGCCAGCGAATGCTCTTCAACTTTGGTTTTGGGATTTTCTAGGTTTTCTTAGGACCTTTTTTGGTTTTCTCTATGATAATCCAGAAGTTTAGTTTATAATTTATTTTGGTATTGCACTTAGCAGTAGTAGTCCAGAGAGAATTGAGGATAGTTGTCACTCCTTTTTTACAATGTTTTGTTTTTGTATTTTGCTCCTCGGGAAGTTTGTAAGGAGATTTAGTCTCCATAGATTAGGGAAGTATCATGACAAGTACAGTCTAGAAAAATATGAACAAGGAGTCATGGTTGTTCTCCTCCTTTGGGAACAATCTCTTCTCATATCTATGTAACCCTATTTTTCATTTTATATAAAAGCTTCTTACCCATTTCTGTCAAAAAAAAAAAATCATCTCCACATCAAATACATATGACGTGAAAGAGATCCTTTGTTACTCAATGGCCATAAGTTTATGTGAAATACCATTTACAAGATAATAAAAAACGTGCTCATCCATTTTCTGCTAAATGTAACCAACTCCTCTAATTGTTTGTTTCTTCCCTATATTAATTGCATTTCAAGATATCCATCAAGGTGATTAGTGATGGTGACTACTATAAATATTAACAACTAAGATTATTTTAATTAACACGTTTTTAATATTTAATTATAATTTTGTTTATAGTTAATATGTGCAACTATGACTTAGTTATTGAAATAAAGAATCTCGAATTCAAAATTATTTGCTTAAATAATTTGACCAAATTAGATGACTTGTAGGTTAAACTAGACCTTAATATCACCCCCGCAAAGTTATTGTACACCTAATGTAATGAAGATGAAGTGTATACAACATCCTAATCACATAAGTGAATACATAATTAAGATCATCAAAGGGTTATAATCTATGTTGTAATCATGGATGTAAAATTGTTGTTTATATGGCTAATTACATGAAATTTTGTGAAAATATAGCCATATGCAGTGATTTGTTTGAAATGAAGAGGAAACTGCATTGGTGTTTTTAAGGCTTGACGTTTCGATCTCTCTCTGAGATCATCATCAGGAGTGCCTACCAAACAAAAAGGTGATCAAGAGGCCAAAGATCCGCTTATATATGGTTCGGTTTTTGGTTTTATGTGGGTGTGAGGTTAATATCAATCTGGTCAATTAGGTTGGGATACAATTATTAAAAGTATTATATTTCTATTAGGGTTAATGGAGTTAGGTATTAGTAATATTCAAATTCCAAGTTAATGGTTAACTTATTTTTATTATTAAGAATAATAATATTGTAAAGGTTACTAGAATTTTTAATTTAATTTTTATTTTTAATTTTCATTTTTGAAAAAATGTTTAGACTTAAGGTTTAATTTTAACTTGATTTTTAATTTTAATTTTCTAAAAAAGTTTTGCCTTATGGAATGTAAATTTATAAATTAATTAAAAGTATTCTTTTAAGGAAAATAAGATTGAATTGAGATTTAAGAGATTTTTCTAAGGTTTCCTTCATGATTCTAAGGTTAAGGGTGGACTAGGGTAACTAACAAAGTGGGGGGAAATATATCCTCTTTGGGCCTTAGGGGTTTTGAGAGCAGTGTTTTTTGAGTGAGTGTAGAAGGGGAAGCCACGTGTCACTAAGTTTTGTGTCGTCATCTCTATTTAAGCAATCATTAGTCATGTTGATTTCTATCTTCTCTCTTATTTTTCGTTTAATTAGGTTGTCTTCTCTTGCAATGACCTTAGCATTCTCAAGACAAATGTGGTGTTGGGTAAGGTGAGCGTGTTTAGCTAGGGCAGACTTCTTGTGTCTATCATGCCTAAGGTCTGCTTCATGTTCTTTAAGTCTAGTTACTATGGATCTATCGGTTTCGCTGATGTAGGGTTTAGTACAGGAACATGGGATGGAGTAGACACCTTTAAAGTGTTTGGGTTGTATGGGGTCCTTAAGAGAGTCTACCATCCTCCTAATAGAATTGGGAGGGGTAAATAGAACCCTAAATCCTCTCTTTCTTAGGGTTTTGGACAATCTATTCGTGGTTCCTTTTATATGAGGAAGGAAGATTCTTTTTTCTTCTTCCTTGTTTTGGTCATTTTCTTTTTTATTAGTTTTATTTTTATTTTTATTGCTTTTAATTTTAGATATTATTTTCTTTATTTGTTTACTGTCATATCCATTCATTCTAAAGACTTGGTGTAGGTGCTCCAATTCTTGATCAATGTGGTCAATATCTGAAATTCTATATGCTCTTGTAGCTAAGGTGGTGATGATACCAAAATTTTGAGGGGGGAAGTGATGTGAGTTGGCATGAAGGTATCTTTCCATGTGTGTCTTTTTCCGGAATACTTGGTGTGCTATAGATCCATCTTCCTTCTTAGATATTAACACATCTAGAAAGGGCAAGCTTTTGTTTGTTTCCATTTCCATGGTGAACCTAATACTATTATTTTGCTTGTTTAGATGTTCTAGAAATTTTACAAGGTTGTCTTCCCCATGGGGCCATACCAGATTTGTATCATCAACATAACGTTTCCATCTTTTTGGTTTCAAGGGGAAGGATTCTATGGCTTGTCTTTCGAATTTCTCCATGTAAATATTGGCCACAATGGGTGAGAGGGGTGATCCCATTGCAACTCCTTCTACTTGCTCATAGAATTCGTTTTGGAAGGTGAAATAAGTGGAACGCAAGCATACCCCAACAAGTTTTGCTGTCTCACTCTCGGTAAGTTCTTTTATGGTATCAATGGCCTCATTTATGGGTATTTTTGTGTACAAGGATACAACATCGAAGCTCACAAGTATTCAACTTCGACGTCAAATACATTGAATGGACCCATTACTTTCAAATGTTCATATTCGTAGAGTAGTTAAATACATGCTCCTGTGACAAATATTGGAGCTGCACGTCGAAAACCTTGTCCTTAACTCTATTATGTTCTATTATAGAATGGTGAAGTATTAAGGAAAGTCACTGAGTAGGAAAACTAGTTCAATATCCTTGACCACGGATAAAATAATGAAGCAAATCAAATAATTGATTATTATATGCTCCTCAAATTTGATACATGATATTAATTCAATTGATATGTGATCAAATTCATTTTTAAATTTTGATTATTATCTATTTTTTAATAAAATATATTGGATATGTCGTATGATTTTCAATAAAACATTCTATTTAAACGAGAACTTTATTTCTACTTAAATATAATTCTCCATGGAGAGATATATTACTACATTAAGAGTGACAAAAATCTTGGAGAGATCGTAGTACATTCAAAGACACAAAATACCTTGTGCCACTTCTAGAGATTACCCATTCACAAGAAAGAATCCAATATTAGTTAGTAGTTTGCAATATAAGGACAATATTAATTATTTTGAAAAGTAAACCAAAGAATCTAGCACTATCGAATGTAATAGAGACCATGTTGGCATCAATCCTTCTTATGGTGTTGTAATACATAGGACCTCAAGACAATCCCATTTCATATTTAGCCAGAGTTTTGCTCACTTTAATCAAGTTATTCTAAAGTCTCTCATAGATTCCATTGGACTCTTTTATGGTAAAGTATGCCCTATGGTTAAGGATCAACATATTTTAAACGTCATTACACCGAGAGGCGCTCTACAGCCCAGTATGAGGGAGATCTTGTAACGTGTATGTGTCCCGTTACATGTAACGGGACACCTAATAAAACGTAAAAAGTAAAAAATGATAATATGAGGGAGATCTTGTAACATGTATGTGTCCCGTTACATGTAACGGGACACCTAATAAAACGTAAAAAGTAAAAAATGATAATATGAGGGAGATCTTGTAACATGTATGTGTCTCATTACATGTAACGGGACACCTAATAAAACGTAAAAAGTAAAACATGACAATATGAGGGAGATCTTGTAACATGTATGTGTCCCGTTACATGTATGTATTATGTCGGCCATTAAAAAAGAACGTATATTTTCGATTGAAAAAAACGGTTGAAATCAAAGCCTATATAAACAAAAAACAACATAAAAAAATTAAAAGCTAATCTAATACACTGACAACTAATAAAAGCTACCATATTCGCCTGCACCTTTGAAATCAAAGCCTATGTAAACAAAAAACAACATAAAAAAAATTAAAAGCTAATCTAATACACTCACAACTAATAAAAGCTACCATATTCTCCTGCACCTCCTCCACCGTCCATCCTCCATTCGCAGACCTCCCCAGCCTCCCGCCGTCCTCCTCCCTCCCTCCCTCCCTCCCTCCCTGCACAGCTCCATGCTGCCTCCCTCATACTGGGCTGTAGAGCCATCAATCCCCATTCTCCTTCCTCCCTCGCGTCCACCCTCGAGCCTGCACCATTCTCCTCCCCATCCATCCCCTCGCCTCCTTCCTCCCTCGCATCCACCAACATCTCCTCCCATCCCGCACGTCCTCCCTCCCGCCTGCACCATCTCCTCTCCTCCCTAGCGTCCACCCTCCTGCCTGCACATCCCCTTCGCCTCCTTCCTCCCTCGCGTCCACCACCATCTCCTCCCCTCCTGCGCATCTTCCCTCCTGCTTGCACCATCTCCTTCCCTCCTTGGCGTCCACCCTCCTGCCTGCACATCCCCTTTGCCTCCTTCCTCCCTCGCGTCCACCACCATCTCCTCCCCTCCCGCGTATCCTCCCTCCCACCTGCACCATCTCCTCCCCTCCCTGGCGTCCACCCTCCTGCCTGCACATCCCCTTCGCCTCCCGCGCATCCACCACCATCTCCTCCCCTCCCGCGCGTCCTCCCTCCCGCCTGCACCATCTCCTCCCCTCCCTGGCGTCCACCCTCCCGCCTGCACCATCTCCTCCCCTCCCTAGTGTCCACCCTCCCACCTGCACATCCCCTTCGCCTCCCGCACATCCTCCCTCTCGCTTGCACCAACTCCTCCCCTCCCCCGTGTCCACCCTCCCGCCTGCACCATCCCCTTCGCCTCCCTGGTGTCCACCCTCCCGCTCGCACCATCCCCTTCGCCTCCCTGCGTCCACCCTCCGGTCGCCACCATCCTCCTCCCCTTCTACCCAACGCTGCCGCCGCCATAGTTTTGTGTTTCATTTTTTAATTTGTTAAATTTTTTAAATTTGAAATTTAATATAGTGTTGAAATTTAAATTAATTTAGTTTTAGTTTTAGATTTAGATTAAAAATTAAATATACATTAAATTTAAAATGATAATATATATATTTAATTTAGTTAGATTTAAATATATATAATTAGTTTTAGATTTAGATTTAAAAATAATCTATAGTTAGATTTAAAATTAAAATAAATAGTTAGATTTAATATATATATTTAGTTTTACCCTTCCCCCATTTTCAAGTTTATATACAATTTTTATACTATTTATAATAAGAAGTACATGTGGTATAGTGGTAAGGGTATGGGGATAATGGGTGTGAGGTCCAAGGTTTGATCCTCCCAAACCACTTATTTTTTGGAAAATATATTCAATTTTTAAACTATATTGAATTTTACACTTGCATAGATTTCAGTGTATTGTTTTTTAAAATTGCATAGATTTCAATGTCAAGGGTGTGGGGATAATGGCAAGGGTGTGGGGATAATGGGTGTGAGGTCCAAGGTTCAATCCTCCCAAAGCAACTATTTTTTTGGAAAATATTTTGAATTTATAAACTATATGAAATTTACACTTGCATAGATTTCAGTGTATTATTTTTTTAAATTGCATAGTTTTTAGTATCATGCATTGATTTCATTGTGGATAACAAATATGCATTAATTTTAGGGTATATGTTAATCGTTGACATTTTTTATATAGATTCAACACTAGAAATGGAAGATCTGCCTGCGGAAGATGCTATGAGACAAACAAAAATCTAACAAAATAACAACAAAAGAACGTCAAGAAGATTTGAAACGAAAAGCAGAAGACGTGAGACGAAAGGTGTATGAAATGATAGCAGAAGAATGCGAAGAACGAAGAAAACAAGATGCAGAGCGACAGAAAGAATATCGAAAAAAAAATTTAGACAAACTGACAGCAGAAGAACAAGAGGAACAAAAAAAACAAGACACTGAACGACGAAGGGCGAATCGTGAGAAAAAGTTGAAGCATCTGGAAGAACAAGGAAGTCAATTTGTAGAACAACAAATAAATCAAAATGTAGAACATGATATGGCGATTGAGATGGACACTAATATCGCAGTACCATGTAAAGAAATGACAACAAAAGAACATCAAGAAGACTTGAAACGAAAAGTAGAGGAGGTGAGACGAAAGGTGTATGAAATGGCAGCAGAAGAACGAAAAGAACGAAGAAAACGAAACACAGAGCGACAGAAAGAATATCGAAAAAGAAAGTTAGACAAACTGACAGCAGAAGAACAAGAGGAACAAAAAAAACAAGACACTGAATGACGAAGGGCGAATCGTGAGAAAAAGTTGAAGCATATTACTTACATTATGATAATCCTCGTATTGTCTCTATTTTCCACTTTAACAATTTACTCAATCCTTAATGCATATTACTTACATTATGATGATCCTCGTATCTGTGTTTTCAACTTAACCTGTTCCTTACCATGCTGATCAAACTCCAGTTTTGTGTCACCGCCCACGATTGAAACCAGCCTAGATCCAAATCCTAAGGCTCTATCAAGCGCCGAGAGGGATCAAATCTCCCGAGGTGCAAACCTCTTCTCAGGTATTGCACTTAAGGAGCTTTTCGAGGAGAGGTTTGCACCTCGGGAGATTTGATCCCTCTCGGTGCTTGATAGAGCCTTAGGATTTGGATCTAGGCTGGTTATAAGCACACTTTATGAGTGTTCTCATCATTGTCTACCTTTCATAATGTTTTAGGTAGGATATCATTACCTGTTATATGCACACTTTAGTTGTGTTCTCATCAATCTCTCCTTTTATAGTATTTTAGGAAGGATAACAATACCTACAATAGTAGGAATACTCTATAAGAGCCTATAATCAATTGTGAGAACTTTCCCAAGGTAATCTTAGGGAATAATCCATTGTGAACACTTTCCCAAGGTAATATTAAAGAATAAAACTTGACTTACATGCTGCTTCTAAACCATTTAAGGATAATATCATAGCTTTAATTAATGACACTTATAAAGTAGTTTGATAACTACCGACATGTATTGCAATGCATCTCAAACATACATTGTAATAAAATTGATTAGAAAATGATGCATTTATTTATAGAAGTAGATCATTCTCGGCATGGAACCTCCCATGAACGTTCTAGTGTGGTCTCGACCCCTCTTTTGTACATGCAACTATAAAATAGTCGCTAGATTATCAATCACTGATGGAGTAAAACTTGATTATCAATCCTTAATGGGATGATACAAGTCAATCATTTAACAAACATTAATTCTAATACATTGCACCTTTTACAACACTCGTTTCCATAGAAGGGTAAAATTGCTAGTTATTATTATTTATGAATGACTAAATTTGATGAATAGGAATTGAGAAAAAATGCGTGAAAGAAGAAAAAGTAAATTTAGGTACTTAAAAGAGATTTTAAAAGAGGAAAGTGAGTATGTTATGACTTGACTCAAAGAAAGTTATAGAGAAAAATGACTCAGAGAGGAGATACATACATATAAGGTTAAACTTAAATCGATTAGGAGGAGCGATAGAGGAAGATCTCCTAAAGCCAATTTTTGGGTCTAGACAAGATCTCATTGACCATTAAAATACAACTAGGGATTCAGATCAAGGTTATAGATTGGATATTGATAAAGGGAATTTGATCTCTTTATCTGCAAGTCCTAGTCTTTTCTAGGTGATAGGTGGAAAGGGAGAACATTTTGAAGGAAATCAATCATTCCAAACCTTAGGTTCCTTCTATAATCCCTTATTGTAGGACTCAATAAGTGTAATACCCATAGACTGATTGTATACTTTGAGGGCACTTGTCAAGTGAACTGGGTGAATAAAAATTTAATAAAATTGTCCTTTGAGTATTTATGTTTTAATGATTGAGAAACACATGATGATGTGCATGACGACAAAATGATAAACGAAAAACAATGAAATGAATGACACTTGCAGAAATGGATATTTTACTTAATTTGATGAATGAATGCATGCTCTGCTTAATGATTAGCTATTTATGAAATATATGATGTGAATGAACGAATTGCATGTATTGCTTAATGATTAGCGGAATTACGAAACATGATTATGATTATGGACTGATTTACATGATGTATATTGATGAGTTACGATGAGCAGTACTACTGATGGGTACTTTGAGAATATGTGCAACAGCAGGTAATTATCATAACCAACTGACTCACAAAGGAAATAAATGGGTCATAGAGTACGAATAAATCACACACAGAAGAACGACGACAGTGTCGACTTCCTATGGAATCCACACACAAGTTAAAAAGCCCTTATCCGCTTACTCAGGGAAGCGTGAAGTCGTGCGAAGTGGACTATGACGGAATTGGTCATGTACAAGGTTGAGGGGCGCGCAGTAAGAATGAACTTACTCCTCAATGCCATTAGTCTCCAATAGAGTGTAGACGAAGGATTGAAGGTAACGAATGCTAAATCACTACATGAAGTTCCCGCAAATCAGATGAAATGAAGAAGCTTTAACAAAAGGACCCGACGATGTGGTACCTTGATGATAAAAGAAAATGATGGTCGAATGGACTCGACGATGTGGTACCTAGACCCAAGACGAAAACAATTGATGAATATTATGCATTAAACATGTAAGTTTTCATTTAGGCTATTTACACATGAAATGAATATTAGCAATTAAAATAATGGAGAATAACTGTTTTAGGAGAAAATGGTATACTAAACACCTATTGTTTCAACTCCTATTGCTAGATGGGCCACCACCACACCTGCTTCCACCATTGATCTTGCTGGAGATAGATATGATCTCCAAGATACAAGAGTTACATTCTCTCCCATAGATCCATTTCTAGCTGATAGATGCTTTCTTATGATTGTATTTGATCCAAAAACATTCTTTGAGGCCTCCCAAGATCCAAGATGGGTAGCAACTATGGAAGAAGAGTATCAATCTCTTCAAAGAAATGAGACTTGGGAGCTTGTCTCTCTCCCACCTGGGAGGAAGCTTGTTCAATGCAAGTGGATATACAAAACAAAGATGGACTCTGAGGGAGTCACAAGCAAGTATAAAGCTTGATTTGTTGCAAGGGGTTTGGGGTTTCTCCCAAGTTCATGGGATTGACTATTCTGAGACATTTGCACATGTTGCTAAGATGGATTCCATCCATCTTGTTCTTGCTCTTGCTTCATCCAAGCACTGGGAAGTGCATCACATGGATGTTAAGAGTGATTTCCTTCATGGAGATCTAGATGATGAGATCTACATGAAGCAACATGAGGGGTATATTGATGATCCTTCCCTTGTGTGCAAATTGAGGAAGTCCTTGTATGGGATTAAGCAAGCTCCCCAAGCTTGGTATGCCAAGATGGATTCCTTCTTACTTTCCCAATATTTTCAGAGATGCAAATCAGATTCGAACGTCTACATGAGACATGATGGTAACTCCCTACTTCTTATTGTTCTTTATGTTGATGATTTGTTGATTACTGGGAGCAATTCTTCATGCATTAGATCTATCAAAACTGCTTTGCACAACTCCTTCTCTATGTCAGATTTGGGACTGCTAAAGCAGTTTCTTAGTCTTGAAGTCACTTAGAGTGATTAAGGAATCAGAGTTGCACAGTCCAAATATGCAATAGATCTACTTGACATGTTTCATATGAGTGAATGCAAACCAACAACATTCCCCTTTCTTTCAGGGATCAGCCTTGAGGATGGTTCTTCTACACCTTTGGTGGATAGTACTTTGTATCGGAAGTTGATTGGAAGTATTTTGTTTCTTACACATACTCGACCTGATCTATCCTATGCAGTCAGTGCTGTCTCCAGATACATGCAGGAGCCTCATGAGCTTCATTGGAAGTAAACAAAGAGGATCTTGCATTATGTGCAAGGGACAAAGACACATGTTTCTTTCTATGCAGTTGGGTCTCCTTTGAACCTAGCTGGGTATATTGATTCTGATTGGGCTGGAGATAGCTCAGATCGAAAGTCTACATTTGGTTTTGTTTTCATGATTGGATCTTGACCTATCTGTTGGTCGATCAAAAAGAAGACTACTTTAGCTCTTTCTTCAGCTGAGGCCGAGTATAGAGGTGCTGTAAATGCAGCCACATAGTGCATCTGGTTGTGGGGCATCTTGTCAGAGTTTGGGTTTCGATTCAGCACTCCACTAGTAATCTATTGTGACAATCTGAGTGCCATTAGGATCTCCACGGATCCGGTTCTGAGACAGAGAACCAAACATATTGAGATACACATGCATTACATTCGAGGATTGGTGCATGACAGTACCATCACACTGCTCTACTTTCCTACAGAAGAGAAGATTGCAGATATCTTCACCAAGACCTTCATGGTGAAGAGGTTCACTTACCTTAGATATATTCTTGGGGTGAGTGATACCATGCTACATTAGCATCCTTTAGTCTATTTTAAGGGAGGGATTTTTTTCCACTGGGTTTTCCCTCTTTCCTCACTTATTTACCTAGATTGTTGTACAGGGTGATCTTTGGTCTCAGTCACCAGGGTCCGACCATTAGTTCTTCTGTTATTTCCTCATAGTATAGCTTGAGAGGGGGTGTTGGAATATCCTCACCATCATTTTTTATAGTTGCATGCGTCCAGTCATCATGCATGCATGCATTCTGCATGCGTCCAGTCATCATGCATGCATGCATTTTGCATGCGTCCAGTCATCATGCATTCATTTGCATGCATCCAATCATCAGTATGTTGGTCTCCCCAGCACCTGGATCTTATTTTCAGCCCCCTAGAGCATGTTTCCATCCCTCAATAGCCCTCCTACCTACCTAGTGCGCCTTGTTTTCCTCACTTGGCTGACATATGCGCCCTACTACACTACTTGGATCACCGACAGTCAGTTAGAGAATTGATTGACCAGTTCTTGCATTTATTGCTTAGTTTAACTGCCTGTATCTCCCAGTTGTCTCTATCGGAGTGCCACTTGACCTACTAACAGTTTCATGCACCCTCCTTGGAGTCTCCATCCCCTAATTTGTGCTCACATGGTCCAGTTAGACTCATTTGACTATTTATGACTACTACCACTAAATGGATGATGTCTCCAATGTTATCCAAGCTACACACTGAGGAGAATTCGAATGACCTTTGGCAAATTCGAATTCACTTGATAGTCATATCATTGTATTCAGTTTTTGCAATGCCAGCTTAAAACTGATGTATGATTATACTTGCAAATTTCTCCATTTCTAAGTTTATGAGTGATTATTGATTCGTTTGTTCTTCTTTCTTCTCTGCAATTCTTGCGTGAGATTAGTGAGATTTGCTCTAGCTATAAGATCTTCCTGCAGATTATCACAAACATTTGTTCCGAAGAACAAGTGATGAATGTTCAACAAGAAGACTTACAAATCAAACATACTATAGAAGTATAAATAGAGGCTTGTGGCTAGAGGATTCTCTTAGAAAGAGGGAGAGGATCATGATGAGATGTTTGCTCCAATGGCTAGACACACTTCCAGAGATATATTACAACCATGGATGAAAAGACCATTCTCTTGAATGGAGTAATTGAAGAAGAAGTGCATATCGAGAAAACTCCCAAGATTTGAAAGAGAATCACATGATTGAAGAAGGCTTTGTACGGGTTCAATAGGTACCCAGGATCGATAGTCATTTGACGAGCTTGATGATCACCACGGGTGATGCGGATTTCAACCTTTGCTACAAGGTTGAAGATGGTTTCTATATACAGATGACATGCTTCTCTCAAATGGATGCAAAAAGGAACTCACCATAGATTTCGAGTGATCTTGAGGCTCATATCAGTAGACCCATTTGACGGGAGATGGAACAGATAGATATGAAGAAGATCACTCAATGTAGAGTGTTCATGATGTTCAGTCACAGAGGGAGGACAATACTCAGATGTAGAAGAATCCACTTCAGAGGGAGTAGATATCAGAGTTAAAGTATCTTGGCATGATTCTTGTGATTAGATATGTGGCTGATATTTTTCCTTAGCCAAGGAAAATGTGAAGTAGAGATCTGGGATGATGGATGGTGGTTTCTACAGTTTACAGACATATAATTGGTTCGTTGATATATTTGACGAATACCGAGCCAAATATATGCTTTGTTGTGAAAACCCTGAATTAGTATCTAGTTGAGCCTAGACGTGTTCACCTGGTAGATGGAAAGCATGTGATGAGGTACCTGAAAGGTACGATAGACTTTGGTCTATACTATGTTGGAGATCATGACTACACAGATGCAGATTGGGCCGGAAGTGTCTCAGATAGGAAGAGCACCTCAGGTGGATGTTATTGTCTGGGATCCGCCATGATCTCATGGTTTAGTAGGAAGCAGTCCAGTGTTGCTCTCAGCACAAGCTGAAGTAAAGTATATAGCAGCTTGTTCTGCTAAGTTGTGAAGCCATATGGCTCCGAAAGTTGATGTCAGGTCTATTTGACCTGGAGTTGGATACCACAGTGATTCTATGTGACAACCAGAGCTGTATAAATATGATGGAGAACCCAACATTCCATGACAAGTCAAAGCACATAGAAATCCAGTATTTTTACATATGGGATATGGTACAAAAGGGAGCTATAAAGCTCCAGTATGTGAGTAGTGATGAGCAAGTTGCTGATGTGTTGACTAAGACTATGTCTCAAGTGAAGTTTGAGTACTTCTGTGACAAGCTTGGTGTGGTTCAAAAGGACCTTCCTAGAAAGGGGGAGCAATGATGATGATGTTGCAGTGGGATTGTATCATCCATGTACATTAGTCCTAAAGTGATCCGCAAAATTTTGTGTCCATGATGTATTTGCAGTGATGATGATGTTGCAGTGGGATTGTATCATCCTTGGACATTAGTCCTAAAGTGATCCACAAAATTTTGTCTCCGTGATGTGGTGGGATTGTATCATCCCTGGACATTAGTCCTAAAGTGATCCACAAACTTTTGTCTCCGTGATGTGGTGAGATTGTATCATCCCTGGACATTAGTCCTAAAGTGATCCGCATAATTTCGTCTCCATGATGTGGTGGGATTGTATCATCCCTGGACACTAGTCCTAAAGTGGTCCGCAAACTTTTGTCTCCGTGATGTGGTGGGATTGTATCTTCCCTGGACATTAGTCCTAAAGTGATCCGTAGAATTTTGTCTTTGAGAGTGTGGTTGGGATTGCATCTTCCTTGGACATTAGTCCTAAAGTGATCCAAAGACTTTTTTCTTCGAGAATGTTGTTGGGATTGCGTCTTCCCTGGACATTAGTCCTAAAGCGATCTAGAGACTTTTGTCTTCGAGAATGTGGGTGGGATTGTATCATCCCTGGACATTAGTTCTAAATGGATCCGCAGACTTTTGTCTCCGAGAGTGTGGATAGGATTGCATCATCCTTGGACTTATGTCCTAAAGTGAGAGGGATTGATCATCTCGTAATTGGATCATGTCTATTGCAGGTTATGTTGCTGATCGAAAGATCAAGATGTTGTTGTTGATCGAAAGATCAAGATGTTGTTGCTGATCAAAAGATCAAGATGTTGTTGTTGATCAAAAGATCAAGATGTTGGTACTGATCGAAATATCAATATGTTGTTGCTGATCGAAAGATCAAGTGTTGTTGTAGATGATCGAGCGATTGAGTGTTGCAGAAGATGAATATCAAAGATGAAGACTGAGTATTGTAGAAGATGATGCTCCAGTACCGAAGATGTTCTAGTAACTGTCTAGTTGCTGATGATGTTGAAGAAAAATTCTGATGATTTATAGATGTATCACCTTGATGTTGTTGATGATGCTCTCTCTCCTTGCTCCTACAGTTGATGTTGTTGTTGTAAGTAGAATACCCTTCTCGTTAAGGGGGAGTGTTGAAATATTGTAACTTCGAATAATATTCTATTGTATTTTATTATTGTAATTTATTCGGAGATGTTTTATTCCTTTGTCAGGATGTTATTATTGTATTTGGTCATCATAGAGTCATGAGGTAAATCCTCCCAGTCAACATTAAGTTGAGTGGTAAATTTAGTTGAGGCCGACATGTCAAGTTGTAAAATTAAAGTATAAGTGAATGTATAAATAGAGAGCTAGGCTCTCTCATTGATTCATTCATTCACACACACACACTCACTTGTAATTCGCATCGGAGAGAGAGAGAGAGAGAGAGAGAGAGAGAGAGAGAGAGAGAGAGAGAGATCTGCAAGGAGAAGGAGCACTTGTTTGGGGTTTTGTCTTTGTACTTTTGATCATCTATATTGATGAAGTTTTGCTATGTTTTCATCCCCTAGAGGGTTTCCCAGGATAAAATTGTGTCTCTTGTGTTTATGTTGTGCTTTTTATTCTTTCAGTGATCCTGTATATGCTATTGTTGTTAAATTGAATTGAATACTGGTGTTATCTATCTTAGCATATTTAATCTTATTAGGAAGCAAATTCAGGATCACTGTCATATAGTTGAGGCCATGCGGAGTTATCGTGCCCATAAGAGTTGAGCACTGTAGTCAATGTTGCCACTGGAGGTCGACTGAAGCAATCAATGAATTGATTGGTTCTGCCCTTCTTATATTTGATGTTCAAGTGGAATTGCTGCAAGTATATGGACCGCTTTTGGTGGCAGTCATTCTGTAATTTCCCTTTTGTTTGCATGAACTGTAGGGGCTTGTGATTAGTGTGGATATATATACACTACTACATTTGGATCCTTTTTTTGACAAAAGGTTCGACAAAAGGCTAAATTTTCGTCAAAAATAAGTTTTCAATCTTACAACAAAATTTTGGCAATCATTGGTCTTAAGATGACGACTGCCGAAATTCATTTGAGTTCAACCCAAATTGCATAAAAACACAAAAAAAGGTGCGACCCAACCTCTGCCTTATCTTTTGACTATCTCTGCTTCATGTCCAACAAAATGAAAAATGAAATGGACACGAGTCTCTACGTGGCCTCAACTAGATGATGAGTCTAGAGCCAAAAACTCATCCATAGATCCTCGTCATCAGATATAAAAGAGACATCGAGGTCCCTCATTCCACACACAATTTCATTAGATTTTCTCAAGCCATTACTCTACCGAATTTTCGCTGAGATCGAAGTTTACCTCTTTCAACTTCGATCTCACCTCTTGGAGATCCTTTTCTTGTGACACATGGCTAGGGAATCAGAAGGAAGCCAGGATAACTAATGGACCCTCCCTTGGACAACTATAGGGGCCTCTTCCGCCGCGATTGTCCAGGTGATCCTTTCTTGTAATATCTTTGATATCAATATAAAATATTCTTTATTCTTTCGATTACTATCTTGTTTACATGATTGATTGAGTGAAAAGAATCCAAAAAACATTGTTTTTTTGCTTTTGTGACAACACGTTTATTTAGTTCTGGTTTGTTAGTTTAATTGTTTATTTTCTTGAAACTTTGTTGGAGTTACACAACCCTCTAGCAGGTTATTTTTGGCATGGGCGTGTGTGAAAACACACGCTACAATATTATGTAGTATCCACAGCCAATCCTTTTTGGTATAGTTGTTTGATTTAAAACGCTATCCCAAATATATTAAACCATCATCCATCATATGAGCTGTGTATGCAATATGTCTACCCTATGCTTGGAATAGATTCAAACCAAATTATGAAAAATATATCACAAACTTACCCACATTAATAACCATGTTCGTCCCAAGACAAACAAGATTTGATACCACCTCACATTGGCAACCTTCATATTTAGATCTCGAACAAAATAATAGAACATAATCAACAAATAATAGGTGGGTCAATTGCTTGGGTCCCCCAGTAGAAATAAATATGAGTTTCCTTTTTCTTTTAGCCTCCAACAACTCTATTGAGACCTTCGTCTACTAGCATGAATAAATAAGACAAGAAGGGAAAACCTTGTTAAATCCCCCCAGTGGGAGTAAAAAAAGGGAATCTTTCGTCATTGATCAAAATTGCAAAAGAGGACGTTAGCATACATGCCATGATCCACCTGGTGATCTCATAACTCAAACCAACATGCAGTAGAAGTAGTCTCATATAAAGGCAAGATACACTATCATATTCCTTCGACAAGTCAATTTTCACCATTGTTGCTGACAATTGAGACTTTTTTATTTGATGTAAGACCTCTTGAGATGCACCGACTACCTTGTGTATATACCTACCCCTAAAGAAGCCAATTTGTTTGTGCAAGATAACTTCTGAAAGAATCGGATTGGTACCGACTACAATTAATTTGGCTATTATTTTATAGATGTATCATAATGATATCGACCAAAAATCATTAAAGGAGCCATGGTGTTCCACCTTCGGAATCATGGAAAAAAATGTTGCATTGAAACTTCACGACATCCTTCCCAAGGGGCGCACCTCCTCCACCACCCGTAATAAATCATCTCCGATCAACTCAAAGAATATTGAATAAAAATCCACCAACCAACCATTTGGTCCAAGACTCTTGGATTTTTGGAAAGAAATAATTATAGCATGAAGTTCTTCTTATAGAGTCACTATATGATAAATATATTGAGCCTCCTCTTCCCCAACCATTCAAGGAAATAAGTTGAGAATTTGTATAATTTTCTCAAAATTATTTTTGTTCAAGGATTTATACAAAGAACTAAAATGTTGTACAGTTAGGTTTGCCAAATAATTGATACCATTAATAGCATTACCAATGTTGTCCTTCAAATCTCATATAATATTTTTCTATAGACAATGATGGGAAAATAATTGAAAATAGTTCATATTCTAGTTGCTCGATTCCAACCACAAAGAAAGGCTCTTCAACTGCCTCTAAATCCCTCGATCAAGAAGGATTTTTTGCTACTTCTATTCTAAAGATATATTTTTTTCTTTCTAGAAAATGTCATAGCTGGAAAGAGGGTTGAGAGAAAATAAGCCCACCATTTCTCTTTCAATTTCAACAAGATCCATCACCTTCTGGGAATGTCGAGACCTATCCCATTCAACAACTTTAATTTTAAGAAAGTGAAGTGCATGGGTCAACAGATGACCGACACTTAAATCCGAACTCCCATCTATATGGATCCAATTTTCACCCACCAATCGCTTGAAATACTCTTTCGAACCCCAGCTTGGGTTGTATTTAAGAGGGATCCCTAGCTTGTCCTCTAATGACTAGACCTAAAGGAAAATTGAGAAGTGATAAAAAAATCTCTCCCCACCAACCCAAGTTCGAATTTGATCAACTTGAATAATACCTAATTCATGAGCTAGAAACCAATCCAAGTGTTTAGCCACATGTGCAAACCAGCCTGATTATTAGACCCTGTTGGTTTCAACCTAATTGGTTCCATGTGTACCTATCCAAATCCAATTGGAAAACGATCCTTAAAATAAGGGCCCAAATGATCTACACAACCACGGGTACCCCACCCTTTGACACAGTTCAAATTGAAATTCAAATCGCCACCGACAATAAGACTGTCCTCTTTGAGGCACTCTAGCTGAAAAAATATGGTCCCAAAAGTCCACTTTTCCTCCATATGGGCTATAAAGGTTTAGAATTATGAAAGCGTGGTTTATTTTTTATAAAAAGTCTTTATAACCATACCACCTAAAACTGAAAAGAAATTCAGAAGATTTATGTCAGAATGAAAACCAATAACCAAATCCTCTGACAAACCATCATAGTCTAGAGATAAGAACTCCCAACCCACAAATATTTTTTTCAACTCTACAACCAAGCACTCCCTTTTAATCATTGTTTCGTAAATTAATAAAATATATATCTTTTTGTGTTTTACCAGACGCTAGAGGGCTAATTTCTTATCCCGATCTCCTAGACCACTTGCATTAATAGAAAATATCTTCATTTGGGACCCAACAATGGGGCTTTACCTAGTCTAAGGACCCCATATAGTAATCTCTAGCTCCCTTGACAGATCTCCCTTTCCAATTTCTCTTATGCATGTTTAATGAGTGATTTTTGATTGGGCTTTAGTGGTTTGGAATCCTTTAGGAGGTCAAAACCAAGACCTCCCGTTTCACACAATAGAGATGAAGAGGCCTGAGAATGGAGAAGATAATGCCCTCCTCCCCTTGAAGAAGATCCACCCTTACCAGATATTGAATATGATGCCATAGTTCGAGGACAAGACTCATAATCAGTTGATATCCCTATAGTGAGAGGATCTATACCCTTGTCCCCTTCCTTTAAATTGACCTCCCCCTCACCCAAAACAACCAAAGAATTATAACTGGCCTGAGAAAATGGGTACTAGTACCACCAATAGATTGAAAGTTAGCAGTACTAGAAGAAGACATATTCTTACTAGAAGTCAGCATTGTTGAGTCTTCAGGCCACCATAAGCCTTCCAAGTGATCCAATTGTGAACATATCTCCCCGTGACACTTCCCGCATTGCTTATAGCTTATTCCCTACTTGACTTGAAGAAATAATGTGTTTAGAAACATCACCAACAATAAAATTAGAGTTCTTCTCCATTTAAGAGGTAGTGATATGGACACCAAGCACCTTTGACACTGTAGAAACCCCATCCTCTACCTCTTTATCTACACCACCTTGTTGTTCCTCATCCTCTAGAAAGAGAATACCATGATTTGGTCGCCATACCTTCTTATGGATTTTTTTTCATAATCAACTAAACTATGGCCATAAGAGTGGAAAAGTGCACATCCTAATGGTACATTAACATAATCCATCTTTTGTGTGAAACAACTATCACCAAAAGTCAAATCCAAGGATTCATACAGGCCCTTACTGATATTAAGCTCCACCAGAACATAGATCACTAAAGGGAAGGAACTCATCATATAACTTTGGTCAGGAATCACAAACTTACCCAACAAAACCCTAATCTTCTTGAACCCTTCCTCATTTCACAATTCCATAAGCAGGTTGGGTAGCATAACTCAAATTGGCGTACTAGTTGAATATTCATCCGTAGAGTGAAACAAAGGGTTCCATTCTTTAGGGGAGAGATAAATTTTATCCAAGAACCACATTTGCTGCAAAATACAATGATCATCTTCATGGGATCGAAAGATGAAACCCCACTAGATGTGACCAATACTATGTAAGATACACCCATACCCAATAGTAGGGCGCCAAGCTGTCAAAGTCCACTCTGTTAGAGTCATCAATGAAACTCTTCTCCCAAAAAATTTCCCTACAAAAGTTCTCTCATGTCTGGGATTTGCATGACGAATATGTCTTTACCAACCACTAGGGATATGCTTCCGCCCCGAGACTTTAAAACCCTAAGCCTCTATTTACCAACCTTCTTTGCACCTCTAGTACAATCACTAAAGCATAGGTGGCTACCAACAAAAATAGAACCTAGTCAAAAAATTTTACGAGTTGATTGTTCACCCAAAGATGAAACACTAATGCCCCCCAAAGTGATCCCAACCAAACTACATGATAGATCCATAGTGTTTGACGTTGGTCCCTCCCATTACATCACTTCACTTTGATGTGTTTCATCCATTGGACGTCCATCGATGATGGCTTTTGCATATCTCGTGTTCAATATAATTGCCCTTGATCCCATTGCATGTGAGACAGATTTGGTAATAAAAGAGGGTATAACATTTCATAGATTTACCATACTTTGCAAGGATTCCACTTGGAAGGGAGGGAAGTCTGCTAGGTTTGAGTCATCCCCAAAGTTGGACTCTCCAGTGTATTCCACCAAAGAGAAACCCTCCATCGATCCCTAAATAGAAAATCCCAAGCTGCAGAAAAACCTCCATTTCCCATGGATCATTGCGTCTCCTTATCCTAGAGTTTATACACTCTCTAGATTATAGATGATACATAGTAAATTTCATAGGATCAAATTCAACTATACCATATACATATACACAATGATGATTATATAAATTTTGATATGGCTACCCACGCATGGAACCAACCTAGATCCATCTTATCCTCAGATCTATTAGGCACCAAGATAGATCAAAGCATTTAAGGTGCAAACATTTCCTCAAGTTTTCCATTATAAAAAATGTCTACATCTCAAGAGATTGGGATTGGATCTAAGTTTGTCTTTAATCATATTATACATGTCATATAATTAAAAAATATTAATTAAAAAAAGAGTTAATTTTTTATTAAATTGAGATTGAAAATTTTGCAATGTTGATGCTAGTTAATTGTAATCCTTACCCATATAAGAAAATCGCTATTAACATGTTCAACTAAGAATAGATTTCAACTTACAACACCATGAATTTAAGGGATTGGATAAGATGGACTTTAATATTAAAATTAGACACCTTGCACTTAATGAAAAATGCATATGATAATTAAACTAACCTTATTAGTGAATAGTAATACCAAAATATATTTATTGTGAAAAGAATGATGACTTATTAGTGAATAGTAACACCAAAATATATTTATTGTGAAAAGAATGATGACATAATGTAGGAACTTGGATGTGGTAACACCGTGAATGAATATTGTTGCTTTGAAATCATATTCTCAATGCTACACAAGTTTCCACCTAACTCTTCTTTTACATGCATTTATAAAGTTCTTGTATACTATTCTTTGTAAAAACAGTTTTGCTATTTTGAATATACAATTTGAGTATCATTATAATGTTTGAGCATTGATTTTGCAAAATTTGATCAAAATTTAATTGCTTGAGCAAGAACATTTCTACTTAATTGGTTGAAAATGACTTGGCATTGAGTAGAAAAAGTTATTATTCCTGGCCTACAATAAGAATTGGTTCATTGTCAAACTACATTTGACTCTTAATTAGTATGATAAATATTGTTTTAAATGTTTTGAAAAGTTTGTAAAAAATAATTTATTAATTAGAATTTTAACAATTTATATATTCCATTTCTTTTTGTGATTGGTTAAAAACATTAAAATAATAGTATAAGATAAGGGGCATTATTTGGTAGTAACTATGATGCAAGTCAAAGTAATCTCACTCAAAATATGATTAAAATTATTTATTTAGTCTTATTGTATACTTGAAAGGATTAATTTATTTAATTTTAGTGGATATTGTTAAATAAAAAAATATCAATTTCATCCTCTAACATGTTTAAATGCTTTGCACATGTGGAATTGATAAAAAAGTAGGCATTCCTTCTATATTGCTTCATGCATCGGCCAAATTCATGCAACCAGCCTCGGAATCAACGTTTAATTGTTTACTATGATATATCTCACATGTTTTACTTGCAGACCATGCAACGTTTATTTGTTTACTATGATATATCATGCATGTTTTATATTAATATACACGGAGATGCATGTGTTATTTACTTGTTATATTTGTGTACAGGAAAGAAAGCACTTGCATGGTCTGCATCCCAATAACTTACAACTATTTGGATTCGTCTTGGGTTGAGATTTCATTATTTTGTATGCTGATAATGTCCATTTCGCACCATGTTTGGAGTGAAAGTGTCGCAAGAGAGACCACATTCCATTTTAGTCATTTAATGTGATTAACATGAATTTAACGATTTATATTCAAAGAGTATCCATTGCATTTATAGGTTATTCCATCTCTTTATGAGTATGCTTTTTGAGATCTCTTTGTTATAGTGGGAAATTGGAGATGGAAGGAAAGTTAGGTTGGGTATTGACCTTTGGATAGGTAGTATGGAAGGGTATGTTTTCCTAGAACATAGAACATATGATAGATCACTTACAGGAACAAGGTTTATACTTTTTCTTTCAAATTAGTGATGAATTGAGCACACATCTTTATAAACAAGCTTGAATTACTGTAGCGCCTGCCTTTGATTGAGTTGACTCAATGGATTTTGGGGGCACTTGTTTTGAAGTGACCTAGCTAAATAGACTAGAATAATGTGTTATATTTTGTTTTGAATAAAAATTATTGACTGACCAACAACTGATGATTATGTTATGTAGATTGAGAAATTTGAAATAAAGTTTATGTTATGAATAAATGAAAATGATACTTTCTTATTCCGTAGATGTGAATAAATTTTTCTTGTTGATTAGCAATGAATAAAGTTGAATAAATCATAATTATATTTTATATTGTGTAGTGCTACTAATGTGCGCTTTGAGTTTGTGCAGTGGCAGGTAAAACGACTTACCGACTAACTCTCAAATGGAAATAAAGGGGGTCGTAAAGAACGGGAAAACACACATAAGAGTGCGATGGCTAACTGTTGACTCTTAAACAACATTCCACGCACGAGTTGAAAGCCCTATCCTCTTTGCTCGGGTAGTGTGTGCTGTACAGGCAGGCCATAACGATTTGGATGCGTACGCCGAAGTTGAAGGGCGCACAATAAGGGCGACCTTATTCCTCAGCCGCCATTAGTATCACATAGAATATAACAGATCGATTAAGGTAACGACTCCTAATCGCTACATTACACTCCCCACACAAGGACAAGAACAAATTAGCTGTTGGAAGGACCCATAGACGGGGTACCTAGACAACAGTGAGAAGTGAATTATGTGCATACTTGCAATAACACATAGATATGCAATTAAATTATTGATGCATTAAAGTTCAAAAATTGAGAATAATTAAATGGAAAAATATTTAAATTTGAGCAAACATAGAATAAAGATGAAAAAGACTTCATGTGCACCCACTGATTTAGGAGATATGCATTAAATAAGAATATTGGGAATAAATAAAGAGATGTTATCTAGATTTGAAGCAAATATAGATTTGATATACTTTTGAGTTAAACTCCACTTGCACCCACTAATTTGGGGATTGGGATCCTAGGATAAAGAGACAACTAGGAGTAAATTGTGGGACTTATGTGCACCCTCATGTGAAGGTGACACATGGCTGGGGGAGGAATAATATTGGAAAATTAATAAAATATAATTTTGCATGGGATGACACATGTCACCTAGGATTTTGCTATTTAAGAAAGAAGGCTTGGAGAAGCAAGGACCTTTTGGCTCCCTAATGTTGGATGGATTTCGTAATGAAAGTTTGAGAAGACGTGTGTCTATGTGAGTTTGGCTTGAGAAATACCTTGGTGATTGGGAGGTCACTATTGGGTGTTTGAGGCTTGTGTGTTATTCATTGCGACCCCCATTAGCTCGGGGGACTAGAAGGAAGAAGACTACTCCTAGTGTGGTAGGGAGGTCAACCGAGAAGTCAATCGGTATCATCGTCAAGATTTCGATTGGAGTGGAGCAACCGTTGCTTCGATATTTCACCAGTAGCGGAACCAATCATCCAAAGAGGTTTTTATTTGTTTAAATTTTACTTGAATAATGCATTAAAATCATACTTTGGATTTATCAAGTCATTGGTATCGCGGAAAAATATTGTAAATTATTGAACTGAGAGTACTTAAGCTATTTTTCATTTGAGAGAATAATGATGCTGTATATATATGTTTTATATAATCATGTGCGTTAATTTTTATGTCCGACTTTGTGTACATCGAAAAATATGGCGAAGGTTTATTTAAATTCAATATGTTGTTATGTTTATTTTAAATATGTGTGATCAGACCACCGTGCTTCAGATTGAGAGATCTATAGCGATGTAGATGCTGTTTTGTGTAATTCCAATTGTGTAATGATCTATAGCGAGCTTTTGTTTTTATTTTAGGCTATGCATGAGCTTTTGTTTTTATTTTAAGCTATGCAATGAGATCACCCTAGCTCAGATCGAGATCTGCAACGATATGGATGTCTTTTATGTTTATTTCAAGCTATGTAATGAGACCACCCCGGCTCAGATCGCGATCTGTAGTGAGCTTTTTTATTTTTATTTTCAACCTATGCAATGAGATCACACTAGCTCAGATCAAGAGATATGTAGCGATATGGATGTATATTAAGTTTATTTCAAAATATGTAATGAGACCACCGCGGCTCAGAGCGAGTGATCATTTTTCTTCGACCAACTGGAATAGTTTTTTGGTCGAAGAAAAATCACTGGTCAATGGGAAGTCGATAGAATGATCAAAAGGCTCAACAAACGATCAAACAAAGTTAACTCATTTAGTTGACTGAAAGTGGTTAGGAAGTTATGGGTTTACATTAGTCAGCAGTTGGTTGTACTATCTCTATAAATAAGATGTAGTGACTATGCATGAAGTGGATTAGTAGTGTGTAGCATGATCATGTACTGAAGTATGATTTGTGGTCTAGAAAGTAACGGTTGTAAACACTTGCTATGAGTGTTTCATTAATAGATGAGTGAAAGCTCAGTAGTTTGTTGGTTTTCCTGGTTTTCCTCTAGGAGAGAGGGTTTCAAGGTAATTTTATGTGTAATGTGTTGATGTTATTGTGTGCCATTTCTTATGTTTAAATTGTATTTAACTCTATGAATCAATTTGCAAATCTATTGTAATTGGTATTAAGAACTAATAGATAGATCTCATGAGGTGAAAGGAATAGGAACTATTCCTATTTGAATGCCAAGTGGAGGTACAACTCTCATAAAGAATGTTTTGTAGGTTCTTGGTCTAATAAAGAATTTGTTTTCAATGAGTGTTGTTGTTGATAAGAAGATGAAGGTTGAGTTCATTGAAGGGAGCTACACAGTCACATATTGCAAAGATGGAATATCAAGGGTGATCTACAAAGGCATCGAAGAGTGTGGCTTGTATAGATTGATTGTAGGGGTTGTTGATCATAGAGCATTGGTGCATGATGATGGATCACTTATGGAATAATTACATAAAAGATTTGGTCATTTGAATCTGGACAACCTAAGGAAGGTTCAAAAAATGGTAATAGATATTCCCCAATTTAATGTAAGGATAGGATGTGTATGTGGTCCATGTGCTATGGGAAAGCATCATAGGGATCCTTTATTTCCCAGTGATGAAAAACTAGTGAGGAAACCTCTTAACGGTATTCACTCTAATGTGTGTGGACTAATGAGCACTTTTTCTATCACTAACTTCTTGTACTTTGTTACTTTCATAAATGATGCTACTAGAAAATGTTGGGTTTATTTCATAGAGAAAAAGAGTGTTTGATAAGTTTAGTGAATTTAAATCCTTTCTAGAAAAGCATATAAAGCATAGCATCAAAACACTAAGAAGTGATAATGGCCGAGAGTACAAATCTAATGAATTAATTTCCTTTTGTAAGCAATTATAGATCAAGAGGGAGTATTGTGTTCCTTATAATTCGCGACAGAATGGGCTTGCAGAAAAAAAGAACATGAGCATTATTGAAACTGCACGATACATGTTGGAGGAGTTTGGTATGCCTAGATTCTTTTGGGAAGAATCTTGTCATAATGCAACACATATTTTGAACATGTGTCCTCTTAAATCATTGAGTTTTCTGAGTATGGATGTTTCCATAGTGTTCATTCATTGTGTTAAGATTTCTGGAAATTCACCGTATAGAAGTTTTGAAAGATCGCCGCGTTTTGGGTGGACATTCCACCCATCTTCAGGATCTCCTGAAGCTTAAGCAAAATAGAAAAGATTATGGCAAAATATATATAGATGGATGAGAGAACTATCTATTAGGTTAAGATGGGTTATTGAGAAAATATTAAAAGGTTAAGATCCAAAAAAATAATAAAAATAATTAATTTAAAACAATTAAAGGGTAAGTTATCAATTTTTTTATTAAAATTAAATATTTTTTTATTGAGGACAATTAGACCAGATCGATTAGGTAAACGGTTATTATATTACATAAATTGAGAAAATAATGGAAGTAAGTAACCAAATAGAGAAATTTAACTCATAATCTTGTTATTAAATTAATTATTAAAGTTATAAATTAAATATATTAAAAAGAGAAATTAAAAATAATAAAAAATATAAGAATTGAAAATTGATGAAGAAAATATCCTTTAATATATAAAACATTTTTGAAAAATTATAAAATAAAAATAAAAATATATAATTATTATGAAATCCCATATAAGAGGAATTAATCTAAAAGTAAAAAGATGAGTTTAAACCTATAAGTTTATTATAATAATATAAATATAAAAATGATTTCAATTTTTAACTCAATAAAATATAATTAAAAGTTAAATTTTTTTAAGAGGATTTTAAAAAGATAATTAATAGAAAAATATAGAGAATTTAAAAGATAATAGAAAAATATAAGAACATGAAAGATTAAAAGTGAATGATGACACTAATTAAATTAATGGAAACTTGTAAAAAAAAGTTTAAATAAGAGGTAAAACAAGGACAAGATAGAGATGAGATTTAATATAACAAGGGAAATAGCTACAAAGCAACTAAGTCCCTACCTATGTTGAGTGTGAAAGAGTGAAGAAGAGAATATATTATTATAGTAGCAAATCCCATAGTACTTCAAGCACATGTCATTTACTCATGCCAATGTACATATCTTTCCACAAGAGCTAGTTAACGACTTCCATGAAGTCAAAAAATAATAAATGCATCTTTTCTCAAATTTATTGCCTTCTCCAACAAATGTATAACATGTTTATTCTCCATTTTTTTTAAATTTATGAAAATCTATGATTAAAGAAAAATAAAGATAACTAAAAGTTACATATGTAATTTTGATGTGAACTTAATGAAGATGATGAAAAGGCATCTAAGAGAGAATGTGTTTACAAATGAGGATTAATTCCATGGCTTATGAGAATGTGAAATGTGCATGTATAGAGGTACACAAAGTCTATAAGCATTATTTCCTACCCATTGTAACACTTTGAAAGATAATCTTGCTTTGTTTGGGTGCCAATAGATGAGATCTCCTACCATATGATTTGTAAAATGTGTTAAATATGTCAATTTATAGTTCATGAGAACATATCTTAGTATGTTATTGTAAATAGAATGACGCTATACTCTATTATACATTTTTTCTTATAAGTGATTTTAAATAGTGTTAAAAAGACACCATTCATATTCTTTAGATTCGTTAAGAAATACGACATAAGTTATAATAGTGAAAAGATGCGAGAGAGCAACCTATACACATGATTTACTATGGAGAAATCCATGAAGAAAGTGTAGTTAGAAATAAAGCATCGTGTCTTAATCTTAAATCAGTGGTGAATCAGAATCATTTATTATTATGTCCCCGACATATAGTTTTGAGTCGGGTGGTATTAGTTGGGGTGGCAAAAATCGCGGATATGAAATTGCAAAGTTTTTGTTAAAGTTTATATTTATTTGTATTTTTTAAAAGTTCATTTTACGTGGTTGTGGTTTGATCCGTACGCAGTGACGTTGGCCTGGGGCTGTGTGCCCCAGGTCCCGGCGGCGGGGTGACATTTGCCGGTTTAAATGAGGTTTAAATGGTCTCGGGACTGAAGACTCCTGTGCGATTTATTCACCAGTCTTGTCCATTTATCGTGCCTTTCGTCGAGCTCTGTTGTGCGCCCGCTGGCGTCCGGTTGAGGTTTAAACGTGTTGCAGTTTAAATGAGGTTTAAATGGTCTCGGGACTGAAGACTCCTGTGCGATTTATTCACCAGTCTTGTCCATTTATCGTGCCTTTCGTCGAGCTCTGTTGTGCGCTCGCTGGCGTCGGGTTGAGGTGTTGCAGGGGTTTAAATGGTCTTGGGACTGAAGACTCCTGTGCGATTTATTCACCAGTCTTGTCCATTTATCGTGCCTTTCGTCGAGCTCTGTTGTGCGCCCACTAGCATCGGGTTGAGGTGTTGCAGGGGTTTAAACGTGTTTAAATGAGGTTTAAATGCAGGTTTAAATGGTCTCGGGACTCAAGACTCCTGTGCGATTTATTCACCAGTCTTGTCCATTTATCGTCCCTTTCGTCGAGCTTTGTTGGCGCGGGGTGGCGGTGGTCTCGGGACTCAAGACTCCTGTGCGATTTATTCACCAGTCTTGTAGATTTATCGTCCCTTTCGTTGAGCTCTGTTGTGTGCCCATTAGCGTCGGGTTGAGGTGTTGCAGGGGTTTAAATGGTGTTGCAGTTGGCGTATTCATGCGGTATGGTCCAGGGTTTCGTGGTGTTGATGCAGTATGGCACGGGGTGACGGTGGTATTGGGACTCAAGAATCCTGTGCGATTTATTCACCATTCTTGTCGATTTATCGTCCCTTTCGTCGAGCTCTGTTGTGCGCCTGCTAGCGTCGGGTTGAGGTGTTCCAGGGGTTTAAACGGTGTTGCAGTTCGAGCTTTGTTGTGCGCCCGCTAGCGTCGGGTTGAGGTGTTCCAGGGGTTTAAACGGTGTTGCAGTTGGTGTATTCATGTGGTATGGTCCAGGGTTCAGTGGTGTTAATGCAGTATGGCGTGGGGTGACGTTTCCCGGTTTAAATGAGGTTGGTGGTCTCGGGACTCAAGACTTCTGTGCGATTTATTCACCAGTGTTGTCGATTTATCGTTCGTTTCGTCGGGCTCTGTTGTGCACCCGCTAGCGTCGGGTTGAGGTGTTCCAGGGGTTTAATGCGGTGTGCTCGCTGTTTGCAGGGGTGAAGGAAGGTCTCCATGCTTGGGTGATGGAGCACTCTGAAGCTATATTTTAGAGGTTCTCTGGTGTTCAAGCTCGTTCTGTTTGGTGCGACTTGCTTTTGTGTTGTGGCTGTTTTTGTTGGATTTTTTGCGGTGGAGTGGTTGTTTGTGGCTTATTTGCGGTGGTCCAGCGAAGGTGGGGTGGTTTCTGGTGGTGGGTATTGCTGTCTGAATGCGCTTCATTCATCCAGTAATTTGCGGTGTTCGTGTCTGAACGTGTAGAGCGCTTTCTTGGTGCAACGAGCTGTGTCTTCTGCAATTTCATTGACGGGTTCTTTGGACGGGTAATTCTTGGAATTTTCTCTTCAGCTGAGACTTGTGTTTTCTGTTTTATGAAAAAAATCCTATTTTGTTATACTGTACGATTAATTGGTTATAAAATTTTATAAATGTAAGAATTTTGTTCACAAGCTGCGTCAAGAAATATTGTTCAAACTTTTGTTCTGTTTGTGGCTTATTTGCAGTGGTCCAGTGAAGGTGGAGTGGTTTCTGGTGGTGGGTATTGCTGTCTGAATGCGCTTCATTCATCCAGTAATTTGCGGTGTTCGTGTTTGAACGTGTAGAGCGGTTTCTTGGTGCAACGAGCTGTGTCTTCTGCAATTTCATTGATGGGTTCTTTGGACGGGTAACTCTTGAAATTTTCTCTTTAGTTGAGACTTGTATTTTTTGTTTTATGAAAAAAATCCAATTTTGTTATACTGTACGATTAATTGGTTATAAAATTTTATAAATGTAAGAATTTTACAAATGTATGGTTTTCGTTTCACAATCTGCGTCAAGAAATATTGTTCAAACTTTTGTTGCATAATTTATTCCATAGGAATTGTTTGTGACTGTGGTTTAAAAAACACAAAGACTGCGTAATTGGTCATTACCATTTCTTTTCTTGGGTAATGACCTAGACTCCCTGAAATGAATGTACGGGGAATGGAATTGGATGTATGTATGTATCTGAACATTTAATGCCAAGAGTAGCAACCTACCTCCATGTCGGGTATTTTGGCGAGGTATGGAATGGGTCATGATATCATGGGCTGCATCTGTGCTGGGATTAAATGCTAATACCAGCCTACCACCCAGGCACCGGGTAGCAAATAAATGACATTATATTATATTATTAATTAAATTTACAGATCTGTTTGTATTTATTTTATTTTGCTTTGTTCTTTTTCCATTTCCATTATGCCATGTGGTATGAATGTGATATTTTTAAATGGTTCTTTGGTCTGCTTCGTTTAAGTGGTTTTGCTTTTCGCATGGACCTGTTTTTCAAGTTTTCTCAGAAAACAGATACTATACAGATTTATTGAATCTAGAAGTAGAAAGCACTTTCAACCTAGGTATCTGTACTTGAGAATACAAGTCTACCCCAAAACAACAGACCGGGAGCTTAAGAGAGGGGTGGTCATTTTCCATTGCCTTTGGCAAGTGCGCATATAAGACAAACGACATTTCGGATGCAGTATAAAATCTGGGTCTTTGGTGAGATACTTCATTGTCTTTGACTTTGACATCTACCAAATGAGGTAATGACTAACAAGTATTTCAGTTCCATATGTGGCTGAAGGGGAAACCCTTAGATGCAGTGATGCTCAGATTCACAACCTACTGTTCTATTTAAGGATAAATTTTTGAAACATCTAATCTGAAATGAAGTCTATGATAACTTAGCAAGAAGATGGTTTGGTTTCATCTAAAGAAGAAAACGTGGACAGTGTTTGGAAGAGAACACTCCTGTAAATTCATAGGAATCCTGTGAATATTTAGAGAGCCCTATATTGGCAAAGTTTGTTATTTGTCATGAATACTGTTACAAGAAACATGAACATTAACAAACTCTTAGATGCAGTGATGGTGGTATTGACAAACTGCTATTTTATTTAAGCAAAAATTGATGAAATATCCAATCTGAAAATAGCTTTTTCTGTAGATGAAACCAGATCAACTTGTTGCTAGGCTACCATAGACTGCATTGGGAAGCTTGGGTATGCTCGAGTGATCTATAGTTTGTCGCAATAATGTAGATGTATACTTTTTTGGCCTGTGTGGACAGGGATTTGACACCAAGACAAAGGTTAATGGCCCACACGAAACCCTGGACCAACTGCAACACGTGTTGCATGAATACGCCAATTGCAACACGTTTAAACCCCTGCAACACCTCAACCCAACGCTAGTGGGCGCACAACACCTCATTTAAACCTGCAGTGTTGCATGAATACGCCAACTGCAACATGTTTAAACCCCTGCAACACCTCAACCCGATGCTAGCGGGCGCACAACAGAGCTCGAGAAAAGGGACGATAAATGGACAAGACTGGTGAATAAATCGCACAGGAGTCTTGAGTCCCGAGACCATTTAAACCTCATTTAAACCTCATTTAAACCTGCAGTGTTGCATGAATACGCCAGCCTTTGAATTAGAGCATAATTTATTTTTAGTTTTTATTTTGCTAACTTGGTGTAGTCATGATTTTTTCAATCGCTTTCACGAAGATGTTTTAATCTCTTTCGCTAAAATGAGTTGTTCATTTATCGAAATGTTTCCATGCATAATTATTAGGAGGGTTGCACAAACAGAAATATGAACCCAACTCACACTTCCTAATTAGATGCATCTAGCTTTGTTAATAAGTCGTTTGCAGCTAGATTTTTCTTAGCCTTTTTGCACAAAATGTCGAAGTAAAAAACCTAGATTTGCTCAGCCGCTTTGATGACTTACCAAATAACCGAGACAAATGATAAACTGCTTCATATGTTAAATATTAAACTAGCAATGCAGCACCTTGCTGAAGTTTGCTTCTGCACCTGCATTACGCGTTTCAGCATATGTAGATGCAATATGCTCTGATTGCTGTAGGTTATCGCCATACAAACACCTCAACCCGACACTAGTGGGCACACAACAGAGCTCGACGAAACGGACGATAAATTGACAAGACTGGTGAATAAATCGCATAGGAGTCTTGAGTCTCGAGACCACCAACCTCATTTAAAGCAGTAAACGTCATCCCGCGTCATACTGCATTAACACCACAAAACCCTGGACCATACCGCATCAATATGCCAACTGCAACATCGCGAGAAATTTATGTCGCAACAAGTACTGCTTCCACTTGACCAAGGCATGTGTTATTGCCAACGTCTTTCCATCGTATGTAGACTTTATATGCTCATTCAGTTGTAATTTTTGCCTCTCAAAGGCAATGAGATGTTTATCACTTATGAGTAGAACTCCTACGCATGTTCCTGAAACATAGTATTCATGGACACATGTTTTCCCGACATCTGGATTTGTCAAGCCCAGAGTGAATGTCATTAAGGTTTTCAACTTTTCAAAATAGTCTTTAGCTTTTTTATCCCATATAAAGGCATCACTTTTAAATAATGATGTTAATAGTGCCACAATTTGTGTGCGTGTTCTCAATGTTCTTATTATGTCCCCGACATATAGTTTTGAGTCAGGTGGCATTAGTTGGGGTGGCAAAAATCGCGGATATGAAATTGCAAAGTTTTTGTTAAAGTTTATATTTATTTGTATTTTTTTATTTTTTTAAAGTTCATTTTACGTGGTTGTGGTTTCATCCTTACGCACTGACGTTGTCCATATTTTTCATCTAAAACATATATAATAAATTTTTATTAAATTAAAAAATATAACATATATTCTTAACATCTCATCATCTCATCTCTGCAAGCTTCTTCATTGTTGGCCAATTAACAAATTAATATTCCTCCTCTCTATGCAATGGGTTCCCTTTAAAGCTTTGATATTTCCAAATTGATATCACTAAGCAATACATGTTCAAATTTGATGAACCGATTTACACTTAAAGACTCATGATAATATTTTTTTCTCTACAGAGTATCTTGACTGTTTCAACATTCTAATAAGAGGCAGATCGCTCTTGCATTTGAAACAAGCATGCACGTTATGTCATTTCTTTCACTTGTAGTAATAAGTGATCTTTTTAGCATTATTTTGAGGTTTTTAATGCTATTGTAACTCTTTTTCCCACTTTTTAGCTTTCTTTTGTGATTATTTAATAGTATTTCATATTGAAGTTTTACTTAAATGATGAAAAAAAATTATATTGTTTTTTATAAATAATATATCTCTAAAACTATCAATTTTCATATTAATGAGCTTATTTATGATAATCAATGTTGTAGATGATATCTCTAATAAATTCATTAGTGTAAACTAGTATGTCTCATCTAAAGAGATGCAAACTAAGCACCTTCTAGCGAAAAGTTGCCTAAATATCCAACAACATTGCAACAACTAGTTGAGCTATTTGCATGGGTTGTTTGTCTGTGTGTTAAAGCAAAACCTTGTGGGATGCCCACCCTTCCTCGAAATATTTGGAGGGTGCTTCAACTACCATCTATAATAGTGGATGGTAACCCCAAGAAAGTTGATCAAATTTGTATATATGATCTATGACCTTCCATTGGCATGATTCTTTGCGTGTACACTTCAACCATTTGAGCCACCACTAGGGGGGTTTCTAAGGAAAACCTCACGAGATCCGCCTGTTCCCTAAATTATGTAAATGAAGGGAAACTCAAGCACCAACAACAATAGTGTCTAATAATCCCAAGTGATTTGACCAGATTTGATCGTATGAACTATGGCCTGTTATCAACATAATACCTTGTATTGATGATTCGACCAGTTGAAATCACTCTTGAAACTCCATACAAACATATACATATCTATGCATGCAAATTAATAAATTTATTGTTGTTATTATTAACAAAATATATGTGATTTTTTTTCTAGTTTTTACGAATTTAAAAGCTATATACATTATATAGATATGAACATTACAATTTGCCTGAGTTATAAAACACACCTCTATAGTAGTGTACGAGACTAAGAAATCCGCTTGATGATGTCATTGATTTGGGGATAGGTCACTTAGTAATTACCACAATTTTCTTGTGCTTAACCTTGATGATTTCAGTTAAAATGACATGTGCTAAAAACACTTTTTAATTTTGTCCAAAACTGCATCTGGATTTGTTAGCTGCAATTGGTCAAAATGTGTATATATTTAAATTTCTGCACACATATCCCAAGTACAGACATCCTTTAGGATAGAGACATTTCAGAGTCATATAACATATAGAAATTTCAGAATCACATAGCATCCAGGAAATTCAGTGTAGCTTGAGTGTGAGTAAGATTTGGGTTTTGTGCAAAATGTCTTTGTTTTTTGTAGTAAATAAAAGAGGTCTGAAAATTGGGATTTTTGTTATTTAATAATATAAATAATTTATTAATTTCCTGTTTACGAAATCTGGTTACAAATTTTTTCTTAAATTGCTCAGTACTGTATTAATTAGATTTTATTATTCATTTCACGTTAGCGCTAAATCTAGAGAAATTAGTTGCTGTCAAGAATTTCTTTCTGCAAAACAGTTGTCTATAATGCTTAGTTATAGGCCTTAATAATGGAAAACAGAAAATATAAGTGCTTCATGCAAAAGAATGAGTACTCATTATTGCATAATCATCACAATTGAATGCTGATTTAAAACTATGTAATAATGCACCAAAAACCTGTTCTTGGTTTCTAACTCTTTCATTTCATTTGCAAAGTGCAAATGTGAATAACTATACTAAGCAAGCATTTACAAGCAGGCATTTATAGGTGTATTTGCTTATCCTTGGATGATTGTTAATTCATTTGATTGAAGATGTTTTCAAATCGTAGTTTCCTTGATATGGTTAAAGCAGTAGATCTAGCTATAGGATAAGACTATAACAGCACATACATCCTCATAAATTAAGCCATAGGAAAGAAATATGCAAGACAAAGCCAGGGTATGTATCACATTTAATGTTTGGTGTTTCCTATCTACTTTATATGTGTTTAGAAGATTGTGCTATCATGCAATTGTTATCTGTGTAAGCAACTTACATCTCGAGGACCAACTTCAGCACAGGGACCACATATGAGTGCTCAAGTTGATAGAGATCAAAATTTTGTTATAAATTCTTTTACTATTGCTTTAGCGCTAGTCAGAAATTTCAATGGTAATTGTGAGGAAATTTTGCTTCTGTAGATCATATTGCTAAATTGAAAGGTAACACAGGTGGCTTTTATTTTCTATAGTACAAGGTACTATATTTGTACCCACACTTCAGATCTGATTTTTGGTTTAATGTTGATGTGTAGATGTTCAGTGGCACCTCTTTTATTGTTATTTGATCAATAGATAGAAATGAGCGATATTTTTATTTCGCATCCCACCACCCTTCCTTATACTGTGATGATGAGATTTTAGGCTATATTGGACGGCTGTACATTTGAGAGAGATATGACTGGTTGTACCTTCCCCACCTTGATTGAGATATGATTGGTCTTGTGGTACCTTATCTTTCACTTGTGTTTAATGGGGTCATTTATCCTCCTTGAGTAACTTTTTTAAAACCACCTTGTTGAAGTTTTGCTCTTATCCAATACTATGGTTGTTTGGCCACATTTGGAGCATACCCTTGGTTCTAAGAGTCATGGGTCAAGAGTCTTCAGTCCCGAGACCATTTAAACCTCATTTAAACCTCATTTAAAACAGAAAACGTCACCTTGCCGCCAGGGCTTGGGGCACATAGCCCCAAGCCAACGTCACTGCGTAAGCATGAAACCACAACCACGTAAAATGAACTTAAAAAAAAATCAAAAAATACAAATAAATATAAACTTTAACAAAAACTTTGCAACTTCATATCCGCGATTTTTGCCACCCCAACTAATGTCACCTGACTCATGCCGCCACCTTCAGGCTTGAAGTATAGCTGACAATGGAAGACACAAGTGTAGTTTATTACCACCATGCAAATTTAATTTGACCTTTCAATTCCCATTACCATTTCCTCTCATACGACGTCCCACAACCATTTCTCTTGACACCCACTCTTCATTCATTATGTATGCATTTCACTATGCAACCGTCTCAGATTCTCATTGCATTTTCCCTCGATTAGTTTATCAATTCAGTATGACCCATGCCCGCCATTCGAGGAGTGTTGCCAGCGGTTGTGGGTCATACTGAATTGATCAACTAGTCGAGGCAAAACGCACTGAGTATCTGAGACGGTTGCATAGTGAAATGCATACAGAATGAATGAAGAGTGGGTGTCAAGAGAAATGGTTGTGGCACGTCGTATTAATGTGATTGTAAGGAACTCTTTGAACGTGAAGTCCACAATTTTAAGTCTTTTTCCTCATTTTCATGCCTTTTTGTAAGACAATAAGGAGGGTAGTGGCATCAACATTGAAAATGGTTTCCATTCAAACCTATCAAGTATACTTTTAAGTCAGTAGTATTCTTGGCTCCGAACTAAAGCTACAATTCGGAGAAAAGAACACTGCTGACGTAAAAGTACACTTGATAGGTTTGGATGGAACAAATTACCATTGACATCTATGCTGTTGTATTTTTAGTTTAATGTTGACGTGGAAATCTTCAACTATACCTCTCTTATTGTTGTATGATCAATACGTTTATTTTATTACTTGTTACTGATTGAATTATTAAATACTTGTTGTACCTTCTCCACCTTGATTGAGTTATTATTAGACTTTTGTTACCTTGTCTTTGACTTGTGGTTAATGCGAACATTTACCCTCCTTCATTTTTTTAATACCACCTTGTTGAATTTTTGGTCTTATAGAGTACTTGACTTTGATCACCTATGGTTAATTGTGATGTGCCGATAATCACTTCTTTTATGCTGAGACTTGGTTGAAGTTTATAATTTTTGTGACTTTATTTATGTTGAGTTATGTACTGTGCTTGACTGTCATTGACCTAATTAACTCCAGTCATTTCTCTCTCTTTGGTTTGTACACACCCTCTTGTAGGGTTAGCTGGTTCCTACACAAGACTGACCTCTCCGAGGCACAAACAGTCTTTTCTAAAAGTAACACTTCTGAGTGTATTTTCAAGAATAGTTTCACACCCAAGTTGGTATCTTAAACTATATATCTATTTTTGTTATATGGTATGTATGTTTATTTTATTACATGTTACTGAATATTAATAGTTTATCGTTTTAGTTTACTTGTCAGTGTAAGTCATTATAACAGTTTTGAATATACCAAAGAGCCTGTGTTAAGAACTTATGGGTTGTACTTTTGGAGTTCTTGGTTTCAAGAGGTAAGTATTTAGACTGACTAATGTATATCCATGGAATGCTTTTTCCTGGAAATTTGTTTTTGTTGTTTCTATTGGAATTTGTGCTGTGGAACTAATGTGAATTGTGTTCAGTATTATTAGCTATACAGGGAGGGCACATACTACCTTAAAGGTGTTTGATTGCTATGGAATTCTTGTTTTTTATTAAATTTTTTTTTGCACACTGACTTTTTGCTCACATCATTCAAGAAATGTTTATAACCCTACACTGTAATCACATCATCTAACTACATGCAAGTTGGGAAACTGTTACTTTATTGCATGTGCATGTGCTCTATGTTTTCTACCTTTGAATGCAAATGACACAAAAACCTATCTCGGTGGTTACAAATATGCATTTGGATATTTGTATACTGGGGTAAATTGTGAGGTGCAACATGTTGTCATGTCCTTCAAGGCATTGTTCATGCTATGTATTGATATTGAACATGGTGCTTAATAATTATGTATTTGCTTGTTTTAAACATGTAAGCACGCAACTAAATTAGTGAGGTTTATATCTATAATGATCGAAAAACATCTGAAGGCTCACTACTGTCCAGGGTCTCAAACACCACCTTTCATAAGAAATTAGCATTTCTTTAGTTCACTGTGCTGTCAATTAACCATAAAAATATTATATATATCCTGGAAGGGCAAGGCAAAATCAGTTGATATTCTTCGCTCGACACCTAATTCATATTTTTCACTTGCATTATGCTCCCTGACAATATTCTCCAGCTTGTCAATATTTATAACAAACCAAATAATCTTGTTAACAACCTTATTGATGTCTTGGACTTTGTTATCTTACAAAACAACAAGAAAATGCTAACCATAATAACTGGTGACTTTAACATTGACATGTACAAAGAAACAATATCGGAAAGGAGGTTGGAATTGTTTATGCAGAGGAAATGTCTAAAGTTAAAAACAAACATTCCTACAACATAATATGGTTCTATGATTGACCATTTTTGGACAAACATAGACATTGACAAGCTTTCATTTACCATTTCTGATGCATATTGGTCAGATCATTTTACTAGTATCTTATCAGTACCTGCAACTTGCATATAAGAACTGATACAGCTTTTTGTCTTTCTTGTTTTTTGTCTTTTTTTAAGATGCTTTTCTATTTGAAATATATTCTTGAATATTTTAACATGCTTTGAGTCTTCATTGGATGTGCAAATTGGAAAAAAAAAAATACAGCATTTCAAAAAAACAACTAATCAGAAACAATATTCTCGCCCAAGGAGAGAATTTAGCTATGTCTATGACATCAGACAGTCCTTCAACAGAAAGAAATGTTTCTTCTTCACAAGATGCTCCAGAGACTATTGCAATGGGAATACTGTCGCAGCCAACAAACAGTCCTAAAAAGTAATGTTCCTATCCAACAGCTTTGTTGATTCAATATTTTTGACTACATTACTTTATCTTGTACCTAACATAAATTCAAACATTTGAATGAATCATCTAGTTCAGCTTCTCTACTAATTTCATTTTAGTGTATTCGATACAAAATTCAACATTCAATCAAACACTAATTCATTTGTTCTTTCACTTTTTGATATTTTTAAATGTGCACAGATTAAAGCAAATGGCAGTTGAACCATCATCAATAATACAACTATGTATTGCAACACATAGGCATGTATTTGAGGGGGATGTTTTGGTTGTCTATGAACCTGCACAAAATCGTAATCAAAACTCCCCTGTTAAGACAAAGATTCTGCATGCAGATGTTGTTGACAAAAATGGATTGATGACAATGACAATTACAATTAATGATAGTTTGATAAATCGCTTTGGCAATTTCTTTTTGCCTGGCAAAAGTGTTAGAATTTCTGGTTTTGAACTGAAAAAGAAAGGTCAATATGACCGAGGAGATGCAATAAATTCAATAGCGATATTGCCAACAAGTATCATAGAGACAATTGACCAAGTATGCAAAATGCATTGCCTTCCACCAGATACAACAATCAATGAGCTGGTTACATCAGATGAGGCATATGTCGTTGGTTCTGTTGTAGTCATAGTTGTTTCCTGTGAATACAACAATAAGCAATTGGACTTCTACATAAGAGATGGTGAAAGTGCAAATGACTATGCAACTGTAAAGTGGATTCTCTTTAAACAATTTTTTTTCACTATATTTGATTTCATTTTTTTATGTTTTTTCTTTCCTGCTGTATCTACTGCTAGATGGATATACAAAAAAAAAAAAGATAGAACCCATAACAAAAAACATTTGTCTATTCCCATCCCCCTCACTAATTCTTTTTCAGTTATTCATGTTCAGTTTCAGGTTAATGAAAGCTATACAAATTTCTTTGTCCGAGTGCAACAACAACTTGCACTTGACGAACCGCCTCTGTATCTAATAAAAAATATCGTAAGACTAGGTGCAAAAGGAACTCATCTTATGAAGGCTTCACAAGCAACTTTTATAGATCCCCTAAATGATGAATTCGCAATACAAAGTTTGCTTCCAATAATTGAAGCTAAAACACAGGTGAGATATGAACAATGTCTCCTGTAATGTCACTTGAAATGTTTTTTTGTCATTTCATTATCAATTAAGCAAGTTCTTTATACTTAGTTTCAGCAATTTCACAGCTATTAAAACAGATTTTATTTTTTCTTAAATGTTCAGCCTGCTGCATTATTGACATCAAAGTTTTCTGCTTCTGATATGAAGAAAATATAGACTTTTTACTTGTCAAAATGTCTTTTTTACAGTTCCAGATTTAGTATTCCAATTAGCAGCAACACAACTCAGTACAATGATATGTTTTCAAACACCATGTTGCAAAACCTGCATTTGCAAACATGTTTTCATAAATTCGATTCTGTGCTTTTCCGTAGCATGGCCTTCGTATCAAAACATGCTCATTGCAATGTTTTTTTATGTTTTCTGTTTACTTGCCTAGAACAGGTATATGGGACATTGAAAGTAAAAAATGTTTTTGCACCACCCTACCACTGCATTTGCACACAGTGTAAACTGCCAATGATACAAAGCACCATTTTTTGTACATTTTGCAATCGTGAAACACCAACTACTTATGAACATATATTACAATGTAAGCTAGAGACTGAAGAAGGGACTATTGAATGTACACTTCGGGGCACACAATTAAAAGAATGTTGTCCCGATGTTCTAGCTATTTCTTATGAACAATACTCCAATAGTGTTTCCTCAGCCATTTACAATCTTCGCAAATTGAAGCAACAAGGGCTTTACACTTTGGCAATGAACAACAGAATTGTCGAAGTCAAAATTTTTTGAACAAAAGGTATGACCATAATTTTCCTTTTTGTTCAAACACTTTGAACAACTTTCCAATTGTTTAAGCTTCGATTCAATATTTCAAAATAGATTACAAACACTCTCTATTGCAACTTCTTTTATGATTTATTTGAACCTGTTTTTTACAAAATACACACAATTTTAAATAATTTTTCTTTTCCCATTCACACAACCCTTGCATTGTAATCATGTTCATTGCTTATATATCTGTCAGTTGTCCTATTTATTGTTTAATCAATAATAAACTTCAACGGCTTTTTGAAGATTCAATTTTAATGTATCTGAAGTTCACTTTTGTTACTGTGTCCATTTATTTGAAGATTGCAAAAAGCACTGAGCCTAGTAAAAGCAGAGGAGTCGTCCCTAGTATAAGATTACCAAAACCCTGTTCACTTTTAATAGATTTTTTGCCTTTTGCATCGGTTTATGTCAATCACAAAGCTCTTGCAATTGTTTTTTTCCTTATATTTTGTCCATTCCAATGGCCAATGTATGGAAAAGAAAAAAAGACATAGAAATATAACAGTCAACAGTATTTGTTTTTCATTTAAATTAGCATTTGCTACATATCTTATCTTCATATCTGTTTTTATATTCCTTCCATAATCACAAAGGTCTTGCAATTGTTTTTTTTTTAATATTTTGTCCATTCCAATGGCCAATGTATGGGAAAGAAAAAAAGACAGAAATATAACAGTCAACAGTATTTGTTTTTCATTTAAATTAGCATTTGCTACATATCTTATTTTCAAATCTGTTTTTATACTCTTTGCATAATTGCTGATAATAATGCACGGCCCATATGCAGGAATGATAGAAACTGCACATGCTACTACAACATGCCTTATGTTGTCACTGCTCCAGATTTTGCCAAAGCGTGGCTTCTCTTAGCTTTTGATGCAAAGTGCATATGCTATGACTAGAACAAATGCATGTTCTCATTATACATTTTGTAAATTTATGTGGTTTTAAAGCCTTTTACATATTTATAGACTTAATGCAACTGAAAGAACTTCCGTTAAAATATTGCTAAACTGTTTTTTTCTCTACCTCTTCCATGGTTATAAAATTGTTAGAGCTGTATAAAATGAAATAGAATTATTGATACATAATATTGACTAGATTCACAATTCCGGTCATCTAATTTCTTTGCTTTTTCTTTATCTAATGATTTTGGTTTCAGATTTGGGATTCTGCTTATTATTGTTGAATCTGATTTTCCAATTCAAATCTTTGCAATGTTTTCTGAAAAATGCCATGCAATGTGCAAACTTTGCCTCTATATGAAAACCATATATTGCTCGATGCCAGCTAGATAGGAATTATTTCATGAATTTACCCTTGTCATTATGAGTTAGAATGGTGAATGTTGAATCTGATTTTCCAATTGAAATCTTTGCAATGTTTTCTGAAAAATGCCATGCAATGTGCAAACTTTGCCTCTATATGAAAACCATATATTGCTCAATGCCAGCTAGATAGGAATTATTTCATGAATTCACCCTTGTCATTATGAGTTAGAATGGTGAATTTACCCTTGTGATCATGATTATGGATTTACCGTTGTGACTTGAAACAAATACTAAATCTTGGATAAGTTCACTTCATCAAAAAGGCTACCTCTCTTGCCTGAGGCACATTTTCATCATTTTTTTTCCCTGGTTGATTCTCAGCTTTAGCTAGATAAACCAGAAGAAAACGAGTATAAGTCATTCTTTGGATTTTTGGTCCATTCTTCATGTTTGGGAAGAATGAAAATTGAACTTTGTTAAAAAACTCAAATTATGAAAGAAAGGGCAGAGTTAATCACATCTTCAGGTATCATGGTTGCTATTTCTGAATGCTCTAAAACAACGCATTCCAAAAATGAGAACATCGCTGTTAAACTCTTGAAGAAGTACATTCATTATTCTAAAACCAGACATCAACATGCGCTGACAGATAAGGTCATTTTCTATCTCAAACTTGTACATATACACTTATTTATGTCTTCTAATTGTCTTATTATATTTTGAATACCCAAATGAAATCAAACAATCTTACACAATGACAGTGATTGTATCGTGATAACTTGCAGGGATCAGCCCACTTCACTCTATTGTGTGTTCATAGACTCTTCCTTCTCACTTCCCGGTTCCTAGCCATCACAGTGTTCACTGCGACAATGATCTTTTTCTTTACACAGTCTGGTAAGAACTCTGAGATAATTCCTTGAATGATTTTTTCAGGCCATTGTACTTGTTTGTAGCTGAATTGTAAAATCATCTCAGAATAAGCACTAGAATCCAAATTATCTTCTGGCATTTTTGTTGAAAATTGATGTTTTTCTATTGTACATTGCATATTTTTGAATTCTGTTTGATGCGTGCTTGAATGTGTCAACTTCTTCGAGCTTTATCTAAGTTGGCTTTGACTATTTTAGTTTGTTGGAGCTTTATCTGAGCTGCGTTTCAATTTTTTAGCATAATAGGAGTTTGTTTGACATGAGTATGGATTGTTTGTCATCTTGGAGTTTTATTTTAGTGCAGTTACAGTAGCTACATTTAATATATGCTTGAGGCTTTTTTGTTTCTGTTATATCTAGGGATGCTCGATATCTGGAAATGCTCAGTCTTTGGTGTGCATTTAGTTTGACTTTGTCCCTGGATTTTTCTAGTTTTCTCTTAATGATGGTTTCTAACTTTCTGCTATGTTTTCAAGTAGTTTGGTTTAGTTATAGTTCTTGGGTTTCATTCTTATTAGTTTTGATTCTGAATGTTCTTGGTTCTTGAATGCTATTTTGATTCACATTATCAATGGCTGGATAAATATGCAGTGTTGTAACAGAAACTGTTTTGCTTCTGCATTTGCTGATTCTTGTATGCTTTCTTGCTATTTATAATCAGTCGCTAAATCAAATGTGGTGATGTAGCAGTAACTGCTTTGCTTTTGTGTCTTTCTGATTCTTGAAAATGTTCTTGATTTCTAGAATCAATGGCTGAATACATGTATGGCCTTGTAACAATAATAATCATTTATCTGTTCTGTTTGTTTTGGCTTAGGACTGTTAAAACGTTCTAAGCAGCGTTGCTCTCTGACTTGAGGTTAGTTTTCCTCTATGATTTCCAGACCATCCTATTTGTCTACAATCGAATGATGATTTTTTCTATATTTGTAAATGTTTAGTGATTTGTTTACTTGCTACATTGTTCATCATGTATTGATATTGATATCATATTTAGAATCAATAACCGATTAAAAAACTGGTTTAATTACAACAATTTTCTTATGTTGGGCTTGCCTTGGTTTGTTGTAGGTTTTGCAACATAGATTTCAAACAAATTACTAGTTTGTGCTGAAATGGTGTGTTGCATTTGTATATGTTGCATGTTCGGTTTGAGTTTAAAATGACCTATGGATGGTTTAAAAGCTGGCTTGATTATGTTATCATGAATTTTAGAATCAATCACCTGAAAAATGTGATTATGTAAAAGCAGTTGTTTCTAAATTGGATTTGTTTTTGCTCAGGAGCCGGACAAATGCTTTCCTCCGGCTCCGAGCTTGGTGTTTTTCAATAATTTTTAGACGATTCAGATTTTGGTTTGCGTTTACTATAGCTCTGAACTATTCTCTGGGTTTTTATGCCAACTTCGATTCGTATAGGCATATTTTTCATTCTTCCTGCTTTTTGCCTAGTCAGTCAATTTGACTCAATGCTATTTTGATTAAATATGTGATTTCATAAAAACAATTGAATCTTTCTTGGATCCATTTTCGTTTCTTAAGAAGTATTGGTGTGCTGGTATCTAGTTTCGAGGTTGGTTTTTATCATTAATTCATAGACCATCCTATTTGTTTGTAGTCTAATATCAAAATCATCTTCGATTTCTTTGTTGGGTAATGGGTATGGCCATTTGCGTCTGTTGTTCAAATTCTCATGTAGTATAATATATACCTGTAAATACAGATGGAAGACTTGTTGGGTCATTCTCCTTTTATTATGTTTTTGTTTTAAATCTACTCAAGTGTGTTGAAAACAGTCACTGAATAGATATAAATCCTCTTAAAAGTAAATTTTCTCTGGATATTGATAAAAAACCTGTACTTTTGGGTATATTTGAATGCGATTGAAGAAATTTGGGTTGGTGTAATTAGTTGATGATATGTTGGAACATGATTAAAGAATTTTGATCTAGTTTGCTGGTTTGTACTCATGAATATTTGCTGGCTTTGTTGTTTGTTAACCAAAGTAATATACAAAATGTTTTATTTATTTCTACCCAAAATAAACAAATCATCTGGATTCTGGTCCATAGTCTTTAAGTTTTATGTGTTTCTGGGAATGTCAAACACATAATTTTCATGTACTTTGAAAACAGCTTTTACAATGGAAACCAACAATATTTCAGACCCAGATGATGGACCAGAGCCTTCTTATACTCAGTCAACTGAAATTCTCCCAACACCATCCGAAATTCCTCCTCAAATGCAACCACAGTTGGGTCCTTCTTTGGGAGTTGAAAATGCGCCACCCCCACCTCCATTGCCTCCTTAAATGCCATTGAAACTGCCATAGGTCTTGCATTATGTTCTAACCAAACGACCTGGACAAGGTCAAGCTAATAAACCTGTTAAATTACTCTGTAATCACTTCAGAGTAAGCTTTACTAATGTCCAGGACTCCTTCCAATACAATGTGAGTAAGTTCAACATTCTATTGTCTGTCTTATCTGTCTTAGAGTTGAGCCTCTTAGAAACAATATCATTCCATGCAATGTTGTTGTTGATGACAAAAGAAATAAACTAAGGTAAGTTTTTCTTCCTTACTTACGTTTATTAATTCTTTCCTTTGCAAATATTGATTGAGTTACAAAATTATCTCTCTATTATATGTTTTAGTATGTAACTTTAAGAAATTAAATATTCAAGCTGCATTTCATGACGTTGCTCTCTGAACACATTTCATAATCCCTACACTAGTTAATATTGGTGATCTTACAACGCATACTTGTCTAATTGAGCTACAAGGTCCTCTCTCTATCATGTGTCTTAGCTTTCAATTTTTAAAAGTTTCAGTATTCAAGGTACATTTCTTTTAACTCTATGCACAAATAAAGAGATGCAAATTTGCACACTTCCTTTTGTTGATATTCTTATCAGAGAAATCTGAAAGCTTGGATCCAGTAACAAGGATTCAAAATTCAAACCAGCTATAGCAATTTGATATTCTCATCAGAGGAATGTAAAGACTTGATTTCAGTAGTAGAGTTTTCAAATGTAGCCGTAGAAATTAGTTTGCAATTACACATTTTTGCTCTTTTAACATGTCAATGCATCAGAAAACTGTTAATGATATCCATTTTTGCTAACTTTCATTATCAATTTTCATGTTTTAATCAATAGAGATACACAGTCAAATCTAGCCAACAAGAAAAGAACTAATGGCTAAAATACTCTGTTAAATATTTTGGCTTTTCAGTTTTGTTCAAAAATAAAGTTGAATTGTAACTCTTCTTTCAATGTAATTTCTTTCTGTCATATGATGAGCAAGTTAATTTTGTAAATGATACTTAGCAAGGGTTTTAACTCGTCGTGCATTTAATCATGATCAATATGATTTCTTATGTTTGACGTCTTTTAGAGTTACTACAGAAATTATATTTGAAGTTTTACTGCCTTGTTACCATTTTGTGTACATCTATCAACAACAATGCTCATCAACCAAAGTGCTGTCATTGATTTTTTGTTGCCGAATCAAGATGTTGACAATCCATGGAAGATTAATTGGGCTAAGGTAAAACATAAAATCTAACTCGAGACATGCTTACCTTGGATTTATGTCATGCAACTTTTATTTTTATTTTTTAACAATTGAAATGTCAAATTCTGTTGCTTGATTTCAGACAAAACAAGTGCTCAAAGGACTCCCCATTGTAACAGTACACACTAATATGAAGTTTAAGATCCTTGGTTTTGGTGAAAAACCATGCAAACACAATTTCTCCAGGTATGATCATAGCTGACAACAATTCAAGATAGGCAGAAGAACATGGTGCAGACTTGGCAGCATCTATTTTTGTGAAGAAGTACATTATTATTTTAAACGCAGACATCAAGCTCTGCTCAAAGATAAGGTCATTTTCTATCTCAAACTTGTACCTATACATTTATTTATTTCTTATAATTGTGTTCTTATATTTTCAATGCCAAATGGAATCAAATAATCTTATTTAATGACAGTGTTTATATGGCGATAACCTACAGCCATCACAACATATTGCATCTACATATGCTGAAACACGTAATGCAGGTGCAAAACCAAACTTGAGCAGGGTGCTGCATTGTTAGTTTAATATTTAACATATGGAGCAGTTTATCATTTGTCTCGGTTACTTGATAACCCTACAAGAATTCGCATGGCTTAATGCTTCAGCATTATACAACCAATTGTGCCAATTCCACCTCCTTAAGACTTGTTCAGGTAAAAAAGTCTTTGTCAATACACTTTACTTATTATTTATAATTTTGTATTTGTTATTCATTATGTAACTGGAATGCTAAATTCCTTTCAATGACTTTGAAGGTAGTGGTCACCCGTTGAAACAGAATCCAAGGATACTCTATGTTTACCCCCAAGGTTTTGAGAAGGATGGGACCACAGCAGTGGAGTGATCGAAGGGTAAAAACGTAGGGTTCAGTAGCAGCAAATTTGATCAATAGTTGTTACACTGTGCAGCTGCTTCATTTCTTAGCCACCCATTCATTTAATTCATTCCGCCGAGAGGTTTAAATTAGAATAGATCCTCTCCAATCAAACTTATCTGGAAAGATGTATAAATAACGTTTATAAGGTATGTATCTGTTGAAAATTAGGCATCGGGATATAAAAGGTTATTTTCCAGGCATATCTATTATTAATTTTATGAACTCAGGTATTTCTTATATGGAGTAGTTTATCATTTGTCTCGGTTACTTGATAACCATACAGGAATTCGCATGGCTTAACGCTTCAGCATTATACAACCAATTGTGACAATTCCACCTCCTTAAGACTTGTTCAGGTAAAAAAGTCTTTGTCAATACACTCTACTTATTATTTATAATTTTGTATTTGTTATTCATTATGTAACTGGAATGCTAAATTCTTTTCAATGACTTTGAAGGCCGTGGTCACCCATTGAAACAGAAGCCAAGGATACTCTATGTTTACCATGCAGGAGATCAATATCACTTTTATGTCATCTCTTGAATATTTTTGTACTTCCAGGTATGCCAAATTCACTTGATTACTTCATGAAGCTAGGATTCTGTACGCTGATGATCTCCACGTTTTCAATTATTTCTTTTGAAAATATATAAATTTCTTGTTGAACATTTTGATAATGATAAGCCATGATTAGATACTTGTTTAAATGAGCAAACCAATGTTTGACACATAATGTGTTTTCCAATCAGAAGAGATAAGCTTCCTTGCAAATTCAGTTTATGGTCAATTGCAAAAACCATGCAAACATAATTGCTCATTATCTTTTTGCAATGCGCAGGAAAAAAACATTGCCAAAGAACCGATTATGCCACTGCAAAATGCAATTTTGAATATGGCTGGCATTTTTCGGTGTTCAAATACAAAGCAAGGGTTTACCACTTGCCCTCAAGATGATTGGGAGCTCTTTGGGCAATGAACCCTAGCAAATTTGTCAAAATGCTAGCAAACTTTCAAGAGCAGAATCTATATCAAGGACAAGTATAAATGTCCTTGATGATGAATCAGAGGAATGCTTTTTGGACTTGGCAGCATTTCCCAAGGGTAGAAAGTTCAATGTAAATTCACTATTGGATATTTGGATATACATTTGTAGGAGGGAAAGGCAAGAAGCTTTTGTGATCTTGTTTTCAATGCGTTTGTTTATCACCCATGGAATGTAACTGAATTAGTTAGTGATCAAAATACTTTGAATTTATATTAATATTCAACCAGCTCTGCCATATTTCTAATTACACTGTGAGTTATTTCCTCATCTGAGCATTATGTTTTTCTGTCGACTTTTTGTTTGCTTAGTGTCATCCATTTTGTTAAAAGCACATGGCTTCAATTCAAGCCCTTCATATTGCACTTAACTGTTTCCTGCCTTTAGTGCTCACAGCTTGTGTTTGCAACAAAAAAATATATCCCATGCAAGTTGCATACACTAAAGTCTCGGTGATCCTCCAACTACTTCAGACAAGCTGTTTTCCTGCAAATGTCGAGTCTCAATGACCCCACACTTGACTGTTTTCTTTTGTATTTACTAATTACATTTATTGTCTCTCCAATTCCACTAAAAATAATCCACATCTGCAGCGATGACAGACATTGCCCATGGTATTTCAATATGCTTATCTTACCAGTGTTGCAGATTTTGCTATAGCGCATCCTCCCTCAACCTTTGAAGCAGAGTGCATATGCTATGGCTCCAACAGATCTATGACTGTAGTTTTTGTTGTTTTTGTTGAAGACATTGTGTCTTCCTTGCCTTTTGTACTAAACGTGACAATTTCATATACACTTGACAATGCCCCCACTAGCAATGTCGGGGACATCGCCACTTTGTGGCTCTTGTTTAAAAAGAGACCATACCATTTATCAAACATAACATAAAACATTGAGTTCATGCACTAATAAATATAAGCGAAGACATTGACTTTTGAATTTTTGCATTGTCTTATTGGCTGGGAAGAATGCTCATGCTCGAAATTCGGCATTGCCTTATTGGATTAGAAGAATTATCAGAGGAATGGTGATGTTTGAATTTTGGCAGAATCTTGCTTTACTGGAACGATCATGCATAATGCATAAAACCAATGGATTGTTGAAAAGGGTGATAAGTATTCCTCTCCTACCACGGCATATCCCGACGATGTTATTTGAGGAGGAAGCCCTCCTACGGTAGAAACTCTCTGCATGTATTTCACCTTTTGAATCAATCCATTTCTGCAGACACAAACAAATTTAATATAATGGTGTCATCAAGACAGTAGAATAAAGGAAAACGAAGAAATAAAGAGTGAAAATTGAAAACAATCACTCACTCGTTTCCATCATTACAGGTAGCTTTCATTTTGGTCCAACCAATACTCTCTGAATCCACGCTAATTCTACTCACAACGTTTACGGTCACTCGACTCAAAGGCATGAACCGTTCCAATGTTGGCGACCTACAACGTCTTGGCCCGAAGAAGTGTATAGATATGTTGATACATTGAATTTATCCCAAGAAGAGCCATTAAATCTGTAATATTGGATTCCTTACGAGTAAAAGATTTGAAGACGACGAAAATGCTTTGAAACACGTATTGCAGCAGGAATTCGTATCGATCCTGCTGCGGCGTATGGAATTTTTACTTGCTTTCCAACCTCCTCACATGCTGAAGATGGAGGCACTCTGCCCCTGGTATTCCTCCATTGTACATAAGATACCATGCTCTCATCACCATGCCCACTGTGTGAAACGACCTTGAGTAGCAGCTCAACCACATCTTTTTTACTAAACGTTTTTTTGGCAAGTACAATTCCTGTGTTAATGCAAATCAATTATTTTTCTTATTATTTTTCCTCGGTTCAAACCATAAACAAATTGGAAGATTAGACACAGATTGTTGGAATTCTGCTTAGGGATTTCAGGTTCCAAATTTGGTTTTACTGAACCATAAATATCAAGATTCAAAATGTAAGTTTGAAGATTAAAAGCAAATCTTTAGTCTTCTCCTTGGGATTTTCACGTAAAAGAGAGCAAATATTGGGGAACCTGTTACAGTTGATTCAGGGATGGGCGAGATGGAATATTTTGGGTTCATGCTGAACGAAAAAGTGGGCCTCCCACCTTTAGCAAGAGTCTGAGACAGGAAATAATGATAACCCACTGGTACACTCCAACCGAAATATAGCGTGGCCCTTGCTCCAACCGAAATATACTCGAGCCTAGTTAGATTGGAATTCTTTTTACATTCATAAGTTTGGGCTCCAAATGCATTCACTGTTCGAAGAAGCCTGAAAAAATAGGCATTTGCTTATAAATATATAGATATAGAGAGAGTGCGAGCTATTCGCTGCAAAGATAGCTATTAATCTATAACTTATATAATTAATTCAAACTTCAACTTCTGGTCTTCTATTCCCTACAAAGATAACATATATAATTAATTCAAAATTCAGTCCTAAGGTTCTGGGTGACTAGAAGTAAGTCAGTTCAACTTCTTCCATGTCATCCTTCGTAGGCAATATAAAGAATCAAATAAGATCTAACTTGGACCGTTGTTCCGAATATGCATAAGATCTTCCTTCTGTAATAATAATACTAGTAGTAGCAACAGCTGGACTGGCTCGGCCTCTGGAGTACACTCATGGTAAGGTAAACCAACTCATATTATAAGAGTTTATATATGTGATCAGATTATATACGTGTGCAATAGAGGTTCATATGCAGGGATCAAATTTGAAGGGTAGGGTCGCATTTCACTTTGAAGGGCTATGAGATATCAAACCCTTCAGTGTTGACATGCAAAAATAAATCATTCTTTTCATTTGAAAATGTTATAGTACATCAAAAATTCATTATTGTTTTTATGAATTCACTAACAGAATGGCGATATTTGCATTGTTCCGCTCTATAAATTTTAATAAGCAAGATTATATTAATATGGGCTAGTTAAATAACCCAAGAACCTATATAAAATAAATTTCAAAAACAAAAGGAAAAAAAACAACAATATGAAGAAATCACTTGTTTTATAACCAACAGAGCTTGTATTGGCAAGTAATGAAACGTGTTCATAGAAAAAACAAAAGTAACTATGCTTGCTTTATATAAAAAGACATTGGTTTACATCAATATGTGTACATAGAACAAAAGACTTGTCTTGAAACAAAATCTTAGAAAAAAAGATTTCATACTAAGGGATAGATCACCATATGTTTGCACATCATTGAACTAAGTTCATTGAACCACACAGCAACTCAATTACTTTAATGCTCCAAATTCATTGTCTTTGATTACATTTGTTGTCAACTCTATCAGCATAGTAACAGTTGGGCTGAGTGTAGCCATCTGGTTTATATTGGGATTGTAGTTTGCGGTTGCCATTAACCTGAAAAAAAGTAGTAATGTTAATAAGAATCGTATTGAAATGAAAAGGATAGTGTGCAAATTAAGATAAATTCCATCTAACTACACCAAAATGTCAAATGACAAAGCACTTCATTTCATTACCTTTATCACAATTTAATGGATGCCAAACTCCTTGTGAATGTGTTGAAGGTTGAAACCAAACATGAAAACCTAAAATACATGTAATTAGATATATATGTACATAGAAACAAAAACTTATCTTGAACCAAAATACCGTTAGAGATGTTATTCATCTCATGTACTTGGAGAGTAGAAATTTGGACCAGAATAACTTGATCATGACATTTAATTAGACAAAACCAACTTACTTGGTGTTTTATTTTTAAAGTGTTGTAAATTTATGAGATAGCCCAAAATGAAGTATACATGTTATTTTTAAATGGATATACTATTAGAGATGTGGTACATCTCACCTAATGAGATATTGCAAAATGAAGTACACATGCTATTTTTTAAGTGGATATATTATTAGACATGTGATATTAATCAAACACATGGATCTGACTGTAGCCCAAATGACAATACCTTGTAGCCATAACTGACATACAAATTAATGAAACTCATAGTCTCTAAAATTGTTTTCAGTCATAAATAAACATAAGAAAATTGGCATTGCTACAAAACTGAATATGACAACAATGAGGACAAATCTGAATATGAATGCAAGTACAGGGGAAAGGAGAAAAAATCTGAATATGAATGCAAGTATCCTTATCTTCAACATTCATGTTTAATCACTGGAATGATATGGTAGTGCTGCAAAACCTGTATATGATTGGTGTCTACCAATGAAGGAATACACTGTGTAACAACTATTTTTCCAATAAGAAATACATGGTCTGATTCGTCTCCTGTAATCAGATAATAAGTATTATAATTATTATAAAAGGCACAATGGATTGAAGTATCCCATCTTTTCTTGGAAGTTCAATCATCTGTGCATTCAAGAAAGAGCCACTGAATTCAAAATGTGCATTGTATGCATGTATGCTTATCAGTCTTGCAACAAAAAATACAACGACGTTGCTCATATTATTCACTCCTCCAAAGAATGAACAGTGTAGTAATCAAACAGGGATTGTGATGAGATTCAACTAATCATCAACGAATATTCCTAGCATGTCATTTACAGGCCATAAGAGTGCCAACATCAAGCACCAACAGTGATACAATAAATGAGAAGCCATCTTATAATAACCATGCAATCCAATACAAGGCACTAAAACCATATCAAATGCTAAGAACAACATCCACTAAAACTTGGTGCATATACTCTTTATTAACATGTTTTTAATGCATGTCTTAGGATGGGACTCAACATATTCAAGGAGACTATATATCAAGCTTCAAACACAAACTGGGAGGATTTCTTGGAAAACACCATTGGAGGATTTCTTGGAAGATTGCAATTTGTTGCTTCCTACCTTGGCACCACATGTAGTTCCTACCTTGTCTAAAATCACACCTTGCATTTCCATCATTCACATCTATCTTTTTAGAGGACACACAATTGTTATTACTTGCCTTCAACATCATGCTAGTGTGAATGTTGCTTGCATTGGTTGTATTGGAACACAGTTGGTCACCTATGTAAAGTGGAATTTAACCTTTATATAGGTCTTGCTTCAAACAAATCTTGCATATTGCACATGTGCATTGCTGGCTATGCCTATGACTTACTCCTAATCACACTCATTAATCATGTGATAATGTTCCTTACTTCCTTCTCATACTATTTCATTTCAATCAAGTACTCAAGTATGTCTAAATATGGGAATAATGCTTAGCCAATACCTGAGACTTCGTATATTTGATATCTTAATTAATGCAATTAGTTAAAACAAAAAGAGACTTTGTGGTGATTTAATTTTTAAAATTTTGAGCACCCATGCAATTGAAATGACAACCATTTTTCATAACAAAATGATAAGATATAGAGGAGAAAAGTTTGTGTTTGAAGTTACAGTTTCATGTTGGTTGCCTAAAATCCATTTATACTAGATATCTATCCCCACATCCAAGATTGTGTTTGAAGTTACAGTTTGCATGTTGGTAGCCTAAAATCCCATATATACTATATCTATCCCCACACACATTTTTCATTATCAAAAATACATTCTATGTCCCAATCCTTCTCTCTTTTGGGACATCATCACTATAGAACCACTAAAATTCATGGGTTTGTGGTCATAATATATAGGTTTATGGTAATTTCAAGCCTTTGGGATTGTTGTTTTGAGATGTACACCCAATTCAATCATATATGATATATAGATCCTTAAAATTTTAATCCCAATTGATGAGTGATGACTTTGATTGAATATCATAGCAATATAATAACAAATCTGAATATGATAACAAATCTGAATAAAAATGCATCATGGGCGTGCCTTAAATATGAAAGAGGTCAGACACAGATTTTTCATTAAAAATAAAAATATATGCTAAATAAGCCAAGGTAGCATGGACATGAACAGAGAGGGACCTTTATCAATTGGATGAAATGGACAAAATCAGTTGAAAACTAATAATATTTTTGAAAAATATAAATCAGTATTTCAAAATTACTCTATCCATATCAAACCATTATCTTAAGATGGTTATATGTTTGCAAAGACTATTATAACTGTGATACAAGTCCTACTAAACATATGGTAACTTGATGGAGCCACATTGAAAATAGTTTCTGCTACATAGTAATAACATTCTTATATCGAACTACAAAAAATAGACATTACAGTATTGATTAAAATATTGTATCATCATCAACTTACTCAACCTAATGGAAGAGGTCGCCGCAACTTCATTTTTGTCCAAGTTTCATAAACTGCATTCCAATCTACCTCATGCAACTCCTGAGGTGTTGACAGAGATAAAAACATTAAAGTATCTAAGGTTTCTAAACAAAGTCTAGATCTATCATCATTTTTTATACGGTTCAACTTAGAGAATCCTCTTTCACAACTAGCAGTACTTGCTGGAAGAATAAGAACAATTTGCCATAATTTCATCAAATTTGGAAAAGAATCCCACCACTCTGGTTCACCTTTGCATTGCTCCCATGTTCCAAACAAGTTTTTCTTTGGATAGGCTTGATGTAGAGTGACAACAAAACTTTCCATTTCACCTTCACATTTTTCAGTATCAATTATTGGTGAGTTTCCAACATCAAATTTTTCACATAGACGTAACAACCATCGTTTTGTTTCAGAATCTCTTTCATCTTCTTCTTCAAAGTAACAACGGGGACTAAAAAAATTTGCTGCATTGAACATAGGTAAATTTGTAAACCTATCATTGAGACAATCAATCAGCTTTTGGATAAATGCTTTTCCTAAGTGAATACAATCTTCCATAGTACCAGACCCAAGTGAATTTGGTATTGGTTCAAATCTTAATGAATGGACATGTGAAACACCTATATTATCAATAAACTCCAAATTTCCATTTTCAGATTTCTTCAAGAAAGATGCAACATGTTGAGAACCAACCCCAAATATGTTTCGCAAGAATCTCCTCCGAAGAAGATCAATGAGCACATCTAATTGCATGCCAATGGATGTTATATCAATATGTTCCTCTTGAAATCGTTGGCTCAATTTATTTAGTTCAGTAAGAACATCAGCAAGCAAATGGATGCAAAATTGAACTTGAAATAGTGTTCCCATTTCATACATCTTTGCATCATCATTTTCCCATTTGTGTAACAATGCTGGCATGACTTTAACAAGCTTGTTCATAACCTGCCCCCTAGAAAGCCATCGGATGTGATGAATTTGAAGTATTTGCAGCTTGTCAATTTGAAATAGGTCCAACAAACTCTTAAATTCTCCATGCCTCTTTGCGGATTTTCCTAGCCATGAATATACTTTATTGGCTAGTTTATCAATATACTTAAATTCAGGAAAATAGTTTGTAGCATCTGTTATAGCTAAGGCCTCACGATGTGCTATACAGTGAATACATAACAAATGAGGCACCTCCCGGAGCAACTTAGCTGCCAAACCTTCATGGATACCTCTCATAGATGAGGCTCCATCTAACCCAAAACCCACCATTTGATGTTTTGACAGCTTCATCTCAGATAATAGCCCTGAAAGTGATTCATACATGGATTGTGCAGTGCTATCTTTGATTTTCAAAAGTCGAATAAATTTTGTCATGCATGACCCTCTCCCTCCATCCATTAGATAGGTAATATATACAATCAAGTGTTGCTGCATTGTTTTATCTGTGCTTTCATCAACCAAAATGGAATAAAAAGGGCTAGAACAAATTTCTGCCTTCAACTTTTCCCAATAAACCTCTTTTGCTGCAAGTAAAAACTCTTTACCAGAAGTGATATTAATATATGAAGAATATTCATTGGTTAATGGCATATTAGGAGTTCTCTTATACCTGTGCAGGTCACATAAGTCTTTGTACATTTCTAAAGGTAAATCCCTTATAGCCACAAAATATATAGTTTCCATAGCACTAACTATTCTAGATTTTTCAACATTCAGCATTAGTTCAACATGCTTTGAGATGGGTAAACAGGGTTGGCTTGATTCATATTCCAATAGATGAATTGAACGTTTATGAGCCTCTGATGATGCATGAACATTTAATGCACTTAATTGGATTGTGCTGCTACCTTCCTTTGCAAATGGTGTATCTCCTTTGAATTTAACACACCATAAACATTTGATGCGCTCTTCACCATTTGGACCTATTATCGGATAAGCCCATTTGTGCATTAACTTCCATCCATGTTTGAATGATCTTTTGGTAGCTACTCCTTTTCCTTTCTTTTCTAGACGGCCTTCTTCTTCAATATTCTTATCAATTTCAAAATCAACATCTTCTTCAACATTTGCATCATGTCGACTCAAGTTAAACGCATTATCAAGTGTTGCTTGTCTCCCATGCTTTTTATTTCGAACAACTCTAGACATTGTTTCTCAATAAATTATGTAGCATAAAATTCATTCATGATCCCCAAAGAACCCCATCAAAATATTGTAAGTTTTGAATGTAGCTGAGAAATATAAGTCTTTGAATATGTATGATTTCTCTACAAGTCTATAACTTGAAACCATTTTCAACAAAAAAATACTAAAATAAATATCAAATGGATTTTTATTTTGCATAACTAGCCAAACATATGAAACACTAAAAATGGAAAACATGTAAGGAAAAATATTATAAAAAAAAATCATTCCTCTCGGCTCTCATGCCTCTAAGACTTTCAACTTGACAGTTATTCCTTAATTATCCATTTAAGTGGGGGTTTTCATTTTTCAAACTAATAAGCACATTTTGGTGAAAACCCTAGGTGTCTCACTGTATTAATGAGATCAAATTTCAAATGTGCGGCATAATGCATCTGTAGGATGCTGCGTAATGCATTCAAATTCCCAGACTGTTGCTAACTTCTTAATACTAATTCGTAATAAATATACTGTATAAGGTTTAGGTTGAGCATTTATTACTCTGCAAGTTGCGTAATGGAGGAGGCAGACGAGCGTACTGTGGAGTGGGCGGACAACGAACTGTGCAAGGGGATATATATTATATAATTTTTGGAGTGGGCGGACAACGGACTGTGCAAGGGGATATATATTATATAATTTTTTATTTACACAACAAAAAAACTAGTGACGACTACATTTTAAACTGACCGTCAATTTGACTTTTTAAAAATCTAAACGCACATCGTGAATGACATCCTCTTTCAAAATCCAAGAGTATATTAGTGGTAAAAATGCCAAATACTGGCAAACTGGCATCAATTTTAACCCCTAGACATGACTCCTATATTTTTTGGGAAATTTAAGGTTTAAATATTTATTTTATTTTAATAAAATTTGATGAGTTTTCATTGGCATTATATGTTGATCACTTTTCATCTGTTCTTTTGTTGATGGCATGCATATGACAACCACCACATTCTTTTACCAGTTGAAGGCCATATATATGACAACCACCTGTAAGACCATCGCCAAAGTAACACCCATCTTGCTTCTATCCACTCCATTACTCCATTGCTGTTAGTGAATGGAATCATTGCTATTTACTATTGTTAATACACAAGATAAGTCTAAGACTATTCCCAAGAGCACTAACTATCACAACCAACCAGCTAAAGCCCAATCATTCATATCCTTTATCATTACCTTTGTCTATAACGCTGTAATGGTGTGCTTGCTTATACTACACAAGATAGTCTAAGACTATTCCCAAGGAGCACTAACTATCAAAGCCAACAAGCTAAAGCCCAATTATTCATATCCTTTATCATTTCCTTTGTCTATAAAACAATCTATGTTTTGAGGGTTGTTTGCAAAACATTTTTGTCATCCACAAGTATAGAATTTCAAACTCCTAAAAATTACAAAAATACCAGGGAAAATACCATGGTTTAATCATTGAAATCCAATGATTGCATCTGTCACAATTGATGGCTTCCTCTATTATATAGTTATATCTCTACCACGAATTTATGAATCCCAACGGAAACTATAATATGGAGCTTTGCATTTTAGCTCTCTACCCTGCAATAAGAGCCATTAAAAGCTCGGAAGTGAGAATACAAATCTAGGAGTCTAGGTTACCCTGTGAGAATCGTTCATAAAACAATCTAATTTGGCCTTTTAATCAAGCATCAAGTGCATGTAACAGACAAAATGTACACAAGCCCTCAGATTAGGTGTTTTAAATGGAACCTCTGTTTAAAAAAAAACATGGACAATGGGAAAACAGGAAATTATGGATGCAGTCAAAAAATATAAGATTAACTTGGATTTAAATATGCCAAATATCTATGAACTCCTTTCCATAAAAGTAACTCAAAAACCCTCTGACATTAGTCATATGAATATCATCGTGAGGGAAAATGTAACTACTGTATAATATTAAATGTTACAGACACATGTTATACTACTATAAATGGACACGATTTTTTCCTTTTAGCAAACTGTAGACCACTAGCGGTCACCCGTCTCTAAACTAAGCAAAGTGTTGATATTTAAGTCGATAGGCCTTCAGTAAAGGAGGCCCGCTGCTTAGCAAACTAGGGGGCCAGGGGCTTAAACCCTTAGGTCGACCTCACATTTACCACCGAACTTAGAGCCAAAAGCTATTTAGTACGTATCTTCTATCATTCAAGATTAAATCCAACCATAAATGCATAGGAAAGGCAGATGATCAAGTGCAAAAAATGTGCATTAATTATTCAATTGCAAATGTCAAGGATCGACTAGAGCCGAGTATAGACTCTCTAAGATATAAATGATATAGCTACTTGATAAGGATTACTTCTCAGTGTAATCAGTCTCTGATATCAAAGTATGGTTAAAAAAAATGAATTTTATAATTTGTAAAGGCCTCGGCCCTTGAACCTCTCCAAGAAATTAATGCTTCATCTTTATGATGGCGTGACTGTAGCCCGTTTTTTCACTGTAAGTGTAGCCCATTATGTACAACATAAATGAACAACAGAGAGAAATGGAAATTATGTACAACATAAATGAACAACAGAGAGAAATGGAAAGCCAGAAAGCATTTTTTTAGGGAAACAAATAATACAAATTATATTCTTCCTATAATGTTTTTTTAACCAGATTTGAAAATGTTGTATAAAGCAGTAAATACAAAATTGCTTGGCATTAGGCATACCTTTGTATAGTCATATATTTTTGTCCATTTGCAATACCGATTCGCCAAACTCTCGATTTTCCAACAGGCAACAACCCATGTTGCAATCTTCTCTCCTGGTTATGCCAAATCACATCGGTGCCTAAATGATTTGCTACTGATGTTGGAGTCGGCTCCAATTATTCCAGTTTTTTACCGTGTCACACCCGCTCAAGTTCGGTGGATGCTGGGCGATTATGGTAAAGCCCTACAAATTCACAAAGAGAATGGGCGACACGATCCCAACTTAGCATGCTATTCCACTTCGAGTCTTCGAGGCTCCGGCCTGGGCCTAGCCATAAGCGGCAAGCCAAGTCCTGTCTAAATTTTTGAGTTCGACGAAGAGAAGTTTTTTCAATAACGTGCTTCCAGGCCTGGACAGGGTTGTTAACTTGTTATTATGAATCTATGATACGCCTGGCTCCTTTCGCGAGGTCGCAGCCGTAGGTTCGAACCGCGATTCGCGAAGCCTTCATCTGCAAAAACACGGAGGCTTTGTGACTGTGAAGTGAATTGTTAACTTGTTATTATGATTTATGATACGCCTGGCCCGGCTCCTTTCACGAGGTCGCAGCTGCAGGTTAGAACCACGATTCGCGAAGCCTTCATTTGCAAAAACACGGAGGCTCTGTGAAGCGAAACCCTTTGCCAAGTTCCAAGTTCCAACTATGGTAAATTGGTAATCGCACGGTCGCACCGACACCTGCCAAACGCCAGCAACAACAAGTAAACACGTTACATGTATGTACCCTGTGGAGTGACGGAGTCCAATCTTGAGTCTGGAGTCTAGTAACAGTTGGTAACATTAATTGCTTTGCTTTCACAGTTCATAATCCATAACTCAGCTTCAGCTACTCCACCGGCGTCCAGCATCGACTACCAGGCACCATAACTCGTTCTGACAGTACTCACCGAGCTCGCAGATCGCAGTCGCAATTTGCAAAGTCTCAAATTTCAATTTTCCAGTTCCAGCTGGGACGGGGTCACGACCCACGGGGAACCGATGTGGCACTGCCGACGTCCAAATCACTAAAAACCCCTGGACGGGCAGAATTTGCAGTTGCCCTTCTATTGTAGATTTTCACAACTCAGCCCAATTTCATTATTGACGGGCTCCGCATGGAGTTGAGTTTTATTTGCAGGGTAAAATTTGCTCTGGACTTCTATGACGGGTAAAAGTGCCTTTGACGGGCACTGAAGCCTTCAAATTTGAAGCCTGTTCATATGCATCTTGATCGATACAGCCAGAATGTGCTTCCATTTGTCCTCAATCATTTAATGCTTTTGTCCTTTAATGCTTCTGTCCTGTCATCTGCACTTTGTCCTATGCACTTATAGTTGATGTGTCAAATTCTTAATTTTTTGTTTTTTTAAATATTTTTTAAATTATTTTTATAATTAAAAATAAAAAACCTTCACCACTAATTTATGTCAAATCCAAGGTCTACTCTACCAATAAAAAAAAAATATTTTTTATTTTTTGAATTTCTTTTTAAAAAAAATAAAAAATATATTTTCAATTTTTTAGAAATTCAGTTTAATTATTATTTTTTTAAAACATTACAAAATTTTATAATGAAAAACAAAAAAAATAAGAATTAATAAAAGTCAAAAGACTTTGACTTTGGAACGAAAAGTATATCCCTATCTTAGCAGGGACAAATAACCGTTTACCTAATCAATTTGGTCTAATTGTCCCCAATAATAAATTAATTAATTAATAAAAAATTGGATAACTTACCCTTTAATTGTTTTAAATTAATTATTTTTATTATTTTTTGAACCTTAACCTTTTAAACTTTTCTCAATAACCCATCTTAATCTAAAATATAGTTCTCTTATACATCTATATCTATTTTGCCATAGTCTTTTCTATTTTGCTAAACCTTCAAGAGATCTTGAAAATGGGTGGAATGCCCACCTGAAACACGTCAATCTTTCAAAACTTCTATACATTGAATTTCTAGAAATATTAACACAATCATCGTGTTGTTACACCTAAGAAGAATTTTTCAGTAGTAAATCCTTTTGCTAGTCTTTTTAGAGTGTTTGTTTCACCTACATATTCTTACTTACCTTCTAATAAGAGAAAAAAATTGAAGCTAACGGTAAAAGAGGTGGGTTTAATATTGGTTATAGTGATGAGTTTAAAGCTTATAGAATATTTATTCCTAGTGAAATAAAAACGATATTATGTAGAGATGTTATTTTTTATTGAATCTGGTTACAAAATGACATCTAACACTTTTGATTTGGAAGTACAAATTATTCTGACAAAAAAATAATGAAGAGATTATTGAAAACTATAGTGATGATGTCATGAATGGTGACATAAAATGGGAGTGTTGGAACGGGATTTTGAACCAGTTTTGGGAATTGTGCACAAGGAGATGACCATGAGCTAGTTAGCCTAAGGACTAGCACGTGCAAAAGGAAAAAGTTAGTAAGAAGTAGTTGGGCACTTCTGTCCACATTGTAATAGGCTCAGCGCATTTTGAAATGTATAAATATGTAAGGGATCTTTGGGTTAAGGTTAGTTTGTTAGTTGTTTTTTGGTCATTGTTTGATGGTTGCTTCTGTAGTAGTTGAGCTTATACTATGTAATGATGGAGTATTTTTGGGGATGTGACATAGATCTGATACACATTGAGCAAGTTTTGTAAGATTGTCCAGATGAAAATAATATGGAAGAGAACCTGTTTTGGAGAATATATTTCATGTGATGGATGTTCTGTTTATGTAGTTGCTTTGAAAATGATATCAATTCATATGAATGTGTAGTCTATTTATGCGTAGTGAGATGAATGCATGGTAGTTTAATAGGATGAATGTCTCTCATCCCTTCAATATTGCATAAGCTTGGTTCCTATAGTTCCCATAAATGCCTCACGTGATACTTCATCTGTTTGCAGGTGACGCCGAAAGGGTTGGTATCTAGGGTTTTGTTGGTGAATTTCTATTGTAACCTGGGTCTACCCATTGTGTGCCAACAAATGGTTTCATTGTTGGGATTGGTATCTGTGATTGAAGAGAAGCTGTTGGTAAACTAATGGTTTCATGGAGACTATCGAAGGAAGATATAGAAGAGTGGTTACGAGTGAAGGATTACGAATTTTCCAAATATCAGAACAAGAACCCTTGGATTAGTATATAACGATGGTTACATAAGTACATATACATAGATATTCATGAGATCTTCTTTTGCGATTTTTTTATAATTTTGGTTGAGTGGCTGTTAAGGCTAGTTGAAAAAACCCAACATTTTGCAATGTGAGACCGAGGAGCTGGACCCCTGAACTGATCCAGCAAGTTAATAATGTAAGTAACCTAATCTGGCGTGCAGTAGATTTCTAGTTAGATAATGTATTGAAGGGTTATGTTATAGAGTTTGCTATAGATTGTACCCAATCATACAACATGACTGAGAGGGATTTATTTAAGGGTCCACACGGAAGATAATTGAAGTCATTGTATACTTGGGTCAAGATGTTGATGTGTGACAAAGGGACTATGATATTGGAATCCGATCACCCTAGCAGCTAAGAACCTCAACATGCATAGGGGAACTGGGGGATGACTAGAGGTGGGTATGAGTAAAAGGAGAAAAGAATGAATGGAGAACGAATGGGCTGAGAATGTTGAGAGAAGAAGAAGATGCGATGGTAGAGAAGACTGGATTATTGTGTAGTGGAAAGAGATTTAGGAAATATAGTAGGAAGAGGACTGTGGATGAGATAGAGGAACAATGCAATTTGTTTGAAGAAAGAGACATCTACACAGGATTCCAGATTGAAGGACTATCACACACATAAAAGGAAAAAAACATTCAGCCCAGTCTGACAGAAGAGGATATCCCTACTCAGGATAGGATTTGCGTCAAACCCAAGACCCCATGCACATCTCCAAGATCTGAGGTAAGACCTAAAAATTTGTCACTTGCAATTAGTAATATTAGTAAAGGTAGCTAGAGTAGTGGAGGAAGTGCGACAACTCAAAGCAAGTCAATAGTAGCAAATATGAGTACCATGAAGAACATAATAGCGGGGGTAGACCCCATCTTGCAGATGCATGTCTGCCATGGATCAGGAATATACAATCCAAACCTACATTTGTTTGTTTGTGAGTCAATATGGAAAGTAAAGCAAGTCTAGGATGAGGCTACAAATATCGCACAACTAGTAACAACATTCAGAGATTGTGCATTGACTTGGTACATGGAGTATCAAACCACTACACAATCCAAAACGTTGGACAACATCAAACAAGCCTTGTTAAAGGAGTTCAAGAAACCAAAATTTGGGTCCCAATGCATTACATAATTGAAAGAGAATAGATTGTTGGTAAATGAATTAGTTTGGGATTTTGATAAGAGATTCAAAGTGTTGATTGACAGCCTGACATTCTAGATTCTAGATGAGCATCATAAGGACTGGTTCATTGCAGGATTGTTACTACACATGCGTTGCCCCTTGACGCAGTAGAAAATCACATCATAGTCAGACGTGCTAGAGCTTGCAATCAAGTTGGAAGCATCCCCCGTATGATAAAATGGTGAAGGGATTGTTGAATTCCAGTTGAATCTAATAATGTTGATGATTCAACTGAAAGAGATTGCTAAAGGAAAGGAAAAGCGCGAAGATATGGTGCACAACCTATAGGAAGGAAGGATACCATAATAACGAGTGTCCAACCTATAGAGAGTATTTGGTTATGGGAGTTATGAATCCATTTCCCATAAGAGGAGGGGTATGGTGTGAGATATGTAGAGGGAATCACCCCCTACTACTTGTTCCTTGCTATAGAAGTATGTGAGTACTCCCAGAAGTTTGTTTTGCAATTTTTGTAAATATGTGGTACATGATGAGAAGGATTGTTGCGTACTAGACCTCATGAGGGGAGGCTGGACCGAATGGTGCGACACAACCAAATAATACTCCGAGGGATTACGTTCAAGGAGGTTGAGGAGCATTCAGAGGTTGCATAAGAGGAGGATTTGGTAGGGGTAGAGGACCCATTATTTGTTACAACTGTGGCCAATAGGGACATTTTGCACTAGATTGTCAGAACTCGTGTACACCATGCACATATTGCAGACAGTTGGACCATGTGACAAAATATTGTCCATTGTTGGTTGTGAAATGGTAGGATAAAACAAACTAGAACCAGAATCGGAACCAGAATCAGAATCAGAACTAGAACCAAAATGTGTAGATGATTGCAGTAGAAGAACATGATGACCAACCCAAGATACCAACAGTTATTCCTGGAGGAGCTAGAACAAGAGCCAATGTGATAGATCTAAGAATTCAGTCTGAACAATGGGTCAAAGAAGCTGCAAAGCCTAATTCGACGTTTGATCCTATAATAGAGAAAGCCACATTCTAGAAAGAAAGTAAGGAGATAATAGAAATAGGATGTGGAGAATCAATGTCACGACCTATGTATGACAGACCGCCTGTGTATGACATGCCTCCGATCTATGATTATTCAATTCCAGAAAGGCCAGTTGGGAATACAGATACATTAAAAATAATTTTACACAAATGTTTAGAACAGATAAAGGATGAGACTGCATTGAATATGATGCATAAGTTAATCAATCAGTGTGCACAAGAGAAAGAGATCCCTGTTATTCAATGAGAATTCAATCAGGTGTAGCACAAGAGGAGGACGATTAAGGAATTATGGCTTAGTGCACAAATAAGGGATAATGACATGGACTTCATCATTTTATATCCATGATTTGATTTCAATTTTCTTCTGAAGTAGACATAGGAATTAATGGGTAAACCCAAGTTAATTTTTTCACCCACTTAGTTGAGACTAGAAAATCAACTCAAAATTGATCAAATCAAAAGGTTGACATAGTGTTGGTTGATATCGATGGAGTTCCCAATACAACAGAATTTGAAGTTATTGAGATAATGGATGAAAGTAAGCCGTATCCAACATTACTTGGCATCGATTGGGAATTCACAAACCAATCTATCATTGATATGAAAGAGAGGTAAATGATATTTGAAGGAGAAAACTTAAGAGTTATTGCACCATTGGATCCCACAGAAGGAAGGTGGTATTTGGAACTAGTTGGAAACAGAGAACTAGAGAACCTATACAATATGACCGAGCAGATGGAAGACTATGTGAACCCTACTACCGATGGTATCCTTAGATAGCATAGTATCAGATCTTGTGTGTCATACTTAGAATAAGCCTTTGAAGATTGGTAGTAGAGGATGGATGAAGTGTCTGGAAGGAGATGTGCGCATATCATGCGTGCATTGCGAAGGATTGGAACCGACATTTGTGACCCCCAAGGTATGTTGGAATTACCTAGGTATATTCTTTTGTAAAAGCATTTGAAGTGTAAACACTAGAGCAACAAAGATTGTTAGCATTATATGTTGTGCTGAAGGAAACCCCTACAAGATGGTGGGATGCTCATAAGAAGAAAATGAGTGATTGGCCATAGTGCAGAAATGTTATAAGTCAGGTTTGAGACTGAGTGTACCGTCAAGAGGTATACGAGGTTGAGTTGTATGTTAGAACATATTGTGTAGTGCATTGTGACATGGAGTGTAATTCCAAAGCCGGAATGGATGCATCTATTTGTGCACACCCTGGACACCATTCCACGGAATTGGTATGTAGAGCTGGAAACGTGCAGAGGCACATCAGAGCGGGAGGAGATGATGCACAATTTCAAGGGAACATTTGGATTTGAAGATGAGGCTCCTTTAGTGGAGGCAGTGTTGTAGACTATCAGGAACATGATTTTTGCACCAGAAGACTCGATTGGAGCCATACCCTTATGCAGTGTGCATAAATAATCTACAACTATTTAGCAACTTTTGGAATGCTATAAAGTTGTTGAAGAAGACCAGGAGGATGACGATCCAAGAAATGTGCGAATACCAGAGTCCGAGGGAGAGCACGTAGTAGAAGGGATTGAGCATGGATCTTCTGATTATGTAAATCCATTGAATATGTGAAAAATGAATATTGGAACAGAGGAGAATCCCAAGTTTGCAAACATTGGAAATTATTGGAATGATGAAATAGTAGAAACGATTGTTTATTTACTCTGTGAATATCAAGATATTTTTCCTACTAAGTTTTCAGAAATGAAGGTGATCACTAGTGAGTTAGGAGAGATGAAGATACCTTTGAATCTTGATGCTAAACTAGTGAAGCAGAGACCATACTTCCTGAAACCGGTAGGTCTCTGCTTGAAACTGGTATATAAGGAGAAAGTAAAGGCTGAGATTGTCAAACCCATTGAAGAATCAAAATGGATCACTCTGATGGTGGTCCAAGACAAGAAGACTGAAGGAATAAGAATTTGTGTAGATATATGCAAATTAGGCCTATTTACATGACCCTTTCCCTACTCCATTCATCGATGAAGTATTGGAGAATGTAGGAGGAAAATAAGCTTATTCATTTATTGATGGATTCTTAGGTTATCATTAGATCAAAATTGCACCATAGGATAGGCACAAGACAACCTTTGCGACAAAATGGGGATGCTACCAATATATCGCGATGACTTTTGGCTTAAAGAATGCACCAACAATATTTTCTTGAGTGGTTGTCGTAGCATTCAAATAATTTATTAATAAACTTATAGAAGTCTATCTGGATGATTGGACAGTATTTAGTCTATTAAAGAACCATATTGAAGTTTTATGCTTGATGCTGGATAGATGTAGATAGTTCCATAACTCTTTGAATTTGAAGAAGTGCATATTTTGTGCACGATTTGGTATTTTGTTGGGACATGTAGTTTGTAGGCAAGGATTGTTGGTGGATCCTGCGAAGATTGTTGCGATTGTTGATTTACTACCACTTACTTCAGTGCGACAGTTGCGTGATACACTGTGGCATACAAGATGCTACAAGAAGTTTATCAAGGGGTATGCGCAAATCACAACCCCACTAGAAAAGTTGTTGAAGAAGGATGTCAAGTTGTAATGGAGCGAAGAATGTTAGCAGAGTCAAAATACTTTGAAGTAGAAACTAGTCACTGGGCCCATTCTAGTATTTCCAAACTGGAAGAACAAAATTCCATGTTCATGTGGATGCATCATTTGTGGTGTTAGGCATAGTCCTCAATCAATTGGGTGAAGGAGACTTGGATCATCCTATTTCATTTTCTAGAAGGAAGCTATCAACTGGTGAACATAACTACACCACGAAAGAGCGCGAAGGATTGGAAATGGTGTATGCACTGCAGAAGTTTCGACATTATTTCCTAGGATCATGTTTCAAGATGTATACTGATCATTTTGAGCTGCTATACTTAGTCAACAAGCCAGTGTTGGGGGGGAATATATGCAGATGGTTGTTGTTATTCCAGGAATATGATTTTGAATTCGTTGTGAAACCAGGAAAGTTGAATTCAGGACCAATTCATCTATCGTGCATAACCTCGGGTGAAGATGTAAGAAATATAGATGACATATTACTAGATGCGCACTTGCTTGTAGTTCAGATGGTGGATGAATACTTCTCAGAGATTTCATATTTCTTTAGTACTGGAGTAGCTCCACCCGAGTACATGGTTGCGCAAAAGAAGCAGTTAGTAGTCAAGGCAGTAAACTACCAGTTGATTGTAGGAAATTTGTACAAGTTGCGTGTAGATGAGATTTTGTGACGATGTGTATTAGAACACGAAAGGCCTATGATACTGAAAGAGGACCATGAAGTAGTTGCGGGAGGCCACTAAACTAGGAAAGCTACATCTCATAAGATTATGTGTGCATGAATTTGGTGGCTTACTATGCACAAAGATGCTAAGGAGTGCTATTAGAGTTGCGATGTTTACTAGCGAGTTTGGAAGCCATCTAGAAGAGATGAGATTCCACTGATGCCACAAGTAACACTACATGCATTTGAAAAATGGGCAGTGGATTTTGTTGGGACAATTAATCCACCCGCGAAGAGGTTGGGAGCAAGATACATAATCATTGCGATAGATTATCTAACTTGATGGGATGAAGTAGAACCTGTTGAGGACTGCAACTCCTAGACAACTGCGTAGTTTCTATTTGAAAATTTGGTTACAAGGTTTGGATTCCCAAGAATTTTGATGAGTGATCGGGGGATCCATTTTTTGAATAAGAAAATTGATGCTTTGATAGAGGAGTTCCATATCTATCACCAGAAGAGCACCCCCTATCACCCTCAAGCAAATGGAATAGTGGAAGCATTTAAAAATATCCTTGAGACTGGTGATAAATATTGAGACTGCACTGAAAAATATTTGTAATGAAAACCAAGATGACTAGGACTTGAGGATTTCTACAGTATTATGTGAATAGCGGACGATATATAAGAAGCTGATAGGACAAACACCTTTCATGCTAGTGTATGGTAAAGAGGAAGTCATTCCTATGGATTTAATTATGCCGAGTTTTCATGTTTTTGGACTGACAAAGCTTAATATGGCGGTGCAGTAGAAAGAATATTGTCAACACAAATGGAGTTGGAGGAAGACCGTTTCATCGCAGGCTTTCATTGGCAAGTTCAAAAAGTGCATGAAAAATCCTGGCATGACAGACATATCAAGGAGAATCATTTCAATATTGGAGACCTAGTTTTTATGTATAATAGCAAGTTCCTGAAGCATCCAAGTAAGTTCAGAATGCATTGGTTGGGTCCTTATGTCATAAAATTTTATCACAGAGGCAAGAGCCATTCAGCTGGAGAAACTAAACAGGGAAACCCTAGAAGGATTTTTCAATGGGAGTCGGTTGAAACTGTACAGGCACATCCATCATTCCATGCAACAGCTAGAGTTAGTTAATAAAAAAAAGGAGTTATCACAGAGGAAAAGGAAAAGGCTGCAAAAAAAGGAAATTGTCACAAAAGTAAAAGGGGGATAGGAGGAGCACAAGCAAAAATTGATAGGAGCATTAAAAGAAGACATGATGGTGAACCAGTGGAGACGTGGAATAATAAATTCAGAAGATCATCGATGGAATTTGCTCGGACTAGAAAACACCGATTAAATCCAGACGAAATCAAGGTTAAGGTACACAGATCTAGGCCAACATTGAATGTAGGATAGGGCATGGAGATAGGCAAGATAGCTAAGAAAGGGATATAAAATTGAAGGTAAGGTGACAGGAGAACAAAATAGTGCCTTAAGCAGTTAGAGATAAATTGAGCTGAGCATATCCGAGTGAAGGAAGAAGTTGCAAAAGTTCAGTACGGATGAATGACACCGCCAAAAGTATCAACCTACATTCCACGAAATGTGCGCACCAAGTAGCCATCTGTCATGATAGAGGAAGAAAAACCAAGAGTAGGAGAATCAAGATCAACAACTAGAGCAAGAGTAGGGGTAGAAGAAGGAGCATCAAGCTCCACACAAGAAAGGTTTCCAAGGGAATACATACCTCCATGAAAGATGAATGCAAAATCAGTTGACCTACCAAAGGCATCAAAATATACTTTGGAGACACCCACGCTTCCAAAAGTGGTAATAGTTGGGGGAATTATATTAGGAGTTGTGAAGATTCTAAAGTATGCATACCATGACATTACAGATGCAAATAATTTCCTAGACCTGAAAGAAGAAAACTATCTAACCACAAATACTAGTTCAGATTCACCAATTATTGCAGTAGAGCCTCATCAATGGGAGATGTGGTTGCATCACTGGGGCATATTGAATTTACTGGAGATACCGCTACTTTTCCATAAGTCCAGAAATCAATACCCACGTAAAACTATTGTTGTCTTGCGTACATGGAGGATTCATGTGGTTGGACCAGCCAGTGTCCATCGACAACAACCTTATTGCGCAAATAATAGGGCTGTCGACAGTAGGGGAGGACCCAACACTATTTAAAAAAAAAAGAAACAGGACAAAGCATTGGCTGAGAAGATGAAAGATAAATATGGCACACACAGAGTGTTACGAGGAGTAGATGTGGAAAGCATCAATGATGACACAATTAAGTTCACGACACAAGTTTTGGCTTGAAAGTTGTTCAGAAAAAGTTGCAAGGATCAGGTAGCAGCATGGATTATAGTAGTAGAAGAGAAGTGCGTTGCAGACATACAACTGAATTAGGAAACATTCCTAGTGAACGAATTCTTGGAGGATTGCAGAGATTCACAAGAAAGAAGTACACCATTCCATTATGCTTGGATATTGATTTTAATTGCATTGGTTGCATGGAGGGAGTTTGAAGATTCATAGTTTATGGAAACTGCGCAAAAACCATGTCTAGCAGCTAGATATGTTAGTTTTTGGCATACCAGTAATAAAAGGAGGAAGATTGACAAGAACATCACATCTTTATCTATAATGAATCTATTTGATATATTATTAAGACAACGTCATGCATCCTACCACAAACGATTGAAGCGTACAAAGGCATTATGTGCTTTAAATCCAGGATGCACCATATGTATATTTAGTCAAGGAGGGATCAAGAAGCGCGGTGGTTGAAAACACTTTTTAGACCGACGAAGAAAGATTTCAACCATATTGTGAATGATTGGGACATAGCGTGAAGAGGAACAAGAACAGGAACTAGAACAAGAAGAGTAGGACGAAGAGACAGATGAAGAGAAGTATGAAGAAATAGAAGAAGAGAAATATGAAGAAGAGGAATAAAGGAATGTTGTAGGGGGCATGATGCAGGAGATTGCACCAGTAGTAAGTGAAAATAGGAATGAGCAGGCTAAGGCAGGGCCCTAAAAAAAATAAGAAGAGGAAATTTAAAAAAGAGCAAGTTGTCCAGTCATTGATTGAAGACGAACTAGACAAGATTGGAGAACAAGTCAAGGAAGTAGCAGAGGAAGAATTGGAGAAAGTGGCACATAAATAGGAGGAAATGAAAAGTATCATGCAAGAACAATTATCCACATTGTGCCAAGTTTTGGAAGAAACAAAAATAACACCAAGTAAATCATACAATGAGTACAGGGCCAAGGCAGACAATCTCTCATCCATCAGTAACATCAACTGAGCGCAGAAGTTTGAAGATAGAAACGGGAGCATTAGAGTTCCCTACAGTAGAGATGAAACCATGCACACTAGAGATAACTTCCATTGAGTTAGTCTTATCATAGATACCAACAGATATGTTGCATAAATTGAAAACGGGTGTGGCACAAGAAATATAGTTGCATGCAGTTGCAACATCGGTAGAGTGGACCAAAGCAACTACAACTATGGAAGCGCTACAAGAATAAAATAATAAGTTACACAAGGAGAAAAAGGAGGATGCATAGAATAATGAAAAGTTGCAGTAGGTAGTGGAGAGAATATACATCACTATACCAGAAGGACAAATGGAGGTAGATATCCCAATCCAAGAAAAGGTAACGAAGATAAGTGAAGTCATTCAAGGCTTCTGTGCGAAGATTATGGATTTAGAAGCAAGAACGACACCAAGTAATCCACCAAAGGAGAAAACAACCAACGTGATAGAAACATATATTAAAACTATGGAAGAAGAGTGTGTGAATATGTATGAGGAAAGAACTCAAATATGGACACAACTCGTTGAGGTCCGAGGATGCTGAGTTGAAGGAAATAGAAAAGAAAGTGTATGCCATGCAGACGAAGGCACATAACCTAAAGGACACAATGAGCACTTTGCTAGCAGTAGAGCGTATGGTTGTGCTTGTGGAACATAGGAAGCAGCTGATGGAAGTTAATAAGTTAATATCCCAACAACAAGACATTGTGAAGAAATTAGAGCCACTGCAAGAGGAAGCGTACAGAGTAACAGAGGAACTGGTTGTAGTGCAAGTAGGAATCAAGTAGACAATACAAGTCACATAAGAGAAACTATAGGCACCTCTGATAACATAGATAGCAGTCGAAATTACAGAATAGGAAGCAAAAGCAAAGGAATAAGTTGCAATTGCAAAGGAAACACTTCAGAATTTGATGGAGAGAGTGAAGGAAGCACACCAAAAGAGTTGAAGTGACTCAAGACAGAGAGCATGTGTGGCTATGAGGGGGAAAATCAACAGCAAAGGTGTCAACATGATGGAAAATATAGGTCAAATCTCGTCCAAGTATAGGCACATAATTAAAAATAAGGTTGAGGTACTTAGTAGTTGGTTATAAAAGGAGCAGTTGTAGACCAAATACTAGAGCAGATGGGTTCTTGGGTATATGTTGCAGAGATGCAGAGTCGAAGGGAAACCCATAGGTGCAGAGTGAAGAAACAAAGCTGATGCCACAAAAATTATAGTCACCATAAGTCAAGAGCTCAAGAAGTCGTAGCACAAAGAGCTATGGCACCACCAACAAGAGAAGTATCAATATAGAGAGAAACCTAATGAGCAGAGATGAGTGATGTTTGGAACTATTCTCAAATTATTAATCACGATTCCAACTACAAAGGGATGTGACTCTAGTTTGAAAGGTGTTATGCAGTAGTTGGTAGCCACCTGAAGCGAAGTATCTTGGTCGAAGAAAGCATAGTTGCAGATTGAAGTTTCTTGGGACGAGTAAGAGGTGAGTGTTGGGGGCCTATTAGAGTGGGAGTTTGGACCAGTTTTGGGAACTACACACAAGGAGATGGACCGTAAGCTGGTCATCCTAAGGGCCAGCATTCACAAAAGGAGGAATTTAGTTAGAAGTAGTTGGGCACTTGTGTCCACATTTTAACAGGCTCAGCTCATTCTGAAATGTATAAATATGTAAGGGATCTTTTGGTTATGGGTTGTTCGTTAGTTACTTTTTGGATGTTCTTTGATAGTTTCTTTTGTAGTACTTGTGCTTATGCTATGTAATGCTGGAGTATTTCTGGGGATGTGACAAATATTTGATGCACATTGTGTAGGTTTTGTAAGACTGTCCAAATGATAATAATATGGAAAATAACCTGTTTTGAAGCATATATTTCATGTGTTTGATGTGATGGATGTTATGTTTATTGCGCACATGAATACTCTGTATCTGTTTCTGTAGTTGCTTTGAATATGATATCAGTTCCTATGAATATGTTGTTTATTTATATACAATAAGATGATTGCATGGTAGTTTAATAGAATGAATTCCTCTTGTCCCTTCAATACCGTGGAAGCTTGGTTCCCACAGTTCCCATAGATGCCTTGGGTGAGACTTCATATGATTGCATATGATGTTTAAAGGGACAATATCTAGGGTTTTGTGGGTGAATTTATATTGTAACCTATATTTTTCCACTGTCCTATCAGAGTGAGTTTTTGGACTAGTTTTGGGAACTACACACAAGGATATGGACCGCGATTCAGTTAGTCTAAGGACCAGCTCGCACAAAAGGTGGAAGTTAGAAGTAGTTGGGCACTTGGGTCCACATTGTAACGGGCTCATCTCATTATGAAATACATAAATATGTAAGGGATATTTAGGTTAAGGGTTGTTCATTAGTTGCTTTTTGGCTGTTCTTTGATAGTTTCCTTGTCGTAGTTGCACTTATGGTTATGTAATGTTGGAGTATTTCTGAGGATGTGACAGAGATCTGAATCGCATTGCACAAGTTTTGTAAGACTATTCAGATGACAATAATATGGAAGAGACCATGTTTTGGAGCATATATTTCATGTGTTTGATGTGATGGATGTTATGTTTATTACGCACATGAATACTTTATATATGTTTTGTAGTTTCTTTGAATATGATATCAGTTCCTATGAACATGCTATCTATTTCTACGTAGTAAGATGAATGCATGGTAGTTTAATAGAATGAATTCCTCATTCCCCTTCAATATTGTAGAAGCTTGTTTCTTGTGGTTCCCATAGATTCCTCAAGTGAGACTTCATCTGCATGCAGGTGATGTCGAAAGGGAATGTATCTAGGGTTTTGTTGGTGAATTTATATTGTAACCTGGGTCTTCCCACTACATGCCAATGGGGAGGAATCATGTGAGGTGAGTGGAGGAAACCACCAAGAGCATCATGAAGTGGTAAGGGAAATACCAATGTGGATAAATAAATTGGCAGAATGATCATGCTTGAAAGATGTTGATAGGCCAAAGTTGTCTCTTCCTAGGAGATCTACATAGATCATAATTCTAAATAAAAGGTATGAAGCTAATTTTGTTGGCTTTATGACTAGATTAGTTGATTCCGAGGCTAGTACATTTGATGAAGCTTCATATTATAGATAGCAGATTGAGGTCATGTAGACAGTCTTTATGGGAGTAACATGAAGAATGATGTGCATAATTTCATTCCACTCCATGAAGGAAATAAATTCATTGGTAGTACATGGATATTTAAGCTTAAGAATAATGCTAATGGTTCCATTGAAAAACACAAGGCAAGATTTGTAGCAAAAGGATTTAGTAAAAAAGCAAACATTGAATATGATAATACATTTTCTCTCATCGCTTGATATACCACCATTAGATGTGTTCTTTCCTTAGCTTGCTATTATAATTGGATTATTCATTAGATGTGCATGAATAAAGGATTCCTAAATGATGTTCTACATGAAGAGGTCTACATGCAACAACCATATGGATTTGAAGTTCCTGGTAAATAGCATTTCGTGTGTAGGTTGAATAAGGCATTGTATGATCTTAAGCAAGATCCTCATGCATGGTATAATCGAATTTATGGGTGGTTCCATGGAAAGGGTGTAAATAAATCAGTCGTTGATGCTAATCTATACTTTTTGTGTAATCATGATAGTATTGCAATAATTGTTTTATATGTAGATGATAATATTTTGATAGGAAATGATGAAGAATTAATTCTTTGGTTGAAAAATGAATTATGTCAAGAATTTGAAATGAATGATTTAGGTCCTCTTCACTATTGTCTATGTTTGGAGGCATGGTATGAAAAGGATCAAGTTTTTCTCACTCAAGGTAAGTATGTACTGGAGATCTTGAAAAAGTTGAGAATGGAGGGTTGCAAACCTATTTCTACACCCATGGATCCTTGTGTCAAATTGAGAGCTAATGATTCAAGTGAAGAAGTGGATGCTACATTGTATTGTAAATTGATTGGTAGCCTTCTTTACCTATGTAATAATCGTCTTGAATTATCATATATTGTAAATTTCCTTATTCAGCTCATGGTAAAACTAAAGAAGATTCAATGCAATGCTATTAAGAGAGTTCTTCGATATTTGTGGGGCACCATTTTCTATGGTCTTATCTATGAAATAGACAAAGATATTTGCTTGCATGGTTATATTGATGTTGATTGGGTAGGTGATGTGAATTCTACAAAATCTACTATAGGTCACTATTTCACCTTAGATTCTGACACGATTTCTTGGAGCATTAAGAATCAAACTTGTGTTTCTTTGTCATCCACTAAGGTTGAATATATTATTGTTTATACTAGGAGATGTGAAGCAATATGGATTAAGAAATTGATGCTTGAGATTGGTGTGATGGACATGTTGGTTGTGGAGCTAGATCTTCCAGTCTCATAGATGATATTTTCTTAGCCGTGCACCCCGGAGGACTGTACACCCATTTTGCATTCTTAGGGGTTTGGGGGAAGCGCCCCCGAGAAAAATTTTTGGGCCTGTTTTCACCAGCTGTTTGCGAGCCCATGGTTTTGGGTAACCCGTGGTATTTTCCCATTGTATTTCCCCTATAAAAGAAAGACTTTGTAATACGGCTAGGGCAAGATGTATTAGGTTTTATGCATTGTAAAGATCTCTGAGATCTGGAGAGAGACTGTGTGAGACAGTGAAGAGGAAGTGCAACGGTTGTGCTGCAGGTTGTATCCCTTTACTTTGCTGGACATAATAATAATAAGGATTGGCAACTTCAGTGTGGACATAGCCCAAGTTGGGGTGAACCACGATATATCTGTGTCTCTCATGTAATGTGTGTGTGATTATATTTGCATTTATGTTTATTGTTATTGCTCTGTGATCCTGTTTTTCTAACAGGACAAGAGTCTTACTCTTATTTATTGTGATAAACAGTCTTGCATATAGTTGGGTAACAATCCCATGTTTCATGACAAATCAAATCACATCCAAACTATATAACATTTCATGAGAGACCTCATTAGAAAGAAGGAGAATTATATGGAAAAGTGTTCCTATAGTAGGGGTGAGACTACCAACGTATTGGGGTAAAAGATAGACATACAAGGTTCTACAAGTATAATTATTAAGCAAACAGATTAGGGTTTTGGAGAATGTGTATCTTATTCAGAAGATTGATCCAAGCTTCTCCTCTTGTTCTCCAATGCAACAACCTACAAAACAACTACAAACCTTCCTCAAACCAATTTGACTACCAATAAAAGATTGATATTAATGAGGAAATAAAACATCAAATTGTAATCAGATCTGAGAGATACATGAACAAATCTATTTGGAAAGGAAGAATGTATGATATTTATTAATGAATGAAGCAAGTACATCAAATTATACCTTCCTTCAAGCATGGCACTTTGTTGACTGCTTTTTGGACAGACTCGGGTTTTAATGAGGCGCAACAACACAACCCCTTGGTGCACTGGCCCTCTTGGCAACGAGCTGCGCAGCAGCTTGAGGTCTCACCCGAAGTGGCTATGGGGGGCTAAGGAATCAGGCTTCCTTAACCTTGGCGACGCGAAGACTGCAGTCTTCTCCCCTTTTTCGGGAGTCCTCGGAGCGGAATGTCTTACTCTTCCATAGCTCAGTGCGACAGCGCTGGACTCGTACCAGCCTAGCTGCGCGGTATCTCCACTTCGATGCCCAAGGCGATCACCCTTAGCGTCCGATATTGTAACATTTTCGGCCCTGCGCCACGACGCAGCCACACACTTCTCAAGCGCCGCAACGACGGCGTTCTACAGATTCCTTCGATACTTAACAAAGATGATGTCTAAGGAAGCTTCACGACTGTACTTAGACACATTCATAAAGATAACGCAATGTTCACGAAAGCACAAATAACAACACACAGACATGCATTCACGCGAAACATCATCATAACAACAAGACTGATAGAATTCACCTCCACGGGAAACCACGTCCACGGGAAGTGTTTCGTATATTAACTCAAAGGGAAATTATACAATAATGCTGTGCACACAGCTGCAGCCTTAGATCTTTCCAAGAAACTCCACACACACAGCTGGGAGCCCTTCTCTTAGATCTACTCTCTTCCTCCGCAGAGATTACAATAGTTCAGACGTCGACTCAGACTGTCTACAACTCAGGGATTAGCTTCACAGCTATCCAGTTCTACTTTGGTCTTCTAACGACACAATAGAAAACAATTAACTACCAACCAACCCTTAACTAAACTTCTCCCTTCTCAATTATACATATATATAGGTGGCCCTGAGGGTCGCACCTTTACAAAACTGTGGGCCTTTCCCAACAGTGTTCCCCAAAAACCCTAACCGCGTACATGGCTAGGTGTACTGTAGGCGCCGCTTGCAGTCACGTCGTCGCTTCCTGCAGGCTCTGCGATTTCCGGTGTAGATTGCGGGTATGGGCGCCGCTTCATCCTTCACTGCTCTTTGTCCTTCGCCTTCAATGCTTTGGTCCGTTGCTCTTCCTTGGTTAGAGCAACCATAACTTCTGTACTTAGCCTTAATGAGGGTAGCTGAGCCCTCTACTTACTCCGTTGCTTCATTTATTGAGGTAGCTGAGATTTCTACTCAGCCATATTCATTCTTCTTTGACGTGTGCGTGCGAGCTCCACGATTTTCGGTCCGTGATCTGCACTGAGCTCGTCCATCTGGCACCGTACTGTGCACTTATTTGCTTCTGCCCAAAAATTGGTGCTTATTCAAAATTAGCACTTTCCCTTCGACACTTGTGCTTTTTCCTCAAAATTTGCAGCTTTACTATAGCTGCGGCCTAGGCTCCAACAAGCCCCTAACACTTACTTGTGGCTCGTCCTCGAGCCACTCGCACTAGCGCGTGGTCGCTTCAGCTGCGCATCTGCCTTTGCCTGGGTCTCAGCAAATGCTTTCTTCCATTGCGCAATAGCGGAGTCCATATCATCCACGCACTCCGTAGCTGTGTGGACCATGTCTGAACTGGATTTTTTCTTTAATTATGCCATCAACCAACTGTTGAGATTCAGTAAATTCTTTGATCTTTGCCTCTGCTTGGGCAGCAAGTTCAGCATACTCATCCATAAATGGCTGAATGTTGTTGGTGAGTTTGGCATCTTCATTTCTGAGCTTGTGCAGCTGTTGTTGTACTCTGTGCACTTCGCTCATTTTCCTCATCTTTGCTAAGCCTTCTAAGGTCTTAGCTTCTTCGCTCAGAACAGTTAGGGGCTGTTAGGCTGCTTGTACCTGCTCCAAAAGGTCGACTTTGAAAGGGAGCGTCTTAAGCTCAGTCCAAGCCTCCATAGCTTGTGTCATGAAGCTCTGGGCTTCATCTGCTGTACTCTTCATTTGTGTGGAAGCTCTGCGCAATGCTTCAAATTGTTCCTGGCTATCATCTTCAGGATGCGCTGCAACACGAGCTTCCAACTCGGCGATCTGCGATCTATGGTCTTCAGCCATAGCAACTATTTCTTGCTCTAGGGCTTTCACCCTTCCTCCAATAATTTGAACTTTCTCAACCAGAGGAAGGTCTGGTTGAATTTCGCAGGCCGGGATTTCCTGGGCAATTTCATCAACTATGTTTCTTATCCCAGTGTCTTGTGACTCATAATGTGCAAGCTTCTCAGAGATGTTCTTATAGCCTGCCTTCAGCTCTATTTCCTGCGATTGCAGCATTTGGTTTGCATGGAATGTGGAGAGCTCTCTAGCTCTCAGCTCAATAGAGACCTTCTCTTGCACTAACTGCAAGGTTTCTATCGGGATTACAGACAAATTTATTTCAATGGAGCCAACTGTGCTTACCTGCAGTGTGGCCAAAGGATCCGGAAGTGTCATGCTTGTAGGCGGGATGTGCACGACAGTATGTCTCTCGGCAAGGGCTTCAACTCGCTCGGTGCTTGTAGGTACCTGTGGCACCTGCGAACTGGATGCTGGAGCATGGGTCTGCGCAATTCTTCCTGCGAGACCTTTTATTTCTACGAACTGCAGGTACAGTGCACTTCTGATGTGAGCGTGCGAGGTCCGTAGCTGGCGAAATTTCTCCTTCAAGTAATGGCCGATCCCCACGGCAAGGGTCTTAGAGGGGTCTTCTGTCGCTTCTGCGGGATGCGACAGCTTCTGCTTCTTTGGGGGTGGTCCTGCTGGAAGTTCATCAGTCTCCTGCGCAGCTTTTTCCTTTCCTCTATCTTTTTCTTGCGCAGAAGGGGATGGCATCGCGGATGCGACTTTAGCGGCCTCCCTCCATTCATCTGACCAAGACTTGACAGTTTCGTCAACATCTTCAGTAGTCATCCTGTAAAGGCCTACAACCCATTCTTCCTGAATGCCAAGAGGACGGAGGTAAATTTCGTGCAAGTTGGCAGAAAAAACCAACTTCCCTTCATATATTTGGGTTGTCTCCTTACTCAGCCTCGGCATTTCTTCAATGGTGTCCTTGAGGAGATGATAGTATTCATAGAACACAGCGTGGTTCATCTTGCGCTTCGCGGGATTACTAGAATCCCAGAGGTTGACATAGCGCATGCCGGCAACCTCTCCTGCGCGGCACGGAAGGAACTGAGTGTTCGGGGGCTCCTTCCACCCGACCAAAGCACATAAAATTAAAAGCCAAGAAAAATGGAACAACTGAACGGGGTTGTCTTGGATGTTCCGGCAGTCTTCCATGAAAGAATTAAGGAGGAAGAGAGACCAGTTGTACTGCTCTCCCTCCGCAGCTGCGATAGCGAGCTCCATGACAGCTTTAGTAACTTCTTTAGGTCTGCACTTCGTGAGAAGTCTGCCTGCAAGCAGACTACCTGTGAATCTAAGTGCTTCATCCTCGACTATAGTGAGGTCATAAGCCTGACCTCCTCTTGTCAAATTATATTTCTGCACCAGTCGTGCAGCCAATTTTCTGTCCTTATCCTTTCCAACAAAATGAATATTGGGGTCCTTACCAACCTTAGATAGGCCGGTAATACGATGAATCAAGTCGACATTTAAATCGATTGGCCTCCCCAGCCAAAGATAACCTCCATGAACGCAGGATAACAGTTCCCTAACAACTGCATTGACTTCATTGCTATGCCCGAAGTGCGGTAGCTTCAGCAGGTTCAGAAGTCCAGGCTGCTCAAGATTTGTGGCAAATTCCTTCGGGACGAATTCACCAACCTTTCTATCAGTATTATAGACTACCGTCAGATAGCGATCTGGCACAAACTGAGGATATGTTCTGTAGTATCCAAGGTTGAAATCAAAAAAATTGACCAGTGGAAGGTGTCCAAGCAGGGACCCTTCTTGTCGCACGATTTCCGCCATTGGAGGCAGCGGAATCGGATACTTAGCATTCTTCGGAATATGCACCTCGGGTGCATCATCTGGGCACAGCCGAATGTAATTGACCATAGTGGCCAAGGGCTCTGGAATGGGTTCGTCCGGCTGCTGTGGCTGAGATGCCCTTGTGCCCGGAGACTGTTTAGGATCAGTCCAACCAGGGTGTATGTAAGTCGAGGCCGTCACCGGAGTAGTCATGCCAAAATCTAAGCCTCGACGCATGAATTGATGAACAAATTCTTCAGTTGATAGGTTCTCCGTCGCGAACCGGTAGGCAACAAAACTTGAACAGACGAATGGCGGAACAGCGTGAAATACGAATGTTGAAAACAAAGGTAGCAGTCTGCACAACTCGGCTTTAAAAATAATAACTTAGATTCTCAAGCAAGACTCTATGCAACTCGAGAAAAGTAACCCGAAAATATACAAGTGCGGGGTATTTATAGCTAAAGGTGATAGTAAATGCAGACAAGTGGGGTTAATAGCCGTAGGTTCCTATGAATGAGTTGACAACCCCCTTATCCCCCGCGCCTCTGCGGTGCATTAATTATGATGGACGGGCTCTGACAGCCTTCTGGGAGAAGCTAAAGCTTTTGGCGCATGACATAAATGCGAATCTTAGGGAGATCAAGCCAAATCTGTCAGAGAGGCTACAATTAAATGGCGAGCTTATCCTTCATTAATATTCAAAGCAGCTATAGGATGACTAATTCAAATTTTTCGGCGGGTCATTTCAACATAGGTAACTGTGCATATAGAGGGGTCCACAACGAGAACTCCTCAAGCGGCAAATTGACATAGGGAGCTCCGCAAAAGCGACGGTTTGACAAGCCGGGGAAAACTTCGCAAGAGCGCAAATAGGGTCACTCCAAAACAAACTTTAGACATGCGCGAATGTTTCCAGGAACTGCGCGGGAAGCCAGACTGAAAGTGTCTCGCAACTTCCGTGTAGACTGTGATAATGCGATGCCTCTTTCAACTACACTGGACATCTGCACTTTCTTTAGCACTTAATTAAGTCGCAAGGGCGGAGTGGCCGTCGCGATAAGCTTGAGCCGACTCCCGTTGATCATTGTGGGCAGCAATTCTCCATTAAGCTTCGCAAGGTGAACTGCTCCTCCTTCCGTTATCTTTATCCCCCGAAAAGGGCCTAACCAATGTACACAAAACTTGCCTGGGAACTTGATGAATTTACTATCATAGAGGAGTACCAAGTCGCCTTCTTGAAAGACTTTATTATTAATATGCCTGTCATGCCAAGCTTTCTGTCTTGCCTTCTATACTTGTTGATGGAATCCGGCTAAAAGTCTGTCTTCTTCTAAGGCAAGCAGTTGTAAAAGTCTTTCACTCATAGTATCAGTATTTGCCATTTCTGTAATTTGCGCAATTCTGAAGCTAGGAACAATGTATTCCATGGGCATAACTGCTTCTTGTCCATACACCAAACTGAAAGGTGTGTGACCTGTTAATTTCTTGCATGTGGTTCTGTAAGCCCATAACACGGCTGTGACTCTAAGGTCCCAATCATCTCTTTTTTGATTACAGATCTTCGTCAGGGCATTCTCGAGGATCTTATTGAATGCCTCCACCGTACCATTAGCTTGAGGGTGGTAGGGTGTACTCTTATGGTGACTAATGCGGAATTCCTCAGTAAGGGCCTCTATAGTCTCATTTAGGAAATGTGTACCCTGATCACTCATGAGAATCAGTGGACATCCAAATCTGGTAATAATGTTCTCAAAAATGAACTGCGTGGCAGTGACAGCATCGCAATTCTTAACTGGCTTCGCCTCAACCCATCTGGTGAGGTATTCAGTAGCTGTGATGATGTATCTTGCACCGGTTCTCTTTCCTGGTGGGTTGATAGGTCCTACAAAATCAATGGCCCACTTATCAAAAGCACACAATGTTATCTGGGGTCTTAGCGGCATTTCATCTCTTCTTGAGGGTTTTCCTGTCCGCTGGCATACATCGCAACATTTGCAGAATTCCTTAGTATCCTTGTGCAATGTTGGCCACCAAAGTCCTGCGGCTAAGATCTTCTGTGCAGTCGGCTTTCCTGCAAAATGGCCTCCTGCGGTACCTGAGTGTGCTTCTGTGATGATGAAGTTCTTCTCGTGCAGTAAAATACATCTGCGCAAGACTTCATCAGGGCCCAACTTATAGAGCTGGCCTGCTATCAAAGTGAAGTCTGTGGCTTTGACAACAAGTTGCTTCTTCTGCTGGATTGTAAACTCAACTGGCGCTTTCCCAGTAGTGAGAAACTCAAGAATATCAGAATAATACTCGTCAACTGCTTGAATAGAAAACAACTGCGCATAAGGCAGATTGTCCTCCAGATTTGTAGGTTCCTCTCCTGACTCTATCCTAGATAAATGGTCAGGTCCTGCATTCAATCTACCTGGCTTCACAATAACCTCAAAATCATACTCCTAGAAGAGTAGTAGCCATCTACAAATTCTTCCCCCTAACACTGGTTTATTGACCAAGTATTTCAGAGCAGAATGGTCAGTATACATTTTGAAATGAGCGTCCAATAGGTAGTGTCTGAACTTCTGTAAGGCATACACCATAGCTAGTCCTTCTCATTTTGTAGTGGTGTAGTTCTTCTCAGCTGTAGAGAGTTTTCTACTAGAGTAAGCAATGGGGTGGTCAATACCTCCTTCTCCCGGTTGTGTCAGCACAACCCCCAATGCTATGGAAGAAGCATCTACATGAACATGAAAGGGTTTTCTCCAGTTTGGGAAAACTAGAATAGGCGCAGTGATCATCTTTTCTTTAAGTTTATCCAAGCTTTGTTGGCATTCTTCTGTCCATTGGAATTTCGAATCCTTTTTTAGCAATCTTTCCATAGGCGCAGTTATCTTTGCATAACCCTTGATAAATTTCCTGTAGTACCTTGTATGTCCCAATGTAGTGCACAATTGCTTAACTGAGTTGGACGTAGGTAAGTTAGCAATGATGGCAACCTTCGCAGGATCCATCAGGAGTCCTTGTCTGCATACAATATGGCCCAATAGAATACCAAAAGGAGCACAGAAGATACATTTTTTCAAGTTAAGGGAAATCTGATGTTGTCTACATTTTTCTAACATCATGCGCAGGTTTCCTATATGGTTCTTTAGTAAACCCAACACAGTCCAGTCATCAAAATAGACTTCGAGAAACTTATGAATGAATTCTTTAAAAACAACAACAACGACTCTAGAGAAGATAGCAGGTGCATTTTTAAGACCAAAGGGCATTACCGTATACTGGAATTATCCCCATTCAGTCGCAAAAGTGGTCTTATGGCGGTCTTCTGGATGGATTCTGATCTGATGGTATCCCGAAAAGCCATCAGTGAAGGAGTAAGCCTCTTGTCCTCCAACATTATCAAGCACTTCATCTGTAAAGGGAGTAGGAAATGGATCATGCGCTGATGTGTCATTTTGCTTGCGCAAGTCCACGCAGATTCTTATTTCACCTTTTGTCTTCTTCTCTTGTACCACCATAGGACTAATCCAATCACTTTCCTCTAGTGGCTCAATAATACCTACTGCGAGCATTTTATCAATTTCTTCTCTAGCCTTTTCTTTATATCGCGGGTTCAACCTGTACGGGCGCTGTTTTACTGGCTTGGCATCTGCTTTCAAAGGTATGCGCATAACTCCTAAATATCCTAGGATGTCTTTCATTTCTGTAAACTTGGTAGGAAAGATATCCTGGTAGTCACATAATAAATCTGAAATGTGGCCAACAGTTTCATCATCCCAATTATCTCCTATAGAAGCAAACTTGGGCTCGGCTTCTGTACCAATGTTAATCTTTTTGAGCTTGATGTGTTCTGTAATGGCAGGGATATCAAGCTGAGGACCTTCGACATTGCGCGTCCCTTCTGATTCTGGAATATTGATGTTGCGAGGATCATCCTCCTCTTCTCCAGCGGTGAAATTATAGCATTCCAGGGCATGTTCTATCTGGACAGCCCAATCTGGTTGGGAATATTCTGGTACTGGACATTGTTCAAATACCTTCTGTTTAATACACTTTAGAGCGTGGTCGATGCTTGGATGTTCCGACTCAAAGCTGAAGGTAAGTTGAAAACTTTCTATCATAAGAGGCCAAGTGATAGTGCCTTTGCGCAATTCTGTTTCAGTGTACCAGTTCCTTGGAACTGTATCCAACGTGTGGATGAATAGGTGAACCCACTCATCTTCTGGAATATCTGACCATTGCTGAATACATGCTTCAACGTGTGACTTGGGGTCACTCTGTCCATCATATTTGTGCAATACTTCTGCTGTAGTTCCTTGAAATCTGCGCAGTATCAATCTGCGACAGTATTGCCATGTGTTAATATTCTCTTTATGCGCACCCCACCATCTTGCGGGTGTAGCACGCAGTGTTACATCCAATGCTTGTATGCGCTGCTCATCTGGGATCTGTTGTTCATATGTATGTATAAATTCGCTTACTTCAATTAAACCATCGAAGATTGGAGTATTGCTCAATTCTGTGCCAATCCATCGAATGGATTTAGTTATCATGGCGCAACGCCTTGCAGAAACCTCATGTAAGCGATTCTGCCAGTTTTCCAATCCTGCTTCTGAATCTGATGTGTACGAACTATCGCATCGCCAGTTGATATGGCCGTCCGCTGTGGGATTGGCATAGTCACTATGACTAGCAGTCATCTGATACAAACTTTCCATGTGGCGTGCTTCTTCTTCTGCCCAAATGGGTTCAATATACCGTGGTCCTTGAAGTGGATCAAGCGGTGCGATGACCCTGATCTGCTCATCCTCAAAGGTCATTTGTCTTTTCTTCAAATTAATGACAGCCAAATTATCAAATGCCCAATCTATGCCTAAGAGTGCTGGATAAGGTCTACTATCATCCAGAATTTTGATTACTTTGAAGTCTGCAGAACTTCTTACTCCCTCAATATCAATAGGTACATTGGGTAGTCTACCCAATGGAGAAACTCGTTGCTGATTCGCAAGTCTTAGCTGGATAGGAGATCTTGTAAGCTGAGGGCTACCCATCTGTTCCCATGTCTGCATGGTGAGAACATTGACTTCTGAGCCTAAATCTAAAATGACTTCATCCATTTCAAATGCTCCAATCTGCGTTGTGAGCCTCATCTCTTTTCCAGTTCTAATATGACTTCCAATCTGGTGGACAACACGCTGCGGTGTATTCATCGAAGCAGATTGTTGACACTTATCCAATAGGTGTTGAAGTTCCATAGTTGCTTTTTTATTGCGCAACAGCTTTAAATAGTTTCTCAGGAAAGCATGGACACTGCCTAGTGCATCCTCTTCATCATCATCATCAGGCCTTCCAGATGTAGTTGCCTGTTCTTGCACCAGGTTCTCTTGTCTTAGCACTTGCGATTTGATATCATTATGCAGAATTGCGATAGAACTTGAAGTTCGCGGGTCTGAGAAATACTCTTGAGCTTGCTTGAATGCTTCTTTTTGCTTCTACAGGTTGAGCGGAGATGGTTTAATATTAGCGCACCCATTGCGTTGCTGGCTTTCCAATTCCCAATTATGGCGTACCAGTAGTTGCTCCACTGCACGTCACTATATTAACTGTAGGATCTGGTGCTCTTTTTTCTGCTCCAATCAACTGAATATTCTGGTTAACCTGTGGCGTCTTTGCTTGCATCTTGGCCATCAGCTGAGGGCATTCTTCAATGACATGATCATAAGATTTACAATATCTACATATGGTTGTAGGATTTTGACAATCCCTTGCATAATGAACTTGAGCTCCGCAATTATAACAAGTGATCTGTCCTCTTCCTCGACCAAAACCTGCTGCGCGTCCGCGACCTCTGTAATTTCCTCCTCGGCCTTTGCGAGTTTGGTCATACTATGGACCTGCTGTGGGTCCTTGTGCCTTTGATTGTACTCTATAAACATCATGTTTTCTTTCCATCATAAGGTCATATGCTCTGCAGTTATTCTCATCATGGCCTAGTGATTTACAGAAATTTCAATATAGATTCTTTGGAGTTTGTACATATTTCTGTAGCAAGTGACATTCTTGTGGTCTATGACCTCTAGTTCTACAGATTTCACACCAAGGCCCCTAGGCCTGTGGTAAAGGGTTAGGTGCTCCAGTGGCGATATACTCTATGAAGACAAGACAATGGTCCTTTGAATGACCTTGCACTTTACACTTTGTACACCAAATTTCTTCCTTAACTTCCTTGCCTTTCTTAATATCGTGGACTTGCAAGGTTAGGTTTGCTAATTGGTTCTGCAACTGCGCAACATCGTTGCTTGTTCCAGCAATTGGTGAAGCTTCTAGTTTCATAGCCATTTCTAGAGCTTGTTCCTGAGTAGTGAGATTCTGTTGCATAAGAGGAAGTCTAATGTGTGGAAGCAGCGCAGCAATGAACCATTCCTTATGCTGCTGCGGTGCAAACTCAAAGCTTACTTGATCTATCAGGGCTTTAAACTTCTGGTCAAAGTCCCATACTGACTCTGTAGGTAACTGTTTTATGTCTTTGAGCTCTGTTATACACTGTGATTCTGATTTAGGTTTCTTGAATTCCTTAATCATAGCACTTCTGACATCAGCAAGCGTCCTATTCTGTGCTGCTGAGTATTTCATAAACCAAGTCAAGGCTCTTTCTCTTAGTGTGGTTGCTAACTGAGCCAGCTTAACAGCATCGTCATTAATTTGCTTAATTGTCCAAATGGCTTCACATAGGAACCAATGCTGCTCAGGGTCTTCTAGCCCTGTTCCTCTAAAAGTTGGTAGCTTCATGTCATCACCCATCCTTCTTGCGCGAGGTTGACGTGGAGGTACTGTAGCACTACTTCCGGGATGGTTAAACAAAGGTGGTGCTGAGGTACTAGAAGTACCGTGCGGGCTGCTAGAAGGTGTTACTGCGGGGTTATACTGAGCTCGGTCTGGTTTTTGCGGTGTAAAAGGGTGATAAGGGATATGAGCACTCCCTTGTCTCTCTATATGGCTTGCTCTAGGAACTTGGCTATCTTCTGGGATAGACTCAAAAGAATGTTGGTCAAGGCCTACTTTATACCGTTTTCCACTACGAGTGCAACCAATACCTTCAAGATCACTATCAGAATCTGCGGACATTACTTGTCTATGCTATTCATCGGAAGCTATGCATAGTTTTCCTTTTTCATACAGAAGCATTTTAATCCATAAGTTCAGATAATTTAAGAACTTACCCCTGTGTGATTTGAAGAAGCTCCTCTCATCTTCGCTAAAGCTCTTTCTCGTATCTACTGCAAACTCGGTGATGAAGCCTTCCAGCAGACTGTTCAACCAGAAGTCTACTGCGCGGGACATAGAATTATCTACCTGCTTCAAAGTGCTAACTAGCTCAGGCGTCCAAGTGACGGGTTGATCAACATGCACAGTGGGTCTAGTATCTGCTAGCTTGGCTACCCACGCATGCAACTCGAGTGCATATGTGACAAAGAAAATTTCGTGAAGGTCAGTATAAATATACTTCTGCAACCAGTCTTCTGTCTGAAGTCTAGAGCTTCTATTTTCTCGCTCAGCGAACTCTCTAGCCTTTGAATCAAACCAGTGTTGGATTTCTTTAGCTGTAGGATTCCAATAGCACATTGCCTTCAAAATAATAGTGTTGAAGCCGAAACCATTTGTTGGTTGAGCAAGTCTCAAGGCAACAAGTCGCAAGGAAACAGAACCATTTGTTGGCTCCTTCTTTCTCTGGGTTTCACATCAATCTCGCGCGTCGCCGAAATAAAAGGTCTCAAGGCAACGAAACTATTTGTTGGCTTAACCAACCATAAGGCAAAAATCTTGCGCGTCACTGGGGTAGAAAATCTCAAGGCAACGAAACCATTTGTTGGCTTAACCAACCATAAGGCAACAATCTCGCGCGTCGCCGGGGTAGCAAATATCAAGGCAATGGAACCATTTGTTGGCTGGTTTTTGGACAGACCCGGGTTTTAATGAGGCACAGCAACAAAACCCCTTGGCGCACTGGCCCTCTCGGCAACGAGCTACGCAGCAGCTCGAGGTCTCACCCGAAGTGGCTATGGGGGGCTAAGGAATCAGGCTTCCTTAACCTTGGCGACGCGAAGACTGCAGTCTTCTCCCCTTTTCTAGGAGTCCTCGGAGCAGAATGTCTTACTCTTCCATAGCTCAGTGCGATAGCGCTGGACTCGTACCAGCCTAGCTGCGCGGTATCTCCACTTCGATGCCCAAGGCGATCACCCTCGGCGTCCGATATTGTAACGTTTTCGTCCCTACGCCACGACGCAGCCACACACTTCTCAAGCGCCGCAGCGACGGCGTTCTATAGATTCCTTCGATACTTAACAAAGATGACGTCTAAGGAAGATTCACGACTGTACTTAGACACATTCATAAAGATAACGCAATGTTCACGAAAGCACAAATAACAACACACAGACATGCATTCACGCGAAACATCATCATAACAACAAGACTGATAGAATTCACCTCCATGGGAAACCATGTCCACGGGAAGTGTTTCGTATATTAACTCAAAGGGAAATTATATAATAATGCTGCGCACACAGCTGCAGCCTTAGATCTTTCCAGGAAACTCCACGCACACAGCTGGGAGCCCTTCTCTTAGATCTACTCTCTTCCTCCGCAGAGATTACAATAGTTCAAACGTCGACTCAGACTGTCTGCAACTCAGGGATCAGCTTCACAGCTATCCAGTTCTACTTTTGTCTTCTAATGACACAATAGAAAACAATTAACTACCAACCAACCCTTAACTAAACTTCTCCCTTCTCAATTATACATATATATAGGTGGCCCTGAGGGTCGCACCTTTACCAAAATGTGGGCCTTTCCTAACAGTGTTCCCCAAAAACCCTAACCGCGTACATGGCTAGGTGTACTGTAGGCGCCGCTTGCAGTCACGTCGCCGCTTCCTGCAGGCTCCGCGATTTTCGGCGCAGATTGCGGGTATTGGCACCGCTTCATCCTTCACTGCTCTTTGTCCTTCGCCTTCAATGCTTTGGTCCGTTGCTCTTCCTTGGTTAGAGAAACCATAACTTCTGTACTTAGCCTTAATGAGGGTAGCTGAGCCCTCTACTCCGTTGCTTCATTTTTTGTGGTAGCTGAGCTTTCTACTCGGCCACATTCATTCTTATTTGACGTGTGCGCATGAGCTCTGTGATTTCCGGTCCGTGATCTGCGCTGAGCTCGTCCATCTAGCACCGTACTGCGCACTTATTTGCTTCTGCCCAAAAATTGGTGCTTATTCAAAATTAGCACTTTCCCTTCGACACTTGTGCTTTTCCCTCAAAATTTGCATCTTTACTATAGCTGCGGCCTAGGCTCCAACACACTTCATGAAACCAAGATTCAAGGTCCCCTGCTTCTCTTCTCCAAGGATCCTAACCTTTGATAAGATGTGTTGGGGTTTACAAGAAACTATGGCACAAGTGAGGGGGATGTGAATCCAAATTCCTCCAACATAACATTATAATGGGCTTGATATCTCTTCATGGTATCTCTCCCTCTCTTATATAGAAAGTGAAGAAGCTATGGTCGAATAGGAAGTAGTTACAACCGAAGAGGAGGATCCAAAACCACCCAAATTGACCATTTTTCGAGATTTTATACATTTTTTGGTGTTTATGAGGTACCCACGACTTTGAAAATAGATAACTAGCGGGTTCCTGCGACTTTTACCATATGCAACCTATGTATTTTTTGGAAACCCGCGGCTTTTACCATATGCAACCTGCGTTTTTGTGGAAAAATGGTAAAAAACAACATTTTCTAGGGGTTTTCTGGTGAAGTTTTGGTCTCCAAAATTGTTCCTAAGGTTATTACCTATCAAATGGGCCATGAATTAGGTAATTCAATCCATATAAAGTCCCAAATATGGCTCTTCCATCCATACATTTCCTTTTGTGTGACTCATAGTAATCTCATGAAGTGTAGTCATGTGACCAAAAGATGTAAGTGTCGTCATGGACGGAGAAGTGCCAATTTTGGCTATAACAAGGAGTGTTAGAATTTATGAGTTTAGTGCTAAGTTTAGAATGTAGTTAGATATTTGTTTTGTTTATTCTGTTTCATTTGGTGTTATTGTTATTTAGTGTGTTGTTGAGATATTCCCTTAGTAGGTTGTTTTTCTCATTGTGTATAAAACCAACTTGAAGTTGAAGGAAATGCAATTGTGTGAAGTTTGTGTGTAAAATTTGTGTCTCTTATTCAATTTCCTGTCTATTTGATTATAGTTTTCAAATTCGATTTAGATTAGACTACTAAGGGGATTGGAGAAAAGACTGCTGGAAGAAAGGAATTTTTTCAATTGACTGATTCCTATTAGTTTTGTGGTACTTGTAATATAATATATATTTAGATAATTTCATAAAAAAAAAGTTTATAACATTTAAGACAAAGACTACTTACTTTGCAACTTTCCCTTATTTATTCAAATTACATTATTGTTGTTTTCTATAAAATTATCGACTTTCAATTCAAAATAAATGATTAGAACCTACCAATAGAATTTAGATTAAAATTTACCAATATAAGTTTTAGCTGGTTAATGTAAACATTAAAGATTTTTAATATTATAAAAGTACTTTTTAATATATAATTTTATATATTATATAATATAATGTATTTGAATATAGTGGAGGATAAAACTGTTGATGGTGATAATTACGTTGTGAGGCATTCTCCTTTATAGTATCATATGTATTGATTTTACCTCTCAAATGCTCCACTCCATTGAATTTTGTTAGACAATCATCCATGCGTTATCGATCATCCATTCCCTACCATTTGGAACACCCGATCCTGAATAGGTTTAAGTTGTGAGGAACATATGTGAAATATTTAGCCATGTTAATGGGAATTTGGCCACTCTTGTAAGGGTTTGTACCATTTATTTAGCTACATTTCCCCATGCCCCTCTTCATCTTCTTGTTTCCCCTTCCCTTCTTTAACTTATGCATCATTGTTGAACTTCCCCACAAGAGCATTGTCCAATCCTCTTTTTATTATTGAAATAGCTTGGGGTTTGGAATGGATCAATAGTTACAAGACTATGGGAGTAATCTTGAATCTAGGCACATCCTCTATGGCTGAGCATGTTGCTTCCCCCACTATTAATTTGAAGCGAAGTAGGATTGAGAGGAGACATTAGCCATGGGATTGTTTGGTATTTATAGAGAAGAAGAGAAATTGAGGGCTTGAGGTTTTTGGGGTTTTATGGGAAGATCCAAGAAATTGAGAGCTTATATAATTGTTTTTCTCTCTATCCACTTCTGCTTCTGAGTCATGAGCATCACAATGATGGCATAATTTTTAACAAGAAAAAGAATGTTGTCGTCAATGACATATTTCAAATAGAGCTCCCTGATGGTCATGTTAGATCCCTACTGTAAAGATTCTTGATTTCTGTTAAGGAGCCACATTGTAAATTGCTAGCCCAAGTGAAAAAGCTATTATCATCTTCAAGCAAGGTCATAAATTTGGTTATCTCGAATGCATTCGTTCATATCGTCTCATCCATCACCCAATCAAGGTGGATGTCACCGACTTGCAACTTGGTAAAGAAAATGGGCTTCATCCTTTCCATTGACACCAAAGAAGCTTTGCTCCCACTTTCAATGATGACCAGGTGTATGAAGTACATGACCAAATGAAAATGCTTCCTATTGTGACTTCCATAGCTTAACACATATCACATCTCTGTTAATGATGATTTTGTGTGCATCAATATCCCGCAATCTGTATCCCTTAACTCCATCACCTTAACCAACAAAGATAGACTTCTTTGATCCGGGATCTAATTAGAACATTTATTTTTAGGAATAAGAGCATATGCATCACAACTATTTTTTATGGATTTGAGTAATCACAAGAATGACATGTCCATACCTCTTTTGGAATCTTACATTCTATTGCAACTAATGGTGACTGATTTAGTAAATATCACGCTGTAAAGATTGGTTCTACCCACAATTCTTACTACAACTCAAAATTACTGAACATGCTCCTTGCTCTCCCCTAGAAAAGTCATGTTCATGCGTTTAACAACACAATTTTACACTAGTACATATGAGGTCAATTTTTCATAACATATTATGACGATCAAAATCGATCGTATCGTCGATAATTACTACATAATTAATAATAATAATAAATTTCGATTTCCCCGACGATCGTTGTAATTTCTACAATTGATTTTATTGCGTCGAACTTACGACGGAAATTGTCACTATAGTCGAACTTATTATGAAATTCCTAACTATCATTGAACTTATGACGATAGTCCTAACCATTGTCGAACTTACGACTATAGAAATATATGAATGCCATAAAATCGTTTGATGGTTTAATGGCCGTTGAATTTTGACTTGGTAGACTTTGACATGGTCTATGTTCGTCCCAACTCTCATGTAGGTGATGTAATATATAAATATGTATATTTCTACAATTTTGTTGTAAGTGCAACATTTGTAAAAGCTCTTTTGGTCATTGTTCGACACATGAAATGTAGTATTTTTTTAATCTACTTGTTTCACAACTCATATTTTTAACTTGTTGATCTACATAGATCATATTTTTAACTTTTAAGGTTATAATTTTTTAATATTTTTTGTTTTCTTTTAATACCCACGTTGGGTACCTAACCCTTACACCCTCTTTTATTTGGGGACACAAATTGTTGTGGAGGAAACAGGTATAAATATATCTACTCAATTCGATTTAATGACTATATATATATATAACTAAAACAACTATAATTCTTTTAATATTTGCTTTTAAGAATGGGTATATACTACACATGATAAGTTGAAAGGTGTGAGGTTAGAATTGAGTATTATTAAATAGTATTGAATGTGTTAGGGTATAATTAAACACTATGATAATTTGAAAGTTTGGTTTAATGATCTAAAAGGTCAAGTTTCCATTTTCCATTTCCCTTTTGATATTAAAAGTTATTAAATATTTAATATTACTTTTAAATACAATAAACTATAATAACAAATTGTAATTTATATTTCTTGAGACACAAGATGTTTGATTTGTAGAAGTTAACATTTTTATCATATGAATATATTTGTATATTGTATTTATATTGCTTTAGTGGATTTTGTTGTAATAGGTAATTACATTGCTATATAACATTGCTCTAGAAGAAAATGAAAGGATGATTACTAGGTTAAGGGCAGCATTGGAGGCAAAGGGTGATTGGAAATGTTATTTCTCTTGCACTCGATGCAAGGGCTTGAATAAAAGAAGACTTTTGAAAACAACAGCTAAAAAACATTGTAGCCAGAATGGGCATGCTGAAGGGGGTATAATGTCATACCTTGGTAAGTTATTCATTATAATATGTATTTGTATCGATTGTATTTATAAATATTTCTGTAATTTTACTATTAGTTATACACAATAATTTTATTTGATTTTTGTAATTATAAAGACAAAGCACCCTAGGGTGTGTGCCGAATAATGTGCCAAGTAACAGTAGAAATACTATTAATGTACAAGCTGAGGAAGATGGAGCAAATATTGAAGATTAAGTTAATCCTATGAAAGATGATGACACTAATAATACATTTGAGGATGATGGGTTGATCCATGATGTCTTTTCTCCTACGTAGGAAAACTTTGATGATATTCATGATGTTCCTTTGCATGAGAAGTCAAAACAACCCCTTTATGAAGGCTCAAGAACAAATATTCTCTTTGCTATAATGTTGTTGGTGAACTTGAAGGTATTGAATGGTTTGTAAAACACTTGTCACACATAGATCTTAAGGTATGTAATATAATTCTTCACATATACATAAAAGTCTATTTTTCTTTATTTTTAGCGTTAATTAATGTGTAAATTATGGATGCAATATTTACGATTACTATTATTTACATTAACTAGTTATTTTTTATGTTGTAGATAGTTAGATGAATTTCTCTTACCACTGTCAAATAATTTACCTCTCGCATACTGATAATTATCTACCATTATGAAAGATATTGGAATGGAGTCTCATGATATCGATGCATGTCCTATTGATCATATTATATATTATGGATAATATGCATTGGAAACAAAATTCTCACAATTTCAAACCATTAGATATCGAACCGATCAAGTAAACAAAAAGGTGCCTCACAAGGTTCTTCATCATATTCCCATAATTCCACATTTGCATCTACTGTTTAGGTGCCAAAGCATAGCACAGTTTATGGATTACCATGCATGGAACATAAGTGAAGAAGGTGTTATTTGAATGCCTCCAAATGGTTCTAAATTTAGGAACATTGAAGAAATATGGTCAATTTTTAAAGAAGAACCACATCATGTTAGTATTTCATTAGCAGCTGACAGTGCCAATCCATTTGGTGAGCTTAAGTCTATTTATTCAGTGTGGCCTATTTTTGTTATGAACAATAACCTTTCTCCTTGGATGTCAATAAAGAGGGAGCACATAATGTTGAAAATGATTGTTCCAAGTATTTTTTTACAATATTTGTTTGATTGTAGCATTTCATTTGTCTTGTTCACTGCATGATAATTTCTTATATATATACAATCTAGGTAGTAATTTGTGTATTTTCAACCGATTAGGTAAATACCAAGTTCAAGATATGAATGTATATATTTATCTCTTGATGATGAGGTACTAAAGTTATGGTTTTGCATCACTATGTACAACATCTCTAGACCAATAGGGAAAAAGCAATTTCAATTCCATGGAATACTTACATGGACAATTCATGATGCTCCAAGGCTAATAATTTTTTGTGTTATGTAACTTATTACTGCATTTAATAGTATATATTTTTATGAAACTATCATGCATGTTTTTAAAATATAAATTCCTTGGTATATAACTAATACGTCTAACATTAATCTGTATCTTACATGTCTTCAAACAAAGGGTAATTTGCATGTTTAGTTTGTGGCCCTAGGATGAAATCTCATTGTTCAAGAAGTTTAGGAAAGGAGGTGTTTGATGAGTATAGGCACTTCCTCCCTAAGAACCATAGATATTGAATTACTGAAAATAATATTTTTGATGGGAAAGAAGAGAGTGGATTAAAACCACGAAGAATGACACCTCATTATGGTGTCATTATGCAAGTTGGAATATAATAGAAATCATCAAGGTAAGCAATTCATCTATGTATCATATGTAATATTTTACAATTTGTATTTGCATTGAATTCTATTTACAGTATCTAACAATTATTTGTATTGAATTCTATTTATAGTATCTAACAATTATTGGAGACTCTGAAATTTGGATCAAAGCTATGCTAAAGGAGCAGAAAATCACTAATTTGAACCTGACAGGTATAGGAAATCAACTGGAAACTATAGCTCAGAATTTTGCGGTCCTTAGGTATAGTTGTGTATATCGGGAGCAGAATTAGATAGTTGACACTTTATCTAAGGAAGGGCTTCTTCTTCCTTCTGGTGTTTGTGAGAAGATCAAAAGCAGGGAAGGCCAGTGGGAAGTAACTAGATTTACACTGGACTTTATGACCTGAAAACTACAACAAGGTCTTTCAGAATATTTTTGTTTTTTTTGCAAAATGAAAGCATAAATGCATATTTTTTGTATAGGACTTTTTGATAGAATACTAGTATTGTAAAAATCCTGAGAAAGGAATTTTGTAAATTTTTTGAATAAGCTTGAAGCTTTATTTTTTTTGAGATAGCATAACTATATGCTATGATGTAATTTTTTTTTATAAAACAATGCAAGACACATGAAGGATGTAATCTAGACGTCGAAAGAATGAATAGATTATGATTTTTTTCCATGGAAAAAAAAATCTAACAATTATTGTTGTAATTCAATTTATGTTTCATAAAGTAAAAGGGAAACGTACAAAGTTAGAAAACTTACCTACCTAACCTAATTCAACCCAAAAAAGAGCATATCTAGGTCACATGGCAATGCTAATGTAACCACATATGTAACTTAGATAAAATTATGAAACCCATGCATGAATAACTGTTATTTGATGGTGGATGAAATTAGGGATTGATAGGTAAAATAGAGGGAAACATTTCTATAATGATTACAAAAAACACTCAATAGGGAAAACACTACTTGAGGAATGTAACATACCCATTACCCTGAGTTTATCTTATTGGAATATGAAGTATATAATTTTTTTGTCTTTAAGTTAAGATAGTATTCCCAACAAAGGATAGAACCTCAGAGTCCCATAATTGTATAATAAAGATTCACAGCTATACAATAATGGCATTAGTTTTTTTTTTAATAACCATATATAAAATTAAAGTCAAAATACTAATATAATTAGTAGATGTAATGACCTCTACTAGAAGGATTATACAATACACTCCTTGCGTGTTAACATTTTACTTATGAGCTTGTAATGACCTCTATTAGAAGGATTATACAATACAGTCCTTGCGTGTGAACATTTTACTTATGAGCTTGTAATGACCTCTACTAGAAGGATTATACAACACAGTCCTTGCGTGTTAACATTTTACTTATGAGCTTACTTTTGATAATAAAATTATGAAGATTAACAATTTAACAAGGAGCACAATTGGAATTCGGCAAAAACCTTCAATGCACTAACGCTTTAAATACATTCATGTACCCATGCTATTGATAAGCCAAGATATTAAGATATTAGCATCAATAATGTAACAAGGAGTGGGTGGTCGATCGTTTTTTTTTCTCTGCAACCTCCTCCTCATAATTATGAGGTCCGAGAGGAGCATCCGCTCCTCAACTCCCCTGCCCCAACCAAAACACAAATGGAGGCAGTTATTCTAAAGGGGAAACCCTAAATCGTTCTATATCACTTCTTTAAATGACCTTTAATAATAATTTGTTTCCAAAATATAACATACTATATTCCCAAAGCTAAATATTGTTCTTGTTTTATTCACCATATATATGTGAGTAGCAATACTATTTTCCCAAAGTTAAATATTGTACTCGTTTTATTCTCCATATATATATATATATGTTAGTAGCATGTTTATAATATAATACATATATTTGTATATCTATATTTATTATATAATGTACTAGTTTTATTCTCTCCATATATATTAGTAGCATGTTTATAATATAATACCTATATTTGTATATATGTATTTATTATATAATGTTATGATAATAATGCCATAATATATGGAAGAATTTCCATATGAACACATGTTTATAATGGTAATTGTTTAAAATTATTTTGAGTCTTACTTTATTTTCATAGAACGTTCATGTGTAATGGTGATTATAATTTAATGATAAAAGAACTCTTTAACATAGAAAAAGCTTGGCTTCTCTCCATTAGAATCCCTAAAGGTATTTCTCTGGTATCATTTGTCCTAGTTGAGATAATTGTTTTTCAATACTAATAATAATCACTCGCTTAAGATAAGATTGTCCAATTATACATTGTTTGCAAGGTTCAAAGGCTACTAATCAACTCAAAATAACTACTCTGATGTTTTTAAGATAGGCTTATGTTATTAGCTATTCACTTAAGCTAAAAAATGTGTAATGTCAACTCGCTTCTGCTTGAGCACATGTGTTCATCATAAACTTTCTCTTTAAGGCTCATAAATACCACAATGACACATAAACATCATCACTTGAATTCCCAAGGATTCATTAGCCTCTACCCTCTCCCCCTAGTGGATACATTGCCCCTCTTTTAAGTTGCTTTGCACATTCAACTCCTAGGTTGTTTTATTAATTCATCATTTTCCATCTACACCATACGTGCATGATGTCACCATACTTTCATTGGCACATGGCTATACCACAAAAATCACAATGTTTTTAAATGTCATACTCTCACTGGTGTTGCCTTGGTTTTGAGCATAATGCCATGAACCAATACACAAATACAATTACAATATCAATTAGAAGATAGCGGGTAAAGAACAAGGGATATTACAAGGAATAAAAAAAACTCATGAAAGACTAGGTGGGAGGGGACATAATGTACATGAAATGAATAAATGTTTTCCATGATGTACTCTATAGGTATCCCTTTTGGATAAATCCTTAATGGTTCTTGTTTTCATTTGGGTTCAAAGGGAATAAGAAAAGTTATATTTTTGTTATGTTACTTTCGTTTCTAGGATTTAGTAGTTGAATAGGTTAATTAGGAACCTAAAATAAAAGAAGAATAAATTAGATCTATTTTCTCTCCTTTATTCCAGTCCTTGCTTAGCCTTTTTAGACACATTACATGTTTCAAGAAGATAGAAATGCTTATCTACAACTAATATATGGATATAGAGTAAATTGAAAATTTTAATTAACCTAGTATATATTTACTTAGTCTCCCCTCCCCTTTCTATCTCAAATTTTCCAAAAATCTCAGTTGCAACTCTATCTTAGTAAGTCTAGTCATCCTATTTTAGCAACCACCATTTTTGCAATGGATTGAATTTATACTCTTGGGGCTATCACTTACCCCTTTTGGCATCTCTCTCCTATAATTAGTTGGTCTCCTAGGTGGAACATATTCATCCTACCTCTTCCTCCCAGGGTGGGAACACACTTTCTCCTTATGTTACCCAAACCCATCTAAATATAGATCTCTAAAAAATAAAAGTCAAATATGGAGTTATGAATCATTTCATAACAAAATTAGTGTTTTTCTGATCATACTATTGTGATTGTATTCTTGTATATTTTTTGAGAGGTTTCTAATTCGTCAACCATCATTGAAAAAATAAGATAATTGTGTTGGAAGAGGAACTCCATGTAATAGATAAGTATTATATTCCTTATTTTCAAGACAAAATTATGGAACACACTTTCTCCTTATGTTACACAAACCCATCTAAATATAGATCTCTAAAAAATAAAAGTCAAATATGGAGTTATGAATCATTTCATAACAAAATTAGTGTTTTTCTTATCATACTATTGTAGTTGTACTCTTGTATATTTTTTGAGAGATTTCTAATTCATCAACCATGATTGAAAAAATAAGATAATTATGTTGGAAGAGTAACTCCATGTAATAGATAAGTATTGTATTCCTTATTTTCAAGGCAAAATTATGGAATAATGGACAATCACAAAACAAAGTCTTAGGAATTACCTTTGTCTTCACTAGGTTGTGATTATCCATCATTACAATATTTGAACTTATAGGTGGCCTAATTGTAACTTGCAACAATAGACAAACATTTTACACTAATTCTAAATTTCCACAAATACACTTAAAATGTAAAGATCTGGAAATACTAGAGCAAAGACCAATAATGACCAATAATGGATATAAAATGGTGGCTCAATCTCCAACAAGTCAAAAAATATAGTAGTACGAAACTAATATGAAACAACATTTAAAATAACAAAATAGGCAAAGAAGTACTTCAAAAGTACCCCATAAATTGGTTGGACCCAAAACTTTTCAAAAAATGTCATAAGTACACCAAGGTATATATTTGACAGGTCTTCCATAAGGAACATCATGTTTATTACAGAAACTCAAATGCTTCCACATAAAAACTACACAAATCCTTATACACCTAGAATTTCCCCAAATTCTCTTCATCTATCATCAATTTTGATGTACAACATTTCTAACATTTGACGCAGGAACTTATAGTTGATAATGTTTGCATTAATTGGTATTCCACTATGTCCAACCATCTACTCTTATACGAGCCAATGCCAAGTTCCACCTACATAGGAGTTCAATAATTAATGGCCAACTTCACCTTTCTAATTGTTCATCCAACCATCTCTAAATGTTTAATAAAAAATGCAAAAAAGGATCATTGAACATTAAATTACCATAAAGTAATAAATTCTAATATGAACATTTCAGAAGCATGAGGATCAACCAAGAGCAACTCAGGGTCATTGGATTAAAACCAACACAAACCTAGATAATCATTCTATAAAATCTACATGATATTCAATCCATATGAATGATCACTCACGAATCAAATCTATGTCCCAGTTGAAAACTATATATCTAATCTATCATTCATGCAACCACCATTCCCACAATTCACCCAAGAATACTATTCTCTATAACATTGTCAACAATGTCTCAATGTTTATACATGATCTAGGTAAGAGATATTTATTTATTTATTTTCAATTAGTATTGACTATCAAATCCAACTGTGCAAACACTATTTCGTAAAATATGTTGTTTTCAAGTGTTCTTTATTCCCCCCTATTCTATTTTTTTCCATTCTTTGTTGTTCGACACTATACCACATCCACATGTTCACTATTAAATCTATACACCTAAGCCATCTAAGCTTGTAACCTAAGACACTAACATATTCCATTGACATAATCCACTCCACTATAATAAGACACATAATAAAAATAATAAACTTATGCACCTAAGCCACTATTATAACTCAATAACCTCGATCTCTCCACCAATCTTATGCACATAACAAACCTAACTCATGAATATAAGGAACCTAATCTTTGTAGAACACACTTAAGGGACTAAACTAAACCAACAAAGCCATTAAACTAAACCACTAACCAAATCCATACACTTAACACACCTAAAACATGAACAATTTTCTATTGCATCTACACACCTTTAAGCCACCTAATATACTAACCTAAGCCACCTAAATCAATAATGTATTCCACCTAAGAGGAGTCAGCCCAGTCAGCTTTAAGTTGAGTGGTTAATTTGTTGGGGCCGACCTAGTTAGGGAAAAAATCAAGTGGAAGATAAAGTATAAATAAGAGTAATGTGCTCCTCATTTGGACACACACACTCACTTGTGTAATTCACAATGGGGGGAGAGAGAGAGATATCCGCAAGGAGAAGGAGCACTTGTTTGGGGTTTTGTTTTTGTACTTTTGATCATCTATATTGAGGAATTTTTGCTGGGTTTTCTTCCCCTGGAGGGTTTCCCAGGATAAATTTGTGTTTCTTGTGTTTATGTTGTGCTTGTTATTCTTTCAGTGATCTTGTATATGCTATTGTTGTGAAATTGAATTGAATACTGATGTTATCTATCTTAGCATATTGAATCTTAACATGGTTTCAGAGCTAGCCTAAAAGAAGGCAATGTATGGCATTTACGACACTTGTTTCACTTGCGACAATTTGAAAGCTAGGGCTTTGTATAGCAAAAAATAGTCATCTTGGAATTTTCGCTATAAATCAGGTTTGGAAAAGGTTTATGATCTGAAACTTGGAAAGGCCGAATATTTAATGTTCATGTACATTGTGTCCAATTTTCAACTTCATTTACGTTGTACTTTGTGATATGTGATCTGTACAAGTTAGGGTTTCTTCCTCTTCCAGAATGAAGCCCTAAATAGGTGACCTAGGGAAAAGGTCATATCTCGGGATAGGAATCTCCAAATGGAATTCCGTAAAACTTGACAGTTAGGGAACAGATTGTAGTTTCACAGGTCCGAGTATCATAGGACGAAGTTGAAACAGTGACACGTGGAACGCCGTACAAGTTCACTATGTTGTTTCATCTCATAAACAGGTCATGTTGGTAAACATAACATATCTCTCTCATGGAGAATCCAATGAAGCTCAAATATGTGGGGTTGGAAAGATGACAGGTCAGGATACGACAGGCCGAAGTTTCATACCTTGAGGATCTGAAAGTGCATAGATAAACCAGAAACAATAAGGAACATCTGAAATAGCTCAACGGAGGAAATCAAAGAAGAGGAGGAAGAAGCTATCGCTTAGGGTTTTCAGTTTTTTAGGTATGGAAGGACTTGATACAATGTTGGAGACACTTGATGCAACATTGGAAACTTTGAAAATGGATTTTGAATCCCTTCATCATATATAGTAATCTTCCATCAAATATTGCGGGAGAAAGGAGATTGAAAATTAGGGTTTTTCTGGGTTCTACAAGTAAGAAGAAACCCTAACAAAGTTGGGAGACTCATAGGGAAGCAATGAAGTAGGTTTAAATGGCATTCGTATTATATCATCCTAGGACCATGAATCTATATAAGATGTTTACAATTGATCTACTTTGAACGATTAGGGTTTTACCCTTATAGAGAAGACTACAAGCAATCTCGACAGGAAGGACTTGAGGAAATGCAGGTATGTTTTGAAATCTATTTTATTTATCTGATGATTAAGTTCATGATATGTTTGTATTTATATTATTTAGGTTAGTACAATCATGATTAATTTTATATTTGTCTGATCACCTTATTAAAAGTATGAATGCATGTGAATGATAGAAGACATTCATTGATTAAGGGTTATGACACTTATGATTGTACTAATGCACTTGTGGTGTTGTATGAGGATGATGTTGTCTGCTAACATGAAAGGTACATGAAGAACGACAAATCAAGTTATAGATCAAGAATATATGACCATGATGACATGAAGACAAAGAATCATCCATAGTCTTTGATCACATAGAATCTCTAGTTATGCGGTATGTATGATTTGGTTCTACTATGCTTAACTTACGAGATATGCAGGTTACTAGCACAAGGTATCTAATCATTGAAGAGAACAAAAAATATATTGTTTGGGTATGTTAGACATAACTAGAAAGCATGCTAATCCAGGTATGTTTTCCTATATCAAGTAAGAATCCTACTTTGTGTTAGGATATTAGTATAATTGATAATGATTATTCTTGAAGTTAGAAGTTTAAGTAATCAAGGGTTTATGCATATTATGTTTCTTAGTTTGATTAACAATATGAAAAACCAGAAGAGTCCTAAGGTCAAATAAGAATATGCATGAGTAAAAGAACTATACTAACGCTTGTGTATGAAATGATCATGACCATACATGCTTAGTATTATTTAGGATTATAATGTTTTTATAGTATTGAGATTATACTAATGAATGTATGAGATCTTGAGGATGACACAATGATGAAACTAGTGCACACTTAAGCATGCATAGTGGTACAGGATGGATAGAAGTTCAAACACATATAATCATGATGCTATCATAAAGGGAAAATAGAGATCAAGAGGGAGGCAACCACACAAACATAAAAGATAAGTATTTAAGTTGTTATTTGAGTTTCTTCTTAAATATCTGAACAGTTAATGATATTGCTCGTAATAGTTGTATGCATATTTGTATTCCTAGAATAAGGAAATATATCATGCATAGTGTAAGAATTCATATAGCATTGAACAATATACTACTAATATGCATATGATGGGTAAGTTGGACAAACATTCCATTGTTGCTGGTCTAGAATGAAACCTCTTTGCTAACATGCTGAGATCAGTGCACGCTCTTGATAGTATGTTCTGGTAGAGATGGAAGACATCTAGATAGCCATTGTATGCATACAGGATATGGAAAAGCATTGTGCCAAAGTATTGGTCCAGATAGTTGCATAACCATGTGAATCATATCAGTATGCATAATAGGGTATCATTGAAATGTCAACATGATTTGATGATTATGAAGTGTTACTAATCATGTAATTGAATTTGATTTGTAGGAAAGATTGTGTGCTATGATCTACAAAAGAAGGATGATGAACACTTGTTCCGAAGAACAAGTGATGACTATTCAACAAGAAGACTTACAAATCAAACATACTATAAAAGTACAAAGCAAGGCTCGTTGCTAGACACACTTCCAGAGATAGATTACACCCATGGATGATTCCCAAGATTTGAAAGAAAATCACATGATTGAAGAAGGCTTTGTACGAGTTCAATAGGTACCCAGGATCGATAATCATTTGATGAGCTTGATGATCACCATGGGTGATGCAGATTTCAACCTTTGCTACAAGGTTGAAGATGGTTGCTATATACATATTACATGCTTCTCTCAGATGGATGCAAGAAGGAACTCACCATAGAGTTTGAGTGATCTTGAGGCTCATATCAGTAGACCCATCTGAAGCGAGATGGCATGGATAGATATGCATAAGATCACTCAATGCAGAGTGTGCATGATGTTCAGTCACAGAGGGAGGAAAATACTCAGATGTAGAAGTCTCCACTTCAGAGGGAGTAGATCTCAGAGTTCAAGAATCTTTGCATGATTCTTGAGATTAGATATGTGGCTGAGATCAGATGAGATTTTTCCTTAGCCAAGGAAAATGTGAAGTAGAGATATGGGAATATGGACAACGGTTTCTACAGTTTATAGACAGAGGATTGGTTCGTTGATGTATTTGACGAATACCAGGCCAGATATATGCTTTGTTGTTCACCTGGTAGCTGCAAAGCATGTGATGAGGTACCTAAAAGGTACGATAGAATTTGGTCTATACTATGTTGGAGATCATGACTACAGATTGTATGGTTATACAGGTGCATATTGGGATGGAAGTGTCTCAGGAAGGAAGAGCACCTCAGGTGGATGTTATTGTTTGGGATCCACCATGATCTCATGGTTTTAGCAGGAAGCAGTCCAGTGTTGCTCTCAGCACAGCTGAAGCAGAGTATATAGTAGCTTGTTTTGCTAGTTGTGAATCCATATGGCTTCGGAAGTTGATGTCAGGTCTATTTGACCTGGATTTGGATGTCACAATGATTCTATGTGACAACCAGAGTTGTATAAAGATGACAGCGAACCCAATGTTCCATGACAAGTCAATGCACATAGAAATCCAGAATTTTTATATACGAGATATGGTATAGAAGGGAGCTATAAAGCTCCAGTATGTGAGCACTGATGAGCAAGTTGCTGATGTGTTGACCAAGCCTTTATCGAGAGGGAATTTTGAATACTTTAGGGACAATATTGGAGTGGTTCAGATCAAGAGGGAGCAATGAGCTTGGTTGAGGTATCAGGTAGTCATGGTTCATGCGACGTAATTGAGTCTCCTAGGCTACGAGAGGATCTGAATGAGCGGTGAGGTAATGTAGGTGGTTGCGGTGTGAAACTTAATGGACTCTCCTAGGATGGACCCACTGAATGGATTGCTCATTTTGTGGATGAGGATAGTCACCTCCATTATGAAAAAGGACTGGAACTGTGGTGGAAAGTCCTAGATTTGATCTAGGTCACGTCAGTATGAAAAAGGACTGGCACTGTGGTGGAAAATCCTAGATTTGATCTAGGTCATGCATCCAGTATGAAAAAGGATTGGCACTGTGGTGGAAAATACTAGACTTGATCTAGGTCACATCCAGTATGAAAAAGGATTGGCACTATGGTGGAAAATCCTAGACTTGATCTAGGTCACATCCATTATGAGAAAGGACTGACACTGTGGTGGAAAATCCTAGACCTGATCTAGGTCACATCCAGTATGAAAAAGGACTTGAACTGTGGTGGAAAATCCTAGACTTGATCTAGGTCACATCCAGTATGAAAAAGGGATGACACTGTGGTGGAAAATCCTAGACTTGATCTAGGTCACATCCAGTATGAAAAAAGACTGACACTGTGGTTGGATTGTATCATCCTTGGACTTCAGTCTAGAATGGATCCGGTGACTGCTGTCCTCGAGAATGTGGTGGGATTGCATCATCCCTGGACTTATTCCCTAAAGTGAAAGGGATTGAACATCTCGTAATTAGATCATGTGTGTTGCAGGTCATGTTGCTGCTGATGAAAAGATCAAGATGATGTTGCTGATCGAAAGATCAAGATGAGGTTGTTGATCGAGAGATCAAGTGTTGCTGTAGACGATCGAGCGATCGAGTGCTACAGAAGATGAAGACTCAGTGCTGTAGAAGATGATGCTCCAGTACTGAATATGTTGAAGATGTTCCAGTAACTGTTCCAGTTGTTGATTCCGTTGAAGAAAAATTCCAATGATTTATAGATGTATCACCTTGATGTTGTTGATGATGCTCTCTCTCCTTGCTCCTACAATTGATGTTGTTGTTGTCAATAGAATACCCTTCTCGTTAAGGGTGAGTGTTGAGATATTGTAACTTGAAAGAATATTCTATTGTATTTTATTGTTGTAATTTATTCGGAGATGTTTTATTCCTCCGTTGGGATGTCATTATTGTATTTGATTATGTAAAGTCATTGAGGTAAATCCTCCCTTGTAAGTCGAGGCAATAGATCCCCTTTGAGTCAATTGTAATGGGGTGTTTAAGTCCTGTAGAGAAGTCGACCCAGTCAGCATTAAGTTGAGTGGTTAAGTTGTTAGGGCCGACCTAGTTAGGAAGTGGAAGATAAAGTATAAATAGGAGTGACGTGCTCCTGATTTGGACACACACACTCACTTGTGTAATCTGCAATGGGGAGAGAGAGAGAGAGAGATATGCAAGGAGAAGGAGTACTTGTTTGGGGTTTTGTCTTTGTACTTTTGATCATCTATATTGAGGAAGTTTTGCTGGGTTTTCTTCCCCTAGAGGGTTTCCAAGGATAAATTTGTGTCTCTTGTGTTTATGCTGTGCTTGTTATTCTTTTAGTGATCCTTTATATACTATTGTTGTGAAATTGAATTGAATACTGATGTTATCTATCTTAGAATATTGAATCTTAACACTAAGACATATAGACATTATGAAAGAGAACATGTGAATTGGATGTATGAATATATTGAGGTATTTAGAGGAGGTTGTATTATTCTTTAAGGAGTTATTGTGTAACTCATCCCTCTGATCTCTCTTGAAGTTGTTATTCACATTTCCATTTTCTATAGATGGCGTGTTCTCTTATCTCTTATGATAATTTAAGGGTTTTTTACATAACAACCATCACATTAGACCTATGTTGGCTATCATTTGTCTAGAGGGTGATGTGGGCGCCATGATTAGATTAGTTGTGCACGAATAATAGATCTAGAAGTCTAAACAGGGTCACAAGATACTAGCAATGACCTTGTGCATTAAATAATGTTTCAATTTCATTTATGTATTTAAATATGAAAACTATTAGATGTATTACGATTTAATGCTTCATTCTCATGACACATTAGTTGTAATGAAAAATAAGTTAAAGCTATAGGGATTCTTGAATTTGTGCACTTGCACTGGGTGTTTCCTCTAAGCCAAAACGGAGAAGCTTAGTTCAATGCTCATGGGTCTTTCCTCACGATGGAGAAGCATAATTCAATGCTCACCTTGGAGATGAAATGAAAACTATATGCAACCTCATGGATAGCTTTTGATTGAGACTTGAATTCATGTGAAACTATATGTGTGGTATGTTTTTGATTGAGACTTGAATTCACGTGAAACTATATATGTGGTATGACCAAGTGTTGTTGGGAAACAACGTCAACCAATTCTAATTGAAACCGGGCCAGGTAGTAGATGTCATACTGTTTGTGATATTAGAGCTTTCCTTATCAAAGATTGTTTCTGATCTTAATCACTTTCAACCTTGAAAGAGTTGGAAACCTTCAAGCTTGATTGAAGCTTGCTCTGTCACATTGTTTTTCTAAGCTTAATCATATACAACCTTGAAAGAGTTCAAAGTTGAAACCTTTTGTGCAGAATGTGTGGAATTTGCATAACACACATTACTTCATGCGCAGAACATTTGAAGCTGACAGCAGCCTTATGTAATAGAAGTATGGAATTTGCATTAGAATTGCATAATAAGCAGTACTTGGTTTTTTAAGAAAATCTTGCTTAGGGTATGGACACCAATTGTGGTGCAGGGTCCACGCGAGCACGCCAACGGACACCCGGCAGTCCACGTTCGCTGTATGACAGGTGCCCATTCCCTTCCGACGCGTGTCCAGCACATGAGTTGGGAACTTTTTAGGGTTTATGTGAGGTTTAGGGTTGGAATTTTCGCATTTTTCCCGGGATGCTCTACCACCCTGTGCAATGTTGTTCGAGACCGGTGTGTGGCCGTTTCGGCACCCTGGTAGTGGTCCGCCGAGGCTCCATTGCCCACGCAGGCCTGCGTCCATGGTTATCCACCTCGGTGCTGTTGACGAAGCTCATGTGAACCCTTCGACGCGTGCCCTTGTCCCCATTTTGGTCGACATTCCTCCTACTCCAGTTTGGTTTGCATGGTTTGCAGAGTTGTTCGGCTGGTGGTTTCGTTTGGTGGGCGTTCTCCTTGGTGCACCACTCTCCGTGTTGGCGATCCTGATCATGGCAATGTTCGCATCCTCCTGTGCCGGCTGTGGGGTCATGAAGGTTGGTGACGACGGTTTCTTCCTTTGGCAGGCATACAGGTAGGGTTTCCTACCAGCTTCTGAACAGTGTTTATAAAAACTCCACGTCGCTTCAAGGATGTTGTTAACTCTTTGGCTCGTTTTCTCGATGGTTGGATGTGTTTGCTTGTCTGTTTTGTGTTTGTCCCTCGGATCTGCATATTTGATGGCCTTCGGGGTTTCCTACCAGCTTTTCCATAGTGTTTTTTAACACTTCCACAGTGTTTTTTTAACACTTCACATCTCATCATGGAAGTTTTCGTTAACACTTTGGCTCGGGTAGGGTTGTCTCAGCTTTTCTGTGGTTTCTTGGGTTAGTCTGGTAGTTTGCAAGTGCAATTATGGGTTAGTGTTGATTAGTTTTTCGGACCCTGTTTGGTTACTGTTTTTATACGGTGTTGAAGCCCTGGCAAAATTGCAAATGGCGTGTTGAACCGCCTACGATTGCGTAATGTGGTTCTGGTTGCTACTGAATTGAATGCTTTTTTCAAACCCCCGTTGGGTGTCTCTGGTTCTAAGGAAGCTGCTACGGTTCTGGCTCTGCGTGCATGGTTGTAACTTGGGACAGGGTTCGAAAAACTGGTATAAACAGCTTGCCTGAATTGGTGTCCATCGGTTTCTCTTTAGGTAATTATACGGTTGTTTACTTGTTCGTTGTTTAGGGTTGGCCTTGCAGGGTTTCGTATGGGATTCTTTGTTTTTCTGCAGCTTGTATTGGGTGTTTTTGGGCACATATTTGGCGTTTTTCAGTTGTAGCTTATATCTGGCATTTTTGGGCATATGCGTTTTTGCAAATGTGGTGGTTGAGGGGTTTTTGGTTTTGGCATGGTATGCACAATTGGGTGGATGAATGATGTTTGCGTTTGGTTTTGGCAGACAAATATTGGTGGATAAATGAATTTGATTCTATTAATTTAGGTCATTTTGCTGCAGTAGGTTTCTGAATGATGTGGAAATGAAAATGTTGCTGATATGAAATTTATTATGTAAGTTTGCTGGTTGAATTATGGATATGCTTACTGTAGATTAGTGGTAACTGGGAGCAATTTTGCAATAAGATTTTGAAAAATTTGCAGCGTAGGTTTTAGGTTTTGATATTCATCTTTATTTCCCTTTACTGTTTGAGGCTGCAAAAGAGGTAAAGGCTGCAATAAGACTTAAGCAACCTTGCATATTTCCCTTGCTTTTGTTGTATTCTTATTTATGAATGAGTTGTTTACATTAAGGTTGATAGTTGGCTACATAATTGCTCGATACATATTTTTTATTCAAATTTGGTTAATAAGGGTCATTGTGAATTTATTGGGTACAAGGGTTGAATTGTGCTTCAATTTGCAAAGGTTCCCTTGGAATTAGGATCACCATATATTCAAGAATAGGTTTTGGCCCAACCATTGGGAATTATGGGAACGGTAGGAAACCACGCCCGTCTTAGTCGATGTCCTTTATGTAGGCTTATGCTTGAGAGGAAATTGCAATGATTGGTTGGTTGAACGCTGGTTCAATTATGGTTATGCTCGCTGTAATATATAGTGTGAATGTTTGTTGGTTGAATGCTGGTTCAATTATGGTTCAATTATGATTTTGGTTATGTTTCTGGTAATTTTGCAGCAGTATGTTTTTGAACTTGATATTCATCTTTATATTACTGTTTGAGGCTGCAAAATAAGTAGATGATGTGGATATTCGGTTTGGCATGGCCCCTCGTGGATATGAAAATGTTGTGGATTTGAAATATAGTGTGAATGTTGGTTGAAAGCTGGTTCAATTATGGTTATGCTCGCTGTAATATATAGTGTGAATGTTTGTTGGTTGAATGCTGGTTCAATTATGGTTCAATTATGATTTTAGTTATGTTTCTGGTAATTTTGCAGCAGTATGTTTTTGAACTTGATATTCATCTTTATATTACTGTTTGAGGCTGCAAAATAAGCAGATGATGTGGATATTCGGGTTGGAATGGCCCCTCGTGGATATGAAAATGTTGTGGATTTGAAATATAGTGTGAATGTTGGTTTAAAGATGGTTCAATTATGGTTATGCTCGCTGTAATATATAGTGTGAATGTTTGTTGGTTGAATGCTGGTTCAATTATGGTTCAATTATGATTTTGGTTATGTTTCTGGGAATTAGGCAGCAATATGTTTTTGAACTTGACATTCATCTTTATATTACTGTTTGAGGCTGCAAAATAAGCAGATGATGTGGATATTCGGTTTGGCATGGCCCCTTGTCGATATGAAAATGTTGTGGATTTGAAATATAGTGTGAATGTTGGTTTAAAGCTGGTTCAATTATGGTTATGCTTGCTGTAATATATAGTGTGAATGTTTGTTGGTTGAATGTTGGTTCAATTATGGCTCAATTATGATTTTGGTTATGTTTCTAGGAATTAGGCAGCAGTATGTTTTTGAACTTGACATTCATCTTTATATTACTGTTTGAGGCTTCAAAATAAGTAGATATCTTAGTGAATATTTATGATTTTTGAGTGACTGTTATGGTTACCTTCAAAATCCATAGTAAGTAGAATGGCATTATTAGAGCATATATGACTACTATTTTGGCATTATTAGACTTGAATCTATAATGAATTTTTTTTAGACAAAGTAGAATGATGTATGCTCATGTTGTATACCTACTTAAATGGTATATGAATATAGAGAATTTGACCCAACTTCTCCATTAGACCTTACTTTGTGCTCTCCACAATGTCAAGTTGTGTGTAACACCAACCTCAATGCTTATGGTTAACTTCCTTGTTTATGGAAACAAACATAAATAAATAAGAAATGCTCATTTATAATTAAACAACTGCACTTTATAGCAATAGTACTAAAATACAAATACAATAACTCTATCTGAAGTAGATGTCGAAACAATGCCTCTGTCTGAAGTAGAAGTCAAAACAATGCCTCTGCTTGCAGTAGATGTCAATGACTGGGATTTAGGTTATATCAAGCCCTCACCATGCTTGATTGGGTCTGCACAAAAATAAAATGCCTTGATCACAAAATACCATTTGGTTGGTCTATACACCGCCTCTTTCTGAAGTAGAAGTCAAAACAATGCCTCTGCTTGCAGTAGATGTCAATGACTAGGATTTAGGTTATATCAAGCCCTCACCATGCTTGATTGGGGCTGCACAAAAAGAAAATGCCTTGATCAAAGAATACCATTTGGTTGGTCCATACACTTGCTACCCTATTCTTCAAGAGGTTTGTCACCTCCCACATAATTTCTTGTAGGGTTTCCAGCTTGAGACAAGTGGGGTGACCTTACCGAGCATGTTTGATTAGGAAGGGTGGGGTTGGTGGAAACAGATTGAGGCCAATTTACTCCTTGCAACCAAGGAGGAATTGAATAGCCATAGGCCTGACTTGTGCATGGGACCCTTGGAATATTTGTTGGTGTTGGATAAGCTAACATAGGATGGGACCCTACAGTAGTAGGAATAGAGGTGGGTTGTAAACCTGCAGGATTATAGTGGGGTATCTGAATGTTAATAAGATCCTGGTAGAATCGTGCACTGCTTGCAAACGCTTCTAATGATCCTTCCATCATGTTCCTTTCACTGGTTGTTCTTGGAGTATCAGCCATCACATTCCTTTCCTCCATTTGTGATGCACTATTTTGGTTCATCTGTTGCACCTTCCTCGCTTCCTTTGCTTGCCTTGCCAACTGCTTCTGGTGTGCTTTTTCTTGTTGATTAGCCTCTCTTGCAATCCTTTCCTGTGCCCGCTGTCCAGCTGCAATCATCCTTGCTTCCTTCTTTTCCTTTGCAAGATCTTTCTTCCTTTGTTTTAATTCCTGCAAATCATGTTTCTTTCGTTCAGATTCAACCAAGAGGCTCATGTACTCTTCTGAAGTGAGCAGTTGTGAACTTTGGCCCAATCGGAGAATGTCTGTTTGTCCTTCCCTTCCTTGCGTTGACACTCTTTCCATTGGCAACTTTAGGAATCTGCCAAGCCTTGGTGTGTTCCCTTGCAGTGGTTCTTCAGCTATGAGAGGTTCTTCTGATGCGGTATATTCTTCAGCTGCATCCTCGTTGTCTATGCTAGGATCTGCTACCAACCCACCATCAACATAAAAATGGACAATCTCATCTGGCTGCGAAGGAATGTTCATGCTTTCATCACTGGTGGAACCACCAATGTGTCTGTTCAAGTTCATCATGGCCTCTGCCATCCATGATGGTTGAGATACTTGGGTTGGCACTGACAATGTGTCATTGTTGCTACCTGGACTACGACAACCATCGACCACATTTATATTTTCCCCAGAATACACTTGTGTGCCAGCTGGACCACCTAAACCCATGTTATCTTCTGCTGCATCGTCATCGAATTGTGTAGCACAGACCTGTTCATCATGGTCAGAAGCACCAACTCCTTCGCAGTTTCCTTGAGAAAGGGTCATGATGTTGTCCACAGCATCTGCCTCTTGCTGGCCATCCAATTGGTCTTTGACATCCTTAAGATCTTCGCCAGCTTCTTGGCCATCCACATCAAATGCTCGGCTACACCGAGTGTCATGCATAAGAGCATCATAATTCAATGGCCAGATACCTATTCTCCTAAAGCCATCCTTGATATTGGAGGGGGTGAGAGCCCTTTTGAAAGCCTTGCTTGCAAGCTCAGCTAACTCAAACCTTTTTACCTCTACCCCTGGGTTCTGAGCCATCCATGCAGCACGTTTCGACCTGAAATAAGCCTTGAAAGGACCAAACACACTCACATCTAGGGGCTGCAACCTGTGAGTGGTGTGAGCAGGAAGTGTTAACAAGTCAATGCCCAACCTATTTGCCTCCTTGATGGTTTGCACAGCAATGTGGCTGCCATGGCCATCTAAAACCAACAGGTGTCTGTTTTCAAGTGAGACACCACCTGGTACGGATGTTGCAAAGTGGCAAAGCCAATTCAGGAAAATTTCTTTAGTCATCCATGCATGGGGATGTGCAGCCATGCACGCCCCAGGTTCACAGTTTTGGATATAGTTTTGCAGTCGAGTTTTTCCCGTGAACAAATAAAACCCCGGGATTGCTGAGCCAATTGCATTCACACATGATAGAATGGTTATCCACTCCCTGCTCTTGGGCAGAATCTTCGGCACATTCCCGCTCCCTCTCTTTACAATGACCTGCATGCCACAATTCCTTCCTGCCTGTAACCCTGTCTCGTCGCAGTTCCAAATATGGTCTAGACTGTAAGAGTGTTTCTCATATGCAGAAGAAAGAGTGTCATAGAACTTGGAAACAACCGTGGGGCATAGATTCAATGCCCTATCTCTGTCCAAACCCTCTGCAGTTCGTAGCACTAGCTATGGATGCCTTTTTTTGAAACCAGCCCACCAAGACTTACCTGGGAACCCATCTTTGAATGGGTTTGGCCTCCCCTGACAAATTTGAGTAATAGTTGATTTCAGTTGTATCAACTCTAGCCCATGTCCCAATTCGACCATCTCCTTGCACCACACCACTACCTCCTCCTCCTCTTGTTCAGTCATGACTGTAAGAGGGCCTCTCCTCTTGGTATGGGTCAGGCCATTTATCCAGTAATGGATTGACGTGGGTGCAATCCCATGTTTTTTGGCCGCTGCTCTAACAGAAATCCCCTTGAATTTGACATCGTCAATTGTAGCCAGCATATCTTCTTTGGTCCATCCTCTAATTGCACTGATTTTCTTCATTGAAATGGCATCTTGCACTGTGGAAGATGGTGGGAGAATGGGCGATGCTGGAACTGTGGGTGGCGATGGCTCTGTCATTGATGGTGGAACCACACCATCTACATCTTCCACAGGACCATTCTCAGAATTTGCTGTAACAATGTTGTCATTTGGAACACGGGCCCTTTCGTCATCCGATGATGTGCATTGTATCTGGGTACCCTGCTTCCTTATGTTCCTTGTGCGACGTGCAATATTGACTCTTGGCATGGCTATGAGAATCTACAACATCCAGATAAATAACCTGTGAGTATTATAGATCCTTATGCAATGGAATTACAAACAAATCCACAAAATTACTCATGTTTAAGATTTCAATGCTAAACAAGAATGAAATTCTTGCACTTATCTGGGGATTCCATTTTTTTAGGGAAGCATGCTTTGAAATATTGGAGAAATGTGATTGATAAAATGAGAACAAAGATGGAATATTGAGTAATGCAATGGTTGAGTATGGTATGGAGTTTTGGTGGTTTTAATAATTTTCACTTTGTCAATTGCTTAACAATGGAGGTTTGAAAATTGAGAAAATGTGGACTTGTTAAAGAGAAGTGAGTAACACTACTATCACACCGCTATCATGTCTGTATGTTGATTGTGGCCATTTTAATGTTTTCTTGGCTGGTATTGAAATGTTCATATGAATATAGTTTCTCCCAGTGTTAAATCACCCCTGCTCTGCTCGCCTAAGGCTCTTAATATACTACCTGTGATCTCATTTTTTAGCTATTGAACTATTCATAGATGTCACTAGACTATTAATTATAAGAAGTTTGATCATCAATTGCTTTGATGCTTTCACTCTTTCCATAGTCTATTTTGGTTTTATTGCACTTATTGCCATGATACTATTGTTGACAAAAGCATAGAGATTATGTAAACTATACTGCTTCGAAAGTCAGGATATCAATGGAACTGTACAAAAGCATAGAGATTATGTAAATAATTTTCATATTGTTATGGATATTAAAATTAATTGAAATAGTTTTCAAGATAGTTTTCAAATTGTTATGGATATTAAGCAAAGTGGAAAGAAGTGATAACCATTATATCCTTGTTGCTTTTATCATTCTCATTTTCCTACTTGCTTATTTCAATAGATGGTTAATCAAATACAACAAGTAGGTTACTGTACATACCTGTCACATAGTGCACACACTGCTGGGCTATTGATGTATGGCTGACATTGTGCACACACCTTTGGGATGTTGATGGATGGTTGAGTCCTGGCTGATACATGCACTACTTGGCTGATAAACGCACTGCTTGGCTGAGTCCTGGCTGATAAATGCACGCACTGCTGGGCTATTGATGAATTGAATGGATACAAATGGGTTCAATTGTGTGCAAGGAGGTTGGTTTATAGTTTTTTTTATGTTGAAAAAGATTGCATAGGGGAAATGACATGGATTGAAGGGTTAATTCTGGGAATGGGAGGCTGGGATTGATTTGGCACCGATCCAATGGCTGGAGATTTGGGTTTGCATGATCCATGTGTTCTTTGCTGCTGGCCAGCTGCTTGGGTTGAGTTCAATGCTTGATTTGATGTTCAGTTTAATGGATGAAATGAATTTTTTTATTTGCAGAGTTTATGGCATTCGTAGAGGATGGCAGTTCGAATTTTGTTTGCTGATTTAATGGTTTAATGGATGATAAGATTTTTTTATTTGTAGAGTTTAATGCATTTTTTCTTTTGGGCATTCGTAGAGGTTGGCAGCTCCTTTGGATTTCATGAATTTTAATGGGTGATTTGATTTTTTTAGTGGGTTGGGGCATTTATTGAGGTTGCATGTGTGAGTTGCTGAATAACTCTGTACCAGATGTTGACCCTCCTTTCCACTTGCAGTGTGCAGGTGGTAATGGGTGATGGAACACTGGATCCTGCTGCTTGATTGTTGCTTCTCCAGTTGTGGTTCATGAGGGCTAATGTGATGCCCAGGATGTACTTAGTAGATTGAGTATGAGAGGGTTTTTTGATGTTTAATTTGTAATTAATGACAAGACAGAGTGGATTCTCAATTGGACTGGATGGTTTTTAATGTTGGCATTAAATGGACTGAATACTGTTAGCTAGGTCCCAATCAGTTTTTACTCCTATTTTGGACTTAATATAATATATATCTGTGCAAAAATATGTTGTTTAATGTTTTTTAATCTGCTTTGTCATGTGCAAGATTTGGGTGGTTGATGTGACGGGAACCATGACCACTACTGGTTCCCACACAACAATAGGAGCCTCTCCCCTATATCACTATGTCATCTCACTGGTTCGTATTTAATGCATATTTGTTCAAAATCCAGAGAGTATATTTATGAAACCGTACAGGTACATGATCCTTATTATTTGGTAAAATATAGTTGTAATATTGTGAGTGCAACATGATCCGATGGAAAAGTGCAAAGCTAAAAATGTCGATCACATTAAGTGGTGTTTCACAGATCGACTCGAACTCACCAATTCAGCGTTCAAATTTGAACCTTTCCCAGCCCTTCCAAAGGGTTCTAGCCCTTCTTAGAAGTATAAATTTAAAATTGCCCTTCAAAAAAAATTTAAAATTTGAATTTTATCCTTCCAATTAAAAAGGACAAAATTATATCAACATTTCAAAAGAAGGGAAACATTTGAAATTACCCATCCATATAAATTTCAATTTCTATGTTGAAATTCCTATGCTATAAAATTCGACTAGTCATTCAAAATATTGGAAATATCATAAATTATAATCACTCACTCACTTCGGGATTTGACTCTGACTCTAAAGTCACTTTGGGCTGAGATATAACATGTGACAATGTGTCAGTGACTATGACTGTAACAACAAAGAACCACTACTAGTCTACTACTAGGCCCAAAATGAGCCCGAAACATTGTGCTTACTACATATGTGAACCTAGCTACCAATGTCCACTCGTTTTTCATCAAAATGAAATTCAAATGGCCGATTTGATGATTCTTCCTCTACAAGACTTCATTTCTTGCATGAATGTCATGGACTCACAACAACTCTAAACAACACTCAATGGCATGCAAGTACAAATAATGACATGCAACTAGGACCAGAAACCATGCAGAGGTCTAGTTATGCATTGATATAGAGAGGTGACAATGGGAACACGATATGGAGAAACAATGAGTTAGAAAAAACATTTGGACCAAAGCACCACAATGGTTATTAATAAAAATTTTAAAAAATAATTTTTGGTTGAAGAATAGTCTTCAATTTGATGGGTGGCATGATCATGATGTAATCTCCCTCTGTCCTTCCAAACATATGTGGTTTCTCACCACATTTGTCTTCGGCACTCACCACCAAAATACATATAAAAAATCCCTGTCTTTCATCATCTTCTCTTTAAATCCTCATCTCATAGTCATAACTAAGGATTATTATGCATGCACATCCTCACCTAATAATATCAATTGGGTCAAGGCACAAAGACAACCATAAAATATCAAATGTGTCAAGAAGCAAAGAGTACTTGAGACAACTATAAGTAAGTCTTATATTAAATTTACCATATCAGTCTTTAATTGACACTATCAGCTAAGATTTGACACATTGGATTGTTGTGATCTTCTTATCACTCCTTACCAATGTGATTGTAAAGCACTCTTTGAAGGTGAAGTCCATAATTTTAAGTCTTCTTCCTCATTGTCATGCCTTTTGGTAAGACATTAGGGAGGGTAGTGGCCCGCAACAACATTTAAAACGGTTTCGACATAGAGGTAGATACATTAATTATTTTCATTAAATAACTTAAATTTCATGCTAGTGAGTGCGAATTTGCCAGATTGTGGATTGGTACAAAACACAACAAAATTTAGAGCTTCGAGCTCTCAATTATACATCTAGAATTTTCTCAAGTCGAGCCATTAACAAACTTCTTTTGGTGTTCTGGTTCAATTTAAAAGGAAGATTTTCGAGACTCAAACATGCAGCGAGTTGCAAGGCTCCAATTGACTTAGGCTTGATTCCATTTCCCCTCCATCCCATACATGTATGTTATCGCAACAAGTGTTGAACAACAAAATTTGATGCTCCATCCCCTGTGATGCTAGCGTTGCTAACTTGCTTGGTATGGAGGATTTTTTTTCATTTTTTCCAAGCTATGCTTAGGAATCCAATGCCCATCATTCTTACATCTCTTGGGCTTAAAAGGATTCCCTCTCTCTGGTTTGAATTAAGTTTTTGGTTGGTTTTATATTTTTTTTTGGTTTTAGGTTTATTATAGCCTTGTTTTGCTTAGTGGCTTCCTTTTGTACATAGTTAATGGTAAGTAATTTTCTCATGGTTCTAGTTTTATTTTAAGACTATATCTAGTTACAACGTCCTACACTATGCATATGATCATGCAGATGCCCCAATATGGTTATAATTACGTTTTATTGAAAATATACCATTTTTCATGTAGATATTAAGGAGCGCTCAATTACTTAAGATTGTAAAAATTTGGATGGGCAAAATTTGTTTTTTTACATTTTTGAGAGGAAGGGTTTAGTTAATTTATATTTGTCAATTGAAGTACAATTATTTATATTGCCCTTCATCTTTGAAGGGCTCCAAGAAAAATACCCTTCCAATTGAAATTAAGACCCACCCTTCAAATTTGATCACCATCCGCTCGTGCTTATTTTAATGCCAAAAGTAATGAAATGCATTATAGGTTATCGACCCGTGCATGCAACTAATGCATATTTGCAAGGATCCATTATAACTGGCAGTACGGGGCTCTAAAAGAGTGCATTCCGTGAAAACAATTAATACTAGGTATTGCGTGGTAACATTTCCTTGAAGGTTTTCTACCAGGGTAGGGTTAGGTTTGAAAGATATTTCTTATTATACTATCGGTTGTAAAAAAATTGAAGGTCACTCACCAGGAAGAGGCGCTGCAATGTATTATGGCTGTCCAGGAACCTCTCATCTCAATGAGAGGAGATATATATGTTGTGGAAATTGGTGGCTTGCCTTCTCTGGAAAGGATTTAAGGATTTATTCTGTCAGTATATATGATAATGACTATCGTAAACATTGACGAATATTTACAGTTACAATATAATAATACTGGATGCAGGCACTGACCGTAAGAATTAAAAGATAATCCTTTTGACAATTGTGTTTGGAGTCTCCACCGCATTCTGAATACCATTTATTATCCAGAAGATCCTCACAATGAAAGGTAGTCACAAGCAAATTGCAGACAAACGTTTTCACGAGGAATCTCTTCCAAAGCCACAAATTATGATACATGAAAAGGGTATAGAGAATGCAAGTAATCAAGGGATGGTTTAATTGAAAAAATGTTTTCACCATGAGCAGTATACCAACGACATAAACCTTTCATCATCATGATCTGCAACACAGGTTTGATTGAAAGGCCTTGAAGGAGTAAAGCACTCATAGGTAGGACCTTCGTCTCTTATAGTTTCAAACAATACATGCGAGATTTCTGCACCAATAATATCTAATATGGAATGGAATTTGCCCTTTCAAACAATAATTGAACGCCATATGCTGATGATACTCTCCATTTGAACCAAAAGCATTCACAACACTAAACTTGTCTTGCAGGATACACATACAGTTTACCGTAATCATTTACCCAACTTTTCTTAATATAAATTTTGCCACCGTAGTCATTTACCCAACTGTTCTGAATATAAATTTTGCCACTTCGAACACACCTCAATGAAGCTTAGGCTTGAATTTCAAATCCTTTGCAACTAAAGTTTAAATTTTGCTATTAATGTTTATCTCCTTCATTTATTTCTGAGATTAATTGTTTACATCCACAATTGCCTTCTACCCACGCGTAGGTATTCAAACTATCTAAATTCAGTGGATTGCCCTTTTCTGTTAAGAATTGTAATCTCATCGTATCAGTTATTGGTGCATTAATTAGTTAAGTCATTAGTTACTTAAGCATGACTAGGACACCTTGTTGTCCCATAGTATTTACTATTCCATGGAATTTATCTGTTGTTTTTGGTGTGATGTAATGCTATATAAGCTTATGCTTAATAATGAGAAGGGAAGCAATTGGCCATTGTGTTTCTCCTCTTTTATGTGTGTTCCATATTTTAACATGGTATCAGATCCTATGGCGTGATCCATACCTGTTGTTGTTGGGTAAGCCTTTTCACATAGTGGAAAGCACACACATGTAGATCAAGACGGAACACATCGGTGTGGAGGAGTAGCTTTATTTTTTTATCAATGTGTTAACTTCAATAGGTTCATGGAAAACCTTTGATGGAGACAATTATGAAGTATGGTCTTTACAAATAAGGAATTTGTTAAGGTCACAAGATTTGTAGCATTTTATAGCTAAAGTGGATCCTAGTGATCTAAAAGCATTTAAGAATTTGACAGATTATCAAAACGAAAGAAGACAAGTTGTTTCCTTAAATCTCTTACAAAATAGTATATATTATTTCATCTTTCATAACATTGCAGAAGTTTATACTCCAAAAGAAGAATGGGATATATTGAAAGCAGAGTTTAGTGAAGAGGAATCTGATGTAGAAGAAGATGAAACAATAGAAGAGGAAGATGAGGAATATGAAGAACACGAAGATGAGGAAAATGAAGAACACAAAAATGAGGAACATGAAGAAGTGATTGCTCTCCAAGAAGAGCTGAAAATCATTGAAACAAGAGAAGAGGAAGATGTGAATGCTCTCCAAGAAGAGCTGAAATATATTCATCTTTTTTCTGACAAAATTTTTGAGTGTGTAGGTAAAATGGACAACAACATACAATATGTTGATACAAAAGAAGAAGAAGAAGACTTGCACTATGTTCCAGTACCAATGAAAAGCAATAAAACTATGTATTTTGCAGAAGCCAAAGAAGATTATGAAGAACACCTACTTAGTATCAAGTTCAAGAAGAAGCAATCCAAGTACACACTAAGGAAGAAAGTAAAGCTTAAGTTTATTTGAATGAAATGTATGCATAGGTGACACATAGACTAGCATGCACAACACTTAGGCATTGATAGTGTTGAATATTGTCCCGATTGAGATTAAGGGGGTATGTTAAGAATTGTAATCTCACAGGTCCACTATTTGTTATTGGTGCATTAATTAGTTAAGTCATTAGTTACTTAAGCATGACTAGGACACCTTGTTGTCCCATAGTATTTACCTGTTGTTTTTGGTGTGATGTGATTCTATATAAGCTTATGCTTAATAATGAGAAGGGAAGCAATTGGCCATTGTGTTTCTCCTCTTTTATGTGTGTTCCATATTTTAACATGTTATCAGAGCCTATGGCGTGATCCATACCTGTTGTTGTTGGGTAAGCCTTTTCACATAGTGGAAAGCACACACGTGTAGATCAAGACAGAACACATCGGCGTGGAGGAATAGCTTTATTTTTTTATTAATGTGTTAACTTCAATAGGTTCATAGAAAACCTTTGATGGAGACAATTATGAAGTATGGTCTTTAAAAATAAGGAATTTGTTAAGGTCACAAGATTTGTGGCATTTTATAGCTGAAGTGGATCATAGTGATCTAAAAGCATTTGAGAATTTGACAGAGTATCAAAACGAAAGAAGACAAGTTGTTTCCTTAAGTCTCTTACAAAATAGTATAGATTATTCCATCTTTCATAACATTGCAGAAGTTTATACTCCAAAAGAAGCATGGGATATATTGAAAGCAGAGTTTAGTGAAGAGGAATCTGATGTAGAAGAAGATGAAACAATAGAAGAGGAAGATGAGGAAAATGAAGAACACGAAGATGAGGAAAATGAAGAACACAAAGATGAGGAACACGAAGAAGTGATTGCTCTCCAAGAAGAGCTGAAAATCATTGAAACAAGAGAAGAGGAAGATGTGAATGCTCTCCAAGAAGAGCTGAAAATCATTGAAACAAGAGAAGAGGAAGATGTGAATGCTCTCCAAGAAGAGCTGAAATATATTCATTTTTTTTGACAAAATTTTTGAGTGTGTAGGTAAAATGGACAGAAACATACAATATGTTGATACAAAAGAAGAAGAAGAAGACTTGCACGATGTTCTAGTACCAATGAAAAGCAATAAAACTATGTACTTTACAGAAGCCAAAGAAGATTATGAAGAACACCTACTTAGTATCAAGTTCAAGAAGAAGCAATCCAAGTACACACTAAGGAAGAAAGTAAAGCTTAAGTTTATTTGAATGAAATGTATGCCTAGGTGACACATAGACCAACATGCACAACACTTAGGCATTGATAGTGTTGAATATTGTCCCGATTGAGATTAAGGGGGTATGTTAAGAATTGTAATCTCACAGGTCCACTATCCGTTATTGGTGCATTAATTAGTTAAGTCATTAGTTAGTTAAGCATGACTAGGATACCTTGTTGTCCCATAGTATTTAATGTTCCATGGTATTTACCCGTGGTTTTTGGTGTGATGTAATGCTATATAAGCTTATGCTTAATATTGAGAAGGCAAGCTATTGCCCATTGTGTTTCTCCTCTTTTATCTGTGTTCCATATTTTAACATTTTCCAAGGAAGCAAAACATTCCTTCCTCGAGTCCACATAAAGTAGATGGAGATAATAAATGAATAAGCGAGGAATCAAGAGTATAACAGACAATGTGTGGAGGCAATGGATGTTGAATGCACTTTTCACTTGGTCGTACCAATCTCCAGCTTCATTCTCGTAGCTGTAAATATATATAATTCATTTTACCTTTATATATATATAATTCTAGTAGCGATGGTGACTGCACTTGAGTTGATTACATCCTGTCCAATATTAAGCGTGGCCCCGGGCGGTGAGTTTGGTATCCAGGTCAATGCTAGCTTTGTGGTCTTGAGAGGTTCTTGTGGTGACATCATAGGCTTTGCCTCGAATTTTGGAGCGGCGAAACGAGACGACATCTGTCTACCCGTCCCTGCTGGATTGTATGTTGTGCATTGAAGGTTCACTACAAACAATCGATTAAACTGAGGTCAATGGAGCCCAAAGGAAATAGCATCTGATAGAAGCAGGCGGTGAACAAGAGATTCTCATACCTCTCCTCGTATATTTCATTTTTCCTTGATCAACAAATGTCAATAAATGCGAGTTAATGCAGTCAAAGCCGATTCAATGCCTAAGGAGCCTACTACAACAAATAAATTCCAAATAATGGAAGGCACGATGCATTTCTCAGCTTGATTTCATGGCCATTGTTGAAGAATGTAACTTCAGAAGATATGAACTTAGTTATATTATTTGTATTGTACTTCCTTCGGGAATTATTGATGTTGTATTTGATCATATAAAAGTCATTGAAAGAGTCAATGTAATCCCTAATAGTTATGTCGGCCTAGAAGAATCCTTAAAAGAATATTTTATTATAAACTAGATAAGTCGGCCCTGTTAGAGAGGTCAAGTGAGACCTATTAGCGAAAAAGGTCAAGTGAGTGATTAGTATAAGTAAGAGGCTCGCCCTCCTCATTTGGTCACCTCACTGACTTGTCAAGTTTGCATGAGTAGAGAGATAGATCCAAGGGGAGTAGCTTCTATTGAATACTTCTTGTTTTGGTTATTGCATGAGGATTGCTATTGTACTTTTTGACGAATCTATACCAAAGAAGTTTTGCTGGGTTTTCTGTCGCATGAGGTTTGCTTAGGATAAATTGTTGTGTACTATTATCTATGTTGTGCTTGTTTATCTTTCAGTGATCCTTTATGTTATTGCATTTAAAATTCTAACATGGTTTCAGAGCTAGACTGGAAGAAAACATTGTGCAACTGCTACTCCCGGAAGTGAAAACTATGGTTTCTCTTTCCGGAATCTTTCTTCCATAGTTTGGCTGAAAAAGAGGGTCAAGGAAACTCGCCCTAGGAGGGTGCATCCTTCCGTGGAAGCATAATTTCGATCAGAGAAATTTCATTTTTGGGCCTACCACTACTGCTCGGGAAAACTAGGGCATCAAGTTTTTGGAAGTTCTGTCCATAGATTTTGGGAAAAAGTACCTTTGTTCAACTTGCCTTAGGGAGGCATATATTTTCCTCCACTCGGTTTTTCAAGATCCTGAAGTTAAAAAATTAGGGTTTCTTTAACAAACCCTAGGTCATCCTAAAGGCAGATTTGAGAAGACAGTGAATCAAGCACTTGGTTGGAGCAATATCAATTAGTACGTCTTCTATCCGTGTTTCCATTTGAGGTTCTCATTTTATCAAGATGACAAATCATACCAAGCTTGAGGATAAGCTTGAAGGAACAAAAAACTTCCTTGCTTGGAAGTATAGAGTGATGCTCATTCTAGAAAAGAATGAGTGGGACGATTATATCAAAGAAGAATTTGTGGAGCGAAAGGGATATGAGGACAAAGCCAAGCATAAGAAGAACCTGATAAATGCCAAGATGATCATTGTTGATTCCATCAAGGATCACTTGATCCCACACATCTCATCTCTACAAACTACGAAAGAGATGTTTGATGCACTGAAGAGATTGTTTGAAGGAAAGAAAATCAATAGAAAGATGACCTTGAGAACTCAACTCAAGGGTGTGAAGATGCAAAACAGTGAAAGCATTCAATCTTACTTCACAAGAGTCTCCCATATTAGAGATCAACTAGAGGCTGTTGGAGACCATGTCGAGGATGCATAACTTGTAATGGCCACCTTGAATGGTCTTCCAAGATCAAGGGATTCATTTATTCAAGGAATATGTTCCAGAAAGAAACTTATCAGATTCAGTGCACTTTGGGAAACTTGCACTCAGGAAGAAGCAATGATTGAAGCGAGAGAAGAGAAGTTAGGTGAAGAAGATAATCAAGCCCTGGAAGCTCATACTAAGAAGAGAAATAAATAAGATCAGCATCATAAGTCTCAAAGATTCAACAAGAGTCAAAGACCTCCCAGAGACTACTCAAACTTCAAATGCTAAAATTGTGATGAGATGGGACACATTGCTAGAAATTGTTCTAAGAAGAAAGGAAACAAGAAAGGAAGCAAGAAAAGACATCATGCTCATGCTATGGAGGATGATGAACTAGTAAAGAAGAAAACAAGGGAATATTCTTCAAGTGATGAAGAATATTTTATGATCTCAACACTTATAGGTACGGTTTCTCGTGGAAACAGTGATTGGCTTGTTGATAGTGGAGCTTCCAAACACATGACAGGGTTCAAGGAGGCACTCAACAACTTGACATAAAAGGACTCACCTCACAAGATGAAACTTGGAGACGATTACCAATATCCTATAAAAGGGGTAAGAGAAGCTTCTTACAAGCTTGAATAAGGATCCACAAGATCAAGCATGGAGTAGACGGAAGTGTCGAGAATTACAAGGCAATATTTGTGGCTTGAGGATTCGCCCAGAAAGAAGGCATAGATTATTAGGAAACATTTTCTTCCATGGCTAGAAATACTTCGATCATATATATACTTTCTATAGCCACAATGATGAAGTGGAAGGTACATCAAATGGATGTGAATATTGCGTTGTAGAAGAGGAAGTGTATGTGGAACAACCACTAATATTTGAGACACATGATAGGCATAATCATGTGTGTAGATTAAAGAAGGCCTTGTATAGTTTGAAAGAGGAACCTAGGACATGGTACGATAGGATTGATGGGTTTTTGAAGAGATTTGGATTTACCAAGAGTAAAGAGGATTCCAACCTTTACTACAAGGTTGAAGAGGGAAATCCAGTGATACTACTTTTGTATGTAGATGATATGTTTATGACAGGTGATGAGAAGCTCATAGCATAAACAAAGAGGAAGCTTTCTGTAGAGTTTGAGATGAAATACCTATGTATCATGCACTATTTCTTAGGTATTGAGGTGTCGAAGAATCCAGAGGAAATTTTCCTGAGTCGGGGAAAATATGCAGTAGAGATCCTGAAGAGATTCAAGATGATGGATTGCAAGGCCATGGCCACACCTATGGAATTGAATCCAAAGTTGGTGTATGATACTTCTTTAGAACTAGTGGATGACATGGTATACATTCAAATGATTGGTTTGTTGATGTGCTTAACAAACATGAGGCCATATTTATGCTTTGCAGTGAACACTCTTAGTCAGTATATCGAAGAGCCGAGACGATTTCACCTAGTTGCAACAAAGCATGTGTTGAATTACCTAAGGGGTACGATTGATTATTCCTCAGATATGCATCAGATCAGAGGATTAACCTATAGGGTTATGTTTATGCGGATTGGGCCGGTAGTGTCATGGATAAAAAGAGAACATCAGGGTGCTGCTTTAGTTTGGGATTATGTATGATCCCATGATTTAGTAGGAATCAGACAACTATGGCACTCAGTACAACCAAATCAAAGTATATCGAAAATTGTTCGGCAAGCTGCAAGGCGGTATGGATTCATAATTTGCTTATAGGTTTGTTCGATCTTGAGTTAGAGGCAACTTGTATTTTCTATGAAAACCAAAGTGGTGTGAAGTTTTCTAATAAACTGGTGTTCTATGACAAGTTGAAGCACATCGAGATCAGGTATCACTATATCGGTGATATGGTGCAGAGAGGAGCAGTGAGGCTCTGGTATATAACAACAGAGAAGTAGATAGCCGATGTGTTGACCAAGCCTTTTTCAAGAGTGAAGTTTGAGTACCTCAGGGACAAGTTTGGGATGGTTCATATCAAGAGGGAGTTATGAGTAACATTGCATGGATGGGACACAGGTAGTCACAGGTCATGTGACATAATTGAGTCTCATGGGCATCTCCACTTGAGATGTGACGAGGTAGTAGGTAGTCACGGGTTATGTGGCATAATTGAGTCTCCTATACTACTAGATGATATAGACATGTGGTGAGGTAATGCAGGTGGTTGCGGTATGAAACATAATGTACACCCTTGGGATGGACCCACTAGATGGCTTGATCGGTTCATGAAAAAGGACTGGTACTACGGAGATGGCTACATCCAATATGAAAGAGGAATGGCACTGGAGATTTGCATCCAGTATGAAAAGGGGCTGACACTACAGAGATGGCTACATCCAGTATGAAAGAGGACTGGCACCATAGATTTGCATCTAGTATGAAAAAGGACTTCCATTGCATAGATGGTTACATCCAGTATGAAAGAGGACTGCCATTGTAGAGTTGCATCCAATATGAAAAAGGACTGTCACTGCAGAGATGGTTACATCCAGTATGAAAGAGGACTAGCACTATATAGATTGCATCTAGTATGAAAAAGGACTAGCACTGTAGAGATGAGTACATCCAACATGGAAGAGGGCTGGAATTGTAGAGGATTACATCCAACATGAAAAAGGGATAACACTGTAGGGGTTTAAATCCAGCATGAAAAAGGGCTGGCACTATAGAAGTTTGTATCTATCATGAAAGAGGGTTGGCACTGCAAAGAGGTTTACATCCAACATGAAAAAGGGCTGGACTTATAGAAGTTTGAATCTATCATGAAAGAGGGCTAGCACTTCAAAGACGGGTACATCCAACATGAAAAAGGGCGGGCTCTCTGAAACTTCTTGTGATGTATAGATTCAAGAGAGGTCAGAAGTCAATGGTCAGAATACTAAAGTATATCAACTGGATAATGATGGTGACAGTGATAGAAGAATACCTTCCTTTTTAAGAGGGAGTGTTGAAGAATGTAACTTCGGAAGATATTCTTATTTATATTATTTGTATTGTACTTCCTTCGGGAATTATTGATGTTGTATTTGATCATGTAAAATTCATTGAAATAGTAAATGTAAACCCTAATAGTTATGTCGACCTAGAAGAATCCAAAAAAGAATATTTTATTGTTAACTGGACAAGTCGAACCTATTAGAGAGGTCAAGTTGGCCCTGCTAGTGAAAAAGGTCAAGTCACTGATTAGTATAAATAGTTGGCTCACCCTCCTCATTTGGTCACCTCACTCACTCATCAAGTTCACATGAGTAGAGATATAGAGTCAAGGAGAGTAGTTGTTATTGAAGACTTCTTGTTTTGGGTTATTGCACGAGGATTGCTATTGTACTTTTTGATGAATCTATATTAAAGAATTTTTTATGGGTTTTCTTTCCCATGAAGGTTTCCCTGGATAAAGTGTTGTGTAGTATTGTCTATGTTGTGCTTGTTTATCTTTCAGTGATCCTTTATGTTACTGCATTTAAAATTCTAACATCCATGTCTACAATCAAGTTTGTTGGGTTGACAATTAAAGGCTCTAGTCGCAGGAGATTGGATAGTTTGTGCTATTTTTCGTGAGAAATTCGCAGGATTGAGAACCCAGTTTCGGTTGAATTGACACATAATCTAGTGTTTCAGAGCTTATCTCTTCTATACAAAGGGCCTTGGTGACTCTCAATCCATGGATCTTATTGCGGAAACCTTTGTGCTTCCCATAGGTGTACTATTTCTTTCCTCTAGTCTCAGCAGCGGTTGGAAGATTATAAATTTTGTAACACATCTTATCCTTCAAAACATTTTAGTTGGGACGAATTCACCCTTCCACATCCATTGTGTATTAACGATTTCATAGTGCCCTCTTAATTGATTGCTACGTATCCTTTTTCTAAATCGTGTTTCTCTTCTCATTTCATGGATTATTAATTACTAACATAGTTAAGCAATTGGGCTAATTGTTGATGAATAATCATTGTGGAAAACAAATCCTTCGCCCTTCAATTACATTGATGGTTGAGGTTTATCCAATACAGACTATTTGAACGAATCAACTAGAAGTAAAGAAATGGTGGCATGGTTGTTGTGTAATAGATTGATTTCCAAAGTCAGAGAGTGTTGATTGCTCCAACTATCATTAAGATTTTTTCTGGCTCAACATAACATAAATTCAATAAAATAGAATGCATCCATGTCTACGATTTAAGTATGTCTAGTAGCCACCATTTTCAACTCCCAAGTTACTAAAATTTTGTTTTCATTCATCGTTAAAAATCCTTTATAGGATATATTTATATTGAATTATTGCATGGTTGTTGAATTTTCTCAATGATTAATTAACAGGTTTAGGACGCCATAATCTAATCTATCTCTATTCCAAGAAGAGAGTTTTGGACAGTGTTAACACCTAACTTTTGTCTTCCTACCTTGTCATTAGCCCCATCACACCTATACATCATTACTGCATTCCATTTCCATTTTTTTTCCTTGGTAAAACCAAAAAACCAAAGTCTCACTTAATAGGCCATTTTACAAAATTAATTTGCTCAATTATCTAAAAAATGAGCAACTTACACCCTGCGTTGTTTTTTGGATATTTCTCCTTTTTATCATTCAACAAAAGCATAAAAATGGCATGACACCTATGATAGCTCAATTTGGAAAAATGATAAAAAAGTGAAAGGCAAAAAATCAAAGGCAAAATCCAAAAATTAAAAAAACCAAAAGCCAAAAATCAAAAAATAAAAAATAAAATCCATATCCTTATCCTATATCTATATGTCATTCCTATAAATGAACTATTAAGGTCCATCACTCAATATCCATTCTCCATACATTACTCAAGTCGTTACTCTGCAAAAAATCTCCCTGATACCAGAATTCACTTTGTGTTCCATTCTCAACCTTATGGAGATTATGTAAGTGAGGTGTGGCCGAAGAAACGTGGATGTAGTGCTCTGCATTCCGACAGAGCACTAAGTCAAATATTCTAAAGCCAAATTTTATGTGTATGGATCTCATTCTGAGGTGGTTTAAGAAAATTTCAATAAAGGCTACATTGGTTCAATTTAAAATTTACCATGCTTTCTGAAGTCTATTCTTCCCTATTTTCCTGTATACATGCTATGTATATAAATCTAATAAATTTGTGTATATGTATTTTTCTACAATAATTTCTTTTGAGTTGTTTTCATAAAACAACCATTTAATTTAAAAGAATTAAAGTATGCATAGATTTCAAATGTAGATAATTAACTAATACGGAGAAAAATACCTGTATCTGGTAGATGGTAGGTGGTCCCCTTTAGCTTCCAGATTCCTTCAACTTAGCCTCCTTTGAACTTAGCAACCAACTGAATAATACACTCTGTCGACCAGCTCTGATCGTGCTGGCCCTAGGAAATAGACATACTTCCTATCCCCAGAGCCCACAAACTGATAATTCCAATAACAACTTTCCTTGTTTTGATTCCCGAATAAGACTTTCCCCCTTCCTCTATTCCACAAGAGTTTTCCTCTTCCTCCTCGAGTGTTTCCATAAATTATCTTCCTCTTCCTTTCAAAATTTTCCCAAAAACCAAGATCCCCCACTCCTCCCTCCAACCTTTCCTACATACCCAACTTCCTTATGCTTCCTTCATCCTTACTCCACCGCCTTCCACCTATCTCCTCTAGACCCAAACTCATTAATCCCCTCGCCTCTATTCAAGACAAATTTAATATTTGACATGTTAATCAGATCCTGTTTTATCTTGAGTAGTTAAACAATGATGTTCATAAGTTAGTTCTGTCACGATGACTCCAATTATTCATTAATTCTTATGAATGATCGCTACTGGTTTTCTTTATGAGGCTTATCTTCTTAATTGACGGATCCATCTACCACTTTTGTTTTAAATGTTTTAGGATAGGATAATAATTAATAAGCATGAGTTGGCATAATGAGGATTCCCTTGTCTTGATTGCTTAAATAAAATTTGATTCGACAAGGATGTTCTAATTTTCCAAATTTGTTTAAATATTCATACAATATTAATATAATATCATTCAAATTAGACAATTTACTTCCAATTTAAAAATAATATTAATATTCCTCTTATCCAAAGAGGCATAATAAATCCGAATATTTAAATAATTAATTTAACTAGCATAATGAACTTCTCGTTTGACAATAGTTTTAAACAATAATACTCATGATGATATTAACAATAATTATTATTTAATCCAATTATTAAAATAATGCTAATGCTAATAATAATAATAATAATAATAATAATAATAAAATTAATGAATATTAATTAACACTAATTGTTTGTTTGCTTCCTAAGTGTCTGATTACCAACCTAGTACTTCTATACTTATAGACAAAGTACCCTTAAGGGTTTAACCAATCACAATTAATAATTAAACAATACAATTTTACTGTCGAATATGGAACAATGTTCATACTTGGTTACAGAAAATTATGATAATAATTCCAATTTACGATACTCAATTCAATCATTCATTACAGTACTCACATTTAGTTAAGGATTACTTAGCATTTTTCTTAAATTCACTTACCTTTCTAGAATAAATGTATAATGAACTCACTCCTTCACTTACACCATTATTTAACCTATAAGTATTTGTATAACGATACTAGAGTATATATGCAAAGTCTGCATACATGGCCAGCGTATGCATACATCACATTTGTACTTTAAGTAAGCATATCCTGCTTATGCATATCTGCTAGTTAACAATAATAATTTAGAAGTAATAATCATAGATACTTAACATAATCAATTTAACATTATGAGTTGTTTAATGGTTTAATAATCAAGGTTTAACATCATTATACATAGGTTCACTGTAATCAATTAATCGATTATGTTCAGGGGAGGGGTACCTACTACCACTACATAGTGCGATAGAATTCCTAATCCACAACAATACTAGCTAACACATCCTCCCATCATATTCTACTTCTGCATCCTCCCTATCCTTCCTCTGTTAGTGAGGATGTGGTGTCGGCTTTATTGACCCAGACACATATAGAAACTGAGAGCGGTAGCGTCGGATAAAAAACAAACCTTCCCTCTCCTAGAAGGCATATGACCGTCATCATCACACGTCTAGGGGAGCGTGACTTAGCGCAACCCTCCCACGACCTCAGGTATCATAAAAAATAGGGTGGGAAATTCCTGCATCCCTCTCAACATACTGGGTCTATACCCTGTCAAAATCATATTGTGCTGTTACAGGGATTATCGGTTTGTGTTATTGTATCATCCTGTTGGTTTCGAAGATTTAATTTTCATTGTTTACTTATTCCTCATATCATATCAGATATCTGGCTACCACGTAGCCCCTGTTTCCTGTAGATTAGTATTTTGCAGACATATATCTATATCAAATATTTACATTCGATCATTAGCTGGTCCATATTATCAACATCATTTCATTTCATCACATAAAACCATTAAATCGATCACATCATGGGTTGGTATCCATGTACCACATCATATATATCACATTTCATCAAGGACGATTATTAAACATATGCTATCATTATGAAAGAAAGAAATCTCATGATAACTACAACATAGTAACCGCATAAAAATAATAACATCATGAGAATGGTAACACCATATTAACATGATAATCATAGTATTAACATAAGCTTAGTAACATCATAAACATAGTAGCAACATATAATCAGGTCTAACATGCCGAAAATATAGTTCACTCAGTCTAGATGAGTCCAACAGATAATAAGAAAATAAAGTGCAATATGTCTGACTGATAAACACGCCTAGTCAAAATATGGGGCATTACATACACCCACCCTTCGAGAAACTTCATCCCGAAGTTATGGTCAAAATAGTGAGGGAAAATATCGACGCATGGTCTTTGCGTTCTTATAGGTAGCAGGACTTGGGCTATACTTGCCCCACTTGACCTTCATTTGATTAGACATATTGATGTCCAATAAAATATACTCTTTTTACAAAAAAAATTATATTCCTTTTAGTATTGTGAATCATAATAAGATGTCATCTCCCATATAATATTTATTTTTGGTTCTTGGGGTATTTTTATGACTCATTTAGAAATTGCTAGCTTGATTGAATCTTTCTCAAATGTATACCACTTACCTTCTCATCAATAATTTTAATTAGGGTCCACTATGATAGTTTCTTGAATGGTATCCCATATATAATAACTTGAATAACACCATGTTTATTAATTAAGTGTTCTTTGTCAATCAATACTCGTTAAAGATAACTCTTACCCCGAGAATTGCACATTATACATATAAAATTTACAGTGTTGATTTTAATACATAGGTATCTCCCATATTTTAATACTAATTAAATCTTCCAATAGATAAATCAGTTCACACACACCTTAAATATTGACCTACCACCTCTATATAGGCCAGGGATGATTTTAGGGGCGATTTACAGCCCATGGGTGAATTTATAGGGTTCAAACAAACAGTATGGGTGAATTTTTAATATGTAAGTGTTTTTTTTAAATAAAAAAAAAAATCCGTCCAATATTTATTAATGGGAAAATGGTTAAAAATTGGAATAGCCAAGGCTGCCAGAGAGGAAAAAATGGTAAAAATAATGTTAGCCCCGTGAAAGATGGCCACAATGTTCACTTCGCCTTTGAAATTCCCGTAATGGAGGCCAATGTCAGTTGGTTTCGCCCTAAATTTTCATTATTGAAGGCCTGGGCAGTTCGTTCGCCCCTGTTTTTCATTCGTGTAGGTGATTACCAGTTTTTTCGCCCTAGATTTATGGACCATAGGGCAACCAACGGTCACCTCGCCCTAGATTCGAGGTCATGGGTTGATTTTTCCCTCAATTATCTTGATTCTATACTTTCCTGGGCCAAATTTGAAATTGTCCATGGAATTTCATTGCTAGAGGTTTCAATGGTATTTTGATATCCATGTTTTGACCTCCATATTTCATGATAAATGGGAATTTGGGGGGGGGGGGTTTAGCTCCCAAATTTGTTAGTGAAGAATTTTTTAATTAAAAAAATTGTCTATATTGAGGAAAAATCGTGCAACGATTTAGTTAAATGGGGACACTTTTTTCCTATATAATGCTACAAGAGCATTCATCCCATAAAAACACACATGAAGAATAGCCAGATGTTTGCATGAAGTTTAATTTTGGGTACAATTTGACAGCGGTTGAGTAGTGAGTGGAAAGCAATTCGACAGTAGCTGGCTACTAAGTGGAAAATATCTGCATTTTTTCAACCTCATCCCATAAAAACCCACATGAAGAATAGCCAGATGTTTGCATGAAGCTTAATTTCGGGTACAATTTGACAACGACTGAGTAGTGAGTGGAAAGCAATTCGATAGTAGCTAGCTGTTGGGTGGAAAATCTCTTCATTTTTTCAAGGTTAGAATGAGTAAATTACATTTGGGTACTTTAAAATTTTTATTTTGGTTTACATGTTTTGTATATCATCATGAATCTTTTGGGCTTTTGCATTATGCTTTGATTTGAAGCCAACGTTATAGAAAATATTTTGGGATTTTGCATTGTGGTTTGATTTGAAGCCAACATTATAGCAAATCTTTTGGGATTTTTCATTGTGCTTTGATTTGAAGCCAACGTTATAGAAGGTTTGGTTGTAACCGTCATTATGTTCCGAGACTATTTCTGAGCTTATTTTTGTGATCAGGTATTGTTCCTTATTATTTCATGTGCATGGACATTGGCTTGGAAAAGAGTCCCCAGTATGACACATCACTCAATATATAGAAATATTTAATGCATATATTATGTTACTGGCAACATCGTTGTTAGAGCCTTGAGTTACACCTAGATTTAATGAAAAGTAATGCATGCATTTCAAAGAAGAGTGATTCCTCGACATCCTTTTCCTAATCCACCTTATCCAAAAAATCCCATATCCTGCATAACAAGTGTGGATTCCTTCCATTATCTTCTTTTCATTTTCTCATATAATTCACTTCTCGCTGATAGGTGAAGAAAAAAAGGTGGATTGAACTTAAGTCAAATCCAATTCAACTTAATTCTCCTTAAGGTGTCCTTGCATAACTACGCCTTGAACATGGTAGCCTGCATATTTTGAGGGGAATTCAACTCCGCGTGTTGGAGCCTTAGGGAGAGTTCCATCCACCTACTCATAGGCCATCAATTTTTTTCTTTGCTCTCCTTAAGCTTATTCTCAAAATGGATAGTTTCCCTTGTTTATTTTTACTCCAATATGGGGATGATTTCTTCATCAGCTACTAGTGTTTCATAACTATTTATAACATCCTCTAGTTTGGATACCTCTTCCCTAATCCATAGTTCAATCTGTGTTTTTTACTTTTATACTCCCACATATCCTTGGCCCTTGCTTCCTCATTACTCATCCAAGTTCACAAGGCTCTTAGCTGAAAATATCCCACATATGGATTGGGAGACCATTTGAAGGGGAAAGGGATGATGTATCTCTACATATACAACTCACTCATTGAATCCTTCTCCTCCTCATTTTTTACATGCATAATTCTAGAAAGTCTTTTGATGTATCCAATGAATAGGGAAGCTATTTTTCTAGCATGTTCAAATGAAACTTATGCCACCTATCCTAATCCTTGAGGAAGAGGGTATAGACCCTCAAAGGTGGTATACAACTCAACGAGTCTTATGATAACTGTTGATGTATATGTAACTTAGGAATGTATTTCACATATATGTATATTGTACTCCTATAGAAATTTTATTATTCCTCTATACGGAAGTGTCGTCATTTATATTGTAAGTGTCGTAACTTATACTTGATGGGTTATTAGACCACCTTGTTGGGGTCGGCCCTGTATAAGTCATGTGGGTCAAAGGGTTATTAGACCACCCTAGTGGGGATCGGCCTAGTCAGCATTATGTTAAGTGGTTAAGTTGAGGCCGACCTAGTTGAGTAAAGGTCAAGTCAAGTTAGTGTATAAATAGAGAGTGTGTCTCTCTCATTTTACACATTCTATTCTCTCACTCACACTGTGGAGAGTGGCGCACTTGTGGAGGAGGAGGCTCTGCTGTTAGGAGAAGACTATCTCTTGTATTCTGGTTGTATCATTGCTCTATCTATCTCTGAGGAAGTTATTGGGGTTTTTCACCTTTATGGTTTTCCCCAAGTAAACTCTGTGTCTCTTCTGTGCTTGCATTATTGTGTCCATGAATGATATGCTGTAGATTTGTTGTACATGTTGTTCTCTCAGTTAAAGATCCTAGATAAGATTGAAGTAAATTCTGAAAATTTAACATGGTATCAAAGCTAGCCTGAAAGAAGGCATGATATGGCATGTATGACACTTGTTGCACTTACGATGCTAGGGCTTGATATAGAAAAAACCAGTCATCGTAGAACTTTCTCTATAAATCCGTTTTGGTGAAGTTTTCGGATCTGAAAACTTTACAGGTCGAAGATTAAATCCCCGTGTACCGTGTGTCCAAAGGACAACCTCTAATTCGTTGTAATTTGTGATTTATGATCTATACAATATAGGGTTTCTGCCTCTTCCACATCTGAGTCAACATCAGGTGACCTTGGGAAAAAGGTCATAACCTGGGCTAGGAAGATCCAAATGAAATTTCATAAAAATTGATAGGTAGTACACAGACTTTACTATATCAGGAAATTTTTTCAAAGGCCGAAGTTGAACCAGTGACACGTGGAACGCCGTACAAGTTTTCTCTCCTGTATTATCCCATAAACAGGTCACGTTGTGACACTTGGCATAACTATGTCTCAGAGAATCCAATTGAGGTCAGACCTATCGGGGTGGAAAGATAACAGGTCGGGCTATCTCAAGAAAAAATTTCAGAGGCCGAAGTTGAAACAGTGACACGTGGCACACCGTACAAGTTCGCTCTCCTGTATTATCCCATAAATAGGTCATGTTGCGACACTTGGCATAACTTTCTCTCAGAGAATCCAATTAAGGTCAGACCTATCAGGATGGAAAGATAACAGGTCAGGATGTCTCAAGAAATGTTTTCAGACCCTGTGGATCAAAAAGTTTGGAGGCACACCAGAAACAATCAGGTACATATTTATGTCAAAACAAAATTATTTTTGAGTACCTTCATTCATGGCTTCCGGAATTTAGGGCTTCGGAGAAAGTTGGAATTTTTTTAATCAGAGACCATGGCTGGGTGCTACTCATCAAAATCAAAATTTAGAGACCAAGATTAGAATTTTTGGTTGGACAGAAGGTCGGGCTTGATCAGACCCTAGTTCGGGACTTTGATCAGAAAAGTGGAAAATTAGGGCTTCTGCAAAAATGGGAATTTTTGAAATCTGTGACCACGGCTGGAAGCTCCTCATAAATATAGAAGCTTAGAGCTTTGGATCAAACCTTTTGATGGGGTAGAAGAGTGGGCTTCATCAAATCCCAGTTCGGGGTCACGTCCAGTGAATCCGAAAGTTTCAAAGGAAAAATTGAGGAGTGAAACTTTGCAGTTTTCAAATTCTGAGCATACCAGCTTGATCAGCTCATCAAGGCGCATATTTCTATCCTTTCGGAAGTTTGAAATTCAAATTTTGAATTTTTGGGGTTTCTCTGACAAACCCTAATCCAGCTCCAGATCCAATTCTTGCAAATCAAGTGGATTGGGTTAATCCTAGAAGAAGATGGATTGGTCACCTGCATAAGTGAAGAAGTTCATGTTTTAGAGGGAGATGAGGCTAAGGCCTTACATAAGAAGATTTCAAGCAATCTCAACAGGTATGACTCATCCAGGTATGTCTCGATATTTGTTCATGATTAAGTTTATGATATGTTTGTCTTCATGTTATTACGGTTAAAACAATCTTGATTTTAGACTTGTCATATCACCTTAACAAAATTATGAATGCATTCATTAGGGTATTGACACTTATGATTGTACTAATGCATTATAGTGTTGTATGAGGTTTATGTTGTCTGCTAACACAAAAAGGTACACCAAGAAAGTCAAATCATGTTCTACTTCAAGAACATATGCTCATGGTGACATGAAGACAAAGATTCATCCATTGTCATGGATCACATAGAAGAACTACTTTCGAGGTATGTATAACTTGGTTCTACAATGGTTAACTTATGAGACATCCAGGTTACTAGCACAAGTCACTGAAGAGAACCAGAAGACATTATGCAGGTATGTTAGACATAACTAGCTAGCATGCTAATCCAGGTATGTTTTTCCTATATCAAGATAGAATCCTACCTTGTGTTAGGATCTTATACTGATGTGTTGTTGATAATGATTATTCATGAAGTCATAGGTTTGAATAATCATGGTTGTATGCATATTATGTTTCTTACCATAATTGATTATATGACTAACCAGAAGAATCATGAAGGTATAGGTTTGAATAATCACGGGTTTTATGCATATTATATCTCTTATCTTGATTGATGATTCAACTAACCAGAAGAGTCCTATGATCAAATAAGAATATGGATGAGTAAAAGAAGACTTCCCTGAAACCTTGAATACTAATGTTTATTATTTGTGAATGATCATGACTATACATGTTTAAGATTATACTAATAAATGTGTGATTATGTATGAGACCTCAAGGATAACACAATCATGATACTAATAAGCATGCATAGTAATTAAGGATGGATGTAAGTTCAAGGACAGGTAATCCAGGAAGCAAAGATCAAGAGGGAGCACACTCTAGTTGTTCCTGCAAGAAAGAAAAGGAGCACACTTCAGTAGTTTTTGCAAGGATGCAGATATTCACAAGGAGTTGACCACTTCTCACAATCCACATAAGAATGGAGTTGCAGAAAAGAAGCAAAGACTGAGAGGGAGTCAACCCAACAAACACACAAAGATAAGTATTTGAATTGTCATTACTTGCATATTTTATTGTTTAAATAATACTGTTCAATAATGTATATAATGATGTTCCTAGAATTAGGTTGTGTATTATGCATATTAGAATAGTTGCATTGATGAACAATATACTACTAATATGCATGGGTAAGTGGAGTATGGCACTGTACAACATTCCATTGCTACTTATCTAGAATGAAACCTCTTTGCTGACATGTTGGGAGTTGTGCACACTCTTAACAATGTTCTGGTAGAGATTGGAAGGCATCTAGAAAGTTACGGAATATGGATAAATGTTGTATTGAAGCATTGGATAAGATAATTGCATGAATGTATGACATATTTCTTTATGTGTAAGAATTTGTTCTAAAAAATATGAGATGTTTTCAAATCATGCAATTTAACTTGTTGTGTAGGAAAGATCGTATGCCATCACCTACAAAAGAAGAACTACAACATTTGTTCAAGCAACAAAATTATCTATTGAAGATATTGAAGTTCCGAGGATGTGGGAAGAATTCCATGATCCGTCGATCATGAAGAACGATGTTTGGGATGCTGTCCTAAGAGCTGAAGGGAAGTCTGTTGTGACTTCCAAATGGAACTATCAGATCAAGCATGCTGCAAATGGCAGCATAGAGAAATATAAAAGTGATGAGATAGAAGATACACCAGATGGATTTCAAGACAGCTTTCTTGAATGGTGTAGTTGAAGAAGAAGTATATGTGGTGCAGCCACTTGGTTCTGAGACACATGACATGGAGTCATATATGCGCAGAACTTGGTATGGTAGGATAGACAACTTTCTATCCAGTTTGGGCTTTACCAAGAGTAAAGCGGATTCCAACCTTTACTACAAGGTTGAGGAAGGCAATCCAGTGATACTACTTTTGTATGCGGATAACCTGTTTGTTACAGGTGAAGATAGATTGATTGCCGACATGCAGCGGAAGCTTACTGCTGAGTTCGAGATGAAGAACTTGGGGATGATGCACTATTTATTTTTGGAATGGAGGTGTGGCAGAGTGCAGATGGAATCTTCCTTGGACAAGGGAATTATGCAGTAGAGATCCTGAAGAGGTTCGGGATGATGGATTGCAAGGCCATGGCCACACCTATGGAATCGAATCTGAAGCTTCTATGTGATGCTTCATTTGAGCCGGTTGATGTCTCTATGTATCGTCAGATGATTGGGTCCTTGATGTACCTGACGAACACGGGACCAGATATTTTCTTTGCGGTGAACACATTGAGCCAGTTCCTAGGAGTGTTCACCTGGTTGCTGTAAAGCATGTTCTGAGGTACCTGAAGGGTACAATGGATTATGGGCTCAAGTATGAAGCGAATCAAAAGTTTAACCTGCAGGGTTATGTTGATTCAGATTGGGCAGGCAGTGCTGCAGATAGGAAGAGCACATATGGGTGCTGCTTCAGTATGGGATCAGGTGTGATCTCTTGGTTCAACAGGAATCAGTCTTGCGTAGCACTGAGTACAGCTGAGGCAGAGTATGTTGCAGCCTGTTCAGCTAGTTGTGAGGCGGTATGGCTACGGAAGCTACTGTTTGAGTTATTTGATCTCCCGTTGGATGCTACTAGTATCTTCTGTGATAACCAGAGTTGTGTGAAGCTGTCCGAGAACCCAGTGTTTCATGACAGGTCGAAACACATAGAGATCAAATATCACTATATCAGGGATATGGTGCAGAGAGGAGTTGTGAAGCTCCTCTACATTGCGATGAACGAGCAGATTGCAGATGTGCTGACGAAGCCACTAGCCAGGGTGAAGTTCGAGTACTTCAGGGAGAGGCTTGGTGTTCTTCAGATTGATGACACTTCAAGGAAGAAGTGATGGACACATTTGCTGAAGCCATTCTAAGCATGTTGGAAGGAGAATTCTTCACATGGATGTGGATGTAAGTGCTGGATGATGAGCATCAGGATGATATTCTAGTTTCTGCTTTGTACGATCAGTTGGATCATTTATATGTATGTGTGCATCATGTTGGATGCTGGATATGATCAGTTGGATCATTTATATGTATGTATGCATCATGTTGGATGTTGTATATGATCGGTTGGATCATTTGTATGTATTGTGTATATGCATCATGTTGGATGCTTGGACCATGTATCTGTATATGTATCAGGAGGATACATTGTATGATCAGGTAGATCATGTATATTGATATGTATCAGGTATGATCAGGTAGATCATGTATGTTGATGGATACATTGTGTGGATCATGTATCTATGTATCAGGTGGATACACTATGTATGATGATATGTATCAGGTAGATACTTGGTGTGCATTAGATGGATGCATTGTATGATCAGGATGATTGTGGATGACGAGCTTCTCCAGATGACATGCAGCAGGATGTTGCAGTGATGATGATCAGGGTGATCATATGTACATCAGGATGATGTATGGTGAGTATCAGGTTGATACTCTGTGGTCGTGGAACAGGTTGTGCAGATAAGCATGTAATTTGTGCCCTAGGAGATTTGCATATGGTCTTTCGAGGTTTTGCCTATGGCATGTAATTCGTACCCTGTGACATCTGGCAAATGCTCTTTTGAGGTTTTGCTTGGGAGGACATATAATTTGTGCCCTGGGAGATCTTTGGATAGTCTTTCGAGGTTTTGCCTATGGCATGAAATTCGTGCCCTGGGATATCTGGCAGATGCTCTTGCGAGGTTTTGTTCAATGGCATGTAATTTGCTCCTGGGAGATCTGGACAAGATGAAAAAGGCCTCAGATGCTTCAGCCAGGTTTTGCCATGACCACCTGTAATTTGCTCCTGGGAGATCTGGACAGGATGAAAAAGGCCTGAGATGCTTTAACCAGATTTTGTGGTGAGATCACATGTAATGTGCTCCTGGGAGATCCAACAGGTAGAGCTGTGTGCTCGTAACAGCCTGGGATGCTTCAACCAGGTTTTGTGATGGGTCACATGTAATGTGTTCCCGGGAGATCCGACAGGTAGAGCCGTGTGCTCGTAATAGCCTAGGATGCTGCAGCCAGGTTTTGTGACGCACAAAATAAGTCCTGAGAATTCCACAGTATGGCTAGTGATGACGAAGACCTGCAAGTGGTGGGCCTACATCCAGTATGAAAAAGGACTGGCTCTGTAGAACTTCCTATGACGAGTAGATTCAGAGATTGATTGAGATAGCAGCAGCAGTGACGATGATGATGACTCGATGACGATTATCTAGTGACGATGATCCAGAGAAGATGACTTGTGCTAGAAGACTTGTGTCGAGAAATACCTTCCTAGTTAAGAGGGAGTGTTGATGTATATGTAACTTCAGAATGTATTTCACATATATGTATATTGTACTCCTATAGAGATGTTATTATTCCTCTATATGGAAGTGTCGTCATTTATATTGTAAGTGTCGTAACTTATACTTGATGGGTTATTAGACCACCTTGTTGGGGTCATCCCTGTATAAGTCATGTGGGTTAAAGGGTTATTAGACCACCCTATTGGGGGTCGGCCATGTGGGTCAAAGGGTTATTAGACCACCCTAGTGGGGGTCGGCCTAGTCAGCATTACGTTAAGTGGTTAAGTTGAGGCCGACCTAGTTGAGTAAAGGTCAAGTCAAGTTAGTGTATAAATAGAGAGTGTGTCTCTCTCATTTTACACATTCTATTCTCTCACTCACACTGTGGAGAGTGGCGCACTTGTGGAGGAGGAGGCTCTGCTGCTAGGAGAAGACTATCTCTTGTATTCCGGTTGTATCATTGCTCGATCTATCTCTGAGGAAGTTATTGGGGTTTTTCACCTTTATGGTTTTCCCCAAGTAAACTCTATGTCTCTTTTGTTCTTGCATTATTGTGTCCATGAATGATATGCTGTAGATTTTTTGTACATGTTGTTTTCTCAGTTAAAGATCCTAGATCAGATTGAAGTAAATTCTGAAAATTTAACAATAACATCATTATTTTGGAATGATGGCATCTAAGATCTCTATATTCTTAGTTTTTGTGAATAATACCCATTTATACTCACATAGTTCACTCCTCAAGTCTTTGTTTCTTTCCTCAAGGTGTTTCTTTCATAATCTAGATTTTTTCTTACAAGGTAAACAATCAAGTTGTGAGGTGCTACAACGATTACTCTATGTCCTTGTTTTATAATCTATTGCTATCTTCGACATTGTAATGTCTCCACCTTGCACTTTTCTAGCTCCATCAATAGATTTTGAATTTGAATACCCTTGGCCTAATCAAGCCCTACATCCTTATGTTCTACAATGCTTTGTTTAGTATTGTAAGGAGTGAGAACATCCTCATCTATGTTGATGGTAGTATCCTTGGGTGGAGTGATTTATAGCTTCTTGGTAGATTGTGGTCTAGTCTTCATTCTCCTACTTCTTGATGTTTGTTTATTTGTCTCTGGAGTTTGTTTTTTTTTCCTTGATCTTTAATGCTTTGTTAAAATTTATACTGAGTTCCATCAAGGTTGTTGCTATTTCCTCTTTAAATTCTCCATCCTTCTCTTTTTTGTATGTTCTTTGTTTTTTATACACCCTCTCCTTTCCCAACTTCTTATTTTCTGCTTGTCTGAGTAAACCCTGGAGCTATTTTTTCTTCTTCTTCATATGTTACTAATACATCACTGCTTCCATAATCCATTCATACCAAGGCCATGCTACAAGGTTGTTTGTAGTTTTACTGTGTTTGTAGACTCAGAATGAAGTTGTTGTTTGCTGCAAACAACCTATAAAATGTTGCTATCTCAGGTTGTCATCAAGAGGCAATATTGTTTGTTAAGGAGCTTGTATATCTGTCCATGGTATCCTTTTTCTGAATATTTTAGGTTAGTTACCCAACTGTTTTGAAACTGCTAGGATAAACAAGAACACCTTCAGATCGAACTCAAATTGTTGAGAAACCATTTTCTTCCATAGATTGTCATATATTGGTGTACCTTCAGACTTGGCAAGTATGGTAGAAGTCCCTATCATCTATCGTGATGTGTCCCAATTATCACATTCTTTTGGTGAATCCATCCTCCATCTCAATTAAACCCCAAATCCTCAAAGTTCAAAGTAGTACCACACTTTTGGTGGTAACATGGAGAATGTGAACAATCACCTTATGGTAAAACCTAGCTGCAAAATCAGAGTAAAAGTTGTTGATGTATTTGTAACTTCGGAAGATATTCACTTTTATATTGTATGTATTACATTTGTACTTTATTGTATCCCCAACGGAGATGTATTATTCCTCCGATTGGAAGTGTCATCATTTTTATTTGCAAGTGTCGCAAGTTACATTGTAAGTGTCGTAACTTATATTTGATGGGTTATTAGACCACCTTGGTGGGGTCGGCCCTGTATGAGTCATGTGGATGGGTTATTAGGCTTCCTTAGGAATTTGACCCAGTTAAGGTTAAAGGTAGGTTAAGTTGTTGTATAAATAGAGAGTGTGTCTCTCTCATTTTACTCATTCACTCACTCATCTAACTCACATAGTTGGGAGAGAGATGTGCGCACAAGTGGAGGAGGAGTAGCTACTGAAGACATCTATATTTTTGGGTTTGATCTTTGTGTTCTTTGTATTGGTGCTCATTCTATCTCTAAGGAAGTTGCAGGGTTTTTCACCTTCTTGGTTTTCCCCGGTGAAATGCTTTGTGTCTCTTGTCTCTTATGTTTGATATGTTGTACATGTTGTTCTCTCAGTTAAGATCCTAGATCATATTGAATTAAATGATGAAAAACTAACAAAATTTGCATGGATAGTGTTCCCACTTGCTCAAATGTATATGGAAATCTTCTTTCCTATGGGAAACACTTTTGTAGAAAAACTTATACATTGTACATTTGGACATTTGGGAAAGCATTGTACATTTGGACAATTTATTAGTTCTTTAGTTCTTGAGAGAAATCCTTCTTTCTCTAGGAATCCTAAATTTGTATCTTGACAAACTTTATATTATAGGTCTCTAACCTTAGAGGTTATATATGTTTTTATAGGATTTTACCTCACTCCCAATATTTATTATTTCTGATGTACCTAGCAGTCCCTTCAACCTATTTATGGTCACCTGTTCGTCTTTATGGTCAATATTTTCCCTAATAGGTGCAGTGTTGATATTAATATCCAATATGTGAATCAATCATTTGTATCCATGTGGTTCATATATAACAAAGAGTGCATGACATTAAGCCTTCATTATCTAGTTTTTCAAGCCTTTATATGTATGTTGGCACTATCAGAGGAAGCATAATTATCATTATCACGGAGTCCATCAGTTTATGATTATTTTGTGGTAGGAGAATGAATTCTTTGTTACCAGAAGCAAATGGTCTAAAGGTGCTCTGCTACAGGGCTTAAAATAGCTAAGAAATTCCTTCCAACATTTTCACTCTAGACAACTACTCTATCATAAGAGCAACCTTCAAAGTCAATCTTTCATGTTAGAAAATAAATGTTGCTAATCAAGAAGAGGGTAAATTGTATTCCTAACAACTTCTCTCTCTCTCTCTCTCTCTCTCTATTAGAGGTGTCATTAATGCCTCTGTGCAAGAGATACTCAATTTACCTGATTCTTAAGTTTTAAGCCTGCTTTTCTTTATAGTTACTCTCCCTTGAAAGAATGCAACAAATTCCAAATCATTTTACACATAGTTGATCCCATTAAGGGTCTCATGTTTAGACTTTTCTTTTAATATCCAAAGGTTTCTTTCGTCAACACATTCTGAGGTAACCCTAGTTTCCAATTTTCCACAGCCTGAGGAAACCCTGGAGCTAATTTTTCTTCTTCTTCACATGTTACTAATACATCATTGCTTCCATTCACACCAAGGACATGCTACAAAGTTGTTTGAGGTTTACTGTGTTTGTAGACTCAGAATGAAGGTGTTGTTTGTTGCAAACAACCTATAAAATGTTGCTATCTCAAGATGTCATCAATGTTTGAGAGATCCAGATGCCGTGTCCCTTTTCTGCTATTCAACATTCTATTAAAAGTCCATTCCAGAAATAACAGATGATAACATAGTCAAAGAGGTACTTCTGCCTTCTATTTTCAATGCAATACAACAAAATTCTTGATCTTATTGTGGCAGAATGACAATGAAACATATTTGGAATTGAGGATTAGCGTCTATAAATTAGGGTGTTAAAGATGCTAACCAATTGGCAACACTTTTATTACATATAATAGCATAATGAAAATGATTACTTGTTAATATTAAGGTGATTCGAAGATCTCTGCATGGTCATCCTCCTGGAGCATGGATTATTGTGAAGGACAAGCCATATATGAATATAAAAAACAATGCTTGCATGGAAACAAGCACGCATACCTTGGAAGAAGAAGCCCGAGAATTCTTTTTGGACATGGGAATATTTCTAGAGGCCAGAAAATTCTCTACAGGTCCATTTTTAGACTTGGGGGTTTATGTTCATAAATTGAAATGGATAGCTTCTTTTTACTATCTTAATAAAATTTGTGAGTTGAAATCTTGTGAATCCGGTGAACAATCAAAAGTAAGCCACTCACACATTTTTTTTGTCATTGCTTGTTCTAGGTTAACTTCTTTGGGGAATTTGGACTGGTTTGTGACAAAGAAGGTTTATTCAAATCTTCTTTCCAAAATGATAAATTCAAAATCTAACATTGGATAAACTAGTTTAAAGTAGAACTTCTGGTTTTGTGTTTATTACTAATCACGGGTTGAGCAATTTGTATCAAAATGCCCTCTTCTTGAAAACTTGACAGTGAAACAATGTCACAAGCTGGGCAATTTGAAAATTTATGCCATTAATCTAAAGTAATTAGATTTTACATGAATTTTTTGTCCAAGGTAACTGACATTGAACTGCATGCAACTGGCCAATTTCATAGTACATGCTTTTTTGCTAAATTTGTCTTGAAAGGTAATCACTTTAGTAATGGATCTTCCTCTAGATCTAGAAGGCAACAATCAACTTCCTAATTAACAATTAACAATTTAACGTGGCTTGTAGAGCAGCCCAAGGTAGGAGGAGCACCGATTGGGTTGTCAATAACTTTTGGTCTTCAAGACTGCCCAAAATTCATCTTGACTGCCACATGAAGGTAGGTATATGTCAAACTACAGGTGCACTCAGAATGGAATTTTAGGGGTCTTAGATTGCCACTCATCACTTTTCAGTGGCTTCCATATGACTTTTGACCATTGTTTGTGCTCAGAACTGCATACACAGTGCCCATATTTGAGTATTAGGGCATTTTTTATGCTGGATTTAAGCTTAGAACCCAAGATGAAGGTTGTTTGATGACTAAGAATTCCCTTTTTAACCCCATATTAGATAATTCATGTTTCCTCAACTCTGAAAATAACATTTAATTCAATTTCTTGTAACATTTTATTTCTTTAGGATCTTAATATTTATTCTTTTGTTTCTGTTATAACTGTGTTCTAGCACTTTGAGGGCATAGTTTACTATTTCCTTAGTTACAAGTGGGAATTTTTCTTCTGTTATAGAATTTCTCTCCCCACCTTCCCTTGGCAGACTCATTTTTCTGAATGAGAGCTATTCTTGTGATGTGTGATATTTTTTTTATGTGATAAAGTTGAGTTAGGGGTTTTTGAAATATGTTTTATTACAATTATTGTTTTTTCCCTTGAAGAATGTCTTGTTTGATCCATCTTTTCCTTTGGATACACAATACATATTTTGATATTTATTTCTAATATTCATGCTATGGTAATTTATGTTAAATTTTTAGTGCATGGTAGTTAGATCTGCACTCAAAACCCTATCAACTAGGAAACTAAGATAGGTTAAGCTCCTATAAAAATAGTGAAACTTTAAGTGCTAGATCTACAGACACATAAATCTTAAATCACAATAGAAAACTGTATAATAATCAATATCATCTTCTGTGCAACAAGTTGTTATGAAATTGAGCCAATTGTTAGCTTGATATGGGGGAACTGATCGACTATGGTTGATTGGGATTTCAACGTGTGAAAAATACCTGCATTGTCAAGTATATCATCCTTCTATGGAGAATGATTGGGACCTGCAACCTCTGCCTATTGTTTCCAAACTAGCTCCAAGATTGTTTCTTATGTTCTCCCTTGTTTCTTCCTCTTGATTTCCAAGTTCTGTTGTTATTTTAGTGTTTAGAAGATTTGTCTTGAAATGCATCAAATGTGACATCATTTTAGATTTGGGGATCATAATCAACATCTTGAATTTTGGTTTTTAATTTTTGATTGATTTGAGTATTTCAGGAGCGCAATAACAACCTAAACATTGCCCATCCATCTCTTGATGCACTTGAGCTAAGTGCCGAGTTGCATTTCTGGTTTTGTTTAAAAATATATTGTATGGTAGTCGATGTCCAATTTACGAATGTATTTTGTTTGGAATTTACACTAGTTGCATGTTTGTGAGTATTTGCTGGTTATTAAAAAAAAATATTATGTTACTACATCATTACATGTATAATTTATGATTTATTTTGTTACATGTAGTGATGTATGTTATTGGGACATTGTTATCTAGAATATTTCAATGATTTATGTTTAGTTTTCATATATTTTTATTTTTTACATTTTTGGGAAGGGTCCCCTGTGTCGGAGACCTCAATGCCCCCTATGATTCTCCCTAGAATTTGGGGGGTGCTTTTTGATGCCCCTTGGATGTATTTCCCTGCTCCCATGTCCTTGAAACTTGGTGGAACTTTGCATATTGCTCATACTGGATATGCAAATGGAATTTTATTGAGAAATGCTTGAAATATGGCTTAAAAGTCCTTAGAATTCTTTTGATTTCTGTTGCAAATCTGTTGTGATCTTGAGGTGCAATAGTTGGTACCAAAAGGGTTTCTTTTTTTGAAACCCATAGATTTCATTTTGGAGTTATTCTCAACAGTTCACTATTGAACAGTGCTTGAAGGTGGTTCTCTAGTTTTTCAAGATTTATTTGCTTTGTTAAGTTATGATTTTCTTGTATTTGTAATTGCTTGAGGGATTAGGTTTTATTTTTTAATATATTTTCCGCCAATAGATTATAATTTCTATGGTGCACTCAAAGTTTTCTCACTGCCCCTGGCATCTTTTAGTATAGTTGTACAGACTCAAGAATCTTGGAAATATTTGATGAAACTTCAAAGTGGGCATCTGAGGAGAACTTGTAAGGTATGGTGAAGCTAACAACAGTGAATGAATTCATATGGTGGAGATCAAATGGATTTTTGGAACAAATAAGTGATTTTGACCTCGATGCGAGATTCCAACTTTGGAAATTTATGGAATTTTAGTTAGTCATGCCTGGCAATGTTGTTTGTGGCCGACAAGCAATGGCATAACTTACAGGAATAAAATTATAAAACATGGATTTGATGAGAGATGCTATATCTGTTGAATTATGGTTACAAACAGAAATATGATTGGTTGAGATGATCATTTCCTGTTAAAGGACTGCAGTTTCAATTTTTTTTAACCTTGTAGTTGTTTACTACCAATCAACATCACCCTCTCTAAAGTTTGTTTTCATGTTCCTTGTCCAGTAAACTTTTCTCTCATTTTGTGACATAGTTTGAACTATGTGCAGGTGGAATGGAGATAGATTTAATGTTGATGACTATAAACATTTAGATTGCTTGTGGACCAGATGATTTATAGTTTTTGTAGTTGAATTGTTTTTAAAATTTATAAACAGTGAGTTCAAATTCTTTATGGGTTGTGCCTTTCTATATCTCATGTGGAGTATCTATGATAGTGTGATAGTGGAAGCTCTAAAGGTAGACAGTTTGCAGAGGCTTTGCTCATCATTGGAGCCAATTCTTTGGAGGGTGGTAAGTAGTCTTTGGTGTTTTCTTAGAAGAGAAACTGATGTAAATTAAATTTGTTTATTCCTTAGGACATGAAAGATAGTTTTATGTGTCAAAGATTTCAATTTTTGAAACACAAATTTAATGCTCTTAAAAATGCCAAATGTGTAGGTAAACACAACCATAAAACTTTTAGATTTTGTGTTAGGAAAGGTCATGTCACTTTTGTTTGATATCATACTATTAAAATGTTCATGGCGTAGATCTAGTCTATATGTGAGGCTGAAATGGAACATTGCCTATGAACAAAGGTATATTGCAAGCCAAACGTGAAAGGTTAGGTCCTTATTCTAATTTTTTAATTCAAATTTGAAGTAGTAAAATGCTTAGAACTGAAATAATACTAGAATTGTTGAGTTTATTCAACAGTATGGGAGGAGGACAGAATGCTGGAATTTGAATAGATAAATACAGGAAGAAACGTTCTCTCAAGAATTGTATAAGTATTCCCTTTTGAGCTATGTGCAGTCTGAAACTCTCCATACTTGGGCTATCTCAAGACTCTTGATCTCCTATTTCAAACAGTGTATTAATCGTTCAACAATCTTGTTTCTGTCTCTTGAAACTTGTTGTGGTTTTGACTGCAGCTCTTGAGTTGTGACTAAAGAATATTATGTACAGACACTGATTGTGCATGTGTGCTATCTGCATTGGTTACAAAGATAAAACATTTGCTTTTGTAAGGATGTCAGTCATGACTTTTTGGGGGTTCCCTTTATATTTTCAAAAAACTGCTTCAAATGTGGATATTGCTTTTAGCCACTTATAACTAATCAAGGCCCAAATAAAGTTCTTCCTTAATCAAATGAGATAACACAAAAGAGTAAATATAGTATTTAAAACAATAACATATTTCTAAAGACATATGTTCTAGATTCTACTAATAACATATTTCTAAATACATATGTTCTAGATTCTACTAATAACATATTTCTAAAGACATATGTTCTAGATTCTACTAATAACATATTTCTAAAGACATATGTTCTAGATTCTACTAATAACATATTTCTAAAACATTATCATGAGATATTGCTCAAGATTTCAACTCATGGCAGGTGGAACTAATTGGTAGTTAGTGTTGTAAATGGTGTATTTGTTTATGTTGGTTCTATCAAGTGAATTGAAAGAGAAGTGGAACTTGGATTCCTATTTTTTGTTCACAAAGAGGCACATTTTCGTACTTTATTATTCTCCTTGTGTAATAACCTAAAGTTTCTTATTGTTTTCTATCGTAAACTTCTTTAGTTGTGTATTCTCAATATTTTGTTTGTTGTTTCTTCCTTAAAAATATGCAATTGAATTGAAGCTCATCCTTAAGAACTTGTATGTTCCTCTTTTTCATGTAAAAGATTTGTCAAAAATATCTAACAAAGTTCTCAGTTTACCGGATCTCATCACAACCTCAGCCAAACTAAGCACATAGATAATCAATAATTTCTATGTTTATCAAGATAAATTTATGATCGCCATGTGCTCCCATGCCAATCCACTAGAGACAATTTTCATGGTTATTAGGTTACTATTCAAATTTGCAGCCTCTTGACTGTGACAATATAACACAATCACTCGACAATATCTTTTGCTTTCTTTTACTGTATCATGATTTTCTGGATTGTCTTTAAGGCAAGCTAATTTCAAAATAAGCTCAGCTCTTTATTTTCTAGGGAATATACTGAATTGAGTTGTTCTGATAACTTCTCCACTAGACTAGAAGTATCCAACAAGGCCTCACCAATGGGAGTTTTGACAAATGATATGTTTTTCTCATATGGGTTTATTTTGATTCGAGACAATGGATTGCTTCGTAGGACACTATTGAGTCTTATTTATCAATTATGGATGCTTTTATAGTGTTGGGACATTTTAAAATAGTGATGGGAGAAGTTATCACTTGCTGAGGAAAATTTGTGTGGATTGAGCCATTTTAAGTATTTACGGACAAATATGCAACTCTCCTACCATTCAACACCAAAGAGAAGAAATTTTGGTGAGAAGATTGGTTGGAAGCTTGGAATTGGTCCAAGAACTATATCTCTATATAAAGGAAGTGGTCCGCTACTAGGATATTCACTTAATTCTATTAGTTTGTTGGCCTGTCAAGATTCATGACCCCACATGTCCATTGGACCATTAAGGGACGATATAACAAGTAGAGTCCCTACTTGCCCTGAATCTAGTTAGCGTAGTCGTGTTTTGTCGACACCTTCTAGTTGCGAGTGATCAAATATTGCTTATGAAATGTATAAATAAATCCATCCTCTCCTAGTTCATACACTTGTTCATTCGAGAGTCTAGGAGTCGAGAGAGTCCAGAGTTGAGCTCCGCTGTATGTTCTTTTGTTGCACTTCCTTAGTAATCTTCATAATCAAAATTTTGAGTCTTATTGGCAAAATATTCGCCAAATTTTTACTATATTTTATAAATTAGTGAAAGATTCACCAAGTTTTTACAATTTTTTATAATTAAGTGAAATATTCGCCAAGATTTTACAATGTCTTATAATTGAGTGACAGATTCGCCAAGATTTTATAGCATTATATAATGAAATGAAAGATTCGCCAAAAAAATTATATATACATATTATATTATTGATAAAATCGCCTTAAAGTTTTCCTATATATCGAGGAGATTCGCCCATTTTTTATACATATAATTTTTGGGGGGGTTCTTAAAATCATCCTTGATCTAGGTGCTTCATACAAATATCCATTATGACTAGACATGAGATACACATATAATCTTACTCCCTTAATTTCCAGTTTTGTAAAGATACCCATTCTCATCAATAAATAATTTCATCATCTCTCAACTTTGGAAATGCACTATTGTTCCTAAGACATAGTCTTATTAGACTATTAGACTATTGGTCAAGTGTTATTGACTTTCAATTATCTCCCATGTTTATTACTCTCCTACCATGTCCTTACTCCATTTACTACCTTATTTGATTTAGTTAATGCATCCCATGTTTCTATGCATGCTCCTCCCCTTATATACATACATACACACATATATATATATATAGATAGATATATAAAAATGTAGGTCATGTACACACTGGGAAGCAACACAATTATCCTAGTGACTAATAGTGGTCACCATCATCCCTTAATATTTGAACACAAATGTATACTTATTCAACAATTTGTCGCACTATTAAACATAAGTGGACTCTACAATCATATTAACTAATAGAACTAGAACACCTCTTCATTCATCACAATATTTAACACATAACACCTTGCCATTTCACTTATACTTCAAAACTTAGGTTCCATATTTATAGCATAGCCTCCTCCTATGACATCCCGTCTACACTTACTAGAATGCAACACGAGCCATAATAAAGCACTACATTGATACAAAATATGTCCCTCCATATAAATCCCAATTCAAGTCAAAACTTGACCTATTTCTAGCGCTAGTTATGGCAAGATCGACACCAGTACACCTCCAATAGGTCAAGACTCTCACCTATTCACATACCTAAGTACAAAAGGTAGCTCAAGTGCTTAAGCTACTCTCACCAACCTAACTCATAATGAACAACACATCACACCAAAATTCCTTAGTGTACTTTCACTTCCTAAATATTACTTTCGTTGTTTTCACAATCATACTTATTACTTATATTGCTATCATCCTCGTGATTAACTTACTATGTTCAACATTTATTCCTTATTTCTTAAAAATTGTTTGCACTATTTAGTCCTCTTCTATTTACTTATTTAGCTCATCTAATGTTTTACCTCTTATCCTCTTTATATATATATAAAATTTTATTCCTAGCATATTACAACCACATCTTCATCATTTTTATTTTTTTTAATTATTATTAATATTTCATCTATATTACTATATAATTACATATATAATTACGCATACATATACTTTGTTGTTGTCCTTACTTCATATTATATACATATTCTATTTTGCCTATATATTATATATACATATATCTTAAATGAGTAATCACATTACCTTGCATTTATTCTTAATCATTTATTTAGTTATTTATTTATTTTCTTATAATGTAATTATACTTATTTATTACCTTCTTCATATGTTATAATCATTATTTCACTTGTTTTGCCATTTATTTATTTTTCTGAAATTTTTATATAATATTATCCTATATATTCGTATAACCTAGCTTATTCTATTATTGTAACATTTTAATAATACATTGTGAGAAAAGTTCTGATTCATAAATAATCACATGATAATATCTTGATATATCTTGGATTATTAGCAAAAGTTAATAAATAAATAAATAAAATTATAACCATAAGTTATCAATAGTAAAAGAATAAAAGAATATAACAAGTGCATATTTATCTTTATTTTTAAATTTATTTTTATGTGGCGTGTTAAATATAATAAATATTAAGACATTTTGATATAGGGTATGAATTATTAAAACCCTAGACCTTCAACTTCACCAAGCCACTTCAACCATTATATATATATATATATTTATTATATATATATTGAGTTTAAATATTTAGATTCCACTGTGTAAATATCACATTATAATTTAAATTTTATATTTAAATATTTTAAATTTCACCATAATTTGAATTTTTGTAACTAATTTAAGCCTTACCTAAATTTAAACTTAATCTAACCTAAGCCTTACCTTTCTCCTTCTCTCCACTTAACCTCACCTATTCTTTGACCGCTATCGCTTACCTCTCCTCCCTCCACGTGGCATCACCTATCCTCTCTTAGCCCTGCCTACCTGCTCCCATCTCTGCATTTCCATTACCCTTCTCCACCCCAACTTCACTTATCCACCCACTACCTCCTCCATTGAGAGCCTGTCCAATGGCATAAGGGAGCCCACGGGGAAGGACAAGGATGCATGCATGCCACGCGGGATACTTGCACGCCTTCCTCCCACCGAACCTAAGTAGGGAGCCCCTCCCATAAAACAAGGCATTCCCTCCTCACGAGCGCGAAGTGCATTCAGGTTGGATGCCTCAGCGTGGGTTCTAGCATCCTCCCCTTTGGCATTAAGCACCAAAAGGAAACCAGGTTCCCCTCATTCTCAGCGGGCAGCGACCATGATGAGATTAAGCACACCGGGAGGTTCATGGTCACTCGTGAGATGGTTTCTGGTGTTGCACAAATGTTCATGTCAGCATTTAAGTCACTAAATCATTAGATTTAGCAGATATTTATCAGCAAGAAGGAACAACCTTAGGAAGGAATTTAAGAATTTACCTGAGCTAGTTTTGGAAAAATGGACGTCGTGGCTCTTGAGGGATTCATGATAGCTTTTAATCAAAATATTTGGCATGATTTCCAAAGCGTTTTTCCTCTTAGTTACATAAGAATTCCCGATAGTGGTTACAATTCCACCACGAGCATACCAAGGTGAGCACTCATCCAAAAAAAAAAAGTCTATTTAATTGTTTCTCAGAGATTGCAAAAGTGTGAAGAACCTACAACAATTAATTAATGAGAATACACGAGATATAAAAAATAACAGAACTCAGAATCGTTTTTATTGATCCCAGGCCACTTCGTGGGGGAAAGCTCACTACAAATAACTTCACGGTACCTTTATTGGTCTCAACACAAACTTATATACTAAGTCTAGGCTCCAATACCATGGGTCAATACCATGTGTCAATACAAACCATGGGCCAATACAAACTATGGATCAACAATTACTACGGGACGACTTACAAAGCATATGCACCCAACAACAATAATACAAACTATGAATCAACAAATACTACGGGACGACTTACAAAGCATATGCGTCCAATAACAATATACTAACAAAGTAAATAGAAGGGTTGACATGGGTTCCTAACATCCCCTCTCCCTTAGAAAAAGCTTTGTCCTCAAATCTTTAGATGTGGAAATTGATGTAGAATCCAAAGGAGTGGTTCCCCTGTAGCATACTCGAGTTGCATTCCGGGCCAGTAACACCTTTTTAGTTTCAGGGAGGGTTGCTTGGAAGGTTGTAGACGAAGAAGAACCATATCAGCTGCGTGAAAAGTGCGCTCAGAACGGTGCTGATCGGCTTGTGTTTCAGTCAAATTCTTTCCATGTGAAGATTGTCCTACAAAATGAGAAGAATCTGATCACGGTTTCGAAGAACCGAGTCAATTGCCTGAACTGGGGAGCTTCTCAGGGTGTATGTAAGAAGAACTGGCAGTGCCTGTCCATAGACTGCTTCATAAGGTGTCCTTTTAGATGTGGTATTGTACCACTGGAGTGCTTCTAGGAAATCCATAGAAATAGTTGTCCAAATATGTGTAGGGATGGACAAGGGTTCGAGCAGTCCTGAAAGGAGTGTCGTTTCACCCTTATTGACCTGGAAAGTATCACAGTCAACCCCCATCTATTGAATTGTCATTTTCAGTCCCTTCCAAAAGAATTTTACATTGTTCCTGGTCATATGTTTTGAGGAACCTAGAGTGCCCTGCCGATGAAGAAGCATGGAGTTCATAGAAGAGATAGCCCTATTGAACAGATTGCAACCAATTTGGAACAAGCAAAGAAATAGCTGTAAGAGGACTGGGTCATCAAATGTGTGAGAAGGAGCATCTGCCACCATATTTTCCTTATCCTTCTTGTAAGTGATCACATAGGCATAACCCATGAGTTGGATAACCCATTTCAGGTGTGTTGGGGAGGAGACCGGTTGTTCTAGAAAATTTTTCAGACTCTGGATATTAGTTTTAATGCAGAAATGATTCCCTAATAGGTATGACTGCCACTTCTATACTACATGCAAAATAGCCAGCGTTTCCTGCTGAGATGTAGATGTGGCTAAAGTCTTACTGGAAAGGTCTCTTGAAGGCGAAAATCCCACTGGTTCAGCAAAGACACCTTCATATCTATCCAAGGAAGTAGGGGAGATCATTGATGGGTGCATCTGAATGGAATGGAGTTCAGCGATGACACCATGTGAATTCTTCTTAAGGATCTTTTCCAGGCGATGTGAACTGATGATGTGGAGAGACCCTTGTTGTAAGCCCATAAATTTGTGTTGTTTCCCATTGATTGAAAACTGCATCCAAAGTTCAGCAAAATCCCATAAGATGGGGCCAAGTGTGTGTAACCATTGAACGCCCAAAACTACATCACATTTTCCTAGGGACAAGGAAAACATGTCAAAGTGCAGGTTATAATCTTCCAGAGAGATATGCACATTGTGACACTTCCCCTTGCAAGGTAAGGTGCCCCCATTGGCAACCATGACTTCAAAGCTGGAGCAAGGATGGACAAAACAATCAGCCAATTTGGCGATCCAAGGGTCAATGAAGTTATGATTGCTACCAGAATCAATGAGTATTGTAAGAGGAATCTTCTTGAAGTAACCCCTGATTCGAATTGTTTGGGGGGTGATGACGCTGGATAGAGCATGGAGAGATATCTCTGGTTGGTCATCCTGAGATGGGGGGTCAATAGGTGGCTCCTGAATGTCGACCTGATCATCCATTGCATCTGGAGCTTCTTCACCAATTTTAGAGGCAAGCCAAGAATTCATATCCAAGAGATAGAGCTTTTGCTGAACACATCTATGTCCCCGAGTGAATTTCTCATCACAATTATAACAAAGCCCTTTTTCTCTGCGTGCCTGCATCTCTGTTTCAGACAAATGCTTGATAGGAGTTGGTCGAGGAGTTCGCAGGATGGGAGGTCGTTGAGAACCCATATATCGGAAGGGAAAAAAAGTGGGTTTGGAGCGTTGTTGGGATGCAATCTTGTCTTCTGCCAACTTATCCAACCCCAGGGATTCCATCATTGTGTTGGGACAGAACATTTTGACCTCTAAGCGGATTTCATTCTTAAGACCACTAATAAAACAACTCCTGTAGAATTCATTAGACAATCCTTCTGTGTGATTGGCTAGTTTCTCAAATTATGTATGATACTCTCTCACAGTGCCAATTTGACGAAGTTTTGTGAGTGCTTCGGTGTCATCAAAAGTATTAGGACCAAATCGTTGCAAAAGGAGTTGGAAAAAATCTGTCCATTTTGGCTCGTCATGAGCCTTGATGTACCAGCGGTACCATTGAAGGAATTCATGTTCCAAATGAAAGGATGCAAGTGGAAATTTTTGGACATCAAAAGTATTATGCAGACTGAAATACTGTTCTGCACAATAGATCCATCTAGTCGGATCAATACAATTGAACCGAGGAAATTCAAGCTTTGGACCATGGAAATTGCTGGAAGAAGAGAACCCATTGTTTGATGAATACTCGGATTGTTGTTTGTTGTTCATGGTTGAATGCTCAAGATGGAGGCCGAGAAACTTTTCATCCAGATCCTGGAGTTTGGTTTGGATGGCTGCAAGTGCTTCCTCCATGGTTTTTGCTTCGGTGCGGGTGACAACCATAACCAATTTTTTTTTTTTTTGGAATGGATAGAAAAACACAAACATAAGCTTATTTAGTAAAGGGAAATTTGGATTTGGGAAAAACTTGGATGGGTAAATGGGGTTTAACTAGGTTTTGGACACTTTGGAATGGATAGGGAAGCAAAAAATGAGGATTTCAGAAGCGGGGTGAAAAAATGAGAAAAATTGTCAGAGAGGGACAAAAATGCAAAAATAGGGAATGGACACGGTGGCAAAATTTGAGGGCGATTGGGTGAAAATCGAAGGAGTTATGGCAAACCCTAAAAATAGAAAAATGTGGGATTTCTGACTTTGGAAAGTGGAATTTGGGATAGGGTCCTCAGGAGTGAAATATGCAGAATGGGATTGCAGGGGTGTCAGTGAAGTTTCATGAAAAAAAGAGTTAAAACAAGGGAGATATGGTGAAAAAACATAATTGTATACCTCGTAACCAAGGGAGTTTTTTATTATTATTTTAGAATGGATCTGAAACGACCGTCGGAATGGATCGAAAATGGATGGATCTGAAACGAATTTTAGAATGGATCTAAAATGGCTCGATCAGAACTTGCTTTCGGAATGGATCTGCAACAGCGCAGAAGTAATCGGAAACAGAGGGATCTGCAATGGCGCGGAAGTGATCGGCAATAGTTCAGCTGAAATAGATATGGACCCTAGGTATGTTCGGCTTCCTATCGGTTTAGGGGATTCACTCGGCCACCAATGCTGTCTGACGACTTGCGTATTGGGGCAGTACCCCTCACTCCACAGCTCAGGTAAAACTGATAACCGCTTTGCCACAAACGACAGCTCTTGGTTGACCTCACAGGTGGGAACTAGTCAATCAGGTAGGGGTCATTGCCCTTTTCGCTGGAAATTCCTCTCAATGGGCCAGCTACTTCGGGGTTCCTGTGGTACTCCTCACAATGAGTTTTAGGGCTTATACCGAAGTAATTCCCACAGTTAAGAGGATATGAATTATTCCCAGATCCGAAGCTACAACAGATGCGAAAAAAAAATTGGCAGAAATTTCACCCAGCAAGCCCAAGAAAGTGCTCTGATACCAGATGTGAAGAACCCGCAACAATTAATTAATGAGAATATGCGAGATAGCATAAATAGCAGAACTCAAAATTGTTTTTATTGATCATAGGCCACTTCGAGGGGGAAACCTCCTTTGAGCAAGCTCAATACAAATAACTTCACGGTACCTTCATTGGTCTCAACACAAACTTATATACTAAGTCTAGGAACCAATGCCATGTGTCAATAAAAACCATGGGCCAATACAAACTATGGATCAACAATTACTACGGGACGACTTACAAAGCATATGCGCCCAACAAAAATGATACAAACTATGGATCAACAAATACTACGGGACGACTTACGTCAAAGCATATACGTCCAACAACAATATACTAACAAAGTAAATAGAAGGGTTGACATGGGTTCCTAACAGAAAGGGTTGGAGCCTGGGACTTCCCTCGCAATGTATCTACTTTATTCTCAAGCTTTGATGTCAATAACACGAGTAGTTTGGTCCTTGTGTTTTATTTATCTATTTATTTATTTTGTTACTTTTCATTTGCTTTTGTCATGTTACTTTTCATGTTCCTCACACTTGTCTATGTGGTTTGAGCATTTCCGTCTGTAGCCTCAGTCCTCTGTTTTATTCTCCTCTCATGCACTGCAGGTGTGGTAACGCTTTTCATCTTCGATTGTGCCTTCTACGTTCCTTCCTTTGGAATTTTTTTTTTTGGTGTTAGTAGGAAAGTAGAGCTCCGTTTGCATGGGAAGAAGTCTATCCTCAGCCGTAGTGTGCATGGAATATTAACCGCTTGTAAGGGTTTTTAACATACTTAAAGAACAAGAGGATGACCTAAAAGTGGATTTGCGAGATGATGCCGGTGGTTCTCCTAGTTCGCACCCTCAATTAGGAAATGAAAGAATTAGATCAACGATGGACACCTCCCCTCTCAAGGGATTCATCTTTGTTAGTTGTCCGATGCGGTACCAACCTCTATTCCTTTATTTCTAATTCCTATTAAAAATAAATAACTAAATAATATAGCCTTACATATCAATCTTATTCTTCTATCTATAGGGCGACCTCGTGAAACAAATTGAGGGCCAAGGATGATCTGTTTTTGGCCAGGGCGCTTCCATACTTTTCCTACGACCTCCTAGCTTGGGGATTTGTGGGGGATTTCCGTTCTTTTCCAATGAAATATTTTCTTTGTTTTCCTCTTCCCATTGCTCCGAAGCAATCATTAGTTAGGAAATATAATATATAGCCTTGTCTTCTTTGCTCTATCAACCAGCTCTAGTATCTAGTGCTTGTGTGTTTCATAAATGTATTACTCTTGTTTCCCTAAGTGTGCTTTGTCTTGGATTTCAAGTCAAGAAAGGTCTAAAATTATGCTTCATATCTTAGTATGTTGTGTTCCTTCCAGGTAGTACCACGGATAACAACCAAGCTATGTCTAAGGATTGTGATTAAGGAAGTGCTTGGGACCAAAGCTTCCTTTTTTATTTCCTGGTCATCGCAGAGTAACAGTGATACATCAATATTACCTTCCCGAATGTGAATCAAAGGATACATCACCGAGACCTAACTAGCGTGGGTGAATGAGGGCTTCATGACTGACTAATAACTAAATTATAAATCGTTTAAATTTGCATGCAAGAGGAAAAACTTTGATAGATGCAGGTAGAATCCATCCCCAACTTCATCAAATTCTTAGAAATAATACCAAACCAATGAATCACTGAATCCCCAATCAACTTCCCATATCTCCCTAAAAAAGAACAAATGACTCTGGGATTTCATTCGTACTTCTATGAAAACATATACGGAGTTGGTATTGGGTTCAATGGTAGCTTGCATTTAACTTGATAATTTGGGCTTGGCCCGGGCCCAAGTCCTTTAAAACTATAATTCAATACACACACACACATATATTGTGTATGTATAATCTCCTTTACCAAATCATCTACCCTAAAGGCTCAATACTGGGGTATCTCCATTCACGATTCCCCTATCGATTTACTTTCACTATGAACTGGAATCGGTTCGTCAGTTCGCTAGAATCCAAATGGGTAATAAACAAGATTAACATGCTTGAAATAGGTAAGAATAGGATAGATCCAACTTGCTCTTGATTTTCTTGTTATTTTAAATTTTTTTTCTTAACAGACGCGTTTTACAGGCTTCGACTCCCGGTAAACTCCAACTTGGCGGGATTTGGTCTTGGGATTGAAAACTATGGTGGCTTGGCTTGGCTTGGCATTGGTTAAGCCTTTGGCATTGAGGAACACATGTGGTGGATTTGGTTAATCTTTTGGCATTGACGTTGGACTTGAAAATAGTGCAATACATTTCCCATGGGCTTGCTTTTAAGTTTCCTCCTTTCTACAAGAAGGGTAGAGTGATCCAACACTTAACCTCCCCTCCCAACTCTATCTCTATGGAATATGAACTAATAAAGGGGGAAAATTTGGTTATTCTCCATGATTAATCCCCTTGCAGATGGTCGGCTATCGGCACTGACAAACTGGTTATGCTGGAGACTATGACAAGGGGTTTCTCAACAATGCGAAAAATACAAGTATTCCCTTACAAGTACTTCCCTCTCCTGTATCGAATCTCGTACATTTATCGGAATGAGGGTGTCTGAGTATCCATCCTTCCTGTCAATGTGCCTCCCTGTGGAAACCTCTTGGGAATGCCAAACTGGTAATGAAGCCATCCCAGGTATTATAGAGAAACTTCCTGAACTGTTCTAGTTCAGTAATAATAAAACTTTTTATGTTTCCTGTAGGTAATGATGCCTTGGACCTGCTAAAGATGAGAATTTATTAGACTAAATAGCGAATGAAGCTGTTTTATAGAATCAGGATTCAAGTATCTAATTCAAGTAACCGAGCCAAGTAACAAAGCTGAGTAGCCCATCCAATCTGAATATCTCAGAATCCAAGCCAAGTTGACCAAGCGAATCTTTAAAAGTAAACAATAATTTAACTCAGAATTGTATGCTCTTCGAAATATGTTGGATTTGCTAATAAATTTTTTTTTAACAAATGTTAAAAGTGTTATTGATTACATGTCGAGCATTAAGCTATGGGGAAAAATTCTGACAACACATATCATAATATCTTTAACCACTTAGAATTTTATTTTGTTATTTTGTAATATTGTGCAAAATAACAGATATACTCTAGGATAAACCATGAACGTATTTGCTTAGTTAATAAGTGACAGTGTTTCCAGGAAAATTATTTTGTATTCATTTTGCAGACATCTTTTCCGGGGTGGAAGAATATGTTTGGAAGCGTTGTTGTTGGGTTGCGCCAAAAATGGCAATGGTTCTTCCTTTTATCTTCAATTCGTTGCACTGCAAGGGGAATTGTAACAGGTACTTATTCCTCTACAAGTACTATGATTTATTTTTGTACTCAAGACCTGTGGCCGAATCTAACAATTATTTACGTTGGTAAATTAATATGGAAAATGGGATAAATTAGTTTATGTATATATATATATATATATATATTATATATAGACAACTCTTTTGTTAATTGCTTCTATAGATATTTTATTTGTATTTACAATTAAATACTCGATATTTCAATAATAGAAATATTACCAATAAATAATCTAACTCTATATTTGTTTTTGTTTCTGCAGGTAGTCTTCAGAGAGCCTAGTAATAGCTAGGGGTTTAGTGTTGTGTTTCCTCTAATTTTTGTATATTTATTACTTTTATTTATTTTCTGCGCAGAATTGTATATAGATTTCTGTTTAAATCATGTTCTCATGCATGGAAAGGGCCTTTTCGGTCTTGGTGTTTGAGCTATCACTCTGATACCATCTGTAGTGCTCTGCATCCTGGCAGAGCACTAATTCAAATATTCTAAAGTTAAATTTTCTGTGTATGGAGCTCATTCTGAGGTGGTTCAAGAAAATTTCAATAAAATCTACATTGTTTCAATTTAAAATTTACCATGCTTTCTGAAGTCTATTCTTCCCTAGTTTTATGTATACATGCTATTTACATAAATCTAATAAATCTGTGTACATGTATTTTTCTGCAATAATTTCTTTTAGGTTTCTTTCATAAAACAACCATTCAATTTAAGAATTAAAATATGCATATATTTAAGATGTAGATAATTAACTAATTCAGAGAAAAATACCTGTATCTGGTAGATGGTAGGTGGTCCCCTTTAGCTTCTTGCGGATTCCTTCAACTTATCCTCCTTTGAAGTTAGCAACCGACTGAATAATCCACCTGTCGACCATCTCTGATTGTGTTGACCCTAGGAAATTGACATACTTCCTAGCCCCCGAGCCCACAAACTGATAATTCCAATAACAACTTTCCTTGTTTTGATTCTCGAATAAGAGTTTTCCCCTTCCTCTATTCCACGAGAGTTTTCCTCTTCTAACCAGGACACATATAGAAACTGAGAGCGGTAGCTCCATCTAAACATCAGACCTACCCTCTCCTAGAAGTGTTGATGTATATGTAACTTCGGAATGTATTTCATCTATGTATTTCATATATATTTATTGTATGCTTATTAGAGATGTGTTATTCCTCTATAAGGAAGTGTCATCATGTGGATTGACAAGTGTCGCAAGTGTGTGTACTTGCCGATGGGTTATTAGACTACCATGTGTGGGGTCGGCCCTTAATTATATATTATATTGTGGATGTACCTAGATAGACAAGTTGGCCCCATAAGGTCACTGGGAAAACAGGTTAGTATAAATAGAGATCAGGAGATCTCTATTTAGATCATTCAGAAATTCATCTCTCTCTCACTCAGAAAGTGTTGCACTAGTGAGGAGGAGGATCATCTGCTTCTAGGAGACTATATCAAGTGTATTTTGGTTGTACTTTGGTTGATCCATTGCTCTCTCTATCTCTGAGGAAGTTGTGGCATTTTTCACCTTAGGGTTTTCCCCACGGAAACTCTGTGTCTCTTGTCTCTCATGATTTTGATTCTTGTGATGCTTGTGATGCTTATTGTGATTGTTATGCATTGATATACTGTATATGTTATTCTCTCAAGGAAGATCCTAGAGTATTGTGAATTAATGCTCAAAATTTAACAAGAAGGAATCTGACCGTCGTCATCACATGTCTAGGAGAGCGTGACTCAACACAACCCTCCCACTACCTCAGGTATCATAAAACATAGGGTGGGAAATGTCTCCATCCCTCTAAACATACTGGGTCTATACCCTGTCAAAATCATACTGTGTTGTTATTGGGATTATCGGTTTTTGTCATCGTATCATCCTGTTGGTTGCTAAGATTTAATGTTCATTGTTTACTTATTCCTCATATCATATCAGATATTCGGCTACCATGTAGCCCATGTGTCCTATAGATTAGTATTTTGCAGACATATATCTATAACAAATGTTTCCATTTGATCATTAGCTGGTCCATATTATCAACATCATTTCATTTCATCACATAAAAACATTAAATCGATCACAGCATGGGTTGGTATCCACGTACCACATCATATATATCAAATTTCATCAAGGACGATTATTAAACATACGCTGTCATTATGAAAGAAATGAATTTGATGATAACTACACCATAGTAAGTAGTAATCGCATAAACATAATAACATCATGAGAGTGTTAACATCATAACATCATAATCATAGTATCGACATAAGCATAGTAACATCATAAACATAGTAGAAACATATAATCAGGTCTAACATGCCGAAAGTATTGTTCACTCAGTCTAGCTGAGTCCAACAGATAATAAGCAAATAAAGTGCAATATGTCTGACTGATAAATACGCCTAGTCAAAATATGGGGCATTACAGTGGATTGCAAGGAGACCAAGCGAACCCTCCCTCGGAAAGCTAAAGGGGCCTCTCCTATTGTAACTCAGAGGTGATATTAAATCCTTGTAAATGTCATTTTTTACATAATGAAAGATCATTCTTTATTCTTTAAAATATGTTTCTATCTATTTGCTTGATAAAAAGTGCAAAAAATATTAATTTAGATTTATTTTAATACAGTTTTCATGTTTGATTAGTTTAGTTGTTTAATTTTTCTTTTGTTTATTTTCTTTTCAATTGAGAATCTACTAAGTTTAGCACAACCCTTAGTAGGTGCATCTTTACACATGCTGGTGTGAAAACACCAGCAACAGACACGGTGAGTTGGCATCATAATCAAGATGATGGGTCAGTTGTATCAGATGAAATTTGGATAAACCAATCTTGACACTTCAATAAACTCATGTCAGAAATTAATTTCCTAGTTCATACGATTCAATCAATGGACATAATAGTGAAGAACTATTAGGACCTATTATTAAATGGAGGATGTTTGTATGCATCTTTATAAACCTCAATATCCTTCTTTGCATGACTTTATATTCTATTTTCGCATCAATTTTATCTTCTAAATCTAGATGGAGGATTTTATCTTGTGCATTCCTTTTATCTTCTAAATCTTCATTTATCTTTGCAATAAATTCTCGATGCACTGAAAGTATAATAAAATATCCTTTGCCATTTTCTATGTAATAAAATTTTGTTTGCTCGTTCTCCTTGTGCTAGGGACATTTCCACTATGTGCATCTTGTTAAAAAGTGTTCTTTGTTAGGTTGGATATGTCTAAATTTTTGTTTTTGGGAATTGTTTTTATGATTAAAATACTTCTTGATACAAAAACATCATCCCACATGAGTTGAGAGATGTGAGCCTCAACAACATATAAGCCCCAATATACAACCAACATAGATCCATCTTAAAAGGGGATCTACCAAGCGTCGAGAGGGATCAAATCTCTCCAAGTGCAAACTCCTTTTTAGAGTGCAAATGTTCAGGAAGTGTTTTAATTTATCTAATTTGTGTAGTTATATATATATGTGTGTGTGTGTGTGTAGTTGTAAATGTTTTATAAAGCTGACATGTTATTTTATATAATATTTTATTATGTTTTAAAAAGGACACATGTAAAATCCAGAATGAGCATGGAAGGACTACAACACATGTTCAACAATATAAAGAGTACAACACATGTTAGGACCTTTTGTTCTAGAAACATATCAAGAGTGCAACACATGTTCAACAATATTCTCTCACTTGTTGTATTCTTTGCAAAGGGGGCAAGGGAAATCATTCGTGTAATCAATTTCCAGGGGAAACAATGACCATTGATTCTCTACACAAAGAGAAATTTTCAGTACTAATAGAATTTTCCAGTGAATTTACAGTGTTCTTTAAGTTTTCAACCTTCTCGATCAATACTTTTCTCTATTCAACTATGTCTCTAACAAAATGTTATTGTACATCAATATGCTTGTAGTTGGAATCATAAGTGAGGTTCTTTGTCGAGAAAATTGCACTTGACATGTCACAACGTATTCTCATTTGTTTTTGAACAAAACCAATACATGAACACAATATTTGTAACCATATGTATTCTTTGAAGCTACCAAGGTTGCTTCCCTTTTTGATGGCCTTTTATTGTGATTATCTTCATATTCTTGACCAATAGGCTTTACTTCCAATAATATGAGGAGAGATTATTTTGAGTAAGTATGTTGTAGCTTCTCCCAAATCTATCTGGATGATGCACACTGCTTCAACTTGACTTTATCATAACCAAGTAGACCACTCAAGATGACATCCATTTCCTTTGCGTTGTTTTCTCTTGACTCTTTTCCAGATGCATATGTTGGTGTAGTTTTCGAGGCTAAGTAACCAGTGATAAATGAGTAACAAACATCATATCCCAGTGCCCATAGATATGTATTATCTCTATACTCTAGAATAGTTAGTTTGTTCCATCAAACAAAGGATCTCTTTCTAGGCAGAAATATAGTTCTTCAAAAGCCATTTGTGTTTGAGATATCCCTTCCAATGGTTAAGCTATTCTAAAGGAAGTAGGCTACTCTGATACCAATTGTTGGAATATTCACTAATATTGAGAGGGAGGGAGGGGGGTGGATCAACATTTGAAAAATCTGATAAAGTTTTACTTTTTCAACTATAAAAAATCATCACATACTCAATCATATCAACAAAAAATAGCCTTAAGGCACAATACATAGATATTTTCTGTGGAAACATAATAAGGGAGAAAATGATCTAGATTTATGTGAGAACAAAATGAAAGAACATAGATAGAGCCACATACATAGATATATTAAAAGAAACACATTGATACAATAAACACAAATTATATTAAATGGTGGAAATAGAATAGAATGTAAAACAAAGTAGCTAAAATGGTGGTATCTTCTGTCTTAGAAGAGATGTAATGACTATGCTCATTCATGACACTATGAATACAAAAAGAGGATGGAAGGAACTATTTATTATAAGCATGAGGGAAATAACCCTAAACATCCAAACACCTAACCCTAGGAGATGAACTGTCATAAAGCTTGCAACTCCAAGGTGGTTAGTTAAGTAGTCAACTTCCCGGGGTCATAACGTTTGCATACAATATCCATTTGGGGCGCTTGGTAGACCATTGGAAATATCTAGATGAGGAGTACAATAGAGGTTCGGGCCTAGAAAAAATATTATTGCTATCATTTTGGATGATGCGGGGCCAAAAAACATCGTTTAGGGCCTCAAAACGACCCCAAAAGTTTAGGACCCGAAAAACCATAGCAAAATTACTAGAAAATTGCCAAAATGGAAAATTGTTTTAGCTAGTGGAATAGGTGGGTGGCCACCGATATCCATCTAGACACAGGGGCATCGTTGATGGACCAATATTATAACACGTTCATTCATATTGGGGGTTAAAATATTTAAAAAAATAAAAACATTATATTGGGGGTGTATTAAGGGTATATGGGTTTAAATTATTTACTATATAAATACCCCAATATGTTGGGGTCTTTTTTATTAAAAACCAGCGAGAAGTGCACTATGGGAGAAGTGCGCTATGGGAGGGAGAATATCATTTTCACGCTGTGGTTGGGAGCATAGGGTTTTCGGCTGTGTTGGAGGAGCACTAAGGCACAAGGTTTTCGGCCGTGTTGGAGGAGCACCAAGGCATAGGGTTTTCGACCATGTTGGAGGAGGACCAAGGAACAGGGTTTTCGGCCATGGTACGGCCGTGTTGGAGGAGATCCAAGGCACAAGGTTTTCAGCCGTGTTGGAGGAGCACCAAGGCACAGGGTTTTCGACCGTGTTGGAGGAGCACCAAGGCAAAGGGTTTTCGGGCATGTTGGAGGAGCACCAAGGCACATGGTTTTCTGTTGTGGTGCGGTTGTGTTGGAGGAGCACCAAGGCATAAGGTTTTCGGATGTGTTGGAGGAGTACCAAGGAATAGGGTTTTCGACCATGTTGGAGGAGCACCAAGGAACAGGGTTTTCAGTCGTGGTGCGGCCGTGTTGGAGGAGCACCAAGGCACAGGGTTTTCGGCCATGTTGGATGAGCACCAAGGCATAGCATTTTCGGCCGTGTTGGAGGAGCACCGCGTAGGTTTACTTGGATGCTTCCCTTGCTTGGGAGGGAGCATAGGGTTTTCGGCCGTGTTGGAGGAGCACTGTGCATGTTTACTTGGATGCTTCCCTTTCTTGAACGTTTCATTGGATGCTTTCGCCTTGGAGCTTTGCTCTTGGGTATTTGAAACAGCCATCAAAAGTAACTAAGGAAAGAGGTAATCCCATCTCTTGTTGGATTTGTGAAAAAGAAACCACACCAAATGCAAATAATTTCCCATTAAAACAGAAGCTAACCACAATAGAACAAGTGGATAATCCTACTGTTGGGGTCTTGCAAGTCTATTTGCATATGTTAGGTTTATTAAGCGGTATGGTACATGAGGTTCTTCAGGAGGGCTCGCCTATGCTCCTTTCAGTCTTTACCATTTCATTCCTGAACCTATATAGAAGGACTTTTATATGAACCAACTATAGAAAAAAAGGTGTATATAATGATGCTCCTCCAACTTTAATCGTTCTTCCTGAACCTTCAGCTAAGATTCTTCCTCGGGATTTTAATACTGAAAAGGTACTAGCCCTATCTGACCATCTATGTGTAGTGTTGTTAAACACCAACAAGAAGTAAGGGTATAGGATTATTTGACTTAGAATGTATAGCTCTAACTATAATAATTGTAGAATACAAACAAAAGCCCTGAGTTGTTAGTTCCCCCATTTGGTTTTCCACCATGAATTCTATGTCTCTGTGTTAATTTCTTGTGTGATTGAGTATCTTGTTTTGTGGATACTTTTTTTGTTGTTCCATCAATTATATGTAGACATGGTTTAACGTAGAAGATTCACATGGTGAATTTGACTTAGAATGTATAGCTCCAACTGTAATAATTTTAGAATACAAACAAAAGCTCTGAGTTGTTAGTTTCCCCATTTGGTTTTCCAATATGAATTCTGTGCCTCTGTGTTAATTTCTTGTGTGATTGAGTATCTTGTTTTGTGGATGCTTTTGTTGTTGTTTCCAGCTATTATATGTAGACATGGTTTAACGTAGCAGATTCACATATATTCTAGAACATGGATGGTTCTCTTGCATGAGACAGTAATTTATGGTCTGCCATTGTGTTTGAGTTATGTCTTACAGGTTGCATAGCAGAACCACCTGCATATCATGGAAGATGGGACAAATTAAGGTGATATTGGAACATCATGGAAGATGGGAAAAATTAAGGTGAGGGTTGGGGTTAGGGGAGTTTCATGATGAGAAATGATGAGGGTTTGTGGAATTAAAAATGTTAGGGCTACAACTAGTATTAGGGTTAGGGTTATGGTATGGTGTAAATCTAGGTTTCTTGTCAATTTTCGTTTGATGACTAGGGCACAAAGAAAGGCTTGGTCTAGGTTGGTACTCTCAAACATAAACCTTTCAATATGAAAAATAGTGAACAAACTAGAATTTAACTTAAGAACAAGTACTTATTCCAAATATATTATATGAATTTGGAGGTGTAGCTTGTTGATTGCTTCAAGAAAGTATTGGATACAGTTCCCTAGTGCTTGACACAACTACAACCACTTGCACATGAAGTTAGATAAATAGCATGGCTGATAAAAAATCCATGCTCAAGTCATGGAACAAGGCATTAAAATGTAGTTATGATAGTAGGATTGGTGTTGGTAGAGTGATGTTCATTTAAATCCCATATACCTCAAGGTCATCTTGGTGATATTATCATCAACATCTCTAATGTATGTGCGATGGGATACCCACTTACGTGGTACCAAATCATCACATCATTAGACTTTATAGAAACCTCCACGACAACTTCTTGCACATCTATATTTTCCTTTGAAATTGCAAAACAAATCACCTTTTGATCTTCTGCAGGTACGTTGAAGTTGACTCATCAGTTTGGGGAGGGATATTTGAAAAATCCACTGATAATACATTTTGTTTCAAGGTGTTTCATCCCGATAGTAAGATTTCTTCATCCTTTTTAGAGATTTGAATTGAAAGTTCATACCTTGCTTCCTAGCTCTTTGTTTTATTAATGAACTAATATGCATGTGTAAATTTGAATACATATTTTTTCATTTATTTATGGATGCAATCACCTCATTTCGTAGCCATATTATTTCCAAACTTGTGAAAATTTTGTTATAATTTTAGGTGTTTATTAACCAACTAAATGGTACACATGGATGGAAATGCAGATGGATCCACGTGATGTCTTGGACTTCGCAATTTATATTGGTGAAGAGAATTGTGCCCTTGGCACAATCCAGTGTCGAAAAGGTTGTATATATGCTGATATCCATTGTGAAATTGTGGACGATGAAATCGTTGAATATCCTTTTGATTTTATTAGCCCAATTGGAATTCCTTTAAATACAAAGCAAGAAAAAAAAGGAAACCTACAACAATAAATGTAGGCATTAAGAGGAAAGTCGGCACGTTGGTTGTTGAAACATTGCAATAACATGTAATGGAAGGAATGCCAATATCTGAAAACATTGAAGGGAATGTGGAGGAACCTATGCATAAACAACCAAGATTTGATCAGGTGTCCAAGTCAGTGGAACAAGTTGTACTTGTTTATCCTAATGTATTGGCATCTTGGGAACAAAAAGTCAATAGTTTAATGGAAGAGTTTGTCAAGGAGAAGCTAACACTCAAGGTATATTCATAAAATGGAAAACCTAATATAAAGATCCGTTGTGAAATTTGTGGCATTGATTATGGAATGGGGGAAGTATCCTTTGTTAAATTTTGAGAATTAATTCACAACACTCTAGGATCTTTACTGAGAGAATAGCATGTACAGTATATCAATGCATATAAATCATAACAAGCATGTCAATCATCACAAGAAGCAAAATCATGAGAGACAATAGACACACAGAGTTTCCGTGGGGAAAACCCTAAGGTGAAAAACCCCACAACTTCCTCAGAGATAGATAGATAAATAGCTCAACCAAAGTACAAGAGATAGACTCCTCTTAGTAGCTGATCCTCCTCCTCACAAGTGTGCCACTTTCTGAGTGAAGGAAGAATGAGTTTCTAAGTGATCCAAATAGAGATCTCTTGATATCTATTTATACTTGTCCTGTTTTCCCAATAACCTTATGGGGCCGACTTGTCTAGCTAGGTACAATAACTTCATATTACATTATATTGGGCCGAACCCTTACAGGGTGGTCTAATAACCCATTGCAAGTTAACACACTTGCGACACTTGTCAATACAAATGACGACACTTCCGTATAGAGGAATAATACATCTCTATAGGAGTACAATAAATATATAAATGAAATACATTCTGAAGTTACATATACATCAACACTCCCTCTTAACTAGGAAGGTATTTCTCGACACAGATCTGCTAGCACAAGTCTTCTTCTCTGGATCATCGTCATTGATGCATGTATCATCGTCATCGTCACTGCTGCTGCTATCTCAACCAATCTCTGAATCTACTCGTCATAGGAAGTTCTACAGAGCCAGTACTTTTTCATACAGGATGTAGGCCCACCACTTGCAGGTATTCATCATCAATGGCCATACTGTGGATCCCAGGACTGATTACGTGTGTCAACAAAACCTAGCGCAGACTATAGGTTCTTTTACATGTTGACCTTCACAAAACCTACTCAAAGCATCCTAGGATGTTACGAGCACATAGCTCTACTTGTCTGGATCTCGATAGAGAATCCCAGGATGTTACGAGCACACCGCTCTACCTGTCCGGATTTTAAAGGATCTTTTCTATGTGAACTTTCACAAAACCTACTCAGAGCATCCTAGCGCAGACTATAGGATCTCGATAGAGCAACCCGGGATGTTACGAGCACACTGCTCTACCTATCTGGTTTTTAAAGGATCTTTTCTATGCGAAACTGTAGCAAAACCTACTCAAAGCATCCTAGCACAGACTATAGGATCTCGATAGAGCAACCCAGGATGTTATGAGCACACTGCTCTACCTATCCAGTTTTTAAAGGATCTTTTCTATGCTACCTTTAGCAAAACCTTGAAAGAGCATCCTAGCACAAACTATAGGATCTCCCGGGATCTTTTCTATGCTACCTGCACAACATGTCCATGCCCACAGAGTATCAAACCGATACTCACCATACATCATCCTGATGTACATCATCACATGATCAACCTGATCATCATCATAGCATCAACCTGATGCATATCATCTGGAGAAACATCCTGAAGCTCATCATATGTGATCACCCTGATCAAACAATATATCCATCTGATGCATACACAGTATCTACCTGATACATATCATACATGATCCACCTGATCATACAATGCATCCATCTGATATACATAAGTACATGATCACACTAATCATACAAGTATCCACCTGATACATACATAAGTACATGATCACACTGATCATATCCAACATCAACATGATGCGTACATAAATACATATAAATGATCCAACTGATCATATCCAACATCCAACATGATGCATACAGAGTAGTAACTGGAGCATCATCATGATGCTCATCATCCAATGCTTACATCCACAGCCATGTGAAGGATCCTCCTTCCAACATGCTTGGAATGGCTTCAGCAAATGTCTCCATCACTTCTTCCTCGAAGTGTCGTCAATCTGAAGAACACCAAGCCTCTCTCTGAAGTACTCGAACTTCACTCTGGCTAGTGGCTTCGTCAGTACATCTGCAATATGCTCATCCGTCGCAACATAAAGGAGCTTCACTGCTCCTTTCTGCACCATATCCCTGATATAGTGATATTTGATCTCTATGTGTTTTGACCTGTCATGGAACACTGGGTTCTTAGAAAGCTTCACACAACTCTGGTTGTCACAAAAGATACTAGTAGCCTCCAGCGGGAGATCAAATAACTCAGACAGTAGCTTCCAAAGCCATACTACCTCACAACTAGCCAAACAGGCTGCAACATACTCTGCCTCAGCTGTACTTAGTGCTACGCAGGACTGCTTCCTGCTAAACCAAGAGATCACACCTGATCCCATACTGAAGCAACACCCATATGTGCTCTTCCTATCTGCAGCACTGCCTGCCCAATCTGAATCAACATAACCCTGCAGGTTAAACTTTTGATTCGCTTCATACTTGAGCCCATAATCAACTGTGCCCTTTAGGTACCTCAAAATATGCTTTACAACAACCAAGTGAACACTCCTTGGATCCATCAAGAATTGGCTCAATGTGATCACCGCAAAGCAAATCTCTGGTCTCGTGTTCGTCAGGTACATCAAGGACCCAATCATTTGACGATACATAGAGACATCAACCGGCTCAGATGAAGCATCACATAGAAGCTTCAGGTTCGATGCCATAGGTGTGTCCATGGCCTTGCAATCCATCATCTCAAACCTCTTCAGGATATCTACTGTATACTTCCCTTGTCCAAGGAAGATCCCATCAGCACTTTGCCACACCTCCATGCCTAGAAAATAGTGCATCATCCCCAAGTCCTTCATCTCGAACTCAGCTACAAGCTTCCTCTTGGTATCGGCAATCAAACTATCATTACCTGTTACAAACAGATCATCCACATACAGAAGTAGTATCACTGGATTGCCTTCCTCAACCTTGTAATAAAGGTTGGAATCTGCTTTACTCTTGGTAAAGCCCAAACTGGATAGGAAACCGTCCATCCTACCATACCAAGTCCTCGGAGCTTGCTTCAAGCCATACAAGGCTTTCTTCAGTATGCACATATATGACTCCCTGTCATGTGTCTCAAAACCAAGTGGTTGCTCCACATACACTTCCTCCTCGACTACACCATTCAAGAAAGTTGTCTTGACATCCATCTGCTGTATCTTCCATTTCATCACTGCAGCTAGGGCAAGTACTGATCTGATGGAAGTGTGCCTGGATATAGGTGTAGAAGTATCTTCATAGTCTATTCCCTCTTTCTGAGAGAAGCCACGAGCTACAAATCTTGCTTTGTATTTCTTTATGCTACCATCTATAGCATGCTTGATCTTGTAGATCCACTTGGAAGTCACAACTGACTTTCCTTCAGGTCTTGGGACTGCATCCCAAATATCATTCATCATGATCGACTAGTACTCCTCGATCATGGAATACTTCCCGTATCCTGGGAACTTCAATATATTCAATAGATAACTTTGTTGTTGGAACAAATGTTGTAGTCCTTCTTTTGTAGGTGATGGTATACGTTCTTTCCTACAAGACAAGTTAAATTGCATGATTAGAAACATCTCATAGTTTCATAACAAAATCTTACACATAAGAATATATGTCATACAGTCATGCAATTATTTTAGCCAATGCTTCAATACAACATTTATCCATATCCCGTAACTTTCTAGATGCCTTCCAATCTCTACCAGAACATTGTAAAGAGTGTGCACAACTCCCAACATGTCAGCAAAAAGGTTTCATTCTAGATAAGTAGCAATGGAATGTTGTACAGTGCCATAGGCCACTTACCCATCACATGCATATTAGTAGTATATTGTTCATTAATGCAATTATTCTAATATGCATAATACACACCCTAAGTCTAGGAACATAAGTATATACATCATTCAACAGTATTATTTAAACAATTAAATATACAAGAAATGACAATTCAAATACTTATCTTTGTTTGTTTGTTGGGTTGACTCCCTCTCAGTCTTTGCTTCCTTTCTGCAACTCCATTCTGATGTGGATTGTGAGAAGTGGTCAACTCCCTCTGAATATCTGCATCCTTGCAGAAGCTACTGGAGTGTGCTCCCTCTTGATCTTTGCTTTTTGGATTACCTGTCCTTGAACTTATATCCATCCTCGATCACTATGCATGCTTACTAGTATCATCATTGTGTTATCCTCGAGATCTCATACATAATCAAATATTCATTAGTATAATCTTAATATTATCAAAACACAATAATCTTGAACATGTATAGTCATGATCATTTCAAACATAGATAATAAGCATTAGCATTCAAGGTTTCAGGGAAGACTTCTCTTACTCATGCATATTCATATTTGACTATAGAACTCTTCTGGTTAGTCATATCATCAATCAAGGTAAGAGACATAATATGCATAAACCCTAGATTACTTAAACTTGTAACTTCAAGAGTAACCATTATCAATCATATAAAAGTATAAGATCCTTTGATATAGGAAAAACATACCTGGTCATCATATTTGCTAGTTATATCTAGCAATGTTTTCTTGTTCTCTTCAATGACCTGCATAACTCATAAGTTAAACTTTGAAAAATCAAATTATACATACCTCTATGTGATCCATGCCTATGGATGAATCTTTGTCTTCATGTCACCATAGCATGTTCAGGTTGTCCCTTCAATTTGTACAATCCTCCCTCTTGCTCTCCAATCACCACTGCATCATCAATATTTTTACCCTTTGGCGACATTAGGACTTGGCCATCTACAAATGAAACCCTCATGCCTTTTGTATCCAATGCAGAGATGGAGAGTAGGTTCTTGTTGAGCCCAGGTACAAATAACACATCTTTCATCTTCAAGGACTTTCCATATTCTAGGTTGTAGGAGGCTTCCCCACTTCCTTTGATAGGATATTGATAATCATCCCCAAGTTTCACTTTATGGGGTGATTCATGTTTAGATAGATTTGCAAAAGATTATTTAAACCCAGTCATGTGTTTAGAAGCCCCACTGTCAATTAACCAATCATTACAACCATGAGAGATAGTACGTGTGAGAGCAGAGATTAGAACATACTCTTCTTCGCTTGATGAGTCATCATCATCACTTTCTGCTCTAGCTTTCTTCCTGGGAGGTTCATCATCCTCAGTAGCATGAGAATGATATCTTCTTTTGTTATTCTTCTTCTTGTTGTTGAAGTTGTTGTCTTTCTTCTTCTTGGGACATTGAAGCAAAGTGTCCCATTTCATTACATTCGAAACATCGAACATGAGATAGATCTTTCTTCTTGTGATAAGAGTGAGAATGTTTCTTGTTATGAGATTTCTCCCTCTTAACCTTACTTCCCTTGGTGTGAGCTTTGAGAGCTTGATATTCATTCCCCATCTTTTCTTCTCGTGCCACAATCCTAGATTCTTCTTAAGAGCATTCCTCCCACAGTCTACTGAAAGAGATCAATTTATTTCTTGTATAGATTCCTTGAATAAAGGAGTCCCATGACCTAGGTAGGCCATTCAGAGTGGTCATAACAACTTCACCATTTTCCACTACTTCATCCACAGCTTCAAGTTGTTCCTTGATCTGAGAGACCTTGGAGAAGTAAGATTGAATGGTCTCTCCATTCAACATCTTGACCCCTTTCAGTTGATTCCGCAGAGTCATCTTCTGATTTATGTTCTTCCCTTCAAATAACTTGGTCACGGACTCAAACATCTCCTTGGGTGTCTTTAGAGATTAAACATGTGGTATAAGATGGTCTTAGCAATGATTCTCTTTTCCTTGACCAAGTTCTTCTTATGCAATACCTTAGCCTCTTCATCCTCTAGGATAGGGACCTTAGAGCTGATGTAGGAGTCCAATTCATTTTCTTCTAGGATTAACCCAATCCTATACTTCCAGGCTCGGAATTTATTATCCCCTTCAAGCTTATCCTCAAGCTTGGTGTGGTGAGACATCTTAAAGAGTAATTCAAATGGAAATAGAAGAGATTTAGGTCTTACCACTTGCTTTGCTGAAAACTAGATCTAGTCCCGAATTAGGGTTTGTCGAAAAAACCCTAAAAATTCAAAAAGTGAATTTCAACTTTCTGAAAGGATAGAAAGATGCACCTTGATGATCTGATCAGCTTGGTGTATTCAGAATTTGAGATCTGCAAAGCTTCACCCTTCAGAAATGCCTTTGTCTTCCCGGGTTCACTAGGGAGGACCTTGAATTAGGGTTTGAGTTTCCCGGAGATTTACCCAGCCACAAATCTCGATCCAAAGCTCTAAACTTCGATTTTTCCAAGGAGCTTCCAGCTATGTCTTCATATTTCAGAAATTCCTATTTTTGTGGAAACCCTAATTTTTAGGGCCAAATATGAAAATGCTCAGAATTGAATTCTGATTAGATAGATAGATTCGCCTTGATGAGTGGAGTCAATATACTATACTTCTTTTCCGAAATCTATGGAGAGAAACCCAATAAGCAAGAAACCCTAGTTTCCGTCACTGCACAATGTCTTCTTCTCAGGTTAGCTCTAATACCATGTTAAATTTTGAGCATTAATTCACAATATTCTAGGATCTTTACTGACAGAATAACATGTACAGTATATCAATGCATATCAATCATAACAAGCATGTTAATCATCACAAGAAGCAAAATCATGAGAGACAATTGACACACAGAGTTTCCATGGGGAAAACCCTAAGGTGAAAAACCCCACAACTTCCTCAAAGATAGATAGAGCAATAGCTCAACCAAAGTACAAGATATAGACTCCTCTTAGCAGCTAATCCTCCTCCTCACAAGTGCGCCACTTTCCGAGTGAAGGAAGAATGAGTTTCTGAGTGATCCAAATAGAGATCTCCCGATCTCTATTTATACTTATCCTGTTTGCCCAATAACCTTATGGGGCCGACTTGTCTAGCTAGGTACAATAACTTCATATTACATTATATCGGGCCGACCCCTTACAAGGTGGTCTAATAACCCATTGGCAAGTTAACACACTTGTGACACTTGCCAATACAAATGACGACACTTCCGTATAGAGGAATAATACATCTCTATAGGAGTACAATAAATATATAAATGAAATACATTCCGAAGTTACATATACATCAACATCCTTGGCAGTGCGAACAGTTCATAACTTTAAAAAAAATCATATGAAAATAGGGTCCCATTAATGTCACATTTCAATGTTGGGAATTAATGAAATTCCTTCATGTAACATAGAAGAGACAACAACAATGGCTAGAGATCAACTTGAGATTGATCAAGCAATCAAAATTCTACATGATTTCAACCAAACGCAAGAGCCTAATTTGTTCAAGGTGGTGGAAGTAACACTTGCAAACTACGAGGACAAGAAAAAAGTAAGAGTCGAACATACACGATGCAATAGATGGTTCTCTTTGGTGTCGGCAAGTGGTAATATTGTTAGTTCTCTAAATGAACACATGAAATCAAAGAAGAACACTACTACTACTACGGATGAGGATTCACATGATACAGTTGTGTTGAGGAGTGGAACAATTGGGAGACCGAAGAAGCCTACCATTGAAAAGTCCGGACAAAGTTTGACTAAGTTCTTGATCCCATCACTACCATCACCATTACATGGGGCTTCTACAAGTTCACATGCTTCTAATTCAAGTGTGTTAATTAACCAATTTTTATTTTAATTTGAATTTGAATATGCACATTACTTTATTTGTTATTACTTGTTAGTAGCAATTAGTAGATCATTAACCAATGTGTTTTTTCATCTTATTTTAGGACAAATTCCTCCCTCAATATTATTATGATGGGGGTATTTGGATCCCTATCTTGAGAGAAGAGGGGAGAGATTGGACACAAAGGTTCTAATGGATGACCAACGTGGTGGAAAAATGTGGGCCATAGAGAAATAGACCCAGAGAACACTATGTTATCATGGTATTGAATGTCGTATTAATGGTACATACATACATATTCATTGCAAGAGGGTTTCTGAAACAGGAATACCTTTTGATTCATTGACATGCAATTTTTGTAAGATGATACCTAATTGTGATGACTTTCGAATGCATTTATATCTCGAATCAAGGAGCAACATCAAAAGACATGGGAGAGATACAGGGAAAGGGAGAAGGTTGGACCATTTGACTCAAACTGAACTCAAAATTGTTGTAAGAGATGTAAATGCTACACATAGGTTAACAACGTGATCTCTTTGGTGGGAGAGGACAACGATTGCTACACCATCTATTAGAACAAGGTATCTAAGGGAAAAGTTGTTCGAATCTACATGAAGGAAGGATGTGTTCAGATTTTGCAAGGATGTGTGTGAGGCTCATAAGAAAGGAAAATTACAAGGTAAAGATGCAGTTTGGGAATTTGTTCAAGATATATTTCACAACCTAGTTCGTTCAAAGTCAGGGAGAAGGTATAGTGCATCCACTCAATCCATTTATGAGATGATTAATCTATGGGGAGGTCCTAGATTACATAGCTTTATTAGCTTGAATCTGGATGGCCCTTCGATATCTATGACTTTAAGGCAAGTTAGAAATTCATTGACATATATCCCAGGGGAGAAAGAGTACATTTTTGAGACAATCGAAAAAGTTTATGCTTCCTATAAATCCAAACATGGTATAGAGGGCCCAATTCTCGTATGCCTTGCTGAAGATGAAACTGTTGTGAAAAAATATGTTAGTTGGGTAGCAAAAAGTGATACATTGGTGGGTTTTGTGGTAAGAAAGAAGAACATAAGTGCCAATCACATTTCTTGGTGACAATTGGTGAGGGCGTTGCAGGCTATGAGATTATTACAGATGCCTTCAATAATTGTCTGATTGTCCATTATGCACGTGTTATTATTGCAAACCCTTTACATGAGAATCTTCCTCATTTGGTTGTGGTTTTTCATCCAACGTGCAACAGGTTTGATGCAAAGTTTGTCCATCGACAATGGGAAAAAGTAGAAGACCTATGGAAGAAACATGTGGAACATTTTTTAGGACCTATTATTGGTCATTTATCATATGGGGATAGTAGGAGAAGAATGCTTATGTTGAAGGATTATTACTCAACAACAGACATGAGATATCAAATTCCTTGGGAAGGGTGGGCGCTAACTGGGTTGTATGATGGCTTTAAAGTAACAGGACTTCATGACCAGGATTACATCCACAATGGAAAAAATATATTGAATCCTTTGTTTAGTGGTCGATGAGATGTTATTGTTGGAGAAGAGTTGATTAGTTTTAACCATGTAAGAATGGTTTATAACAATTTTAAAGTGGATGACGACAAGCTGAAAATTGAGGATATATAGAGGATTGATCGCCAAAACTGGGGTTCAACACAATGCATTGCTTCAAGGCATGTTCAAAGGTGCTTGAAGGAAATGAGAAGTACAAGTGGCATGACATAGAGGACATCGGGTACAGAGACCTATCTAGCAATCGTTGTTGACTATATTGATATTTTTTTGTCTCCTAGTTTGACTCTTTGGGAAAGAGTGTGAAATTCTTCAAGATTCCATCGTTTCTTCACGTTATGGCTATGTTGGGCCAGAGAACAAGCAAATACTAATGTCAACATTAATTTCATTACTAGAGAGGCATAACAATATGTGAAAATTTCTTGCCACTTTGCGGTTTTGTTGATGATATTATTTTGTGATCAATACTCTAACTTGCCATGTGCATTGCACCTGAATGGGTCAGATGTATGAGAGAACTTCGTTAGCAAAGTCAGTGGCATGGTTGGAGTAGAGAGGGAATATGATTTCACTGACTTACTTCATGCTATTGGGACCCTTAATAGAGTTTCTGAAGAAGAATTGAATCCCCAAGGGATTCGTTTCAATAAATCTCATAAGAAACGAATGAGTATCTGGAATAAATTGCATCAACAAACAATAGAGGAAGGTGATGTCTTGTCACAATATGATTCAATATCCACAGATAATAAAATTATAGAAGCTCTCAAGATAGGATTGGAGGATGCACAGGAAATTTTACTAGGTCTTGGCATGCAAACAAAAAGACACACATAAGATTCTTGGTGGTTTAAACCATGGATAGAGGATCACAATGTTCCAACATTCGAAGTTGTGGATGAAGTAGTTGATAATTATCCACTGGGTCATTCCACATCCATATTCCAATCTTCTTCTTTTATGGTACTCAATGATAGTGAATTGCAAACAATGGAAAGTGAGTGGAGGCACGTGTTGGATGGAAATTTAGATTTCGTTGTTGAAAATGTAAACATAACTACCAAACCAGTGGTGTAGCTTGATCGCAAGGACATGTAAAAATCTTGTTTGGTTAGTTAATTGTATGGAAATCCGACATTATCAAAAGATAGATTGACTAAAGTGAGGAATGGAGTATACTTCAGGCGAGATGAGAGGGCTCCCAAAAAGGGTGTTGCAATTGGTTTTGGAATTGGATCAGATCGTGCGATGTTGTTTGAGAGCGAGTCTATAGTTGTAGTTGAACGTACTACAAGAAAAGGTGTATCTCAAAGTACACAACACGATTTTTCTTATGGGACTTGGTACATTGGAAGAGTTCAAAGAATAAGAAAGAAGGATGGTAACAGGGTGTTTGATTACCATAATGACATTGATCTTTTGGATAGGCCTGAAAGTGTTGAGCTTCAATGTTGTTGGTACAATAGAATAAAGGAGCAACGCATGTACAAGTATGATTTGACAAATCATCTATTCATACAACTTGAATCTGTTATAGCAATGGAAAACCTATCATACAATATCAAGAATGACACATACAAGTTAGAAGAAAGCAACCACATAATTTTTGAGGATTTCATTAAAAATTTAAATAGGGTGAAGTTTTCAAACCATTCTAATTTCTCTTATATTTTGTACTACTATCTTATAGCTTATTTATAAAGTATTATTTTTTGTATTATCGTTGATTCATTTGTATCAATTTCATACTCATTTTAATTTCTCTTATCTTCAGGTGCGGTGAATCGTTCGGATGCCAAACGGTTGGGATAACTCAATGTGAAGTTATCAATCGTCAAGTATTTCTTTATGCGTTCTTGAAGCATGGTTCTTGAACTGTTGGCTAGTTCAAAAATTATGTTTAATATTACTTTTAAAAGGATGAAACAAGTTTTTGTTTGTAAAATTTTGGTTCCCATGCCCATGTTAGAGTTTTCATATACTTTCTTTTACTACTTCAAAACTTAAATGGAATATTACTTAATGTGTGTTTCTTGAAATGTGTTTTCTAAATGTTTTCTTAAATGGAATATCAACAGTAGTAAATAACATATGTACATATAAATAACAACAAAAGTAACAGAAGTCGTAAATATCAGCATTAGTAAATATAAGCCAGGATTGATGATCATTAGGCCTGCAAAATGGATCATCCTTAAGGCCACTTTACTTTGCCTCAATTGCCAACAACTACTCAGGTCTGTTTTAACAAGTATTCACTTGATGGCATGTTTTGTTTTGCCAAAAATTCTACAAGCAAGGTCATTAATTCTCTCTTTTTCCTGTTTTTGCAGGAATACCATGCTGCACTTTCCTTGCAAGAGAATTAAAGCATACATGATCTCATTCTAGCAAGAGTTATAGCAAAGGTAATTTCAAAAATTTTGCAAGCCTCTCAATGAAAGTGTTTGTTATTTCTTTCCAAGTTGCATCTTATATCTGTTACATCTTATTGTTCACACGGAAGGTCACATGCCATAACTGTGACATGGTTTTCCACCTCTTAATAAGTGTTGGATGTTTGGTAGTCAAAGTGTTAGAAAGCATGTTGCAATACTTCCATAATTATATGACTGTCTATGGGTATATGTGCTAGATTTGCATTTGTATTAAAATTGGTTAGGGTTATGTGCTTGCACTAGTATGAAATCGTTTTGTGTGGATTTTGTTTGAATTGGGTTCCTATCAAATTGATTAGGGTTGTGTGCTTTGCTGATTTCAATCTACAACTATATCAAATATGTTTTGGTTTTCATTTGATGTTAAGTTAACATGGATCCAGAACTTGGATGATGTGGTTGACACTATAGTGATTGGCTTCTCTAATAGAGTCCACTATTAAATTGCCATATTCCAACAATCTTATGTTGACCGTTATTCTTCTTTCTTGCTTCTCTTCTAGTTTTTTTTTTTTTTGTGAAATATGTTTTTTGTAATTCTATTAAAAAAAATATTAGTACATGTAGACAAAAAATGGACAACGGATTGACTGTGACAGATTCAAAGACAGAAAACACAACAGTAAAAAAATCTCAACATGAAACCCAAGATATTAATCCACTTATGCAAGGGGAGGAAGCTGAATTGATTATAAGCTAAAACATAGTATGTTCTTGCAAAAGTAGGACCAATAGTAAGAGAAAAAGTCTCTACCTCCTTCTTACAATATAGAAAATAGATGTTGAATAGAATATCAATAATATAAGGCAAGCTCAGATCTGGTGTTCATAATCAAGGAAAAGTGCCAAATCAGCCTGTGAATTAGAAAAGAACATAAGTTTGCAAAAAATTGGAAATCAAAAAAGCAATATAATGTCCACAATCATATGTACCAGATACTGTAACAATGCACTACTATATCATTGTCCAAGTTAGAGTATAAGAACTGATCTTTTTTCATGGCTACAACAGAGTTACAAATCTTCAAGAAATCTGAGAGTCCAGAAGGCAGATCTGACACCATTGTTACAATCCTAAAGAGGGATGACTTGCTTACTTCCAAACAATATTTAAAATTGTATTTATGAGTTATAAAAGGAAAGACAACAAGTGTAGCAGGTATGTTATGGTTTACACACTGCTTTACTCAGGTTTTATGACTATCCGAATAGGGGCCTATTTGGTGAAATGAAAATATTAACCTACAAATTAGAGAAAAGCGAATTAAAATTGGTATGACAAGGGTGAAAACGCGAAGGTGGGAAACAATTCCGTGACAATTTGCTTTTTTTTGTTCTAATTTCCGTTTTCTCGCCCGAGACAAAAGTCAACAAATTTTCTTAGGAGAGAGTTTTACTACTTCTCGGGCGAGACATTAACCAACGATTATATTTCTCTTGTCTGTGAGTTTTTCCATAATTAGAGAATTTCTCGTTCGAGAGTATACTAATTTTTTTTTGTTGAACTCTCGGATAGATTTCTCGGTCAAGAGTTTTGATTCCTTTTAACGTCTCAGCCGAGACATGTTTAATTATATAAACGCAATAATATTTCCCCGCCACACGCATTTCCATTTTCAACACTATTGCTATTGTTGTTTGTTTTCGGTCAAACTGACACTATGTTGAAACAACGAAGGGAAGGAAGCCCACTGCAACTTTGTTTGCTGAAACACTGAAGGGAAGGGAAGACCACCCACGACAACGAAGTAAACGGCCACGAGAAGAGGACCACCACCGCCAGTTCGATCCAGTCAACCAGACGACCATACCATCAAACGACCGATCACGGGTGTGTTTCTCTTTTTCCACGGGCATCTCTATAAAACCCAACCGAATTCAATTTCAAATTTGGCTACCGTTCCTTGGAACTATTCTAATTTCGATCAATTCGCCCTTAGGGTTAGGGTTAGAGACTGAATTCCTCTTGTGATTGGACCAAGGGTATATTTGGACCCTCTTCCAACTAGAAGCACATTGAGTGTATTCAATAGCCAAGATATCACCTACCAAGTCAATAGCCAAGATAACTTCCCTCACTGGGTTGGAGATTTCTACTTCATTGAGCAACCTTAAGTGCAAACAAAGAATCCATGTCAATGTGGCCCTAGTGCATTGGGATATTTCACTGTTTTGAAACCATTTTGAGAATGATATATGGCCTCTACCTTGATAAACCCGCATCCTTAGGCTCACCATTGTCGAATCCGACATCAATCGAGTGTGAAATTGCATTGTTGAATTCGAAATACTTCTTCATTTGCTGCTACATAATTCAATAAAGTTGCAGAATACTTCCTACCTGCTCCAAAGTACTTCAGAGTGCTGCTACCAACCACATCTTACTAGCGTTCTACTTCTTTGCACTCCATCAACACTCTTCTTCAGTTAACTCAAGTTTTCCATTCACTTTCTCCTTGAATATTGACCACAATTCATCATTTTTAAGATGTTTTTAGTTAGAAAACCCTGGCTATCATCTCCTTTAATACCTTGTTCATTCTGCTCTGTTGTATCAATTTTTACTACAATCCCCTACATTTTTTACAACCCCACTCCCTGCAACCATATCTCATATTATCCGAGGTCGGCCAATATTTTTAGCTGGGGACGGAGTGATGTTCACATCAAAAGTGAGATAAGTATAATGGGTTAATGCAAATGGATTAATGTAGATGTGAATGATGACAAATTAATAAGGGAGCTTAAGACAGGAGTCAGATGAGGGAAGATAATGCACATGTTTATCATTCTTATTTTCCTTGCACTATATAGGTATTTTATTTTGACCAGAAAGGACTCTTAGCTCACCAAGTACTAGTCTTTTAAAATGTTAATTCTCTTGGATATCATATATCAATTTCATATCTTAAAATAACTCAGCATTGCTTTGTAGGATTTTATACAATAGGTATGGCATTGATAGTCAATGCTACATTTTCAACCCAAAATGTTGTCATAGTTGCTCCATTCCATACTTTATAGGGAGGTGTATGGAGAAGAATATTAGATGATACATGTAGTAGCACTCACAACAAAATCTTCATAAATTATGAAGTTGTTTGGTAGTGAAATTGAAACTAATAGCCTGCACCAAGTGGAAGGTTCAATTGGAAAAAATAAGAGAATGTATCAAGCTCTTGATTGTCAATCATCAAAGAATGACATAGAATCAACTTCCCAAAGTATTTCCCACAGTGAAATATATTATGGCCATATTAGCTCACTCTCACATCAAACCATAGAAAAATATCATTCATAATGAAGGTTGGATTGAGGTGGAGAGAAACATAGATAGTACCATGTTTCTAATGGTCCAATAGAAATGAGTAAGCCACGGGGGCTTCACTCAATAAACCGCTATCATATCACGTTCGATCGTGGCATATGAAACAATACCCCTAATTTTACTAAATATTGGAACATACCTTCCAAAATCTTTTTTTTAACCCCCTCCCAATATGGCTTCCCGATTTAAAAAAACCCTTATTTTCACTAGATATTGTATGTATCAATTTTTTCATTAACATTTTTTATACCCCTTTATATTTTTACCTAGTATATTGATATGATGCCCCTCTTATGATCCCACATGCATTATACAATGCACCTTGCTTCTTTTGATGTATATTGTGGATGCACATTACTTCACCCACAATGCAATTACTCAACCACATATCATTATGATTTGCAACATCCAATGGTCTAATGAAGAGATAGGAGATCACTTCTTGTATGTCACTAGAGCTAATGCACATAGTACAACATTTAGATTGCATGTTACAATTCCCCAATCGCTGACTAAGCCTATTGTGGGCTAGGTATCCAAGCCCCCATGGCCTGTAACAACCTCTAGGAGGCTGAATAAACCTCCCCAAGGCTTGTAATAGGCACGAATGGTTAGGTATTCAAGGCCCTAAGGCCTATCGAGGGCCTATAACAGGCCTTGGAGTCTTAGAGCCTCCCAAGGCTATTGGTAACAAATGGATGAGTGCTGTTGGTAACAATTGGCTGTCAATGACCACTGTCTCTCGACTATGATCGACTGGAAACCCACATCACCATGAAACCCCCTGGCCTCAAGCATGCCTCAAGACGTGATTTCCCTGCATACTGGTAAGCCCGAGCCTTGCCTCAACCCTATTTCTCATACGACCGTGATCCCTCCATCTCCATTTGGCGAATATTTGTTAGCCCACCCATATAAAAAAGACCCCAAAGTATTTTTGTATTGTTACATTAAATAAAAAAAACCCTTTTCCCCTTAATATATAAGCAATATAATTTTTAGGTTTTCATGAATATTTAATACCGCAATATGAATGAATGTGGTATTATATTGCCTTCTAGTGAAGCCCCTGTGGAGTAAGCCTTAGAAAGCTTCAACATCAAAAGGACACAACTTCCCAAGATACCCAAAACACCAAGAAATAAATGTCTCGTGCATTCTTTGCGATGTAAGGGAAAGAGGAGGGAAAGAATGTTCAGATATTCAATAGTCCAACCTAGAAATCATTTAGTCCAAATCAAGTCGAAAATAAGTTTCAAACCTAAAAAGAAAGCTCACATGTGTTTGCCAAAAATGAGTAATTTAACCTTGATAAAATTTATTTATATTGAACTCTAAATTCTTTGTTTCTCTATTCGTTCCCATTCTTCAATATTTAATTATTCTTATTTTCCTTGCACTATATAGGTATTTTATTTTGACCAGAAAGGACTCTTAGCTCACCAAGTACTAATATTTGAAAATGTTAATTCTCTTGGATATCATATATCAATTTCATATCTTAAAATGACTCAGCATTGCTTTGTAGGATTTTATACAATAGGTATGGCATCGATAGTCAATGCTACATTTTCAACCCAAAATGTTGTCATAGTTGCTCCATTCCATACTTTATAGGGAGGTGTATGGAGAAGAATATAAGATGATACATGTAGTAGCACTCAGGTTACTATGATTCAACAAAATCTTCATAAATTATGAAGTTGTTTGGTAGTGAAATTGAAACTAATAGCCTGCACCAAGTGGAAGGTTCAATTAGAAAAAATAAGAGAATGTAGCAATCTCTTGATTGTCAATCATCAAAGAATGACATAGAATCAACTTCCCAAAGTATTTCCCACAGTGAAATATATTATGGCCATATTAGCTCACTCTCACATCAAACCATAGAAAAATATTATTCATACTGAAGGTTGAATTGAGGTGGAGAGAAACATAGATAGTACCATGTTTCTAATGGTCCAATAGAAATGAGTAAGCCTTAGAAAGATTCAACATCAAAAGGACACAACTTCCCAACTACCCAAAACACCAAGAAATGAATGTCTCTCACATTCTTTGCAATGTAAGGGAAAGAGGGGGGAAAGAATGTTCAGATATTCAATAGTCCAACCTAGAAATCATTTAGTCCAAATCAAGTCGAAAATAAGTTTCAAACCTAAAAAGAAATCTCACATGTGTTTGCCAAATATGAGTAATTTAACCTTGATAAAATTTATTTATATTGAACTCTAAATTCTTTGTTTCTCTATTCGTTCCCATTCTTCAATATTTAATTATTCTTATTTTCCTTGCACTATATAGGTATTTTATTTTGACCAGAAAGGACTCTTAGCTCACCAAGTACGAATCTTTGAAAATGTTAATTCTCTTGGATATCATATATCAATTTCATATCTTAAAATGACTCAACACTGCTTTGTAGGATTTTATACAATAGGTATGGCATCGATAGTCAATGCTACATTTTCAACCCAAAATGTTGTCATAGTTGCTCCATTCCATACTTTATAGGGAGGTGTATGGAGAAGAATATTAGATGATACATGTAGTAGCACTCAGGTTAATATGATTCAACAAAATCTTCATAAATTATGAAGTTGTTTGGTAGTGAAATTGAAACTAATAGCTTGCACCAAGTGGAAGGTTCAATTAGAAAAAATAAGAGAATGTATCAAGCTCTTAATTGTCAATCATCAAACAATGACATAGAATCAACTTCCCAAAGTATTTCCCACAGTGAAATATATTATGGCCATATTAGCTCACTCTCACATCAAACCATAGAAAAATATCATTCATACTGAAGGTTGGATTGAGGTGGAGAGAAACATAGATAGTACCATGTTTCTAATGGTCCAATAGAAATGAATAAGCCTTAGAAAGCTTCAACATCAAAAGGACACAACTTCCGAAGCTACCCAAAACACCAAGAAATGAATGTCTCGTACATTCTTTGCAATGTAAGGAAAAGAGGAGGGAAATAATGTTCAGATATTCAATAGTCCAACCTAGAAATCATTTAGTCCAAATCAAGTCAAAAATAAGTTTCAAACCTAAAAAGAAAGCTCACATGTGTTTGCCAAAAATGAGTAATTTAACCTTGATAAAATTTATTTATATTGAACTCTAAATTCTTTGTTTCTCTATTCGTTCCCATTCTTTAATATTTAATTATTCTTATTTTCCTTGCACTATATAGTTATTTTATTTTGACCAGAAAGGACTCTTAGCTCACCAAGTACTAATATTTGAAAATGTTAATTCTCTTGGATATCATATATCAATTTCATATCTTAAAATGACTCAGCACTACTTTGTAGGATTTTATACAATAGGTATGGCATCAATAGTCAATGTTACATTTTCAACCCAAAATGTTGTCATAGTTGTTCCATTCCATACTTTATAGGGAGGTGTATGGAGAAGAATATTAGATGATACATGTAGTAGCACTCAGGTTACTATGATTCAACAAAATATTCATAAATTATGAAGTTGTTTGGTAGTGAAATTGAAACTAATAGCCTGCACCAAGTGGAAGGTTCAATTAGAAAAAATAAGAGAATGTATCATGCTCTTGATTGTCAATCATCAAAGAATGACATAGAATCAACTTCCCAAAGTATTTCCCACAGTGAAATATATTATGGCCATATTAGCTCACTCTCACATCAAACCATAGAAAAATATCATTCATATTGAAGGTTGGATTGAGGTGGAGAGAAACATAGATAGTACCATGTTTCTAATGGTCCAATAGAAATGAGTAAGCCTTAGAAAGCTTCAACATCAAAAGGACACAACTTCCGAAGCTACCCAAAACACCAAGAAATGAATGTCTTGTACATTCTTTGCAATGTAAGGGAAAGAGGAGGGAAAGAATGTTCAGATATTCAATAGTCCAACCTAGAAATCATTTAGTCCAAATCAAGTCAAAAATAAGTTTCAAACCTAAAAGGAAAGCTCACATGTGTTTGCCAAAAATGAGTAATTTAACCTTGATAAAATTTATTTATATTGAACTCTAAATTCTTTATTTCTCTATTCGTTCCCATTCTTCAATATTTAATTATTCCTTTACTTATAGGTCTCTATGATTTCTTCTCATCCAACTACTCACAATACTCCTTATTTGCAATCTATAAATTAAGCTTTATACCCTCAATCACTAAAACATGTGTTCAAGATTATCCACCAGGATAATACAAACTCTAATCGATCAAATCGCTTCGGAATTCTAAAACAAATTGTAATTATTAGGCTCCAAGGTTTTTAGGTTTCAAATATTTAACTAGGAATATCACCAAATTCTAAATATCTCACTTGAATAACACCCAAAATTTGGGTCTTCATGATTACAACCAAAGATAACTTGAACTAGTAATAATGATGACATAAATTGGATATCAATTAACCTAAACATATTTAAACATTAAATAGAAATGGCCATAAACCATAAAATATTTCACTTAGAAATGAACCACAATTGTATGAATACACACAAGTAGTAGGAGTACCCCATATTGGAATATATTTCCATTAAAGCTAATTCATTGCAATGTATTTTATAATGTTAAATTTGATCATTGAACACTGAATTTAGTTTAACTTTTTCAAAATCCATATTATACCTTTATTTTCCACCTTAGGTTCATTGGAGACCCCACTTCATTGCCTATATGAGACACTTACCGTTACAACTTTCTCTAGCCTCATTTTTCCCACTTTTTTTCCACCATCACCCTCTATGCGATTCTAGGGGGGCGATGGCCAGTCTACCATCCCTCCCTGTACACTTGCAAGGGAGTGACACCATCACTCCCTACATGCCTTGAGTGTTTATGTATATGTAACTTCGGAATGTATTTCATTTATGCATATTGTACTCCTATAGAGATGGTATTATTCCTCTATACGGAAGTGTTTGTATTCCTATAGAGATGTTATTATTCCTCTATACGGAAGTATTCCTTGGGTTTGTAGAGTTGTATGAAATTCCTAGAGTTCTAGTTGTTTCGAAAACCTATGCAGTTGATTCCAAAAATTCTACCATAAAATAGATCTCTTCCCATCTCTAATATTCTAGAAGCAGTGTTCTTGGATGATATCACTATTTTGGGAAGAACTATTCCAAATTATGGATCCTTTCATTTCACCCTCCATTCATATGAGTTCTGAGTCTTGTATTCCGAGGGGTACTTGATCTTCCAGAGCTTTATGCATCGTTCATTTTTGCTCACCTCTTTAGGTATACTTAGAAATTGACAATTGATTTTTAGTATCTCTACCTCTTTCTTTGCACAAGAATACTTAGTCTTGATCACTTCATTTCTAGTATTAGAATCTGTTTCTTATAGGTTTAGACATTTGATCCTCTCGAGTCCATTGGCATTAGAACATCGTATTACATATATGCATTATAACACTTTTGATTATAGAATATTTCTAAGAGATTAGTTGTTTGAATGTTATTTCCAGATTTCCTTTTCTTGCATTTTGTAGTTTGCTTTAGTAGCTTAGTCAACCTCTACCAGAATAAGACATCAAAGATCAAGATCTAACAGGGGAGATATAATCTTGTGGTCCAATTCTAAGCTAATCTTGTGGTGTTAGTTTACCTCGTTGTTTGATTTGGTTTTATTACATTTTGAAGTGTGCTTGCTAGCATTAATTTATGCTAGAATAGGTTCTAATCTTGCATTTCATGTGCCTACATCTCTAAGTTTATGATTAACCTGGTTGATTTCTCATTTTGTCTTAACAAGGGCACATGGATCGTCCAGATATATCTACCATTAGTGCTAGATGAAGACATGTGATGCAGTCAGGTATATTCAATTGTTAATCTGAAATATATTTATCTTGTTTGACATGTTTATTAATCTGTGGAAAATTCTTATCATGCACAGCTTCACAGCTTTAGGGTGAAGCAAACTTGACTTCTATGCAACAACACTCCGTGAGGTCATCGTCAGGTAAATTCAATTTTTATTCAATTTATGCTCAAGTGTATATAATCATAAAAAAAAATTACACAACTTTCTAAGATCTTCTTGTGCACCGGTGGTGTCTCTCACAATGACAGACGTCTGTCTGAAGGGTCTACAGGTGTCGGTGGACAATCTCAAAGGACACGCTTAGTTTCTTATACGCCATCGCCAGGTAGATATTGTTTACATACATTCTGACTAGAATTATTGTTTGACATGCTTTTTAATATGTGGAAAATTCTTATCATGCACAGCTTCATGGTGAAGCAAACTTGACTTCTATGCAACAACACTCCGTGAGGTCATCGTCAGGTAAATTCAATTGTTATTCAATTTAGGTTGGAGTCTATATAAACATAATTTTTTTTTACACATCTTTCTAAGATCTTGTTGTGCACAGGTGGTGTCTCTCGCAATGACAGACGTCTGTCTGAGGGGTCTACAGGTGCCGATGGACAAACTTAGAGGACACCCTTAGTGTCTTATATGCCATCGTCAGGTAGAGATTGTTTACATACATTCTAAATATAATTCTTGTTTGACATGTTTATTAATCTGTGGAAAATTCTTATCAGGCACAGGTTCACAGCTTTAGGGTGAAGCAATCTTGGCTAGTATGCAGCTTCACTCCCTGCGGTCATCGTCGGGTAAATTCAATTGTCATTCAATTCACGCTCAAGTATATATAAACATAAAACTTCTTTTACACAGATCTTTCTAAGATATTGTTGTGCACAGGTGGTGGCTCTCAAAATGACAGTCGTCTGTCTGAGGGTGGGTCTACAGGGGTCGTTGGACAACCACAGATGGCACCCTTAGTGTCTTATTCTTCAAATACACCATCGCCAGGTAGAGATTGTTTACATACATTTTGACTAGAATTTTTGTTTGACATGACTATTTTATTTGTGAAAAATTACATGATTTTTCCTGTAAACTTACATGTGATTGCCAATATTTGGTTTCCTACAAGGGCTTTTGGACATTCTAACAATAATGATGGTTCAGAAGACTTTATTTCTATTTCTCACCATGTTCATGATAATGCAGAGGTTCCATCAGGTATTTAAAATGAACATATTTTATTTAAATGTTTATAATTTGATTGACAAATTATATATATAGTTTTTAATACTTGCACATGCATTTTACTTCTTACAGGGTTTGTTGTTGTTGATCCTAATCCACCTCCCCAGACAAGGAGAGGTCATCGAGTGCATCAGTATGCTCGCAATGAAAGATATGATCCTCTTTACAGTCATCCTAGAGATGTTCCCGAGGAGACTCCTTGGGAAGACAACATCGCTATGTTTACTGTGGAAGAGATGAAGGAGCATTCATCAAGATTCCAGGCAGAACTTGACACTTCAAATATCTCTTTTGGTTCTCAACAATGTCTCTTGATTGTTTTGCACAATATGAACAGTTTGATCGAGACATATCTTAGGGTTGGACCATCAACCCATATTTTTCATGACATGATGCGTAGGAGGCGATTGTCAGTGATGGATCGCCACAATTTTGAAGAAATAAAAAAAGTTGTCACAAAAGAAATGGTCTTTTCATGTTTTGACTTGCAGCCTAAAGACAAAAAAGTCTAAAGATCGTAATATTCAATGATCCACTGATTGCACCCCATATTTATTCTAGGTTCTTGTGTGCATATGGGAAGTTCCCTAATAATGACGAGGTTCCTCAGTATTTTGTTAAGATGTTGATTGCAGAGTTCCGGTTTCACATGGACCCCGACTATACAGATACGGGATCCAGTTTCTATGGTGCTGGAAAAGGTCGTACATATGAATGACCTGATTCACGATGAGATGTTCAGTATAGGCGTCTGATGCCTCGGTTAGTACAGCCACATCCTAGAGTCGTTGCTTTGCCAGAGGAGTTGGAAATGACATCTGAAATAGCAAGAGGGGTGAGGGAAGAGATAAAAGAGTGTGTTGGGGCTGCATTGGCAGGGGTGGAAATTGGCATAAATAATTTTTCATCTTCAACCAGTATGGATGAAATCCCATTTGATGATTATTCTGATGATCGCTTGAGTAGCATGACTCGATTAGAGCTTCAACAGTATTCAAAGTACTGTAGAGATAATTATAAGCGAGTCATCGCTGGACAAAATCAAAACAGAGGCATGGTACGTAAGTATGCAATAATATTTTTCAATTTATTATATGAAATCTAATTTTATTATTCTCCAAATCTAATGTCTATAAATTATATGGAATTTATGCAGTATACCAGATTCATGAATGATGACAACTTTGATGATACAAATTTTATTGACCGGTCAGAAACAGAGGCTAGTGGCACGAATACGCATGTTGAGGAAATTGTAGTTTCTCAATTTCCACAAGGGACACAGGTATGGATATTCCTATTTCATGTCTTCTAATCATTGGTCTTAGCTTTAGCTTAAAAGGTTTACCTCCTGGTTTTATGGGTATTATGTGTTATATACATAATACTGAATTTATATTCATGGTATTCTGGGTATTCCGTGCATTTGTTACTGTTAAAAATGGTTGTTTGTGCCTAGATTCTGAGATTAGGGTTTTTTCATGCCTAGAAGACTAGCCAAAATAACTCCCAATGTGCACATAAATCAGAATTAAGAGGTTTATTACTGTTACGATCCATAAAACTATCCAAAACAAGCTTAGAACTGCCCAAAATTAATGTAACTGCTTGTTTGATGGCTGGTATATGTCTGTAGGCATTTTCATCCATGCAGAGACGTGTTATTTGAATGGTGTACACATTACTTAACTGCCAACAACACTAAATTTAAGATTGATATCATATACCTTGCCCAAAATGAGAAATTGTAGTTTAGGGTATGAGGAAGGTACTATCACAAGCAAAAGGTGTCATTAATATGCCCTACATGCTGCCTGTAGATGCTACCCAAAATACCCATGGATATATGTTTGTGCAAGGTGTTGAATAAGAGATATTCCCTCATAGATTCACCAAGAATGATCCATACCTTTTCCTATCATAAATCCCTTAAATCGTAACAGATCTCATCACAATGTAGTGGATCATGCAAATCATGAATTGTAGGAACAGTGGGAATAAATACTGGTGGACAACTTAACACTATGACCTCATTAGTGAACCAATGCCCCGTTGGCCACTGGTTCTGAACAATGAGTGTAATATCTCCTACTGTATCTATAATTAGAATACAATGGTGAACTCAATAAGATACGGAAAATTATCTCGTGGTGTCGATTCAAAAAACTTTGTGATGAAATTCCATTCTTAAGCCCATTCATTCGTGTATCATGACAAGTGACCTTTTTGGGAAGTATTGCTGATGTATGGAACATTACATGATTCATGCTTAAGATAGTTAATATCAGATGTTATGCTTTAGTGTCTAAATACTTTCCCCCAGGCATCCTTGTGATCCCCACTGTTCCTCCTCCTAGATGCGAAGCTCGGTTAACTGAATGGACATCTTCTGTCTTCAGAGTGTAATGCAGCTCATGGCATATGTTAATTGCCTTGGTTTTAGGGTGTAACCCTAGTTGCAGGAAATGTGTTGTATAGGGTTGTACCATGCATGTTTCTATACCAAAGTGTTGAAATGTGTGTGGTATGGCCCTAAAACGTGTTTCTGGGTTGTACAAGCGTTCATATGACGTATTTCGAAAAAGGTTTAGCTGATTGTTTACTCTATTTTTCATTGTGTTTGACCAAAAATGCTGGCAATTAATGGTAATGTTTAAAAGTTGACATTTCCTTTATCGTTTTTATTTAACCTTTTTATGGAAATTTTAAAAATTTAAGTAAAAGGATAGAAAAAGGAAAGATAGAGGAAATGCCAACTTTTTAACATTACCATTAATTGTTTCAAGATGTTTGATAGTAGTTACAACCTCATGGGACTTCATATGGAGAAAGTAGAATTTCATATCCCATTCAAAACTCAGCAGACTTAGCAGTTTTGACGATTTCAGGATTGGCAAGATTGCAGCATTTTCATTGGATTCTATCATGTATGAGGGTATGGGATTGGCCTTTAATCAAGAGCACCAAGCCCTTTATGCCCCTCATTGTTGATGGTGCTAATTGTTGAACTCCTTTGCCATTCCCTTAGCAAAAATATACCCTCCACTCAAGTTGAAGTCATTGATTAGCCATGTTGAATTTTTTCTACCATATTTCAAGGCTTGGATTTGGCAGTTTCGTCAAAAATGGATGGTGCTGACTAAATTTAATTGTAGATTGCAATAAGATGGAGCATAAATAGTGAGGGATAGAGGTTATGGCACTGGTATGCTCATTCTCATTAAAAATTCATTTATTTACCTTTACAGACTTCTTTCCCAAGTGCCACTCTCAGACTTGGCTTTTGCAATGCTTACAGTGTTTGGTTTGCAACTGTAAATTTTCAAGCTTAATTCAGGATACAATAAACTTTGAAATTTCTTTTATATAAATGTGCAGATCTGAGAACTTTTATCAGCAATAATGCGGAAACTGAAAACTGTAGAGCAGTAGTAGATAGTGCACAAAATAGAGAGTCACACAAAGACACAGGAAATTACCCTAGGGAAACCCAAAGTGGGAGAAAACCCCAGAAAACAATCTTTCTTATTTGCAAAGATGATAGAGCTAGAAGTACAATATAAACCCAACTACATTGGCTTACATTCAAAAGAGAAGATGTTGCTCAAGTCTAGCAGAATGCTAGCATACTTTCTGAGGAAGTGCCATGAACTGAAAATCTGATCATAAAATTATTTACAGTAGCAAATGCAGCAGCAGCAATAGAGAGAGTGAATGACAATAGATAATAGTCTTTCAATCAACAACTTAGAATGAGTAAAAACGATGTGAATAGAATAATAGCACTAAGTAGACTTTTCTTTTGTAGTTATCCTTGCATGACTTGGTTAACTCGAATTAGATTCAATGGCAACTCACACTTGCAACTTGAATTAGCAACTTACACTTGCAACTTGAATTAGCTTTAATGACATCTCACACTTGTCTTTGAACTTATCTTAGTAACTCGACTTGACATTGATGATAACTCAAAAGGTCTTGTCCTTATTATCACATTTATGCTTAAAAGTTTTAATGACAAGTCTTCAGTTTAGTCAAATTTAGGCCTCCAAATGATGTTATCGCTGCTATAGGATGATGATAGCAATTGCATACTTGGATTATGCTTCTGTTCCTTCAACGGCTTCATTATTACGTACAATCATGTGTCTTCTCTACTAGTGTAGATGTTTCCCTTGGACTACATATGAAGAACAACTAGTTGACTCTTCAAAGAACTTACCCAGAACTATGAAACAAAGATCCTTTAACTATTGGTCAATGAATATATAGCTTGTATCTTCTTGTGTGCTACCATTTCACTTTTCATTGGAATGCTCTCACATCTAGGTGAATTTATGCTTGATATTATGAGTTTGATGGTCTGGAAATTCCATTATTTCATTATTGTTTGGTATAGTAAGACCTGTCTAAAAATGGTGTATCGACATTTCTACAATGAGCACCCCATTTTCCCATTATCATTCTTCTATAAATAGGCCTGAAATAATGATCCTTTTGTTAAGGGTTCATTTAATTACTACTTTTTCTATATGGATTGCATGATTGGAACATGAACGCTGTTGATTATCCATGTCTTATACAAGCTGTCACAAAATGCTACCCAAAATTACCCCTTTAACCTTGAGTGTTCATATTATCAAAATGTATTATTATAGATTCCAAGTTGTAATCATTTTAATGATGGTGGACAAATCATATTTTCAGTCCCAACGTACTTTAAATTTTGAATTTTGTGAGTACTTTTCTTTTTATTTATATAGGTTCCTTCAGTACGCATTAGGGCTACCTATGAGTGAAAGATGATGATTGTTATAGCAGAGCCAACCTCTAGAAATATGTCTTCAAATAGGTATTTATCCCCACAGTTTACATCTCCTATGATTGTTGGTACTAATTGCTTATGAGATGTTTAACACCATCACAAAACAAAATCGCCTCCAGTATCAAAAATGAAGGAGCTTAGTTTGTCCATGGAACCCTCCTTAGAGGGTGTGTACAGGATTATAGTTTGTCCCAAAACTTGTATACATATACATATATATATATATATATATATATATATATATATATATATATATATATATTAACTTTTCATTTTGACTTTGCAACCCACAGAAAACCAGGAGCCATTGGTGTTCCGGTCCAAAGGTTGAGATCGATTTGCTCTACTTGTAAATCAATTGTCACCATTTTTTGCGATAGTAAGAAATGACCAAGGGCGTGACGATCATTTTTTGTTACTTGAACGATCATTTTTGTTTACTTGAACATAGTTTCCTTGTGACTGAGCTACTGGTGATCAAATTACTTGGTTATGGCAGGTATTGGAATATCACTTTTGTTTTTGTCAAGTATGGTTAGAAACTATGTGGTTACTCACATATCTGATCATCTTATTCCTTCCTCTTGCAACATCTCGAGTGAATCCTTGTCATCTGTCCTATTTCAAGTTTTGCGGCCGTTTTATGGTCTTGTGGCAGCTGTTATGCTATTTTTCACCCTGGATGATTATCAATGTAAGTTTTGATTTTCTTTGCCATGTGTCAATATCATCCTACTGCAGCAACAAATGAGGTTGATCAGCTTTCATAATGCTTTTATGTTTTGCTTGTTTATTAATGCTAAAGCACAACAATTGATTAGAATTTTGCTTGGTTGTTTCAGGACTGGTACAGGAAAGATCCATCTCAAATCGTCACTGAGATAGAGCTTATCATTGACAATGGGATTAGAAGAATCTTATTTCAGCAAAGTTGGTTGACAACCTTCAATTGCCCATTACTGTGCAGCCATACCCATACTACTTGGTATGGATCAAGAAGGTGGGACAGCCAACACTTGTTTCTCACAAATGTATCATTCCATTTGTATTCTATAATCATCCCTTCCAAAATATAATTTATTGTGATGTTATTCCACTCAATTGCGGTAGTCTAATTCTTGGCACTCCTTGCTAGTATGATTTATGGGCTCTCTTTGATGAGTATCACAATACTTACAAGTTCCATAATGAGTATATAAATTCACTTATTCTACTTCCAATTCTTTAATTTTTGGTAGGCAAGTTGTCAAAGAAGTAAATATGATCAGTTCAAGACTCTTTGTATCATTCATGAAGCTAAGGAAGACAATGCTAATAAGCTCCCTCCTGTGATTATATCTATTTTTGTACTCTGATGTTTTTGATAAACCAAGAGGGATCTCTCCCATTCGGTCTATCCAACACTCCATCACTGTTGTGCTAGAATCCTAGTTTCCCAATGCCTCCCTTATCAAACCGGAACCATTGAGAGTGCAGAGGTAGAGTAACACATCTAATAGTTGCTTGAGGAAGGAAAAATGCATCCTAGCACCTCTTATCACGACTCTTTCTCTCTCGTTGTGCCTACAAAAGAATATAATGTTGATCGTTATGCATTGATTATTAGGCATTGAAAAAAACAATAGTGAAGAACCACTACCCCTTTCCCCAGATAGGTGATCTACTAGACCAGCTAAATGGTTCTACCAAGATCAATTTAACCTCAAGATATCACCAAGTTTCTATGGATTCTCAAGATGTATGAATATAGTTTTCAAGGTAAAGTTTGGACTTTATGAGTGGTTGATTATGCCTTTTGGCTTGATAGAGCTTATCATTGACAATGGGATTAGAAGAATCTTATTTCAGCAAAGTTGGTCGACAACCTTCAATTGCCCATTACTGTGCAGCCATACCCATACTACTTGGTATGGATCAAGAAGGTGGGACAGCCAACACTTGTTTCTCACAAATGTATCATTCCATTTGTATTTTGTAATCATCCCTTCCAAAATATAATTTATTGTGATGTTATTCCACTCAATTGTGGTATTCTAATTCTTGGCACTCCTTGCTAGTATGATTTCTGGGCTCTCTTTGATGAGTATCACAATACTTACAAGTTCCATAATGAGTATATAAATTCACTTATTCTACTTCCAATTCTTTAATTTTTGGTAGGCAAGTTGTCAAACAAGTAAATATGATCAGTTCAAGACTCTTTGTATCATTCATGAAGCTAAGGAAGACAATGCTAATAAGCTCCCTCCTGTGATTATATCTATTTTTGTACTCTGATGTTTTTGATAAACCAAGAGGGATCTCTCCCATTCGGTCCATCCATCACTCCATCACTGTTGTGCTAGAATCCTAGTTTCCCAATGCCCCCCTTATCAAACCGGAACCATTGAGAGTGCAAAGATAGAGTAGAACCATTGAGAGTGCAGAGGTAGAGTAACAAATCTAATAGTTGCTTGAGGAAGGAAAAATGCATCCTAGCACCTCTTATCACGACTCTTTCGCTCTCGTTGTGCCTACAAAAGAATATAATGTTGATCGTTATGCATTGATTATTAGGAATTGAAAAAAACAATAGTGAAGAACCACTACCCCTTTCCCCAGATAGGTGATCTACTAGACCAGCTAAATGGTTCTACCAAGATCAATTTAACCTCAAGATACCACCAAGTTTCTATGGATTCTCAAGATGTATGAATATAGTTTTCAAGGTAAAGTTTGGACTTTATGAGTGGTTGATTATGCCTTTTGGCTTGACCAATGCATCCAACACTTTTCGGCTTATTGATGACATTTTTCGGCCACATATTGGTGGTGGCGTTGCATATCTTCATGATATTTTGGTAAACAGTAAGACTCCGGAGGATCACTTATGACATGTACATAGAATGTTGGATTTGCTTTGCCAGCACAAACTTTAGTAAGACTCAGGAGGATCAGTTATGACATGTACGTACAATGTTGGATTTGGTTTGCCAGCACAAACTTTAGGAAAGATGAAGACTTTTTTGGTTATCCATCATGTATTTATAGGCTTCCTCATAAATGAGGATGGAGCTTATTTGGATCCAGCCAAAATCAAAATCATCAAGGAAGTTCATTTGCAATTATTCTTATATCATCCACCCTTTTCATTAGCTTCAAAATCATATGACTTTCACCTGGTGTCCAACAATTGTTTTATTGTATGGAAAGACACTATTTGCTATACTCCAATGCTTTCTCTGCTCAATTTACAACAACATTTTGAGCTTGAGACCAATGCCTCATAGTATGCTAAAGCAGGGCATTTTTAACTTCGGTTTCGATGAGCATTTAGAAAGACAAAATACCAAGGTGTAAACTTATCCCCTATTTGAAGATATTAGACTGAGAGATATCTATTCTAGTTTTTTTTCTGAATGTTATAATAATTATTAATTTAAAAATAGATAAAAGATGAGATACTTTTTTACATTGTGAAAATTTAAAAAAATAAAGGTCAAACATTGGACATTTTATTTTATCACCATCATTCACATTGTAGACCCATAACACAAATATCTAACCTCCTATTATATTTTTGCTCATTTACAACATATTAATATGTGAAAAATAAATCTATATTTATCTTATAGAGAGCATGGGTATCTCATAAATACATATTTACCCCTACTCGCAACAAAATTCTACATCTTCCATCCAAAGATGTTAATATTTTTTTTTCAAAGTAATATTTTTAGATTATAGTCCATATTTTTATTTCATTATTAATTATCCTTTACTAAGCAAGTGCTTACAATGTTTAAAATAAATAAAAAATAAAATAGCCATATTTTGGGTTATTCTTCTAATATGATATTTATGTTTAAAAATGTTTTTAATAATATTTCCTTAGTTACCAAATCCTTATCAAACAAATAGGAATGGCTCTATACATGCACCCTCTCTCATGCCTAGAGATTAATTGGCATTACCAGCATGTACTACTTCATAAAATTTAAGTAGGTGGTTGCAAACTTGTTATAGCGAAAGAGATGTATAGACCTATTACTATAAGTTTTCTGCTGGTGAGGATAATTGCACTATGTAACCTTGGAGACCATTTATATTGGAGTAAAAATAAAATTCTAGGGTTTGAAATTGGAGGCATATTGATGTGAGAAATATATTCTATTCATAATATTCCACATTTTTCCATGCAAATTGAGGATGCTCATTATTGTTGACCTTTTTCATGACAAAGACAAGGTGATTCATCCTTCAATTTATCAAGAGATCTATTCACCCTTGTCTTCACCATTATCTTTGGATTCATCACAAGATAGGTATTGCAATGGAACAAATGGCATGAAATGGAGGAAAATATTTTTGTAGAGTTGCAGGAACATAATAGACATATGGTATATGTTGCGGTATAAATCTAAGCTTTGAAGGAGATGAAAAAAGCATCAGAGTCCACATGAAAACACAAAAGTCTCTATACTTGGAACTATAAAGAAAAATGGGCTCATTTTCTTATAGGGTTGATCATAAAACAAAATTTCCATGCATGTCCTTGAAGGGCTTTCGATATGCTTCCACTCCCCCTATTAACACTCAAGGTGGGACACTCTAGGTTGGGACTATGATTGTTAAGGAGGAAAACAATTTGGAGGAAGTTGTAGTGATCCTAACCTAGAAATTGAACACAAAAAATATATAGAACCCTTATACTTTATAAATAACCAAAGACATTCAACATATGAATAACACCAAGATATAGAGAAAAGACCCTTAAGGTAGGGTAACACCATCAATTATTCCTTATGGAATGAACCACTCCATAATCCATGATTGCTATAATAAAATTGATCCAACATATCTCATACAATGATACTCATGTATATTTATAATTTCTCATGAGTATTCCTAAGAGGCCTATGCCAACTACCCCTTATTATTGTATTATTTCCTTTAACTACCTAGAGGGGCTATTTATTACTTACCAAATACCAAGTGGGCCTATTCCATAATTATGGCCACATTACATATATTATCCCCTTGGATACATCAATAATATAGTTTTTAGTCATATTTGACCCCATCCCAACATAAGGCTAAATGAGACCACTCATTTCATGTTTGGATTGGACTTAGGAAAATATATAAATAGAAAAAATATTTAATATTGTATATGAAGAAGTTGATTAATGTTAAATTTTGGCTAGCTCATGGGGTAGAGTAATTGGTAATGAGTATTGAGATGAGAAGTTGTAAATGGGATGTCACGGGTTTAAATTCCCTTGGGTACTTACTTACAAAAAAAAATGTTAAATTTTTGCTAGTTCGAAATATGATCTTGCGCACTAATTTTAACTATGACCTTCACTCATGGCATGTTTGGTTTGTCGCATGGCACGCTTAGGTTGTCACAGAATGTCATTATAACAATGGCAAGTGTCCCAAAGGGTGAAGCCATCTCTCTTGTTCCCATGAACATCTATGAGCCTTGAGTTATCATTGGATATGTTGTTAAAAAGAGCTTCTCTTAATTTCGAGAATTATATATATTCTCTACTAACGGGGCCAACCACGTGAAGGTGGAAGCTCATTTGGCCCCACCCACCCACCCACCCACCCTAGAATCAAAGAAAACATTAGTCAACCTTGATGTGTTCTTGAATCATATGAAATGTGCCAGTGGCATATTTTCAAGAATGGCATTATGATCTTCTATCGACAATTTCCATTGTCGATGCTTGGAATTTTTCCTACTCTTCACTGCCTTCAACTACAATCGGGCTACTATGACCAAATGACTGTATTGAGCACATATAACATCTGACTCGTAGTCTTGAAAAATAATATGGTCTTTACATTTCCTTACTTCTGCAAAGAAATGTCCCATTAAAACAATTGAACCCAATGCATACGTATAATTTGACGGGTCTTTAAATTCTTGCATCAACGTGCTTTTCGACCTAGTGCATCTCAATAAATAATAATGCACATTTTCTGGATTATCTGCTGGTGCAATGACTGCAAATACATCGCCTTCTCTAACCAAATCAAAAACACGATCATAATCTTTGTCAATCACAATCACTTCATTGTCGCACTCTACATCGCTGATATTTCCAAATGGGGGAAATGGTGTCAATTCTTGATGTCTCCATGGTTTCACAAATTTGTTAGTTTGGTTTTGACACTCATCCAAAGACTCTACATCATCAATACATGCAAGACAGAAGCAAGAGTACTTCCATTTCTCTATTGCGTGTATATTTTCCATTTTCTTACTCCTAATGGAGTGTAAGCCCCTTGTTTTCGGGATTGCAGTACAATTATGCGGCATTGATCTGTCAACATCGCCCATTGAAATATTCCAGAAAAACCTTCTCACATTACCCATCCTTTCATTGAATTCATGGCTCAAATTTTGTTTGCACCAATTAACAACATCGTTTGAATTTGCAAGGCGAGCAGCAAAATGATTCATTTGATATCTCCTAAGTGCATGTTTCACGCAGGCCCCAGCACCATCATGTTCTCCTTTTCCATGTCCCGTTTCAAAAAAGCTCCGTGTGTGGTGAACATCCGTGTTTCTATGAAGGCGAGACAACCATAAGAATGATCGTGTCGATTTAAACTGACCAGCACAACCATCTGAACACACCCAATGTTCTTTAAAAGTGGCCCTTCTTCTTTTTAATTCTTCAAAAAGCATACCAAAATAATGTTGTACAAAACATGTATCATGTGTATGATCATCACTGATGTAGAAATGATACTCCTTAATCACTTCGCGATTATTTTCATTGCTATCAAAACCATCAACATCAAGCTCTGCATGTCTATACGTAATATGCACAAGTATAGATACCTGATCTGAATGATAATACTCACTTTGTATCTCCTTTTGCGGAGTGAAAGTGTAATTTTCTGCAAAATCAACAATGGATAATATTGTCCCTTTTGGAAATACATCTCGTGATTTCTTGAATTATAAGTCCTGCCATCGTGCTAAGTGAGAGTGCTTGATATATTTATATATTTGATCCCTGAACAAATTCATAAAATCTGTCAAAGAGATATCACTTTCAACCAAATTAAGCTTTCTTGATGTTGTCGTTGAATCTGTAACTGTAGTATAGTCAACATAAACATATCTCTTGCATTTGACAATGCGATTTGACAATTGAGGATCGTTTGCATCAATGGGGTAGTTAGCATTAAAAAGGGCCAAATCGGAACATTCCTCACATTTTTTACCTCCGACGCATTGTTTCTTATAGAATACTTGATGATCTCTCGAGCACATAATATTTTAGATACAAATTCATGAACACTCGAAGGAGGGGGGTTATTTGGCCAACACTGCATGCCAAAAGTTAGAAATGTCTCATAATATAATTCAAATTCTCCATGGTATCGACAACAACATGCGTCACGAACAACAATGGGACTGACATACCATGGTTTAAGCTTCACAAATGTGCTAAGGGCAATCTTCACATCAACATTACTCTCCATGAAAGTTTTGAACATTTCCGCTTGAGTGATCGCTGTTATGTGTTTGGCAAGAGTTTCATAGTTTCCTTTCGATATACGACGTCAAACAACATCCTTTTCATTTGGTAAGACACGCGAGTTTACATCCCAAAAATCTTTCACCATGTCCCTCACATTATCCGGAAGTATATCTTGATAAGGTTGCCTATAGATAACACCCCAACATGCAACTTCATCATCCTCATCTAAATGAACCCGAAGCTTTTTATTCTTCCATAAACTTTTTCTTGATGTTTTTAACGTTCTTGCAGTCGTAGACAACAAACGACTGGTTGTAGTGTTTTTTGCCACAACCCCTGTTAGAATTGCTTTACGAGCAACCATGAAATTGTGAGATTGTTTTTTTGCAAGTGATGCAAGGACCGAGGTCAGATTTTGTGATACAATCTGATTTGACTTAGCCTCTTTGGCACTTTGAATGCCCAATAATGTAATTGCATCTCTTAGACATTTTCGCTTTAACAATTTATGCAACAATTGAGCTTGTTGTATGACAGAGATACCTTCAAAATATTTTTTGACTATCTTATCTACTCTATAACGAGTTTTACGATCAAGCATCTGCGGTCCCATTTCTTCAATTTTACTTGGATCCGAATTCTCCAAAAAAATATCATCAATGACGATATTGTTGCAGCTTCCAGTTAATCTTTGTAAATTGCTAACTGTGGTAGGATGTTGTATGTTGGATGTCAACCCTACATAAAAATAAATATAAATTTATAAGATTTTGTTCACTTTCAAATCAAATATATATATATATATATATATACACACATATATATATATATATACTCAAGTATTATAAAGTAAATTATAAACATATAAAAAAATATTTAATCACCACTCATGGTCTCAATATCAACGCTACCCATAGTTTGCTCCACATTTTTCATTTCCTCGTCACCTCCATGTTCCTCATTTCTTTCATCAACGTGCTCCTCGATTATTTGGATTCCTTCATCACTGCCATGTGCATTCACATTTTGCATTTCTTCGTCACCACCATGTGCATTCACATTTTGCATTTCTTCGTCATTGCCATGTGCCTCCACGTTTATTTCCATTGCTCTTTTTGCTCTTAAATTTCTCATAGAAACATGAGATCTCTCTTTCCTTGCCTCTTCATCAACTCTAGTGCGATCATATTTTCTTTCACGTTTCTTTCGGTTTCCCATGTTGAAATAAATAAAGACCTAAAATCCAATGCATGAAAACATATGAGAATTGAGAGTTATATGCTGAAAAAAAAAAGAACACTACATTGACCCAATAAGTGTTATTCATTCAAAATGAAATAGTTCTTGTTATGGCCAAATAGTATCCAAAAACCTCTTCAACATGAAATAGTTCTTATGCATGAAAAATGAATACAAAGCATTGATTGATCTAACCTTACCTTTATATCAAGAATACCATGATCATATAAAACAACAATTTCCGAAATAGTGCAAGACTTGTTATGTGCTTCAGTCTCAATTCTTTAGATCTCAAATATTCATCAAAGACATGTGATACTACAAATCTTAAAACAATTCCAAATGTAATCAAAATGCTCATTATGGGTGATTCAAGAGAAAAAGTAGTGAAAACTTAGTGAATACAAACAAACGAGGCCTCTTTTAGGGAATATTTCACCATGCAACAACCAATACAATTCGCACAAGTACTAATTCTTAAAAATAAAGAATAATGTGATGAAAAATTTCTCAATGGAAATGTACCAAAAGATTTTGCTTATCAAACTAAAAATAGTCTTCATTAAAAGCACTAAAAATTTACTTTAAATACCAATGAGTTTAATCTCCAAACCTTGCTTGATAGAAGTGGTGATTTGTAACCCTTTTCAAGTGAAATTTACCATTTTGTAAATATATAAGATGAGTTCAAGGTTCAACAACCAAGAAGAGAGCAAGTGCAGCATTAGGCATAATTGAAATTGAATGAATAGACTCTCGGCTGAAAAGAATGCTCACTTGAAAAAATCTGCTGAAAACAAACCCTCAGTTGAAAAAAAAACCGCTGAAAACAAACCCTCAGATGAAATAATTTGGAAGACTATATCGGCTGAGAGATTATATATACCATTCTCGGCCGAGAGATTATATATACCATTCTCAACCGAGAATCATGGGCATCCCATTCGAATAATGTTGAATCCCGCCCACAAATCAAGGAAATTTAATAGTTAATGTGTCGGGGCCTAAAAGATTCTTGGGGGATTATGTAACAAAACTCTCGGGCAAGAAATGTTATAACCTCTGTGACGAGAGTTTAAATCAACTTTCAGCTGAGAGTTTTCATTAACTCAGGGTTAATTTTAAAGCGGGAACAACTTTCGCCCGAGACATTTTAAGGCTCTCACTCGAGACATTTTCTAGGCCGAGAGTTTTTGGTCAACAGTTCCAGCAGAATTTCTGCAGAATGCAGAAATGTGTCACTTTAACAAGGTCGGATCACTGCAAAACATGAGAATTACATGTTGGATTTTATACTAGTAGATTTTTCTTTCAATCTACTTTCTCATAATATAAAAAATTTTGAATTTCGTTTAGGATTACTATTTTTTTACTAAACTTTATCATTAAAAAATTTAGTGACTTAAAAATCAATCACAATGAAAATTCAATATCATCACAATGCCGAAGCCAAAAAAAATTAAAAAAATACAAGGATGTTCCTTGAACTATCCTCTTCAATGGGTTGGTTTTAGTTTGTTTGATAAGAGTCACATTTGAAACAAAATGAGAAGACAAAAACATGTGTCGATAATGTACCATTTTTTGAACATATGTTGTTTCGATAAATAATAAAAAATAGTTCCCAAGCCTTAAAAAACTCAAAATATAGTCCATGATCAAGTTTAGCGTGTGTAGAATATGAGCCTACAATTTTTTTCCCTAAAATGAATAACCATATATCAAAAAACCGTGCTCAACACGAGCCACTCATTATCCATAGCTAAAATTTTCAAGTATATGCCGTTGATTGACAACAAATTTGTCCCACAATATGTCCATAAAAAAAATTAAAAAAAATACGAGTAGAAAGCTAATTCAATTCTGTAAAACCTTTGTGTTTACTTCAAGTTGAAATTCCGAAGGGATATATGGGTTTGAATAGGTCGAAGTCGAAAAGCATAAACATTAGCAGTTTTTTTTGTCAAAAACAAGCCAAAATTGTTTCCCAACTTCATGTTTTCACCCACAATTTAACAAGGGTCGAATGGGCTCACACAATCAGTCAATCATGAAACTGAGTTGATATTTTTTATAAACAGTTTTTTTCACATAGATAATGGACACATGATTCAGTCAATATTCCCATGCCATAACATGTTCTATATGGTTTTGGAAATGTATCCCTAGTTATGAATTTTTTTTGCCATCTCACAGCTTTAGCTAAACCATTATTCTATGAAGAATTCTGCAAATTTCTAGCACTATCAGGTGAAGGGATTTAATTCTAGAAAATGAAAATGCTTTATTGTGTAGCTTCAAATATTTTTAACATCTGATCAAAATATGTATATTGTTGGTTGTAGTAGCTTGATTGTAACTTTTGGGTCATCCCATTCAAATCTGTTGTGTTCCGTGTTTACATTATAGTATTATTTTTCTGTATTACATATAGTATTGCAGACTCCAATTCTTCTCAAAATAATTTGTCTCTATTTGGTCCAATTCAGCTGCTGGTATCAGGGGTTGAGTGTTGTTTATTTCTTGGTTACGGGACTTCACTTTTGGTTTTATAATGCATTGATTTATATAAATTAAAATTATGTAGCTAGAAATGTATTTATAATGCAGGGCAAGTGAACTATGGATTTATATTTTCTATGTGGGATTTATTGAGCACAAATCCAAAGAATGTTTGAACTAAGGATACTTGTTTCTGTTTTTGCAGCTATGATCTACTAGGTCTCAAAGGACTTGTTCAAGATTTATGCATATTTATTGGAAAATATGACATCGCTAACTATAAATTTTTTGACCTACCAATCAATTCTATGTTGAAGATGCATGTAATTCCTGAGGTATTAAGATGCATTTCAAAATATTGAACAAGCAGTGGGATACTCGGACTTAATTCACACTTAATTTTGATGTGCTCGTTATTTACACGTTATTTAACATGCCTTCCAGTTTTTCTTCACTTTTGCTTATGCTTTTAAATCTTATTAGCTGACTATGTGTTATTAGCTCATGGAAGCTGCATAGCACAATCCAAGTTTTGTATGGTTACTAAAAGCAAAGGTATCTCTTTTCACTCTCTTTTTTAGTCTCGTGATGTACAGGAATTGGCAAAAATGTAATGTCAGATATTATTGGAAACAATGCTGATGGTAATAGTTCACCAGTTGACAAATAGTTGAGAAATCAGAGAAATTTTCAAGTTTAAATCTTGATAGTCCATTCTATTTTTATGGTTTCAGATCTTAAATTTTCTAGTGGAAGTGTACTTTAATTTTTTCATGTTTGTGTGGAGTGCATATTAACTCATTAGGAAATTGTGACTATTGTTGATTCGAAATATGGCTAGGGTGTGGAAATCTCTTGTTATAAAACTCACTGCTGTGCACCTGTTGTGGTATGGAGTGGGTATGGACGTGGTATGGACCTTCCTTATACGGTGATGATAAAACGTACTACTGTGGTTTGGAACACTTATAAGTTATGGACTATATACCTTGGTGATACCTTGAGAGAGAATATAATAGTTTGACCACGAGTTTGACACCTTCGTCTTCTTGACCCCTCTTGTTGACTCTTGATCTTATGTTGACCCACAACGCAGTCTGAGCTTGGAACCCCAATGCTCCAACACGGCTGAAAACCCCAGCTTCTCCCTCCTGCTTGGTGCTCCTCAAATATCGTGAAAACCCTATGCTCCCGTGATGCTCCCACAACTCAATCTGAGCCTGGAACCCCAATGCTCCAACACGGCTGAAAACCCCAAATATAATGTTTTGGGTTCTTTTAATAATTAAACCCCTGCGTGGTGCTCCTCCAAGTTCCAACACGGCCGAGATTCCTATGCCTTGGTGCTCCTCCAACACGGTTGAAAACCCTATGCTCCCCCCCACAGTGCGCTTAAAAAATTATATGCCTTGGTGCTCCTCCAACATGACCGAAAACCCTGTGCCTTGGTGCTCCTCCAACACGGTCGAAAAACCCGTGCCTTGGTGATACCTTGAGAGAGAATATAACAATTTGACCACGAGTTTGACACCTTCATATTCTTGACCCCTCTTGTTGACACTTGATCTTATGTTGACCCACAGTGCAGTCTGAGCCTGGAACCTCAATGCTCCAACACGGCTGAAAACCCCAGCTTCTCCCTCCTGCGTGGTGCTCCTCAAAGCTTGTGAAAACCCTATGCTCCCGTGATACTCCCACAGCACAGTTTGAGCCTGGAACCCCAATGCTCCAACACGACTGAAAACCCCCAATATAATGTTTTGTTTTTTTTTAATAATTAAACCCCCGTGCGGTGCTCCTCCAACACGACCGAAAACCCTATGCCTTGGTGCTCCTCCAACACGGCCAAAAATCCTATACTCTCTCCCACAACGCGCTCTGAAAACCCTATGCCTTGGTGATCCTCTAACACGAGTGAAAACCCTGTGCCTTGGTGCTCCTCCAACAAGGCTGAAAAACCTGTGCCTTGTTGATACCTTGAGAGAGAATATAACAGTTTGACCATGAGTTTGACACCTTCGTCTTCTTGACCCCTCTTGTTGACTCTTGATATTATGTTGACCCACAGTGCAGTATGAGCTTGGAACCCCAATGCTCCAACATGGCTGAAAACCACAGCTTCTCCCTCTTGCGCGGTGCTCCTCAAAGCTTGTGAAAACCCTATGCTCCTGTGATGCTCCCACAGCGCAGTCTGAGCCTGGAACCCCAATGCTCCAACACAACAGAAAACCCCCAATATAATGTTTTGGATTTTTTTTAATAATTAAACCCCCAATGTGAATGAACGTGATATAGTATTGGTCCATCAGCAACGCCCCCGTGCTTCCAGGTTCTTGCTAAGTATATTTTGGTATCGGCTATACCAACCATAGTTATTGTACTATATACCATCTATTATTCATAATAAAGGTGCCAACATTATTTCCCCATTTTGGTGTGTTCTTGAATGTTTCCAATGTGTTTGACGAAATGTTGATGTGAATGCAAATTGTTTGTGAAAGTTATAAATCAATGCAATATTGTTATTTGTTTGAATTTTCCCAAAATTATATGAATTTGTCAAACATATAACAATATCACATTGATTTATAACTTTCCCAATATAATGTTTTTTTTTTATAATTATTAAGCCCCCAATATGAACGGACATGATATGGTATTGGTCCTTCAGCGACACCCCCGTGATTTCATACTTGAGTGGTCTAATATCTTTGTTGCACTGTTTGAGTGTGCTAAGTTGTAAGAAAGCCATGGGATTTGTATGGGCTACAAATAGAGATCTGGTTTGTGCACGTTTTGTGTGTGAAATTTCATCATTACCTAATATTTTATGGATTGTTGTTTTTGGGTCTGTTGCTCTAGGAATTGGGGTTTCCTTACGGTTCACTTTAAGCAGACCCAAACACTCATACAGTGCAACAGATATCTTAGAACACTTAAACCTACTTAAACCACGGGGATTCCTTGCTCTGATGCTCCAGTAATTAGGGATTCCTTGCATGTCAACTAGGTAACTGAATTTATTCTCTCTCAGGTATTTCCTTTGTTCCTGTAGTGACTTGTCTCTTAATAGAAAAGATCTGATCTAGAAAAATATTGTTGAGTATAAGGAAGGTTTCAACCAAGTTTCAACTCTCCTAGTGGGTTATATTATTTATTTTCTTTGTACTTTGAATTAGACACGAGTTAGATTTACTACTGATGTTATTTATTGTATTTGTATGCTTTTCATCTGTAACTAGACAAGAGTGAGAAAAGATAAGTTCAAATCATAATTTTCATCTCTTTTAACTTTAATAATCTCGAATGTGGACCTTTTGGAGTGTTAAAGTTGAAAGAGATGAACACTATGCGTTCGGACTTGTGTGGACTGATATCTTTGATGCACTGTCTAGGTGTTCTAAGTTGAGTATAAGGAAGGTTTCAACTCTCATAGTTGGTTATCGTATTAGTTTTCTTTGTACTTTGAGTTAGATTTACAACTGTTGTTATTTATTGTCTTTGTATGATTTTCAACTTTAACGCAGGGACCTTAGGGAGTGTTAAAGTTGAAAGAGATGAAAATTATGCTTTAAACTTATCTTGTCTAGTTACAACGATACTATTTTGTTTCTAGTACTATTTTGTCATCGTTTGTCATGGTTTATGTCTGTTTGAGATGGTTTGCAGTTGCTTTGATGCCTATTTATGTATTTCAGTTGCAGTTGCAGTTTCCAAGCTAACTACTTTTTATGGATTTCACTTCTCTTCCTTGTATAAGTTGTTTATTTGGTTCTACTTTCTATAGCTAATGAATCTTATACAGTGATGAAAAAAATATATAAAGTAGTGTACCTTGAGAGAGAGAAAATATTATTGGTCTTGTTGGTCCTATAAAATTAGTTGCTTGTCCACCTTATATAGTTCACCTTGACCTTGTGGGTTTGTGGTTTGTTTTTTTGTGGCCCCCTTGGTTGACTCATGATCCTTTATCTTACGTGTATCTTACTTGGTCCATAGGTTATGTTTAATAATGTTTTGATACCCTATATCAAGGAGTATCTAGATTATAAATTAAATTTTAATTTAACATGAGAGACGGATCCAGTTCGTGGTCTGTTGCTCCAGCATGACTGAGCTATCTCCCTCTGCATGATCTTTGCTACTGCTCCATGTGATCTCTTGTTACACCACCCATGTGACTGGTATTTCCTTGTTACACATTCCACGTGGTCACTTTGCACCAACGTGACTATGATTATGTTGGATTGTGGGTCCTTCCCCAGCGTGACCGTGTCCTATTTCTTGGGTGGACTATGGGTTCTTCCACAGTGTAACCATGAGTCTGTTTCTTGGTAGACTGTGGGTCCTTCACTAGTGTGACCGTAATTTGTTTCTTGGAACTTTCTTGGTGGACTGTGGATCCTTCACCAGCATGACCGTGATTTGTCTTCTTGAGTGGATTGTGGGTCCTTCCCCACTGTGACCGTGATTTGTTTTCTTGGTGGACTATGGGTCCTTCTCCAGCATGACTGTGATCTGTTTTCTTGGGTGGAATGTGGGTCCTTCACCAGCGTGACTGTGATTTGTTTATTGGTGGACTGTGGGTCCTTCACCAGCATGACTGTGATATTTTTTCTTGAGTGGACTGTGGGTCCTTCCCCAACGTGACCATGATCTGTTTTTCGTGGATTGTGTATCCTTCTCCAGCATGACCATGATCTGTTTTCTCAGGCGGACTGTGGGTCCTTACCTAGCATGACCATGAGGTGACCATGAGCCTGTTTTCTTGTGTGGACTGTGGGGTCTTCCCCAGCGTGACAGTGAGTTTCACTTTATGGGTGGACTGTGTTTTTTCAAGCATGACTGTGCAAAGTATGCCTGTGTGTCTCTGCAATATGTGGCTGCATCCTTCCCTAGCATGACTGTGTGTCCTTTGTCAGCATAATTGTACTGGGTATGAATTTTCTTGTTGAATAAGAAGTCCGGGTTAGTATGTGGTCAGTATGCTTATGCTTTAACCCTCTCTGGATCTCTCTCAGGGTACGCAAATTGTTTGTCTAGATTGACTTGTCCCTTCGATGACATGATCAAATCTGAAAAATCTGAGTATATGGTTGATTCAAATATTGGTTATGATTATTTACTATTGATATCTACTATACATTATTTTATCATGTTGCTACTGTACATGGAATTTGATAATTCTCGAGGACCAACTTTAACGCAGTGAATAATGGAGCATTATGTTGAAAGAGATGAAAATTATGTTTGTTTATTACAGTTCAAATTTTATTAGAGCAGTATTGTTCTGAATCTGATTTTATATGTTCATGCATTAAAGTTTACTACTTAAATTAAAAACTCCTCTAACCCTTAAACTTCAAAATCAAGTACTTTGGAGACATGTACATGGCATATTCCATGCTTGGTTTTTACGGTTTTTGTTATTTGGCTTTCCTTTTTATCCTTGTTTTGTTTTATTGAAAAGTATTGGTTTTCTTGAAAAGTATAAGAAGCTTACTTTATAATTTTCTCTTTGCCTTTAATGGCACATCTAATTCTCATGTACCTGATCTAAGAATTAGTGCTATTTTTCCTTTTATGTCAGATATTACTTGTTTACCATATGGCACTTATGTAGGTTTTGAGTTGTAGTTACCAGAACACAAATAGGATATGGATGAGAATACGTATTCCAGTTTTTAGATTTCTTTTTGGATGTGATACATCTGGATATGTCCTGGAGGTGTAGTTATTAATCAGGCAGAAAGTTGGTGGTTGCGTATGAACGTTATTCAATATATTGTCTCAGCATGCAGGAAGACCTTCAAGGGCTCTGTTCACTATGCATGGACATATGTTCCACAATATCCAAGGTATGTGATCTCTAGACTCTGTTGAATAAAGAAGTGAATTACAGATGAGGCTTGGATTGTTGAGAATCCATTTTTTTAAGACTGTCACTGTAATATTGTTTCATGTGGATGTTCACACAGCTAATATTGCAATCAAATATGTTTTTGGAGTTTAGATGTCTTGTTGAATGTATTTATTACTATTATATTGTCAGATAACAAATTTATTAATGCCTTTTCTTATAATGCAATATTTAGAGGGGCAATTGGTTTTGTTATTTGCTCAACTAAAGGATATGCAGTAGATTTCAGAAATCTCGTCAATCCCATTGAAGTGAAGAAGGTTGAAACTAAGTACTATAACTCAGAGGTAATATTCCTAGAGTCTTTAGACTGTATCCTATTTATGATAATTTTCTTTTGGAAGTAATAGAAAAACTGGACTTAATTAATGTCATTGCTCAGTCAAAGTATTAGGAGTCCTTAGTTAATAGTATAATAAGAAATAGTGTAATTTTTTTGTTATCAGTTCTAAAGGTTTTAATGTGGAATTCCTATTGTTATCGGTAGAAACTTAACATAGTCTATTGTCTTTAGACTGTCCTATTTGTGATGATTGATGAAGGATATATATTTTAGAATTAATATGCATGCTTTTGATATAAAATAAACATCTTAGATTTGTTTGAGTATGTTTCTGTCCCAAAGATTTCAAGGAATTGTATAATATATGTAAACTGGGACATTGATTCAACTTGGACAAACCAAAATCCTTGCAATTCCTTGTCCTCATATGGCAAGGCTAGTAATTATGGAAAATATAATTTAGAGACTCTGTATCTGATGTATTAAAGACTAATATGATCATCTTGGATTGTAGATTCATGCAGTTGCATTTGCTTTGCAACCATTTGTTAAGAAGGCACTGTAGTCCCTTCTTGTGCCCAAGTCTCAGGCCTTTAGAGGATCCCAAGCATAAGAAGGATTCACAATTTCACAGTGGACACGTATATCTAGGTGCCCATCAATGTTTTCTGAAGCTTGCTTTCAATTTTTTGGTACGACAATTTTTTTCCTAACATCCATGCCCCTTTTCTTTGCAAAATTTGTTTGTTCTTGATGTTTTAATTACATTTTTGGGAGTTGGTTTATTTGTTTGTCATCGGGATTCTTCTGGATTGATGTAGAGACCATATTTTTTTCTTAGCTTCATTGTGCATCATTCATGGGATGAATAAAAGGGTACTCGTTAATCATGAGAGTATGAATATTGATTGTTTTCCCGTGCAAAGTATGGTCTTGTTGATGGGGTTTGTGATGGCTCTAAGGGATTGATCTCGTGGCCACATCTTAGCAAATGGTTCCTACTAAATACTCTTCAGCTCCCAGTTCGCCTGGTTATAATGGGTGAAACTCATTTACTCGTGAAGCAAATATGATAGGAAATTGCAAACAAAAGATCTCAATTGTTTTTATATCCTTCATTTAGAGGAACCATGATCAATAACACTCCTATTCTTCTTCTCCTTGTATTCCTATTGCTATTTCTCTTGCTTCCACTCAGACTATGAAGGCATATTGGAATGTAATAATCTAGTATGAATATTTAGGAATATCATTTATAAACTTCTCTAGTTCAAGGAGTTTTTGTGTGGTTAATAGTTGTTGAAGAGAGCTGTAATTGGTTGTCATGCACTGCCAATGTATATCATTATATATGGGGCATTGCAAAAGTGGGTCTTGGGATCCTAATATACTTTGTTGTTAGTGTTTGGATATTTTTAATTTTGATCTATAAAATCATAGATGAGGCATTGCATAAGTGGGTTTTTGGGCATATTAAACTCTGCTCAGATTGATGAGATGTTTTTGTATTTTTAGTTGGTGAACCTTAGGGCTCAAATGTAATTTAGTTCTTGTTAGACATTCACGTTCTCACTATGCCTTAACTTGGGAGGTCCACACTAGCCACTTGCAAATTTTTTATCATCGTTGTTTATCCATCTATGATATGCGTGCTTCGGTCGACTTGTTTTGTATATTTTTCTTGGTCGAAGAAGAGATTCTGCCTAAAGCAACTCATTATTCTACCTATCTAGTTTCACTGAGACATAGATGATCAGCCACTCTCTAGGTAATAATAATTCGACTGAGACATGACCTGGAACATTTTGATGGGCCCAATACCCTTGAAATCCTAAGATTACTTTCAGGTTTCTTCTACCTTGTCAACCTGGCATGAGAATGCCATAATTTAACTACCATAATTAAAATATTTAATAGAATAAATCCACAGCAGGAACTAAGCGACAGAGCCCCTTTGATTGTTGAACTAAAACATGGAGGGGTTTCATGTCAACCAGTAAATTCAAGCACTGAGAGAGAGTAATTTTTTTGGTTGAGAAATATTTTCTTATAGATGCATTGTTGGGGAAACAGGGAAACCAACAAGATATTTTGAATTGAACCAGCACATTCATTCATATGCATCTATACAAATTGTTAACCATTCACCGATTTCCACTCTTAGGCATTCCAAGTATGACCAATATCAGTTCAAAAAAACATATTTGTATTTCCAATGTATTATTCTCTACATGTTGAGATCATCAACTTACTTCCCTAATGTTAGGCATTCCAAGTAGGAAAATAAACAAGGTAAATGGAAACATTTCAATATTTATTCCATAATTCCCTACAAAGGTGAGATCAATTAACATTGATTTGCTTTCCATCAAAACACCCAAATTTTTTCAGTCTTATACTGTTAATGCAAACAGGAAGAGATCTTTGCATTTTGTGATGTTTTATTCACAGTATGATCACACTAAATTTTAAAATTTGAGGCTTAAATCTATGCTTCTAAAATACACCACTCTTTGTTATGCAGGATGGGTGCCAGTTTTCACATCGTTCCTAGTGTAAGCAACCTCTGCATGTACTTAAATATCATGTCCAAGTTATTAGATTTTGTCCCATGATGTAAATCTAGTTGATATGTTTCCTTGAATGCATGCTTGCATGTTCAACATCTGGTAAGGCCCATAACAGCTAGGAAAAAACTCCTTTTTATCAAATATAAAATACCAATACTTGCATTACCTGACATTTAAGATTTTTCCAAAAAAATAGAACTACCAAAATATATTGTAGATGACTAAAAAGTCAAGACTATTTAGTCATCAACTATCTTGACTGTCAAGCTCAATGAATACATTTTTGTTTGGTTGGAGTCAGGACTCAGTAGTACTCCCCATCTCATGGTCATTCCTGGGCTGTGGAGACAATCTAGGGTTTGCAGGTAGCTCTTTCTTTCTTTCCCAGGAGATGCTTATCTTATGAAGTGGCCTTCCATTTTGGAAATCCAACTTTCCACACTAGATTTTTGTTGTCATCCAACCTTGATCTAAATTCTTACGGCATAAGGTTCTAATGATGTATGCTCAGAACTACACTTTTCCTGCATGAGTGAAGATTGTTGTTTTTTCAACTTCCTCCAATTTGCATCATAGAGATGCTTTGTTTCTTTCCAATGAAAATATTCTACTTTACAGGGTTTTCGTGTTCCTAGCTTACTCATCCATTTGTAGACATCTATGCATGTATGTTTGCATTATACCTATAATTCTCTTGCCCCTTCCTGACACTTCCAAATTCAAATTTGGAACTTAAATATCTACCTCATGTTTATATGATTACAATGGTAATATGTCCCATTTCTTGATAGGTTTATTTCCATAATTGTTTTCATCAAATGAGATGGTTTTTACAAGGTTTCTGTGGATCTTGTTCCTCTGTGACATGCTATCTCTAGCATGTTGTGGGTATCCAATTTTCTTTATGAATATGATGAGGATGAAGGGAGAATGAATTGAGAGAGTGAGGAGTAGTCTCATAGTCTCAGAGGTACATATGGGGACACTTTGATCCTTGCTCCATACTCATGTTGAGAGATAACCTGTAAAGTACCTGCCTCCACACCTGATAGGTCTGTTCTGCTGGTGTTTTGGAGTAGCAGGAGTTATCTTGCACCTGAAACAAGAGGGTTTCTAGCTTGTGATAAATTTAGTGAATGAATAAGATAAGGAGGTCACAATGTGCCAATCCACTAGGAAATTCAAGAGAAAAGATACCAAATAAGACATTTCTGATCAATAAGACACATCAAGAATACCCTCAGATTAGAGAAGCATTGAAATGGAGGTGTGAGGAAAAATGCCAGTTACAAGGGAATTTTTCTTGGACTACCCATTTGAAACCCCTTGATATTCTTTAAGGGGAAATTATGAACTAACAAACTTCTTCCTTGTCACTATCCTCACTATAAGCAATTTTCCTGTTGTACTATATAAGTTTTTCCATATTGGTGCTTTATTGCTTCTATCAGTTTCTCTTTTCCTCAAATATTCCCTTGTGAATTCACTAATTGTAGGATCTTATACTATTATCATGGAAATGAAAACTAGTAGCCTTTCCATTGATTTTATTGTCTTTCACAGTATTTTGATCATGTATGCATCTCTAACCTACCAAAAAATGAGGGTTCAAAATTGTTTGTACTAAGTTTTTCACGTTATATTTTTCTAGAAAGGTCATTTTAATTAATAATATTAACACTCTTGTCAAACATCACTATTCTGTGGAAGTTTTTTTTACCAAGGAAAATAGTTACTTCTTAGATAAATATTAAATGTCCTGCACCTGTTTCTTGACCTAATTATTTACCTTCATTTATAGTTGCTAAAAAACCACCATTAATGTAGACTTCATCTATCTACATAGCATCCAAAAATCTAGTCTAGGTGGGCTAAAAAGACCACCATTACTTGTTCTATTATTGTGTCTTGTTGACAATTCTACTATTCACTGTCCAATTCCATTGACCTACTTTGGTCACTCATGTACATCAATAAAATTATCTAATATTGTCTGATCATTTTTACCCACGTTTTACCTGGTATAAATATACTACTCTGTATTCCATTAATGAATAAAAGCTTCAATTGTATCACTATACACATTTCATTCATTGTTTACAGTTAATGCATCAACGAAAACATCATAAGAAGACAATATTGTGATAGTTTTTGTTCATCAATTAAAAGGATACATTTCAGTCCATATGTTTCACAATTAGGTGTTGAATTATGAAGGATGGCATATATTTTCTCTCAAAACAAGGAGAGAAAACAAGCAATTACTTTCATTCATAAACAACCATGAATTTTTCTGGTGATTGTATCATATTTATCCATTTTTCCTATAGTACAACACGTTACTTGGATCTTACCAATCAAGTGGAGGAAGTCGATTTTTAAATGCTGCATTGCTTGACGAAAGTCATTTTGTAATATCTCGGGGGCTTGGATACCCAGCCACTAGTGCCTATTATAGGCCTTGGGAGGCTTAGTCATCCTCCTAGTGCTTGCTATAGGCCCCGAGGGCTTGTATAACCAGCCCACAAGAGGCTTAGTCGGCAATTGGGGGCCTGTAACATTGAATCTAAATTTTGTACTATGTGCATTGGCTCTAGCGACATACAAGAAGTGATCTCCAATCTCTTCATTAGACCATTAGATGCCGCAAATCATAATGATATGTGATTGAGTAATTGCATTGTGGGTGAAGTAATGTACATCCACAATATACATTGAAAGAAGCAAGGTGCATTGTAGAATGCATGTGGGTTCATAAGAGGGGTATCATGCCAATATACTAGGTATATATATAAAGGGGTATAAAAAATGTAAATGAAAAAATGGATACATACAATATAGGGAAAATAGGGGTTTTTTTAAATTAGGAAGGCATATTGGGAGGGGGTTAAAAAAAAACAATTTTGGGAGGTATTTTTCCAATATTTACTGAAATTAGGGGTATTGTTTCATATGCCACGAACGAACGTGCTATGGTAGAGATTCATTTATTGAAGCCCCCGTGCATCTAGATCAGTCCTCCCCCCTTAGGAAGCAATGGTCTCCATTGTCTTGAGTTCCCCCATTAAATGAGGAAAATTTTGTTGAACTTGACTCTTGGTGAGCCACTTACCTTGGTGGAGTAGCTTCCCTGCTTTGAAAACCTGATAGAGTTGGATCTTCTACTGGTGGATGTAATTAACCTGTGTGTCCATGATTTCATCAATGGTTTCTTGTTCCGTGATGTCAGGTTTAAGTATCGTAGTTGTCAACTGATCTGCCACCCTTGATGTGTACAACAATGGTGAAAAATATGGGTGAAGGAGCTCCACATTAAATATTGGGTGTAGGCCAACAAATGGAAGAATTATTAATTCAAAGGCATAGTCTGAAGCATCTACCTCAATTTCAAAGGGTTGTTGTAGATCTGGTAAGGTAAGGTTGGACGCTGAACATAAGTGTTTATTTAGTTCCTCAAATCCTTTTTGTTGTCGCTTGGACCAAACAAAATTCTCCTTAGACCCCCATTTGGTCACTTGGATAAGGACCTAAGCAATGTTAGAGAATCCCATCACAAACCTACAATAGAAGTTGGCAAGGACTAGGAAGCTGCGAACCTCTGTGGGAGTTGTTGGGGTCGGCCAGTCACAAGTGCCTTGGATCTTGGACAGATCCACATGCACACCATGTTCATACACAATGTATCCCAAATACTAAATCCTCTCCATGCCAAATGAACACTTCTTTATATTGGCATATAACTTGTGTTGTCACAGGGTGCTGAGGACTTGATGGATATACTACAAATGTTATTTCCACATTTTGTTGTAAATGAGGATATCATCTAGATATACGGCCATACAATAATTGGTGAATGGCCAAAGAATATCATCCATCATCCTCATGAAATTTGTTGGATCATTGGTCAAGCCAAAAGGAATGACCAACCACTCGAAAATTCCTTCCTGATATTTGAAGGTAGTCTTCCAGACAACGGTCCACTCAATTGGCACATGATGATAGCTAGAATTCAAATCAATCTTACTAAAATATTTGGCACCCTTGAGCTGGTCAAAAATGTTATCTATTAGGGAAATGGGATATCGATTTAATATTGTGATTTTTTTTAGAGCTCTGTAATAAATACAGAGTTTCCATGTCCCATATTCCTTATGTTCCAACACAATTAGACTCCCACAAGGTGAGGAGCTAGGTCGAATATTCCCTTTCTAGATTAATTCTTGAATTTGACATTTGATTTCTTCATTTCCATGAGGGAACTCTTGTATAATGGCATGTTAGGTAAAGATGCATTGGGTATCAAATCAATGGAATGCTTGACCTTACAATGTACTGGAACCCAGGCAGGTGTGGTGAAGATGTCTCTGTATGCTTCCACGATCTTGTCCACCATTTTCTTCTACACAAAGGGATCCCGTGTATAGGCCATCGGATTTGTTGTAATATTTCAGTCACACTCAAAACAAATCATGAACAGGTAAAATTTCCCAGTTGGGGAGATTACCTTCCTACACTAATTATATGTAATGAGAGACACTGTAGTGGTGGGAATTATCTCTTCTATCCTATAGAGTTGATTTCCCAAAGTAACAATGTCACTACAAGGCATAGATTCATACACAACATGGTGTTTCCATATATAGGGTTGTCCTAAAGGAACATCGCAAAATTCAAGTGGGGAAACATCAAAAATTACCTCATCTTTGAAGGGCTTGATGTCGTAGGGTAGGAGGCATTGTTGAATTACACTAATGTCACATCCCTGGATGAGCCACCTAATGTTGTAGGGTTGCGGGTGTGGTTTTGATGGGAACTTCAACTATTTGACGACCTCTGTTGAAATCATGTTCTTTTGGATTCCACTAACAATAATGAAATGTAGTGTAGTTCCCTTAACCTGTATCTATGAGTGGAAAAGGAACTTTCCTTCCTCCAGCTCCTCTGGATCATCAAGATGGACCTTTGTGGTAGTGATGATAAATCTGAGTTTTGCATCAATGACCTGATTTTCCTTATCTGTGACTGGGATGTTGGGTTTGACATCATATTGGAACCGAGATCTGAGTCTGAAGTCTTGATCTTAGCCGCCAATGACTGCTTTGAGCGACATTCAACAGTGTTGTTCCAGGGGCTCTTATGGAACTCACACCATTTCTTAATGTCCTTCTTTGTCTTCCTGTTACCCTTCTTTTCTTATGATTTGGAATGGTTGTCCTTACTTTGCCCTTTGTTTTTCCGCCCATGGTTTCCCTTTCCTTGATTTGGCGACGGATTCGTAGACCCAAACTCCCTCTTATTCTTTTGCTTAAATTTTTTCTCAATTTTGAAAGCATATCAATAAGTGGTGCCTAATGATGAGATGTACAAGAACTCCATTTCGGTTCATATGTACCTATGCAAGCCGTCGTAATCTTTCAAAACTAGGTTTCACTCAAAGTCCCTAATATCAAGCATTGTGTGCAAGTTATGGAAGTTGTTAGTGTACTTCGACACGATTTGGTCCCTCTCCTACCACAAAGTGGTCCATTTTGTGTATTGGTCGTCATAGCTGCTAGCAGGATAATATTGTTTCTTGAGGGATTCTACAAAAGATGCCTAGGTGGGATCTCCCCCAAAAATATCAGTTCCATATATGGTGTTTTACTCACAATAAGTGTCCCACCAATATTTCACATGGAATATTGCCTTAAGGAGTGCAAAGATGATCTTTTTTGTATTGAAGAAATTGGGGATAGAGAAATATCCCTCTAGCAAAGTCAATCATTTATCTAGGGCATTAGAATCTAGCTAACCTTCAAATAAAAGAATATCAAATTTAACTTGTACCTTGAAGGGTTTGGCTCCTCCAAAGTGACTGCATTTCCTTGATGATCCCTTTGATGTTGATGGCATCTGTAGAATGATTTAGGCGAAATGATCCATCATATCGTTCCTTTGTTGCGCGAGGGATCATAACTCTTTGGTTTGTGTTCATTTTGACCATGTCGTTGGTCGAAATGACTTTTATAATTTGGGTGTCGATGAGTTTTTATTGTTTGTTTTTTTACTAGATTGGCTTCTTTTTGAACTGTGATGATGACTGGATTTGTATTTGCTTCTTTTTTTTCAATTTGTATTTTTAAGTTCAAAGTCTTGGATGTCCTCTTCTGAATTTGATCCAACTTGTTTTCCAACGAATATTTATCATTTTTAAGATTCATCATCATTTCTTCTTGCGATTTCTCATCATCTTTAAGCTTCTAAATCTTATCCATTAGTCTTGTTTATGCATCCTAAGGTGACCATTCTCTTCAATATTTTCTACTAGTTTCGTTTGAAGATTTTGATTCTCCTCTTCTAGATTTTTATTGTCTTGTGCTTTATCCTTCACCTTAATGATTTAAAGACGCGGTTTCTGATTATGATCTCTTAGATGAGAGATCTCTTCTTCTTTGTCCATGATGACTTTGTCAAATTCTTTCTACATCTTCTGTCTTGATTTTTGATCTTATTGTGAGATCACCTTCGAGATGTATTTGAAGTCTTCATATGACACAACTCTTGATTTTGACTTCATTGTAACTTCCTACAGTGTGACTTGCTTCTTCTTATATGATAAAATTAAAAATGTTTTCTTCATATTTAAGATGACTACCCCTAATGTTTCCCATTAAGGGAATTTTGAGGTCTAAAATGGGCCTCATAAGAGATATAATAAAATATTATGAATTAGGCATTTTGTGGGGGAGTTATATTTACAACTCACATTTTACACTACAACCAATGTAACTATGGTTAAGTTAAATTGAAAAGATGTCTAAAAATAAAATCAATAAAAAAATCTTCTTTGATGTGACTAAAAATATAGTACTTTTGAATATATAAATTGCTTTGGAATATAATATGATAAATGTACTTATAGTACTCACAAAATAAAATAAAGTAAATTAGTTTTAAATCTACTTATTCAATATTCAAAATATCTTTTTTTCACCCAACAATGTTTAAAATATGTTTATAAAACAATGTATTTATAATTTTGAATTTTAAACATAAATTAAATTTATATGAATTAATTGTTATTTCTTTTAAAGCATATATTCATTATATAAATCTAACTTATATTAATTAAAATTAAGACTCAATCATCTATTTATATAAATATTAATATTATTTAAATATATTAATCATTTATTTATATAAATATTTGTATAATTTAAATATATTTCTACATTTTTAATATTATGTATATATATTTTTAAAAAAATACATTTTTATTTTACAAATTCATTTAAGAATTCATATGTTTAACATTTCATTCATTTTATTTTAAACTAAAAGTTATAATACTTATTCCATAACATATATTGTTAACACCAAAAAAATGTTCACTAGCTCATCTCCCTAGCCACATGAGCCATTTGTCCATTTTTCCCACCATTTAGCCTCCAAAGCCTCAAAAAACCTTCAAATGGTCACCAAAAAGTCCAAAATCAATTTCTTTTTCCCCAAAATAATTAAATTTCCTCCATAAATACCAAAAACCCTCAAAACGGGCCCAAAATTCCCAAAAAATCAAATAAAAGGGAATGGAATTCAAAAAAGGAAAAAAGAAGGAAAAAGAAGGAAACAAACCCTAAACCATGTGGTACCAAATACCATGGGTCAATACTCCATTCAAAAAAGCTATAAATAGGTGACAGAGGCCCCTTATTATACATCCACAATCTATCCTACCCTCATGCTGCCAAAATCACTCCCGAAACCCTAAGCTCACCATTTGTGCTTAGATTCACCATTTGAGTGAGCCATTTGGCCAATCCCTATTGCATTTGGAGAAGAGAAGGAGACATTGGAGCACTGGAGCATTTCGTCCCTACGGTTGCACAAGCTCCACCAACCTCACCATTGAGGCAACATTTTATGTAAAACTCCATTTTCAGGTTAATGAAAATATATGGTTCTCTCCTATATTTGTTTTGCATAAGAAATCAATGAATGTTTATTGTTTACCATTTTTAATTGCAGATTTACTTGTTAAGCACCCATGCACATGCTAGATTAGTTTTTACCATTTACACTAGGTTTTTACTGTTTTCTCGAACTGCTACTAAGGATTCCATTCTCCTTAGTAGGTGCTCATTTGCATAAGCTAGGGTGAAAACCCTAGCTACAGTTTTGGTGACTCCACTAGCTTGAATCTCTAGTTAAATTTATTTCAGTTTTTTGTTTTAGTTGTTATTTTGGTTTAATATTGCAGATCTGGTTTCCCTTTGAGCCTGTCACTTGCATCCCAAGCCCTTTGTTGTTCCTGCAAAACCTGCAGTCCCCATTTTTTCTGATTTGGACACCATTTTTCGTGCTCCAACGTGCAGCTTTCCACCTAACAGTCGTGTCCCGAGCGCAGTTGTTCAGCCTAAGCCATGCCATGTAGCCTGAATCCTCATCCCGAATACGCGGCCTACGACGTAGGTACTCGGACCCTTACTGCGACCCCGACCATGTCTCTTTAACCCTGTCTCGCGGCCCATGCTGCAGACCCCTGTCTGTTTCCTGCGGCCCACACCGCCGAAATCCTACTTGTTTCTACGGCCCTGCATCAACAGCCCATCCCCTTGGCCGCACTCCCCTTACGGCTTCTCGTGCCCCCGACCGCAAACACAGCCTCACTACCCGCGGTCCGTCCTGCAGCTCCAACCCTCACACCCGCGACCCTAGCCATGTCTCAGCATAGGTCGACCATGCCCCAACCGCTGAACTTATCCCTACCCTCACGGCCTCGACCGGGTCCTTAGGATTTTTCCTCGCGACACCCTCTACTCACCCTGCGGCCCTAGCCGTAGTCCCCTATAGCGTAACCGTGGCGCCAACCGTAGCTCCCACCCTAACCCTTGAGTCCCAGGCCGCAGCTCCCAACCCCTAACCCGCGGCGTTGACCGCAGCATTCAGCCCCATAACCGCAGGTTTCAACCTGGAAACCGCGACCCAGACCGCCAGTTTCGGCCTAAAAACCGCGCTCTATTTTATGAGTTTTTACCCTTTTTAACCCATATTATTCTGCATTTTTCGGTGTTTTTTCCTGTACTTTAACAACCCCCTGTTTTGCTTGCAGCCCTAGCTACTTACTGATTTTTTCTGCTATTTGCTTCAATGCACCACTTTACATATTTTCAGCATTTACATTGAAAAGAAAATTTGGTTTTTAGCAGTTAAATTTCAGCATTTACATTGTTTAGCTAGTTTCCCAAGCGTGGTTTTTTGTTGGGTACATCATCTCACTTACAAACACTCTGTCACCTTAATTCAAGTGAGCCATATAATTTATTTAACTCAACCAACTTTCTAACCCCACTTGGGGAACACAAAATAAAATTGTAGTTAGGTAGGACAGAGGGGATAGGCATCCAAATAATACCCCTCGGTCGTTTACGCTTGAGACACAGAAGTTGTCCATTAGGGTACCAAAATCCCCTATTACTTATTGGTATGGTTATACACCAATTTGTCGGAAAAGGCCTCTCCCTTAGAAGTGAAAGTCGTGAGACTGGTTCCGTAGGACTACATGGAATGTCGCACTCCACCTAGTTCCGAAGGACACCTACTCGTTGTCATCGTTGCATTCCCATATTTGGGGTGTAGCGACCAAAGGACTGACATGACGAACGCTTTTTCTGGACGTACCATGAACGGGGTAGCCTAGTTTCCATTTTCTAGGATTCTTTTACCCAGAGTCCCTCTCGGTAGGGGGATATCCTTATCCATTTGATTCTTCTTTTCGTATTGTCTGACTTAGATTTCATCACCTTGCAGAGGATATGTCTGGTTTGAGGCTTGAGCCAGCATACCTTTTAGTCAGGCATTTGCATGCTCCCTTATCTGCCCCTAGTTCAGCAAGTACACCATTTTTTCTTTATTAGGAGCCATTTGCTTGTTGGTATTCTGACCACTTTTTCTTGGTTGCTCCGCTTACCGTAGCACAACTGTTACAGTGAGTGTTTTGAGCTTGTTGTTGGCCTGAGTTCCATATTTTTTGCGCTCCCCTCCTGCACACTCGGTTGCATTAGGGTTTTTTGATCTTTTCACTCACCACAACCCACTAGTTTTACTATCTGTCTTTCACCATAGAGTCCCCAAGACATTCTCGGCGCCAATGGGGAGATCCCCTGCAGTATGGTTCACTTGACACCACTCGTTAGAGGCATAGAGCCTTGTCACCAGACTCCAACACCCCCCATTTCACATCCGATTCTGAGTCGGAATCAGAAAACACTATATACACAACCCCATCTAGGCCCATGGTTGGCATGAATCCTAACCCGTTCCTTTGAGGGACTGTCGATGGAGGGAACACCACCGCTCCAGCCACCACGACAGCACCTATCATGGGTATGCCCACGGTAGGACCCTCACCTACCATCACTGTCACCACTCAAATCCCAACGACTACTGGACCCACTACTGCCATGCCAGTGACTCATGGTACACATGGAGGCATAGGCCCTTCCCACATGATCCCCACACCTCTATTTGGGGGCCCCAACATCCCTTTTACGGCTCATATTTTCGCTGCACACATTGGGGGCACATGCCTTTCTTACATAGTACCCCCACTCATGGTTGGCGACCCCACGACCCCCATCATGACTTATACCACTACTCCTTCCATTGCGGGCACTGGCCCCACCATAGGCACTATTGCTAGCGCATATGCCCCCGCGATCATGTCACATCCTTCTTCCAGTTTTCCATTCATGGCTAGCCTCAACCTTCCTGGCTTAGCTAGATTTACCAACGACCCCATCCGACATGACCCCATGTGGCCTCTATTCCTACCAAACTCCCATCAAACATCCCCAAGTTTGAGGGCAAGGCAGGTGAGGATCCCCAGAATCACATCTTGTCTTTCCATTTATGGTGTTCCTCCAACTCCATAGTGGACGACTTCGTCCACCTCTTCCTGTTACAACGGACCGTTATTGGCTCTACAGCTAAGTGGTACATCGAGCAACCTCACGGGGCCCACTCCACTTTTACATCCCTCGCCTCGACCTTTCTGTAGTTCTTTCAGTTACCCATCTGTTACGACGTGGGAGTAGAGATCCTACTGTGTTGCAGACAGAACACGGCCACCCAATTCACTGATCACATTCATGAGTGGCGTAAATGCCAAAGCTTGTGCAAGATTAAGTTAGATGACCGTATCTTCCTAGATTGGTTTCTGAAATATATCCTTCTCGTTATTGCCAAGGATGTGGCATATGAATGACCCGAGTCTGAAGAAGAAGATATTATGAAATCCTAGCAGTTTGATCTCATCTATGCCCAGTCTAGCTACTTATATACCATTTTACCCGACGCTCCCTGTGGCGATTCCTCTTGGAACGACGTGGCGGGGGCATCCCACGCCGTCGATGGCATCATTGGACATGTTGCATCACACAACCAACCTTTTACTGTTACGTGCAATAATATTGGCCCCGACCTTTTGTGAGCCACGTCCCACTCTGGAGCTACAAATTCGTATGCTCCCACAGCACACGCCCACCACACTGATGGACCCTCGTGTCCACCAGAGTGTTATAGTCATGCACCTATATCCTACATCCCTCCAGTTACACCTACTATATATTACCATCAGCAGGCCGCACATGATCCTTCCCACTCTCAAGCCCCATCGGCTTATTACCCACAACAGGCAGTGCCTGCAACAACCCAACCTCCAGCCGCACAGACTTATCAACAACCACAATCGATACCAGCACCTGGACGACCTCAAGAACCTCCTGCTTATTATCCACCACAGCCTGCTCCAGCACCTGCGCAACCTCAAAATCCCCCTACCCCCCAAGGGCAAGTGTATGCACAACAAAACCCGTCGTAGAACCAAAATACCCAACACAATCAACAAGGCCAACAAAAACGCGAAAGAGGATGCAACCGCGGTAACAACCAACCTTGGGACCAAGGCGGCTAGCCACCCAATCCTCCAAACAATAACAACACTGCTCCCGCCAACCAAAACCCGGATCGACAGCCGAAACAAGCTAAGAACCCCAATTTAAGAACAAACCACCCTTGTTCCATATGCAGGGTATAAGGCCATTATACACACACTTGCCCCCATTTGGAACACGCACGCCAACTTTGGACTAATGACGCCCAACGTCAGGGGCACGCAGCACAGTCGACGCCACCTAACCCCCCACCACCTCAAACACAACCTATGGTGCTGCAGAATCCTTTACCCACGCAAGGAGTGGTGAACACTCAACCGTTGACTCCCCCTCAAGGAACCACAACACCACAGCAACAAATTACTTATGTTTCACTTGCTCATCAACCCATGGACTCATGTACTCACCACCTATTAATGATGTCATCGACAGACGTCAACCTCCAAACACACCGAAACCAATATGGCTCCACCTCTGAAGCCATCCCAACCGATAAAACCACCAACGCTCTTCCCACTGATCAGCCGTTACACATACCTACTGCACCGTTAGACGGGGGCCCCAAAGTCCCTCATTTCCCACTTCGTCGAATTAATAATAATCCTAACGCTCGTGTCGCTTCTAATTATAACATTGTGGATGACTTGTCCCAATCTCCTACTGCTATGTCATCCCTAGAGGTTCTAAAGAACTATCCTCCCCAACGCAAGACTGTTATCTGCCATTGGTGCCATTGACCCTTCTGACTCACGAATGACGGCATTCGACCTAGACCAATCCGAACCATGCATGCCTTCCACATTAGCATTTCAAGTCTCTGTATCCATTCAGAATCTTGTGATCCATCGATGCATCATCGATGAAGGTGCCTCCACATGCATTATGTTGAATTTCATCTGGCAGAAACTCGGATCGCCTACACTGCAACTATCCACCACCGCATTACGAGCTTACGATGGCCGCTCAAGCCAACCACAAGGCCTTTTGGCCAATTTTGCAATCCAGTTAGCAGGAAAAACGATCCTTATCGACATAGAGGTCATCAATGCCCAGTTCGATTATAACCTCTTACTTGGATGTAGTTACATGTATGCCATGAAGGTTGTCGCTTCATCAGTATTCTGCATCATGATGTTCCCCCATGAGGGACATGTCGTAAAGATCGATCAACTTACGTACTACGATCCCAATTCCCCCGCTGCACCCAAAAACGTTCTCCACATGATTGAACAACCCGTTCACAACGCACATACATCGTTGGTCTCCACAGTCGGACCCGGGATATACTCTGATACACCCATGAATTCCATGTTTCAATCTATTCCTCCACCTTTGCGGTCAATCAAGATATCTGATTTGTTCACTCTCTCACACAATATGTAGACACGCACCCTGCATCCGCCCTTACTGTCGCAACCACCATCAGTGCCCAGTCATGTCGGATCCACACCTATCCACACTATCCCGTGCTTATTCCCTCCTTCGGGAGCGGTTAGTACCCCAGTAATGGCTACTTTAAATCTTCTCGGGCTAACGTTAGGACTACATGTGTGGTACCTATCCGTCCCCACTCCTCCACTGACACCGAACGTCATTTTACAACCAGTTCAACCTATTACCGTGACGAACCACCCACCTCCAGGGGTGGCAACCGCATCAACATCGGGTAGTGCACAACCTCCACCCCGCCACACTAGAGGCAAGGGTCCACAAACTTACACTACCCCACCTACACCAAAACTAGCAAAGAATCCTTTTCCATTCCATTCTCCCCTCAAATGCTCTTTGTGTGACGATTTGGGCTATTCTACCCATCAATGTCCACAACTAACAACACTTCAGGAACACATGCAAACATTAGATGATGATCCCAACATCCCTGTCATCAAACTTGACCCTACCCCTAAGCCCCATGATAAATCGTTGCGTACCAATCACCCCTGTGCAATATGCGGTATTTACTCGCATCACTGCCCTGATCTCCCAGAATACAGATTGGCTCTCTACGAACTAACTCATTCTGATATAGAAATATCCTCTCCTACCATTGAGGAAATTCATCCCCCAACATATTCCTCCTCGGAAGAGATTAATGCCATCTACATGATTTCCACCCCCAGTGTCCCCCAGTCAACCGATTTGAAAAATCAATGCTTCTGTAGTGATGAGTAAATCCTCGAAGCACTTACTGCACCTGACTACCCCTGGGATGATATGCACCATTGATCTCCCCTCTGGATTTCTCAAAGGACTTCATCCTTTATGTTTCGGCATCCGATTATGCCGTTTCGAGGGTTCTTGTTCAAGAAGATTTTTATCGTCAAGAGAATGTCATTTATTATGTGAGCCATACCATATCAGGCCCACCAATACAATACCCATATGAGGAGAAATTGGCCCTCGTCGTCATCTTTTCCGTGCAAAATTTGTGACACTACATCCTTATGAGTCACACTACAGTTGTCGCAGACTCCAACCCTATGGTCTCTCTCTTGAACCATTGCCTTATTCAAGGCCGCATCCCTAAATGGGTCATTATCCTACAAGAGTATGAATTGACATTCACAACCCCTAAGAGTACTAAATCCCTTGCGCTTTCCCAACTCATGAAATATTTACTATCCCTATCACCATCACCCTCGATCACTACTAGTTTACCTGACCACCATTTGTTTATCATCTCGTCAGACGACCCCTGGTACGGTGACATCTTGGTCTACCTCTGCATGCAAAAGTTTCGACCCGATATTGATCACGATGGACGCCGTCGCATCTGTCACCACGCCTCCCGTTATCTTCTCCTAGGCGATGTTCTATATCGACGTGGTGTCGACACCATCTTACGACGTTGCCTCACACAAGATGGAGCAGAATAAGTTCTCAACGACTGTCATAGCGGATCCTGCGGTGGCCATTTCTTGGGAATGGCCACTACCCAAAAGGTTATCTGTGCAGGGTACTTTTGGCCCACACTATTTACTGACTACATCACAGCAGTCAAACATTGTCGCAATTGCCAGCTCTTTTCTCCCAAGGAAAGGACACCCCCCGCCCCCCTTCATCTGGTCGTCATCGTGGATCCTTTTTGCAAATGGGCCATTAACTTCATGGAATGTAATCCTCCCTCTGCAGGTGGCCATAAATACATCATTGTGGCTATTGAATACTTTACCAAATGGTCCGAAGCCATGCCTACCTTCAACTGCAAAGCCGACACTGCAGCCCGCTTCTTTTTTAACCATGTCATCACTTGTTTTGGAGTCCCTAAGCAACTTGTCTCCGACCATGGCTCACATTTTGAAGATACTATCCGGCGAGAGTTGTCAACTCTCCTCAAATTCAAACATCAATATGCCTCCGCCTACTACCCCCAAGGAAATGACCAAGTCGAGGCCATCGAAAAAATCTTGAAGACAATCCTTCAACGCACCGTTAACCGACATATGTCCAATTGGCATCATATGATTTTTCCCGCACTATGGTATTACTGTACATATACTAATACCGTCACCAGTTTTACCCCTTTTCATTTGGTTCACGGAGTAGAATCTGTACTCCCCATCGAGTGCCAGATCCCAGCATTGCACATCACTATCGAACTCCTCTCGAACACCTCACCGCTCAAACAATTCTTAATTCTGTTGGAGCAGGCCGACGAAGATCGTCGCGCATCCCTTTAAACCATTGAGGCCGCAATAAGCCGCTCGAAATCCGGTTACGATAAGCACATTCACCCATGCGCCTTCCGTGAAGGAGACCTTGTACTCGTTTATGACCAAGCCCATGATAAAACGGGTAAATGAAAGTTTGAATCCATGTGGCAAGGCCCATACATTGTGCACACCTGCCTTGGACACGGGGCATACATTCTGACCGATTTAGAAGGAAATCCCCTTCGCAACCCCCGTAATGGGTTGTATCTCAAACACTTATACCCTTAGCACTTTTTGGACCCATTAGTCCATGATGTACAAGATCATTTCTTTTTGTTTTTTCCTTACCTTTTGCATCTAGGACCTTACGCTTTGCTTCCCTGCATGACCACAGATGGATCCTATTCCACTTTACTATGTTGGCTTCGCCGACAGTGCAAGTCGTTGGTCGCCAAATCTTGCCTCTACAGCTTGGGTACTCTATTCCCCCTCACATGAGTTGATTCACCTCGATGGAGTGTGCATAGGTGTTGCTACTAATAACCAGGCTGAGTATGATGTTGTGACCGGTCTCTTGACTGTTGCCCTCCAGATGGGTATAATTCACCTTCGTGTGTTCCTCGACTCCCAACTTCTTATCGCCCAAATCAACAACTGTTACTACATACGCGATCCTTGCCTCTTTACAAATTTCCTGTGCACTAAACAAATGATCAGACAATTTGAATCCATAACATCCACTCATGTCCCCAGAAATAAAAACAATGTGGCAGATCAAATGGCTAACAACATTATAGACTGGCACATCAACCAAACCATGTAGGACATTAACCATACATCATCATCACATCATATAGGCATCTAGAAACCATAGAAACAACAACAAAAAATCCATCATAATATTGAATCCACGTGCACATCATCACCATAACAAATGCATCCACGTGCATATACACAACATAACAATTGCATCCACATGCAATAACCACAAACAACACCAAAATGTGCATCCATGTGCATACGAGACTCTACATCAAAAAATGCACCCATGTGCATGTATATATACCATATAGTCATAAAACAGTCATGAGTTCCCTCAGCACCCAACTATACAAAAAATGCATCGAGGAGCCCCAATAGCATCCTCTCCATATGATATCAGCCGTATATACAAAAACATCCCCACATGCTCTTCAACATTGGGGGCAGTCCATGAACTGTCTAATCTTAAGCCTCCCCTCGATCCGTGTCATCATCATCCCCTGTAGCCTCTTCCTCCACTTCAGACTCATCCTCCCCCCGCTCCTCCTATGGCTCCTCTGGATCCTCGTCATCAAACCCAGGAGCGTCCAATTGGTCTTGAGCCCTCCTCTCCTCCGCCAAAACAGCAACCCGCCTCAAGATAGCTCTCCACTCCTGTGGAGCATTGTAGCAAGTATCTAGCAGCTCTTGGTCTAAATACCGCCACCCCTCATCTACTAACGTGACTAGAAATCGATCAAAGATGGCCTGTAAAGCCTATAAGGTAGCATCTCCATCACGTCGCCACACCTCCCCTCGATTAGGTGGTGCTGCTGCCACTACGTGACCCCTGTGGTCCCGATGCCCCGGTGACGACCGTGGTCCCACATCTGCAAAAACCAACACTAGAAATGTCATCATCATCAAACATCTCTATCTACCATCATAAAATATCAAGTAAAGATACAACATGATATGATAACGTACCATTTGTACCCTAGACCTGTCCGGGAGGCCGCGACAACCGAGAATCCCCCCGGTAATCCATCGCTAGGTACGGTAGTCATCGATCAGGACAGGTATTTACAATCACTGCCTAAACAACTCGGCAGTGAAATATCAACCAAGGACCCCACCACCACCGCGGGTCATCATCTCCCCCCATCGCACCATCCACGGCTCCCTCAGTCCTCCATCTCGTATCGGCACACAAGGCCGCAGCGTAGGAACCCGCTCAAAAAAGAAACAACACAAAAACGAACTATAGCAGAAATATCCTCCGAGTTTCCTCACCTTGCTCAACTCCCGTTGAACAACGGCGAGGTACATCTGACCCCATGCATAGTAGGTACCTGCCAACACCCACTCAATCAACTGCATCTGCCCTCCTGACACTTGGTGGGGTGACTGCGATCCCAATACACGCACCACGCATGCAACGATTGCTTGGGTCTCCGGCTCCTGGAAATCACACACCAATAGTGCATTCTTATGCACACGTGACCCTGGAAAATAATGCCTCTCCAGCATATCTTCCATATCCACGTCCCCCAACCTCCTAGGTCGAGTATCCATCCTACCCAAACAGGGAAATCTAGTCAAAAAGTACACATCAGATAGGGTGAGATCCAGTCTCTCACCTTGGATCATGAAAGCCTCAATATCCGGGTCCCAAAACCCGACCAACCTATTCAGCAACAGAGACGTTGAACGCATAAGGGGCACCTGCGAAACCTTCAGCAGTCTGCAGAGTGCTAAAGTCCCCTACACATGATGATCCCGTTGGATGAATCTCAAAAGATCCTCAATCAGCTCGTGCTCTCTCCATGTCACCTTCGGCATCCTGTCAATCACACAATGAAAATCTCATCAAAACCACATAAAATACTCCATTAATACCCTCTGGATCGGTGCACTGACACAATGGCGCCACGAGACGCATTCCAACGCACCTAAACCCCACCTGTGTGCTCTGGAGGGTGCTTTTCTCCTCGAAAAGCATGCGTCTAGAGCGTAACTGTGGGGCCCGCTGTCTCGCTCCAAAGCGTGGCTGTGGAGCCCGCAATCGCACTACAAAGCGCAGTTGTGGGAGCCACAGTCGCACTCGGTTGCGCGACTGTGGGAGCCACAGTCGTGCTCGGCCAATGCCGCTACCTCGCCCAAAGCCGTTCTCTGAAGCGCGCAAATCGCCTCGGAACCTGTGCTTTACCACGGTGATCACCCAATGTGACCGGTACACCCCCCCGAGGACCAACTACCCTACAAAAACCAAATAATATCAAAGGTAAGGACTCAGAGGGTTACCTGCAACTCACTCAATGGAAATCCACCGGTCGGTTCTCCCGCAAATTCCAAATCACCTCTGGCTCACTCAATTCTCCTGTCAAACTCAACCGTACAAATAACACATGTCACTATGGGTCCACTTACTATTTATAGACATTTGACCAATTCTTGTTTTGGCCATATCAGGGTCATACGAGGTCCATTTTCGAAACCCTTGATACATATGGATTCAGTGCGACGAAACCTTCTCGATGGTCAAGACCATTTCTCAATTTTATCGGCCCCTTTTTCGAACATCTTTTAGCGCCCATCGCTCCCTCGATTTGCGTGCTACATCAGCTATGATCAATTTTTGACACTCTTTATATCGCCGGATTCAATTTTCCGCGCTCGTGATGACGCTTGAGATCATTTCTCGCTCTCACCCCCAGATTTTTCAGGTCCTTTTCACACACCCCTCATCGCCTCGATTTGTGTGCCACATCGACCGTTATCAGTTTTTTGCAATTTTTATACCATCGGATTCAGTTTTCTGAACCCGTGATGATGCTTGAGAACATTTCTCGCTCTCATCAAAAAGAAATTTTGACATTTTGTCCACACACCTTGTTGCCTCGATTTGCGTGCCACATCGATCTCCCTCATTTTTTCCCATTTTTTGCATCGCGGCCTATCTATGAGCCCTCCACTCCAACCATACTGCAATTATTGCGTTATTTTTCCACCACTCATCAACCCGCAAGGAGGCCCCATCAGTGTTCCACCCCCCCCACCACTGGTCCTGGTTCACATACTTGTCCCTTGATTGAACACTTCCTCCTTGCTTGGCCATTACTTTTGTTCGGTATAATTTTATCCCTTTTTCGAGCCAAACAATTCCTTTACGAAAAAGGCACTTAGGGAGTTTTTGTTAAGCTCTTTTCTGACTCCTAAAAGAATGAAAAGATCGCCGAGCAAACTTGCTTCCTTTCATGCTCGCTAAAAGTATCTGAAAGGGCGTCTACCTAGTATAAGTTTAACCATTTTTCGGACCTTGTAGACTAATTACGAAAAATGAATACTCTAGTCACATCGGCTAGAATATTTCTTCATTGCATACTTTTATGCTTTTTCAGGCCTTGGAGACTAACACACGAAAAAGAACCCCCTTGGAGTCTTCTTAGTGCTTTTAGACTCTCTAAAAATGAAAGCAGCCACGAGCAATCATTGTCTTGGGCTCGTATAAATCCACACGATGGTACCTCTCCACCATTTCAGAATCTTCTTATCGCTTTCAGACTCCTTAAAATTGAAAGCACTTACGAGCATGAACTGTCCTGGGCTCGTACAAATCCACACAACAGTACCATTTTGAGCACACTTATATCCCTTCTTTGAGCTCCTTAAACCATGAAGAAGGCCCCCACGATGCCTCTCGGCGCCACAACAGATCATCTCTAGTCACACTATTATGGCAGCTTCCCCAGTATGGTCTCCTTTGTTCAGAGTATTCTGCGATGTGTCACCTTTAGAGTCTCCTAATATTATTCATCAGTTTGTCCCCCTGAGTCTCCCCCATTACAGTCATAATCCCTGGTCCCTTAAGCTATGATCCCCTTCCCCGAAGTCAGTTTCATCTATTGCTAGGTCATCCATGCCATCATACTCTGAACAAAGGAAGTTTGATCCCCCCCACCCTGCAACCTCAATCGTTCCCCACCCCCAAAGTCCGTCAGTCCCACCTTCAGTACCATCACCTTTTGGTTGTACACCTCGCGCTCCTATCAAGGAAATGTCATTGCTTTGGTATTTGCAGGTCTGCCTCTGTCCCATCCAATCTATTCCATAGGATAGACCCATAGGTCCCGGTGCCTTGGACTCATCACCACCAGTGGTGAGTGCCTATGGACCATTTTGAGATGAGTCCTTAGTGCCTCTCCGAATGGTTATTTCTCACGTGCTTGACTTCGACACCTTGATCACACCGTTGAGATTCGTGCAGGGTATTGGTCCCTTCAGTTATTAGTCGAAGACCCCGGATGTCCCCTAACTCTAGCACATTGGTGAGTCTACTTCAGAACCCCCCAGTTGTATGTTCCCTTGGATATCTGGGCTGCGCTTAGCGACAGTATTCAGAAGCACCCCAGTTATATGCTTCCTCAAGTACCCCATTCATATATAGTCCAATGTACCATTGAGATTCTGACTCTCAGTCATTGAGTCCACCCAGTGTTTTGACACCTTCAGATCCAGTAGCTCATCAATCCTTCTGGTGCTACATTCAGAGCGACTGTTGTCATTCCAGTGTATCAGTGCTTCAAATAAGTCATGGCAGGACCATGGGTATATCCCAGTTTTGTGTCCCCTCTGGACCATTATGATGTACACAACAATTCTCCATGTATTATTTAGGTCCCATTGGACCTCATTATTCTTATTTTGTATATCTTGATACGAGCATGAGTATGCCCGCCTCATCCATATATCAAAAATTATCCTCATTCATTTTGAGGCCATGTATGTTTAGTTTTTGCAGTCTGTATGGAGTCGTTGTTCCGGTCTCCAATCAGTCTCTTCTCTCCTCCACACCCCGGAAAAAAGACAAAAAAATTCTAATTGAATTTATTTCTTTGTTTTGCATTATTTTTAAATAAATATGTGAACCATTCAAATTTAAAATAGAATCTCAATAAAAATAATGCCAATACCATATGCATCCATATATCCCTTATCATAGCACGTATTGTTGTAAAACCATATTACTATATACTTATTTTGAAACTACTTTATTATAGCGTGTATCGTTATGAAACAAATATCCGTGATTTTAGTTCTATTTGTTATAGTACATTTAAAAATACGCCTACCATAAAGTAAGGATTTGTAGGAATTAAAAATATATACTATCATATTGTGTATCCCATAGTGCATGTTGTTCTCAAATTAATATTTCATTATCATATCACACTCACTTGATTTTAGATTAATATATGTGCTTTTAGTTTGTTGTTCTAGTACACTTTAATAGTTCGTACACCAATAAGTAAGGAATAAGTAATTATTTCGTTTAGGATTTAAAAATATGAAAAATATTTATATAACTTTGATTTTAATAAAGTTTTTAATATTTTTAATATTTAATAAATTATTATTTTTAAGTATATTATATATTGAAAAGTAATTATATAATTTTGATGTTGAATAGGTCATTTATGTTTTTGGTATTTGTGATTTATTTTATATTGAAATATAAAGAGTACTTTTTTTCTAAGTATTTTAGTACATTTATATTATATTTAAAAATAATATAAGAGTACTATTTTTATTATGAGTACTTTACTTACAACATTGATATGATTAACTATAAGTTTTTACTCTCCATTTAGAATTTGACAAATAAGCACCTTTAACTCAACCAATGCCACTTCAACAATTATAGATGATGTCATCCTCTAAAATGTGATTGGTTCTTTTAAAGTTGATTTTGATAGTACATTTTTTTGTTTTCAGGCTCATTTTAATGTTTCCATCCACGGTGAACCCAAAATGATGTCGACTTCATTTAGATATATAGTCGTAACATTGAATTGGGATGTGAACTTATACTCATCAATTGTTATTTGTAAGTCTGTAATTTCATATTGCTTCTCACCATAAGTATCCCTCTTTTCTATTACACTTGATTTTGGGACTAATAATTGATTTGCCAATTTGTTGCTAATGTGATTTTCCTTTATGGTTGGACAAGTAACAATGCTAATACGTTTTCTTTGAATAGTCCCCTCAAGTTTTAGAAGGTCATTGACAATTTTTGAGTAGGTCTTGGGGAAACTTTCTTGTTTTTTGTCACAAGATTATATTTTATTAGGCAGCTTATCCAACGACATCTTTATCTCTGTATAGTATACTTTACTATTCAATAATTAATTTTTCTCCACAATATATTATTACTATTATTAAAAGTTAAAAATTATAATATAATAATTATTATTAATGATAATAATTATTATTAATAATTATAATAATTATTATTAATAATAATAATTATTATTAATAATTATAATAATTTTTTTTGGAGTGGAAGGATAATAAAAATGGTGTGGATTGGGCAGTTGGAGGAATGATTGTTACCTTCCCCACCCAAGTTCAATTCTCCCTTGCTTCTTGGTAGCCTTAAGATTTCTTATGCACTTCTAGGTTTTATGTTCTAACTTTATTATTAGCTTTCACAAAACCACGTGTGGTTTCTATATTTTATTTTCTTTTTACTTCTTTTGCTTCTTTGTTTACTTTTTCTTTATTTTCTTTTTACTTCTTTTACTTCTTTGTTTTTACTTTTCTTTTTCTTTCTATATTCTCTTTTCGCTTTTCTTCTTTTTCTTCTTTGTTTTTCCTTTTCTTATTTTCTTATTTTCTTCTTATTCTTTTCTTTTACTTATTTGGGCCAAGGGCCTGATTTTTGGACAAGGTCCTATATTTTAGGGAAACCCAAAAATGGTGGCTTAGCAATGAACTCATACAAAATGAAATGATGAAATCGTTTCTTATGCAAATAACCAATGCAAATAATACAAAGGATCCATAAAGAGTCGAATAATCCAATATATAATTGAAAAGATAAATAATAATGATTTACAACGAGAATGTTGCCACATATATAGGGCTTATATGGTGACTACTCACCAAAGGTTATGTCTCTTAGTTAAATATAATTAACATTAAATTTTATTTTATTATATATATTATTCACATTATTTTAATATTTTATTTGTTACACCTAACCGTAGGAGATGAACAGTCATAAAGTTTGTATCCCCAAGGTGGTTAGTTGATCAGTCAAATTCTCTTGGGTATACCTTTTGCATACGATCTATGTTTGGGGTGCTCGGTGGAATATTGGGAATATATAGCCTAGGAGTATAATAATAGATCAAGGCTAGATGAGAGACTACGACCATCAAGTGGGTCGCTACATGCCCATAAAACATCGTTTAGGGCCTCAAAACGGCCCCAAAATTTTAGGACTCGAAAAGTCGTAGAAAAACTACTAGAAAATTTCCAAAATGGAAAACTATTTTGAGCCAGTGGAATAGGTGGGTGGCCACCGATATCATTCTGGATTAAAAAAAAAAACATAGAAATTTTTCTAATATTAAACAAGAATTACATTCTTTGCAGTGTTCAACCTGTGAGGGACACCAATCCCTTGATTTACAACCACCAAGTCCCTGAGTTACAAACACCAACTTGAACAACACCAACTCCCTGATTTACAAGCACCAACTTGAAGGAAGCACCGACTCCCTAACTTACAGGTACCAACCTCTCAAGAAGATGAGGATAGGTCAATTCTTTGCCTTGATGCATGCTTTAGTTCGTGTAACATCAAAGTCTTATTCCTTTAGTTTGCTTCAATTACTGTAACATCCTTCGATTTTGATACCCCTTCAAAAGCTATTTTCAAACAGTGTCTTACAAAATCATGTAGCTGCAACATTATCCTCGAAATATCTATTCATCTACTTCTATGCATATATTTACTTGAGTCTTCATGCTCTCAAACCCTCTCAAAGCATAGAGGTATTTCACGTTCTCAACTCTTCTCCAAAATAGAGCATCATATCGCATTTTAAGTCCTATTGTTGGCCCAGGTCTTAGAATTTCCTTCATCTATACATAATGTACCACATCTCTATCATTCCTATAACACTACTTCCTATGGTTACTATAACAATACTTCATGTAGTTTCTATAAAACTGCTTATTGTAGTTCCTATAACAATACTTCATGAAGTTCTTGTAATACTACTTCCTGTGTAATTCTTATAACAATACTCCTTGTAGTTCCTCTTTACTTCAGGTAACAATATGTCCTACAGTATTCATGTTATTAGTGTCGATAATAATTGTTTCTCTCCTTTGAATGAGGGCATACTTCCATTTACTTTTCAGATCATCAAAAGAAGCAAACTTCTCATCGTGCCTTGGAGCTTAGCTCACACACACTTATGCACATTCTACAATCTCAGTACTCAATTTGTAACCCAACAAATCAAAACATTCTTTCCTATAATGATCAAATCAACAACCCAAAAATTGTTTAGTTTACATACTTGTCTTCATTGGACTTCATGATCTTTCCCTTTTTATTGATCAAGTAAACTCTTCATCGTGCCTCGGAGGATCAGTTTTTCCATCTAATTCACAGCTTCATATTTTGTCTCATCTTTGTGCCTTAGAGCTTCAACCCTTATCAGCTTTACCTCTTTCATCTTTTTTAAAATAACTTAAGCACACTTGTATATATAGGCTTTATCTTTGTGTTTTAAATGTCGTTTTATTTAATTAACTGAGCCGACAATATGTGCTCGTGGACCCATTCTGCCAAAAAAGAGGTGGTTCAGAGCCAACCCATTCATGGGAAATGTGACACCATTTCCCGCAATAACTTTGTTCCAGGGTTTGCATGATCTCTCAAGCACACATGTGGACCTCTAAAGAATCGTGGTCATAATCCAACCATTTTACATCTGATCAACACTTTGTGGAACCATCAAAAGAATATGAGCCAACCAATGATTTGGTCACCGAATTTTTCCTTTTGTAGTTATGGTAGTTGGCTTCTACAATTCCAGTAGTTATGATGAGTCTTGATAACATTATACTATTAATGGAATTCTTGTAGCGGAGTGTTGCATTCTTGTAGTTACATTCCAGTAGTGAAACCTTACACTGTTGTTCCACTAGGTGGGTAGGTTGTGTTGATTTTCAAAATGCAATTCCAAGCCTTGAGATATTCAATGATGAACCAACATATAGGATTGCATTAGTTCTGGTAGTTGGGCATTAGTTGGTCTCTTTCATACTTCTTCTGCTCCCATGTATGTAGATAATGATACCAGCAACTGCAAAAACCTCCTATCGACATCTCATTCTTTCATTTATCTTGACATTAATGTCACCACACTTCAAATGCCTTAACATCAATGTCAATCATACTTCAACCGGGGAGCCACCGAGTGTGAGGCTAGCCCCATTTTTTTATTAATTCTCCTTTACCAAGAGTTGTAACGTGATTGGCTAATCTATTAGCTACTTAATTGTTATTTATCCAAAGATGCACCAAATTGATTCCTCTTTTACCCCTCATAAGATCTACAATTCAGTATTGTAGTCTCCAAGCAATCTTGTCCTCTAGAGAGATTCCTTTTCTAGCTTGCGAGATGATCAAAAGAGAATCCCCTATGACCAAAACGTCTTGAATTCCAAGTGATATAATGTAATACATGCCCATGAACAAATTGTATCTTTCCATCAACTTATTGTTGTTTTTTCCCAAGCCCCAGGAAAATGAAATGACTTGACTTCCTTCGACATCAAGAAGAATCCCCACTCCTACCACCCCAACCCCAAAACCTTACCTTCTATAAAGAATTCATACCTATTTTTCATGATACGAGACATTACTTAATAAGAAAGAGAGAGGTAATCTATTTATTTCTAGGTGTAGAAAAAACCATTGAGCCACGCATGTGACCCGAAATCCATTCCCTTTAATAAGTAGCAAGGTCTTTGATGTTGACAAGATAACCCCATACTAATAAGAAGCTCGGAATATTTCCCATCCAAAATGTGCATTCGTTAATAACTTATATGCCCCATAAGTTAAATAATTTAGTTTATGCTCATGTTATACTTATATGATAATTAATATTAATTTATAAATATCATGTTTAAGTTGATTGGAATCAAATAATTTAATTTATATTATATATTTATATGGTCAAGATACTATTATTTTGGAAAATATGTCTTGTAGTATGTTGGAAAATATGTCTTGTAATAATTAGTATGGTTAAAAAATAAATATATATTTTCAACATTTTAAATTAATTATCATCAAATTCCTCATTTTTAAAGTTTCAAAATAAAGTTAAGTGCCAATCTATGTGATGATTTTGCAATTTTTATTTTTCATTAATATAAATTTGTGTATATTTTTTAAATTAGATTTAAATAAAAATGATTTTCACTTTAATTAAAAAATATAATATTTTAATCACATGCTTACCTAAATGACCACTTCACTTAAAAAACAAAAGACGTGCTCATCGCAATGCCTGTCTCAATAGGCATCGGTTCCCTATGTAATTGTTTACATTTTCCAATAATGAAATTGATTCAATATTCATTTATAATAATAAATCTCCGTCATGCCATCCTTAAGATGATTAATACTTATTTCCAAAATATGATCTTATAAAATAGATAGATGACAAATTATTAAGAATATTAATATTTATTTCCAAAATATGATCTACCAATGTTTAAATTATTATTTCCAAAATAATTATTATTTAAAGGTTAATTAAATAGCTTAAATTATTATATCTACCAATGTAGATAGTAAAATTAATAACTTTAATATCATGAAGATATCTTTATGATAAAGAAATTTGAACCATAAAATAATCCCAACCATTATAATACGAAGGCAATCAAGAAGGGTGATACACCTTGCACATGATTATATTAATATCTTCGGCATCGCTAAAGCAAGATTTTATTTATATGAAAGTGTGTGCATTACCAAATTTAGTTAACCTTTACTAAAAGCACTTTTTTTTTCAACCAGAAAAATAACTATATTTACATTTAAAAATATATGAGTTTTTATAGACAACAAATAGGCAAGGGTCCAAAGTTACCGACAAATCACCATAATAATTGACCAAAAGAGGTCAGAAAACTAGAGAACCAAAAGAATAAGAATCCGAGAGACAAAAAATCCCCGAAAACGCCAAAGTCTACATGACCTCAGCACAGGCACCAAACTTCCCGGATAGCAAGACATGATAGAATAGCACAAAAAAATATATACAACCTGACAAAAGGAAAGAGTAAGTGGAGATGAACTCACACATGCCTAAAAACAAAAAGGAAGGTAACATATGCAAGAAGATCTCAGGATAAAGAAAACAGTGGCGAGCCTCCCGAAGAGGAGAGAGATCCATCTCACGAGTACTCAAAATGTATGAAACCCTCAACGACTGATAGTGTTCGATTAGACAAAGAGTCTAAGATCAAGTTGTGCTCTCTGTAAATGTGGATTATAGACACTAGTCGGAGGTACAATAACATCCTCCTCACCGTCTCCATCCAAGGTATGAGAGCTAGAGATCGGAGTGTACCTCGACCACAATCCCATTTAATGATAGTGAGGGAGTCTCCAGCAATTTGATGAAGTGGAAAAAGGCGAGTCTTAGCAAAATAGAGAGCTAACCATAGTGCCAATAATTCTCCACGAGAATTAGTGCCCATACCACCATTCATCCAAACACAAAAGTGCGGAGACCGATCCAAATATATATAAGCACCTGCACCACATAAGAAACCACTATGTTGTGAAGCACCGTCGAAGAAGGCCATGCAATCCTGCAAAGGAGGAGGGACATCCCTGTGTGGTGAGGGCTCACCAGTATTCAAAGAACACGATGTATCATTCAACTCAATGAAGGTCGCCATTGCTTTCCTAGCATTCCAATCAGGAGATGAAAGTTTTCCTTCGAAGATACATAGGCTCCAGGTGTGCCAAATTTCCCAAATGATATAACAGGTTAGAGTACCATGTTTGTCATTATACCTGAACCAATGCAGTAAGCATTCTTGTATAGTGTCCCCATCCCAGTCACCGATCCAAGAGAAAAAGATATGGACATAAATCCATATCCTAGCACTGAAAGGGAAAGAAACAAATAGATGTAAAATTGATTCAGCTTCCCTCATGCATAAAGAGCATATGTTTGGGCCAATAAAACCCCGCTTCAATAGGTTGTCCCACGTTAAAATTTTATTTTCCAATATGAGCCATATAAAAAAATTAATCTTGAGCGGTATTTTCTAGTACGAGCCATATAAATTTTTTAATCTTGAGCGGTATTTTCCAGTTCCAGCATTTTGAGTACCACCAACAAGCCACCATAGGATAGAGAGATATAATAGAATCATAAGCGAGCTTTGCAGTAAGTGTACCATCCTGTGTGTTCCACGACCACTTAAATTGGTCATCCCGATCAATAATCCTAACATAGCCATGTAGGATACCATTGATATACGCTGACCATTCCAGAGACATACTACTTGTTAAGCCCAATTGATGTGCATTTAACCAGGTCGGGGGATCACTAGGAAAATGTATTCTTGAATGTATCAGGTCAGGGGATCACTAAAAGCACCTTGACGTGCTATTCTTACGCTGCTCGACAAGGATGTTCCGATTTTCCAATTTTGTTTAAATATTCATACAATATTAATATAATATCATTCAAATTTGACAATTTACTTCCAATTTACAAATAATGTTAATATTTTGCTTATTCAAAGAGGCATAATAAATCCATATATTTAAACAATTAATTTAACTAGCATAATGAACTTTTCGTTTGACAATAGTTTTAAACAATAATACGCACGATGATATTAACAATAATCATTATTTAATCCAATTAATAATAATAATAAATTAATGAATATTAATTAACACTAATTGTTTGTTTGCTCCCTAAGTATCTAATTATCAACCTAGTACTTCTATACTTATAGACAAAGTACCCTTAATGGTTTAACCAATCATAATTAATAATTAAACAGTGCAATTTTATTGTCGAATATGGAACAATGTTTATACTTGGTTATGGAAAATTCTGATAATAATTCCAATTGACGATACTCAATTCAATCATTCATTACAGTACTCACATTTAGTTAAGGATTACTTAACGTTTTTCTTAACTTCAATTAGCTATCTAGAATAAATGTATAATGAACTCACTCTTTCACTTACACCATTATTTAACCTATAAGTATTTGTATAACGATACTAGTGTATATATGCAAAGTCTACATACGTGGCTAGCATATGCATACATCACATTTGTACTTTAAGTAAGCATATCATGCTTATGCATATCTGCTAGTTAACAATAATAATGTAGATGTAATAATCATAGATACTTAACATATTCAATTTAACATTATGAGTTATTTAATGGTTTAACAGTCAAGGTTTAACATCATTATACGTAGGTTCACTGTAATGAATTAATCAATTATGATCACGAGAGGGGTACCTACTACCACTACATAGTTCTATAGAATTCCTAATCCCCAACAATACTACCTAACACATCCTCCCATCATATCCTACTTCTGCATCCTCCCTATCCTTCCTCTTCTAGTAAGGATGTGGTGTTGGCTTTACCGATCCGGACACCATGCATATAGAATCTGAGAGCGGTAGCGTCGCCTAAACAATGAAACTACCCTCTCCTAGCAGGCATATGATCTTCGTCATCACACATCTAGGGGAGCATGACTCAGCACAACCCTCCCATGACCTCAAGTATCATAAAACATAGGGTGGGAAATGCCTCCATCCCTCTCAACATACTAGATCTATACCCCGTAAAAATCATATTGTGTTGTTACTGGGATTATCGGCTTGTGTCATCATATCATCATGTTGGTTGCTAAGATTTAATGTTCATTGTTTACTTATTCATCATATCATATCAGATATCCGGCTACCATGTAGCTCCTGTGTCATGCAGATTAGTATTTTGCAAACATATATCTATAACAAATATTTCCATTCGATCATTAGTTGGTCCATATTATCAACATCATTTCATTTCATCACATAAAACCATTAAATCAATCACATCATGGGTTGGTATCCACATACCACATCATATATATCAATTTCATCAAGGACGACTATTAAACATACGTTGTCATTATGAAAGAAAGGAATCTCATGATAACTACAACATAGTAACCGCATAAACATAATAACATCATGAGAGTGGTAACATCATAACATCATAATCATATTATCAACATAAGAATAGTAACATCATAAACATAGTAGCAACATATAATCAGGTCTAACATGCCGAAAATATAGTTCACTCAGTCTAGTCGAGTCCAACAGATAATAAGCAAATAAAGTGCAATATGTCTGACTCATAAACACAACTAGTCAAAATATGGGGCATTACAGCAGATTGCAAGGAGACCAAGAAAAACCTCCCTCTAATAGCTACAGGGGCCTCTCCTAATGTAACTCATAGGTGATATTAAATCCTTGTAAATTCCATTTTTTACATAATGAAAGAGCATTCTTTATTCTTTAAAAGATGTTTCTATCTATTTGCTTGATAAAAAGTGCAAAAAAGATTAATTTATATTTATTTTAATACAATTTGCATGTTTGATTAGTTTAGTTGTTTAATTTATCTTTTGTTTATTTTCTTTTCCATTGAGAATCTAATAAGTTTAGCACAACCCTTAGTAGGTGCATCTTTGAACGTGCTGGTGTGAAAACACCAGCGACAGACACGGTGAGTTGGCATCGTAATCAAGATGATGGGTGACATAAGTTGCCTTATGCACTAAGGTTCTTGCTTAAAAATTACACACAACACACATGTTCACATGGACAAGATGTAAACAGGATGCCAGAAGTTGGCTTATATTTCTTCTACCGAAACGGTTACAATGCAAACTGCAAGGAATGAAATAACTAACTATTGTATATCGTAGACAAATACAATACATAAGTAATTGTGTTCTATCTTAGTGTTTCGACCGTCACCCTCTCCTGGTTCACTGCAGAACTCTGAGCTATGGCTCGATCTTCTCTGCATTCGGAAGACATGTGACTGTTCTCTCCAATCTACAAATATTCTCCCCGAACTCTGCTCTCTCGATCCTCTGCTGATTGAACGGAACTCTTCTGTGCTTGTACACAATCCTTCTACTTTGTTGTTGTTGTTACCGAGATCACTCCGACCCCCGAGACACGCTTCCTCTGTCTGTTTATCTCCTCAGATCTTGCAAACCTGCAATTGTCATCGCCCTTGCCGTGCTGCACAATCTCTTCCTGTGACGACATCTGTCATGTCTTCACCCACCTGCAATAACTGCCAATAACTTCCTTAGCAACCGCGAATTGCTTCCAAGTAATCTCCTTGACTTTCTACGCGTCCTTCTAACACTACTACAGTAGTCGATCTTATCACCTCGACCTTACTGTCTTCCGTCAGCCTTCGATATACCTGTCGGCTTCCTTTCGCATCCCAAGTCTTCGCCAATCCACCCCTTCCTCCTCGCTTAGATCACGCCCAAATATGTCGGGGTCATGGTTCGACCACATGTCGACCCTCGACGTCTCCACTACTATCCTATCGTATGTTTACCATCCTGTTGACTATCGACCTTCGTTTCTTCTATCGATCGCATATCGATGGCTTCTGCTCGACTCATTGACTTCGACAGTCAATCTGCTTTTCCGCACCAGTGGTCGTCGGCACTCCCTCTGGTCGGCCTTCTTTATTTCGATCATCTTCGACTACTCTGCCTAGGTCCCGATGCTCCTGCATTAGACTCCCCATGTGAAAAAAACTCGACTGCTCCGTCAGTCTCCTAAAATCTTCTTCGAAAATCCATGTCGCCTCCTGCAACTCATCATCTTTTCATCGCACTAAGTATTCCTTCCTCCGCAAACTGCGCGTACGCCCGTCTTCGCATTCCTCTATTACTTCTGCTGCTTCTTCATTCTGTCGATTTTGAATCTACACTGTCCAATCGATATTCGACACTTCCTTGATTTTATTGCTTGAACCTTCTTCAAACTTGTACAGATCTAAGACATTGAACGTTGGTGAAATGCTCAAGTCATTCAGTAGCTCCAACACATAAGCGTTGTCCGAAATTTTCTTCAGAATCTTACATGGTCCAATCTTCTTCAGCTTCAGCTTGTTATATGTTCCTGTCAGAAATCTCTCCTTCCGCAAATGTGCATAGACTAAGTCTCCTTCACTGAACAACTGTAGCCTCTTCTTTTTGTCGGCTCTCAACTTATATGCCGTGTTACTCTTTTCTATGCGCTTTCACACATCTTCATGCACTTCTTTCATATGCTCTGCGAATGATTATGCATCCTCTCTTTCCCTGGTTTTTGTCGGTAACTCGACCAAATCCACCACTCCATGTGGGATTCTTCCCTGAACAATCTAGAATGGGCTCAACCCTGTCGACCGATTCACAGAATTGTTATATGCAAACTCTAATTGCGCCAACATGTTCTCCCATTGCATGGGTCTTCTAGCCATCAAACATCTTAGAAGGTTTCCCAAACTTCTATTCACCACCTCGGTCTATCCGTCTATCTGTGGATGATATGCCAAGCTAAAATTCAACCTCGAGTCCAGTTTCTTCCATAGGGTTCTCCATAAATGTCCCATCAACTTGGTATCTCTGTATGATGTAATGCTCTTCGGCAACCCATGCAATCTGACTACTTCCTTGAAGAATAGTACAACAATGCATGTGGCATCACTTGTCTTCCGACACGGAATAAAGTGTGCCATCTTTGAAAATTTGTCGACTGCAACAAAGATTGAGTCGCTCCCTTGCTGCGTCTTCAGAAATCCCAGCACAAAATCCATGCTCAGGTGCTCCCATGGGGTATCTGGTACAGGTAACGGTGTATACAATCATGTATTCTGACTTCTTCATTTTTCCAACTAGAAAACTCTACATTATTGAACCCACTTTCCGAAATCTGTTGTCATTCCTGGCCAATAATACTTTTCTTCGACCAATGCCTTAGTCTTGTCGATGCCAAAATGACCTGCTTAGACGCCGTTATGCAACTCTCGGATTAGGTTCTCCCTTATGGAGCCTCTGGGAATACACAACTGTTGTCCCTTGAATAGGTATCCCTCTTGGATAAAATAATCTAGGCATGGAGTCATGTCGACACTCCACAGTTCATCACAAGCCTACCATGGTTTCGCAAAATCCCCATTGGCTTCATAGTCTGTTTTAACCGACTCTATTCCTGTTTCCTGAACTGTTGTTGTGTTCAGCAATGCAACTCTTCGACTCAGCGCGTCGGCAACCTTATTCTACTTTCCCAACTTATATTGCAACATGAAATTATATCTCTGTAGGAATTCGACCCATTTCATGTGCCGCTAGTTCAACTTCGACTGAGTATTCAAATACCTCAGTGCTTAATGATCTGTGTATAACACAAATTCCTTGGGAAACAAGTAATGCCTCCACTTCTTCAATTCTTGGACAATAGTATAAAATTCATGGTCATAGACCGAATATTTCCGCTTCGCATCATCCAACTTCTCACTGAAGAATGCAATTGGTCGGCCCTCCTGGCTCAACACTGCTCCAATTGCCATTCCACTCGCATCGCAATCAACCTGGAAAAATTTGTCGAAATCTGGGAGCACTAACACCGAGATCTTAGTGACCTTTTCCTTCAACTTGTCGAAAGCTAGTTGGGCTGCTTTCATCCACTGGAATTCCCCTTTTCTCATGCACTCTGTCAAAGGTGCACAAATCCGACTGAATCCCCGAATGAACTTCTTGTAGAAACTGGCAAGTCCATGGAAACTCCTTACTCCATTCGTACTTGTCGGTTCCGGCCAATCCATTATTTCCTTCACCTTTTCTGGGTCCATCACCAAACCCTTACCCGAGATTACAAATCCCAAGCACACCAGTTCTTCCTTCATGAAGAAACATTTTTGTAGGTTCACCATCTACTTTTCTTCATGCAACTTCTGTAATACCTGTCGAATGTGCCCCAAGTGATCTATCTTGGTTCGACTAAATATCAAGATGTTGTCTAGGTACACTATGAAAAACTTACCCAATAATGGTTTTAGTACCTCATTCATCAACCGCATGAATGTACTGGGTGCATTAGTCAATCCGAATGGCATTAATAACCACTCACACAACCCTTCCTTCATCTTGAATGATGTCTTCCATTCATCTCCTTCTCTAACCCGAATCTAGTGATAACCGCTGTTCAGGTCTATCTTCGTGAAGTACTTTGCTCCACTCAAGTAATCCATCAAGTCGTTCATCCTTGGAAATGGAAATCGGTACTTGATCATGATCTTGTTGATGGATCTGGAATCTGTACACATTCTCCATTCTCCACCTTTCTTCGGCGCTAATACTGTTGTTACTGTGCACGGAATCATACCTTCTCTGATTAATCCCCTATCCAACAACTCCTGGACCTATCGATTGAGTTCCTGACCTTCTGTCGGACTCATCCGATGCGGTGCCTTATTTGGCAGACTCGACCCTGGAATCAAGTCGATCTGATGGGATATGCTTCTCGTCGGTGGCAATCCCATCGGTCTCTCATCGACTACTATGCTTTGAAACTCATCAAGCATCTTTTCGACTTCAACCAGAATCTTCTCCATTGTCATCCTCTTGACACATGGTCCTTTCAGAATGATAGCAAAACATCCCGACTGCTTTTCCTCTTTTGCGAGGAATTCTTTCATTGAACACATCAGCACTCGCTTCTACTAAAAGTTGCTCTCGCCATGCTTACCATCGGCTTTCTCCTCCAACTTCGGCTTAAGATTCCTTTGCATTCCATTCTTCCACACTGTGACTGTGTTGGCTCGACCATCATAGATCATTTTCCGATCATACTGCCATGGTCTTCCTAACAACAGATGGCACGTGTCCATTGGGATTACGTCGCACAATACACTGTCTTCAAATCCTTCGACTCTGAAATTAATCAGGCACTGTCTGGTCACCTTCACATGATGTCCTTTCTGCAACCATGAGATCTTGTAAGGGTGTGGATGTTCTCGACATTTCAACCCGATCCTGTCGATGACCTCTGTCGACACAAGATTCTCAGTGCTTCCACCATCAACTATGGTCTTGCAATGCCATTCTCCGATTCACACCTTGGTTCGAAAGATGGCCTTTCATTGTGTCGGCTCTTGCTTGTCACGTCGGTCGTCCAAATCTAGTGTCTTTCTGGCTGTCATGGCCTGACTTTTATTCTTCTCGTCCTCATTGTTGTCAGATGCCAATTCTGTCCTCTCGTCGTCTTTCTCATCTCTTCGTCGTCTGGGATTCGACTCCTCTACATCAAGTAGGTTCTTTGAGCATTCATATGCCTTGTGTCCCACTCCACGACACTTGTAACAGATTATGGTTGGTCTGTCATCTCCTTTTCTGTCGGATGGACCACTTCGACCATATGCACCTCGAGCGCGGTTTTCTCGACCATCGCGTCGACTTTCTTGCACTTTCTCCCTTGTCAATGTCCCTTCCGTCCGTTGGTTTTCTTTGACAGATTCCCTCTTCTAACCACTACTTTTACCTTTCGCGGAAACAGTCTTCCACCTCGACCAGTCATCCTACCTCTGGTCACTGTGGATTTCCTTAACGATTTCTCTTCTGCCTTCAGAGCTAAATGGTAGGTTTCACCGACCGTTCTGAATCTTGACATGCTCAATTCATCCTGAATGGCATATTTCAAGCCATTCACGTATCTAGCAATAGCTTCTTTGCCTTCGTCGGTCTATCCCGACATTATTGAAAATCTGTAGAACTCTTCCGTGTACTCCTTCATGGTCATCTCTTTTTGTCGAAAGTTCTACAACTTCTGGAACAAGGAAATCACATAGTCATTTGGCAAGAACTTCCCTTTCAGCTTGGCGACCATCCTATCCCAAGATTTTATTTTCTCCTTGCCCTTCTTCACTCTGTCAGCCTGCACATTGTCCCACCACAATGAGGCATGACCCTTCAACCTCAGACATGCAGTCTTAACCCGTTTAGGATCCTCAATCTGCTCTATGTCAAAGTACTTATCCATTTCTTTGAACCAGACAATCAAGTCTTCTGGATCCAGACTTCCTGAGTAGGTACGTACATCTATCTTTATCCGACCTCTCATATCTGTTAGAATTTTGATCAGTTTGTCTTTTGGTTCTTCTCCTACTGCTTCCCGTGCTTCCACTTCTTCGACCTCCTCGTTGCTATTGTCTAACGCATCAGGAATACAACCATGCCTTTGGATTTCTTTGATCGATGTGACTTCATTTGTCAAAGTTCGCATTGTTTGAACGCATTCGTCGAACATCTCACAGTCAACTATGACTGTTGTGCCACATGCTCTTCATCCAACACCTCGAACGTTAACGCCTCTATGAGCCATTTTCAACATCCACTGAAAATCCCACTCGTCCAATCACAACCGGACTTCAACAAGTCATGAACAAATCTACCCAACCGCAGCTGGAGCTTTGCAACGCACTTGCTCACTGAATTCACTTCCAATTTTGATACCAAATTACGTAAGTCAGGTCGGTATCACTTCTTCTCAGGAAACTTTGGCTCTGAATTTCACCGGTTCCTTCCGGCTCGCAGGATTCTTCCGATCTGATACCACTTGACGCAAGTCTCCTTATGCACTAAGGTTCTTTCTTAACAATTACACACAACACACACATTCACATAGACAAGATGTAAACAGGATGCCAGAAGCTATCTTATATTACTTCTACCGAAATTGTTACAATGCAAACCGCAAGGAATGAAATAACTAACTATTGTCAGTCATAGCCAAATACAATATATAAGTAACTGTGTGCTATCTCAATGTGTCGACCGTCACCCTCTCCTGGTTCACTGAAGAACTCTGAGCTATGGCTCGATCTTCTCTGCATTTGGAACATGTGTGACTATTCTCTCCAATCTAGAAATATTCTCCCCGAACTCTGCTCTCTCGATCCTCTGTTGACCGAAATGAACTCTTATGTGCCTGGGCACAAGCCTTCTACTCTACTGCTGTTGTTCCCGAGATCACTCCGACCCCCGAGACACGCTTCCTCTATCTATCGATCTCCTCAAATCTTGCAGACCTGCAACTGTCAGCGCCCCTGGCATGCTGTACAATCTCTGCCTGTGACGACATATGTCATGTCTTTACCCGCCTGCAATAACTGCCAATAAATTCCTTAGCAACCTCGAACTACTTCCAAGTACTCTCCTTGAATTTATGCGCGTCCTTCTAACATTGTTATAGTAGTTGGTCTTATCACCTCGACCTTACTATCTTCCGTCAGCCTTCGACATACCTGTTGGATTCCTTTCGCATCCCAAGGCTTCACCAATCCGCCCCTTCCTCCTCGATTGGCTCACACCCAAACATGCCGGGGTCATGGCTCGACTTCATGTCGACCCTCGACGTCTCCACTGCTATCCTGTCGTCTGTCGACCATCTTGTCGACTATCGACCTTCGCTGCTTCTTTCGGTTGCATACCAACTACTTCTGCTTGACTCATTGACTTTGACAGTCAATCTGATCTACCGCACTAGTGGTCGTCGGCACTCCCTCTGCTCTGCCTTCTTTATGTCGATCATCTTCAAATTCTCTGGCTCGGTCCCAATGCTCCTGCATCAATGGGTTAGTTGTAACAGATGAAATTTGGATAACCAATCTCGACACTTCAATAAAATCATGTCGAAAATTAATGTCCTACTTCATACGATTCAATCAATGGAAAAAATAGTGAATAACTATTAAGACCTATTATTAAATGGAGGATGCCTTTATGCATCTTTATAAACCTCCATATCCTTCTTTGCATGACTTTATATTCTATTTCCGCGTCATTTTTATCTTCTAAATCTAGATGGAGGATTTTATCTTGTGCATTCCTTTTATATTCTAAATCTGCATTTATCTTTGCAATAAATTATTGATGCACTGAAAGTATAATAAAATATCCTTTGGCATTTTCTATGTACTAAGTTTTTTTTTTCTCGTTCTCCTTGTGTCAGGGACATTGCCACTATCTCTTGCTAAAAAGTGTTCTTTGTTAGGTTGGATATGTCTAAATTTGTGTTTTGGGGAATTTTCTTATGATTAAAATCATTCTTTATACAAAAAAATCATCCAACGTGAGTTAAGATATGTGAGCCTCAACAACATATAAGCCGCAATATACAACCAACATAGATCCATCTTAAAAGCGGATCTACCAAGCGTCGAGAGGGATCCAATCTCTCCAAGTGCAAACCCCTTTTTAGAGTGCAAATGTCGAGGAAGCGTTTTAATTTATCTAATTTGTGTAGTTATATATATGTGTGTGTGTGTGTGTGTGTGTGTGTGTGTGTGTGTGTGTGTGTGTGTGTGTGTGTGTATATGTAGTTGTAAATTTTTTAGATAACCGACATGTTATTTTTTATAATATTTTATTATTTTTTAAAAAGGACATGTGTCAACTTCAGGTTGAGCATTGAAGGAGTTACACATCCCACCCACTAGACTGTAGAATTTGCCTCTTCGACGCAATGTGTTACAGCATAATTTTCCACCTTGTGAGCATTAGCATTCTTTGGCCTTCAGGATCCATTTCACTAACTCGGATTCACTTTAGGTCCTCCAGAAACACATTTTTCCCTATTTTTCTTCCTGTACACTTGTTGTCCCATTATAGCCAGCGTACACGTAGGTTGTTCCACTATAGCCCGCGGGTACCAAGTAAAATGGTAAAAATCATTAGAACATTACTTTTTACTCCCAAAAAGTGGTCTTAGGGTGACCTTTGTCCCTCCATATGCCCCGAAACGCCTCGATGTGTCCTTTCGCTTACCTTTGGAAGGCTATATATTGAGCTCTTATGGCATATGGAAGGGAGGAGAAAGAGAGAGAAAGATAACTCTAGTGGATTTTTGCCGTGACTTGAGTCTACACTCATTGATCCTTGTTGTGAACTCCTTATGTTCACCTACCAAACTCCTTTCATAGTTTGAGTTTTCCATTACATGGAGGATTGAAGTGGTGGAGGCACAAGTGGAGAGAGCCAGTTCTTGGTTCATATTGGTTTTTGGCAAGAGGTCGTATATTGTACTTCTTGTTATTCATTAATGGAAATACTCATTTTCTCGTCTAATTGATGTTTTGAATATTGTTAAATTACATTGGGTTATATTCGCTTATTATATCATGGATCATGCTAATGTCTTTCAAATATTATATGAACTTGATTGTACTTGTTGTTGAGACTAATCTGTAGGCTCAAGTGTAGAGGTTGAAAGCTCAACGGGGATCTACTTCGAACATCCGGTTGAAGGTTGGTCTTTTCTCCATTATCTTAGCATTGTCATTTATATAGCATTGCATTGGGAATTGAATCATTTTCTAGTAGTCAGCTGTCTGTTGTGGTCTTCCCCAAGCCATAGGAAGTTTTCTCCGTAACACAATGATACTTATGCCAATGTTGGCGACCAAAAAGGAGTGGTGCAAAAATATTGGAAGTTAGATATGCCTAAAATTTGTGCATCTTGGAATTGTTTTTATGATATAAATACATCTATGTATAAACAAGTAATCACATATTGGTTGAGGGATGTGGTTCTCAATAACATATAATTTCCAATATACCATGATTCTTATGCAAATGGGAACGACCACAAGGAAGTTTGTGAATATACGATGATTCTTATGTTAATGGGGACCCTTCCTTCCTCCTTTTGTGAAAAAATACCAAAACTAATCTTATGTGCATCTTAGAAATACCCCACAATACCCCTTTCATATGTATTACTAAAAATTACCCGCCACCTAAAATCTATGTTTCTTGGTATTCTTTCTAATACAATAAATTAATCCCACATCGGTTGAGTGATGTGATCTTCAACGACATATAAGCTCCAATAAACCATGATCCTTATGTCAATGGGGGAAGTCACGAGGGAGTGATGCATATTACTAACATAATGGTTGATTGGTTTTGGTGGCCTCCCCCTCTTCTTGAAGAGTTTGATAAAATTGTGCAACCCTTAATTAGAAAAAACATTCTAACTAGATTACAACCATAATTGAAAAATCATTATCGAAAAAACCACAAAACATACCCAAGATTCGTTTTAGGATACTCTACCCCTATGGTCCCCCAACCAGGGGGTTGATCACTCCCCACAACCCCTTTTGTTCTAGAAACGTATAAAGAGTAAAACACATGTTCAAATTCCCCCACTTGTTGTATTCTTTGTGAAGGGGGCAAGGGAAATCATTCATGTAATCAATTTCTAGGGGCAACAATGCCCATTGATTCTCTACAACAAGAGAAATTTTTAGTACTAATAGAATTTGCCAGTGAATTTACAATGTTCTTTAAGTTTTCAACCTTCTCGATCAATACTTTTCTCTATCCAACTATGTCTCTAACAAAATGTTATTGTACATCAATATGCTTGTTGTTGGAATCATAAGTGAGGTTCTTTGTCAAGAAAATTGCACTTGACATGTCACAACTTATTCTCATTTGTTTTTGAAAAAAACCAATACCTGAACACAATCTTTGTAACCATGTGTCTTCTTTGAAGCTGCTAAGGTTGCTTCCCTTTTTGATGGACTTTTATTTTGATTATCTTCATGTTCTTGACCAACATGATTTACTTCCAATGCTACAAGGAGATATTATTTTGAGTAAGTATGTTGTAGCTTGTCCCAAATCTATTTGGATGATGCACACCGCTTCAACTTGACTTTCTCATAACCAAGTAGAACACTCAAGATGACATCCATTTCCTTTGCATTTTTTTCTCTTGACTCTTTTCCAGATGCATATGTTGGTGGATTTTTCAAGGATAAGTAACCAGTGATAAATGAGTAACAAACATCATATTACAGTGCCCGTAGATATGCATTTATCTCTATACTCTAGAATAGTTAGTTTGTTCCATCAAAAAAAGGATTTGTTCCCATGAAGAAATATAGTTCTTCAGAATCCATTTGTGTTTGAGATCTCCCTTCCAATGGTTAAGATATTCTAAAGGAAGCATGCTACTCTGGTACCAATTGTTGGAATATTCACTAATATTGAGAGGGAGGGAGGGGGGTGGATCAATATTAGACAAATTTGATCAATTTTTACCTTTTCAAATATAAACAATCATCACATACTCAATCATATCAACATAAATTAGCATTAAGGCACAATAAATAGATATTTTATGTGGAAACCTAATAAGGGAGAAAATGATCTGGATTTATGTGAGAACAAAATGAAATAACATATATAGAACCGCATACATAGATATATTACAAGGAACACAGTGATACAATAAACACAAATTCTATTAAATTGTGGAAATAGAATAGACTGTAAAACAAAGTAGCTAAAATGGTGGCTTCTTATGTCTGAGAAGAGATGTGATGACTATGCTCATTCATGACAATATGAATACAAAAATAGGCTGGAAGGACCTATTTTTTATAAGCATGAGGGAAATAACCCTAAACATCCAAATACCTAACCGTAGGAGATGAAGTGTCATAAAGTTTGCAACTCCAAGGTGGTTAGTTAAGCAGTCAACTTCTCGGGGTAATAAATTTTGCATATAATATTCATTTGGGGTGCTTAGTAGACCATTGTAAATATCTAGATGAGGAGTACAATAGAGTTTTGGGCCTAGACCAAATATTATAGCTATCATTTGGGCTGATGTGGGGACAAAAAACATTGTTTACGGCCTCAAAACGACCCCAGAATTTTAGGACCCGAAAAACCATAGAAAAATTACTAGAAAATTGCCAAAATGGAAAATTGTTTTAGCCAGTGGAATAGGTGGGTTGCCATTGATATCCATCTAGATCATTCCTCCCCCCTTAGTAATCAATGGTCTCCAGTGCGTTGATTTCCCCCATTAAATGGGGAAACATTTGTTGAAATTAACTCTTGGTGAGCCACTTGCCTTGGTGGAGTACCTTCCCTTCTTTGACAACCTAATAGAGTTGGATCTTCTACTAGTGGATGTAATTAATTTGTGTGCCCATGATTTGATCAGTGGTTTCTTGTTCCATGATGTCAGGGTTAAGTATCGTAGGTGTCAACTGCTCTGCCACCCTTGATGTGTATAACAATGGTGGAAAATATGGGTGAAGGAGCTCCACATTAAATACTAGGTGTAGGCCAACAAATGAAAGAATGCTTAAATCAAAGGCATAGTATGAAGCATCTACCTCAATTTAAAAGGATTGTTGTAGATATGGTAAGGTAAGGATGGAGGTTGAACATAAGTTTTTCTTTATTTTCTCAAATCCTTTCTGTTGTCACTTGGACCAAACAAAATTCGTCTTAGACCCCCATTTGGTCACTTGGATAAGGGCCTAAGCAATGTTAGAGAATCCCAACACAAACCTACAATAGAAGTCGGCAAGGCCTAGGAAGTTGCGAAGCTCTGTGGGAGTTGTTGTTGTCGGCTAGTCATGAGGGTCTTGGATCTTGGCCAGATCCACATGCACACCATGTTCATACACAATGTATCCCAAACACTAAATCCTCTCCATTCCAAATGAACACTTCTTTATATTGGCATATAACTTGTGTTGTCGCAGGGTGTTGAGGACCTGATGGATATACTACAAATGTTCTTCCCACATTATGTTCTAGATGAGGATATCATCTAGATATACAACCACACAATAATTGGTGAATGGCCAAAGAATATAATCCATCATCCTCATGAAATTTGTTGGAGCATTAGTCAAGCTGAAAGGCATGACCAACCACTCGAAAATTCCTTCCTAATATTGGAAGGTAGTCTTCTAGACAGTGGTGTGTTCAATTGGCACATGATGATAGCTATAATTCAAATCAAACTTATTAAAATATTTGGCACCCTTGAGATGGTCAAGAAGTTCATCGATTTGGGAAATTGGATATGGATTTCAAATTGCGATTTTTTTAGAGCTCTGTAATAAATACAGAGTTTCCATGTCCCATAATTATTATGTTCCAACACAAGTGGAATCCCACAAGGTGAGGATCTAGGTCGAATATGCCCTTTATAAATTAATTCTTTAATTTGACATTTGATTTCTTCATTTCCATGAGGGAACTCTTGTATATTGGCACATTAGGTAAAGGCGCACTGGGTATCAAATCAATGGAATGCTTGACCTTACAATGTACTGGCACCCAGTCAAGTGTGGTGAAGATGTCTCTGTATGCTTCCACGATCTTGTCCACCATTTTCTTCTATGCAGAGGGATCCCATGTAGAGGCCATGGGAGTTGTTGTAATATTTCGCTCACCCTTAGAATGAATCATGAAAAGGAAAAGTTTCCTAGTTTGGGATATTACCTTCCTGCACTACTTAGTTGTAATGAGAGGCATTGCAATGGTGGGAATTATCTATGATATCCTGTAGAGTTGCTTAACCAAAGTAACAATGTCACTACAAGGCCTAGAGTCATACACAACACGGTGTTTCCACATATATGGTTGTCCTAAAGGAACATCAGAAACTTCAAGTGGGGCAACATCAAACATTACCTCATCTTTGAAGGGCTTGATGTCGTAGGGTAGGAGGAATTTTTTATTGACACGAATTTCACATCCCTGGATGAGCCACCTAATGTTGTAGGGTTGTGGGTCTGATGTTGTTGGAAAATTCAACCATTTGACGACCTATATTGAAATCAAGTTCTTTTGGATTCCACTAACAATAATGAAATGTAGTGTAGTTCCCTTGACCCGTATATGTGAGTGGAAAAGGAATTTTTCTTCCTCCAACTCCTATGTATCATCAAGACGGACCTATGTGGCAGTGATGGTAAATATGAGTTTTGCATCGATGACTCGCTTTTCCTTATCTGTGATTGGGATGTTGGGTTTGACATCAGAGTTGGAACCAAGATCTAATTCTGAAGTCTTGATCTTAGCTACCAATGACTGCTTTGAGAGACATTCATCAATGTTGTTCCAAGGGCTCTGATGGAATCGACACCATTTCTCAGTGTCCTTCTTTGTCTTCCTGTTACCCTTCTTTGCTTGTGATTTGAACTGGTTGTACTTTCTTTTCCCTTTGTTTTTCATCCCATGGTTTCCCTTTCCATGCTTTGGCGGCGGATTCGGAGACCCAAACTCCCACTTATTCTTTTGCTTAAATTTTTGCTCGATTTTGAAAGCATATCAATAAGTGGTGCCTAATGATGAGATGTACAAGAACCCCATTTCGGTTCATATGTACCTATGTAATACGCCACAATATTTCAAAACTAGGTGTCACTCAAAGTCCCTAATATCGAGCATTGTGTGCAAGTTATGGAAGTTGTTAGTGTACTTCGACACCATTTGGTCCCTCTCCTACCACAAAGTGGTCCATTTTGTGTATTGGTCATCATAGCTGCCAGCAGGATAATATTGCTTCTTGAGGGATTCTACAAAAGATGCCTAGGTGGTCTCAGCCCCAAAAATATCAGTTCCATATGTGGTGTTTTACTCACAATAAGTGTCCCACCAATATTTCACATGGGATACTTCCTTAAGGTGTGCAAATACGATCTTTTTTGTATTGAAGAAATTGTGGATAGAGAAATAGCCCTCTAGCAAAATCAATCATTTATCTAGGGAATTAACATCTATCTGACCTTCAAATAAAATAATATCAAATTTAACTTGTACCTTGAAGGGTTTGACTCCTCCGAAGTGACTGCTTTTGCTTGAAGATCCCTTTGATATTGCTGGCATCTGTCGAAGGATTTGGGAGAAATGATCCATTATCTCGTTCCTTTGCTGCGCAAGGGATCCCTTGAGCAACATATTTATAGGAAATATTGCTCCGTCATCTCCTTTTTCCTCGGCCATGGGGGACGGTTTGGGTCACTGGGGGAGGTTTGGGCGGTCTTCCTCAAGATGAACTACTTCAATACCCAATTGTTTATATTCCAACCTTGTCGGGGCCCATGCATGGAGAAATAAAAAAAGAGAAGACCACTCTGATACCACTGATCTAGATTTATGTGAGAACAAAATGGAAGAATAGATATAGAACCACATACATAGATATATTGCAAGGAACGCAGTGATACAATAAACACAAATTCTATTAAATGGTGGAAATATAACATATTGTAAAATAAGTTAGTTAGAATGGTGGTATCTTATCTCTAAAAAAATATGTGATGACTACGCTCATTCATGACAAGCTAAATACAAAAAGAGACCGAAAGGACCTATTTATCATAAGCATGAGGGGAAGAACCCTAAACATCCAAAAACCTAATGAAACGATAAAATTGTTTCTTATACAAATAACCAATGTAAATAATACAAAGGACCCGTAAATGGTCAAATAATCGAATATATAATTGATGAGATAAATAATAATGATTTACAACGAGGATGTAGCCACATATATAGCGCCTATATGGTGACTACTCACCAAAGGTTATGTCTCTTAGTTAAATATAATTAACATTATGTTTTATTTTATTATTTATATTATTATATATATTATTCATATTATTTTAATATTTTATTTGTTACATTGCCTTCCCCTTAAGGGGAGCTTTGTCCTCAAAGATTATTGAAGACAAGGCTTACGTCTGATTTTTTTGCTTGTAATGTCATCTGTAATTTTTGTTTGTGTTAGTAACTGCGGCTCTTGACGAAATGAGACGATACGAGTTACGAATTCCCAAGAAAAAATGCCACATTGTTTGTGAATTTTCCCAAGATTTATCTTCATTGGAATTGTTTGTTGATCATTTTGTTGGATGGAACTTCTCATTTTTCGCTTAGTTTGTTGATCTTGTGCTCTTTCTTTTATGAAATCATAACGCTTTTATTTGTGTTCATTTTGACCATGTCATTGGTCAAAATGAATTTTATAATTTGGGTGTCGATAAGGAGTTCTTATTGTTTGTTTTTTTACTATATTGGCTTCTTTTTGAACTGTGACGATGACTGGATTTGTATTTGCTTCTTTTTCTTCAATTTGAATTTTTGAGTTCGAAGGCTTGGATGTCCTCTTCTGAATTTGATCCAATTTGTTTTCCAACAAATATTTATCATTTTTAATATTCCTCATCATTTTTTCTTAAGATTTCTCATCATCTTTAAGCTTCTGAATCTGATCCATTAAATCTTGTTATGCATCCTAAGGTGACCATAATCTTCGATATTTTCTACTAGTTTCTTCTGAAGATTTTGATTCTCCTCTTCTAGCTTTTGATTGTCTTATGATTTTCCCTTCTCCTTCTTGATTTGGAGAAGAAGTTTTTGATTATGATCTCTTAGACGAAGATATATTCTTCTTTGTCCATGACGACTTTGTCAAATTCTTTCTGCATCTTCTATCTTGATTTTTTATCTTCTTGTGAGATCACCTTCGAGATGTCTTGGAAGTATTCATACGACACAAATCCTGATTTTGAATTCATTGTAACATCCTGCGGTGTGACTTGATTCTTCTTATATGAGAACGTTAAAAAAAAAATCTTCATATTTAAGATGACTACCCCTAATGTTTCCATCCAAGGTGAACCCAAAATGATGTCGACTTCATTTAGATATATAGTCATAACATTGAATTGGAATGTGAACTTGTAATCATCAATTGTTAGTTGTAAGTACATAATTTCATATTGTGTCTCACCATAAGTATCTCTCTTTTCTATCACACTTGATTATGGGACTAATAATTGATTTTCCAAGTTGTTGCTTGTGTTGGAGAAAACTCACTATGGCTTGGGAATACCACAACAAACAGATGACTACCAGAAATCAACTCAATTCTCAAAACAATGCTATTATAAATGACAATGTTAAGATAATGGAGAAATGTAACCAACCTCGATCCAAACGTTTGATGTAGATCCCCGTTGGAGCTTTCAATCCATGCACTTGAAATCTGCAAATTAGTCTTGACAGCCGATATCCAACAAGTACATATAATATATAAATAACATTAACATTATCAATGACAATGGTCCATAATATCACAAGCAAATGTAACCCAATGTATAATAAACAACATTTACAACATGATGGACAAGAATATGAGTATTTCTATTAATTAACAAGAAGTACAAGGTGATACGACCTCTTGCCAACAACCAATTTGAACCAAGATCTAGATCAATCCACTTGTGCCTCCACCACTTCAATCCTCCATGAATGGAAAACTCAAACTAGATAGGAGTTTGGAAGGTGAACATAAAGGGTTCACAACTACAAGGATCAATGAGTGTAGACTCAAGATAGGGAAAAAATCCACTAGACTTCTCTTGCTATTCCCTTCTCCTCCCGTCCATAAGCCATATGTGCTCAATATATAGTCCTCTCAAAGGTAGGTGAAAGGACACATCGAGGCGTTACTCGGGCAGATGGAGAGCCAAAGGTCACCCAATGACCGCTTTTTGGAAGTAAAAAGTAATAAATTAGTGATTTTTACCATTTTACTTGATACCCGCGGGCTATAGTGATGCAACTTGCGGGTACGCATGCTATAATGATGCAACATGCGGGTAGCAATAAAAATAGAGAAAAATAGTGTCTGAAGGATATAAGTGGATTTGAGTCACTGAAATGGATCCTATAGGCCAAAGAATGCTGATGCTCACAGGGTGGAAGATTACAATGTAACATTGCTAATGTGATTTTCCTTGATGGTTGGACAAATAGCAATGCTAATACGTTTTCCTTGAATAGTCCCCTCAAGTTTTGGTAGGTCATTGACAATTTTTGAGTAGGTCTCAGGGAATATTTCTTGTTTTTTTGACAAGATTCTATTTTATTATGCATATTATCCAACAACATCTTTATCTTTGTATAGTATACTTTATTATTCAATTTTTAATTTTTCCCCACAATATGTTATTACTATTATTAAAAGTTAATAATTATAATATAATAATAATTATTAATGATAATAATTATTATTAATAATTATAATAATTGTTTTTGGAGTGGAAGGATAATAAAAATTGTGTGGATTGCGTGGTTGGGAGGAATGATTATCACCTTCCCCATCCAAGTTCAATTATCCCTTGCTTCTTGGTAGCCTTAAGATTTCTTATGTACTTCTAGATTTTATGTTCTAACTTTATTATTAGCTTTCACAAAACCACCCTTAAGACTTCTTATGCACTTATAGATTTCGAATATACACTTATAGATTTCGAATATATTACTTTCACAAATGCTTCCAATATGGTTGGAAATTAAACCATGTATTCTTTTTAAGAAACCATGTATTCTTTTTAAGAAACCATCTATATTTTCTTTTTTTTTACTCCATTTACTTTTTTTGTTTTATTTTTTCTTTCTTTTCTTTTACTTTTGCCTCTTTTTTTTTAACTTATTTGGGCCAAGGGCCTGCTTTTTGGACAAGGTCTTATATTTTAGGGAAACCCAAAAATGGTGGCTCAACAAGGTAGCTCTGATACCAAATGAAATGATACAATCATTTCTTATACAAATAACCAATGTAAATAATACAAAGGATCCATAAATGGTCAGATAATCGAATATATAATTATTAAGATAAATAATAATGATTTACAACGAGGATGTAGACACATATATAGGGCTTATATGGTGACTACTCACCAAAGGTTATGTCTCTTAGTTAAATATAATTAACATTATGTTTTATTTTATTATTTATATTATTATATATATTATTCATATTATTTAATATTTTATTTGTTACACCTAACAGTAGGAGATGAACCATCATAAAGTTTGTATCCCCAAGGTGGTTAGTTGAGCAATCAAATTCCCTTGGTCATACATTTTGCATACGATCTATGTTTGGGGTGCTCGGTGGACTGTTGGAAATATATAGCCCAGGAGTACAATAGTAGATTAGGCCTAGACAAGAGCCTACGACCATCAAGTGGGTCGTTGCAGGCCCAAAAAACATCGTTTAGGGCCTCAAAATGGCCCCAAAAGTTTAGGACTCGAAAATTCGTAGAAAAACTACTAGAAAATTGCCAAATGGAAAACTATTTTGAGCCAGTGGAATAGGTGAGTGGCCACCGGTGTCCTTCTAGATAAAAAAAAACATAGAAAATTTTCTTAAATTAAACAAGAATTACATTCTTTGCAATCTTCAACTTGTGAGGGACACCAATCCCTTGATTTACAACCACCAAGTCCCTGAGTTACAAACACCAACTTGAAAAAGCACCAACTCTCTGATTTACAAGCACCAAATTGAAGGAAGCATAACCTCCCTCAATTACAGGTACCAACCTGTCAAGAAGATGAGGATACCAATTATTTTCCTTGATGCATGCTTTAGTTCGTGTAACATCAAAGTTTTATTCCTTTAGTTTGCTTCAATTCATGTAACATCCTTCGATTTGGATACCCCTTCAAAAGCTATTTTCAGACAATGTCTTAGACAATCATGTAGATGCAATACTGTCCTCAAAATATCTCTTCATCTGCTTCTATGCATATATTTACTTGAGTCTTCATGCTCTCAAACCCTCTCAAAGCATAGAGGTATTTCACGTTCTCAACTCTTCTCCAAAACAGAGCACGATATCGCATTTTAAGTCCTATTGTTCCCACAGGTCTTAGACTTTCTTTCATCAGTACATAATGTACAACATATCTGTCATTCTTGTAACACTACTTCCTATGGTTACTATAACAATACTTCATGTACTTTCTATAATACTACTTCTTGTAGTTCCTATAACAATACATCATGTAGTTCTTGTAATACTACTTCCTATTGTTCCTATAACAATACTCCTTGTAGTTCCTCTTTATTTCAGGTAACAATACTTCCTATGGTTACTATAACAATACTTCATGTACTTTCTATAATACTACTTCTTGTAGTTCCTATAACAATACATCATGTAGTTCTTGTAATACTACTTCCTATTGTTCCTATAACAATACTCCTTGTAGTTCCTCTTTATTTCAGGTAACAATATGTCCTACAATATTCATGCTATTAATTTCGACAAGCATTGTTTCTCTACTTTGAATGAGGGCATACTTCCATTTTCTTTTCAGATCATCAAAAGAAGAAAACTTCTCATAGTGCCTTGGAGCTCAGCTCACACACACTTATGCACATTCTACAATCTCAGTACTCAAGCCATAACCCAACAAATCAAAACATTATTTCCTATAATGATCAAATCAACAACCCAAAAATTCTTTAGTTTACATATTCGTCTTCATTGGACTTCATGATCTTTCCCTTTTTATTGATCAAGTAAACTCTTCATCATGCCTCAGAGGATCATTTTTTCTATCTAATTCACAACTTCATATTTGGTCTCATCTTTGTGCCTCGGAGCTTACACCCTTATCATATTTACCTCTTTCATCTTTTTTAAAATAACTTGAGCACACTTGTATATATAGGCTTTATCTTTGTGTTTTAAATATCGATCTATTTAGTTAACTGAGCTAACCACATGTGCTTGTGGACCCATTGTGGCAACAAAGAGGGGGCTCAGGGCCAACCCATCCATGGGAAATGTGAGACCATTTCATGTGTAATGAACCACCAATCATGAGCATAAATTTCATGTCATTGCCATTCAACGGAGGCTGACTTATTCATGAATATTTCAACATTGTAAATTACAATCTTCATGTCCTTCTCATTACATAAGTACCATCAACCAATATACATCCACCTTGAGTTAGCATCAAGAACAATTCATATCCTCATTTTTAGGAGATATACCTAGTCCAATGAATCCACCACTAATCTTCATCTACAGGCAATCCAATAGTTCATTTTGTAATTCCGGTAGCTGTTGTTACTTACAGACAATCCAATAGTTCTCTCTGTTGTTCTAGCAGTTGCTTTCTGCAATTCCGGTAGTCACGAATTACATGAATCAATGATTTCGATAGTTCACTTTGTAGTTCCGTTATTTGTTGTATGCAGTTCCAATAGTCATGAGTTACAGGAATCATTGGTTCCTGCAGTGCCTGACCTATTACCGAAGCTTGTGGTTCCTGCAATAACTTTGTTCTATGGTTTGCATGATCTCTCAAGCGCACATGTGGAGCTCTAAAGAATCGTGGTCATAAGCCATGTATGTAGATAATGATACTAGCAACTGCAAAGACCTCCTATTGACATCTCATTCTTTCATTTATCTTGACATTAGTGATACCACACTTCAAACACCTTAACATCAATGACAATCATACTTCAACCAGGGAGCCACCGAGTGTGAGGCTAGCCCCATTTCTTAGTAATTCTCCTTTACCAAGAGTTGTAGCGTGATTGGCTAACCGATTAGCTACCTAATTGTTATTTATTCGAAGATGCACCGAATTGATTCCTCTTATACCCCTCATAAGATCTACAATTCAGGATTGTATTCTCCCAATGATCTTGTCCTCTAGAGGGATTCCTTTTCTAGCTTGTGAGATGATCAAAAGAGAATCCCCTATGACCAAAACGTCTTGAATTCCAAGCGATACAATGTAATACATGCCCATGAACAAATCGTATATTTCCATCAACTTATTGGTGTTTTTTCCCAAGCCCCAGGAAAATGAATTGACTTTACTTCCTTCGGGATAATTTAGTTTATGTTATATATTTATATGATCAAGATACTATTTTGGGAAATATGTCTTGTAATAATTAGTATCGTTCAAAAATAGATATATATTTTCAACATTTTAAATTAATTATCATCAAATTCTTAAAGTTAATAATGATTGCAATAACACATTTTTGAAGTTTCAAAATAAAGTTAAGTGTCAATCTTAAAGTTAGTAATGATTGCAATAACCCATTTTTGAAGTTTCAAAATAAAGTTAAGTGTCAATCTTAAAGTTAGTAATGATTGCAATAACCCATTTTTGAAGTTTCAAAATAAAGTTAAGTATTTGTAATGATTTTACAATTTTTATTTTTCATTAATATTAATTTGTATATGTATTTTTTAAATTAAATTTAAATAAAAATCATTTTCACTTTAACTAAAACAAATTATAATATTTTAATCACATGCCTACCTAAATGACCACTTCACTTAAAAAACAGAAGACGTGCTCATCGCAATGCCTATCTCATTGATAGGCATTGTTTCCCTATGTAATTGTTTACATTTTCCAATAATGGAATTGATTCAATATTTATTTATAACAATCAATCTCCGTCGTTGCATCCTTAAGAAGATCAATATTTATTTCCAAAATGTGGTCTTATAAAATAGATAAATGACAAATTATTAAGAAGATTAATATTTATTTCCAAAATATGATCTTATAAAATAGATAAATAACAAATTATTATTTAAAGGTTAATTAAATAGCTTAAACTGTTATATCTATCAATGTAGATAATAAAATTAATGACTTTAATATAATGAAGATACCTTTATGATAAAGAAATTTGAACCATAAAATAATCCCAAGCATTATAATACGAAGGGAATCAAGAAGGGTGATACACCTTGCACATGATTCTATTAATATCTTGCGCATGGCTAAAGCAAGATTTTATTTATGAAAGTGTGTGCATTACCAAACTCACTAAATCTCCATTAAAAGCATTTTTTTTTTCAACAAGAAAAATAATTATATTTACGTTTAAAAATATGAGTTTTTATAGACAACCGATCTCCAAGGCTCCAAAGTTACCTACACATCACCGTAATAACTGACTAAAAGAGGTATGAAAACTAGAGAACCAAAAGAGTAAAAACCCAAGGAACAAACAATCCCCGAAAACGCCAAAGTACACATAACCTCAACACAGGCCCCAACCTGCTCGGATAGCAAGACATGATAGAATAGAAAAATATATATATATATATATATATATACAACCTGACGAAAGGAAAGATTAAGTGGAGATGAACTCACACATGCCTAAGAACAAAAAAGGAAGGTAACAGATGCAAGAAGATCTCAAGATAAAGAAAAAAATGGCGAGTGTCCCGAAGAGGGGAGAGATCCAACTTGCCAGTACTCAAAATGTATGAAACCCTCGATGACCGATAGTGTTCGCTTAGACAAAGAGTCTGCGATCAAGTTGTGCTCTCTATAAATGTGGATTATAGACACTAGTGGGAGGTCCAATATCATCCTCGTCACCTTCTCCATCCAAGTTATGAGAGCTAGAGATCGGAGTGTACCCCAACCACAAGCTCATTCAATGATAGTGAGGGAATCTCCAGCAACGTGATGAAGTGGAAAAAGGCGAGTCTTTGCAAACTAGAGAGCTAACCATAGTGCCAATAATTCTCCACGAGAATTGGTGCCCATACCACCATTCATCCAAACACAAAAGTGCGGAGACTGATCCAAATATATATAAGCACCTGCACCACATAAGTGACCACTCTGTTGTGAAGCACCGTCAAAGAAGGCCATGCAATCCTTTGCAGGAGGGACATCCTTGTGTGGTGAGGGCTCACGAGTAGTCGAAGAACACGGTGTATCATTCGACTCAATGAAGGCCACCACTGCTTTCCTAGCATGCCACTCAGGAGATGAAAGTTTTCCTTCGAAGATCCATAGGTTCCAAGCGTGCCAAATTTCCCAAATGATATAATACATGAGAGTACCATGTTTTTTTGTTATACCTAAACCAATGCAGTAAGCATTCCTATATAGTATCCCCATCCTAGTCACCAATCCAGAAGAAAAAGATACGGACAAAATCCATAGCCTAGCACTGAAAGGGCAAGAAACACATAGATGTAAAATTGATTCAACTCCCCTCATGCATAAAGAACATATGTTTGGACCGATAAAACCCCGCTTCAAGAGGTTGTCTCACGTTAAAATTTTATTTTCCAAGACGAGCCATAACCAGGTCGGGGGATCACTAGGGGAATGTATTAGGTCCGGGGATCACTAAAAGCACCTTGGCATGCTATTCTTACGCTGCTCTATTTCTATTTTAGTGCGGTTTTAAAATTAGATGTAAAGTAGATGTATACGTCATTCAAAGTTGGGCCCATTTAATAGAGTAAGGCTATATAAACTAAAGGTTGATAGTATGTTTTTAATCCCGTAAAATGATTTTAAGTGTATGATTTTTAATTATTTGAGTGGGTCTAATAGTAAAAAATGTATTTTATTTTAATATGTTCGGGATAAGATATAATGTTTTTGTAATTTTAATAGTCAAATTATGATATTGGTTAATCTATTTAAAAATATTGGAAAATTGTTTTATTATAAAGCAATTAATTGAACATGAAAAGCAAGTCAAAGGTGTTAGGTTCTATTGATAAAATGTTTTTTAATATATATTGAATAAAAATATGGATTGTTGAGGAAAGTCTCAAAATAAACTTCATTCTTTAAGAAGTGTTTTTTTTTAACATGGAGTTTTATTTTCTCGACATCCGAAGCAAACTTCATAAAAACATGTTAATTGAAAATATGTGAAATTGTAAATCAAAGGAAGAATAGAAATCCTCTCCCTGAATGAAAGTATTCTTACAAAAAATTATACAAATATTAGTAGTGTTTTTTTCCTCGACTCAAGATTTTACTAACAAAATCAAATCACATTGTTCAGTAGGCCAAAAAAAGTCATACAAGATATGTGCCATACATTATCTGTCCTTCACTATTTTTCATGCTCAAAAACCATATTCAGTGGACTCGTTTTTAATTTCACACAAAATAAACTATGTGTTAATAACACAAGATAAAAGTCACTATGGCCCATTGAATGGGCAAGAAATCAGTATGCCATATCAGGTCCTGGATCATACTCCTTAATCATGTTTTTGTCCACAAGCCAATATTTAGATACACCAGGATTGAGCAGTAAGGCATGCTTTGACAAATCGTCATCTTCAGAGTTCCTATCGCAGAGTACGTGGATGAAAGAAATAGCTTCGAAGTGATTTAAGCTTCTACAAATCTCATCAAATAATGGCCTAAGGAAGATATTATTAGGTGGCTTACTATTTGATAGACAATTTATAACCAAGAGGGAGTCACCAATGACTTGCAACACCTTGATATCCAGATTAAATGCCATTTTGATAGCTCTGAGAGCTGCAGAGAACTTAGCAACATTGTTTGTTGCGTGGCCTATGTTAGTTGAAACTTTGTAGCCTGGGCTGCGAGTAAGATGGAGGAATGCCCCGGTGCCACCAGTCGAAGGGGATCCCTATGCTACACCATCAAATGTGCATCAGGGATGATTCCTGTTCCAAGAGACCAAGGATAGATCTGTTGGGAGAGGGATGCAGGCCGTGGAGAAAGTTCCAGTATCGCGATACTCTTTGTAGTGTAGACATGAGGCTGAATACATTGGTCATGAAAGATCATAAGGTTCCTTTCGCGCCATGCTCCCTAGATCATGAGGAGGGGTAATACCCTAATATCTTCATAGTTGGAATCATTAATCCAATAATGGAATGCATCAGAGATGTCTGTACCATCCCAATTAAGTCTTCTACTAATATGGTATTATGCGTGGCTCCACATTTGTTTAAAATATGGGCAATCCAAGAATATATGTTCATTGGATTCCTCTTCAAGTGAACATAGTGCACATCTACTGGGTCCTTCACCTATGAATATTCTGAGACAGTTCCAGACAAGGATTTTACCATGTAGAGTTAACCAAAAAAAAAAAAAAAAAAAAAAAAAAAAAAAAAAAAAAAACCCTTGATTTTCAGAGGGTAGTTTATGTCCCAAAGCTTTGAATTCCACCATGCAGGTGCTTCAATGTCTTTCGCCTCTCTAAGAAAGTTGTACCCAATTTTGGGTGCATAAAATCCTCCAGCAGCATTGCAGGTCCATACCAGTCGGTCTGGCTCGTCATTTAGAAAGATGTGGCTGTTAGATAATTCATGAATATATGCTTCCCATAAGACTTTATAATCTCCATCAAGACCCAGATGGTCAACAATAATCCAAACTTGGACAACATATGTGGACTTAAGACTATCATGTATATGGGAAAGAAAAACATATCTCTTGTCGATAAGAGTCTCAATCAAGCCAGTGGGAAGGCGATATGCCTGTGTACATGTCACAAACCCTCCCATCTATCCAATTCCAGGAAAGGGAATATGATACCAATCTCTGGGGTTGTTCATAAATCTCAGCCCATGCATTAGATTCACAACAATTAAATAAATGTGTGGAGATGCAAATCAAACAAATAGGCACAGCGGAATTAAAAACTCATCCACACACATATCATATGCATACAACATATCGAAAACAGTCATCAATTTAAACATTTCAGAAGTAAATACATAGACAGAAAAACACTTATCTTCATTGAGCAATTGTCCCAAACAACTAGCTATGTCGCTGCAACGTTCCACCCAACCATAGGCTAGTTGTGTTCATCAATCTCTCAACACAACTACCACCCCCTAGCTGGGCATGATTCTTACAAGGAAAGGGGAACATTCAAGCTCATGCACAACCAAAGCAAGAGATACCCATCTCAATCCCAACACTCACTTACACACAACAAACTCAAACTGGGCATGGACACACATTTCCAGCAATTGGATTTACAAACAGGATGGCCATGGGTTTTCCCCAAATCGTGGGCACACCAAAATGGACTGTGGAAAGGGGGATTCAACCACAGGGAGCAAACCCAATTTCTCCCCCAGGTTATGAGCAATTCAAATTGCCCAGAGCGGCCTCATTGAAACCCCAATCAAGCTCCCTCTTCTTCCAGTACCTCTGCAACACAAAAACGCCCTCTTCCCCACTGAAAAACAAGGAAAACACAGGAAAACATGGAGGAAAAACGCCCAAGCAACTCCAAAAACGTGAGAGAGGCAAAACTGCTTGACGGGTAATGGCTTGGGGAGCAATTCATGGTTGTTTTCTTGCCCAAGAAGCAAAACACGTTTTTCCATGAAGGGTGGCTTTCCCATACTCGAATTTGGACAGCCATACCTCTTCATTCCCAAGGCATTAACTACCTCAACCAACTCTTGGGGAGAATGAAAGATTGGGTACAAAAGTCAACATGGGTAGTTGAGGGTTTGATGGGTTCTCTCATTGACATTTGGCTTGACTTGATTGACTCAAGGGCTTGAATGTTTTCCCTCCCAATTCCTTGTAAAATCATGCCCCCATCTCTTGTTGCATTGCATAGCTAGCTGTGGGTATTTTATTAAAATGCATATTTACAATTCCAATGTGCCTGGCTAGCAAGTAAACCATATGCATCAATAAATCAATGGCGGGACCTTGGCCTTGAGCTCCTCACCACGATTTTATAACAATATTACATTATTTACATTTTAATACAATGGGGTCAAAATCAGGATATTACAGTACAACCTACCCAGGGGTCAATCCCCAATCTAGTAGACTTCCCATTGCCTAGTACCCAGGCGATCCAATCCCCAATGAGGTGATAAGAGTTAACCATAGCTTTCCACATATTAGAAACACCACTAATTGGTTTAGGGGAGGATCGGATCCATTCTAGAATGGTCAATGAATGCATATACTTTTGATGGATAAATTTCACCCAAAGTCCCTTACCGATAATAATTTGCAAGATACCTTTAGCAACAAGTGCTTTTAAGAAGCTCGGGAAGTGCTTAAGCCACCATCCCCCAAATTTTTTTGGAAGAGTAATTTTGCGCTAGGAGATCTAGTGAAATGATCGGTCGATGTACTTATTACTCCATAGGAAATTAGAGCAAATCCTCTTGATATACTCCAATATGCTAAGAGGGACGTGTGCCAGAATGAGGCAGTATACTGGTATACCTTCCAAGATGGAATTGATGAGAACCAAATGTCCTGCTACACCAATGATTTAACTTGCTTTCTATCCTTCTTATAAGACAAGCCCAATATCTAGATGAATAATCGTTTGGTTTGATAACAAATCCCAGGTAGCTAATGCCTATAGTAGGATCCGCCAACTCAAAGTCAAATCCTTGTGAAATTCTGTCGACAGTCTCAAGGGCTTAGTTAAGAGAGAGGAGCACCGACTTATGGGAGTTTATAATCATACCTATGGATAGAGATAAGAGGATGCACATGGCTTTAATCTTGGATATCTCACTTATGCTTCCATCCAAGAAGAAGAGAATATCATCAACGAAGAGGATATGTTTGATAGTCACCTGTTCATCGAAGCTGACACCTTGAAGTGCACCTGTAGTCCTGGCATGAGTGAGCAATCTACTCAGGCCTTCCATAACCAATAGAAATAGAATGGGATCCAAAGGGAAGCCCTATCTAAGGCCACGGCTAGGTCGAAAAAATCTAGAGGTCGATCCATTAATAAGCACTGCAATACAAACTGACCGCATGCAAGAAATAATCCAGTTGTTGAACTGAAGGTCAAAGCCGATTTGTGTGAGTACCAGCTTTAGATAGTTCCAGCTAACCCTGTCATATGCTTTAGATAGATCTTCTTTAATAACCACCGCGGGGGCACGTGTCCTTTTTGCAGAATGGAGAACTTCCTGGGTGATCTCAATTGCATCATGAATTTATCTGTCGCATAGAAAACCAAATTGCTCATGTAACAAAGCATTAGAAAATACTCCCCGAATCTCGTTGACTATCAATTTGGTGATCATCTTGTACACACAGTTGCATAATTAAATCGGTTGAAGATATCCCATGTTATTTACCTTGTCCAGTTTAGGAATGAGTGTGAGGAACGCCATGTTGAAGGAAACGAGTATTCATCCCTTTTGTTTGGACTCTTCAACCACAACTAATATATCTGATCCAATATGGTAAAAAAGGCCCAGATAGAACTCAATGGGCCATCTATATGGTTCGGGACTCTTGTCCCTATGAAGAGAGCCCATAGTTGCCACTAATTCATCTTTCGTGATAGGTAGATTGAGGGTCTCATTCTGAGCAGTAGTGACAAAAGAGAAAAATGGGAAGTTGTCTCAAGCATATGAGCAAATCCTGCATGGTTGTCCTCCTAGTACATATATGAGAAATGTTTGACTCCCACATGTGCAATCTCCGAGAAACTAGAGACTCGTATACCATTATCATCTTCGATGTACCAAATAGTATTCAGATGCTCACAATGTTTGATGTAATTATGGAAGAAGTTAGAGTTATTGTTCCCTTTTTCAAGCCAAATAGCACGACTTTTCAGTCTAAGCTTAGTTTCCCGGATGAGAGCAACTTCCTACTTTTATGTTCAAGAACCAACATTTTTTCTTTGAGATCAAGTGTTAAAATCTCGACAGGTCGGGTATGTATAGCTTTCAACTGAGTTTCCAGGGATGACAAATTCTCACTTCTAACTCTTCTGATAAGGTCCACCCAGGGAACCATCTTCCGTTTTAATATTTTGAGATTATTCAGAAAATGGAGCATGACCAAGGAGTGTATAGATGGTTCATATGGGATCCATTTGTCTTTTACCAGTAAATGAAAATCCTCGTCTTTGATCCAGGTAGCATCAAATTTGAAAGGAGTGGGTGGTTTATTTTGATTCCCTCTAATCTCCAGGAACACCGGGAAGTGGTCAGAGTCCCCTCCTGATCAAATCCATTGCTTGACAGATGATACCTCTTTATGAATACTTTCATTCAGTAGACATCGGTCTAGTCTCTTGGCCACTGCCTGTGCCCCCACTCTTTTGTTCCTCCGGGTAGGTTTAAGAATTACAGGGGGGAGATCAAATAGTCCTTCATGTGCCAACTTACTAACAAAATAATCTGAGAGAGGGTCTTTATGAGTCGATGGACCCCAGGTATTTCTTTCTCCCATAGAAAAATTAAGGTCACCAGCTAGGATGAAATTGTGTAATAGATGAAAACTAGCAACAAATAAGTTATTCCAAAAATATTCTCTATTTGAGTGTGGAGAGTATAAATTGAGGACCGTAAAGGACAGGACCAAATCCATGACAATGAAATCATTACCAAGGCTCGTAGAGATACCCCAACAGGTATTCATGGAGATCGTGGAGGCCTTCCAACCTATGATGATACCACCCAACCTACATAATGTGTCTAGGCTTGTGAAGTCCCAAACAGGTAGGTATCATTTTAACTCTGAAATAATAGAAGAATCCACAGTTATAGTCTCCTCTAGAAGAATGATATCCAGATGGTGTATGGAGACAAGTATTTTCAGGGCCAAATTCTTGGAGGCTTGGCCCAAACCCCTCACATTGAGGGAGGGGCATATCATTAATAAACCAAGCTCGAGGGGATATGTGCTAAGGCCCCCTTGATGGTTCTCTATCTGCCACCACTAACATCCAATTCCGCTTGTTCTATGATCGAATCCATGATGGAGGAACGACCTATGAATCTCTTTATACTAAGTTGTGATGAAGGCCATGGCCGAGTGGCCGGTGCTGATGAAGCTTTATTCTTCGCAGTCATCCTAGGTCGGAAGTGGTACCTATGACTAGGAGATGCATGTATTGGGGGGGTTTTGAACGACGATAGGTAGATATGGGTATGGGGAGGGGGTAATGGGATAAGAACCGTAGGGATGGGGACAAATAGGAGGCAGTGTAGAAAACATGAGAGGTAGAGGTATCAACGTCCAGGGGAGAAATGCTAGTGGATGTAAGTAGAGGCAGGTAAGTTGTCTATCCAAATGAGTAGAGAAGGGAGTGTATAGGGGAGAGGGAGTAGAAAGGAGTGGAAAGATAGATCTAAAGGAGTACTTACCAAGGAGAGTGTGCATCCCCACTAGTTGCTCCAAAGTGAGGTTGTCCGCTTCCATAGGTTGCAGGAAATGCAGTTGAGTCAAAGCTGCATGCTCCTCCAAAGGAGTCCCCACAGAAGGCTCTGTAAGTGTGCAAGTCCTGACCATGAGCTGCTACATGAGCAGCATAGTCATATCCACCAGGTGCTCCAGTATGGAGCTCTTCCTGGTCTCATGCTTAGCCAAAATAATTCCAGATGAGTCTCGTTGGTCCATGGGGCCATCATAGTTCAAGTGCGGGATGCATGCAGCCTATAGGGAGACCTTATTTACCACTGCCATACCTAGTTCTGGAGGTTCATAGAGGTGTCTTGTGGTGAGATCGAAAGGACCTGTGCCATAGAGACCATCTGTACAAGCTGATTGGGAAGGTCAGTCGGTCCTGGAGGACTATGGTTTTTTCAGCCCCAAAAGTTTTGGACGAAAGGGAGAGAGAATTCATTAACCAGATGGCCACATTCATGGCATCTATTGCAGCGGAAAGGTAGACCAGTGTAGTTGAGTACCTGTGAGTATGTATATGGTCTCTTCGAGATATTGATCTTGTCCGATAGTATTTCTCTGATATCCAGGTCGACAAGAATATTGTCTATGTCCATATCCCCCGTGACCTCATAGGAGTCATCTGTAAGAAGAAAAAATCCTAGTGACTTCCCTATGGTTGCTAGAATCTCAGGGATCCAAATCTTGGGTGGTAAAACTGAGAGTTTTACCTAGGTGGGATGAGTGCAAGTCTTCTCTAGACGTGCATCGAAAGTAGGTATCCACCATTTAACTTTAAAGGGCTTTGTATCCCATAATTAGTGACCATTTAGAACCTTATAGACATCCATCGAAGTCTTGAGAATAGCCCTGAGCCATCCCTTAGAGAGGCTAAAACACTATGGACTATAATCTATAAAAATCCATGTATTATGGACCCAATTGCAGAAGGTTGCAAGTGCCATAGAGTCCCCATGAAATGACCAACGACAGTTGTTTCAGTCATAACATTGTACAACAGAACATCTTCCCCAAGGGCAAGGTTGAATTCCGTCTTACGTTTAACACACCTTCTGCGCTTTCTACTGGTGATGGAGGTTGTGGTACTTAGGTCTGGTCCTTTCGCAGCAGAGGGTTCACCATGGAAAATTCCAGAACGTTCTATGGATCCTAGATGATTATGTGAGTTGGGGATGAAAGTTCGAGATTGTCTAGGAACCCCGTCATTCGGTGGCATATAGGACGAAAAGGAATGTGCCTCCTTGGGAGAAGAGTAGTGATTAAAGAACTGTGGGTTATGCTGCCCAAGAGAAATAGTAGATTCCATATCAAAAGAGAGGTTTTATGGGGGTATGTCAAGAAGTCCAGGGACCTACGGCAGGCCCACAACAAAAAAATGATCTTTCATACCGAGAAATAATGGTTGCAGGACGTCAAAACACAAGCAGGTGGGAAAAACAATGTAGCATTAATTGATAGAAATCCACCACCCGATACACCTCCAAACTAAACAGGAGGAGCTAGAAACACAGATGGATGAATGGCAAACCAGGACGCCATAGTAACAGTAAATACCACCGAGCTAATGTGTAGTGTAAACCGAATCTAAGATGCCATAGAAAATACAGAGTTGCAAAACCCTAAACTCCACCATAAAAACTCCAGAGTTGCAAAACCCTAAACCCTTATCCCAACCAAGACTCACTGTACATTAACTTTACAAAAAATAAGTGCAAAGGGATGTGACTAGTTTATTTCATATATTAGTAGTGGTGTGACATTGATCAAGCTATTTCCAACCTTTGAATAGTGAGTAAGATCATAAACAATCACAACCAACGTGGCTCTAGTTCTAGTTCCCAATTTCCTTCCAATTTAGAGACCTTATTCTTCTAATATCACTAATATAATATTGCATATAAGATAATATAACATATATTCCAAATTAGTTCCCAATTTCCTTCCCATTTAGAGACCTTATTCTCCTAATATCACTAATATAATATTGCATATAATATAATATAACATATATTCCAAATTTTTAAGGTTAATAGGGAACCATGACAATGAGGCTTTTTATTATATTATATTTTTAATATCAAATTTTGAAAGGATAAAGAGAATCAAATAACCCCTTTAACTTTAAAAATCGCATATATAACTTATAATCATTTCAATTAACCTTCAAAATTATAATACTAAAATATTATTATATATAAATTTAAAAACAATACATTATCTATACATAACTTATTACACATCAATTTAAATGATATTCAATATTATTATCTATTTAAACTATAATTTATGAAAATAAAATATACCAATTTATATATTTTAAATAGTATTATAAGGCAATACATTTATTAGAACATATATTAATGGTGTTTACATGTATATATTTATATATACATTATTAAAATATAATATTTATAAAAAGACAAATTTCATTGATGTTTAAGATATGATTTAAATATGAAAATATGAAAATTTTGGAAATCATATGATATGATAAGACATTAAAAGAAAATATACGAATACAATACTTATATATATGTGGGAGATCTTTAAGTATTAATAAATGGTTAGATTTTAAAATTGTTTAAGATTATTATTATACTTGCGGAAGGTAGAGTATATAGCAATTCATTTGCATTTGACTTTTAATTAGCTTACAAATTTTCATTCTAAATTTTTATATAGTTACTTATTGTTTTAAAAATTTTAATTATTAAATTGATTTTAAAAAAAAATAAAAAATTATATTTTAAATTTTATAAATTATATAATTCTTAGTTTCGATTGATTATTCTTATTTTTGATTGGCAAGTAAGTTTGATTTGACTAATACGCCCCGTTGAGATGTGACTTTACAAAAATTAAAAAATTAAAATTAAAAAAAAATCTAAATGGGACACCTATATTATTACACGAAGTGATATGATGGTTGCAGTTTTTTCGAACATCATAATAAATTTGGTTAATTTGGTTCACTTGTTGTTTCCACATACCAAATTAACTCACAACAAGGCAATAGCTCTCTTTTTTTTCTTTTTTTTTGCTGCGGAAACGGTGCACGGGAAACCCACCAATAGGACTCAAGGCTCAAACTGGTGACCTCCCCCCGTACCGAGAGAGTGTTCGCACGTCTTACCAATTGAGCTAACCCTTGGGGCTAACAAGGCGATAGCTTAATATTGGTAGCCTACTCCCACAGACTAGAATAACATTTCTTTTTATTACCAATCGTATTGGATATAAGTTGAATTACTTTGAATTATTATTTTTAATTATATAAAAAGTTATAGTATTTAAAGCAGATAATATTTTTTTCCATAAATTGAATTATATTAAAAGAGGATAAGTTTTTAATAATTTTTTTATAAAAAAATTATATTTAGAGTATGATGCATGTGAAATTATTTTTAATTATTTAAAAAGTACGTTTTAATTATTTATTAATAAAGATTTTTTTAATGCAATCTATATTGAATATCCACATATTTACTTTATGGTACAATTTGACATAATTTATAAGTGAATAATGGTTTAAAATATATAAATTAAAGTAAATAAAAGTTTATTATAAAAAATGCATTTGTATTTGAGAATTAAAATCTATGGAATATTTTTAGTTATTTTAATAAAATATGGTAATTAATAAATTTAGGTTATATTTTTAATGAATACACTATTCTTGTAAGAATTGGTATGAATCTATTATTAACTCCTTAATTTGTTTATTTAAGTTTTAAGTCAATAAACCCTTATCGTGTAGTATGGAAGTCTTCTAAATCTAACTTAAACATGAACTACTATAACACTAATCTATGAACTTCCTAATACCTATTTTATTATAATTTAAATTATTAACCCAAAATAATCCCAACAACTATTACTTACTAATCATACAACGAACTTATTTTAGTTATTAATCATAGATCAATTAACCCACTATTATTTTTTTTTCAAAAATTATAACTTTATTATCATAATGAAATTACATTTTCTCAAAGTTTGAGTGATACGGATATCACAATATCAAAAAGCAACTAATCCTAAATTATTAATAACTCATTTCATCCTCATTAAAGAGTATTTCTACTTATATGAAGACCATAAAAACAAAAATATAACTGGTCCTAATCTATAATTAGCTCATTACATCCTCATTGGAGAGTACTATACATTGAAAATCCATCTCTTACTGGTCATAAAACACCAAAAATACAGATCTATATACTTCTTCTATATAGACTAAATTGTATATTGCTTAAAAACCTTTTAGAGAAACTTATCTCCCTTCAATATTCAAGATCTAAGATCTAGATCAAAATATAAAAGTAGTTTGAACATTTGAACTTGAACTATCTTTAATTTCCCTGATATGTCATTCTCCGAATTCCAAACTTTTTTGGGATTTTGATAGAACATTTGCTTCGTTGTTCCTTTCTCTTTATATATGACAGAAATTGTTAGACTTCATCTTTTTATGATGGGACTTTATGTCTTCCAACAAAGGATCAAGAGAACTATTGTGACATTTCTTCTCCTCCAACATCCAATCAACCCACTAATATGCCCTAACCACTATCTCATTAACTCTCTAACTACTATGGTTGATTCTCATTGATTATAGTTGAACATGATAAATTATGAACATGATAGATTAATGTTGAATATACTTATCCATGATTAATGCTACTAACCTACTAATATCTAACGGGCTAACCCATAACTATTTATAGATTAAATTATTAAAGTTTTTGCTAACCAACACAACGTTTAACATCAATTACTAACTCACAAACCCACTAATATGCCTTGACCACTAATACATTATATCCCTAACCACTTAAGTGGCTAATTAGTACATCCTTCAACCATTGTCCAACTAACCTCTTATAATACAAAATTATTTATCTTAATAAACAACTTTAACAACTTATTCAAACTTTTCTTAAGAGGCAATTTTTTTCTTCTTCAGAATATAGTAGAGTTTGGGGGAATTGAACCCCACCCCACCCCACCCCACCCCACCCTGAACTTTCTGAAGAGGCAAAATTTGCTTAATTAAAATTAAACAATATAATTTTTATTAGAAAACCTATAAAGTCTAGATATTATTATTATTTTGGGTGAAAAAAAAACTAACTAAATTATTAATATTAGAAGTTGTGAAAAATAATTGTAAACAAGTAATGTTGTCCACTAGTAATTGCAAATAAGTAAAGTTGTAAATGTGCATCAATTAAAGAGCTAACAAGCTAATTCTCTCTCACACACAAGTAATCCAAAAATAATGGTTGTGAAGTTCTAATTTAAAAGAAACAATGGATGAAGATAATCATGGGGATGTAGAAAAAGCTACTCCATTAGATCCTTGGCCAAGATTAGTATTCCAAAGTAAAAAGGTTTCCAAGATTTTAATTTACACTTACATGATATTGTTAATGCTTTATTAATAGTTGCTAAGATTTATATCTCTCATTATATACTTCAACTTCTTTGAACTACGTACAACTATTTTACTAAACATTTCTAAGAGGAAGGTATAAGCAACTTCATTGCTAATTTCACTTGTTTAATGGTGGTTTATTTAATAAAATTTGGTTTATTGGACTTTAAAAAAGGTAAGGAATCATTTGGATTGTTTTATAATTTTATTTATGCGCTCAAAAAATTATTCAATAATTGATTTCTAAGATAAGGGTGGTGGAAGAACATTGGTTGTTGGAGAAGGAGACCATTTTTGGGAACTGTGCACAAGGAAATAGACTGCGCGCTAGAAAACTAAAGGACCAACGCATGCAAAAGGCATAAGTTAATTAGAAGTAGTTGGGAACTTGTGTCCACATTGTAACGGGCTCAACCCATTTTGAAATGTATAAATATGTAAGGGATCTTTAGGGTTAGGGGTTGTTTGTGAATTGCTTTCATGGTAGATTCCTTAGTGGTTGCTCTTATGCTATGTAATGTTGGGGCATTTTTGAGTTTATGACAGAGATTTGATGTGCAGAGCGCAGATTTTTTAAGATTGTTCTAGATGATAGTAATATTGAAGCAAATATGTTTTGGAGAAAATCTCTTATGTGTTTGATGTGACAAATGTTCTATTTATTGCGTGCATGTATGCTCTATTTCTATTATAGCTTTGAATGTGTTATTAGTTATCATGAATAAGATATATATTTCTACGCATAAAGTGAATGTATGGTAGATAAGTTGAATGAATTCCTTCTGTCCCTTCAATGTTATAGAAGCTTGGTTCATGCAGTTCCCATAGATTCCTTGGGTGAGACTTCATTTGCTTGCAAGTGATGCTGAAAGGGCCGGTATCTAGTGTTTTGTTAGTGAATTTACGTTGTAACTGGGGTCTTCCCACTATGTGTCAACAAATGGTTTCGTTGTCACGACCGGGAATTGCAACTGAAGGGAAGGTGGAGGTCAACTATTGGTTCTGTGGAGGCTCTATTTCTATTATTGCTTTGGATGTGTTATTAGTTATCATGAATAAGCTATATATTTATACACATAAATTGAATGCATGGTAGATAAGTTGAATGAATGCCTTCTGTCCCTTCATCGTTGTGGAATCTTGGTTCCTTCAGTTCCCATAGATGCCTCGGGTGAGACTTCATCTACTTGCAATTGATTCCAAAAGGGCCGATATCTAAGGTTTTGTTGGTGAATTTACATTGTAACCTGGGTATGCTCACTGCATGCCAACAAATGGTTTTGTTGCTGAGACCGGGATCTGTGATTGAAGGGAAGGTGGAGGTAAAATAATGGTTTCATGGAGGCTGACCAAGGAAGAGATAGAAGAGTGGTTACAAGTAAAGGATTACAAATTTGCCAGAGATCGGAACAAGAACTCTTAGATCAGTACATAATGGTGGCTGTAGAAGTACATATACACATATATGCACTCGATTTTCTTTGGTGATTTCCCTATAATTCTATCTAAGTGGCTATTAAGGTTAACCGAACATGATCCAACATTTCACATTGTTAGTCTAAGGAAATGGACCCCTAAATTGATCCATCAAGTCAATACTATAAGTAACCCGATCTCATGTGCAGTAGATTTCTGGTTGGATAGTGTATTGGGGGGTTATGTTGCAGAGTTTTATATAGAATGTACCCAACCATATAGCGTAGCTGAGAGGGATTTATTTAAGGATATGCACGGAATATATCCAAATTCATCATATACCCGGGTCAAGATGTTGTTATGCGACAAAGAGACTATGATATTGGAATCATATCACCCTAGTACCTAAACATCTCCGTGCACATAGGGGAATTGGGGATTGACCAAAGGATGTTTTGTGTAAAAGAAGTAAAGAATGAATGAAGAGTGGATGAGTTGAGAATGATAAGAAAAGAAGAAGATGTGACAATAGAAGAGACTAGATTACTACGCGGTGGAAAATATTTCAGAAAGATGGTAGGAAGAGGACTACAACTGAGATATAGGAACAAGAAAGTGAGTTTGAAAAAAGAGACATCTACACAAGATTCCAGATCAAAGGAATATCGCACATACTAAGAAAATGAAAAATAATAATAGCTCATTTTGACAGAAAAATATAGCCCTGCTTGAGCTAGGATCTGTGTCAAACCCACAACCCCGTGCATGTCTCCAAGATCTGAGGTAAGAAATGAAAAGTTGTCACTTGCAGTTAGTAATAGTAGTAAAGGTAGTTGTTAACGCCTAAAAATCGCACACTTGCAACATTTAGATAATTCATCTAGTAAGGTGTCATCAACATAAAGAATGCATATCACCACAGGCATCCTCAACATATCCAAAACACAGCATGAGTCCATAAGTTCCAAGGAACAATCAAAACAAAGGGTAGCGCAGGTAATATAAAGTTGACCCGTGCTATAGCGCAGTTTATCGGAACAATGCTTGCAATACACCCGCGCGAATTTTCCTTCGATAGCCATACCACTGTCAAAACGATGAGACCACTCACTCCCAGCGATGCATTGAAGACTCAGTCCTCCCAAAAGATACGAATTATGCTCCTCACACACTTAGTGGAATTAATCATCCACTGTGTGTACCTTGGAGCTATTTCATGAAGGAGGAGTGTTCACATTTGTATCTAGTTGTTTGTTGGCCACCTCTTGGCCTTTAAAAGAATGAAATTAGCATGCATTTTGTAGAGAGAAATCAGAGTAAGTTTATGCTGCTGGATTTGAGTTGGAGCTTCCTCATAGACCACCATTTCCTACCATTGTAATCATTATCAAGCTCCCTTGCCACCTTCCATTTAGGGGCAATTTTTTATCTCCATTGTTCTTCCATCTACTTAGCATTCATTTTGGACAAGAAAGGCCTCCCTAAGGGAGATTGTTGGATTTCCTTGAAGCCTACAACTCCTAGGTGTTGTACAACTATTCCATTGGGCAATACAAGAGTGGTTTAGTATATCTTTGGTTGTTGTTGAAGTTTGCATTCTCCCCCCATCTCTTTCATTTTGTTTTTAACGATATTTCTATTTTTGAATGTGAAATACACTAACAATCTCTTGCAGGATCACTTGGAGGAATACTGACCACACACAAAAGGGGCTCCAAGGACTGAGGCCTTGCTACAACCTACAAGGCTTAGCCCCTTACCAAGTGGAAGAGTGCACTTGTGAAAATTTTTCCACAACGGTTCTAATGGCAACCATACTTATTTTTGTTCATTTCTATTTAAACTAGGTTGTTTTATGCTAAGCATGTAATTATGGATATTTATTACTTGTAGGAGAGCAGGTATTCCACCTCTTGCTTCCATAAATTGGCCCCATTATGACCACAATTTATTTTTTTACACAGCTGCGCGGTTCCCTACATCTCTACTGCCATGACAACGTGGAAACAACTCGGACAGTCACATGCACATTGCAGGTTACCAGTGTTATACCCATGCTACACCGCTCATCGTATCAGCATGGAAGGTCATTGTATTACCCGCGCTACCAACGCGTCTGTTTTGTATTAACCCGTGCGTTCTGTGCGACAGAGTGTGGTTTAGCCATGCTACTGTCCTTCATTTTCTTTTTATCTGCATAGCTTAGTTTGACTATCCAAATACTGCTCACTAGTGAACTTAAATTAAGGCGAATTCACATAATTACTTTTTTTTTAGTAATTAGTTCACATAGACCAAGATTAGGAAGTAAATAGTTCATCTCTCTTGAAACTTACCTAGGAAACCAACTTTGAGGCTTCCAACGGGCCCCATTGTTGTCACTAGTATTCAAGACAATTCTTGTTTATGCACAAACTTGCATGTTTTTAGTAGTATTGCTAGTGTAGAATATACTTTTTGCACACAAGAAAGGACCTAAGGACCCTTGTCTCCCGAAGTATGCTCTTCACCGTGCACTTCATGTGAGCTTCGTGAATCAGAAAAGGGTGAGAAGTGTGAAATACCTCCATTGCACACTTAGTTAGCATCTTTTGATTTGCAAAGCATCATTAGCTTCTTTTAGAGTTAAAAGTACGTATTTCTTGATATGATATTCTATTTAATTTTCCGATATTAATTTTCTTTCATCACGTGTGTTTGCACCACTAGCACACTAAGAGACCTAAAGACTCTTCCGATACAAGTATGCTCTTCACCTTGCACTTCATGTGACCTTGGTGAATAAAAAAGAAGGGATTGTGAAATACATCTCTTACACTCCATAAGTGAAAATTCAACCCCCTTAACATCAACATTGTAATTGTCTTAACTGTTAGAAAAACAGGATCGCAGAGCAATAACATTAAACAAGATGCAAATATAAATTACACAAACACATTACAAGAGAGACACCAATATAACGTGGTTCACCCAAGATGGGATACAACCACACAGAAATTGCCAGTCCTTATTATTATACCATCCAACAAATGAAGGGATACAACCCACAACACATCCACTGCAACTTCCTCTTCACTCTCTCTCAGTCTCTCTCACACGATCTCATAGATCTTTACAATGCTACAATACAATACACAGCTGTATTACAATGTCTTCCTTTTATAGGGAAAATACCACGGGATACCCAAAACCATGGGCTCGGACCCCCTGTTGCGTGTGTCGGGATCATAACCAAACCTGGGGTACAAATACAACTGAAACAACATCATCTATGAGACTGGAATATCAAGATCCACAACCAACAATCTCGCACTTGGAGACTGATCATAGAAACTCCACCGCTGTTGTAATTGCTAGACCTTGGACTTGGAAAACTTATCATCTTCACCTTCACGCTAGAAGGCCAACTGAAACTGAGAAGAAACTCAGTTTCTCTCTGGTCACTACCTTTGTAAACATGTCTGCAAGATTCTGGCTAGTATGTACCCAGCTTCAACATTTCATCTTCCAGAATAGAGTGTATGAAATGGTACTTGAGCTGTATATGTTTAGTCCTAGAATGGAAGGATGATTTCTTTGCAATATGAATGACACTCTGGTTGTCACTATACAACCTTCTATCCTTCTGCTTCTTACCCAATTCCTCCATAAATCTCTGCAGCCAAATCATCTGTTTACTAGCCTCTGTAACAACAACATACTCTGCTTCCGTTGTTGAAAGTGCAACAACCTTTTGCAGTTTTGAAATCCAACTTACTATTGTTCCACATACAGAAAACACATACCCTGTGGTGCTCCTCCTGCTATCCTTATCACATGCCATGTCTGCATCAACATATCCCTGTAGAACAGTGTCTGAACCTCCAAAACATAATGCATGAGTGGTAGTACCTCTCATATACCTGAGAATCCACTGTACTGCCTTCCAATGTTCTTTTTCTGTATTATTCATATATATTCTCTCAACTCCCACTGCATGTGCAATATCTGGTCTTGTGCACACCATGGCATACATCAAACTGCCAACTACTGATGAAAAGGGAATCTTGGACATGTAATATATCTCTTCCTGTGTCTTGGGACACATTTCCTTACTTGGTTTGAAATGGTTGGCCAAAGGTGTACTCACTGGTTTTGCATTCTAAATTCCGAACCTCTCCAACACCTTTTGTATGTACTCACCCTGAGACAATGTCAATTTGTAATTTTTCCTGTCTCTTGTTATTCTCATACCAGGGATTTTCTTTGCAACACCCAAATCCTTCATCACAAATGAATTAGCTAACTTTATTTTGAGCACATTTATATCCTACATGTTAGACCCTTCAACACGCATGTAATCCACATACAATACAAGATAATATATCTTCCATTATCTAGCTTCTTGAAATAAACACAGATGTCAAAATGAAATCTACTATAACCTTGTTCTATCATAAACCTATCAAATTTTAAATACCATTGCCTTGGAGCTTGCTTCAATCCATACAAGCTCTTCTTCAACCTGCATACCAAATTATACTTCCCTTTGACCTCATACCCTTGTGGCTACTACATATATATCTCTTCCTCCAAATCCCCATGGAGAAAGGTTGTTTTTACATCTAACTGTTCAAGATGCAAATCTTCTATTGCCACTAGACTTAAAATAGTCCTAATTGAAGTCATCTTAACAACAAGAGAAAATATTTCATCAAAATATATACTTTTCTTCTGTGTAAACCCCTTTACAACAAGTCTGGCCTTGTACTGCTTCTTATCTCCATCTTATTCCTTCAACCTGTAAACCCATTTGTTCTGCAATGCTCTTTTACCAGTAGGAAACTGAACCAAATCCCAAGTCTGGTTTCCCACCAATGAGTCCATCTCCTCATTCATGCCTTGCTCCCACTTCTTTCTAGTTTCCACCTGCATTGCTTTTTCATAACATTCTGGTTCATTAGAATCAGTCATCAATAAATAATGCATTGAAGGAGAGTATTGTTCAAGGAGTCTACTTAACCTGGTAGATCTTCTTACACTTGCAGGAGTTTCAGGTACTTGTTGTTGTTCTTGATTTTCTGGCACCTTTCGAACTTCATTTTCTTTACTTTCACCAAGTATTGTGTACTCTGTGCTTTCCTTTTCTTGTTTCTTTTCCTGCAACCGATCTTTATACATGACCTTTTCATTGAATTTCACATCTCTAATCCTAAAGATTTTGCTATTTTCATAATCCCATAAGCGATGACCAAAATAATCAACCCCATATCCAATAAAGGTACATTTCTTGGATTTATCTTCAAGCTTTGTTCTATTTTCTTTATCAATATAGACAAATGCTTCACAACCAAAAGTTCTCATAAATGAGTGGTTTACCTTTTTACCTGTCCATGCCTCCTCTAGAATACCACCATCCAAAGCACTTGAAGGCCCAATGTTTATTAAGTAAACAACAATATTTACATCATCTTCCCAAAACTGTAAGGGCAACCCTACATGCAATCTCATACACCTTGCACGCTCCATGATCGTTCTATTCATCCTTTGTGACACACCATTTTCTTGTGGTGTTCATGGGACTGTCTTCTCTCTACAAATCCCATGGTATGAGCAGTAACTATCAAAATCCTTTCTGCAATACTCACCTCCATTATCAGATATGAGACACTTCAACCTTTTTCCTGTCTCATTCTCAACCAAAGCTTTCCACTTCTTAAAAGTAGAAAACACATCAGATTTCTATCTAATGCAATAAATCCAAGTTTTCCTAATTGCATCATCAATAAATGTAACATAATAATGAGAGCCACCAAGAGATTGTACCTGATCCGGTCCCCATACATCTGTATGCACAAGCTCTAACTTTTCATTCTTCTTCTATTTCCCAACCTTGAGAAATCTGACTCTCTTCTGTTTTCCATAAACACAGTTCTCACAGAGTTCCAAACTTACCTGCTTCAGATCTGGCAGCAACTTCCTTGAGTGGAGAATCTGCATCCCCTTCTCTCATGTGGCCAAGCCTATGGTGCCACAATGTTGTATTTGTTCATGTGGAAGCTAAAGAGATAGAATGGTCAGTATTATGAGGACATAATTACAACGCACCTATCCTATCTCCTTTTTCTATCACCATTGATCCTTTAGTGATTTTCCACCACGTTTCTCCAAACGTAGATAAACAACCGCCATCTCCCAACTGCCCTGTTGAGATCAGATTTCTTTTCATATCAGGAATATGCCTTACATATTTCAGCAGCCATTGAGATCCATTCTTAAATTTTATCCATACCTTACCCATTCCAACAATGTTACATGGCTCATCATCACCCAATAAAACATGTCCAAAATCGCTCGGAACATAATCATGAAAGTATTTCCTATGGGGTGTAGCATGACATGAAGCCCCTGAATCTACTACCTACTAATCACTAGTATTATCTAATGTAAGAATCAAAGCATCTTGTAACACATCACATGCTACATTGGCTTCCTGAGTAGTCTCATGTTGTCCATCTCCTTTCTTCTTTAGAGATCTACAGTCTTTCTTCGGATATCCTTTCTTTCCACAATTCCAACACTCTATCTTTCCCAGTCTGGACTTGGATCTTCCCATTTTAGACTTGCTGCAATTACCTTGGCTCTTTCCTTTCTCCCTTTGTCTTCCCGTGTTCTCCATGGTCAACGCATTACCTGATGTCTCACCTATGCTTTTTCTTCACATTTCCTCGCTAAGAATAACACCAACAACATCATCAAATTTCAAGGTGTTTGCACCAAAGACAAAGTTACTTATAACCATGACCAAGCCATTCCAGCGTTCTGGAAATGAAAACAAGATTAGAAGAGCCCTAACCTCATATTCAAAGTTCACACTTACAGAACTTAGTTGATTTGTAACCGTATTAAATTCATTTAAATGATCAACAACAGATCCACCTTCTGACATCTTCATATTAAATAAATGCTTCATTAGAAATACCTTGTTGGAGGTCGAGGGTTTTTGATACAGCTTACCTAATGTGCTCATCAAACCCTCCGTTGTCTTTTCTTTTGAGATATTGAAAGCCATCGACGAATCCAGGGATAACCGTATTGTTCCTAGTGCCTTTCTGTCAAGAACCTCCCATTCTTCGTCCTTCATAGTCGTCGATTGTTTTTCTTTTCCTCCCAACGGTAGGAATAGATCCTTCTGGTACAGATAGTCCTCCATTTTCATCTTCCATAACTGGTTGTTTTGGCCATTAAACTTCTCGACCTTAAAATTTCCTTCTTCCGCCATTTCTTCCACTCGAACCAGAAAACCTTCTTTCCTGCGAGTTTAACTTCCAAATAGGCCTTTGGCTCTAATACCAATTGTTAGAAAAATAGGATCGTAGAGAAATAACATTAAACAAGATGAAAATATAAATTACACAAACACATTACAAGAGAGACACCAATATAACGTGGTTCACCCAAGATGGGCTATGTCCACACAGAAATTTCCAGTCCTTATTATTATACCATCCAACAAATGAAGGGATACAACCCGCAATACATCTGCTACAACTTCCTCTTCACTCTCTCTCAGTCTCTCTCAAACGATCTCATAGATCTTTACAATGCTGCAATACAAGACACAACCGTATTACAATGTATTCCTTTTATAGGGGAAATACCATGGGAAAATACCACGGGCTACCCAAAACCATGGGCCCGGAACCCCCCGTTGCACGTGCTGGGATCATAACCAAACCTGGGGTACAAATACGGTTGAAACAACATCATCTATGAGACTGGAAGTTTAGGGTCCACAACCAACATTAACCAACTAAAATCCTCCATAGGATGTCACAAAACAATATTTTAGTCAAGTAGGATTGATTGGGCTAGGAATCCATTAATGCCCACCAATCTAGTTTCATTAGCAATATTTTGAAACATATCATTATTTTTTCATACAATTCTTACAAAATCATGCTATAAGAAAGTGTTAAAAGAAAACCTGGATCAAAAGTGCTGCGTGACCAAGGAGGTGAATGTTTAGGTATAGCTTCTCTGCTCTCTCCTACAAGCCACTCAGCTTGTTGTAGGGAGACGACACTATACCGTGCAAGCCGAACCATTGATCCACACTTGACGCAAGATATCTTAGTGTCCCAACTTAGGACATCACCAAGGAGCAATTGTGAGTGAAATTGACTCCTGAAGTTTGCTATTGACTTTGGGAGGTGTTTCCAAGTCTTATTGATTGGAACATTGGCCCCATCTCCGATAGCACTAGCTATTTGTTACCTCCACTAGTCGATTGGTGAGTGGATACCATTATCACTATCAATTGTGCTTTTGGGAGGCCTGGTTACATTTAAGAGGAAGGACGTTAATTCTTCTAGAGAATTTACATTTATTTTCTTTTAACTACAAGTTCACTAAACTCGTAATAAAAAGAACCTACATGTGGGAGCTCATGCACTAAAACTGACATTGCACATATCACTCGCTTATCGCACCATTTTTCATCTATTGTGGTCGGCATATTTTTACATTTTTTCAATTGTGTTTAAATTCCACTATCACTCTCATTTGACACAAAGCCTTCACCATTGAGGAACAAAACATCATCCTAAGACATTCTCATAGACTACAAGTCCTATCCCCTCTCTCGAGGGGTGTTATTAAACCTTCTTCCCGTGTTTCACAAGGAAGGTACCCTATCTGGGGCCACTCCCAGGCTACATTGATAGGATCATCTAGTCGAGGCCAATCCTTTCTAGGTGAATTTTATCCTCTCGGAGAAACTATTAATTACACCACTTCTTCCCCCATCGAAAGAGGTACCCTGTTGGCTTCTCCCCTTTGAGATCCCTCGGTTCCATTAGATCCATCCTCTCTCATAGGAGGAAAACTGTTGTTTACAATACCACTTGGATCTCCCCCTTGTGGAAATCACATCCCACACACAATGGCAAGACCAGTCATCCCTATCTTATAGTTTATGGCTAGTTTAAATCTACCTGATTTGGCCAAACTGGCTAATGATCCCATTGAGCATGATGCGACATGGCTAACTATGCCATACAAGCTTCCTTCTGACATTCCCAAATTCGAAGGAAAATAGGGAGACGATCCCGCTAACCACGTTATGTATTTCCACTTATGGTGCTCATCTAACATCATAGTGGATGACCCTGTGAGGCTTCGCCTCTTCCAGCGTAGCCTCACCAGAACTACAACAAAATGGTACATAAACCTAGCAAGTGGAACCCATTCCACATTTGCGACATTGGCCACCAAATTTATGACATTGACCGCATTTATCCCACCCCCTGGGTATAACCATTACTATCCTTTCCCATTCCCAACTAGTCAGCAACCTCCCCCCCTCATGGGGGTCAACTAGTCCAACCTTCTTACGTCCAACAAACTCAACAATTTGAGCAGTTGAACGCCACAAAACTCCATAATCCAAAAAATCAGGAAAAGAAGAAAGGTAAGAACAAACCGAATCAACAGCCACGGCAAGGGGAAAACCCCCCTCCCCAACAAAACCAGAATATGGGTACCCAACATGAAGGGACTAACAATCCCCCTAAACAAGGGAAGAATCCCACCCTGAAAACCAATTATTGATGCTCCATTTTTGGAGATTATGGCCATTATACACATCATTTTCCTCTTATCCCCGACTGCCAGCAATTAGTCAAGGCTAAAAATAAGATGGTGAAAAACCCTCCTCAGGTAGTGAATCCTCCCCAACCACAAACCATTGTGTTGCAACAATCCTTTACGAATCAAGGGGTAGTCACACAACAACAAGACCCTCCCCCACATAGCAGTGGCTCTTTTCAAAATATATATACATTGGTCATAAACCTTCAAACGCGAGCCAAAGGTTATCACAGGCCTTCCACCCCCCAAGTGGAATATGTTCCTATCCCCTCAGGGGTCCCTCTATAGATACCATGCCTGGATACCGAACAAATCCCACAGATCCAGAAAGTTATTCTTCGGTGTACCCCTAATAACCCTCCCATGAAATCCACTCACAATTATAGTATTGTGGACAACTTGGCTCATTCCCCTGCAACTATGTCCACATTAGAAGTATTACTATCTTTCCTAACACAGAGAAAGGCATTACTCAATTCACTTGGTGTCGTCGACCCTTTCGACTCGTACCTCACAACCTTTGATCACGACAAAGGTGATCCGTGACTACCGTCGTTAGTCGCATTTCAAGTTCCAATTACTATAAAGAACGTCTAGATCCATCGATGTATCATCGACGAAGGTGCATCCACTTGTGTCATGTCTGCAAAAGTCAGGAAACGATTAGGGTCTACTGAGTTGGTCCCCTCGTCTATTGCTCTTCTCGCATATGATGGGAAACCATAACAACCAAGAGTTGTACCAAAATGTCCCCATAGAACTAGGGGGAAATATGGTTATGATCGATATCGAAGTAGTCAATGCAGAACTTGACTACAACATTCTCTTGGGGCGTCGTTACATGTATTCCATGAAGGCGGTTTCCTCCTCAATATTTCGTATCATGATGTTTCCCTTAAATGGGAGGGTAGTTACCCTTGAATCGCTTAACTACTATGACCCTAATACCACAAGAAAACCTGAGAATGTCCTACCGACTGTACTGAGTGATGATCAACCATATGTTGACATTGCCCCTAGTATGTACAAGGAATCCAATTTGTTAGGAGCATATTCGGGACCACCACCAAAGGTCCCTACATCAACCGATGGCCTAATGCGCACAATTTTCACCGCTGAAAATAGAGCCACCTCCACCTCAACACCATCATCAGCACCACTGCTAAGTCATGGAATTGAAAAAATGTTGAGTCCATCAGTACTACCAATTTTTCAAATCCCATTCTTGTATCCTCCAACGGGTGTACAAGGGATGCCAGTTATGGCTCAGTTAACTCTACCTGGGATAACTTTGGGAATCCTGGTTTGGTACCTTACAACACCTTGAGATGGATTCTAAACGAGTCACCCATTATGAGTTTGTCCCTAATTCAGCTAGTACGGTTGCAATTCCCGTAACACGTTTAGTTACGACAGCCCAACCTATGACATCCAAAACTACACCACAATCGGTCGTCGCCAAGACCGCCAATGGGTCACCAAACAACCGAATTTGAAAGGTCCCCTATTACCCAACTTAACTGAAACTGTGTCACATCCCCAAATTTCGTAAAAATTTAAAATTATTCTAAATGGTCAAAATCACCCATATAGAGTATGTCGAAGTGTAATGTTTCAGTATTTAAATCTACCTTATAATTAAAAGGCGATCATTAATCATCTCATAAATTATCATTAATGATCTAATTGACTAAATTACAAGAAAATATAGTAACCCTTAAACATACATTCATCAATATTTACATGTCATATTCAACTGCATCTATAACTCTACATTTAAATGGTGTATTACAATCTCCACAACCTCTTTCATTCTTTTTATATGAGTAAGAGGACAATCTCCTACTAACTGAGAACAATGAAATCCCATAAGTTACTTGTTTCATACAATATTTTGACTGTAAACATGTGCTAACATAAAGTTAATATGATGCATGACTAATATATTCCAACCATTTCCATATTTAGATGTGTCTACAGAATCGTCGTTAATTCTAATTCCATTCAACCGATAAAGACGCATAAGAAAAACACACAAGAAATAACCAGGAAATGTCAATTGTAAACACATATGCTTTATGTGATAAAAAGGTCATCATAGTTAAAATAAATGAAAACGCAAATACACATAATTCAAAGTAGATCAAATTGAAGCACAATGAGAATACACAAGATGGAATAACATCATAAGGAGAGACTATTTTTCACGTGGTTCACCCACTCCTTGGGCTACATCCATAAAGGGTTGTTTTGTATTATTTAAATAAAAGGAAGGGTTACAACTTGTGGGAAAATGCATTAACAAAGGAACACTTATTTCATTTAACCTATTGCTTAACTCGAACCTTTCATTGAGGTCTATCAAGGACACAAATAGCACCCAACCCACATGTATTGGGTAGGTATATTTACATTCAACCTTGGTGTGAAAACCCTTAAATACATTGATCTCAAAAATCTCCCTCATACTTCTATCATAATAATAGCAACTCAAATTTCCTTTAAACTATTATTCATATAAACTCTTTAACATAATGTTAACAACTATAATTCCCTTTATACTATTTTCCATATGGTTTCTTTAACATAACAACTATAATAATATATGAGTTCTTTAACATAATGATAAAGACTATAGTATTATATAATATTATCCATATGAGTTCTTTAACACAATGTTAACAACTATAATTTTCCTTTATACTATTTTCCATATGGTTTCTTTAACATAACAACTATAATATTATATGAGTTCTTTAACATAATGATAAAGACTATAATATTATCCATATGAGTTTTTAACACAATGTTAAAGATTATAATTTCCCTTTATATTATTATTCATAATGAGTTCTGCTAATATAATAATAGCATCTATAATTCCCTTTACATTTTCTAAAGAAAAGCACTATATAAAGGTACTATTAAATATATATAAGGCGCAGAAGGAAAATAAAATAAAATAGAGGGTTATCAAATAAGGAGAGTTACATTAATGCAACAAAAATGCTTTTCTCTAAGCTTCTCTCACAACGAGTATTTCCAAGGTAATACCAACTAACCCCAAAATAATAGGAGAACTATATGATTTCTTAAAAGTAGTTCCAGGTCTATAATTTTATTAACCTTTGTTTCTTTTTAGTGGTTCGAAAGGCCTCAATAAAGTGTCGAGACAGGGGTCGTGAAAACAACAATTACAAAGATATTGACGGTTAGAGTTTTTCTTAGCAAATATAATATAAGCAGAGATCTAACTCCAATTCCAGCATGTATTTTAATATACGTAGAACCTTAAAATGAAACTGGGATCAGCATTACGCTGTCCCCTCCCAACTGCTCTGCGCATTGCAGGTCGACAGTGATAATCCAACCTGAGATCCCACTTTCCTCCACTACCTTTAATTTTGAAAACCTCTGATCACTCCACTACCTCAATAGCCATCTTTTAATAATGGAATCTTCTCATCACAATGTCACTTAACGGCTACGATTTTCTTGGTGACTCGTTCCCCTCAGCACTTACTTTTTTTTAAAAATGCCTAAAAATTTTGTTTAATGGTATGCACCACCCTTCTAACCCTATACGTACTAAAATCTTCTTTGTTTTAAAAAAAAAGTTCTTTTATTAATAATAAAAAAATTGTGTTTTTAATAGTACCTTTTGCCACATACATTTCAAGTGCATATGAAATCTCATATATTAGAAAAATATGTATGTGAGAGATTACTAGATTTATTCCAGCTATTTCTTATATATACGTATAAAGATGTATATAGATATTTAACTGGTTCATATATAACTGGTTCCATGAGTGAATTTTATCTCTTTATATTTGTAAGGTTAGTCCCTGAGGCATAAGATAAATTCCTTGTAGCACATAATCCCTTTATTTAAGGTATAACATATAATTTCAACATATATCCAAGTTTCACATGTATTATCTCAATTCCTTTATCCTTTGTATAATATATATATATATATATATATATATATATATATATATATATTTTCATAATAAATACATGTCTTTATCAAGCAAGTATTTGTATGTATTATTTCACAACTCTTTCCTCCTTCATATATGTACATGACATATCTATCTATATATTATAGGTGCATATTATGAATTATCATCAAGTAATACTAATATGGTTTTAACTAAGGATACTACTAGCTTAATTAATAAGCTGAGCTCTTTTTTATTATTGCTCTTTCACCGAGAAGTAAGATTAATATATGTATATATATAGTAGGATATTTATTTGTACAAGGTAATTTCATTGGGTATCTTTAAAAGATAAACTCCCTTTTAACCTATTCTTAGGTTATTTCCTAAAATTTTCTTAGTAAAATTAACATAGTGTTTATCATTTTAGCTCTTAGGGAACCTTTTCACTTCTAACTTGTAATGACTAATTACTTTGCTAGATCTTAAGACGTCACTAAGAAATTGTTACTTTGTTTAAAGTGTTATTGATGGCAAGATGGAATCCTTTATCTAGTCGTAGACCTACATGGTTCCCTAGCCAGTCAACCACTCTCCCTATACAAATGGGTTTAGTTATTTGTTCTTTAAGTAGTGGCATGCCTTTAATAGCATTTAGGAAATAACTTAACAATACTCCCAAGTTCCACTGGTGGGGCCTTGGCCTTGAGCTCCTCACCATGGCCATTTACAAAATTCATAATTATATTTACAAGAGTAATAACAATAGGGTCAAATTTTGAGGGATGTCACAAACTACTAAGCCTAAAGCAGGGGGCATCAACCAACAGGAGTTAAAATCCCCAATTATCATCAATACTCCCCATCAAAGGGTCACACTGTCGTGTTCTCTTTGCAGGCAGTAAGGCCACGCAACCAATCTATGTCCTACTCTACCGGAGTTAAGGAATCTACTCAACACCGCCATTAGAATCACCCACGCTCAACCAATGGTCAAAGGGGGAACACCTCCCTGGTCCACATATAAGTCCAAAACATTGTGTACAAGTCACGCATGTCCCATATGTACTCAGTATGGGAACTATACGCACCATTTCCCCAAACTCCCTCAAAACCGAGAGGCATTAGAAACGATTCGTCTCACTCAAGTAACGATTGAGGAACCCCCATTATTAACCTAAGGAGTAGCATCCATTAACATGATCACCACATCACCAACACCGTCAGTCGCACCTACCACGGAAGTTGCGCCAACTGTAGAAGACATGGTAGAGCCTATAATGTCACAATACCCATCTAAAATTACGATGACTCCCTAACACAATGAATGTTCGTCATGTGGGAACTCCGCCCATATGCTCCCTCCTAGTGCCATCACATGCATAATGGAGCAAATCAACACTTAGGAAGACAATAACGCTTCCGTCCACGCATACCAATACCTTTCCGATCTTGTGGAGAGACCACCCACTTCTCATTTCAATGCCCCATTGTGTGCACTGAACGACAAGCTCGTCTTGAACTAATGAGAATACAAGATCAATTACAAACCCTTTGTATAACCTTGCAAAGGTTACCAACCAAGGAAGTAACACCGATCTTACCAGATACCATCGATGTTGAATCTACTTTAGCTAGTGTCCTCACTTGCAGTGATTCCTCGTATTCCGACGAAGATGCAGACCATCTGCAAGATTTCACCAAAAATTAACAAATCAACAGGGGCTTTTACCCCAGCAACACAAATAAGAAATCCAACACCAACTGTTAATATTCTTATTTGTGTCAAAAATTTACATTCGTTTCACATTATCTTGAATAAGAAAGTAAAATACCTCTCTTCTTAAATGAAGATGGCCTCCCAGTCGGACATTTACACAGGATATGCAGACGGTGCTATTTGATGGTCCAAACATCTAACATCTGTTGCTTGGGTTATATGTTCCCTATCCCATGCACTCCACCACATCGGTGGGGTGTTCTTGGGGGCACTGACAAAAAACCAAGCAGAATATGATACCGTAATAGGTCTATTAAGCGATTCCCTGCACCTGGGAATTCACCATCTACAAGTACACCTCGACTCACAACTTGTCATATTGCAATTGAATAATGTGTTTCGTGTCCGCAAATTGCTTGTCTTCCGTAATTTTCTTCATGTGCGCCTTCTCATTAGATAGTTTGAAACCATAAATTTCACACATGTACTGAGAAACATCAATTCATTCGCCGACTCCATCACCAATGAGGTATTGAATTGGTACTTGGTACATAACTCGCTTCCGTAACCCTGCATAGCCAACATACATAAATACGTCTATGTGTTTCACCTACGACTACACATACATGTATCTCATCATCATAAATTCCTAAAAGTAGATAAAACATGCCCAAGACAAATATGTTAGTATGAACTACTACATATGCATCACATCAACACATAGGCAACATAAATCAAAATACACATACATCACATACATAAAGAGACACATACATGATGTGCCTCCAAAATGGTATATATATATATATATATATATATATAATAAATAATATCTATGCCATGTACAAAAAATGGTCCTCCTGGGGCATATACATAGTAGCCTTATAAGCGATACATCGAAAACTGCCTCCCATAGGATCATCTAAAAATATGTATCTACAAAACTGGGGCTCATAGCCCTACATAAACTCAAGCTTCCCCTCCAGATGGTGGATCCCGGGGTCCCAAAATAGCCAAAGGCCACACAACATCGCCTCGTTCTGGATATGGTCCTGCTCAGGCCTCTATCGTGGAGGAGGGGTTTCTCCTCCGTGCACCTCCGGTGCCATGTGGCATGCTATCACGACATGCCACATGATATGCCTCCAAGATGGCCCACACTCAAATGGTAGGTGAAGTGTCGATTCCACCTCGTCATCCTCAAGGTCGTCCCAATATCAGTCATTTATCCTAGCTGACATCCCACTGAACCGCCGCTCCAATTATGCTATCACAGCAGCCATCTGGTCTCTAGTCCCCCCCCCCCGATCACAGCTCCTCCAACACTGACTCTTTCTGCTCTATAAGCCCCACCCTCGGCCGCACTTGCTCCTCCAATGGTCTGACCAGCCCCTGCGGCTGGCTGATATCTCCTTGATCTCTTCCTACGAGGTTGTCTCACAGGACCTACATCTGCATCACAGAGGAGGAAACCATCATCAATAACTGATAAACATGTATATCATAAATGTGCATAAATAACAGTATGTGACACATATATATGCAAAAAGTACAAACCATAACACATACCTGAACCGTCAAAACATCCAACAGGAACGGGAAGCTCCAAATCCCCCTGGAAATCCATGCCTCCCCAGGGATACCTCTCCACCCAACCGATGCATCCCTTCCAGAAATTTAGCACTTGGGGCGTATAGTAGGCCCCCATGGGCCCACCGCTAACATGGGGCATAATAAACGCCATCCAAGGTTCCTATGGCCCCCTTGGTGGGACTACTACCTATGGCCATGGCGATGGGTAGCACTCGAACAAATAGGAGCAGGCCACACTGCTATAGCAGAAGGTGCTCTGAACCCGATGCCGATGCAGATCCAACATTTGTTGCATCATAGATTGAAAAAACACTGGATCCCACACCACAAGAAAACCATCCATAACTCTCTCGACTAGCTGGAGTTAGCCCCCTGTAATCTAGTTGGGGGACGTTTTCCCCAGTACACACACCACGACTGTCACAACAGCCTGCACATTTAGTGTAAGTTTTAAACCTTAACAGTGAAGTACAAACTTATATTGATTCTTAAGCATTAACAGAAAATACACAATGGCACACACATTACACAGAGATTTTCACCTGGAAACCCTTAACCGGGAAAAAATCAGCAAAACTTAGAGCCGCACAGCTCCTTTTCATTATATCTTTACAATTTATGGTATTCTGCAACATCTAAAACCCTAATTCGTTTACCTGAAATTAGGTTACAACCCTAATCCCTTTTACCGGGATTAGATAGAGTACAATGGGTCGAAATCGCGAAAAAGCAAAAAGCAACCCAAAAACCCAACATGTAGAGCACTCAAATGGCTCACCAAAACTCTACCAGAGTTCTCAAAACTCTACTCACCACCTCAATATCGATCCACTAAAGTATGGATTGTCACACCCACTAACTGTGGAGGAAGTGCCTCGCTCACCCCTCAGTGAGTCAAACCCTTCAAGAAGTAGATATCCTGAGTCGTGATGATCAAGTCCTCATATACCACATGGAAAATCCCTCGGTCTGGGACCCACATGTCCAGTAATATCGAGAGGAGATAGTATGTTGATCGCATCAAGGGGCACTTGAAGAACTTCAAGAGCCCCGCATCACATAATACCTCTATCACTGCACGGTCGGTCAACACCCAGTCTCGTAGGAAATCGTACTCCCTCTTTCTCCACTTAACATCTATGATGCGATCCAAAAGTAGAAACTAATAAAATGCACAAGGAAATGACCACCCATCAAACTTGAAAAAATAATCAGCGCAACCTCTCTTAAAGAGGTTCGCTCATAGCACGACTGTCTCAAAAATAGCTGCGCATAGCCTGGCCAAACCACCGTTTGGACACGTGGAATTAACGTGTGGGATTTATACTACTCGGTCACGCTGGTAGCGCAACTGGCTCACTGTTCAGTTGCTCTAAACTAGTGCGCGACCGAGTAGTTATCATTCCACGCGTAGCGTGGAACAATACATTTCATTCGTGCTATAACGACGCGCTATTTTGGAAAAATCCTACGCTATAACAACGCGATATTCCCCAAAAATATCTTACTACAACAGGATTTTTCCAAAATCCCACGCAACAGCACTAAAAACCATTAAAAGGTACTTGGTCATCCAGGTGACTACTAATCATAAAACTACCTGGATAAAATTAAAAATTACAAGGGTGAGAAATACTTGAATCTCGCGGCTCGTCAAATGGTGCACCAGATCTCCCAAAATCACTCAAAACACGCTCTAAGAGGTTGGTGGCACAAAGTACAAATGATTTCGAAAAGTGGGCCCCACCCCTATTTTATATTCATTTGAGCTGAACTTCCAAATGATGCCATAGAAAAACTGTAACTTTGTTTCCAAAACCATTCACACCACCACAATGTAATGTCCCCAATTTGAAAATTTTCCCATTTTGGCCAATTTTCGAACCTTGGACTAATGAAGCTCCAAATTGTCCCCAAATGATCCCAAATGGTTTCGAATTATGTATAGAGTGGATTGAGGTGTATTAGGACACCCTAATACAAATATTATATGCTTGTACACCTTCTAAGTACTTCAATAACTTGCATTTACAATTAGAGAATGAAAAGAAAAATTACTAGGAAAATCGATGTTGAAACCCCCAACGGTAGATGGCTCCAAAAGAATCCTAAGGAATTCGAATTGGGACTGAGAGTGTTTGAATGGTATTAGGACATAAAAATGAACCTAATGGGTTCTTAGAAACTATCAAAATACTTCTGCAACATTCATTTAAGTTTAGGAGAAAATAAGGAAATTTGCTAGTAAATTCGAGGTTCAAATCCCCCAAGGCTAGAGGTCACTAATGGCTTCCCAAATGCAGTACAAACCTCCCAAATTTCATAACAGAGACATGGATTATTTATATGAGTTCAATGGGCACCCAAATTCTTCATTAATCAGTTCCTAAAGGCTGCTGCAACTCCCATAAATCAGAGATTGGTAAACATGTCTTAACATAGGGGGAAATGAGAGAAAAGCTCTATAACTTGCTATGAAATTTGTGAGAAATGTTACAAGGACTTGCATAAGGTGTATGAAAATTATTCAATATATTAAGGGCTTTACAAATAGCAATAAAACCAAAAATATTTACTGATACAAGTGGATGCCAAACAATTTCAAGCTCTCTCAACAAGATGTATGGGAAAATGGCTCGAATCTCTTCCTTGAATGTAAATATCACTTGAAATACATAATGTTTCGAGATATGGATCTCATGATATGGTTATTACATAGATAAATAGAAGCTAACATTTCCATGAAGTCTAAATATCAATCCTTCACTAACTATATGCAACAACAAGTGCGCTATGCAAAAGCTATGGGGGGGATGACACCATTCATACATAGTTTGGCATTTTTACATGGTTTTACTTGGATATTATACCTGAGGCTCATATGAGCATCAAATACACATTTCATACATCATATTACAAATAAATGGGGCTCCAATATCTCCCCCAAAGAGATCATCATCTCACCAAGTGCGCCCTTCCTCCAAGAGCCAAAATATGAAGAGAAATGTGAGAGACTTGTGGGAGCAAGTTGAATAAGAGAATATCACGAGCATCCTTGTAGCTTCAACCTGCAACAAATTACTCCATTGTAGCTCCAAATTAAAGGTCTGAATGGCCTCTCCAATTTCCAATTAGGATGGGAATCTTGCACCCTCGAAATTGGTACTAAGGAAAGTAGAGTAAACACTCCACTAGCATGGACAAGCTATGCTCTCCAATTTGCAAAATGAGAAATTATAAAAAGATCATCTCCTTCTTTGTTCTTGTCTTTTATAAACTTCTCAAGTCATCCATGGTTCGATTTCCTTCAAAAAACCTCATGCCAACTCAAGTTGGGAAGAGATTCCAATGTATGCCACTTGTCCAACAATTCTTAGTCTCCATCTTCCCTCAATTCGAATGGGGAAGCATCTTGGATGCCATAACTCCCTTGTGCACCATATTGGAGGCTAGGTTTATCACTCACATGTCATATATGTCATATGTCAAAAATCATTTCTGAAATTTGTCATAAGTGTCATAGAATCTTCATCAGTGTTTTCATGGGAGTTAGGGAATCTAGCTCCAAGTGTCACCATTCCTCTAAGATGCCTCTTCCTCTCCCATGGGAGTTTCTCTTCCACTCCAATTCGACCTTACATGATTCATTCCATGAATAATACCTCTTCAACTTTCCCAAGTATGTTACCCTTCATATTGAACTCGAATTGGTGAGAGAAATAATTCCAAGTGTAGTGGGGAATCTTGCCACATGTGGATCTCACAACCTCTTATGTTCCCTCATGATCCAATTCCACCTTATTTTATTTTTATTATTAATTTTTTTGACCCATTAAATGTGAATTTGTAAGTCTAAGGTCATGTTGGGTCTTGTATATCCCTTATTCCAACTTTTAATGCTTCCAACCCCAACCTAGGGAACTAGTAATTTTCCTCCATGATAGTTCATTTGGATGGGTATATTACAAACTTTGAATTGGGAATTTCTCTTAATGTGACCCACCTTGTCCATTTGTATTTAATTTTACATTATTACTTACTTGGACATCATTCTTGGCAATTATTTGACCCTTAGCATCAATTTGACAAAATATCATGAGTATGGCCAAGGGGCTTAGGCCATTGTCGTCAATATTGCTTGTCGTCAGTAAATTTCAACACATGGATGTTGAAGAACCTGTTTTCTTTCCAAAACTTTGCTTCCCAAAAATTGTCTTCTAAAACTTTGAGTAGTGGCACTCATGCACTACAATTGTGTGTTTCCAAAATCAAGGAGATGTGGTTTTTCTTTTTCATTTTGATATCCCCTGTAACATCACCAATAAACACCAAAATATTAATTAAATCCATCAAAACAAAGTTTGCACAATTACTCTTTACCTCTTTCATATTTTGGAAACCCTTTCCGATACCACACTGTATAATTCTTTGAAGTTGCACCGAGTTGCCCAAATTTGAGTCTTCAAGATTCCATGAAAATTTTAGAGAGGAACCACCATACTTGCTATTGCATTACTCTGATTAAATTCACCTTATTAAGTGGGGACTCAATCTCCCATACTACTTTTTTCCTGAAAAAAATTGAAACCAATGAACAAAAAATTATCCCAGGGTCCCATTGCTTCTATTGCACTCCAGCAATTAGGAGTGCTCTCCAACCCATAACACCAAGCAAGAGAATTCTCGGATCCCATTTCCTTGTATGCATTCTTCCAAACATCATAAGTACAAAGGATATATCATCAAAGTATATAACAACATAATAAAAATATACTTCAAGGAGGTGCCTCATCAAAGAATCATGAAAGTGCTTGTACCTCCAAGTAAGTAGACCACCATTTTCCAAGTGCATACAAGCATCAAGTGACCAATCAAATATGCTTCAATGATAGAGGTGAGGATCCCATGCCCTATAATGCTTCTCCAAAAGGATGCAAGATAAATAAAAATAATCATCCATGTGCTCTTTCATCCGAGAAGTGAATGAAGAACCTCCACTCAAATTTGAACCAATTAGGGAGAAAAGAAAACAATGAGCCTTCAATGGGCTCACATAAGTACCATTTATGCATCGATGGATATGTGTATCATCAAGAAATAACAAAGGATGTTGCTGCTGATAAAAATTTGCTCCAATCATATATCTCTTCACCCAAGTAGTTGATGAAGTTCCTCCAACATCAATTGAACTAAGTAAGGAGAAGAGAAAATCAAGAGTCTTCAAGTGACTCAAGTGAACATCATAAGTGCATCCATGAAGATATGTATCATCATAAGGTAAAAAAAATATTATGCTGCAAATGTAAATAATAAGGTTCTCTATTCATGTCATCATCAAAAGGAGAGATAGGAGTTTCGTACTCCTCATGTAGCACCATTAGAAAAAAACCTTTCACCCAATTTTCATCCCAATTAATGTGTCTAAAAAAGAAGTAGGGGGTGAAGAATTATGAACCAACCTTAACTCTTTGCAACTCTTACCAATCGAAATATTTAATTCATCTTCTCCATAACTGGCTGGTCCAACTATTGTGAGATCATGTGCCTCCTCCAAGGCTTTGAAACTCTCTCCATGAGGCAACTCATAATCCCTCTGAACAAAGACAAGTGATTGTATTCCTTCTTGTTTGAGTGTAGCATCTTCAAGAACCTGCATATCAACATGTACCTCATGTTCCACCATTACATGAGATTCCTCCTTTGTAACATAAATTTTTTCATCCATTGAATGATTGTCTCATATGTAGGAGGGTGTAAAGGACATTTGCAACTTCTCTCGAAGTTGCTCAATATGCACCATAGATTTTTGGAGTGTATTTTGGGTGGAATCCAACTCATTTGAGATATTTTCATTCTCTTCTGCGTACTTCAAGGTTATTCCATGATACAAACCAACAAGCTCAATTAAATGATCTCTATGAGAAAGAAAATTTAAAAAATTACCATTGGTGTCCAACATTGCCTTATGGATTTTCTCCATGTCTTCAAGGGAATATTTCTCCTCCACACACCAACAAAATTTAGAAACCAATGTATGTGTGTCATGGAAAGTTTTCAAGGCCTCTTAAATCTTCTTTTCATCCATCTTCAAGGATCCTTCAAGAAAATGAGGCTCTTGCAGATGAACTTCCTCATCTTCTTCCTTCTTGCTTGGACCAACTTCATGAAGCTCAAGTGGTGATGGGGAAGTTGATCTTGGTTCTTCTTCAATTGATACAAGGTATTCATTTTCATGCTTAATGGAAGTTTGGCTTGTAGCAACACTTTCAAAAGTGATCTTTATGTCACCAACATTGAGGTGTGAGCACCCATTAGTAGGTATTCCTTCATAGTTCAAGCATCCATCAGTAGATTCTCTTTGATTCATGTCCAAGGTAGAATGTGTCTCGACATGATCTTCAATATTTTCAATAGAGTCTTCTTCATGCTCATGTGATGTTTCTTCATATTTTTCAGAGTCACTTGGGAGTGACTTTCGATCCTCTTCATGTAATGCTTCTTATACCTCGCCTATTTCAGAACTAGGTGGCTCATGGGTCTCCTCCTTTCGCTCATTTAAGCAAGCTAAGCATTTTGCCCCTTGGTTTCGTTAGGATCAATATCTTTGGAAACTCTTTTTGAAGAAGACCCAAAAACTCTCTTCAAGTAGGAAACACATGCATTCCATGAAGCTTCACATATTTCGCTACTCTTTTCACAAGTAGGCTGATTTTTAATCCTTTCATGCTCCCCCAAAAACTGATCTTTGATTGTGGAACATATATATTTTCCATACTCATGGCTATAAGAATAACTAACATTTATTCTTCCATATGTGATATGATGGGATATACTTGTAGAAGGTACCTCCTGGACATTATCTTCCTCATACTGTTTGTAATACTCCTCATATTGCTCATCGTAGTCATCATCATACTGCTAATAGAAATCATTTTCCTTTGAGGAATAGAAATAATATTCCTCCTCATACTGCTCATAATATAAATCTGAATAAGACATGGCTGAAAATTATTCTTAAATGTATGATATTAATGAACATGTGCAAGGACCATGCTCTGATACCACTGTAATGTCCCCAATTTGGCCAATTTTCGAACCTTGGACTAGTAAAGCTCCAAACTGTCCCCAAATGATCCCAAATGGTTTCGAATTATGTCCAGAGTGGATTGAGGTGTATTAGGAAACCCTAATACAACTATTATATTCTTGGAAACCTTCTAAATACTCCAGCAACTTGCATTTACAATTAGAGAATGAAAGGAAAAATTACTAGGAAAATCGATGTTGAAACCCCCACGGGTAGATGGCTCCAAAATAATCCTAAGGACTTTGAATTGGGACTGAGAGTGTTTGAAGGGTATTAGGACATAAAAATGAACCTAATGGGTTCTTATAAACTATCCAAATACTTCTGCAACATTCATTTAAGTTCAGGAGAAAATAGGGAAATTTGCTAGTGAATTCAAGGTTCAAATCCCCCAAGGCTAGAGGTCACTAATGGATTCCCAGATGCAGTACAAACCTCCCAAATTTAATAACATAGACATGTATTAGTTATATGACTTCCATGGGAGCTAAAATTCATCATTAATCAGTTCCTAAAGGCTGCTGAAACTCCCATAAATAAGAGATTGGTAAACATATGTTAACATAGGGGGAAATGAGATAAAAACTCTATAAGCTTCTGTAAAATTTGTGAGAAATGTTACAAGGACTTTCATTAGGTGTATTAAAATTTTTCAGTATATTAAGGTCTCTACAAACAACAATAAAACCATAGATATTTATTGATACAAGTCGATACCAAACAACTTCAAGCTCTCTCAACAAGATATATGGGAAAATGGCTCGAATATCTTCCTTGAATGTAAATATCACTTGAAATACATAATGTTTAGAGATGTGGATATCATGATATGGTTATTACAGATATATACAACAAATAACATGTCCATGAAGTCTTAATAGCAGTCCTTCACTAACTATGTGCAACAACAAGTGTGCTATGCAAAAGCCATGGGGGGAAATGGCACCATTCATACATAGTTTGGCATTTTTACATGGTTTTACTTGGATATTTGACCTGAGGTTCATATAAGCATAAAATTAAGAGTTCATACATCATATTACAAATAAATGGGGCCCCGAGAGCTCCCACAAAGCGATCATCATCTCACCAAGTGCGCCCTTCCTCCAAGAGCCAAAATATGAAGAGAAATGTGAGAGAGATGTGGGAGCAAGTTGAATAAGAGAATATCACGAGAAGCCTTGTAGATTCAACCTACAAAAAATGACTCCATTTTATCTCCAAATGAAAGGTTTGAATGGCCTCTCCAATTTCAAATTAGGATCGGAATCTTGCACCCTCGAAATTGGTACTAAGGCAAGTAGAGTAAACACTCCACTAGCATGGACAAGCTATGCTCTCCAATTTGAAAAATGAGAAATGATCAAAATATCCTCTCCTTCCTTGTTCTTGTATTTTATAAACTTCTCAAGTCCTCCATGGTTCGAATTCCTTCCAAAAGCCTCATGCCAACTCAATTTGGGAAGAGATTCCAATGTGTGTCACTTGTCAAAGAATTCCTAGTCTCCATCTTCCCTCAATTCGAATGGGGAAGCTTCTTGGATGCAATAAATCCCTTGTGCACCCTCTTGGAGGCTAGTTTTAGCAGTCACATATCATATATGTCATATGTCAGTAATCGGGTCTGAAATTTGTCATAAGTGTCTTAGAATCTTCATCATTGTTGTCATAGGAGTTAGGGAATTTAGCTCCAAGTGTCACCATTATTCTAAGATGCATCTTCCTCTTCCATGAGAGTTTCTCTTCCACTCCAATTCGAAATTACATGTGGCCATGATTCCCCACTACATGATACGCATACTGAATTCAAGGGGAAGCTAGACCAGAAGGAGCGGAACAAAAAAACAACACTCCAATGGACTACAATCAAGGAGGCCGAGGAGGACTCCAAGGTTGAGGAAGAGGAGGATTTGGTAGAGATAGAGGACCGATTATACACTATAAGTATGCCCAATAGGGACATTTTGTGTGGGATTGTGAGAACCTCTATACGATATGCACATACTGCAAACAACTAGACAATGCAATGAAATATTGTCCACTATTGATCATGAAATGGAAGGAAAAAAGGAATTAAAACAATCAGAATAACCAGAATGTGCAGATGATTACAGAAGAAGAGCATGATGATCGACCAACGATAACAACAATTATGCATGGAGGAGCAAGAACAAGATCTAATGTGACAGAGCAAGAACTGCGCATCGAACAATGGGTCAAGAAAGCAACAAGAAAAAATCCAATGTTTGGTCTTCAGAGGGAGAAAGATACATACAAGCAAGCAAGGAAAGAGATATTAGAGATAGACTATAGAGCATCAACATTGAGACCAAGATATGATAGACCGCCTATATATGACATGCCTCCAGTCTATGCCTACTTAGTTCCAAAGAGACCAGTTGAAAAGGTAAGCACTTTGAAAAAATTCTTGAAGAGTTCTTTAGAATTAATCAAGGATGAATCTGCTTTGAATATACTACATTGGATGATTGACTTGTGCGTACAATATTAAGAAGTACTTGTTGGAGTTAACTAGGTACAACAAAAGAGAAGGACAAGTAGGGAATTCCGACTAAGTGTGCATATAGGATATTATTATATGGACTATATCATTTTGGATTTAGGCTCTTATGTAAATGTCCTGCCAAAAAAAACATGGGAGAGGATGGGTAGGCCCAATATGATCTAGTCTAACATTCAGCTGAGACTAGCCAACCAACATATAATTGTTTTGATTGGAAGGATGACAAGGGTTGTTAGCACAGTATAATTTTTGACCAAAAAATATTAACTTGAGGGCCAAGCTCCAGCTCTTCGCGACCTGCCATACAACACATAAGTCAAGCAACGGTACACAAGCCCAATGCACAAGCGCCAAGATTCCAACAGCAGCCTTAGGCCCATATCATCGAACAAATTTTGCAAAGGTAAGACGTTGGCTCTAATTTTTTTTGGAGATGGACAGAGTAAGCGTTAACCCATGAACAAATGGACTGCCAGATCATTAGCTGGAAGCAGATCTACAGCTATTAGGCTCTTCGCAATTTAAACATACACGGATAAATAAACTTTTCGAATCTGCGAAAGTTGGGTAGGTTCCAAGTATTTCAATGGTCTATATTTGGCGGAGAAGGGAATCAACGGTGGTTACTTGTTTCCAAAAATTAACTTGCACGAGCAAACAGAGTCTCCAAAATTGGCGAAGTGCGGTAGAGGGCGCATATTTGGACGGTCTGGATGTGAATGAGATCAAGATCGACGACGCTGGGTCGATCATGGAGATGTACGGTTGAAAAGAACCTCTGCTGTGAACAAATGATAGCCCAAAGGAAAGAGGCCACATCAGATTCGTCATATGCTTTTCACTTAACATGAAATTCTGGTTAAATCTGTTTAACGCCAACCCAGATCTCAGTCATCATTCTCGCTCATGTCGAGAGTCTAGTCGGATGATCATGACAAAATTAGTACTCCTGGTTACCATCAATGTCGCAGTCGTTATAAATGGGTTTCCAAACTTTACTGTTCGCATCAGTGTTCGAAAAGGTGGTAGGCTCAGCAGCCCAGATATCCTTCATTTGAGATCTGGTCATGGAAAAGGATCAAGAAGCCAAAGTAATTTTTGTACCAGATCAGGTGTGGTCCGATGTGGAGGATAAACACATTCCTTCATCCCCTGTAAAATTCAACCACATAGACGAGAGTACTGTCAGCGAACCCGAGGAGCACAGAGGTCAAAACGTGTGCAAGAAAACACGACGAAGGAAAAAGAGAGAGGCTCGAAAGGTTGGACAGTGCACCCACCAAACCATGGATATTCTCAGAGATTTTGTTGTCCCCGCTAAGGAAGTGGTGCCACCTCCTTCCACAGAAAAAGAGAAGGTGGTCGATTCCCTAAAGGTGGAGAATTTCTTCAACCCACAAGGCCAAGTAATAGCTTAGACGTAGAGTGGCAGTCTGTTTTATTATATTTTGCATCCCGTTGTATCAGTCTGTTTCAGAATCCTTTTGAATATGTAATATTCTTAGACTTTGGGACCACTTAAGACCTGCCAGCTGCTTAGGAGATGTTGTAGTTAGCAATTATACAGTGACACACGTAAAATTAGATAGGCCTGTCTGTCAGTACTCGTTTATGTTCTCAGAGACAAGGGACTAGGCTGAGTAGGTTTCAGTGCGGCTGTAACTATTTTATGTTAGAATGATTCGAGCCTAAAGGCTGAGGATACCTATATATACTCATATGTAATGAAGGACAAGGGGTTGGAACCGGTTTAAACTTGTTGAAACCTGTGGGAACCCATGAGGCTTTTTGTACTGTGTATTTTGAGATGTTCCTTTAATAAAATTGGCAGAGCCGAGCAAGAAAATTGAGCAGAGATTCTTGTGTTATTTTATTTGCAGTATGTACCTTATTTTTCTTCATGTGAATGTTTCCTTGTTATCTACTTCATACTGCTTTCTTTCATGTTTGGATAAGTGTATATTGAGGTAGAATTCATATTTTCTATGCTCTGTTTCTTTGATTCCAAGCATCCACAAACCAATTTCTACTAAAGTTTATGCATAATTCATTTAATAATGCTCTGTATTGATGGACTGTTCTTATTTTCCTCCTCATCACCAGACAAACAGCTCTTTGACTATAAATGAGTAGCTACACTGCCTCTGTTATAAATTATTTGCAAAACATTTCCACTTTATCATCATAAGTGTTTTGACTCCATTGCCCAATCATGAATATTCACCTTGTTTCAACCAAACAACCAACCTGTTTTTAATTCTAATTCATATATCTGGACCTGATAAAAAATTGATGAGAGATCCCTCTCTGGAAAGACAGAAGCCAACTAGCTTTCCTAAAGCTTGGTTTTGTATGTTACCTTGAAGAGACCTCTCCACAACCTTGGGGTCGATTTGAGTGCTAACAGGGGTAACTATTGATATTTATTGAGTGCGCAATACAAATTATTTTGAAGTTATTGGGATTGTAGGTGACAACAAACCTTATCCTACATTATTAGGACTTGAGTGGGATTTTGCCAACCAGGTCATTTTGATCTAAGAAAGAGGTAGATGATTTTTTTGGTAGATGAACTGAGGGTTACTGCACCATTGGACCTTGCAGAAAGAAGGTAGTATGTGGAACCATTAACAAAGGAAGAGCTAGATAAGTTCTATAATGTGATTGTGTATATGGATGACTATGTCAATCCTATTGTTGACAATGTACTCAACTGGCGTAGTATCATTTTTTCAGATTCAGAAGAATCCCTAAAAGATTGGAAGTAGAGGATGCATGAAGTATCTACAAGGATATTTGCACATCTCACTTGTGCATTGCACTATATTGGAACCAAGTAATGTGATCCACCAAGGTTATATGATGGATTGGAATATGTAGATTCCTTTGTAAATGAATTTGAAGCACAGTTACCTGAGCAACAAAGAACACTAGCATTAGATGTCGCACTGAAAGAAACACTTGCAAGATGGTGGGATGCACATAAGGACAATATATATTATGGGGAATAGTGCATAATACAATTACAAGTCAAGTTCGGTATTGATTACACTATGCAAATGTAATGTACCTAAATCAGATATTTGGCACACTAGTTCCAAAGACTCAAAACTAGGCCAAAGAGGGTTAGGTTCAAGGGTGAAGTAATCTTTGGGAATAATTAGGATGGTTACTGACCTATGTTTTGCAGGTTTTTAAGTTTTATGCAGACTTATTTAGGTTTTTGTAGACTTCAGAGAGTTTGGGAATGATTTGGGAGGATTTTGAGGGAGTTTGGGGAAGCGGAACAACACAGGGTCACGATTTCCAAACGGACGAAAAAAATACTTAGAAGACTATATTTTATTAAAAAACACTTGGGATGGATTCTAAAGAGTCTCAGGTTTCTGTAGCATCTTTTAGAATGTCATTTGGATCTCCGTAGAAAAATATATGGCAAAAACAATGGAAGCTAGTCGAATTTGGCTAGTGAAAGAGAACGGGTGAGAAAGATGGAAATGAAGGATCGGGTTTTATGAAGGTAGGACAGAAGTTCTTAAGTACATGGATGTAGGTGGTCTAAAAAAATATTCAGATATTCAAGGTACAATACTTTTTCATTTGTGGCATTGGTGAGTGGTAGATTGTCTAGCACATTGACCATTGGCACATTCGGGAGTGCATCACGTCTAGGAAGCCTCCATTGGTTAGACCAATGGATGCATGGTATCGAAATAAGGACTTATTTGGAACCTACTATGATCTTGGTGTTCAATGGGGTTCCAATAAAAATCATAGGAATGAATGGAAGCAAGTTTGGGAAGCAATATTGAAGAATTGGCAATTTTGGCTTGGTGAGGAAGCTAGTTTCCAAGGGCTTCGAAATGGAGTATGGGTTTTACTAAATTCTTCAAGGAGGGTATGGGAAGGACCAAAACGAGTTGTATAACCATATATAACTTTATATTGACAAATATATGTGAATTGTTCAGTCGATGGGGTTAATTCCATAGATATGTCAAAATATATGCACATTGGAGACAATAGGCAAAAGAGAGACACAATGTAGGAACAAATGGATATTTTTATTGATAGTATCAGTAGTATGGACCATGTCCATAATAATGGATGATAAGAGAAGAAATTATAGCATAATATATAATACATAGAGGAGAGGAAATACTAATGCTCAATAGGATCAATCCCCTACATAAACATTGATCCAGTACTGTAGAATCCCCAAATACACCTACATGAAATAAAAAGAGAAAATGCATGACAATAACCCATGAAATTGAGAATATGGAGGTATCATGAGTATGGAATATCAATGTCACAAGAAGAAGCTTTTATGAACATCAGAGAAATGTAAAAGACTTGTAGAAACTGCGACCATGTAGCACAATCAAACCCAACATCCGTATTGGATCAATACAACAACATGAGAAGGGAAAGATGCTCAACTCCACTTTGCCAATGCCTTGGTTACTTACATGCAGAAGGGAGCCATCACCCAGCTGTAGGAATCACTAGGCTCACCTATTGCAGAAAGGAAATCAAAATCAATATCAAATCAAGCATGCCCTTCCTAGTGTGCCTTGCTGCTCCTTTTAATATTTAGAGATCTCCAATACCATGGAAAAATACTATGGATGAGTGAAAACCATGTTCCATAAACACATTTAGACAATATACCATGGAACACCCAAAACCATGCACTGGGTAGTGCACATAAATCATTTGCGACTGTTGATGAGCTTTTGGAATGCTATAAAATTGTTGAAGAAGACCAGAAGGATGACAACCCACGAAATGTATGAATACCAAATACCGAGGGAGAAGGTGTAGTAGAAGGGCCAAATATTGGACTTGCTCATTATGCAAAGAAATTGAAGATGCATAAGGTCAATATTCGTACAAAAGATAATCCCAAGTTTGCAAAAAATGGTGATTATTGGGATGAATAAACTGTAGAGAAGATTGTTGATTTACTCAACAAATATCAAGATCTTTTTTCCCACTAAGTTTTCAAAAATGAAGGGGATTGTTGGAGAGATAGGGGAGATGAAAATATCCTTGAAGCCCGATGCAAAACCAATGAAATAGATACCATAGCATCTGAACCCAGTATACAAGGAGAAAGTAAAGGCTGATATAGATAGGATGCTGGAAGTTGGGATTATAGAACCTGTTGAAGAATCATAATTGATCAATCCAATGTTGGTCCAAGATAAGAAAACATGAGGAATAATTATTTGTGTGGATCTACTCAAGTTAAATGATGCATGTTTACATGATCCATTTCCCACACCATTCACAAATGACTTGTTGGAAAATGTAGGAGGGAAGGAATCTTATTCATTTACTGATGGATTTTATGGGCACCATCAAATAAAGATTGCAAAGGAATATAGGCACAAGATAACCTTTGCGGCATAGTGGGGATGCTACTAGTATACCATGACGCCTTTTGGGTTGAATATCAATGTGCCAATAATATTTTCTCAAGTGGTTGTCGCATCATTTAAGGAGTTCATACACAAATTTTTAGAATCCTATTTGGATGATTGGACAGTATTCATCCTACTGAAAAACCATATTGAAGTTCTACGCTTGATGTTGGATAGATGCAGACAGTTCCATATTTCATTAAATATGAAGAAGAGCATTTTTTGCACACCATTTGGTATTCTACTATGTCATGTAGTTTGTAGACAAGGATTGTTGGTGGATTTGGTGAAGATTGCAACTGTTGTTGATTTACCACCACCTACTTCAATGTGACATTTGTGCGCTACATTGGGGCATACATGATACTAAAAGAAGTTTATCGATGGGTATGTGTAGATCAAAGCCCCACTAGAAAAAATATTGAAGAAGGTTTCCAAGTTCCAATGGAGCGAAGAGTGTCAGTAGAGCTTGGGTGTCTTGAAGCAGAAAATAGTCCCTGTGCCAATCCTAGTATTTCCATACTAGAAGAAGGAATTTCATTTCCATGTAGATGCATCATTGATAGCGTCGGGCCTAGTTCTAGCTCAGCCGGGCGAAGGAGACTTAGATCACTCGATTGCGTTTGCAAGTAGAATGTTGTCATCCGATAAGAATAATTACACCACTATAGAGAGCAAAGGATTGACAATGGTGTACGTTTTGTAGAAGTTCAAACATTATTGGTTGGGGTCACATTTTAAGATGTACACAGATCATTCTATGCTTTGATACCTATTCAACAAGCCAATGTTGGGGGGTAATCTATGCAAATGGTTGTTATTGTTTCAAGAGTATTATTTTGAAATAGTAGTGAAACTAGGGAAGTTGAACTTAGGACCTGATCACTTATCGTGCATAGAAGTAGGGGAAGATGTAGGCGATTTGGACAGCAATTTACCATATGCACACCCATTTACAATGTAGATGTTGGAAAATTACTTTGTGGATATTGTGTATTTCTTGAACACTAGAGTAGCTCCAGCAGGAATGATATTCATGCAAAAGAAACAACTAGTAGTCAAGGTAGCAGACTACCAGGTGATAGCAGGGAATTTGTACAAATTGGGCACAAATGGGATTTTGTGATAATGTGTATTAGAATAGAGAGGCCTATGATATTGAAATAGGCCCATGAAGGAGTTGTGGGAGGCCATTATGTGGGGGAAGTGACAACTCAGAATATTATGTGTGCAATATTGTGGTGGCCTACTCTACATAAGGATGCTAAGGAATTTTTCCAAATATATGATGTCTGCCAACGAGTTGGAAATCCCTCTAGAAGAGATGAGATGGCACTAATGCCACAAGTTAAATTGCCGACCTTTGATAAATGGGTAGTTGAATTTTTGGGACCAATAAAGCTACCAAAAAAAAGGTTAGGAGAAAGATACATAATTACTATGACATATTATTTGACCCGGTGGCTTGAAGTGGAACCTGTCAAGGATTAACGCTCATAAAAAACTGCACGGTTTCTATTTGAGAATGTTGTGATGAGGTTTGTATGTCCAATAATTATGATGAGTGTTGAGGGGACTCATTGAATAAGACAATTATTTCTCTGATAGAGGATTTCTAGGTCTATCACTAGAGGAGCACCCCCTATCACCCTCAAGCAAATGCAAAAATTGAAGCATTTAACAAGATCCTGGAGACTGCACTGAAAAAGATATGCAATGTGAACAGAGATGATTGGGACTTGAGGATTCCTGCAGTATTATGGGCATATCAAACAACATGTAAGAAGCTGATAGGATAAACACCATTTAGGCTAGTGTATGGGAAAGAGGAAGTCATGCCTATGGAGTTCATTGTGTCGATTCTGTAGGTTTTTGCACTGAAAGAGCTCACATATTGTAGCGCAATATAAAGAATATTGTCAGAACTAATGGAATTAGAGGAAGACTAGTTCATCGTAGGATTTCATTAGTAGGTTCAAAAAGTGCGCGAAAAGGCCTCGCTTGACAGACATATCAAGTAGATGCAGTTCAATACTGGAGATCTAGTTTTGTTGTAAGAAAACAAGTTTCTGAAGCACCCATGTAAGTTTGTTATGCATTGGTTGGGTCCTTATGTTTGTCACAGAGGAAAGGGTCATTCATATGGAGAAATTGATCGGGGAACCCCTAGAAGTATTTGTTAATGGAAGTCGGATGAAACTATTTAGGGTCAACCGTCATTCCACACAATAGATGGAATAAGTTTGGAAAAATAAGAGAAAGAGTAAAAAGAAAAGAAAAAGATAATAAAGAGAATGAAAAGAAATAAACAAAAGGATATAATGATGATTTTAGGAAAAAAATTGTCGCGGCATCAACACAAGCCAGAGGTGCATAGAAAGGAGAATCCAGTGGCATAGAGGGTAATCCAAGAGGAAGATCCATGCAGAAGGAAGGTAAGAGAATTAAAGAATAAAAAGGATAGTGAAACAACGGATACACAGTGTAATAAATGAAGAAATCGGCTGCAATATTTAGACATGATGATAGATCTAGCCCAAATCTAGGCTAGGATCGACAGATCTAGGCAGACATTGAATGAAAATTAAGGCACAAAGAAGGATTATACAACTAGAATCAAGATATAAAAATAGAAGGTAGGAAACAAGACAACTCCATAATTTAGTAAGCATATAGAGTCGAGCCAAAGAGAGAGGTAAGTATAACTACAGTAGATTCAGTGCAATTATAGAAGAAAGAATGGAACCACCAAAAAAAGTAGGGTTTGTATCCACAAAGAAGCCGTGCACAAAGCAACCATCTGTACCATTGCAGCTGAAAACACCAGGAGCATGGGTATCAATGCAACCAAAATTTTTGAGAGCATATGTACCCCTGAGGAAACCAACATCAAATATAGTTAACCCACCCAAAGTGCTAAAGTACGACTTGGTGACACCAACCATTCCAGAAGGGGTCTTGATTGAGGGAAACATGTTGGGACAAGTGCCTCATCTAAGATATGCAGACCATGACATCATAGATAAAGACAAGTTTCAAATCATGATTGCACATAAGTATTTATGCATGAAGACAATCTCAGACTCATCCATAATTTTGGTTGAGGCACAAGAATGGGATATGGGGTTGTAGTGTATAGGCATCCTAAATCTATTGGAAATCCCACACTTTGGAAGGAGTGAAAAAATAAATAACTGCTTGCAGTTGCTGTTAAGTTGTGTACATGCAAGTTTCTTGTGGTTATACAAGGGAATCTCGATCAACAACAAGTCGATTTAATAGATAATAGGGTTTCCAATAGCAGGGGAGGACCCATTGACATTGTTCAAAGACGTAAGCCAAGACAAATCCATGGCAAAGAGGATGAAGGGAAAATATGGCATATTTAGAGGACCATGTGGATTGGATGTAGCCAAATATCAATGATGATTCAATTAAGTTTGCGACGTGGGTGTTAGCCTGCAACTGCGAAGGAAATGTTGCAAAGATCAGGTACCTGCAGGAGTAAGAAAAATGACAAAAAAGTGCGCAACAAACATACAAATAGACTGGGCCAGCTTCCTAATGAATGAATTCCTATTTGACTACAAAGACAAACATGAAAAATGATCATAGTTTCATTATGCATGGATCTTGATTCTAACTGCACTAGTTGCATGGAGGGAGCCAGAGGAGACACAATTCATTGAAATGTCCCACAAACCATATTTGGCAGCCCGTTATACTAGCTTGTGGTTTAGCATGAACAATAACATGAAGCAAGACAACAACATAGTTTTCTGTGTTTACAAGGAGGTAATATGATTAGGTAGCATAATGAGCATATCATGCATATAGCCATGACAGAGCAGGATGTCAACCTCATTGTGAATGTTTGGGACACAGAATGTAGAGTCCTAGTGACAAAGGAGCAAGAACAATAAAAACAACAAAAATAGCACAAGCAACAAAAATACCCAGAAGACATGCAACAAGAAGAAGAACCAGGAGAACAAACAAATGATGTAGGAGACAACCTACAGGACAAGGAACAAAGCACGAGAGAGAAGAAAAAGGACAAGGACAAGGAAGGATATTGGTAGCAAAGGAAAAAGAGTAAGGAAACAAAGCAATCAACAATTTATCCATTGACATGCGATGACTTGGTTGAGATTGGTGATCAAGTCAATGAATTAACGGATGAAGCATGGGACCGAGTTGTGTAGAAATAAGAAGAACTGTAGACAAGTATACAAGAGCAGTTAGCTACATTGTTTCAAGTGTTGGAAGCAACAAGAATCACACTGGGTAGAACATAAGCAGAAAAAACCAATAATACGACATAGATTGGGTAGAGGCAGACGGTATCACAACCATTTCTTACATAAACAATGCACTGGAGATTGAAGATATCATCGAGATTCTTAGAGTTTCCCACAACATAAATGCAGGAGCACACACTAATGGTAAGTTCTATTGAGTTAGTATTATCGCATTTTCCCATAGATGTATTATAGAGTTTGTAGATAAGTGTTGTGCATGAGATTCAGACTAGAGAAAATTCCACTTTGATGGAGTGGAGTAAAGCAACTGCAGATAAAGATGTGCAACAAGATGAGTGCAGCAAGATCCACAAGGAAAAGGAATAAGTTACATAGAAGAATGAAAATTTGCAGCAGGCAATGGAGAGAATATACAACACTATACCAGAGGGACAACTGGAGGTAGATATTCTAGTTGAAGAGAAGGTAACAAAGACAAGAGAAGTCATTAAGGTATTTTGCGGGAAGATTGTAGATATGGAAGCACACACAACTTCGAGTACTCCACCAAAGGAAAGGGAGCAAAGAGAACAAACAACCACCACAGTAGTAGAAAACATCAATACCTTACAAGAAAACTGCAAAAAGATGTGTGAGGAAAGCACATAGGTTTGGACCCAGTTGATAGAGGATGTTGAGTTAAAGACAATAGAACATAAATTGTAGTCCACACATGAGAAGGAACATAGATTGAAGGATTCAATGAACACTTTTATAGCAATGGAACGTGTGGTTGCATTGGTTGAAAATAGGAAGTAGCAATTGGATATTAATTTGTTAAGGGATGAACAACAGAATGTTGCAGAGAAGCTAGAGCCACTGTAGGAGGAAGCCTTCAGGGTGACAAAAGAACTCGATGTAGTACAAGAAGTAGTAAAGCATACAATAAAAGATACCAAGAATAAATGGCAGGAAATCCTCACAACGCAGTAGCAAAAGGGATTGTAGAGCAGGAAACACAAGCAAAATAAAAAGTTGAAACTGCAAAAGAAAGACTTCAAAAACTGGTAGAGACAATGAAGGTAGTGCACCAAAAGGGTTGAAGTGACTCGGGACAGAGAAAACATGTGGATATAATTGGGAAAATTGGTGGCAAATATTGCAATATGATATAAAATTGATATCAAATACGCAAAGTCAGAGAAGGTGGCGAAGGCACATCATGATGAAGAGGACTGAGGTACTTAGTAATTTCCCATAAAAGCAACAAGGGAACAACAGCTAGAATAACGACTTTGTTAAAGTATATGCTGCACAGATGCAGAGATGCAGAGCCGAAGGGAAAACCTGAGATACAAAGCGAAGATACAAGGCTGACGCTACATAAAGCATAGTCACAAAAAGCCGAGAGCTACTGAAGTCGTGACACAGGAAGCTATGGTACCACCAAAAGTAGCAATATTAGTAAAGAAATAGACCTAACGAGCAAGGACGAGTGATGGTTGGAAAGAGTTCCAAAATAAATGGTCAAGATGTCAATTCAAGAGGGATGGGACTCTGGTTAGAAAGGTGTTATGTCGTAGTTGACATACTCTTGAGGAAAAATATCTCAATCGAACAAAGTGCAGTTGCACGCTAAAGTGGATCAGTACGAGCCACATGTGAGTGTTGGGGGGCTATGGGAACAAGTATTTTGGACCAATTTTGGGAACTACGCGCAAGGAAAAATACTGTGCACCGACAAGATAAAGGACCAATGCGTGAAAAATACGGAAGTTAGTTAGAAGTAGTTGGGCACTTATGTCCACATTGTAATCGGCTCAACTCATTTTGAAATGTATAAATATGTCAGGGATCTTTGGGGTTAGGGGTTGTTCGTGAATTGCTTTCATGGTAGAATCCTTAGTGGTTGCTTTTATGCTATGTAAAGTTGGGGTATTTATGGGTTTATGACAGATTCCTAATGCGCAGAGCGCGGGTTTTGTAAGATTGTTCCAGATGATAGAAATATTGAAGCAAATATGTTTTGGAGCAAATCTCTTATGTGTTTGATGTGATGAATGTTCTATTTATTGGATGCATGTATGCTCTGTTTATGTTATTGCTTTGAATGTGTTATCAATTATCATGAATAAGCTATCTATTTCTGTGCATAATGTGAATGTATGATAGATAAGTTGAATGAATTCCTTCTGGCCCTTTGAAACTGCAGAAGCTTGGTTCCTACAGTTCTCGGGTGAGACTTCATCTGCTTGTAAGTGATGCCAAAAGGGAAAATATCTAGGGCTTTGTTGGTGAATTTACATTGTAACCCAGGTCTTCCCATTGCACACCAACATTAACTAAGGCATATAATTAAAAAAATATGAGTCCTTATGTTAACATTTCGAAATATACAATTAATTTCTCATATGCCTTTTTTCTTGTTCCCCTTTAGTGAGAACATAAACCCTCTTGTTCTCTCTACAACCATCTTAGACCATTATATAAATCATATTCCAACATTAGTATTATATAGCTTGAGTCCATGGTGGAAAACATACCATACTATTTATATAAATATATTTAATACAATTACGTGCCTAGCCATTAGTCAAGACTTGTCCTTGACCTCTACTCTAAGAATCCCTATAAATGAATTTATATCATGTACACATGGGTTCATTAATTTAATCTTACATGGATGGACTCTCATCATTATTGAATTGGTGGCATAGAGGAATTAGCTACCAAATCCACTAAATTAACTACTTCCTCCAATCTTGATTCATATAATCTTGAAAGAGGTTGAGTCACATTCCTCATGAGAGATATTCCTTATGAGGGATAACAATGACAACAACTTCACCGTTACTCTCAAGAATTGGATCAATTTAAATTGATGAAAACACATGTACCAAGTCCTAGAGAGTCTTAATTGGATCTACCCAATGGTCAAACATTTGCATTGCAACAAAAAAAATAATTAGTGCCTAAGTTAGTGTCCCTTTTTAGTGATTTTTTTTTAAATTGAGTTGGAAAATTTGGCTCTAAAGCTAGTGTGAACTTGCAATTTTTAAAGCACCTAAATTAGCACCATAATTAGCATTATATTTAGCACTGGGATTAGCATCTAATTTAGAATTGACTATTTGTAAATTAAATTTATGGAAATAGAAATGGAAAATGTTAAGGGAATTCTGAGATTTGAACTCAAATCACTTCCCAAAAGGAAATAACTCTACTTGAGCTGCATTCCCGTAGAAATATACCTTTAAAAGTGCAGATATGAATTTAAATTAACCTAACCTATGCATGCAAGCATGGGAATACAAATGGAAAACCTTATCGACCAGCTGGAGTTGGCCCCCTGTAATCCATTTGGGGGACGTTTCCCCCAGTACACACACCACGACTGTCACAACAACCTGCACATGTAGAGCACTCAGATGGCTCACCAACACTCTACCAGAGTTCATAGAAATTTGGTCACCACCTCAATATCGATCCACTAAAGTATGGATCATCACACCCACCAACTGTGGAGGAAGTACCACCCTCACCCCTCGGCGAGTCAAACCCATCAAGAAGTGGATATATTGAGTCGTGATGATCAGGTCCCCATATCCCACTTGGAAAACCCCTCGGTATGTGACCCACATGTCCAATAATCTCCATAGAAGATAGTCTACCCAGAATCGCGTAATACCTCTATCCTTGCACAGTCAGACATCACCCAGTCTCATAGGGAATCATACTCCCTCTTTCTCCACTCAACATCTCTTATGCAATCCAAAAGTAGAAACTAATAAAATGCACAAGGAAATGGCAACCCATCAAACTTGCAAAAAATCATCAGCACGGACTCTCTTAAAGAGGTTCACACGTAGCACGACTGTCTCAAAAATATCAACACATAGCCTAATCGAACCATCGTTCGGACATGTGGAATTAACATGTGGGAGTTATACTACTCGTTCGTGTTGGTAGCACGGATGTATCACTATTCGGTTGCTCTAAACCAATGCACGATCGAGCAGTTATCGTTCTGCACGTAGCGCAGAACAGTACATTTCATTTACGCTATAACGATGCGCTATTTCAAAAAAATCCTACGCTATAGAAGCATGATATTCCCCAAAAATATCATGCTACAGCATAGGATTTTTCCAAAATCCCAAGCGGCAGCACCAAAAACCATCACAAGGAAACTGACCATCCAGGAGACCCCTAATCATAAAACTACCCGGATAAAATTAAAAATTACAAGGGTGAGGCATACCTGAATCTCGCGGCTCATCAAATGGTGCACCAAATCTCCCATAATCGTTCAAAAAACGCTCGAAGAGGTCGGTGGCACAAAGTACAAATGATTTCGAAAAGTGGGCCCCACCCCTATTTTATATTCATTTGACCTGAACTTTCAATTGGTTCCATATAAAAAATTTAACTCCGTTTCCAAAACTATTCACACCACCACAATGTAATGTCCCCAATTTGAAATTTGTCCCAATTTGGCCAATTTTCAAACCTTGGAGTAATGAAGCTCCAAACTGTCCCCAAATGATCCCAAATGGTTTCGAATTATGTCCAGAGTGGATTGAGGTGTATTAGGACACCATAATACAACTATTATATTCTTAGACACCTTCTAAGTACTTCATTAACTTGCATTTACAATTAGAGAATGAAAGGAAAAATTACTAGGAAAATCGATGTTGAAACCCCCGAGAGTAGATGGCTCCAAAAGGCTCCTAAGGACTTTGAATTGGGAGTGAGAGTGTTTGAATGGTATTATGACATAAAAATTAACCTAATGGGTTCTTATAAACTATCAAAATAATTCTGCAACATTCGTTTAAGTTCAGGAGAAAATAGGGAAATTTGCTAGTAAATTCGAGGTTCAAATCCCCCAAGGCTAGAGGTCACTAATGGATTCCCAAATGCAGTACGAACCTCCCGCCTTTCAGAATAGAGACATGGATTATTTATATGAATTCAATGGGAACCCAAATGCATCATTAATCATTTCCTAAAAGATGCTGCAACTCCCATAAATCAGAGATTGGTAAGCATGTATATAGGGGGAAATGAGAGAAAAACTCTATACCTTGCTATGAAATTTGTGAGAAATGTTACAAGGACTTGCATAATGTGTATCAAACTTCTTCAGTATATTAAGGTCTTTCAAAACAAAATTAAAACCACAAATACTTACTGATACAAGTCGATACCAAACAACTTCAAGCTCTCTCAACAAGATATATGGGAAAATGGCTCGAATCTCTTCCTTGAATGTAAATATCAATTGAAAAACATAATTTTTCAAGTTGTGTCTCTCATGATATGTTTATTATATATATCATCTAACATTTCCATGAATTCTAAATAGTAGTCCTTCACTAACTATGTGCAACAACAAGTACGCTATGCAAAAGCTATGGGGGAAAATGGCAACATTCATACATAGTTTGGAATTTTTACATGGTTTTACTTGGATATTCGACCTGAGTTTCATATGAGCATCAAATACAAAGTTCATACATCATATTACAAATAAATGGGGCTCCAATATCCCCCCCAAATAGATCAACATCTCACCAAGTGCACCCTTCCTCCAAGAGCCAAAATATGAAGAGAAATGTGAGAGAGATGTGGGAGCAAGTTGAATAAGAGAAGATAACGAGCGGACTTGTAGCTTAAACCTGCAACAAATGAATCCATTGTATCTCCAAATGAAATTTCTGAATGGCCTCTCCAATTTCCAATTAGGATGGGAATCTTGCACCCTCGAAATTGGTACTTAGGCAAGTAGAGTAAATATTCCACTAGCATGGACAAGCTATGCTCTCCAATTTGCAAAATGAGAAATGATGAAAATATCCTCTCCTTCTTTGTTATTGTCTTTTATAAACTTCTCAAGTCATCCATGGTTCAAATTCCTTCCAAAATCCTCATGCCAACTCAAGTTGGGAAGAGATTCCAATGTGTGCCACTTGTCCAACCATTCCTAGTCTCCATCTTCCCTCAATTCGAATGGGGAAGCTTCTTGGATGCCATAACTCCCTTGTGCGCCATATTGGAGGCTAGTTTTATCCCTCACATGTCATATATTTCATATGTTAGCAATCAGGTCTGAAATTTGTCATAAGTGTCATAGAATCTTCATCATTGTTGCCATAGGAGTTAGGGAATCTAGCTCCAAGTGTCACCATTCTTTTAAGATACCTCTTCCTCTTCCATGAGAGTTTCTCTTCCACTCCAATTCGACCTTACATGATTCATGCCATGATTAATACCTCTTCAACTCCCCCAAGTATGTTACCCTTCATCTTGAACTCGAATTGGTGAGAGAATAATGCCAAGTGTAGTGGGGAATCTTGCAGCATGTGGGTCCCACAACCTCTTATTTTCCCTCATGATCCAATGCCACCTTATTTTATTTTTATTATTATTTTTTTGAACCATTTAATGTGAATTTGTAAGTATGAGGTCATTTTGGGTCTTGTATCTCCCTTATTCCAACTTTCAATGCTTCCACCCCAAACCTAGGGAACTAGTAATTTTCCTCCATGATAGTTCATTTGGATGGGTATAATATAAAATTTGAATTGGGAATTTCTCTTAATGTGACCCACCTTGTCCATTTGGATCTAATTTTACATTATTACTAACTTGGACATCATTCTTGGAAATTATTTGACCCTTAGCATCAATTTGACAAACTATCATGAGTATGGCCAAGGGGCTTAGGCCGTTGTGACCCAATGAAAAATTTGGGGACATGACAAATCTTCCCCTCCCAATATTGTTTGTCCTCGACAAACAATTTCAAAACATGGATGTTGAAGAACCTGTTTTCTTTCCAAAACTTTGCTTCCAAAAACTTCTCTTCTAAAACTTTGAGTAGTGGCACTCATGCACTACAATTGTGTGTTTCCGAAAGCAAGGAGATGTGCTTTTATTTTTCATTTTGATATCCCTTGTAACATCACCACTAGACACCAAAATATTAATTAAATCCATCAAAACAAATTTTGCACAATTACTCTTTACCTCTTTCATATTTTGGAAACCCTTTCCAATACCACACTGTATAATTCTTTGAAGTTGCACCGAGTTACCCAAATTTGAGTCTTCAAGATTCCATGAAAATTTTAGAGAGGAACCACCATACTTGCTATTGCATTACTCTGATTAAATTCACCTTATTAAGTGGGGACTCAATCTCCCATACTACTTGTTTCCTGAAAAAAATTGAAACCAATGAACAAAAAATTATCCCAGGGTCCCATTGCTTCTATTGCACTCCAACAATTAGGAGTGCTCTCCAACCCATAACACCAAGCAAGAGAATTCTCGGATCCAATTTCCTTGTATGCATTCTTCCAAACATCATAAGTACAAAGGATATATCATCAAAGTACATAACAACATAATAAAAATATACATCAAGGAGGTGCCTCATCAAAGAATCATGAAAGTGCTTGTACCTCCAAGTAAGTAGACCACCATTTTCCAAGTGCATACAAGCATCAAGTGACCAATCAAATATGCTCCAATGGCATAGGTGAGGATCCCATGCCCTATAATGCTTCTCCAAAAGGATGCAAGATAAATAAAAATAATCATCCATGTGCTCTTTCATCCGAGAAGTGAATGAAGAACCTCCACTCAAATTTGAACCAATTAGGGAGAAAAGAAAACAATGAGCCTTCAATGGGCTCACATAAGTACCATTTATGCATCGATGGATATGTGTATCATCAAGAAATAACAAAGGATGTTGCTACTGATAAAAATTTGCTCCAATCATATATCTCTTCACCCAAGTAGTTGATGAAGTTCCTCCAACATCAATTGAACAAAGTAAGGAGAAGAGAAAATCAAGAGTCTTCAAGTGACTCAAGTGAACATCATAAGTGCATCCATGAAGATATGTATCATCATAAGGTAAAAAAAAGATTATGCTGCAAATGTAAATGATAAGGTTCTCTATTCATGTCATCATCAAAAGGAGAGATAGGAGTTTCGTACTCCTCATGTAGAACCATTAGAAAAAAACCTTTCACCCAATTTTCATCCCCAATTAATGTGTCTAAAAAAGAAGTAGGGGGTGAAGAATTATGAGCCAACCTTAACTCTTTGCAACTCTTACCAATCGAAATATTTAATTCATCTTCTCCATAACTGGCTGGTCCAACTATTGTGATATCATGTGCCTCCTCCAAGGATTTGCAATTCTCTCCATGAGGCAACTCATAATCCCTCTAAAAAAAGACAAGTGCTTGTCTTCCTTCTTGTTTGAGTGTAGCATATTAAAGAACCTGCATATCAACATGTACCTCATGTTCCACCATTACATGAGGTTCCTCCCTTGTAACATAAATTATTTCATCCATTGAATGATTGTCTGATATGTAGGACGGTGTAGAGGACATTTGCAACTTCTCTTGAAGTTGCTCAATATGAACCATAGATTTTTGGAGTGTATTTTGGGTGGACTCTAACTCATTGGAGAGATTGTCATTCTCTTTTGCATCCTTCAAGGTTATTCCATGATACAAAGCAACAAGCTCAATTAAATGATCTCTATCAGAAAGCAAATTTAAAAAATTACCTTTGGTGTCCAACATTGCCTTCTGGATTTTCTCCATGTCTTCAAGGGAAGATTTCTCCTCTACACACCAATAAAATTTTGAAACCAATGTATGTGTTTCATGGAGAGTTTTCAATTCCTCTTGAATATTATTTTCATCCATCTTCAAGGATCCTTCAAGAAAATGAGGCTCTTGAATATGAACTTCCTCATCGTTTTCCTTCTTGCTTGGACCAACTTCATGAAGCTCAAGTGGTGATGGGGAAGTTGATATTGGTTCTTCTTCAACCACTACAAGGTCTTCATTTTCATGCTTGATGGAAGTTTAACTTGCAAAAACACTTTCAAAAGTGATCTCTATGTCACCAACATAGAGGTGTGAGCACCCATCAGTAGGCACTCCTTCATAGTTCAAGCATCCATCAATAGATGCTCTTTGATTCATGTCCAAGGTAGAATGTGTCTCGAAATGATCTTCAATATTTTCAATATAGTCTTCTTCATTCTCATGTGATGTTTCTTCATATTTTTCAAAGTTACTTGGGAGTGACTTTCGATCCTCTTCATGTAATGCTTCTTCTACCTCACCTATTTCAGAAGTGGCTCATGGGTCTCCTCCTTTCTCTCCTTCAAGCAAGCTGATGCATTTTTCCCCTTGGTTTCCTTAGGATCAATTCATTTTTAACCTCTTTTTGAAGAAGACCCAAAAAATCTCTTCAAGTAGGAAACACATGCATTCCATGAAGCTCCATATATTTTACTGCTCTTTTCACAAGTAGGCTGACTTTTAATCCTTTCACGCTCCCCCAAAAATTGATCTTTGATTGTGGAACATATATCTTCTCCATACTCATGGCTATAAGAATAAGTACCATTTCTTCTTCTAAATGTGATCTGATGGCATATACTTGTATAATGTACCTCCTGGACATTATATTCCTCAAATTGCTCATCGTAGTCATCATCATACTACTCATAGAAATCATTTTCCTTTTAGGCATAAAAAGAATGCTCCTCCTCATACTGATCATTATATAAATTTGAATAATACCTGGCTTCAACTTATTCTTCAATGTATGATATTAATGAACAGGTGCAAGGACCATGCTCTGATACCACTGTAATGTCCCCAATTTGAAAATTTTCCCAATCTGGCCAATTTTTGAACCTTGGACTAGTGAACTCCAAATTGTCCCCGAATGATCCCAAATGGTTTCGAATTATATCCATAGTGGATTGAGGTGTATCATAAAACCCTAATACATCTATTATATGCTTGGACACCTTCTAAATACTTCAAAAAAATACATTTATAATTAGGGAATGAAAGACAAAATTACTAGGAAAATCAATGTTGAAACCCCAAAGGGTAGATCGCTCCAAAAGACTCCTACGTACTTCGAATTGGGACTGAGAGTGTTTGAATGGTATTAGGACTTCAAAATGAACCTAATGGGTTCTTATAAACTATATAAATACTTCTTCAACATTCATTTAAGTTTAGGAGAAAATAGGGAAATTTGCTAGTAAATTCGAGGTTCAAATCCCCCAAGGCTAGAGGTCACTAATGGCTTCCCAAATGCAGTACGAACCTCCCAAATTTCATAAAAGAGACGTGTATTAGTTATATGAATTCAATGGGAACCCAAATGCATCATTAATCAATTCCTAAATGTTAATGTATTTGTAACTTCGGAAGATATTCACTTGTATATTATATGTATTACATTTGTACCTTATTGTATCCCCAACGGAGATGTATTATTCCTTCGATTGGAAGTGTCGTCATGTGTACTTGCAAGTGTCGCAAGTTATATTGTAAGTGTCGTAACTTATACTTGATGGGTTATTAGACCACCTTAATGGGGTCGGCCCTGTATGAGTCATGTGGGTCAAAGGGTTATTAGACCACCCTAGATGGGTCGGCCCAGTCAGCATTATGTTATGTGGTTAAGTTGAGGCCGACCTAGTTGAGTAAAGGTCAAGTCAAGTTAGTGTATAAATAGAGAGTGTGTCTCTCTCATTTTACACATTCTATTATTCACTCACTTTGCATTAGTGAGAGAGAGGAGGAGTGTGCACAAGTGGAGGAGGAGCATGCTGCTGAAGTTATATATCTCTTGGGTTTGATCATTGTGATCCTTGTATTGATGCTTATTCTATCTCTGAGGAAGTTGCGGGGTTTTCACCTTCTTGGTTTTCCCCGATGAAATGTTTTGTGTCTCTTGTCTCTTGTCTCTTATGCTTGATATGCTGTACATGTTATTCGTTCAGTTAAGATCCTAGATATATTGAATTAAATGATGAAAAACTAATGTGGTATCATAGCTAGCCTAAAGGAAGGCATGGTATGGCATTTATGAGACTTGTTTCACTTGCGACAAATTGGAAGCTAGGGCTTGATATAGAAAAAACCAGTCATTGTGGAACTTTCTCTATAAATCCATTTTGGAGAAGGTTCAGGTTCTGAAAATTCTACAGGTCGTATATAACATCCCCGTGTACCTTGTGTCCGAAGAATATCATATAATTCGATGTATTTTTTGATTTATGATCTGTACAAGTTAAGGTTTCTGCCTCTTCTAGATCTAAGTCATAAACAGGTGACCTAGGAAAAAAGGTCATAACATGGGATAGGAAGATCCAAATGAAATTCTGTAAAAAGTGATAGTAAGAGCACGGACTTTAGTTTCTTAGGTAAGGTTTTTAGAGGCCTAAATTGAACCAGTGACACGTCGCACTCCATACAAGTTCGCTATATTGTTTTATCCCATAAATAGGTCACGTTGCGACACTTGGAATAACTCTCTCTCAGAGAATCCAATTGAGGTCAAACCTATGGGGTTGGAAAGATGATAGGTCAGGATACCATAAGACGAAGTTTTAGACCCTTTGGATTTGTAATTTCAGAGATGCACCAGAAACAATAAGGTGCATATTTATGTCAAAACAGAATTGGATTCTGAGCACCTTCATTCTTGTCTTGTCACTGCTGCGGGAATTTAGGGCTTCGGAGAAAGTTGAAATTTTTGGAGTCGGAGTCCATGGCTGAATGCTCCTCATCAAAATCAAAATTTAGAGACCAATATCGAATTTTTTGGTTGGGAAAAAGGTTGTGCTTGATCAAACCCTAGTTCGGGATTTTGATCGCAAAGGTGAAAAATTAGGGCTTCTGCAAAAGTTGGAATTTTTGAAATCTGTGACCACAGCTGGAAGCTCCTCAGAAAAATCGAAGTTTAGAGTAAAAGATCGAACCTTTTGGATGGGAAGAAGACCAAGATTTATCAAACCCTAGTTCGGGATCCTGTCTAGAAGATCTAGAAGTTTCAAAGGCAATTTTGAGGGGTCAAATTTTGGAGATTTAAAAATTGAAGTATACTAACTTGATCAGCTCAGCACGACGCATCTTTTCATCCAATCAGAAGTTTGAAATTCAAAGTTTGAATTTTTAGGGTTTCTCTATCAAACCCTAATCCAACTCTAGATCCAGTTTCAGCAAATCAAAGTGGATTGGGTTAACCTAGAAGATAATGAATTGGACACCTACATAAGTGAAGAAGTTCCAATTTCAGAGGGAGATGAAGCTAAGGCCTTACAAAAGAAGGCTACAAGAAATCTCGGCAGGTATGACTTGAGGAGATACAGGTATGTGTTGAAATCTGTTCATGATTAATTTTATGATATGTTTGTCTTCATATTATTTAGGTTAGTACAATCTTGATTAATCTTAGAATTGTCTTATCACCCTAGTAAAACTATGAATGCATGTGAATGATAGAAGACATTCATTGATTAGGGCTATATGATTGTACTAATGCACTGTGGTATTGTATGAGGATGATGTTGTCCGCTAACATGAAAGGTACAAATCAAGTTCTAGATCAAGAACATATGACCATGGTGACATGAAGACAAAGACTCGTGTATCACATAGAAGCTCTACTTACGAGGTATGTATAATTTGGTTCTACAATGGTTAACTTATGATTTATGTAGGTTACTAGCACAAGTCATCGAAGAGAACAAGAAAACATTATGTGAGTATGTTAGACATAACTAGAAAGCATGAAATCCAGGTATGTTTTTCCTATATCAAGTTAGAATCCTACCTTGTGTTAGGATCTTGTACTTTTGTATGAATGATAATGATTATTCTTGAAGTTAGAAGTTTAAGTAATCAAGGATTTATGCATATTATGTTTCTTACTTTGATTGATGATATGACTAACCAGAAGAGTCCTATAGTCAAATAAGAATATGCATGAGTAAATGAAGTCTTCCCCGAAACCTTGAATACTAACGCTTATTACTTATGTATGAGATCTTGAGGATAACACCATGGTGACACTAGTGCACACTTAAGCATGCATAGTGGTACAGGAAGAGTATAGTTCAAGGACAGGTAATCCAGGAAGCAAAGATCAAGAGGGAGCACAGTCCAGTAGTTATTGCAAGGAAGCAAAGATTGAGAGGGAGTCCACCCTACAACTAAACAAAGATAAGTATTTGAATTTTCATTTCTTATGATTACTGAAATGATGTTGTTTAGTCATGTACATACTTATGTTCCTAGATTTAGGATGTATATTATGCATTTTAGAAAAGTTGCATTAATGAACAAGAAACTACTAATATGCAAGTAATGGGTAAGTGGCCTATGGTACTATACAACATTCCATTGCTACTTATCTAGAATGAAAACTCTTTGCTAACATGTTGGGAGTTGTGCACACTCTTAAAAAATGTTCTGGTAGAGATGGAAGGCATCTAGAAAGTTACCGTGTGAATACGGGATATGGATAAATGTTGTATTGAAGCATTGGATAAGATAATTGCATGACTATATGAAATATGTCTTTATGCATAAGAATTTGTTTTTGAAAAACTATGAGAAGTTTCTAATCATGCAATTGAATTTGACTTGTAGGAAAGATCATGTACAATCACCTACAAAAGAAGGAAAACAACATTTGTTCTAGCAACGAAATTCAAGAAAATTATCTATTGAAGATATTGAAGAATATGAAGTTCCCAGGATTCGAGATGCAGTAATGGAAGAATGCCATGATCGAGGAATACCAGTCGATCATAAAGAATAATGTCTGGGATGTGGTCCCGAGACCAGAAGGGAAGTCTGTTGTGACTTCCAAGTGGATCTATAAGATCAAGCATGCTGCAGATGGTAGCATAGAGAAATACAAGGCGAGGTTTGTAGCTTGTAGCTTCTCCTAGAAAGAGGGGATAGATTATGAAGAGACTTTTGCTCCTATATCCAGATACACTTCCATCAGAACAGTACTCGCTCTGGCTGCAGTGATGAAGTTAAAGATACACCAGATGGATGTCAAGACATATTTCTTGAATGGTGTAGTCGAAGAGGAAGTGTATGTGGAGCATCCACTCGGTTTTAAGTCACATGAAAGGAATTCATATGTGTGCATATTGAAGAAAGTCTTGTATGGCTTGAAGTAAGCTCCTAGGACTTGGTATGGTAGGATAGACAGCTTTCTATCCAGCTTAGGATTTACCAATTGTAAAGCAGATTCCAACCTTTACTACAAGGTTGAGGAAGGAAATCCAGTGATACTCCTATTATATGTGGATGACCTGTTTGTGACAGGAGAGGATAGATTGATTGCCGACACGAAGAGGAAGCTTGCTGTCGAGTTCGAGATGAAGGACTTGGGGATGATGCACTACTTTCTAGGCATGGAGGTGTGGCAGAGTGTAGATGGAATCTTCCTTGGACAAGGGAAGTATGCAGTAGATATCCTGAAGAGGTTTGGGATGATAAAATGCAAGGCCATGGCCACACCTATGGCATCGAACTTGAAGCTTATGGGTGATGCTTCATCTAAGCCGGTTGATGTCACGGTGTATCGTCAAATGATTGGGTCCTTGATGTACCTAACGAACACAAGACTAGATATTTTCTTTGTTGTGAACACATTGAGGTAGTTCCTGACAAATCCGAGAAGTGTTCACCCGGTTGCTGTAAAGCATATTCTGAGGTACCTGAAGGGTACAATTGACTATGGGCTCAAGTATGATGCGAATCAAAAGTTTAAACTAGAGGGTTATGTTGATTCAGATTGGGCAGGCAATGCCATTGATTGGAAGAGCAGTTCGGGGTGCTGATTCAGTATGGGATCTGGTATGATCTCTTGGTTTAGCAGGAAGCAGTCCTGTGTGGCACTGAGTACAGCCGAAGAAGAGTATGTTGCAGCTTGTTTGGGTAGTTGTGAGGCAGTATGGATTAGGAAGCTACTGTCTGAGTTATTTGATCTCTCGTTGGATGCTACCTATATCTTCTGTGACAACCAGAGTTGTGTGAAGTTGTCTGAGAACCCAGTGTTCCATGACAAGTCGAAGCACATTGAGATCAAATATCACTATATCAGGGATATGGTGCAGAGAGGAGCAGTGAAGCTCCTGTATGTTGCAACGGACGAGCAGATAGCCGATGTGTTGACCAAGCCGCTGGCCAGAGTGAAGTTTGAGTAATTCAGAGAGAGACTTGGTGTACTTCAGATCAAGATTCCTTCCAAGGGGAAGTGATGAGTCCAAAGACACAGATGCACATGAGCCTTTCTCACATGGTGATAGATGTGTTCTCCCATGGTGAGATGTAAGGGCTGGAGCCATTCTCACATGGTGATAGATTCGTTCTCCCATGGTGAGATGTAAGGGCTAGAGCTATTCTCACATAGTGATAGTTGTGTTCTCCTATGGTGAGATGTAAGGGATGAGCCATTTTCACATAGTGATAGATGTGTTCTCCTATGGTGAAATGTAAGGGCTGAGCCATTTTCAGATAGTGACAGATGTGTTCTCCTATGTTGAAATATAAGGGCTGGGCCATTCTCACATGGTGATAGATGTGTTCTCCCATGGTGAGATGTAAGGGCAGGATATGCATTTTCGACATGGTGATAGATGTGTTCTCCCATGGTCATGATTTAAGTGTTGGTGCTGGTGATAGATGTGTTCTCCCATGTCGGTGGTGTAAGTGATGTGTGATGTGCATCTGGGTTTTTCTCTGTGGACTATGAGGTGATCTGAAGACAATGAGGTGACAGTATGGTACACAAGTTTTACAGAGGCATATAATCAGTCTTGAGATGCTCTTACAGTTTTTGAAAAGGTAGTGTAATCAGTCCTGGTAGATCTTGCAGGTTTTGCAGAGGCAGTGTAATCAGTCCTGAGGTGTACTTACTTGATGGCTTGCTCGCAGAGATGATGAAGACCTACATGGAGACTAGGCCTACATCCAGCAAGAAAAAGGGTTGGATCTGTAGAAATTCCTATGACGAGAAGAATTCAAAGATATCCCAGTGATCGAGATGTTGAGTACAACAGCAGTGATGATGATGATGCTCCGTGATCCAGTGACGATGATCCAACTCCAGAATTGAAGACTTGTGCCTATATGTATTGATGACTTCTGTCAAGAGAATACCTTCCTAGTTAAGAGGGAGTGTTGATGTATTTGTAACTTCAGAAGATATTCACTTGTATATTGTATGTATTACATTTGTACCTTATTGTATCCCCAACGGATATGTATTATTCCTCCGATTGGAAGTGTTGTCATGTGTACTTGCAAGTGTCACAAGTTATATTGTAAGTGTCGTAACTTATACTTGATGGGTTATTAGACCACCTTAATGGGGTTGGCCCTGTATGAGTCATGTGGTTCAAAGGGTTATTAGACCACCCTAGATGGGTCATCCCAGTCAGCATTATGTTATGTGGTTAAGTTGAGGCCGACCTAGTTGAGTAAAGGTCAGGTCAAGTTAGTGTATAAATAGAGAGTGTGTCTCTCTCATTTTACACATTATATTATTCACTCACTTCACATTATTGAGAGAGAGGAGGAGTGCACACAAGTGGAGGAGGACCATGCTTCTGAATTTATCTATCTCTTGGGTTTGATCATTGTGATCCTTGTATTGATGCTTATTCTATCTCTGAGGAAGTTGCGAGGTTTTTCACCTTCTTGGTTTTCCCCGGTGAAATGTTTTATGTCTCTTGTCTCTTATTCTTGATATGCTGTACATGTTATTCGTTCAGTTAAGATCATATATCTATTGAATTAAATGATGAAAAACTAATACTAAAGGATTCTTCAACTCCCATAAATCAGATATTGGTAAACATGTCTTAACATAGGGGGAAATGAGAGAAAAACTCTATAACTTGCTATGAAATTTGTGAGAAATGTTACAAGGACTTGCATAAGGTATGTGAAACTTCTTCAATATATTAATGGCTCTCCAAACAACAATAAAACCATAGATCTTTACTAATACAAGTCGATACCAAACAACTTCAAGCTCTCTCAACAAGATATATCGGAAAATGGCTCGAATCTCTTCCTTGAATGTAAATATCACTTGAAATACATAATGTTTCGAGATGTGGCTCTCATTATATGGTTATTACAGAGATATATAGCATATAACATGTCCATGAATTCTAAATATCAGTCATTCGCTAACTATGTGCAACAACAAGTGCGATATGCAAAAGCTATGGGGGGAAATTGCCCCATTCATACATAGTTTGGCATGTTTATATGGTTTTACTTCGATATTTGACCTGAGGTTCATATGAGAATCAAATATAGAGTTAATACATCATATTAAAAATAAATTGGCCCCTAAGATATCCCCCAAAGATATCAGCATCTCACCAAGTGCGGCCTTCCTCCAAGAACCAAAATATGAAGAGAAATGTGAGAGAGATGTGGGAGCAAGTTGAATAAGAGAAGATCACGAGCATCCCTGTAGATTAAACATGCAAAAAATGACTCCATTTTATCTCCAAATGAAATGTCTTAATGGACTCTCCAATTTCCAATTAGGATGGGAATCTTGCACCCTCGAAATTGGTACTAAGGCAAGTAGAGTAAACACTCCACTAGCATGGACAAGCTATGCTCTCCAATTTGAAAAATGAGAAATGATCAAAAGCTCCTATCCTTCTTTGTTCTTGTATTTTATAAAATTCTCAAGTACTCCATGGTTCGAATTCCTTCCAAAATCCTCATGCCAACTAAAGTTGGGAAGAGATTCCAATGTGTGCCACTTGACCAACAACTCCTAGTCTCCATCTTCCCTCAATTCGAATGGGGAAGCTTCTTGGCTGCAATAAATCCCCTGTGCACCCTATTGGAGGCTAGTTTTAGACCTCACATGTCATATATGTCATATGTCAACAATCAGGTCTGAAATTTTTCATAAGTTTCATAGAATATTCATCATTGTTGCCATATGAGTTAGGGAATCTAGCTCCAAGTGTCACCATTATTCTAAGATGCCTCTTCCTCTTCCATGGGAGTTTCTCTTCCACTCCAATTCGACCTTACATGATTCATGCCATGAATAATACCTCTTAAACTCCCCCAAGTATGTTACCCTTCATCTTGAACTCGAATTGGTGAGAGAATAATGCAAAGTGTAGTGGGGAATCTTGCCACATGTGGGTCCCACAAGCTCTTATGTGCCCTCATGATCCAATGCCACCTTATTTTCTTTTTATTATTATTTTTTTGACCCATTTAATGTGAATTTTTAATTCTAAGGTCATTTTGGGTCTTGTAGCTCCCTTATTCCAACTTTTAATGCTTCCACCCCCAACCTAGGGAACTAGTAATTTTCCTCCATGATAGTTCATTTGGATGGGTATATTAAAAAATTTGAATTGGGAATTTATCTTAATGTAACCCACCTTGCCCATTTGGATCTAATTTTATATTATTACTAACTTGGACATCATTCTTGGTAGTTATTTGACCCTTAGCGTCAATTTGACAAACTATCATGAGTATGGCCAAGGGGCTTAGGCCATTGTGACCCAATGAAAAATTTTGGGACATGACACACAACCAACACTTTAAGCTCTTCAACATGGATCCAACCAATATGGGTTCCCACCAATGTCACTGGGACACTATTTAATTCATCAATACCCCATAGGTACGAGATGTTTTATATGATTTATACATTGTCAATACTGTGGACACGTTCTTTACTACACTTGGGTATGTGCATCGTGTTTGTAGGATCTCAAAAAGGACAACCCCAGAGACTATTACTTTTCCACTATAATAACAAGACTCCACCCTATAGCAATAGCGGTCACACACTCTGCCACAGGTATCATTTCGCAATTGACATGTAGACACTATTTATCGTCTATTTATAATGCATTTCCCAGTATTCCCGTTGATAACCATATGGCCCTCGTTCATGGCCTTTATGTTCCATCGACATCATGAACATGAATAGCATGTTCCCCCATGGGTGTGCACACCATTTCCATCCCCTTCATCAATATTTGACACCCATGATATCGACCCCCCACAAGTCTGAGGAATCTGGCATAGCATGAAAAGATAGTATCATTTTGCACTTAGACATTTACTCCGCCAAGTAGACACTTGTCATATTTTTCGGCACATGTTACGAGAACGATTCACAAATCCCCCTCATACCTCCATGAGCACTTTTCCCTTCGCAATATCCCTCATAACATCACCCCTGCAAAGACATCTATGGGGTCCCCCACCCTCAGAAGTAACCTGTTCTATTCTGTTATCCCAGAGGTATATATTGTATGGAATTAATTCATGGGGAACCCATCTTTACGTCTGCAATTTAACCCCCACTTCATGTTGGAAAGCGTCCCCTGATGCACTCAAAAACGTGGGGACTCCGCCTATCATCAAATTGGTCCCCCAACACACCCAAAACTGTGGGGACCCCGCAATTATTCTTTATGTACAAATAGGTTTCGTCGTCACCTCACATCGCGAGAACACAATATTATTTTGGCAACAACCCATGATATCCTTTTATCGATGTATTTGAGTCTCCATATATTCAACATTATGTTTTTTACTGGTTACCATCACTCAACATTTTGCGTCTCCATAAAATCCCTTTCATTTGCAGTTTGTATCCGTCCATTTCAATCTGTGCCATTCTAAAAAGTTGTCTCCCCTACTCCCCATGTTTACATCTATCAAAGGAAGTTATGAGCCCCATGCTTATCAACCATTCTTGTGTCAGGTTTGTTCATCCACCAGTCGGTTACAATATGATCTCAGTTCTCAGAATAAGAATCTCGTTTTATCATGTGTTTTAGTTCTCGTCGACGTCAAAACACTACATTTTGAGAGTTGTAGTTGTACCTTGGAATTCCTTTCGATCACTATAAGGGAGAACCTCGAACTTAGTAGGGAGATTCATTAGTGTTCCCTAACTAAGTGGTTTCCCTATGCTCAACGTCAACACATCATCGCATCAAGGGGAAACGTACTTTTGAAGGTAGCAGTGCTCGCATTTGGAAATCATGGTATCAGTCTATTTGGTATAAGTAAAGCTCTCAGAAAGATTTACATACCATTTTGGTCCCCCACCCGAGTGGGATTGTCATGGTCACCAACAGTTCCACTTCTTCAACACTCCGCAATAGTTCTTGGGTTATTTACTCATATATGGATTGAAGCTGCCTTCATCCATGTCCTAGCAGTATAGTAGATTTGACACCTTGGTCCTCTCTCATTGAAATCACTTTGACAACATTTCACGAGCATGGGTATACCCGCCTCATTTGTATAAAAACTATTCTTTATTACATCTCCAATGGTCGTCACCAACAATATTCCCCCATGGGAGAACTCTATTTTTCCACATATGCTTCATCCTACATAACAAGAGAGAAACAACAAAAAACATGATGCATTATCGGCTCTACAGTACCCTCCAAACCTCATACAACAAGGGGCATCTGTTAACGCCTAAAAATCGCACACATGCGACATTTTGATGATTCATCCAGTAAGTATTCATCAACATAAAGAATGCATATCACCACATGCATCCTCAACAAACCCAAAACATAACATGAGTCCATAAGTGCCAAGGAACATTCAAAACAAAGGGTAGCGCAAGTAATACACAGTTGACCCACGTTATAGCACAGGTTATCTGAACAACGCCTGCGCTACACCAGCGCAACATTTCCTTCGATAGTCGCGCTACTGTAAAAACAATAGGACCACTTACTCCCAGTGGCACATTGAAGACTCAGTCCTCCCAAAAGATATGAATTCATCTCCTCACACACCTGGTGGCATTAGTCATCGCCCCTTGTTTACCTTGGAGATAGTTCATGAAGGAGGAGAGTTCACATTTGGATCTAGTTGTTTGTTGGCCACCTCTTGGCCTATGAAATAAATCCATTGGCATGCATTTTGTAGATATAAATTAGAGTAAGTTTATGCTACTCGATTTGATTCGGAGCTTCCTCATAGCCCACCATTTCCTATTGTTGTAAGCACTCCCAAGCTCCCTTTCCACCTTCCATCTAGGGGCAAGTGTTTCTCTCCATTGTTCTTCCACCTACTTAGAATTTAGCTTGGAGAAGAAAGGCCTCCCTAAGGGAGATTGTTGGCTTCCCTTGAATCCCACACCTCCTAGGTGTCGTACAACTATTCCATTGGGAAATACAAGAGTGGTTTAGCATATCTTTGGTTGTTGTTGAAGTTTGCATTCTCCCCCCATCTCTTTCATTTTGTTTTTATCGATATTTCTATGTTTGAATGTGAACTACACTAGCAATATCTTGCAATATCACTTGGAGGAATACAAACCACACATAAAAGGGGATACAAGGACTGAGGCCTTGTTGCAACCTACAAGGCTTAGCCCCTTACCAAGTGCAAGAGTGCACTTGTGCAATTTTTTCCACAATAGTATCCAGAGTACTATCAAATTAGAATACCATGTAGAACATAATGGCAGGGGTAAACCCCACCTTGCTGATGCCTGTTTTACATGGATTATGGACATAGGATCCATACCAACATTTGTTTGTTTGTGAGGCACTATGGCATGTAAAGAAAGTCCAATATTATGCTACAAATATCACACAACTGGCAACAACATTAAGAGATCGCGCATTAACCTGGTATATGAAGTATCAAACCACTACACAAGCCAGAATGTTGGACAACATCAAACAAGCTTTGCTAAAGAATTAAAGAAACCAAAATCTGACTCATATTGCATTACATAATTGAAAGATATTAGAGAGTTATCGAATGAATAAGTCTGGTACTTCCACCACAGATTCAAAGTGTTGATGTACACAATGACATTCTCGATTCTAGATGAGCAACATAATGAGTGGTTCATTGCATGATTGTTACCACATATGTGTTCCCCTTGAATGCAAAAAAAAAATATGTCACAATAAGACATTCTAGATCTTTCCATGAAGTTGGAAGCATCCCTTGTAGGAGAGAATGGCACAGGGATGGCTCAAGTTCAATCATAGCTAGAAGCACTTACTATTTAGTTGTAATAGATTGCTAAAGGGAAGGAAAATCATGAAGATATATGGTGTAAACCTACAGAAAGGAAGGACAACATAAGAACAAGTGTCCAGCCGATAGATATTATTTGTCTATGGGAGATATGAATCCTCTACCCATAGGAGAAGGGATGTGGTGTGATGTATGTAGAGGGAATCATTCCGCCACTGTTTTTCCCTTCCTATAGAAGTATGTGAGCACTCCTAGAAGTTTGTTTTGCAATTTTTGTAAATATGTGGGATGTGATGAGAAGGATTGCCATGCACTATATATCATGAGAGAGCACACTTCAGACGCATACCAAATCCAAGGGGAAGTTAGACCGGAAGGAGTGGAACAAAAAAACAACATCCAATGGATTACAATCAAGGAGGCCGAGGAGGACTCAAAGGTTGATGAAGAGGGGGATTTGGTAGAGATAGAGGACCAATTATATACTATAATTGTGGCCAATAGGGGCATTTTGTGTTGATTGTGAGAACCTCTCTACGATATGCACATATTGCAAACAACTAGACCATGCAATGAAAGATTGTCCATTGTTGATCACGAAATGGACGGAAAATTTGAATCAAAATAATCAGAATAACCAGAATGTGCAGATGATTACAGAAGAAGAGCATGATGATCGAGAAAAGATAACAACAGTTATGCATGGAGGAGTGAGAATAGGATCTAATGTGAAAGAGTAAGAACTGCGCATCGAACAATGGGTCAAGAAAGAAGCAAGAAAAAATCCAATGTTTGGTCCTCAGAGGGAGAAATATACATACAAGAAAGCAAGGAAGAGCTGTTAGAGCTAGACTATAGAGCATCAACATTGAGACCAAGATATGACAGACTGCCTATATATGACATGCCTCCAATATATGACTACTTAGTTCCAAATAGACCAGTTGAAAAGGTAAGCACTTTGAAAAAATTCTTGAATATTTTTTTAGAACTAATGAAGGATGAATCTGCTTTGAATATACTACATTGGATGATTGACTTGTGCGTACAAGATTAAGAGGTACTTGTTGGAGTTAACCAGGTACAACTCAAGAGAAAAACAAATAGGGAATTCCGACTAAGTGTGCATATAGGATATTATTATATGGACTATATCATTTTGGATTTAGGCTATGATGTAAATGTACTAAAAAAATAAACATGGGAGAGGATGGGTAGGCCCAATATGATCTAGTCTAACATTCAGTTGAGACAAGCCAACCAACATATAATTGTTTTGATTGGAAGACTGATAGGGGTAACTATTGATATTTATCGAGTGCACAATACAAATTATTTTGAATTTATTGGGATCGTAGGTAGATGACCTAAGGGTTACTGCACCATTGGACCCTGCAGAAGGAAGACAGTATGTGGAACCAGTAAGAAAGGAAGAGTTGGATAAGTTCTATAATGTGATTGTGCAAATGAATGACTATGTCAATCCTATGGTTGGCAGTGTACTCAACTGGCGTAGTATCAATTTTTGCGAGTCAGATTAAGAAGAATCCCTAGAAGATTGGAAGTAGAGGATGCATGAAGTATCTACAAGGATATGTGCACATTTCACTTGTGAATTGCACTATATTGGAACCGAGGAATGTGATCCACCAAGGTTATATGATGGATTGGAAGATGCAAATTCTTTTCTAAATGAATTTGAAGCACATTTACTTGAGCAACAAAGAACACTAGCATTAGAAGTTGCACTAAAAGAAACAATTGCAATATGGTGGGATGCACATAAAGGAAATATATATTATTGGAAATAGTGCATAATACTATTACAAGTCAGGTTCGGTACTAATTACATCATGCAAATGTAATGTACCTAAATCAGAGATTTGGCACACTAGTTCCAAAGACTCAAAACTAGGCCAAAGAGGGTTATGTTCAAGGGTGAAGGAATCTTTGGTAATAATTGGGATGGTTATTGACCTATGTTTTGCAGGTTTTTAATTTTTATGCAAACTTATTTAGTTTTTTGTATACTTCAGAGAGTTTGGGAATGATTTAGGAGAATTTGGAGGGAGTTTGGGGAAGCAGGACAGTGCATGGTCACGTTTCCAAATGGATGAAAAAAATACTTAGGAGACTATATTTTTTGCAAAAACACTTGGGATGGATTCGAAAGACTCTTATGTTTCTGTAGCATCTTTCAAACTATCATTTGGATCTCCTTAGAAGAATATATGGCAAAAACAATGGAAGCTAGTTGAATTTGGCTAGTGAAAGAGAACGGGTGAGAAAGATGGAAATGAAGGGTAGGGTTTTATGAAGGTAGGACAGAAGTTCTGAAGTACATGGATGTAGGTGGTCTAAAAAAATATGCAGATATTCAAGGTACAATACTTTTTCATTTTTGGCATTGGTGAGCAGTAGATTGTCTAGCACATTGACCATTGTCACATTCGGGAGTGCATCACGTCTAGGAAGCCTCCATTGGTTAGACCAATGGCTGCATGGTATCGAAATCAGGACTTATGTGGAACCTACTCTAATATTTTTTTTCAATGGGGTTCCAATAAAAATCATAGGAATGAATGGAATCAAGTTTGGGAAGCAAGATTGAAGAATTGACAATTTTGGCTTGGTGAGGAAGCTAGTTGCCAAGGGCTTCGAAATGGATTATGGATTTTACTAATTTATTCAAGGAGGGTATGGGAAGGGCCAAAAACGAGTTGGATAACCATATATAACTTTATATTGACAAATATATGTGAATTGTTCAGTCGATTGGGTTAATTCCATAGATATGTCAAAATATATGCACATTGGAGACGATAGGAAAGAGAGAGACACAATGTAGGAACAACTGGATATTTTTATTGATAGTATCAACAATATGGACCATGTACATCATAATGGATGCTAAGAGAATCAATTATAGCAGCATATATAATACAGAGAGTAGAGGAAAGACTAATGCTCCATAGGATCAATCCCCTACAGAAACATTGATCCACTGTAGAAGACCCAAATACACCTACATGAAATAAACAAGACAAAATGCATGACACTAGCCCAGGAACTCAAGAATATGGAGATATCATGAGTATGGAATATCAATGTCACAAGAAGAAGCTGTTATGACCATCGGAGAGATGTAAACAACCTGTAGAAACTGTGACCATGTAGCACAATCAAACCCAACATCAGTACTGGATCAATACAACACCATGAGAAGGGCAAGAGGCTCAACTCCACTTCACCAATGCCTTGGTTACTTACATGTAGAAGGAATCCATCACCCAATTGTAGTAAGCACTAGGCTCTCCTATTGCAAAAAGGAAATCAAAATCAATATCAAATCAAGCATGCCCTTGCTAGTATGCCTTGTTTCTCCTTTTAAGCTTGAGAGATATCCAATACCTTGGAAAATACTATGGATGAGTGAAAACCATGTTCCATAAACACCTTTAGCCAATACCATGGAACACCCAAAACCATGCACTGGGTAGTGCACATAAATCATTTGCGACTGTTGATAAGCTTTTGGAATGCTATAAAATTGTTGAAGAATATGACAACACACGAAATGTATGAATACCAAAGACCGAGGGAGAACGTGTAGTAGAAGGGCCAGATCTTGGATCTACTCATTATGAAAAGACATTGAAGATGCACAAGGTCAATATTGGTACAAAAGATAATCCCAAGTTTGCAAAAAATGGTGATTATTGGGATGAAGAAACTATAGAGAAGATTGTTGATTTACTGCACGAATATCAAGATATTTTTTCCCATTAAGTTTTCAAAAATGAAGGGGATTGTTGGAGAGATAGGGGAGATGAAGAGACCCTTGAAGCCCGATGCTAAACCAATGAAATAGATACCATACCATCTGAACCCAATATACAAGGAGAAAGTAAAGGCTGATATAGATAGGATGCTGGAAGTTGGGATTATAGAACCTGCTGAAGAATCAGAATGGATCAATCCAATGTTGGTCCAAGATAAGAAAACACGAGGAATAATGATTTGTGTGGATCTAATCAAGTTAAATGATGCATGTTTACATGATCCATTTCCCACACCATTCACAAATGAATTGTTGGAAAATGTAGGAGGAAATTAATCTTATTCATTTACTGATGGATTTTCTGGGCACCATCAAATAAGGATTGCAAAGGAAGATAGGCACAAGATAAACTTTGCGGCATAGTGGGGATGCTACTAGTATACCATGATTCCTTTTGGGTTGAATATCAACATGCCGAACATATTTTCTCGAGTGGTTGTCGCATCATTTATGGATTTCGTCCACAAATTTTTAGAATCCTATTTGGATGATTGGACAGTATTCATCCTACTGAAGGAACATATTGAAGTTCTACGCTTGATGTTGGATAGATGCAGACAGTTCCATATTTCCTTAAATATGAAGAAGTGCATTTTTTGCATGCCATTTGGTATTCTACAGGGTCATGTAGTTTGTAGACAAGGATTGTTGATGGATCTGGTGAAGATTGCAACTATTGTTCATTTACCACCACCTACTTCAATGCGACCGTAGCGCGCTACATTGGGGCATACACGATACTACAGGAATTTTATCAATGGGTATGTGTAGATCACAGTCCCACTAGAAAATCTATTGGAGAAGGATGCCAAGTTCCAATGGAGCGAAGAGTGTTAGTAGATCTTGGATGTCTTGAAGCAGAAACTAGTCCCTTTGCTAATCCTAGTATTTCCATACTCGAAGAAGGAATTTCATTTCCATGTAGATGCATCATTGGTAACATTGGGCCTAGTTCTATCTCAGTCGGGGGAAGGAGACTTAGATCACTCGATTGATTTTGCAAGTAGAAAGTTGTCAACCGATAAGAATAGTTACACCACTATAGAGCACTAAGGATTGACAATGGTGTACATGTTGTAGAAGTTCAAACATTATTTGTTGGGGTCACATTTTAAGATGTACACAGATCATTCTATGCTTCGATACCTATTCAACAAGCCAGTGTTGGGGGGTAACATATGCATATGATTGTTATTGTTTCAGGAGTATTATTTTGAAGTAGTAGTGAAACTAGGAAAGTTGAACTTAGTAACTAATCACTTATCGTGCATAGAAGTAGGGGAAGATGTAGGCGATTTGGACAACATTTTACCATATGCACACCCATTTACAATGTAGATGTTGGACAATTACTCTGTGGAGATTGTGTATTTCTTTAACACTATAGTAGCCCCAACAGGAATGATATTCATGCAAAAGAAACAACTAGTATTCAAGGTAGCAGACTACCAGCCGATAGCATGGAATTTGTACAAATTGGGCACAAATGGGATTTTCTGATAATATGTATTAGAACAGAGAGGTATATGATATTGAAATAGTCCCATGAAGGACTTATGGGAGGCCATTATGTAGGAAAAGTGACAGCTCGAAATATTATGTGCGCAATATTGTGGTGTCCTACTCTACATAAGGATGCTAAGGAATTATGTCAGATCTGTGATGTCTTCCAACGAGTTGGAAATCCCTCTAGAAGAGATGAGATGCTACTAATGCCACAAGTTAAATTTCTAACCTTTGATAAATGGGTAGTCGGATTTTTTGGGACCAATAAACCTACCAAAAAAAAGGTCAGGAGAAAGATACATAATTACTATGACATATTATTTGACTCGGTGGCCTAAAGTGGAACTTGTCAAGGATTGAAGCTCATAAAAAACTGCACGGTTTCTATTTGAGAATGTTGTGATGAGGTTTGTATGTCCAATAATTATGATGAGTGATGAGGGGACTCATTTCTTGAATAAGACAATTACTGCTCCGATAGAGGAGTTATAGATCTATCACTAGAGGAGAAGCCCCTATCACCCTCAAGAAAATGCAACAATTGAAACATTTAACAAGATCCTGGAGACTGCACTGAAAAAGATATGCAATGTGAACAGAGATGACTGGGACTTGAGGATTCCTGCAGTATTATGGGCATATCAAACAACATTTAAGAAGTTGACAGGATAAACACCATTTAGGCTAGTGTATGGGAAAGAGGCAGCCATGCCTATGGAGTTTATTGTGTCGATTATGTAGGTTGTTGCATTGACATAGCTCACATATTGTGGCACGGTAGAAAGAAGATTTTCAGAACTAATGAAATTAGAGGAAGACCAGTTCATCGTAGGCTTTCATTAACAGGTTCATAAAGTGTGCAAAAAGGCCTCTCTTGAAAGACATATCAATTAGAAGTAGTTCAATACTGGAGATATATTTTTGTTGTAAGAAAACAAGTTTCTAAAGCACCCAGGTAAGCTCAGATTGCATTGGTTGGGTCCTTATGTTTTTCACAGAGGCAAGGGTCGTTCATCTGGAGAAATTGATCGGGGAACCCCTAGAAGGATTTGTTAATGGAAGTTGGATGAAAATATATAGGGACAACCGTCATTCCACACAATAGCTGGAACAAGTTTGGAAAAATAAGAGAAAAAAAGTAAAAAGAAAAGAAAAAGAGAATAAAGAGAATGAAAAGAAAGAAACAAAAGGATATAATGGTGATTGTAGGAAAACAATGTGTCGCGGCATCAACACAAGCCAAAGGTGCATAGAAAGGAGAATAAAATGGCATAGAGAGGAATCCGAGAGGAATATACATGCGAAAGGAAGCTAAGAGCATTAAAGAATAAAAAGGACGGTGAAACAATGGATACACGGTGTAATAAATGAAGAAATCGTCTGCAATATTCAAACTTGATGAAAGATCTAGACCAAATCCAGGCTAGGATCGACAGATCTAGGCATACATTGAATGGAAATTAAGGCACGAAGAAGGATTATACAAATAGCATCAAGCTATAAAAATAGAAGGCATGAAATAAGAAAAATCCATAATTCAGTAAGCATCTAGAGTTGAGCCAAAGAGAGAGGTAACTACAACTAGAGTAGAGTTAGTGCAATTGCAGAAGAAAAAATGGAACCACCAAAGGAAGTAGGGTTTGTATCCACAAAGAAGCCGTGCACAAAGCAACCATATGTACCATTGCAGCCGAAAACACCAGGAGCATGAGGATCAATGCAACCAAAATTTTTGAGAGCATATGTACCACCAAGGAAACCAACAACAAATACAGTTAACCCAACCAAGGTTCCAAAGTACGACTTGGTGACACCAACCATGCCAAAAGGGGTCTTGGTTGAGGGAAAAAATTTGGGACAAGTGCCTCATCTAAGATATGGAAACCATGACATCATAAATAAAGACAAGTTTCCAATCCTAATTGCACATAAGTATCTATGAATGAAGACAATATCAGACTCATCCATAATTTTGATTGAGACACAGGAATGGGATATGGGGTTGTAGTGTATAGGAATCCTAAAGCTATTGGAAATCCCACAATTTGGTGTTAGTTTTTCATCATCTAATTCAATATGATCTAGGATCTTAACTGAGAGAAAAACATGTACAGCATATCAAACACAAGAGACAAGAGACATAAATCATTTCACCGGGAAAAACCAAGAAGGTGAAAAACCCCGCAACTTCCTTAGAGATAGAATGAGAACCAATACAAAGATCACAAAGATCAAACCCCAAAACAAGAGATAGTCTCCTAGCAGCTTCTCCTCCTCCACTTGTGCGCACTCCTCCTCTCTCTCACTAATGCGAATTGAGTGAGTGTGTGAATGGATAAATAGAGAGGTGCTCCTCTCTATTTATACTTTACCTTTACTTGCCTTTTACTCTAACTGGGCCGACCTCCCTTAGGAGAGTTTAATAACCCATTACCACTTGTCACTGGGCCAACCCCACTAGGGTGGTCTAATAACCCTTTAACTCATACAGGGCCGACCCCACCAAGGTGTTCTAATAACCCTTCAAGTATAAGTTACGACACTTACAATATGACTTGCGACACTTGCAAATACAAATGACGACACTTCCAATCGGAGGAATAATACATCTCCGTTGGGGATACAATAAAGTACAAATGTAATACATACAATATACAAGTGAATATCTTCTAAATTTACAAATGCATCAACACTCCCTCTTAACTAGGAAGGTATTCTCTTGACACAAGTCATCAATACATATAAGCACAAGTCTTCAATACTGGAGTTGGATCATCATCACTGGAACATGGAGTATCATCGTCATTGCTGCTGTACTTGTCATCTCGATCACTGGTGCTATCTCTCAATTCTTCTCGTCATAGGAAGTTCTATAGAGCTAGCCCTTTTTCATGTTGGATGTAGGCCAAGCCTCCTATAGGTCTTCATCATCTCTGCGAGCAGACCATCATGTGGAATTCTCAGGGTTGATTATGTGCGTCAAAAAAACCTCGAAAGAGCATCCCAGGAATTTTACGAGCTTACTTATCAACGTATCCGATATCCCAGGATCTTTTATATGTGACCTTCACAAAACCTTAAAAGAGTGTCTTGCAACCTGCAAGATCTCTAAAGAGCATCCCAGGATATTTTACGTGCCTAGCACAACCTATCCGGATCTCCAGGACTGATTACATGTGAACTCGCAAAACCTTAAAAGAGTGTCTTGCAACCTGCAAGATCTCTAAAGAGCATCCCAGGATCTTTTACGTTCCTAGCACAACCTGTCCGGATCTCTAGGACTGATTACATGCGATTCTTTCAAAACCTTAAAAGAGTGTCTTGCAACCTGCAAGATCTCTAAAGAGCATCCCAGGATCTTTTACGTGCCTAGCACAACCTGTCTGGATCTCCAGGACTGATTACATGCACCTGCACAACTTCTCCATGGCCACGGAGTATCATCCTGATACTCATGATCATACTGATCATCATCATACAGTACATCATCCTGATGCACATTATCATCACATGATCATCCTGATCATCGTCCTGATGCATATCATCTAGAGCATCGTCCTGATTCTCATCACACAACTCTTATATCCACAGCCATGGGAAGGATCCTCCTACCACCATGCTTGGAATGGCTCCTACAAATGTGTCCCATCACTTCCTCCTCGAAGTATCTTCTATATGAAGAACACCAAGCCTCTCGCTGAAGTACTCTTGCTAGTGGTTTGGTCAACATATCTACAATATTCTCATCTGTCGCAACCTAATGGAGCTTCACTGCTCCTCTCTACACCATATCCCTGATATAGTGATATTTGATCTCAATATGCTTCGACTTGTCATGGAACACTGGGTTCTTTGACAACTTCACACAACTCTGGTTGTCACAATAGATACAAGTAGCATCCAACTGGAGATCAAATAAATCAGATAATAGCTTCCTTAGCCATACTTCCTCACAACTAGCCGAACAAGCTGCGACATACTCTGCTTCGGTTGTACTCAATGCTATGCAGGACTGCTTCCTTATGAACCAAGAGATCACACCTGATCCCATATTGAAGCAACACCCTGAAGTGCTCTTCCTATCTGCAGCACTGCCTACCCAATCTGAATCAACAGAACCCTCCAAGTTAAACTTTTGATTCGCATCATACTTGAGCCCATAATCAACCATACCCTTCAGGTACCTCAGAATATGATTTATAGCAATCAGGTGAACATGTCTAGGATCTTTCAGGAACTGGCTCAATGTGTTCACCGCAAAGCAAATACATGGTCTTGTGTTCGTCAGGTACATCAAGGACCCAATCATCTGACGATACATCATGGCATCAACCAAATCTGATGAAGCATCACTCAATAGCTTCAGGTTCTATGCCATAGGTGTGGCCATGGTCTTGCAGTCCATCATCCTGAACCGCTTCAGGACCTCTACTGCATACTTCCCTTGTCCAAGGAAGATTCCATCTACACTATGCCACACCTTCATACCTAGAAAGTAATGCATCATACCCAATTCCTTCATCTCGAACTCGGCAGCAAGCTTCATCTTCTTGTCAGTTATCAACCTATCCTCACCTGTCACAAACAGGTCATCCACATACAGTAGGGGTATCACTAGATTACCTTCCTCAACCTTGTAGTAAAGGTTGGAATCCGCTTTACTCTTGGTAAATCCCAAACTGGATAGGAAGTTGTATATCCTATCGTACCATGTCCTGGGTGCTTGTACAAGGATTTATTCAATTTGCACACATGTGACTCCCTGTCATGTGTCTCAAATCCGGGTGGCTGCTCCACATACACTTCCTCTTCTACTACACCATTCAAGACAACTGTCTTGACATCCATCTGGTGTATCTTCCACTTCATCACTGCAGCCAGAGAAAGTACTTGTTCTAATGGAAGTGTATTTGGCTACAGGTGCAAAGGTTTCTTCATAATCTATTCCTTCTTTCTGGGAGAAGCCACGAGCCACAAATCTTGCCTTGTATTTATCTATGCTTCCATCCACAACATGCTTGATTTTGTAGATCCACTTGGAAGTCACAATAGACTTCCCTTCTGCTCTCGGGACCACATCCCAGACATCATTCTTCATGTTCAACTGTTACTCCTCAATCATGGCATCCTTCCATTACTGCATCCCGGATTTTGGGAACTTCAGATTCTTCAATATCTTCAATAGGTAGTTTTCTTGAACTTCGTTGTTGGAACAGATGGCGTTGTCCTTATTTTGTAGGTGATTGTACACGATCTTTCCTACAAGTCAAATTCAATTGCAAGATTAGAAACATCTCATAGTTTTCAGAACAAAATCTTACACATAAGAATATATGTCATATAGTCATGCAATTATCTTAGCCAATGATTCAATACAACATTCATCCATATCCCGTATTCATATGGTAACTTTCTAGATGCCTTCCATCTCTACCAGAACATTGTTAAGAGTGTGCACTACTCCCAACATGTCAGCAAAGAGGTTTCATTCTAGATAAGTAACAATGGAATGTTGTACAATACCATAGGCCACTTACCATAGGCCACTTTTCTAATATGCATAATATACATCCTAAATCTAGGAACATAAGTATGTACATGAATGAACAACATTATTTAAGTAATCATATATACAAGAAATTACAATTCAAATACTTATCTTTGTTTGGTTGTTGGGTGGACTCCCTCTCAATCTTTGCTTCCTTGCAGGAACTACTGGAGTGTGCTCCCTCTTGATCTTTGCTTCCTGGATTATCTGTCCTTGAACTTATATCTATCCTGGACCACTATGCATGCTTAAGTGTGCACTAGTGTCATCATTGTGTCATCCTCAAGATCTCATACATAATCATACATTCATTACTATAATCTCAATACTATCAAAACATTATGATTTTAAATAATCTTAAACATGTATGGTCATGATCATTTCATACACAGGTAATTTATCACAAGCGTTAGTATTTCAAGGTTTCAGGGAGGACTTCTTTTACTCATGCATATTCTTATTTGACCGTAGGACTCTTCTGGTTTGTTATACCATTAATCAAAGTAAGAAGCATAATATGCATAAACCCATGATTACTCAAACTTATAACTTCATGAATAATCATTATCAATCATACAAAATTATACTTATATAAGATCCTAACACAAGGTAGGATTCTAACTTGATACAGAAAAACATACCTGGATTGTCATGTTTGTGAGTTATGTCTAACATACCCAAACAATGTCTTCTTTGTTCTCTTCAATGATTTAGAGTCCTTGTGCTAGTAACCCGCATATCTCATAAGTTAAGCATTGTAGAACCAAATTATACATACCTCGTAAGTAGAGCTTCTATGTGATCAATGGCTATGGATGAGTCTTTGTCTTCATATCACCATGGTCATATGTTCTCAATCTAGAACTTGATTTGTATTTATTGATGTACCTTTCATGTTAGTGGACATCATCCTCATACAACACCACAGTGCATTAGTACAATCATAAGTGTCCTAACCTTAATAAATGAATGTCTTCTATCATTCACATGCATTCATACTTTTACTAAGGTGATCAGACAAGTCTAAAATTAATCAAGATTGTACTAACCTCAATAATGTGAAGACAAACTTAATCATGAACATATTTCAAAGCATACCTGTATCTCCTCAAGTCATATATGATTTATGTTCTTTCCTTCAAACAACTTGGTCAATGAATCAAGCATCTCCTTGGGTGTCTTTAGAGAAGACACATGAGGTCTGAGATGGTCTTTGATAGAATCTACAATGATTCTGTTGGCCTTGACCAAGTCCTTCTTATGTAAGGCCTTAGCCTCATATCCCTCTAGAACTGGAACCTCTTCACTTATGTAAGTGTCCAATTCATTCTCTTATAGGATTAACCCAACCCACTTTGAATTGTTGAATCTGGATCTGGAGCTGGTTAGGGTTTGACATAGAAACCCTAAAAATAAACTTGGAATTTCAAACGTCTATCTAGATAGGGAGATGCAGATGACTGAGGCGAGAAAGCAGGTGTGCTCATATTTTGAAAACTTCAAAAATTTACTCCTCAAAATTGACCTGCGAGTTTCAGATCTGCAGCTTCTATCAAATTCTGGTTTTCTGGTTTTTCTAGTTTTCTAGTCAAAATCCTATACTAGAGTTTAATAGATCCTGGGGTTCTACCCAACCAAAAACTTCAATCTTGGTCTCTAAATTTTGATTTTGATGAGGAGCATCCAATCGTGGTCTCAGATTCCAAAAATTCCAACTTTTGAATAAACCCTAATTTCCCGCAGTAGTGACGAGCCAAAAATGAAAGTGCTCAGAATCCAATTCTGTTTGGACAGAAATATATGCCATATTGTTTCTGATGTATATCTGAAATTTAGAATCCTCAGGGTCTGAAACCTCGGCCTGTGGTAGAATGACCTATATTCTTTCCAACCCCACAGATCTAAGTTTTAATGGATTCTCTGAGAGAGAGATATTCCAAGTGTCGCAACGCGACCTGTTTATGGGATGAAACAATATACCGAAGTTATACGGCATTCCACGTGTCACTGTTTCAACTTCGGCCTCTGAAACACGGACCTATGAAACTACAATATGTTCCCTAACTGTCACGTTTTAGGGAATTCCATTTGGAGATTCCTATCCCGAGATATGACCTTTGTTCCTAGGTCACCTGTTTATGGATGCATTCTGGAAGAGGCAGAAACCCTAACTTGTACGGATCATATCTCACAAAGTACAATGAATCTTAGGCTGATATTTAGACACAGTTACATGAACATTTCATATTCGGCCTGTAAACGTTTCAGATCCTGAACCTTCGCCAAAACGGATTTATAGCGAAAGTGCCACAATGACTAGTTTTTACTATATGAAGCCCTAGCTTCCAATTTGTCGCAAGTGCAACAAGAGTAGTCGTAAATGCCATACAATGCCTTCCTTCAGGCTAGCTCTGATACCATGTTAGTTTTTCATCATCTAATTCAATATGATCTAGGATCTTAACTAAGAGAACAACATGTACAACATATCAAACACAAGAAATAAGAGACACAAATCATTTCACCGAGGAGAACCAAGAAGGTGAAAAACCATGCAACTTTTTCAGAGATAGAATGAGAACCAATACAAAGATCACAAAGTGTTGATGTATTTGTAACTTCGGAAGATATTCACTTCTATATTGCATGTATAACATTTGTACTTTATTGTATCCCCAACGGATATGTATTATTCCTCCGATTGGAAGTGTCGTCATTTGTATTTGCAAGTGTCGCAAGTTATATTGTAAGTGTCGTAACTTATATTTGATGGGTTATTAGCACGGGGGGTTCACTCAGTGAACTTGTTACATAGCACGATCGTTCGCATGATATTAAAGAATACCCCTATTTTCACTAAATATTGGAAAATGCATCATAAAATTGTATTGTTGAACCCCCCTCCCAATATGCCTTTCTAATTAAGAAAACCCCTAGTTTCACCAGATATTGTAGGTATCCATTTTTATCAACCCATTTTTAACACCCCCTTTATATCATATTACCAAGTTGTAACAAATAGGATCCCTAACACATCTTAGTATAAGTAAACATGATGCTAAATAAAATAATAGTATAATGCTAATAATGATCCCACTAGGATTCCAAGGGCGACTGATCAATTTGTAGCATTGGATAGCGAAACACCCAAAGAAATAGTACTTGCAAAGGAAAAATGCATAAAACACAACCTAGTCAAGAGATCAACATAACACAGAATGTAAAAGACTGATAGTCCAATTGTTAGTGCAATTCTTAGAAAATATGAGAATTGAAAATGTTTCACACCACAACCTGCCAATCTACCAATTTTATATCATGTAAATACAAATATAGCCATAGAGAACTCATGTTTTCTATAAGCTTAATAAATTAAACTCCATAAACATGCAAAATTGAAACCCTTTTGTGGAGGGACACCCCTACCATCATTGATGTCTGAACCCAAATGAACATAGACAAATTCCTTTTACTTTTCAATAACACCGTATGATCATGTGCATATCTTGGATTTGGGTCATTCACAATATCCAATGAATTGCCTCCAGTTCCTCTACATTTATTGTTGCAATCACGGGAATTAACAACATTTAGTTACCTTTTCTTGGGTTATATCTAGTTTTTTTATCTTTAAAGGATAGGGAAAAATCTCCATTGTTAGGTTTCAAGCATGCAATAGTTAAAAGATACACAAATAGTGAAACTTATATGATACCATTTCATGGTAACGACAACACATAGGGTATGTAAATAAGGATTTATATTTTCATCTATGTTCATGTTAATTCCAATACAATATTAAGACAAATGCCTTCCATATAAGAATTGAAATTACAATTATGAACTTGTCGAATATAACTCAATCTAACAAATATTCCTAAGTGGCAATGTGAAAATATTAAAGAAGAATACAAACGGTTGAAAAAAATAATTAGTCAAGAAACATTGATCTAACTTTTCTTGGTTCTAGTGAGCCAAGAAAGATTGGTCTCACTTTTCTTGGTTGTGGTGGAGCAAGGTTTAATTGAATCTCAATGCCCACCTAAACCCCAACCTAAAAAATGAAGATGTAAATCTTTTACCTGATGCCTACAAAAAGTACAATTCAAGTCTGGAATTCCCATTTAACTATATCTCTTAACTTAAAGATGGAAAACAATATAACATCAATTCAAACCAAGCCTAAATAATCTATTAAATAAGGATTGTTGAAGGCCAATAATCCAAAGAGACTTCCATCGATATTATCATTGGTACACTATTATCAAATTTATGCAAACCTTAGGATCATAAGCAATATCAAATAAAAATGGAAGGTCCTTAAGTTTTAGGTGGTTATGAATTGAGCCCGTGATTTGGATGTATGAATCAATCCGATGATTTGGAGGTTATTCCTCATCACTCCCAAATAAAATAACCCACAATATTTATATTACTATGTCAAATTAAAAAAACCCCTTGACCCCTTAATATGGGGCAATATATTTTTGAGGTTTTTAAGAGTATTCAACCCCCCAATATGAATGGACGTGATATGATATTGCCTCACTGGTGAACCCCCCGTGGTTATTAGACCACCTTAGAGGGGTCGGCCCAGTGTGGGTTAAAGGGTTATTAGACCACCCTATTTGGGTCGGCCCAGTGACATGTGGATGTGTTATTAGGCTTCCTAAGGAAGTCGTCCTAGTTAGGGTAAAAGGAAAGTCAAGTCATTGTATAAATAGAGAGTGTGTCTCTCTCATCCTATTCATTCACTCACTCACTCACTTCGCATTAGTGAGAGAGAGGAGGAGTGCGCAAAAGTGGAGAAGGAGTAGCTATTGCAGACATCTATCTTTTGGGGATTCATCTTTGTGATATTTGTATTGGTGCCACATTCCAGCGGGCCATGTCATACGCTTTTCATGATGTGAAGAACTTTGTGGAACCCTATCTAGACGATCTCCCTGCCCATTCGCAGCAGCGTGAGTTCCACATTGATCATCTGAAGACAATCTTCCTCAGATGTAGACAGTATAATATCCGTCTGAACCCTCACAAGTGTATTTTTTGCGTCGATTTTGAATGCCTCCTAGGTTTTATCATTTTGAAAGATGGGATCTGCATTGATCCCTTGAAGGTGGAAGCCATTGTCGCTCTCCCACCTCCTACTGATGTTACAGAACTTCAAATTTTGCAAGGGAAGGCAACTTATTTACGGCATTTTTTCTGTAATTTCACTCAGAAGACACAGGGTTATATGAGACTACTCAAGAAGGGCGTCCCGTTCATATGGGACGATCAAGCGCAACAATCCTTCGATAGTCTTAAACATGCTATTACCCATGCCCCTGTGCTCCAGCCGCCCAATTACTACCGAGATTACATCCGTTATCTCGTTGCTTATGCTACCACGATCGCCATGGTCTTGGTGCAGGAGGACCATAACACCTAGGAACATGTGATATATTACCTAAGTAAGGGTGTTAATGACTCTGAAACTCGTTACTCACATATTGAGAAGCTCGCTCTTGTGACAATAATTGTCGTCCAAAAGTTCCGTCATTACATACTGCTCTGCACCACCACCATTATCGCTGACTCGAACCCCATGTACCACGTTTTGACACGTCAAGTACTTGGGGGCAAGTATTCATGATGGATTGTGATACTGCAGGAATTCGATCTCCTATTCGAGAAGGCCAAGTCCAAGAAGTCTTTGGTGTTTTCCGAGCTCATCTGTGATATTCCCCGTGCTAATGCAGGATCTGAGTCCAACGATTCTCTTCCAGATGAATCATTGTTCCTTATCAGCACGTCTGACCCGTGGTATGGAGATATCACTTTATATCTTCAAACCCAACATTTCAACCCCCAATTGTCTCATGTCGATCATCATCGTATCCGTCACCACGCCAAGTATTACTTGATCATCAGTGATACCTTGTACCATTATGGTATTGATTATGTTCTTCGATGTTGTCTGACACATGAGGAGACTGAACACGTCTTGAATGACTATCATGCAGAGACTTGTGGTGTTCATATCTCTGCGATGGATGCAACCTAGAAGATACTATGCATGGGATATTACTGGCCATCTATCTTTAAAGATTGCATCAAGGCCGTTAAAAAATGTCCCCCATGCCAGCATTTTCAAACGAAAAAGCGCACCCATCCAACCCCGTTACACCCAGTTATTATCGTTGGCCCCTTTGCAAAATGGGGCATATATTTCATGCATTATAAGCCTACCTTGGTCATGGGGCATGGTTACGTCATCATAGCCGTGGATTACTTTACAAAATGGGCCGAGGCTATGCCTACATACAACGAAGATGGAAAAACCGCCGCACTTTTCATGTTCAATCATGTTATTGCACGGTTCGAATTTCCACAAGCCATAGTCACCGACCATGGATCTCACTTCCAGAACCATATGGTCGATGAGTTGAGCGCCAGACTGGGTTTTCGTCATGAAAACTCAACCCCTTACTACCCACAGTCCAATGGACAAGTAGAGGCCATTAACAAGGTCTTGAAAACCATGATTCAACGCATGGTGGGTACGCACAAGTCTAACTCACACAACATGCTCTTTTCTGCACTATGGGCATACTGGACCTTCGTCAAGATTGCCACCGGATTTACACTGTTCCAACTCATTTACGGATTGGAGGAAGTCCTACCTATACAGTGCGAGATTCCATCTCTCAAAATCGCAGTTGAACTTCTTCCGAACACTACTACCGAGGAAGAACGCTTCCTTTACCTAGCAAAAATTGACGAGACATGCCGCGATGCTGCTCTTTCCAACGAGGCACACAAGAAACGCATCAAGCCACAATATGATAGGTCAGTTAAACCTCGTGTCTTTAACGAGGGTGATTTGGTCCTCACATATGACCAAAAGCATGATAAGCTGGGGGCAGGTAAGTTCGATTCCATGTGGCACAGACCGTACGTAGTGAAACGTTTTTTGGAGAAGGGAGCCTACGAACTAGAGGACCATGATGGGATATCTTTGGGTGAGCCCCGCAATGGGCTTTACCTGAAGAGGTACTATGTCTGAATTTCTCATGCATAGGTATGTTGTATATATTGTACATGGCGTGTGTTTTTGTGTGGTGTGATGCTTTGTTTTAGTGTGTCTAGATCTTGTTTTCGCTACTTATACCATGTTATGTCTGCATGTGCAGATGGAAACTTGCTATGGATTCATGGATGGCGCCAACTAGCATACCCGTAACCTTGCTTCGGCAACCTAGGTACTTTATTCTCCCACCAGCGAGCTTATCATCTTAGGAGGAATTTGTCTAGGATACACAACCAATAACGCCGCAGAATATCAGGAGGTGATTGGAACCCTAACCAATGCTCTTTCCTTGGGTATGAACCACGTTGTTGTCCACCTAGATTCGCAACTAGTGGTATCCCATCTTAACCGGATCTACGCTATCCGCGACCCCACTCTACTCTGTCTTTTCCGACGAGTTCGTCTTCTGTAAAGGTCCTTTGAGTCTATTCAATACCTGCACATTCCACGAGACATGAATACAGTTGCTGAATCGATGGCCAACTTCATTTTGGATTGGTACATTGCACACACATGACATATTCACAAAATATAAAAATAGACATAACATGTAAATTATCCATTGTATAAGCAAACATGTAAGACAAGATTTCATATATCACCATTATAACACAAAATGTATAAAACTGTCGATAATGTCTGTATATATATATCAATCGATACAAAATGGTATTTCTAATACAAAATATGAAGCTCATAAGCTTTCAGTATATACATAAACATGATCCTAATCCCTAAGTTGATCACGGTAACAGACTACGGCCCTCGCCACTTTACATAGCAGTGTGCCAAAACATAGGGTCACCCCAACAGTGAGCTTTTGATAGCCCCGAGGTAGATCGTGGACACTCGGATCTGGGATATCCAGTGTCAACCTGTGGAGGTTCTCATGGACCTCCTCCTGTTGAGATATTGTAACTTCAAAGAATATTATAATTGTACTTTATTATTCCGGAGATGTTTCATTCCTCCTTGAAGATCTTATTGTATATCCGGAGATGTTTATTCCTCCGTCGGAATGTGGTAACTTGGGTTATTAGACCACCCTAGAGGGGTCGGCCCAGTCAGTTGTAGTGGGGTATTTAACCCATTGGTTAAATACGAGCCTACATGTCTTGTGTAAAAGACAAGTCAGAGTAGTGTATAAATAGAGGAGGTGTATTCCTCATTCAACACACACTCACTCACTTGAGAGTGGCGCACTTGTGGAGGACAGGTCTGCTATGGAGAAGGAGGAGCTTATGCTCATGGTTACATCTTTGTATATTGCTGGTCATCTATATTGAGGAAGCTTTACTGGGTTTTCTACCCCATGAGGGTTTCCCAGGATAAATCTGTGTCTCTTGTGTTTATGTTGTGCTTGTTGTTTCTTCAGTGATCCTGTATATGCTATTGTTGTGAAATGGAATGTAATGCTGCTATTTTCTGTATTAGCATATTAAATCTTAACATGGTATCAAAGCTAACCTGAAGGAAGGCAATGTATGGCACTTACGACACTTGCTTTACTTACGACAATTTGAAGGTTAGGGTTTTATATAGCAAAAACCAATCATCGTGGAACTTTCACCATAAATCCATTTTGGCGAAGGTTCAGGATCTGAAACCTTTACAGGCCGTAGATAACATCTCCAGGTATCTTGTGTCCAAAGGGAACCCTCATATTCGTTGTACTTTGTAAGTTATGATCAGTACAAGTTAGGGTTTCTGCCTCTTCCAGATCTCAGTCAAAATCAGGTGACCTAGGAAAAAAGGTCATAACATGGGCTAGGAAGCTCCAAATGAAATTTCGTAAAACGTTACAGGTAGTACACAGACTGTACTATCTCAGGAAAAAATTTCAGAGGCCGAAGTTGAACCAGTGACACGTGGCATGCCATACAAGTTCGCTCTCCTGTTTTATCCCATAAACAGGTCACGTTGCGACACTTGGCATAACTTGGGCTAGGAAGATCCAAATGAAATTTCGTAAAAAGTGATAGGTAGTACACAAACTGTACTATCTCAGGAAATGTTTTCAAAGGCCGAAGTTGAACTAGTGACACGTGGCACGTCATACAAGTTCGCTCTCCTGTTTTATCCCATATACAGGTCACGTTGCGACACTTGGCATAACTCTCTCTCAGAAAATCCAATTGAGGTCAGACCTGTCGGGATGGAAAGATGACAGGTCAGGCTACCATAGAAAAAGTGTTCAAACCCTGTGGAGCGAAAAATTTGGATTTACAGCAGAAACAATCAGGTACATATTTCTGTCAAAACAGAATTATTTTTGAAGCACCTTCATTCATGGCTTCCGGAATTTAGGGTTTCGGAGAAAGTTAGAATTTTTGGAATCGGAATCCATGGCTGAATGCTACTCAGGAAAATTGAAATTTAGAGACCAAGATCGAATTTTTTGGTTGGGTAGAAGACCGGGCTTGATCAAACCCCAGTTCGGGATTTTGATCGGAAAGATGAAAAATTAGGGCTTCAGCAAAAGTTGGAATTTTTGAAGTCTGTAACCACGGCTGGAAGCTCCTCAGAAAAATAAGAGTTTAGAGCCTTGGATCGAACCTTTTTATTGGACAGAAGGGTGGGATTCATCAAACCCTAGTTTGGGTTCCTGTCCAGAATATCCAGAAGTTTCGAAGGCAATATTGAGGGGTCAAATTTGGAGATTTCAAAATTGAAGTATGCTAGCAAGACACATCCTTCCATCCATTCAGAAGTGTGAAAGTCAAAGATTGAATTTTTAGGGTTTCTCTAGCAAACCCTAATCATGCTCCAGATCAAGTTTCAGGGGGAGTTGAGGCTAAGGCCTTACATAAGAAGACTACAAGAAGTCTCGACAGGTATGACTTAAGGAGGTTCAAGTATGTCTTGAAATATGATTCTTGATTAAGTTCATGATGTGTTTGTCTTCATATTATTTATTAGTACAATCTTGATTAATGTTAAAATTGTCTTATCACCCTAGTAACAGTATGAATGCATGTGTGATCGAAGACATTCATTGATTAGGGCTATATGATTGTACTAATGCATTATGGTGTTGTGTGAGGTTGATGTTGTCTGCTAACAAGATACAGGTACATCACAAAAGACAAATCAAGTTCCATGACCATGACAACATGAAGACAAAGACTCATCCATAATATTTGTTCTACTTACGAGGTATGTATGACTTTGTTATATTATGCTTAACCTATGAGACATGCAGGTTCTAGCTCAGGATCTCTAAATCATTGAAGAGATTGTTTAGGTATGTTGTACATAACTAAGCAGTATACTAATCTAGGTATGTTTTCCTATGTCAAGTTAGAATCTTACCTTGTGTTAGGATCCCTTATATAAGTATACTTGGTATGATTGGTTATGCTTATTCATAAAGTTAGTAATCAAGGGTTTATGCATATTATGTCTCTTATCTTGATGATTTAATTAACCAAAAGAGTACTATGATCAAACAAGAATATGCATGAGTAAAAGAAGACTTCCTTGAAACCCTGAATACTAATGATCATGACTATACATATTAAAGATTATATAGAATTAGAATGTTTTGAGAATATACTAATGAATTTATGTTTGTGTATGAGATCATGAGGATGACACTAGTGCACACTTGAGCATGCACAGTGGTACAGAATGAATAGAAGTTCAAAAGACATATAGAAGATCAAGCGGGAGGCAACCACACAAACATAAAAGATAAGTATTTGAGTTGTTATTTGAAATAGTAAATGATATTGCTTGTATGCATATTTGTATTCCTAGAATATATCATGCTGAGTGTAAACATTCATAGAGCATTGAACAGTATACTACTAATATGCATATGATTGGTAAGTTGGACAGACATTCCATTGTTGCTTGTCTAGAATGAAACCTCTTTGCTGACATGCTGAGAGTTGTGCACACTCTCGATAGTATGTTCTGGTAGAGATGGAAGGCATCTAGATAGCCACTGTATGCATACAAGATATGGGAAAGTTTTGTGCCAAAGTATTGGTCAAGATAGTTGCATAACTATGTAAATGATATCTGTATGCATAATAGGTTATCATGTCAACATGATTTCATGATTATGAAGTATTACTAATCATGTACTTAATTTTGATTTGTAGGAAAGATCATGAAGAATGATGAACACCGAACAAATGATGGATGTTCAACAAGAAGATTTACAAATCAAACAAAATATAGAAGGCTCGTGGCTAGAAGATTCTCTTAGAAAGAGGAAGAGAATCGTGACGAGATGTTTGCTCCAAGTGACTAAATAAGACCATCTTGTTAATGGTGTAATTAAAGAAGAAGTGTGAATCAGGTTCTGTATGGGTACCCAGGATCGATAGTCAATTGATGAGCTTAATGGGTGATGTGGATCACAACCTTTGCTACAAGGTTGAATATGGTTTCTATACACAGATGAACTGGATGCAAAAAGGAACTCACCACAGAGTTCGAATGATGTTGAGGCTTATATCAGTAGACCCATCTGACAAGAGATGGCACAGATAGATGGCTGCAGAAATGAAAATGAAAGATCTCAGATTGATGCATTACTTCCTAGGTGTGGAAGTATGGAAAGGCTCAGAAGGAATCTTTCTCAACCAGGGAAAGTATGCCGAGAAATATTAAAAGGAATTGATATGTTGGAATGACCACTCGCATGGATTCCAACTTGAAGCTGTTAGCGAATGACTCATCAGAGTTAGTGTATATAACTCTGTACAGACAAATTATTGGGTCATTGATGTATCTAACAAATACTAGGTCAGATATATGCTTTGCTGTGAACACCTTGAGTCAGTATCTAGTGGAAACTAGATGTGTTCACCTGATAGTTGCAAAGCATGTGATGAGGTATCTAAAGGATACGATAGACTTTGATCTATGCTATCTTGGAGATCATAACTTCAGATGGCTACACAGATGTTGATTGGGAAGAAAGTGTATCAGACAGGAAGAACACATCGAGAGGATGTTATTGTCTGGGATCAGCCATGATCTCGTGGTTTAGCTGGAAGCAGTCTAGTGTGGCTCTCAGCACAAGCGGAATATATGGCTGCTTGCTCTGCTAGTTGTGAAGAGGTATGGCTTTAGAATGGACCCAACTGTGATCCTATGTGACAAACAGAGTTGTACCAAAATGGCAGAGAATCCAGTATTCCATGATAAGTCAAAGCACATAGAGATCTGACATTTCTATATACAAGATATGGTGCAGAAAAGAATTAAAGTTCGAATTTGTAACAAGTTACCGATGTACTAACCAAACCTCTACCTCAAGTAAATTTTTTCGAGACAAACTTAAAATAGTTCAGAAGGACCCTCCTCGAAAGGGGGAGCGATGTGATCACTTATGATGAGATTGCCCGCATCAACAGTGAGGTCGATGATGTGGATACCTATATTGGTGATTCCGACAGAGAGGTTGGTGGATGGTCCTTAGACAGGGTCTAAGGTGACAAGGGGATTGCATCATCCTTGAACACATGTTCTAAAAGGAGCCGTAGACAGGTGTCTCCGAGAATGAAGTCCTTGGTGGACATGATAGGATTGGATCATCCTTGAACTCAAGTTCTAAAGTGAGTCGTAGACAGGTGTCTCCGAGAAAGAAAAAGTATTGGATCATCCCTGGACTTCTGTCCTAAAGTGAGCCATAGACAGATGTCTCCGAGAATTGAAGATAGGACTGCATCGTCCTTGAACTAGGTTCAAAATGTACGTGATGGGATTGCATCGTCCCTAGACATGAGACTTGTCTTAAAGTGATAAGGACTGATCATCCTGGAACTGGATCAGGATTGCATCGTCCCTATACATGAGACTTGTCTTAAAGTGATAAGGACTGATCATCCTGGAACTGGATTGGGATTGCATCGTCCCTAGACATGAGACTTGTCTTAAAGTGATAAGGACTGATCATCCTGGAACTGGATCGGGATTGCATCATCCCTAGACATGAGACTTGTCTTAAAGTGATAAGGACCGATCATCCTGGAACTGGATCGGGATTGCATCGTCCCTAGACATGAGACTTGTCTTAAAGTGATAAGGACTGATCATCCTGGAACTTGATCGGGATTGCATCGTCCCTAGACATGAGACTTGTCTTAAAGTGATAAGGACTGATCATCCTGGAACTTGATCGGGATTGCATCGTCCCTAGACATGAGACTTGTCTTAAAGTGATAAGGATTGATCATCCTGGAACTTGATCGGGATTGCATCGTCCCTAGACATGAGACTTGTCTTAAACTGATAAGGATTGATCATCCTGGAACTTGATCGGGATTGCATCGTCCCTAGACATGAGACTTGTCTTAAAGTGATAAGGACTGATCATCCTGGAACTTGATCAGGATTGCATCATCCCTAGACATGAGAATTGTCTTAAAGTGATAAGGACTGATCATCCTGGAACTTGATCTGGATTGTATCATCCATGGACCTATGTCCTAAAGAGAGCGGGATTGATCATCCTGTAATATGATCGTGTGTGTTGCAGGGTATGCTGCTATGTATTGATGATAGATGTATTAGTGAGAATACATGCTTTTGATGATAGATGAGAATACATGCTTTTGATGATAGATGTATTAGTGAGAATACATGCTTTTGATGATAGATGAGAATACATGCTTTTGATGATAGATGTATTAGTGAGAATACATGTTTTGATGATAGATGTATTAGTGTGGATACTAATGCAGATCATCCAGATGCTGATGCTGTAGATCGTGATGATCCAGATGCTATAGATCGAGATGATCCAGATGCTGTAGATTGAGATGATCCAGATGCTGTAGATCGTGATGATGCAGATGCTGTAGATCGAGATGATCCAGATGCTGGAGATCGAGATGATCCCGATGCTGATGATCGTATGATGATGATGCTGATGATCGTGAGGATCCAGATGTTGATGTTGTTGTAGCTGTTCGAAGTGCTACAGAAGATAAAGACTCAATACTGAAGATGATGATGTTCCAGTATTGAAGATGTTCCAGTAACTGCTCGAGTCACTGATGATGTTCCAGTAACTGCTCGAGTCACTGATGATGAATGAGATGACCACCATGATGACTCCTTGCTCGTGCAGATGCTGTTATAATATCCTTCTCGTTAAGGGGGAGTGTTGAGATATTGTAACTTCAAAGAATATTATAATTGTACTTTATTATTCCGGAGATGTTTCATTCCTCCTTGAAGATCTTATTGTATATCCGGAGATGTTTATTCCTCCGTCGGAATGTGGTAACTTGGGTTATTAGACTTCCCTAGTGGGGGTCGGCCCTATATGTGTTATGTGGGTCAAAGGGTTATTAGACCACCCTAGAGGGGTCGGCCCAGTCAGTTGTAGTGGGGTATTTAACCCATTGGTTAAATACGAGCCTACATGTCTTGTGTAAAAGACAAGTCGGAGTAGTGTATAAATAGAGGAGGTGTATTCCTCATTCAACACACACTCACTCACTTGAGAGTGGCGCACTTGTGGAGGAGAGGTCTGCTATGGAGAAGGAGGAGCTTATGCTCAAGGTTACATCTTTGTATATTGCTGGTCATCTATATTGAGGAAGCTTTACTAGGTCTTCTACCCCATGAGGGTTTCCCAAGATAAATCTGTGTCTCTTGTGTTTATGCTGTGCTTGTTGTTTCTTCAGTGATCCTGTATATGCTATTGTTGTGAAATGGAATGTAATGCTGCTATTTTCTGTCTTAGCATATTAAATCTTAACACCTCCATCTCCTCGATGGCATCACGCATCGCAGGACTTATGACTGGCACCTCTCCTCTTCTCGCAATGAGCGAGACTCCAACTGGTCGCGATGGACCCACATTTGCACAAAACATTAATGAATCATTAGCACTACTCCCAAAAAATCATAAATATATAAAATGAAAAAACACAATAGATGTTGTTCTTACCGATATCTCCCCATTGTGCTCCCTCGGGATAGGTCGGGGTTGCCTCTGAAATCTGTCCCGTTGTATGGATAATCCTCTATCATGAGGAGTTGTCCCTCCAGCCAAGTGAAAAATCCTGAACCAAAGCCTATGATGGGACCTCCGCCACCATGGCGGGCCATGACCTCTTCCCGCCAGGTCATGTGTGGATCCTGCGCATCTCGATCATCCAAGTCCACCTGCAGACGCAGATGAGGCACCCGCTCCAATAGAAATGATATCACCACGGACCCATAGCCAAACTGTTTCAGCGCCCTGCGCCGACATTTGGTCAACTGACCCCAAAGGTTGGTAAGGAGTCCCTCACACCAGTTGAATACCATAGGAGCCATGCACTCCTCCGCGTACATCAACTGCAATTTGCTCGCAAGGTGAGCAGATCAACTCCCCGCTACTCTCACTATGGTGAAGAGAAAGGTACGTAGAGCACGGTCTCAAATATCTTTGATGGGGATTTTCCCACCATTTTCCATAGTGCTTGGGGTACACCACTGGTCAATCATATTGTCCACTGTCCGATCACCTCCTCGTGATCCGGTAAGAGATACGAACTCTCCCCGCCAGGACAAACCTGTCAAGAAGTAGATGCCCTCGAAATCTATGCTCAGTGTATGCACTCTGATCACAAAATGTTGTTGTATCAGATCCCAACATTGGATCATGTGCGTCAGCAGCGGAACTTGGGCCCTCATGCTCGACACTCTGAAGTATTTTAGCAACCCATCATGGTGGTCATCTCACGAGTATTATCAGCTATGAACAACTCATCGAGCGTTTTTATGTCATTATTTCGCTTATTAAATTCAAATTATTAATGATGTCGAGCTAACTCTTTGTTCTTTCTCATGCTTGTAAAACAATGAGAATAAGTTACCGAGTTATAGTTTATCACTTTTTCGGGCTCATTAAACTCCTACGAAAAAGGAACCCACCCGAAGTCTTTCTTTAAGCTCTTTTCAGGCTCTCAAAATACGAAAAGATCGCCAAGCGAACTTGTCGTGTTCACACTTGTTAAAGTATTTGAACGATCGTCTTTCTGATGATCGTTTACCCCTTTTACGGATCAAGAAGCACTATTTACGAAAAAGGTGTGCTCTGTTCAATCATGGACGGAAGATTTCGCTCTTGCATCGTTTTACCGTTTTTTGGGCAGGGAGACTAACCTCTATGAATAAAGGACATTTGGAGTTTTCTTTAGTCCCTTTCAGACTCTCTAAACATGAAATAGCGTCGATTTTACCGTCCATGGACTCGTTAAAATTCAACATTGAAGGGCCCGTCATGGGACGAACCCCTCCTTTCCCAAGTTCGAAAAATATTTGGGATTGGACTCATCAATGAGATGAGATATACCGATCATCTATTTACCCTCCTCAAGCTTGTTAAAAACAAGTGAGGCACTCATTAGTCATGAAGGGGGAAAAGGAAATTTTTTTGTGTTACACTTTAACCTATGGCAGTACTTAGTCGTTCTTGAACATGGCATTGATTTGCATTTGCATTCAGTACTTGACCTTGAGTCTTGTTAACTTCATGAGTCTTGTTACTCCTCTGGGCCATCCAAAGAATGCTTCCACCATCAATTGCATTAGGGGTTAGCATCGTTCTCATCATGTCAATACTGCCAATTCATGCCATGCCCATGGTCAAGATACATTCACTGCAGTCAGTACACCTTCCATCATGTTGGTCTACTCTGAGTCAGTCTTGCATGTTACTGTACCATCCGATCTACTCCAAACATCTGTTATCGAGTTTCGTGTCGATGATGGGGGATTCATCATGGCCCTCCTTAGACGGATTCATCCTTATCGACTTCAACACATCATCTGAGTTCTGAATCTAGAAACCAATCGAGTACCTTGGGCCTGCATGCCTCAATGGCAAGTTACCTCACTTTCAACATGAGTTTACATCATTGACTCTTGATTGAAAGATTTCGTTAAGCATTCAACTTCAACTCATTCATTCACGCTTGATGATATGTACTATGATACCTTGGGGATCATTGACATTAATGGTGATTTCTCTCGCACTTGTTAACGGTATACATCAATGACCGGTAATCAAGTGGTTTCTACCATGTTCAACGTCAAGACATTTGTAATCACATGGATAGATTCGTATCATTGCGAGTTTGGCCTGAAGACCCTAGGGAGTCATGTTTTACCCAGGTTGCGATGGAGATTGTTTGAGTTATATTACACCGATCCAATTTGTATTGGTCATGGCTGTGTTATCATCTCATCATGGATCTACGATTGTGTCTAGTATCCATTATTGTGTTCAGTCGGTCTTTACTACCATGGATCTGCATTTTATTGGTTGGTAGCCATGTTGTGAATCATACAAGACTGTGTTCTCAGAGTCATTTGTACTGCAACAACATCTTCCTTACGACAAGTCCTTTCCATCCTTCTATCAAAGCATTTCACCTGTCTATTTTCTATCAGCTTCATGCTTTGTGGGGCATTCTGTTACACCTAAAATCTTGCCATCATGAGACATTTTTCAACTCAGTGCAAAATCCCCTGATGTTTCCATGACTAGGAAGTCAAACTTGAGAAGTTACTGACCCCCTTACCATAGGATCTAGTTGGGCCGGCGCAAGTTGTTACCTAGCAACTTGCACCCAACTAGGTCAGGTGCAGTTTATCACCCGATAGATTGCATCGTCGGCTCATGTCACCCTTGTGCAGCATGCGCCGGCACAGGTTTTCCTAATTCAACTTGCGCCAATGTCAGTTAATGTGGATAAAGGGCATCTTCGAGCGACTTCTCAAAGGTGTATGACTTGGATCTCTATCCCTAACTTGTAAGTGAGCTGGCCTTCGGTTCCCTAACCCCTTGGGAGGATCCCTTAGTCCTCTCCCACTATTTCTCAGCCCATTCTATCCTCCTAGTCCTATATATATGAAGCTCCTCTCCATTCCAATGAGAGGAAGGCTATAACATCCATATGCTGGTGGAATAAGCTTAGGAGATCATCATTCATCTCTTGGAGGCACCCATTTCTCTTCAGAGGCATGGTTTGGCTTGTTGGAGGAAGATTGCAATGTTAGGGCTTGGTTGTAATCCTCACTCTTCTATGTATTCCCACTTTTATACAGTAATATAAAACTCTTTCCATAAATGTCTTGTTGTTCATTGATATTTATAGTTTACTTCCTTAACCGTTTACTTAGATCAATTATTGTGTAGATGTACTATTACTACTTGTTTGTCTCTTGCGTGTTCTAACAGGTCTTGCAGTTATGGATCTGACGACCGTGGAGCCTGGAGTGACAAAAGGAGAAAGAGATCTACAGATCTGAAAGGTAAGATGTCTACATCAATTAATCTATAATTCGATCTAGGAAGGTAGATTTGTATTCTATCTGATTTGTTCTAGATTCGCATTGAATTAGGGAGATCATGCCTTAAGTCCGCTTTCAATAGATTGTCCGATAACAAAAATGTCTCTATGATGTGTCTATTGGTGTTGTGAACGAGCCAAATTCCTTTGAAGAGAAGAATGAATGGTTAAATGACTATGATAGAGCATTCAGAGTTATGTGTCTGGCAATGTCTTCATATATGAACTACCTTATTGGTTCTGCAAACTATCATTTTGAGCTATGGTCCAACTTGGACAGGCCTCTAGATAAGCAGAATATTGGTGCATGGAGCAAGCCTATGGACACCTCCTCATGTGTTCTCCCTCCTAATGTCTCAGCCTCAACTCTCTCTGAAGAAGTTGTTCAAAGAAAAGAAGAAGAAATTGTAGAAATTTCTTCAATACATACAGTTGTTGAAGATGATGACTTCCATATCTCTCTCATGTTCTCCTATGAGTCTTCTATTTTGAATTCTGAGAAAGATAATCCAATTCATGCTCTAGAAGCTGAAAAGGAATTCAATTCCTCTCTTTCACATGAGTCTACCAGTGTGCAGAATGGTGATCTACTGAAGGTTTTGGAAGATATATCATAATTTGGAAGTGATGCATTCTCCCTCCTTGATTACATGC